>OY992772.1:6073036-7504982 GCA_963921325.1 Logfia minima | reverse complement strand
TATTGCTTTAAACTTTTTAATTAGGTCGATAATCTTTATTTTTGAAACTTGTGACATGAGTGGACTATGGGCTGTTTAAGTTTGTCTATTAAATCATGTGCTAAACATATAAGGGTATATTTGTCATTATATATACTATTATTATTTTATTACTTAAAACTAATTGAAAAGACAAATTTTACTTTTTCTTTTTCTCACCATCTCTTTTCTCTCTCCATTTTTATGTTTTTCTCTATTCTTTCGTTCTAAACAAAAAGCTACAACCACCATACACAAGACGACAACCTGCCAACATTATCATTCTGATCAACAAACTTGTCAACCAAAAAATAGGAAAGAAATCCCTAAACAATCGTCTTGAATCGCACATTTTTTAGATACCTTACACGTACAAATAAACATATACATCTTTTTTCTTTACACTATAAAAAAACCACAAAACAGATGGCGGCGGTGGTGATGAACTATCTGCAACCGTCAACGTGGAGGGATAGTGGCGGCGAACTTCACGTATAGAGGCAGCAGCGGCTTAAGTGGCGGTCCACCACCATTACGATTCATTAACATCATCACCGAATTAATTTCATGGATCATTTATAATTTCCGTTGCACTTTGGGTTAAGAAAAGTCAAGAAAGGTGTTTGGAAAAGTTTGTTGTCTCTAGGGATTTAAAAGTCGAGAAATGTGTATGGAAAAGTTTGTTATATCTTGGATTCTATATAGGTTGTTGCGGTGGAGGTATAGTGGCTGGTTGAGGGATAGGGTTAAAATGGGGGAAGACGGAGCATACCCTCGCATGTCTAGCACATGCTTTGATTTAACGAACGCACTTAACGGCCGTTTATGCAAAGGTCTATTCATGCAACAAGTGTTTAAAATAAGAATCGTCTACGTAATTAAAATATTTAAAAGACGAAATCAGTATATTTCGTATAACTATAAAGGCAAATGGCGTAGTTAACTTTTTAACATGTAAATAGAATTATGTTCAAATTAGTATAATAAATATTTTTCGTATAACTATAAAAGTAAATTGAGTTTTATGTTGCTTTCTTTGTGCTTCTACTTTCACCATTTGCTTTACTTAAGCTCTTGCCTTTATGCAATTCTGTTGGTATGAGATCATTTGTTCAGCGCCTTAAAACGTACTCCTATTTGGTATCTTTTCAATATTCCAGTTTTTGAACATGCTTACATTAGAAATCATGTCAAAGAAACTTTTAGCACCTACATTCAACTATACTATCTTCTATCTTGTAAATTACCTTCACTCACATAAACGTAAAGTAGACATAAACAAGTCAGAGGATGATAATTTACTGGTATCACATGAGTTACTTACAAGTATGACATGTGTTTGTACCTGCTATCACATGTGTTACCAACGCCTATGATACTGGTTAGTAACACATGTGATACTGGTCAGTAGCACATTTGTTAATAGTCAGTGTGCTACTCAGTTGAGTTACTTACTATATTTACTATATGTGTTACGACTTAGTAACATGTGTTAGTGTTAAACTGTAACACATGTGATACTTTAATAACAAAAAATAAACAAAATACATACTGTACACAACTTATTCTAACCAAAAACAGAAAATTATCAACCTACCAAACACAACACTAACACGTGAATAGATACTCTTATACATGTAAAAACAGATTTGCAATATCACATGTGATTGACATTTTATCAAACACCTTATGTGCATTATCAATTTTCTCAAATCAGTAAAACATGTGTTAATAAGTTTCCACATAGTCATGAGGTCCTCATGTCCGTTTTTTTTTTCCAAAATAAAATGAAATTGATTGATGAATCAGTAGTAAAATACGTTTTTGTAAATCACAATACAAATATGAAATCATAGAATCGAGAAAATAGTATTAATTTGCGAATTATAATTAATAAAAGACGCCAAAACTAAAACATGTTTGAATCAATTCACACCTGTAGAAATTGAAGCAGGTGTGCATACGTTTCGATTGATGGACGAATTTGACGTTTTTGTATCGATTTATATAAGTCGTATCACGATTGAGAGCTAATTGGAGATATGATAAACCATATAAACCACGATTGAAAGCGAATGTACCTACTATATATATTTTTATTTTTATTTATTCTTAATTAGTGAATATATTAAATTACCATCTTACCCTTTCACTTTTAATGAAAATGAATAGTTGAAATTCATTTTTTTCTTCTCACTAAAACTCTTATTCTTATTTCACTCGATCCTAATGTATTCTCGAATTTTTTTAGTGGAAAAGAATGGAAATGAATGTAATATAAGATAAGTTACATGTATTCTCGAGTCGGAAGGAAAGGAAAAGAAAATAAAGGAAAAAATTGTTTTCTCTTCTAATCCCCTGAAAATTGGACGGAAAATGTTTATTATAAAAAGCCCATTTATTTCCGTTCATTTCCTTTACTTTCCCTTCCTTTCTTTCATAAAAAAAAACTCGAGAATCACTTTTAATTATTTTTTCCTTTCCACTCCTTTCCTTTCCACTATAAAAAAACTCGAGAATGCAGCGTAAATGTTAATAATATCTATATCAACATAAAGCATCCATTAAACTTATTACACTTGTATGCGTTAAGTTGAAATGCGAGACTTAGGGTTCTTTTGTTATGGTTTTCCCTTATCAGCATGGTTGTAAAACACGTCTTGGGCGCCCGATTAATCGGCCGGTTAACTGGAAACGGTGTGTTGGCGCCCCGTTTTGGCCTGAGACGGTAAAAAAAACAGTCAACGTCTTATGTGCGAGGTGTATAAACGGCGACGGTTAAAGAATTCCGGCGACATGAGTGAATATTTCGGTGTTATGCAAGTGAATTGAAGGTGAATGGAGAAGGAAAAGGTGAAAAGAAAGATTAATGGGGGAGAAGGGTGGCTGCTGTAAAAAAATAGAGAATGGGAGAGAGAAAGTTTGATTTTAATTAGGGTTTTAAAATTTTATATTTTAGTCCCCTCATTTTTAACTAGGTTGTAAATATTACATTTGAGTTCTTTTTCTATGTTGTATTATTTATTTCTCTTTAAATAATTTTTAAATGGGTTCTTAATTGTTCTTTTGTTAAAATATTACAAATTTTCATATATATTTTTAGATATTATGTATTATTTTTTTAAAATATTCTATAATTTAATAATTTATATATAAAAAATTTAATCCGATTAATCCCTACAAAGACGCGGCCGATTAATCTCCACCTAACACTTTCTGCAACCTTTCTTATCAGTATCGAAGAGGTTTCATTCAGCTTCAACGGAGGAAAATATTCAACTGTAAGTAATTGTGCTCATGTGAGATTGTAAAAAGTTAGAGTTTATCCTTTAATTAAATTGTAATAATTAGCCCCTACGTAGGTTCTGTTGCACTCGCTTAGGGCAGGATACTTTTTGCATCAAGTGGAACATGGGCAATTAACTAGGGATCTATCTGATTGTGAATTAAATCTTCACAGTAAGGACAATATATTTCGAAACCCCCTCTACCTTCCCTGAAATCAATTCATTCACTTATGCAAGGTGGGATATAATCTATTTCTTACATTGCTTTGGTTATACTTCTTTTGCCCAATTTGTTTCTATGATATACTACTAACTCCATCCATTAACTAAATGCAAGTTCAATATTAAGCAAATTGTTAAAAATACTTTTTCAATAGCAAAAAAGATAATTGTTGAGCAAATCAATGCTAGTGATATCTTGTAATCCTGGAAGTGCATGGATTGAATCTTAAACAGGTGCATGGGTTTGGTGCTCTTGAAAATTCTATAATATTGTTGTTGCACACATGCATACATATAGATATATCTTTTTAATAAAACAGAAAAGAAAATTTAAGAAAGAAACATCATCAAAGTATCCATTAATTATCGGCAGTTTATAGCGTGTATTGGTTAACTGCGGGCTGTAGTCGAATAGTAAATTTGGTTAAAAACTTTTCCAGATGGAGATGCTGCATTACTTTGGAACACCCTATAGGAAGTTGAATTTTTTTGATATTGATGGATAAATTACATAATGACGTCTCTCTGAGTCTGTTCTGCTGGCGTCTTGCTAGCTTTTTCTATTAATAATATTATTGCCTTATACCATAAAGAAAAAAGAGAGTAATAAAATAAAATAGTAATGACATCTTTTGAAAGTGCTTGAACTCCTAGCTTTTCATTCTTAACATTACTTTGTCCTTGATATTTCAGTTATGGTGTGCAGTTAGATATCATTCCCGAAGATTTCAAGTCGGATTTGGAGGCACTTTTAAAGGCAAAACCAACCAGAGCTATTTTTCTCAGTGTTTGAATCGGTGATCCCACTGCGGTAAGCAATCATTCTTCATGAATCTGTTTCATGCTGCCTTATTGATTATTTCAGGAATTCTAGAGCTCTTATATTCAAATTGTCGATTCTCGTCTGTTTTTGTTGATTTATTAACAAAATAGTGGTAAAAGTTGTCCATTTTTTGCAGGTTGGTCAAGAACAATTCTCTCTGAGCTCGCCAGGATGGCCGCCTTTCATGAGAGTGAATCCAATCTTGGACTGGTCGTATAGGTATGTTAATGTGCTTAGTTTAGAATGAAGAATCAATTTAGCAGAAATATTGTGATAATAATTGACAGGGGTGCATCCGGAACAAGTTGGCCCGAGCTTGCTTAGCTTATAAAAATTAATTCATTTTTTTCCCCCATGTTTTAGATTAATATTAATATGTTGTAATGTGACTACATTTACCAATCTATTGTTGCAGTGTTCAATTTAAACAACAGTATAAGTGTATAACCATATTTTAAACAACAGAATATCGATGTGGTGGTATACGTGGACCCTGACTTGGCTGCCAAATAAGCTTAACCAGTTACACGTCATCCAAATCCCGGTTTTAAGTAGCAAACAACATACAATAAAGATTTTAGCAGGTTTACATCGTACAATAGAAGTTTTAAAAGTTTACCCCATACTCTAGAAAAAAGTTAAAGTTTAACTCATCACGAATCAATTATCCCTTTATAATACTTATCTAGTGCGGAGTTCAAATAAGAATGAGTTTTTTTGTGAGAATGAGAGAACTCTATTTGGCAATTCCCCACTTTCCCCCAATGTTTTTTAAAATTAAATATCTCAAAAACGGCTAATCAAAAAAATTATAAAAATTACACCATAAAAATCAGTATTTTTTTCTCTTCAATTAGACATCTCACATGATATACTTTCGACAATTTTTTTTTCTTCATTTTTTTATGGGTTTTGAAAAATGGTAAAATATGTGTTACTTGCAACTATCACATGTGTTACTAGCAACTAACACATGTGTTACCAGTTTTCAAAACCCATCAAGAAATGAAAAAAAAAAGTTCGTCAAAAGTATGTCATGTGAGATGTCTAATTGAAGATAAAAAATGCTTATATTTATGGTGCAATTTTTATAATTTTTTAATTAGCCGTTTTTGAGATATTCAATTTTTAAAAATGTGGTGTTTTGTTATTTTGATGAAAATGAAGGGTTGAAATTGATTCCTCTATTCTCACCAAAATTCTAATTCTCATTTGGATTTTCCTCCTTTTATCTATCATCATACAATATGAATCTATAACTACATATAAATCATTTCATCTATAGTCTCAAATTTCTATTCAAACAAAAGAAATTACTATAATACTCTCATATAATCATCTCCGTATTAAATAGTTTCTATACTTTAAAAACTTAATAATGGAAAGTCAACTCAAAAAACTTAATTAAAAAAATTGTAATTAAATCAAAATCAATTATGTTTTTTTACAAACATTATATTTAGGTTTATAATTTCGTGATTCGATTAACTTTAACATTTTTCTATTGTATAAGGTTAACTTTGAAATTCTCTATTATATAATGTAAACTTACTAAAACTCGTGTTATATGTTCTCTGTTACTCGAAGTGCGGGTAGCCGGTAAGATTTTTACCACATCATCTTTTTGTTATACGTGACATAACACATAAGCATTTTTTGGACACGTTTAACCCAACGCGTATCGTAAAACCAACACGTTTAACCCGACCCATATACATATACCACATACCACATCCAAATTAAAACACACTTAAACACATACAGAGACCTTCACTCTGACTCTTGTTTCCACAGGTTCCCAACCAGTTTTTCCGACCTTCATTTTCCGGCCAGAAAAGTCAAGCTTTACTCTTGGTTTCGGCTACCCTTCACTCTTGTTTCCACAGGTCTCCCATCACCACCAATGCAGGAAAAAGATGCTACGGGTTTTGCAAGTCGCAACCCCAAAAACCGATGATGTTGCAGGAAGTTCGTGATCTGGATCTGGCCGGGAGTTCGGAAGATGATCAGAAGTTCACGATTTGGATCTGCTAGGCGATCGGTACACACTAGCTACGCGATTGGTTTCATTCTTCAGTGTAAAGCCCAAACTAAAAAATTTCCCACAAAAAAAAAATAATAATTTTTTTTGTTTTATCCTATACGCCGTATAGGCCATTTATGTCCCAAAAATTGACTTCCTATCCGCCGGATAGGTGCGTTCTGTCGTTTTTCAGCAATTTTGCTCCAAATTTCAAGTTTAACTTCACTAACCACTTCATTTACATCAAAACATCTAAATTAAATAGTTTGACATCAATATTAACTACTTTCCATCACAAAACAACCAATTCAACATCAACTGGATTTCGACCCATTTTGACACTTGACCCATTTGACATATAAACCAAAAGTTGGGCATCTAATACAAGTTTGATATTTAAATAAGTTTAAGACAATTAAGCAAGCTCCACCTAATGTGAGAATGCAATCCACGTATACACTAGCTATCCCTTTACCACGATCATCCTTTTTACCTGATGCACTTGATCCTACAAAACATTATCAACTAAAAGAGTAAGCTTTCACTTAGTGAGTAATTAAGTGACTAAATCAAATAAATAACTAGACAACAATTATAATTGCAAGTAAAGCTCATCTTGTACAATAAATTAGCATTACTTTAACCCACAACTAATAACCAACTATCAACTTCAACATCAAAACTACATTTAGAAATCAAACATTACAACAAATCATAAATTATCAACTAATCATCATAACATTTAAAACATACAACAACTATGTTTGGTCCATGACCACTTCCTCCTCTCCACGGATTCGGGATCAACAATATCAACATATGACAACTGAATTTAGCATAAAGCTAAAACTTCTCCACCACCCACTTGTGATGTAATTCAACATATAATAGATTTACCAACAATAATATGACATCCATAGTATATACATATACTTATTCTTCTTTGTCCACACCATACAAATCATTAATTTCAAGAAATAGAATAAATTATGTGACAATAATCACATGGATCCTTTTACACGGATGTAGTTCGGATCCTTGTGATCAATTTTATCAATTTAGCTCCTAATTACTCACCTAGAGGTTTTGAGCTCGATGTAACACCAAGGCGAACCTCCACTTCTTTATTACCTATCAATCATCACAGAACAATTACACTTAGAAAGATTGCAACAACTACCTTTACACAATTATCCTCACAATATCATCATTTGATTCTCAAAGTTGCCCAGTTTGACTTTAACTCAACATGTTTCACAAATTTTAAACCCCTAATTCATTCTATTGATCAATTGCCATCTCCGCCACTTAAATCCATTAAAATAACACCAAAGCAATTTCTTTTGACTAATAATTTAGTAGGATTATCTTCAATTGTTAAGAATTTAACCTTCTAAGTTTGGGTAATCATTCTTTAACAACTTTTCACAAATCAATTGATTAAATCAGGAACTAATGATAATGCATTCAGGCAAGTATCAAATAAACTCAACTTAAAGTTAATATCATCTATTATAAGCATCTTTACCCTAATTCATCAATTTCCCCCATTATGTAGGTCAAAGGAACAAGAACACCTATTACCTTAGATAAATGATGTTGGATGATACTCAATCTTGCTTCCTTAAGCTCAATTTGATGTTACAACTCTTGAATTCACTTTATTCTCCCTTGTTCTAGATTATAAGTGAGTGATAGTGTGTGTTAGGTACGTATCATGTGTGTATGTGTAGATTTCCTATTAAAAATTGAGTTATAAATGGTATTTACACTCTAAGCCCTCAAGTCTTTTTATCTAGTAATGTTCCCCATAACTTAACATCACCCCAACTTAACTCATCATAATAATACTAATAATACATAACTTAAATAAATAAAATAAGTCACAAATACGAATTAAAATATTACTCCTATTTTTGGGGTGTTAGATTCGGGGTTTGTCCGAAAGGAGGCAAAGGAGTCAAATTCTCCCGCTGCCATGGGGGTGATGATCTAGATCTGTTATGTTTCCATAGGTAGATGACGTATTTCGGAGGTAGATCAGGATCTGCTATGCCCATAATAAACCTATCAAGACTTTGAATTAATTGGAATAGGGAGTTTACATTTTAGTTCATTTGTTTGGTTTTATGCTATTGTAGTTGAGTTGTTTTCATTTGTCATATTCATAAATGTATACTTATTGTATAGTGAGATTTAAGTAGTTGGGTTGTTTTCCACTAGATAAAGAATTTTACCAGAATGATTTAGTATTAATAAATGGGTACTACTAATTCCTCCATTTCTATTGTAAATGATGTATCTTTTCACTCTAATTTTGATGGGTTTTCATGGAATTGGGATAATAGTTCAAGATCTTCTTGATTCAATGATTGTGATTTCCAGAAATCAGGTCGAGTTGATTTTTCAGATATGTTAAATGGTTCATGGTTTTCATGAGGATTTGTTCAAAAACGGGTTTGGGTTATCAAATGGACCCTTTTATTTCGGGTCAAATTTTTCACGTGGTAGAATACGTGGATCTGAGCAGGTTGCCAACTAGGCTTAACCGGTTACACGTCATCTAATTCCCGGTTTCAAGTGACAGATTACATACAATAGGAGTTTTAGTAAGTTTATATCATACAATAGAGAGTTTCAAAGTTAACTCCACACAATAGAAAAAAGTTAAAGTTAAGTGCATCACGAAATTATAAACCCTTATATTTAATGTTTAATCATTTTAATTTATAAAATTTCAACAACAACAACATACATATGACACGAAGCGAGCTACCGCAAAATCACAAATTGTATTATATTTATGTCGATTCTTATTAAAAATTATCCGCTATTTTACGCGGACATAGTACTAGTATGTTAATATTTTTTTTTTTTTGAAAAGCAAACTATTTTACGCGGACTAGTATGTTAATATGCATTATAAAATTTACTTAAATAGTCACTCACCCATTTATAATTTTTATTATTTGATTTCTTAAAAGAGGATTGTTTGAAAAGGTTGTTATGGCTAAAAGTTTTATGTAACGAAAATTAAAATTAAAATCGATAGATTACTCCTAATGATCCGCGCCCAAACGAACAAAAATACACTACATTAGCCCGAACGAATCTGACACAACTGGCTAGACTTGAATAATGTTAGGGTTTAATTGATGTCAAAAATTAGGGTTTTGCGGGTCGATGAGGAAATCTGCTGTTCTTCATCGAAATGGCAAGTTACTTCCTAATGACCTCTCTTTTCCATTTTTCTTATTTTCAAATCTTAATATTACTTCAAATCCTCAAATTCAATTTCCCTCTCGAAAATTAATCCTTAATAAAACTTGTGTATTAAGAGATTCGTTACTTCCGTTTAATCGGACGGTTGAGAGTACATCAATTGCCCCAATTCATCAATCTAGTCGAATGTTAGGAATTCAAGCTGATATAGTAACCATAATCAGGTTCTGTAAATCAGGTGATACACAGTCTGCATTAGTTATGCTTAGAGATATGGTCAATATCTATCATGAAATGATTGCGAAAGGTATTGTTCCAGAGGTTATGACATTTAAGTGTTTGATTCAAGGTCTATGTAAATCAGGTTTATCTGAAGAGGCACTAGGTTTCTTGAATAAAATGATTGCGATAGGTATTGTTCCAGATGTTATGACATGTAAGTGTTTGATTCAAGGTCTATGTAATTCAGGTTTATTTGAAGCGGCACTAGGTTTCTTAGATACAATGATTGCGAAAAGTGTTTCACCAAATGTTGTGACGTTTAATATTATAATTCATTCACTTTGTAAAGATGGGAAGGTTAAGGAAGCACGTGATATGCTCGATGTTATGGACTCAAATGGGTGTGTTCCTGATGTCGTTAGCTATAATATTTTAATTAATGGGTACTCTAAGAGCAAAAGGATAGATGCATCTCTGAGTCTTTTTATAGAAATGTCACAGAAGAGAATAATTCCTGATGTTGTAACACATACCACTCTTATTAATGGTTTGTGTCAAGTAGGTAGACTCAAGGATGCACTAGTGTGTTTTTATAAAATGCAGGCTTGTGGTCTGGTTCCGGATGTTATTACTTACTCAACTTTAATGGATTATTTGTTTAAGAATGGGAGATGCAATGAGGCTATTGCGTTGTTTAAGATTATGGAAGAGATTAGAGTGGTTCCTAATATTAATTTATATAATATCCTCATTGATGGTATGTGCAAAGCTGGAAAAGTTGATTCTGGTGCGAAATTATTTAAAGAAGTCCCTGCCTTGGGCTTGCAGTCCGGTTTTTATACATATAATATCCTGATTAATGGGTATTGCAAGAACAGAATGATAAGTGAAGCAAAGTGTCTATTTAATGAAATGTCTCAAAAAAGCATTTCTCCTACTATTGTGACTTATAATACTCTCATTAACCGTTTGTGTCATGCTGGCAGACATGAGGAAGCTCGACTGCTTCTTCATGATATGCAAAATAAGGGCTTGGTTCCAAATGTAGTTACTTACTCTATCTGGATAGATACGCTATTGAAAAATGAACATTTTGAGGAAGTCGCTCTAGCACTGTTCAGACGCATGGAAGGTGATGGATTGACTCCTAATATTGTTTTTTGCAATATCCTCATTGATGGAATGTGTAGATCTGGGAAAGTTGAGCGTGGTCAGGAAATTTTTCGGGATCTACCTTCTAGAGGTTTGAGGCCTAACATTCGTACTTACAATATTTTGATGAATGGATTATTTAAGAAGCGTAAACTCAAAGATGCCAAGCTCTTGCTCCAGGAAATGATGATTGGAGATTGCATGCCAGATGATTTTACTTACAATATAGTTATTCAGGGATATCTTCGATGGGATAAAACGGAAATAGCAGTTCAATATCTTGAAAGAATGCTTGATGCTGGTTTCACTCCAGATGCACACACATCAACAAACCTTGAGAACTTGTTGACCATAAAATCTTTGGATAATGCTTCGAAGGAAGTGCTTAAAAAGTTTTTCCGGCTAAAATAAAATTTTAAAATAGCCTAAAACTAATAAAATTATCTATATACTGAAAAATTTCCCAAACTGTTGGAATGATGTGGAAACTGCTGAAAGCTAAATCAAACAGGGCGATCCTACTGCTGTAAGCGTTAATCCTCTGCAAATTCCTTTCTCATCCCTGTCTTTTGTGGATTTGAAATCTTTAAGATCTAACTTAAAATCTTGTGCAGGTTGGCAACGATGATTCTTTCCAACATAATGTAGATTGGCCACATTTTATGAGAATTTATCTGATCACGGCTTGTCATGAGGTATGCTCATGTAGTGGATCAAACTGGGCATACATCACATTCTCCCTTTCATGTATTGTTATTTATTTTAGTCTCGAGTATTTGCTATTTCTTATGGTTTCCCTTTTCTTTGGAAAAGCTTTCTTAGGGTTTTCCGGATGTGTTTATTTTTTCTTTTGTGTAGCTCACTCTTGGAACTGTTGAGGATCTTTCCATTTCCAGGGAGCTTCATTTTGTAGGTTGGGGTGGTTTCAAAAATTGCCACCGTCTGAAGTGATGTGAGTTGCTTAATATCTTTAATCGATTAGTCTTTATGCCTTTACCCCCATATTCCTTTCCGTAGCCGATCCAAGATTTCTAATCAGTGTATGTATTATCATTACAAACAACTTTTGATTGTAGTATATAGATGAATATCTTCAGTAAATGGTGCTACTATGTGATCTCTTAGGATTCTTACTCTGATTGAGAGTTGAGGAATATTCTTTAGTATGGTGGATAATGCTGTAGGAATCAAAAGAGCTATCTAGATGCCAAAATGTTAAGAGATCAGAACATTCTAGAACATGGTGGAAAATACTCCTGGGACCAGAAGGTGTGATGCGGCCCAAGTGTGGAGGAACGGGCCCTCTTGTTTATGGAGGCCCAAGATCGTATGAATAAATGGGGCTGCACTATAAGGAGCATAACTTGAGCTACTGGGCACCGTTTCAGGCCCAAGACCAGTCAAATCGAAGCTTGGGCCGAGGAGAACGTGGTGGCAAAACTGCTGTAGGCAGTTTACGGAATTTTCGGGCCCAAAAATGCTGTATTTTAGGAGTTATTTGCATTTTTGTGTTTTTTTACAATTAGTTGGGTTTTGTTTGTGGGCTAGTTTTCGGCCCTTTTGTCTTTTTAGGCCCATTCGAAATTTAGGGTGTATTTTAGGGTTCTATTGAGAACCTGGAACAGGAACATGCAACATGCAGTTTTTGATTTTTTATGAAATTTGGTTTTTTTCTCTCAATTCAATTTTGAGTGGAATTTTACCCTGATTATCGTTATTCGTTGAATTAGAAGAATTGTTCATGGTATTTGTGTGAATCAACATGTTCAGTTTTTGTTATCTCGTTTTTAGTCTATATCAAGGTGCCTGGTGCCAAACTTACTAGTTATGTAAAATTTCTTTCGAGTTCTTACACTGTGTTCTCGAGTTATTTATTGGATGGAAAAGAAAGGAAGGGAAAGGATTTAAAAATATAATGTTGTTCTTGAGTTTTTTAATAGAAGGAAGGGAAAAGAAGGAGATGGAAGAGGAGAGGATGTTTTAATGTATTTTTCGTCATCCTTTCCTCCCATATTTGGGATGATTGAGAAGGAATCTTTTTCCTTCCTTTCTTTTCCATCCGATAAATAACTCGAGAATGTAGTGTTAGGGATCTATTTAGAGTTTGATTTATGATTTAATGTTGCATAAGTTCTTCAAATTTGAAACCATTTAAAGTAGCTGATTGTTAAACAAATAGTGTTAGTTTGCTTGCAGGATCAGGGAACACTTCCCCTGAAGTTGTCGTCAGGGTTTAAGCAAATATCAAGGTGAAGAATTACAAGCCATTTGTTAGCTCTTTCCAGAGATGAAATCTAAGAAAACGTACAATCTTAACTGCTTGCTGCTCAAGTTTATCAAGGATCTCTCCTGAATCCAATGTGATTGATCGCTGCCAGCTGTCCACTATGGTTATTCCTTATCAATGCCTCATCTTTGTTGGTGATTCATGGTGGTGATCGTTTATCGTGGACTATCATTTATTCTACACTGTAGGACTATTAATAAGTTGGATCAAATCAAATATGATCTATTATCAAACAAGTAGACCAGGATAACGATATGATCATTGTTGTAGCTAAATGAATTGTAATCCATATCGACCCATTTTTTATTTTATATTAAACACACATTGTCAAATGGTAGTAATCTTGTTTACTTTCGACAGGAGTCTGGATCGAACTGAATACCAATTTATATTTCAGGAGGAAAAAAAAAAGTTATATGTTGTTTACAGTGATCAAAACTAACATGCAACACAGGAGACCCAAATAGTTTATGAAATGCGAATTATTAAAATAAATGAATAAAAAATTGAATAGGTCTACTTTTGGTTCACTTCTACTTGAACCACTCAAAATTCTATATTGAGATAACGTCAGTTGAGGGCAATAAGCTTTGGAAATATGAAGAATAATGAGGTGTTGAAACCATCAGGGACACAAAAGCAAATCAACCCCCATAACCTAATCACTGCTTCTAGTGACGAAAACCTCAAAGACATATTTCACCATATCAAAACTTCCAAATCCGCAGTATGCTTATTAACTAATCTCTTAACTTCTAATTCGTTTCATAGTGGTTGTTTTCAAGCTCACGAATTTTTTTTCTTGAATTTCTAATTGCAGGCGGTGATCAATTTTGGAGCTTCCTGGTATGTCTACATCTCACTCTATGAACTTTAATTTTTCCTTTGAGCTTGAGCTATATACGTGATTGTGTGATTGAGATTGTGTCTTTTAACATGTACACCAGGTGTTTGGTGAAAAACGTAAATGAAAATGACTTGTCTAGTTGCATCTAGTTACTTGGGCCAACATTTATACATGGGAGGAATGGAGAGACTTGAGCTAACTTGAATGTAACGCAAGTAGTTGGTGTTGATGTTCATGTTCTTGGGTCTTATGAGGGGTATACCGACATATCTTGATAGTTTAAGATGTAATCCTTTTTAGCCTGTCGAAACTAGTTAGGAACTTTATAAGCCCTTTTTAGTCATGTAGGGAACTTGAACATATTGGAGACGTGCTTATTCGCATAGAAAATAATCCAAATTGTTAAGAACTTAGGTGTCTTGATCCTTGATTTCACTGATAAACAGAAGTTTCTTTTTCTTGAAGTGCCATTTAAGATATAGGCAGTGTTCGTAACACGCTTTGTTGTCAAACGTTCTTTTGCCGCTTAGTTGGAGTTACTTTGTCTTTTGCTTAATCATTAAACATAACCTCGGTTTTTATTGCAATTAATCATTGAGAAACATTAAGTAGGATTAATTAGGCTAGGCTGCGATTACTTTTTGCAGTATGGACTGAAAGTTTTTTGTTATCGATCCCCTAAATCACAATATACATATATCCCTGGATCACACGGGATCAAAATCATAGTTGCCAAGTTGACACTAGTATAAGTAATATCCATTTCTAAAAATATTTCGACTAGTAATGAAATGTGTAAAGTCCAATTACAAAAGGCGAAAAATCACATATACTAATTGCTACTAGTATAGGTAAAGGAGATCATAATACGATTGAAATAACCATAAAAGATGCTGTATTTTTGGACAACCTAAAATAAGATTGAGGTAATATGGTATGAGACTACAAGTTCATCTGAAAAGAAGCAAAATTTAATTATTACTTTGTATATCATGCTTTTAGGAAGTAGTAGACTATAGTATTTGTATTGCCACTTTTTGGGTAAACATTATCTAAAAGTAATTATTTCTTTTATATGTGTAATCCGATCTTAAACACAAAAGTCCAATGTCCTAGAAGATTAGTGAAGCTACTTTGCAAATGTTTATTTGGTCAATGCAATTACAGGTGTCATGTTTGTGGTCAGATCCTGCCTTCATTCAACAAGTTAAGCAACAAGTTCCCCAAACTTGGTTTCATATATGCGGATATAGATGAATGCCCAGAAACAACTCAGCATATCCGATACACCCCTACTTTTCAGTTCTTTAGAGACGGTGAAAGGGTTGACGAGATGTATGGCGCTGGTGAAGACAGGCTGTATGATCGTCTCTGGTTGCACTCCTGACGAACCATCTATCCAGATCTTGATAGATAGTTTAATTTATAGTACAATGTTATCAACTATAATGTAATAAATTGATGCAACTTCATAATTCAAAAACTTATGTAGACAAAATTTGTTCAAAAAGTACATATAACATAGGCTTCTCCATCAAATACTGAAAATTTAGAAATCCTAAATGTTTCCCAGCAACAAATATAAAAAAGAAAGACAAACAAACACAACATTTTGACCAAACAATCAAAAGCTTGTAACAAGTCCTACGTATGTTTTCAAGTGTTGTCCACCTTACGGCTTCAGGAAAACAGCATGCCAACTTGTGGATTGAAACCTTGTTTATTCTCCATGGGCCGATACAAGGGGCAAAAAAATCATTCTCATGAAACTGTTACATTCAAGCTTTGGGCTTGAGAATCTTGACAGGCTCTCAGGTGAAGTCAGGGTCTTCACGGCCAAAATGACCATAAGCAGCAGTCTTCTGGTACCTGAAGTTGCCACCTCTCTTGAGGTCAAGATTGATAGCCATAATCCCTGGCCTGAAGTCAAAATTCTCCTTGATAAGGACTAGGATATGATTATCCAGGATTGTTCCGGTCTTGTATGTGTCAACAAAAACTGATAGTGGCTCAGCTACACCAATAGCATAAGAGAACTGAACGATGCACCTGCGTGCAAGTCCTGAGGCCACAATACTCTTGGCTGCTTGCCTAACGATGTAAGCACCACTCCTGTCCACCTTAGTGGGATCTTTCCCAGAGAAAGCACCACCTCTGTGAGCTCCCCATCCTCCATAGGTGTCAATGATGATCTTCCAGGCAGTAAGACCTGCATCTCCATGAGGACCACCAATCACAAATCTGCCTGATGGGTTCAAATGGAAGATGGTGTTGTCATCAAGGTACTGAGCTGGGATGACAGGCTTGATCACATGCTCCTTAAGATCAGCAGAGATTTGGTCATTTGCGACTGTCTCGTCATGTTGGGTGGAGATAAGAACGGTGTGAACCCTGGTTGGAACCATAGCACCGTTGTCATTGTGGTATTCAACGGTCAATTGGGTCTTACCGTCAGGCCTGAGCCATGGGCAAGTGTTGTTCTTCCTCACTTCAGTGAGCTTAGCACCAAGCTTGGTTGCAAGGGCATGGGTAAGAGGCATACGCTCTGGTGTTTCATCAGTAGCATACCCAAACATGTGACCTTGGTCACCGGCACCGATTTCCTCTGGCTTCTTGGTAAGATCTCCATGAACACCCTGGGCAATGTCGGGACTCTGTTGCTCGATGTTGACCAAGACCTTGCAATTGTCAGCATCAAGACCGACATCAGCAGATACAAATCCAATTTCTCTGCAAGTGTCACGGACAATCTTCTCATAGTCCACGGTTACCTTGGTGGTGATCTCACCAAAGACCACGACCATGTTAGTCTTGGTGCAAGTCTCACAGGCAACCTTGCTGTCAGGATCTGTTCTAGGCAAGCATCAAGGATGGCGTCTGAGAATTGGTCGCAGAGTTTGTCGGGGTGTCCCTAGTTGACAGATTCGGATGTAAATAGGAAGGTCTCCATCTCTAAACAGACACAATCAATACCCAAAAGGTTTTATTAGTACATTTATAAGATAGATTTTAACAGTAATGGGAAGGTAATCAAATTACATCTGCAAGATAATTTTTTTTTACAACAACATAACTAAAACATAGGATAAAGCCACGTAATTGTGTTAAAAACCAGTAACACATGTGTTAATAGCCAGTAACACACGTGTTTGTAACTAGTAATACATGTGTTAAGAACAAGATACTGGAAAAATAATACGAATCTAATTTGTTTGTAGTTACAATTGTCTTTTCAATCCAATAATATGTGATTGTAACAAAATAAAAAAACACTTTACTATAGTATAAAAAATTGCAAACTTCTCATTTTTCGTGTTGCCTTGCTTGTGCTTCTACTTTCGCCCTTTCCTTTACTTCGGCTCTTGTCTTTATGCAACTCTGTTGGTATGAGATCCTTTGTTCAACGCCTTAAAACGTATTCCCATTTGGTATCTCTTCAATATTCCAGTTTTTGAACATGCAAAATACATGCCTACATAAAAAATCACGCCGAAGAAACTTTTTGCACCTACATTCCACTATACCATCTTCTATCTTGTAAATTACCTTCATTCACATAAACGTAAAGTATACATAAACAAGTCAGAGGACAATAATTTTACTGGTATCACATCAGTTACTTACTATTATTGCATGTATTAGTACTTGGTATCACATGTGATACTAGTCAGTAGCACATGTGTTTGTAGTCATTGTGTTACTCAGTTGAGCTACTTACTAGATTTACTATATGTGTTACGACTTAGTAGCACATGTGTTAGTGTTAGTCTGTAACACATGTGATACTTTGCTGACCAAAAATAAACAAAATACATACTGTACACAACTTATTCTAATCAAAAACACAAAATTATCAACCTACCAAACACAACACTAACACACAAATACACACTCTTATACGTGTAAAAACAAATTTGTAGTATCAAATGTGATTGACATTTTATCAAACACCTTATGTGCATTATCAATTTTCTCAAATCAGTTACACATGTGTTAATAAATTTCCATAGAGTCATGAGGTCCTCATGTCCTTTTTTTTCTTTCCAAAACCGAATGAAATTGATTGATGAATCAATAGTAAAATACGTTTTTGTAAATCACAGTACAAATATGAAATCATAGAATCGAAAAAATAGTATTAATTCGCAAATTATGATCAATAAAAATCGCCAAAACCAAAACATGTTTGAATCAATTCAAATCTGCAGAAATTGAACGAGGTGTGAGTACCTTTCGATTGACGGACGAATTTGACGTTTTTGTATCGATTTATGTAAGCGGTATCACGATTGAGAGCTAATTGGAGATATGAGAAACAATATAAACCACGATTGAGAGCGAATGTACGTACTATATATGTTCTTTTTGTTTTTTTTTAATTATTGAATATGTTGAATTACCATCTTACCCTTCCACCTTTAATGAAAATGAACGGTTGAGATTCTTTTCTCATTCTCACTAAAACTCTAATTCTCATTTGAACTCAACCTTATTTGAATAATAAAAATCATTGGTGCTTTATTAGTACTTCTAAATCAAAAGGCAGCTAACTAATTATTATTAAATCTCAGTTTAACGCTTAGATGCAATTATATCTTATTTGTGAATTTTGATTACTTACATTGTTGTTAAAATGTTTACATAAATTTTGACATTTTCATTTTAAAGCTAAACATAAATTTTGATTTTGCTCCTCTTAAATTATTATATATTGTAGATAATTTTCTTTTAAAATTTTCTATTATTCAAAAAATCTTTAGAAAAAACTTTAAAAAAGTTTTTGCTATTTTAAAACAAAGCTCGAGATATATAAGATTATAGGCACCTATATCCCCTCACTTTTCATTATTTTAATACATGTTTAATAATCTTTTTGTACTTTAAAGCTTTTTACCTTTAGATAAATGAAAATAAAACCATAATTGGTGAGCATAAAATAAAAATTAATATGTAAAGATCACTTTTTCATATTAAAAATGAAAAAGATAAGTAGTTTGTAAAATATGGGATAATTAATGAGTAAAGTAAATGAAGTTTTATGATATTTCCCAAAACTATCTAAATTTGTTAGAAGTTGGAACTATTTAATATAAACGCCATATCATTTATGGAAACCAACAAATGTAATGTTTTGTAGCTACATGCTAGGTACTTTTCTTTTAAAAAAATCATCATTAAATTATACTCCGTATGATTTACACTACAGTTACTTTTACCATAACTCCAATATTCAGACGGTTATTATGAAATTAAGATCACATTAACAAGATAAAATCATATCAAATCAAAATCACATTATACAACGAATCATAGCTCTGAATTTATAGTAAATAATTTGTAAAAGTATCAATAAAATCATTCTTGAACGGAAAATTGTTCGACTACTTTAACACCTTGTTCTATCATAACATCTAAATATCTGATCATCAGTATAACTTATATCTATGTGTTCATTTTATAGGAGTATTATACACTTCGATAGAATTGTACTGGTAACTTCAGTCTATAAAATGAACACTAAGAGACATTTTACATCTGGACACTTTTATCTGTTATGAATGTGAATTACCTAATGCATGATCTGTAGTGTTGGTTTCATTTGATGCCATTGCCCTCATCTTTAGATATGCTTTCTCTGCCAATGCCATCCGTATTTGAAATGTTATCCACTCTCTTTTACACCTTTCCCTTACCTGATATGAAAAAAAGCTGAAAACTTTAGCAAAACAACATGTTCCTTGTATCCCTTAAAGTGTACATTAATACATTTCATGCGAATTCCAAATGCAGATTCATGATAAGAGTGTTTGAAATATACCGCTACCCGTGGTGCCTTTCCTTTCTGTGCTATACCCTGAGAAAAAATAACTGAGTGACTAAAGGTGTTGATGTAAAGTAAAGGTGGTGATTTTAACCCATGTCCACAAACGACGAAGATAATATAAAAAAAAAAGAAAAGGAAAAGAACAAAAAATTTTGAAGGTAACCAAAGTGTATTTTTACTGCATAATTTCCTATATAATTTTTTCAGAAATATTAGATCTATTATTGAAATGATATAGTTCCTGTAAACATGACTGACAATGTGACATTAAAAATCACGTTATAAAAATAGCAGTTATGAAAATCAAACAGTTAGGAAATCAAAATCACATTAAGAATGTTAAGACTTTGGATGAGTAGTGTTTTGGGCAACCCTACAGGACCCACCCAGTTTTGACATGTACCAAAATATTGCATGTCTTGACCTGTCTCCCGACCAACCCATTTTGAAACTATTTATGTAAAGACAATGATAATTCTGGGTTCAGAAAACTTCACACCTGGTTTCCAAGAGAAGGAAGTGTTTGATGAACTATCGGCTGAGCATCTACTACTCCTATCTTTTCATGAGCAGGCTGTATCAAGAAATCAACTTGAGTACACATAGATACTACCCTCCAATTATACAGTATAACTATGTTCATAGTTGAATCACAAATCCAAGTGCAATTATACAATTGAAAGTGAAACTCTCACCTGTGCGCACCTCCTAAGGGCAAAATCAAGACCCCATCCATGAACCAAGTCGTTCTGCGGACAAAAATAAAATGATATTCATGATCTAAAGTAAGAAAGGAAGTGGTGGTAGAGGTGGCAAAATGGGAAAGTTGGGTGATTATGGGTAACGGATTAAAGGGAAACTTTTAGGGGGTGAAAGGGATTGGCTGAGGTTGGGTCAACCTAAAACACTTTTTGTCCAAGATTTCATAAATTTTATTAACCATTATTGTCAAATACGATTTATTGAATACACTTTGGGCTACTTTTGGCAGGTTCGACCCGTTCCTTTTTGCTCTTTTTTCTGGTTTTATCTGTTTGACTGCTTAGAGATTACACATAACCCAAATACAATCCATTCATAAGTAAATGGGACAAAATGGCCACCTCGCACTAGTTGTAGTACTAATATGCACACTATAGAACATATTATTAAGACTCATAAAAACCTGGATCATATGCCAAACACAGCGCCATGAATTCCGTGAGAATACAGGGGCCATTATCTCAACAAATCTGTATATTATAAACACTATGTAAGAATTATTTAATTTCTTATCAACTAAAACAGAATAACAAGTAAATTTGATGAAAATGCAAGAAATAATCATACGCTGCACATGGTGGCAAATGTGGGTCAAAACACCAACCTACTCTTTCCTTAGCTAACCTGTGAAGTAATTCAGTAGAATAAATATTCAATCCAAGATTGAGGCCTTATCTCACAGAAAGTGAAACTATTCACGGTTTATACAATGATGCCTTACTTGTGCACTTCGGTATCATTTCGTTTCCTGGTCATTTGCCATGATAGTTGTCGACTATTTCCTAATAAACCTGGCTGCGAAATTTCCAATCCGTGCTTCTTTATTAGTTGTATGTACCTACATACCATAGTATAAATCAGTTTATAGTAGCTACTTCTCATGACTAGCTTTTTGATTAACAGTAGTAGAGGTGGAAAAATGGGCGGGGCAGGTGGGTTCGGTAATGGGTCAAAACGAGTATTTTTGGCACGAGTCAAAATGGACTGGATCTGGATGACCTTATCCAAATTTATTCTTATATAGTTGGTATGTTAAATATGAAAAAAATATTATATATATCAGTAGCTTAGTACCATAATCCTCTAATTTTTTACCATAGCAGTTTTGTACTCGTAAGTTGTATGCACTAAAATACACTTTCGACCCATCTGGCTCACGTTTCCCTTTTAGATAAAGTTTTTTATCTACCCATTAGATCCGTTAGAAATTTAACATAACCCAAATCGACCCGTGCATAAGTAAAATGGGTTGAAAAGCCACCTGTAACCAAAAAAAATTAATAATATATACTTTTCAGCATCGAAGTCATCCAACCCAAGATCCTCATCCCAGATGAATATGTAGTCATAGGGTGCCACAATATCTGGATGCAGAAAACGTTTAGCATACCACTTGCACCCAAATTTTAGGAGGTTTGCATTAAGGAAAAATTCATTCACATAATTTAAGCCTAAAAGGAATATGCTTTTGGCTTAAGAAACCATATACGATTTACCATTTACTTTGTTTGGGAGCACTGACATGTATAGCCCTCTTTGACCATTCAAATTCATTCCATTCACTTGTTCGACCATCATAGTGAAACAGTAGAAGAGTGAAGTTTTCGGAAAACTGTAAACACACTAGAATTAGATATGTTCGTTGTGCACACTTGGACAAACAGGATGTACAGAGGACAATTACCCAACCTTCTTCACTGCTTTATCAATATTATCCTTCTGCTCATAACCCACGGTAAAGGCTACAAGATACTTTGGTCCGATGGTCAAGTCCTGCAAGTTTCAACCTACCAACTAAATTTTTATCACAAATGAAACCAACAGAAACTTACTCCTAACTAGTTAGTTTACAATAGAAATAGTCCCTCGAATTAATTGGAAATAAAAACTTGAACTGCAAGATACCTCACTAGGGGAACCCCACAACCTGCGGGTGAATAAATCAGACTCGCGTGCAATTACACCTGGGGGTAGCCTTTCAGCTCCGTGAGGATTTTGTGGAGCCCAGATCTGCATTAAAAGTATTAGAAATGAAAAATCTAGTTCTCTGACTGGAAGAAAGTATGACGAAACATCAGAAGAACATGCTACAAACTTCACAAATATTGAAAATTAAGTTTAATGTTCATTACATTCCTTTTTATCTGACTCTTGTTTTACTGATTCTACCAAGACTTGCCTATGAATGAAAAAAGCATTGAATAGTGGATCTTTTCAAAAGAAAGGCTGGAAGCTCATTAAGAAGAGAGCTTTATATTGGCACTATGCAATGACACCAAGTTGGATAGTTGTGCATAGTTCTTATCAAAAGAAGTCAAATCCTTATAATGATTCTGCCTTCCACATATTATATTGAGATATATGAACAAAGGTACGAAGCAAAACTATTACCTTTTCACCGTTATGTAGACCTGATGATACGAGTTCATTGTGCTGCATTGAAGACCAGACATTTAAGACATTTTGGGTTGAGAGGGCAGGGTACTTGTCCTCAATTTCACGCAGGCTGATGGAGGGAGACACAGTAGACTGCACGTTCATTTTGGGCATAATTACACAAAACTTTGTCAATTTTCTCTTGTAATTCTTTATTTGAAAGTAGAGTATGGCAATTTTGACATGACTGGCTGTTATGCTTCATTTCTTGGGATGCTGAATAAGGAAACGGGTCAAATGGGCCGAACATGTCAAGTTGCCTAAACTGTCTGATCATTTGCATACAACTATACAAATCTCATAAATCATTTTTATCAAAGTATATACTATAAGAATAACATATTTACATTTAACACTAGTTACATATAAGAAGTTATGAATTTTGGACAAAGAGTGTCTCGGATCAACCTGACCAGTCCCATGCTAAAAATACTCATTTGACCCCAACCTATTTTGATATATTACACAACCCGCTGACCCACTTAATTGGGTACACCATAATCGGTTTTGCATGAATCGTATAGAAAAGTATAAAGCAAAAGAATAGAGGCATGCCTTGTTAAATAATAGAAGTGTTGGAAAATAAGCTCCTAAAAAGAAACCAAGAACAACACGGATATAAGTTGTTAAAATTAATCTCAAGGTCTCATTTGATCTTCTCATCACTGTGATCCAGCCCTGAATTTTTGAATAAAATAATAATATAATTAAGTTTCATATACTCAGTTAAATTCAGCCTTAAAGTTTCTGTTATCATTAAGACATGAAGGCAATTGAAGAACAAAAACAAACTTGATCGAAAATAATGCTGAATATGAAATTATGGAGAAACGGGATATCAATTGTGAAAAAATTTGGGCTTTCTTCATTGATCATTTGCAAAATCATACGACAGATGTTTTGTGTGTATATATATATGTTTGTGTGTATATATATACCTTCTTGCTTTTCTTTTCTTTTGTTTTGTTTTCCTTTTCTTTATTTTTACTATAATTATTTAAGTAAGCCTTTCGGTTATTATTTTGATTTTTTTTTTTTTCATCAAATCGAATTTAAAGCACAACGCAAATTTGAAGGATGAGAGGTGCTCTTGTTCATATCTAGAAAACAGTAGCACAAATTTTACAGATGTTGTTAAGGTTTTTATTTTCCATCCTTCAATCCAAACATCCAAGTTCCCATTTTCATTTTTATTTTAGCGTATCAAATTTACTCTTCATTAATCCATCATCCAAAACATCCATCACTAACTTTAGTTCCTTCCATGATTCATTACCAAAAAATTGACAAAATAAAGTAAAGACACCAAAGAAGCTAAGGTTATGTACAAGTAGGATGACATGTAAATTTTGCTTCAAATTCATTATTTTCCTACTATTTATCATTTAAAATTGAATATTAGAAGCACAATTAGACTAATTAAGCTTTTTATCGACCGACTAACTCCGTAAGAGTTAAATCCTTGACTGAACTTCCTGGACACGTGCTTGAAGAGAATTTAGCAGCTACAAGCAACTCTTTTTCCATGTAAAATGCTGGCTGCTTAGGTTGAGGCACTGTACCTTCACCACCCAACATCAATATCACCGATGACATATTTGGTCTGTCAACTGCATTTTGTTGAACACATAACAACCCAACTTCTATTGATCTCAATACTTCTGGTGGATGGCATGATTCAGCTAAAACTGTATCAATCACTTCCATTGATCTGCCCTCATTGTATAGACTCCATGCCTATTTGCAGATAAATATATATACGATAGTCATTAAGCATGCAGTAGCTAGAGTAGATGACTGTTTTTGCAAATTAAAGAATCGTTTTGAGTAGTATTTTTCGACTAGTGAACTTACATGTCCAAGAAGATTATTTTCGTTTTGAGGTTGGATGAATCCCCTATTTCTGTTCCCATTTACAATCTCCAGCACCAAAACGCCAAAGCTAAATACATCTGACTTGATTGAGAAAAGACCATCTAGTGCATACTCTGGGGACATGTAACCACTGCACACAGCATAATAATGATTATAGGAAAAAAATTAATACTAATTAATGAGGGAATTCAAGATGAATAGTTGGCTTACTATGTGCCAACAACTCTTTCTGTGTTTGCTTGGGTCTCATTTCCACCAAAACTTCTAGCCATGCCGAAATCTGATATCTTAGGGTTCATATCCTGATCAAGTAGAATGTTGCTAGCTTTAAGATCTCTATGGATGATTCGTAATCGTGAATCTTGATGTAGGTAAACAAGTCCTCGAGCGATTCCTACGATAATGTTGAAACGCTTTGTCCAATCAAGAACCATGTTTTGTGTCTTATCTGCCCAGCATGTTGGTATATATAGTTATTATTCTTATAGACATACAATTGCTAATAAGTGTAAACCAATAGTGGCTGGAAGTTTGTATATATGATTCTGACCAAAAATAAACGAGTCTAAGCTTCTATTCGGCATGTACTCGTAGATCAACAGCTTCTCGTCTCCTTGTATGCAACAGCCGAGGAGTTTTACAAGATTTCGGTGCTGAAGCTTAGAAATGCAGATGACCTCATTCTTGAACTCATCAACTCCTTGGCTGGAAGTCTTGGACAGACGCTTAACTGCAATCTCTAGCCCTTCTTCTAGAAGACCCTGGAAATTACCATTTGCAATACGAAGATATAAAAACCTTCACCCATATCATTTTTTTTTCTTAGTAGCCTGGATACAAAGCAGATATTCAATTACTTAAACTGTAAGAGCATAAATCACCTAATATTTATTATTACCTTATAAACTGGTCCAAATCCACCCTCTCCAAGTTTATTGTCAGGTGAAAAACCAGCAGTGGCATTAACTATTGTAGTGAAGCTAAACAATGGTAGCTCCATCGCTTCATCCTGCCTTCTAGAAGCATTTAAGAATTCTCCTACACAAAAAACCAGACTTCACACATAGATAATCTGTCCAGACATGCATCTATATGCAGTAAGTACAAGTCTATTTAAATTTTTTTAATTATTCCACCAAATTACTAGTGAACTGGATCAATTTTTTACCTACTATTGATTCAGCCTGATTCCTTTTTCTGCATGCATACAACCACCATGTAAAGATGAACCCTATAAGAAGAACTCCGGGAAAGATTACAAGCATGATGATTTTAACGTCCGTCCCTCTCTTCGTTTTGGATATTGATTGATCTACTGTATGATATTAATATCAGTGATGAAGTAGTTTGGCATATCGCATCTACTACTAGTTATATTAGAGATTATAGATCAGGATATATTATTTATTACCTAATTCAGATGAAGCCATCCTTACAAAAATATCTCTACCCCCGCTTCCTTGAGGATACACTCTGATGTCCATAAGATCATTAAACCAAATCAAGCAGCCACTTCCTTCACCTCCTCTACTGACATCTATACTTGCATAAGCCATACAAGTACAATTATTTAAGCATTTTGCTTTACATTCTTCAAGAGTCATGCTCGTGTTAAACCAAGAACTCTCTGTGTCTGGCAATTTCACATCAGAGTACTTAATAAAACCATCAGGTCCTTTATTGCAATCTAACGGTGTTCTCCTAACACATCCACCCATCCATCTAGCTGATTCCCAATCCTTTTCATTTCTGGGCACAAATCTTTTCTCATCCAAACATGCACACGATTGTGTGACTGTATCGACGCTGCAGCTTCCATAAGCACTGCAAATGTTGTACGTATCACATATATCTCTCGGTAATGACAATGTAAGCTGCCATTTTTTCGCATCTTCTACCCACACCAAACTTTGCAGCTCTCCAAAAGAATTCAAATTGACTCGGGATAAAAGGATATAGCCGTTTTCGATATTATAACTAAAAGACACTTCCTTTTTCACTATAATAACTACACTGAATGTAAAGGTCAAGTTCCTTCCGAATTGAGTAGTCCCAATAAACCGTTCATTACTCCATGGTCCACCCCGATATTTGACTAACCCACCTTGCTTTAGTATGCTCTGAGGATAACTGAGTGTGTCCTGTGGGCCCCATGTGAAGTCACCTGCAACTGGATCTTGACTATTCTTCCATGATGATAAATTCCATTCCAAGTTTCTCACAAAATCTTTTCCTAATTTCATGCCAGGTAATAGAGTATCAGTTGGATAATCAAAACTCTGCCAGATAACCTGCTTTTTAATTGTTTCATTCACGACAACTAGATTGCCAGTGTCGAGAAGCATTCCAGTTGCATTCCCTGATAGTTGAGTTGTGTTGGATGACCAAAGGACTTTATCAGTACTGATATTTTTCAAGAGGACTAATGTTCCTTTATTGGAAATCGTTAACACGTGATTCAATGATGCACTGGGGAGAGGGTGGTCTCTGTTAGCAACCCAAACCACTGTTTTAACAGATATTTTCTTGTACCAAATACCAAGATATTTGTTGTTCTCGGAGTTACCAGGTGGCTGGAAAAATCCCAGTTCAAAAGTTCCTGTAGGAGAGACTAGCGTGTCTCCGTCTGTCAAGAACTGTGAACCTGAAATGGTGTCAAGTTCAGCAGTGTGAATTTTGTGAAAGTGAAAAGAAGAAAACAGAAGAAGAAGAAATATGACTGATCCCTCCATGGGTCAAAATTAATCAAGATCCTAGCTACTCTAATGATCGAGTACTTTATATATTGAATATATTCACATTATATTATATACTATAGATATAGATATGATCGTTATATATGTTCAATGTCCACTCGTTTTAGACCCTTGTTTTATCATTTTCTAAATCTTATCCCATACATACGTATGGACTAGTATTTCAGTTGACCAATGAGGGGTGTTGTGTATGCAATCATGTTTTCTAGTATAGCAACGGGCGTGCAACTGAGTAGGTGTGGGACTCCTAAGTGGCAGGGGTTGGAGGGCGTTCCGAGACTGTGAGTTTAATTGGTTATCTCTCATACAAAAACAAAAACTGAAAACTGGTTTTGCTCGTTATCACAAAAGTGTCAATCATGGAGATACTGTAATCTATTAATACCCCACCTATAGAATATAGCTTTTTCAGTAATCTATGTAAACAGATATACAAAAATAACAAAACACCGATAACATGAGGCCAACTTGCATCCTAATGCAGGCAACATGTATTATGCAATGAGTAGAATACGAGAGGAGGCGAAATGGGCGGGAATGGGTAATGCGTCATAACAGGTTCGGGTCAGAACGAGTAATTTCAAAACTACGTGGAATGGGTTCTTATGATATGATAATGGCCACAATTCAAGTGGTTAAAGATCAAACAATGTTTAACATACCAAAAGCAATCATCAATACATTTGTTTTATTTGCTAGCTATTTTATCCCGTGAAACCCCAAAGTCTACTCATCAATATAAACAACAAAACAAATATTGATGGCAGTATGGGCCATAACATTATCACATCTATCTTAAAAACAACTAGCTTTGACTTCTGATAATTGTGGTATGAGATTTTTGGTTGACTAAGTGAAACTAGCATGACCCACACTAGGAACAATAGTACCAAGTGGGATCAAACTTAACTCTTCCGCCTATGTTTAAAAAAAAGGAGTCTAAAATCTCAGTCAAATCAGTAACCAAGATTTAATATTTTCTCAAAGTGAATCGACCAAATAGAATCATAGATGTACGAACCGAACCAACCAAATCAATATGAAATGAGTGTTTTCCATGGACTAGAAGGACTCATGATACGTCGATAGCAGATTTTGAGAAGTACATTATTGGATTCTTAATTACAGATGCTTATGACAAGCGTGTGTTGCTGGGATCGGTGGGTCTGATAACGATCCTTTAAGTGCATAATTAGCCACCCATCGATTCACAGCCTCAGTCATATGAACCCCATCCAAGTAGACATAAGCCGCAGGATTTGCACAAGCATCACCAGAAACTTTAGTCCCATTCACAGTAGTTCCCATTTTCCCACAAAAGATATGAACATCATTCTCATGGTACCCACAACCGACCTTAAGCGGATCACTAAATCCTGTAATCAAACCACAACCAAAATTTTCTCAGTAGTTTAACAATCATTTTAATTTCATGATTTGACGAAACTAGTAAAGTACCATATTCTTCTGTGCTGCTGATCAGCTTGTACTTGGCAGTGTAAATATAACATATGTTATGGCAGCATCAGTTAGTTGTGAACGAAGCTTGGTAACTCGAGCTTTGAGCTGCTTGTTGAACGCTATGGCCATGTTATTCTGATACCTGATGCATCCATATTGATCGAGATAGCCAGGTTTCAGGTTTCTAACATAAAATCTTGCCACAGGCAAGCACCCGATTGGTCCTGTGTTATGAATCCAAAACCACCTGGCCCCTTGTTCATACAGTTTCTGGAAACATCATTACATTATTAGCTCCACTTGTTAGTTACAATAACAGTATGATTAGAGATGGCAATTCTGATCCACTTACCCATAAATGAGTTGATTTGAGTCATTTTTGTTCTCTAATGCATTAATTTTAGAAATTTTTCAAGAATAACTATATAATGGAAACAGGTTAAAACTTCTCAATCAAAATGCATGAAACCTTTCGAATTGTTTATGCTAAAAATGATTGTGTATTTTCAATAATGTAGTTTCTGTAATCATATTTACCACTTTAATTATTTTTAGAGAAAAGAAAAAGACAAAATGTGTGTGTATCTTTCCCATATGACCTGACCCACACTAAAAGTTACCATTTTGACCTGTTACCTAACCTGCCCAACCCATCCATTTTACCTGAACAGAAGAGCAAATTCATTGACAATGTTGGGTATTGCTGCACGTAGTTCCTGTTTGTTAAGTGTTCGAAACCCAACAGAAAGGTCATTTTGGCCAACATCCAATGTAAATAGGGCACTTGAGAAGTCACCGGGCCTCTGGAGCTGGCTAATGTCGGCTGCTGGATGACGTGAACTCCACAGATCAATGATTCGAGCTTTGAATTGAGTGAACTGAATGGTCTGGATACCAAGAGAGAAAGGGCTAATGCCAGCTTGGTATATGGATTCGTTCTGCTTGCGAATCGTTGATCCTCCTGTTGCAAAATTGGCACCGTGGCGATAGTCTGTGTTGATCGTGTCCAGGTATGCACCCGTGTAAGGTATCCCAATGTACTCAGCTTCAACAACACCAAGGAAATCATACAAAGAGTGAGGTTAATACTAAGCCATTTCAGAGTAACATTGAATCTAGAAACAAACAATCCGCTATAATTGATATTGTATTTGAATTTATGTGTTTAAAAGTTGTGATAGTGTTTTGAGTGTTCACAAGATAATAATAAAAAATATAACCATAAAAATTTCAATTACCATAAATTGCTATCTGGACAATATGGGGTATGCAAAGTTATCCTGATCGGCAAAAATATCACAAGATTCAATTATGCATGAAAAAATGGATTATTGACAGGAAGTTCAAGATGTGTGCCAACTGCCAAGTCATTATGTCAACGCTTACACGGCAGTCCACCTCTGCATCCACATTACCACCTCAGTCTATATGGCAGTATACGTCATCGTCGTGTTCTGTCTCTGCCTATGTGGCTGTCCATGTCAGCACCTCCGTCGAGGAGACAATCCACATCATCGCTTTGACTGGTTGCCGTCTAATATTCTGTACTTCCGATCAATAATCATTTTTTCATTTTTTTTGTTCAAAAATATATATTTACATTTATTTATTATTATTATTATTATTATTCTACAATTTTCCTTTGTAGCATAACAGAGGATATAATTACAATTTACCATGTTAAATACTCCATAATTTTACTTAACGTTACAAACATACAAAAGTAATAAAAATAAAAGCAATAGAAGTAGTGAGAAGATTATATACCAAGGAAGTCAAACACAAGTCGGCCATCGCTAAGCCTTCCAACAGGCTTCTTGAAGAACGTCATTCAGTACGGCGAAGTAACCGGCTCACCGCTGCAGATATTCCACCGGTGTCAGAATTCGAATCCCCGAAGTTGTAAAGTCCGGCATAACTACAACGTTGCTTAACCACCATTGTAGAATCTATACAAACGAACAATAAAGTCACTAAGATGGAAATCAAAGCAAGTTTTACTACAAATGTCTCCATTTGTTTGTTTGTGAATTTAGTATGAGTTTTTAGCTTGTGTTGTTGGAACTATAAATGATGGGGTTGATGTGAAGTTTCATATGGTTAAAAGAAGATGAAGAAAACAGGGGGTAAAGTGTGAAGTTTGTTTCCATGTTTTTTGGGTTTAAAGTAAGACATCTTGTGATGTTTTTAAGGTTTTCCATCCTAAGTTTAGCATGATGATTGATGACTAAGAAGCACATGGCAATCTAAAGTTAAAATGGACTGGATATGACTGACTCATGATTAATGCACCCTTTTTCATTTTTATTTTTATTTTTTATTAATGGAAAGGAGTCATGAGATTGTGTAAATATTAGGGGTGCAAATCTCGGGTAGAATCGAATATACCGAGGACCGAATTGGACTACAATCAAATCTCAAACTAATCGAAAATATTGATCCAGTTTTCAGTTTTTAATTAGTGCATTTTCGAGTTTCAAGTTAGTCCGGACCTAAACTAAAATAACAAAAATAAAAATAAAAAATCAAATACCAGATTAGTGTAAAGATTTCTTAAATATTACTTTGACTTATTCTTATGTTTTTATTATACTGAATATTATTACGTAACTATTTGTAATGTCTTAATTATATTGTCTTTTTAATGACATCTTGAATGATATCAAAGCAAGATTTCAAAAAATATAATATTTAATTTACAATTATAATTTTCTTTTATTATTTGGTCAACTTCTAATAAAGTTTATCATTTAGATTATTTACCTTACAAGCTTGAACTTCAAAATTAATAATAACCTCACAAATTTACGTCTTTTGATATTTGTATGTGTCAATATATGAATGTATAATGTGATGCTCTGTGCAAGAATTGTGTTTATGTATGTATGCATTGATATGTGTTCATGCATATCAAAATTATTGTATATGTAGTAGTATATATGTATTAATCCATATATGTGTTAATTTTCGTATATTTCATTGTAAATGCACTTATCTATATCTATCTATCTTTACTAAATATTAAAATAGGATATTAGTTTCTTATACCGTAAGATCGCCTCTTGAACATCCTTTTTCGCCAAACACATTCGAAAGCAACTCTTTTACTGTTATATATCCGGTTAAATAAACTGTAAATTTCAAAATGAATATATATGTTTTGTGACAGTGTATTAATAACCATTAACATTAACATTAACATTTATGTTTATTTTATGATGAGTATCCCAACATTACCAGTTACTTTTCTCAACATTTCAATTTTTCACTGCAATTTTCAAATCAGTTTAATTTAATTTATATCGAAATTCACACACTTTCTTCATAATCCTTTAGACGACCCATTATTAATTATATTTGCTCTAGCACTTACGTTGTTTTTCGTGCCCACGAAAAGAAGAATGAGATATTCTACCTGTGATTGTTGATAGATTTGTCTTAGTTTATCTTTTAAGATGCGAGTAAACGAAAGTCCATAATCGTTGATACGTTTTGTGTATACTCTCTTTCAATTTCTTTCTTTTCGCGTATAAACGTTTTGTTTATTTATTATGTATTGTATTTAACCTCTCTTTTTCATGATTGATGATTGATCGAAACTGTTAGAAGAGATGATGTTGATCTTATATTTCGCGATTGAGGCTTTGTACATGTTTGTTTGGGAAACACCAACGGACAACAATATCATTGCTTTGATCGACTTTGTTGATTTGGGACCGTATGTTCATAGTATTTATCTAAAGGGACGTGACTATGCCATGCAACAAAAGACTAGAAAGGGCTACATTTGCAAAATTTGCGGGTGGCAAATCTTCAAATGAAAGTATGTGATTTGATTTAACAAATAAGTTAATTTACGTTTTCGTTGGGGACCAGAAGTGAAATAAAAAGTCGGGTCAAAGAATTAGACCCGCGCTTAATCCGACTCGGTTCAAATTAAAGTACGTGACGTGGGCTTTTATGTAATTTTCTCAAGAAAACAATACAAAGTAACCTTTTTAAAAAACTTGCTCGCAACCCGTTTGCCCTAAAACAAAACACAGTCTCCTTCTGCAGACCCAAAATCAAACAAAAAATTATACTCCACAGTCACCTTTCTCTGTAGAAACACAGAATTGAGCTTCGTGCATAAATTAATAATGGGTAAAAAGAAGAACAATGAAAGCAATCAACAACAACCACCACCACCACTACAACAAAATGAACAACAACAACCACAAGAGAATGAAGGTAAATTCTTGTTAGGTAAACCTAAGTTCAAAAAGCTCGAAAACGGCCGCTACAAGTGCGTCCAAACCGGTCACGAATTGCCCGCCGATGCTCGTGAATCATATGCACAAACCAAACACTGCCGCCTCGGACTTATCGATTCTGCTTTGGCTCGTAATAAACCACCTCTCAATATGTTCAATCAAGACCCCCTTTGCCGGTATAATTATTTCCCCTATTTGTTCAATACAATTAGGTTTTAGGGTTTACTCGATCAAACATGATTAGTTGTGATTTCAATGTGTATGGCTTTTTAATGTTAATTTGCAAGCTAACAGTACATACTCTGGATAAAATTAGGGTTTAGGGTTTACTTAATGAACATTATTGATAGAAAATGGTTGTAAAATTGAATATATTTGAGTATTTAATCTATAATAAAATAAAATGAACTTTCACTTCTATGCGTGGCCAATATTGGATTTTACACTGCTTTGCAGGAGAGATACTTTAGTATCTAACTTCATAGATAGAATTTTGTTTTTATGCTGAATTTCTTGGAAATTTGCCCTTCAGTTGTAATTTCAATGTGTGTTTGCTGATTATTTGTTGTTTCGGTATATGGCAGGTCTAAGTTAATTTGCAAGCTAACAGGGCATACTGTGAATAAAAGTGAGGAGCATATATGGAAGCATATTACTGGAAAACGTTTCCTCAACATGCTAGGTTTGTGTTTTTATTTGGTTTCAATAATATTTTTCTGCAAATCTTGTTCGAATGATTGTTTATTGTTTATCTTTGTTGTGTGATTACTTCTCTCTTCGGTTATCAGAGGATGTAATTTGTATTATATTTGATATATGCACAAACTCCAAACTTGTTTTATAAGAAGTACGTTGATGGTGTTTGTTTGAAGTGGTTTCTGTCTTTTTAACATTGAGGCAGGAACTTAAGTTAGGATCTTTTTGACTTATATTTACACCTGCAATACGTGAAAAATAAAGAGGGAGAATGCGTATGAATTTGTCATAATCCTTTCATCCCACTGCCAGGATTGTAAAAGTCGGGATTAATCCCCGATTAATCGGATTTATCTCGACTCACCGGAATCCGACTGAAAACTCGGTCAACGGGTCAAAGTCGGGATTATTTGATCAAAATCGGATTAATCGGTCGAAGTCAAACTTGATCAAACTTGAAGTGTTTGAACAATTGAACGATTATGTTTATGTTTCTAGACAATTATGTTTATGTATATGTTTATGTTTATGGTTCTATTCTATAATTACACATACTTTTGAAATTCATTTATAATCTAAATGTAAAAAAAAGTCCAATCCAACCCGATTAGTCCCCGACTTGGTCGATTAGTCCGTACAAGGTCTCGTCCGATTAGTCTCCTCCGAGCAGTTTTTACAACCTTGCCACTGCTAGAATCTGTGTTTAATTCTGACCTTTAAATCATAACTGGAACTTAAATATTTTCAGCTATATATTTTTTTGGCACTTCTATTTTTCAAAAATGTATGTGCCAGTGTGCCTGATAGAAGTATGGCCACTACTGTTAAACAGAGAAACAGGAAGCTGAAAAAGAAGCATCAAATGGTTTGGTGGAAGAAGGCCAGCAGAAACCAGAAAAAGCTTCAACGAGTGAAGGAGATGGGTTGAAGAAGAAGAAGAACAAGAAAGAGAAGAAGAAGAAGAATAAGAAGAAGAAAAAGGAGGAGGAGAATGATGTTAGTAAGATCATTTCGGAAGTCAGGAATCCAGAAGAAAAGGATAGTGACACAGAGGAAGAAGAGTTCTGGATGCCTCCAGAAGGAGATCGTTGGGACTTTGATGATGGGAAAGATCGTTGGGGTTCTGACTTAGAATCAGATGTTGATCCAGAAGGTGATGATGATGATGCAATTGAAGCAGGTATATACCATACAATAAGCTGATAGAGTTATAGTATATCACTGTTGTGATATTGTATAATCAAAAGTAAAGTTGTCAAAGGTATTGTCAATCTAATTCTTTTTGATACAGAGGGAGAGATGGCAAAATGGTCGGGTTGGGTAATAGGTTGAACCGGGTTGCTTTTGTACGTGTCAAAAGGGTCGGTCAGGTTGACCTACAAACTTATTTGACCATTTGAATAGTAATATGATTTCACTAGTAATTTTATTACAACAATAATCTAATATATAATTAGTAAGGGAGGTTGTAAGCATTAAAAACATACTTAGAGGCTTGAGCGACATTGATATTGAGCTATTTCCCTTTTTGCTTATTCTTTTTAGGTGACTTGTTACTGATAAACCATATTACCCAAAGCCCCCCATTCATTCGTAAAGGGGTTGAAATAACTACCTTTATTATTAACTATAACTGCATGTTATGTATTAAAATATTTTTGAAAGTAGTTTAAATCTATTCTGCTGTTTTAACTGTACTTATCGTTAGATGTTGTCGTTGAAGATAGTAAGGACACACAAGAGCTTTCTAAAAGGTATTTTTTCGCTTCCTTCTACCTGTTTTCATACCCTTCAACACTAGTTTTTTAATGATAAGAAGTGTGATTTTGTCTATAGGACAAAGAGAATGTCGATAGAACTCGAACCAAGCGACTCAACATCAAAGAAGAAGAAAAAGATTCAATCCACATGATACATGAGTTATTTATTGAAATGTTGCAATTATATGTAGCACTTGAAATGGGGCCCCTGATCCTGAGTTTGCTTTTGTATTTTAATATTATTTTTTTTGTTATTGTTCTCTTGATGAATTTCATCGTTTGTAAACAATTGGTCAATATGTATGGTCTATGAGGAAATGCATATTCTTACAGTAATCATCACCTAGAAGTTTCTTGATCCACCACTGACATTAGCTCATAAAGTATTTGTGTATTAAAACTGGTTTCTTTTTAAACTGAACTTTGTCTAACGAGTTGTTAAATTCTATAATTCTTATCAAAGTACAAGTAATTTTATTAGCCACACTTTTAACCCAAACGGGTAAATTCAAAAGTAATAGCTAAAATGGAAAATCACTTAAATTGGTAAAAAAGTATATCGAAGAGAATCGAAAAGTGGTAAAAACTATAATGCGGGATCTTGGTGACCGAATACAAAACAGGAACAAACAAGATGGAAATTCGAAACTCTCAATGAGAGGTTTATTTCTTGGCCGTAAAATAATAATAAAATCTATGTTTTTCAAACCCTAAACACAAAATATAAATACCCACAATAAAAGGAAAGAAGCCTAAACAAATACGGAAAAGGAAACAAAATCCGAAAGTTTAAAATAAAGCTTAAAATTCAGAAAAACGTCATTTTCGGCCCCTAAACGATCCCGAAAGGCCGAAAAGTGCCAGGGCTCATGGCGAAGCGAAGAGCCTTGCTCGTCTCGCCGTTTCCGATAAACAGTGCGAATTTCGTCCGATTCCGCTACCGAAATTCACTTTTTGAAAATATTTCGCCAACATTAAAAGATTACCGTTAACCGCATCAAACTAAAAAAGATGTAATTATTTAACTTTATTATATTTCATTACACATCACGTTCCATTAAACTTTGGGGGAAAAAGCTATAAAATTAACTTCCTCGTTGGCACATGCTTTAATTTGTATTGTGAAGGTGGACTAGATACATATCCTGTATGCCGACGTGTCAATTCCGATCAAGTCCCCTACTCAACGTCCACCTAACTAAATTATCATTTCACACTAACCAAAATATATCTATTATTAATCAAAGACGCCCCCTTCTTTAAACAATAATAATAATAATAAATAAATAAAAAAGTACTGTAATTAAAATCGGAATCGGAATCGGTGTCCTCCACTGATGCTCTTACATCCGGCGTGAATCACATGTTTTATAAATATTATCAATTAGGTTTATCTCTTCGAATCATTCTTGAATATTCACTAATTACTTCATCTGATCTCTTTTAATTACTTGAATATGCTTAGTTACTGATTACTGATTACGTCAATTTACTTCAAATCTGTGAGTTCAGATTTCGAATATAATCTTCGCCGCTTCCGTTTTAATCGGCGGTGCTAATTTCACGTTGAATTCGCGTTTGTTGCTGAATTACCGAACTTCGTTGATCTAGTTTGACCATAACTTTTTAGGTAAATTTACTATTCTTTGTATTGTGGCGTGTGTTGACATACTTGTATGAAACCTAGCTTTCTGTAGAAGATTGTTTGATTTACTTTTTGTAATTCATTGTTTGGTTTTTGCGACACGAAACAGATAAATATAACTATACAAGTATAAGTAACTTACCTGGTAATTTAACGTCCATGAAGCTTCCAATAACCGCCTTATTAGGTTCCTGGAAATTATTTAATGATATCTATGTGATTAATATATATACATACAGCGTTTGATTTAGTTTTTAATTGTTTTTGTATATGAATAATCAGAGTTTACTTTGCTGAAAGTTGTTATAGAGAAGATTGACTAGTTCGGAAGTGTGTATAAAAATTGATTTGATTGGATTGGATTAAATGGGTGCTAAAACTTCAAGGGAAGAGGATGAGAATTATAATTCTCCATCCTATCAACCAACATCGTCTTATTCCAGAAATCAGTATGGAAATAATCCTCAACCATCGAATTCGTATCCGTCACAATATGAGCAAAATTACCCGACCCAGTATGAGCAGAATTATCCTGTTCAGGAGGCATACCCCGCATATCCAACTGAACACCATCCTGCACCTGCGGCTGTAAATCCACCTCCGATTCTGACTCCAGCCCCAGCTCCAGTGTACGGAGCTCCACCCCATAGACCTCAGAATAAGTTTGATAGGAGGTATTCAACGATTGCCGATAGTTACAATTCGTTGGAACAGGTACAATCACCTGCAGTTTCTTATAAAATTCTGAGCATGTGATAATGGCATGCTTTATTAATAATACTCGAATTAGTTTCTATATTTTATATTTAATGTACATGTGCGTAGAATATGGAAAAATTTGGATACATTCTCGTATGCTGACTCATTTCGTGAAATCACGACACAGTCTTTTGCGGGACTTAATATTATACTTCTGGAGTAATGGGTCTTAAATTATAGAATGTACTTTTTGTACATGGTGGGTTCTCGCGGTTGATTGTGAGATTGTAATATTTGTTTGCTATGTAGGTGAGCGAGGCTCTTGCACGTGCAGGGCTCGAGTCCTCTAACCTAATTCTTGGTATCGACTTCACCAAGAGTAATGAGTGGACAGGTAAATTTATTATCCTTGGTGCATTTTGTGTTGCTTTACTGAAGCTGAACATGCTAACCATGCTTTTGGTTTATAGGTTCAAGGTCCTTTCACAGAAAAAGTTTACATCATATTGGAGATGGTTTGAATCCCTATCAAATGGCGATATCCATCATCGGGAAAACGTTAGCAGCTTTTGATGAAGATAACTTGATCCCCTGCTATGGATTTGGAGATGGTATGGTTTTGAAAGCTAGTGTTTAGTTTTTATTATAATAGTCCAAAAATATGGATTTGGTAAAATCTTTTATTATTTTTTGCAACTGGCAGCATCCACACATGATCGGGATGTCTTCAGTTTTTATCCAGAAGAGAGGTGTTGTAATGGATTTGAAGAAGTCTTGAGTAGGTATAGGGAGATGTTACCTCATCTAAAGCTTGCAGGTGTTAAAATCCTCTCTACCATTTTCTTCGTTCCTGCTTATCAATTCAGTTTTGGAAGTATTTCTTTTATGATTCATCATTTTTGACATATATAGTTTTTCGGTTGAATACTTATCTGTCTTGCTGTCACAGGCCCGACCTCATTTGCACCAGTCATTGAAAAGGCTATGACCATTGTTGAAGAAAGTGGGGGACAGTATCATGTGTTGGTTATCATTGCTGATGGACAGGTAGAAATTCTTTTGGTCCATATAAATCCTTTCGGTTTAGATATCAGCTGAACATATCTTTGACTTTTCACACCTGTACTGTTGAACTGCTATTAGCATGCATGATCACATTTTGTTAATGATGAGTAGATGACAGTTCTATGAAACTGAATCTCTCACAAAAAGAAATTTATCTAGTTGCAAAAAGCAACTGAAGTAAAATTGGCCTTTTCAGTAAAATTCAGTTATTAATATTATCCCCATGATGCAAATCAATGCTGATGGAATTTCGCACATATATTTCTTTGATTGCTACGAATGATCAGATGCCTTATCTTTTAGTCTTATAAGTTTTTTGCTATACATGCTTGACAACTGTTGCAATTATTGGGTCTGCCTCACCTTCATTAATTGCAGTTGTTGGTTCTTCCTCATCTTCGTTTATTGTAGCTATTGGTTTGGTACTTCAGTCCCCACAACTAGATCTAATTGCCATTATTATCAACCTAATTGACCATGGAAGACACTTTGTGCCAAATTATTCCAACTGACCTGACTCTTGTTTAACCTTTTTGCTGACTTATAACTTACCATCCTTAACCCTTGCAAGCCCTGTTTTAACTTCATTGCTTATGTTTTTATGTTCCCATACTAAGAATAAACCATGTTGTTTGCTGATTGATGGCCTAACTTTAACCAGCTTATCCAATTCTAACAGTTTAATAGACCCATGGTGAACATATAAGCTTGAAGTTATATTGTCAACTTATCTTAATCACCTCAATTTTTATTTTTTTTTATAATTCCTTTTGAAAAGAAAAGACTTACACAACTCTAGTCCATATTATTTACACCTTTTTTTCGTCTCAATTTAGACTTGAACCCCCCAATCTCTTGGTTGATGGGTCACCCCATACCGCTAGGCCTAAGTCCCTTGTCTTAATCACACTGAGTAAATAATCTGTGAAAGCAAATACTTACGAAATTGAAAGAACACGAAATCTACAATTGCATAGGAGTTATATTTATAAGCAACAATGGTCACCATCGCTGAGGCACCTGGATGCCCTTGGAGTCGCGCTCCATTGTGGTGGCTTGATCGTCTGGTAATATCAGACTCTATAACAATATAAGCAGAAAATTGTATACATAATTACAATATGAGTTACGCCGATTTATAACCCTTCCTACACTCTGGTCTGGCCTACAAAATGTCTCCTTTTCTTAGTTATATCTTTATAGGAGGTACTTATTAGGGAACGCATGCATATTGAACTGTTACATTTTGTTATGAGTTTCATTATTTTTCTGATTATATAGGTAACAAGAAGTGTGGATACTGAACATGGTCGATTGAGTCCACAAGAACAGAAAACTGTAGATGCAATAGTTGAAGCAAGGTGATCGTCTGCCACCTTTATCAAGTAGATAAAGTATTATATGTCTCAAGCTGAAGTGTAATACTCTTTCTTACAGCAAGCTTCCACTATCAATTGTATTAGTTGGGGTTGGTGATGGACCCTGGGACACAATGAAGGAATTTGATGATAACATTCCTTCTCGCAGCTTTGACAATTTCCAGGTAAACAATCTTGCTTCTTTCAATGTCTTTTATAGAGGTGGCTATTTCGGCCCATTGGGGTTTTCTTAAATCTCAAATGGGTCAAATATAATATTTAGCTAAACAGGGAACATGTTAAGTAGGTTGAAAGTCTCGAAAGTTTAATTAATGTATACAACCTCCTACATAGTTCTATTCGAAATATCAAAATACTATGGTGATAATATGTTAATATCTCATATCTAATGAGTTAAAAGAATAATAATTTGACATAAGTGTTTTTGGGTATACCCAACTGGTTTTAACTTGTACTAAGATGAACCATTTCCTGACCCCCCCATCTTGCACCTTTAATTAATTTTCCATGGGTGTCACTGTGTCTCACTTTAAATATCCATTCTCATGTTATTTTTTTTTTTTCTTTTTTTATGTCAGTTTGTCAATTTCACGGAAATCATGAAGAAGAATGTGCCTCCAATCCGTAAGGAGACTGAATTTGCTCTTGCAGCATTGATGGAAATTCCTACTCAATATAAAGCAACAATCGAACTAAATATACTAGGGTATTTGACTGGCTCTCACATAAATTTGAATTTTTCTTACACATTATGGAGCATAAATTTGAATTGCTCTTGACTGTCCTTATCCTTACATTATAATTCTGCTGTTTAAATCAACAGTAGTCGCAAAGGAATTTCTCCAAAGAGGGTTGCTCTTCCTCCCCCGGTTCATGTTGCACCATCTTTTAGCAGCTCAAAACCATCATATTCGGCTGGACTTCAGGATCCACAACCTTATTATGACCCAAACACTCCTGTTACTGCTGTTCCTTATTATGCTCCAACCAATGTAGAGGGCACCGCACCACCTATCCCAAAATCTACTTATGAAAATCAGGTGCATTTGATTTTGTCTGATGCTTTTGGTTCTATTGCTTGCATTTTTATCAAGTTCATCTTAATTAAAAGTGACTAATGCTAATATTTTATATCTACCTTCACAGCTATGCCCCATCTGCCTAACTAACCCAAAGGATATGGCTTTTGGCTGTGGACATCAGGTGTGCTCCTTCATTTTGTTCAACATAGATAGTGGTTAAATGGCATATTGGGTGAATGGTTCAAAACGCCTTAAAAAATTTAAGTATTTCAAAATCTGTCGGGTCAGGTTGACTATCCCACTACGATTGATGGTCCAAATATCTTTGTGTAGTATTGTACAAGGCTGTAAATCATTATAATGTAATGAGTGACTCCTAACCTGCTAAACCCATTTGACCTGTTATCTTTTCAATTAATTCTCTTGCATTATCACTTTGACCCATTAGCTCTGTAATGAAGTCCAATCCTTTTTATGTTGTACACTTGTACGGATGCCTGGACCTTTTATAACATCATATGCTATTTTACAGACATGCTGTGACTGTGGACAACCTCTCAAGTTATGCCCGATCTGCCGGAGTAAAATTGAAACGAGAATAAAGCTGTTTTAAGGTTGATTCTTTTATCCGGTGAAATTTGTTCAGTGTAGAAGCTCAAATTCTTACAGAATGGTTTACCTCGTTGTGACGTCCTTAAATTTGATTACTATCTATCTTTCTTTTCCGATTCTGGATGTGTAAATGAAAGGTACACTCCTTATAGGATGTACATTAATTCATATGTTTGGCTTGTAATATTTATTTATATATTTGAAAATGATGTTTCTCTCATAATGCTTACATATTCAATGCTTGGATATGGGATAAATTTGACATGGGATACTTTTTGTAGTGTTTTCATAGTGCTGGCCTGGTGTGTTGCGTATATTCACAAATCATTGATAATATATCAGATAACATACTAGTTCTGAATAATTCCCAAATGCGATGAATGGCCATCTTTTTATGTAACGAAAAACTTAATACACAAGAAGACTCGATACGGATTAAATTTAAGACCGTTAAATGACAGGTAATTCAATGATTACAATTAGACCAACCAGTTTTACAAAATATAGCCTTAATAAATGCATAAACCTACAATATACTTGGATCATATGAGTGATAGATATCATAAATGTATGTAGACCAAATTATAAACCAAAAAAAAGTACTGCAAAAATAAGAAAACCATTAGTACAAAGAAACGAACTTTTATGAAGGAAACATAGGGATGGAGCTTGAAATTTTTCTTGGGGGGGTCAGAATATACATATTTGGTTTTGGAGGGGCCAAACATAAAATTTCTTCCAAGTATATTATATTATTATGTAGTACTAACTCGGTAACTCAATAATAAGTGACTGATCCTATTCATTTGTATACAAGCAGACAAGGTTTTGGGGGGTTACATTACAACCCCCCTTGGTCTCCAAAAGGCTACGTCCTTGTATGTAACAGCACTTGTGTAGTCCTCACCTTCCAACATTTAATGCTTTGCTTGCCAACAGCTGACAGCTTCATAAACCACCCCAACGACCACATCCACAAGATGGATCCAACACGTATTATTTCTTCAATTCCATCTCGAATTCTATACTTCAACATTCAATAATCAATACACAACCACTTCCTTTAGATTTGTTTGCTCAGAATCGTTTCATATGGCCATGGGCAGACGGTTTTCGTACCAGAGGCTGAGAAACGAAGGTGGCTGTGACTACGAGAAGGAAATCGAACAGGAGATTAATCGGTTTGAGTCGAGAATCAGATGGACATTGAGGTTGAAGAAAGTGCCTGTGAAAAAGAGATTGAAAATGAAGATTCCGAGTTTAAGGAAGTTCATGAGACGAAAAGCTCGTCTAGTAATAGCGTCGTTTGTGAAGGTTGTGAAGAGACTTAAAGAAAGCCGATCGCATTTTGGTGATTTGTTTGCGGGTAATTATTTGTTCTTGCAGGTTAATCCTACAACTTTGAAATCGTCTTCACGATAATGCTGGTTCTTAAAAAATGGGTCAAGAGGATCAAAAGCGGTGTTTCGTAGTTCTTTTGATAAGGTTTGTGTTTGTGGATTCGAATTAGTGGAAGTTATTAGGCGTTTTGTATTTGAAACTTGTTTTTACAAAGGTAGAGAATTTGTATTCCAAAAGATGAAATTCTTGTTTTCTGATTAATGCATGCTTATCAAATTGATTAGATTACACAAGAGATTGAATCAATATAACATTTGCATACGTAGCGATGGATGCACGTGCACGACTGTACGATATTTAAACATTTACTGGACTTTTAAGTCATTGACATGACACATGTGAGTAAGTAGACATAATTAGGACCGTAAAGGAACAGAACATCCATTAAACATTTCGTGAAAGGTTCAACGAGAAGTTCATGTATGTTCGTTCGTTTAGTTAAATAAATGACTACAAATATGATTTTTCGTTCGTTCAATTAAATGAACGAACGCAAACATATCTTTTGTTCGTTCAATTATATTCGTGAACATTCGTTAAAGTTTATTTGTTTTCTTTATATAATTTATATACAATAAATAAACTATGTAATTTGATGTAAATGTAAAAGTTTTATATACTTCGTTGTTTTGTTTTATTTATTTAAAATATCTTATATAATTTATTGATTTCATATATTTCTCGGAAAATGATATTCGTATTAGGAAGGATGTTTTATATAAGTTTGAATTTGTATATTAATCTCGTGATGATGCATTAATTTATATAGAAAGAAAACAAACCACTTCTATTCTTGACCGATAGAAATGGAAACTTTTATGTTCGTTCATTTGCGTTTGTTAAGGTTCATGAACAAATATATTTTCTTAATGAACGAATATGAACAAGAAAACCCGTTCACTTATCCGTTCGTATTCGTTCGTTTATTTGTTAAAGCTTAGTGAACAAACATGAACATGCTCCGTCCGTGTTCATCCGGTTCGTTTACAGGCCTAAACATAATACATTAAAATTCAAGTGAACAATATCAACTAGTGCTGCAAAAGAGTCTAAGCTTTTCTCAAATTAATTAAGCTTGACCTTGACTTAAACGAGTACGGGCTTACAAGGACTTAACTCGAATTCTTGTGGAGTATTTTGAGCCGTACATATAGGAATGCTAAATTTATATGAAAAAAGTGTTAGTAAAACCGAGCTCCAACTCGACTCGAGCTTGTCCAACTCAAAATATATTGAGCTATAACCTCTTTTTAGACGAGCCCAAACCTTCATGATAAAGGCTAATTGAGTTAGGTAAATGTTAAAATCAAATTGGAGTTGGAACTTGACCTAAACATGTCAAGCTTGTCTCAACTTGTTTAGAACCTCAATACAAAACATATTCATGTAAAAATGCCTTTATTCTTAGACAAAACGAATACAAATATGAAATATATCCATGCATTTGACCCAAATAATAATAATCTTTTGAATAATTCCTTTGAATACAATTATACGAAGCATTTGACCAACATAATAATGACGATTATTATATTAACCCTTTTATTCTTTACGGAGTACTATATTTCTAATTATACTCGCTAACATGACTATTTATAACACTGGCCCTAGGAATAGTGAATTTTAATATCAACCTCTAAATAAAAAGATTTCGATAATGTGAATTGTTTACTAACATGTACCATGTGCTGGTTATTATTCATCTATTTATTCTTTATTTTCAAATATGAATAATTGAATATCTATGAACGCGGAAGCAATATCGAATTTTCAATTCAAGTTTCATAATGAAATCGAATTATTACATGGAAATGAAAGATTACACATACTTAGCAAGTAATCGCCAATAACAATCCTAACAACCTCCTAACTGACTTAACAACTAATTAACTTATATTTACACTTGTACCCTTATAGTTTATGAAGGCCAAAACAGTATAATAATTCTACATCCCCCCCTCCCCCTTCAAGTTGGAGAATTGGAAAGATCCAACTTGTGAGAAAGTGTAGAAACTTAGTTAACTATAAGAGTAACAAAATCCTTAAGCCATGCTGGTTTAGTGGTAGGTCTTTCAGACCTTCTTAAAGATACAGTAGGAACATGGGAATTAGGAGTGGTCGATGAATTAGGCACTGAATCATGTGTTCCAATATCATGAAATGAATCATTTTGTGAGTCAGACATAGGAATAGAAGTAGAGGGCAAAACATCATTTGAATTATTATCATCAGGAACAGGAAAATGAACAGTATGAAGAGAAGATAATGAAACAGTATTTGATTTGAAGGGGAAAAGTGTTTCTTGAAAATTGACTTCTCTGTTAGATAGTATAGTTATCATTGAGGTTGTACAATTTATACCCCTTTTGGTTAGGTGGATACCCTTATTAGACATATTGAGTTGATTTGGGGGAAAATTTATCCTTATGAGGTTTGGTATTGGTTGCATAACATAAGCATCCAATGACTCTGAGATGATCATAAGATGGGGGTTTGTGATGCCAAATCTCAAAAGGATATTTCCAATTTAAGATACGCATTGGCATTTTATTGATTATATAAGTGGCCGTGAGTATGCAATCGCTCCAAAATAAATCAGGAAAAGCAGCATGAATTTTAATGGCTCTAGTAGTTCCCAAAAAATGTCTATGCTCTCTCTCTACAACACCATTTTATTGTGGAGTATAAACCATAGATATTTTATGAACAACGCCTTTGGACTATAAGTATAAGGAAACTGATTTGTTGACTAATTATGTGCGATTATCAGATCTTAAGAGTTTTGGTGTGACTTTGAAAATTATCAACATAGATGATGAAGGATGATAGTATTGAGATAATTTGGTCTTTACCGTGAACTAAGTAAGTACATGTAGCTCTATCATGATCATCAACTATAGTAAAGAAAAAATTGGCACCATTAGCAGCATGCTTATAAGGTCCCTAAAGATCAACATGGATCAAATCAAAAGGTGCAAAAGTAGAAGTATTACTTCTGGAAAATGGTAATCTATGACCTTTGGCCAAATTACAAGAAGTACAAGCAAATTGAGTAGCATTTAAACTTTTACAGTCAGAAATATGTACCAGATTAGACAAAGATGTATGACCCATTATAGCATGCAAAGTATCAATAGAAATAAGAGATTTAGAAACAGCTAAATTGCACAATGTGCACTTATTAGAAGTTTCAACATAATTAAAGACATGAGAAGGCACAACATTTGAAGGAAAAGGATCTGCTGGTGTATCAGTGGTAGCTTTGCAAGTATGCAAGCATCCTAAACCTTTCCCAACTGCAGCTATGTAGTTAGTTGAAGGGTCCTGAAAAACACAACATGATGGATAGAATTTAGCACAAAGTGAATGAGTTTTGACTACTTTGCCAACAGAGAGAAGATTGAACTCAAATTCATGTATATAAACACATTGAATAGAGTTAATGTTGGATTCAGTTTGACTTGACCAACTTTGGTCACTGCCTTGAATCTTTTATCAGGCAATTTCGCAAAAATTGGTCTTTTCAAATGTTTAATGGAATGAAATAGACTTAAGTTTGGTGTCATGTGATCAGATGCCCCTATATCTAGAATCCAATCATTTTTAACATCTCTACTAGCATGACAAGAAAGGGCAACTGAAGGATCAATTGCATTTTCATAGCAATCATAAAGGAGACCTTATACCTGCATGGGAGTAAGAAGGCCATGCATGATCCTGTGTTTGCCCTTTGAATAGCTTCGTCATTTCTTGACACACAATTGTCACTAACTTTTGATCAAGTCCACTTCCATTACCAGAACACATATGGAGTTCATTCTCATACTCCATATCAAAAGTACTATGTTCATATGCAGTCATGACATTTGCAGCAACTTTGTTAGCCTTTTTACCCTTTGTACTAATCTTGATAACCAACTCTTTCAAAGCATTGATCATAAGTGTGTCCATCCTCATCACAGTAAGTACAATGCCTCTTATCACTAGTTTTAACGACAAACTTGTTAACTTTAGCCCTTGTGTACTGACAAGCTTTATTATTGGCATTAGCATTAGCAAAAAATGGAGTTGGTTCAATGTAATGATATGTCACATGCTTTTGTTTTTCTACTTGTTGAACTATGTAATATGCTCTATTAACATTTGGAAGTGGACCCGTAGACAATATCTGGTTCCTTACAGATTCATATTCATCATTCAACTACATTAAGAATTGAACCAGTTTGGAACGTCCATCAATTTAAAAAAAAAAAAGAAAAAACTACTATTCCACATGAGCATTCATTCATCTTACCACATCTACAAGTAGGTATAACATTTAGGTTATGTAACTCATCCTAACACCTTTTCAATTTATTGAAATAGGAAGCAATACTGAGAGCACCTTGAGTCACTTTACTCAGTTCTCTTTCCATTAAAAGATAAGTGGTCCATTACTTTGACCATATCGTTCTGATGTTTCCTTCCATAACTCATATGCAGATTGAGCATAAAAGGAAAGCCTCAGATAGTTCACTTACCGTGGAATTAAGAATCCAACAAGTAACAAAGTAGTCGCATCTGATCCACCTTTGAAGATTAAGTTCATCATCCACTGGTTTGAGACAAATACTATCAATGAAACCCAATTTTAGTTTAGCTCCCAAGGCCATTTTGACCGTACGACTCTAGCCAAGAAAATTATTCCCATTGAATGCCGTATTGGTCAAAATCATTCTAGGATGATCTGAGCTAGCTATGTAAAGCGGATCATTGACTGAATTAATAGAAATTTGATTCATTGGAATCGGAATAGTGTTATTACTCGCTACCAGAATCACCATTGTTAACGATTGAAGTTTTAAGAAATTTCAACAAAAATAAACCCTAGTATCAACAATTACTACCAATCGCTGCTGAAATAATTGATTCGATTGAAATGGATACACAAAATCAATCGTTAGATTCAGAAACAAATGATTTGTTGAAGAAATCAAGGATTAAATGAGTTGTAGCTCTGATACCATATGAACGCGGAAGCAATATTGAATTCTCAATAGAGAAGTTTCACTCTGAAATCGAATTATTACAGGGAAATGATATACTTATACTATCTACAGTAAGTAACTGCTAATAACAACCCTAACCACCTCCTAACTGACTTTAACAACTAATTAACTTATATTTACACTTTGTACTCTTATAGTTTATGAATGAATATTTGAGGCCAATACATTATAATAATTCTACAATATCCTAAAATATAGGTTAAAGTAAAAAATCAACTTCAGGGACCAAATGTGGTAGATTCCATTATAAGGGGCAAAACTAAAACTTACAAAATATCTCCCAGACAGAAAGATAAAAAACCTACACTGTCTTCCTGTGTTAATCTTTGGCCTTTGCTTCTTGCATTAACCCACCCTTATCTTTCTGCATTTCATCTCTCCCCTTGTTCTTGTTATGACTTCTGCTACAACAATTCTTCCATTTCAATTAATAAACCCTAAATGCAGTACCATACCCACTGCATTTGGGTCAACCCCATATTTCCCTTTACCTTCTAAACCATTAAAGACCATAACTAAATCTAAATTATCATCATGTATCTCTCTCAAAAACAAGATTTTGTCTCCCAAATTAGCCCAATTTGTTACACGAAGCTCAGATTGGTCACAACAAGTGACACAAGAAAGTGAAGCAGCAGAGGAAGTAGATGCAACTAATGATGAAGAAGAAGAAGGAGAAGAATCATATTCAGAGCCACCTGAAGATGCAAAGATTTTTGTGGGTAATTTGCCTTATGATTTTGATAGTGAAAAATTGGCTCAGCTCTTCAATACTGCTGGAACTGTTGATATTGCTGAGGTATTGCAAAAATTATGTATTTATTTATTTGTTTAAATAACTTTCTTGATAACATATGGTTTTTTGTTAGTTTTCATGATTTTCAATATAAAAAGATTGATTTTTTCTTTAGTTTTCAAGCTTTTCTTTTTAAAAATTTGTTTTTATTTTATTATTATTATTATTATTATTTTTTATAAAAAAATTATTTTATAACTTAGTTTTCAAGATTGTGTATGCTGGTACTATGTGGGTATTAAAATAGTGGATTTCATGTGTATTTTGTAGGTGATATACAATAGGGATACAGAACAGAGTAGAGGGTTTGGGTTTGTGACAATGAGCACAGTGGAAGAAGCCGATAAAGCTGTGGAGAAGTTCAATGGATATGTAAAGTTTCTCTTTTCTCCCTCTTAATTAGTTTTATGTTTATGTTCACTGTCTGATATTGTTGTATGTATTCTTCTAGGGTTAGAAATTATCACAATCTTGATCTTAAGTAAACTCTATTCAAGCTCAAACATAGAGCTCGATAAAATTCAACTCTAATGACATCGAGTCAATTTCTAGCTTGAAAGGTTAATAAACGTTGAACTCTTTAGTAGCCCTAGTTACATAAATATCTTAGCAATTAGCAGTTACATAAGCTTGAATTTGACTCGTTATCTGTTTTGAATTTCAACCTCTACTTTTGTACTCAAACAAGGTTGGGTTTAGTTCGAGATTGAATAACTTGATAAAATAGTTGATAGGTTATGACTATGTTATCTTTAATATATCATGTCATGATGTGATTATTGTTGTAAACAGGATGTAAGTGGAAGACTTCTTACTGTAAATAAAGCTGCACCAAGAGGTTCACAGCCAGAAAGACGAGTAGTAGGGACTTCTTTCAAGATATACGTGGGTAACCTGGCATGGCAAGTGGATAGCGGTCTACTGGAGCAGGTGTTCAACGAACATGGGAAGGTAGTGGACGCAAGGGTCATCTATGATCGTGAAACTGAACGTTCACGTGGGTTTGGTTTTGTAACAATGGCAAGTGAGGCAGAAATGAATGACGCCATTGCTGCTCTTGATGGACAGGTATGCAAACTATTATGAGCAACCCCATATGAATGTATATACTAGAGATGTCAAATTCAATCCATTTTAATTTGGGTTGTAAGGTAAAGGGTCAAACGGGTATTAGCTAAAAGTGAAGCAGGTTGAACAGGTTTACCCGGTCAAAAGTCGTATAAGGTATATTAGAATGTTTACAATGTCCTAAATTGTTTTATTTGGATATATTATTTTTCTAGTAATATAGCTTCTGCGATCATATTTATTACATTAGTTATTTACATAAATTTATAAAATTTGAAAAATAGGTATCAGACAGGCCGGCCAACCTGTGCAGACCCATTTTGACCTACACATAATTTTACCCGTTTTGACATGTTATGCATCCGTCGAACCCTAGTTTAGACCGTATGCAAGTTATAGCCTTATGTGATTGCTAATTTGTGTATGTGATGCAGAGTTTGGATGGGAGGGCAATCAGAGTAAATGTTGCAGAAGAGCGTCCCAAGCGTAGCTTCTTTTGATTTTGAATGAGGGCAATCAGGTGAAGGTTGCTGGGGGCCTGCTTCCCTTTCATTTTTGAATCATCTTAGATTTTTTTATGTTAACTAGAGTTATTGTTGGTCAATAAGATGTTATATTTTACCAAGTTGACATGTCAGTTCCACAAGTATAAAAAGTGTTGGCTTGCTCGAGTTGTTACAGAACCCACACCCAACAAGCAACCTACCCTGACTGGAGTCTAGTCAGGACTATTTTTTTTATATTTTTCATTTTTTTGTGAACGACAAAGATACACACACTCATCTTTACTTGATGCGCAACGTTGGATATGGCTAGGCCAAAGATGCGTTGGTGTGAATTGGGAATTGGTGGTTTGTTTTAAGTAGGAGACTGGGTTGAGAAAAGTGATGAGCCAGGAAGGAAACCCATAACTTGACCAGACCATAACTGTCTTTCCGGTTTCCCCACTTCTATAAAGATAAATGCTACACTTAACAAAAAAAATTACAAAAAACGGTGTGTATAAAAAGGAAATTGTATAAATTTTGGCGCTTTAATCTCCCATGTTTAATATGTATGAAAAGGAGTATATATAAGAATTCATACAAATTTTAATGCTAGTACGGAAGTAGTAAAGTATCATATTCTGTAAACCTGAATATATATTAAAGGGTCCTTATATCCATGTAATCTTTTATACCTTGTCATAGATAAAAGTAATCTTCTATACCCAACATTCTTTTCCTATATTATGTTAGCTACTTGCCAATTAATAATATATTTTTATCATAAATTAATCTTTTATATTTGATAAGTGTAGTTTATTGATTTTATGTTCTATAACAATGATATTAACACAATTTTCATCTATGAAATATTATAAATGCATGTGACATCCAAATCTGACATATAAATATAAGAGAGAATTTTTTTATAGACAGTCAACACACCCATTTACGTCAGTAGTCTGTGTCAGAAATTTTTTCATACAAATAGACACTGATCCCGTTATAATCGAAAAGCGGGACAACTGAATCTTGTACCCATTAAAAGCGCGACACACGGCTTAAAAAATCCCACAGTCAAACGAATTCCCGCGGTCAACCATGAAAATCCCACGCTTTCACTATACATAAAAATCCCACAGTAATGCAAAAATCCGGTTGTAATGCAAATGTTTCATCTTATTCAGCATATTTTGTTATTGTAACTTGTGTTTGGTGCTATTGAAGTTATACATTGCTTTAAACTTGGGATTTTTGAGCCATGTATCGCATTTTTAGTGGGTACAAGATACCGCTATTCCGCTTTTCCATTACATCGGGATCAGTGTCCATTTGTGTGAAAATTTCTCTGAAACGGACTACCGAATGTAAATGGGTGCGTTAATTGTCTATATAGAAAATCTCATTAAATATAATCATACAGAAATCACATCCTGTTTTAGTTTCATGGGACTAAACTTATTTTAGTCATTGTTTTAGGTGACTCAAAATGAACTGCAATGCATATTTTATAGCAAGACCAACGACTTTATACTCGATAAGTGGTTGCGCGCAACACGTGATTTCATATAATTCATTGATGCTGATTCTAGATTCTTGGACTCCAATTGATAAAAGTGAAAAGATGTTGGTAAGTAATAGAGTAGAGACCACAAAAGGGACAAATCTTCAAATTAACATTAGGTCCTTTTGACACCAATTGAAGCAAGGAAGTTGATTCATTTAGCCACTTTATTCGGTCCATAATATGTATTTAAAGGCTACAAGGTTGCCCCTATACAAGAGCACAACCGAAGTAGCAAGTTTTATAAACAAAAGCTTCACCTTTATAACATCAGAATGGACCAATCACTGTCCAATTACACCAATAAGGCCTTACCATCATCTAACCCTGAAAAAAGGCTCTTATCAGGCCCGAATCCCTTAACCAGAACCAATCCCTTAACTAGCACCAATCCCTTAACAGGTGCCAGCTCAGCAATGAACCCATTCAACCAAATGAACGCAATGCAGCAACAGCCTCACCAGCAGCAACTTATGGGTCCTATGACTAACCCAATGGCTCAGCAGTTGATGGGTATGGGAACAAATCCAATGCAGAAGCAACAGCAGGTCATGGGGCCCAAAAACAACTCAATGCTAAATTCAATGATGAATCCGATGCATAGCTCAATGCATACCCCGATGATGCACCATGAGATGGGGAGTGGCGTACACAATTCAATGATGCACCAGCAGGATAGAAACTCTATTTTCAGTGCATCAGATGATAATGTGATCATGAAGCAAGTGTATGATACCCATCGCCCTGATGGCACCGATGTTAATATCAAACCTCTCGTCGACATTGTTGAGGAAATCCTACGACATGCCACCATCAACATTGATCCCACTTCATCAGTATTATCATTTTCTATCCATAATTCAGCCTACTTATTCCTCTTTTATACAAATACTAGGTTATAAACCCGCGATAACGCGGGTCGAAAATTTTTATTTGGTCGATTTTTTTATATAATCTATAGACCCGCGATAAGGCGCGACGAATTTAACTTTTATAAATGAATAAAATGATGTTTTTATATAATTTATAGACCCGCGATAACGCTGGAAGAATTTAATTTTTATAAAAATATTTGGTTGATATTTTTAAACAGTTAACAGCCTAGAGACATGTGATAACGTCGGACGAATTTAATTTTTATAAATGAATAAAATATTGTGACCGATTATTTTATATATTTTATAGACTCGCGATGACGCATGTCGAATTTAATTTTTATTTGGTCTATTTTTTATATAGTTTATAGAACCGTTATAATGCGGGAAAATTTTAATTTTAATTAAAAAAATGAATAAATATTGTGACCGATTTTCTTATATAAATTATAGACTCTTTAATTTTTATAAATGAATAAAATATTTGGTCTAATTTTTTAATTTAAATAAATACATCGAATATTTAATGGGCCAAAAGTGTAATTATACGAAAGAAATAAAGATCGTTAGATCGTAAATGATGAAAAATAATGAAAGGCTCTGATTCCTCCATTATATCATCTTTTAATTGTATATAAAGATTAGAATATTCCTTGATTCTCAACAAACAAGGTGGCAATTGCGACCCATTTATGATTTATCTATTAATGGGTTATTTAGGTTGTCTTTTGCTTCAAATGGGTCGGTAGAGACAAAAAAAAATTAAAAAAGTAGCTAAATGGGGAACGAGTTGAAAGTCACCTGAAATCTTTCTTTGATGTAAACTATGTCCTAAATCATTTTTTATTCAAAATTTAGATTATAATTGTAATAACATTGTTTAAGAAATCCTCAACAATGCATTAAATATATTTAAAAAGTACTAGAAATTGAACCAAAAGTGTTTGTGGCTTAATCGACCCTACACATTTTGCCGTAGGTTTCACATACAGATGTAGACAAACTTGATGGCAAAGTCGAGGGAAGACCTCACCAAGCCAATGCAGTTGTGATGCTTAATTCATTGTCACATATAATTGACATGCTTTCTTGCGAGGTTCATTCTCAAAGCTTTAAGCCTACATTATTTTTCTTACTTTCTTTTGAGACCAACATTGATTAAGAATATCCTGTTTGATAAATATTAATAGATGGCGTTCAAGTGCTTAAGTGGTGGTGATGGACACACGACAGCGCTTTCACTATTTCACACTGTGGCAAACTTCCACTGGGATGCGAAGCTGGCATTGATCCTCGCAGCTTTTGCTCTGAACTACGGGGAATTCTGGCTTCTAGCTCAGATTTACTCGTCAAACCAACTTGCAAAATCAATGGCTATTCTTCGACAAGTACCGATGATTATGGAGCATTCAGCCCCATTGAAACCTCGATTTGATGCCCTCAACAAACTCATCCACCCGGTCCTTGAACTAACCCAATGCATCATCCAATTTAAGGAGCTCCCAGCTGCGTACATTTCTTCTGAAGTACCAGCCATGGCCCGAGCTTTGAATACTATTCCTACTGCTGTTTACTGGAATGTTAGAGGGATCATTGCTTGTGTTTCACAGATTTCTAGCCTCACCAGCATGGGACATGAGTAAATATGACTTTATAACTGTCTAATGCACACTAATACAACAAATAAATTTATTTTGACTTTTAAGAAGGTGATTACTAACAAGGTTTAATGACTTAAGGTATGGGATAGCGTCCACAGAGTTGCAGTCATGGGAACTGTCTACCTTAATTCTCAAGATCAACCACTTGCTTGAGTTTCTCAAGAAACAGTTGGAAGATTGTCTCCGTGTTTTAGGTACGTTATTAACACTTTATACAAACAACTGCTCTATATTTCTTTGATTAAAAATAAATATATAGATGAATGTGTACCTATTTTATTGATGCAGGAGACAGGAAGGAGATGGATTTCAGGAACTCGTTCAACCAGCTATTCGATACAATCCATATCGACAACATGAAAATCCTCAAAATCTTGATTAGTCCAAGGGATGACATACTGCCACTTTTTGACGGCTCAACTAAGCAAAGGGTTTGAGCAATATTTCATATTTACATCTATTATGTTTAGAATTTTAAATGTATGCTTTGCTCAAGAGTTCTACCAACAATACAGTTATTAATTATTTTCATACTGAACTGACTCCAATAGGTTAGCCTACAAGTTCTGAGGAGAAAGAATGTGCTATTGCTGATATCAGGGCTAGACATGTCTCGTGATGAGCTTTCAATTCTCGGGCAAATTTACAGTGAATCCCACACTCAAGGGTCCAGGATGGATGCTTTGTATGAGGTTGTATGGATACCAATTGTGGACCCATCTATAGAATACACTGATGCGATGGACCGACAATTTGAGGAAATGAGAAATAGTATGCCATGGTATTCGGTGTACCACCCTTCCATCATTGACAGGGCGGTGATAAGGTCCATTGGAGACAGGTGGCACTTTAGGAGCAAGCCTATCCTTGTAGTGCTGGACCCACAGGGAAGGGAATTGAGCCCGAATGCCATTCACATGATGTGGATTTGGGGAAGCAATGCCTTCCCTTTCACCAGTGCCAGAGAGGAAGCGTTATGGAGGGAAGAAACTTGGAGACTAGAGTTGCTAGTCAGTGGCATGGACCCCACTATACTGAACTGGGTGAGCTCATCATTTACCTTTTTTTTGTTTTTTATTGTTTTCTATAAAATGCTGCTAGCAGCATATAAGTTGTGTGATGCCAAGGTCTTCTAAGAAAAATTATATTTTGTACCCTTCAACTTTTCATTTAGTTGCACTTAAGCTTAGGTGCAGTTAGTAGTACACATAATTTTCCTAAAGAACTTTATATATGCGTTCAAGCGTTATTCACATTTAGAGTGAATTTGCAAATTATTGACATATAAAGTGGGTGTACTTTATATTTTAGATAAGAGAAGACAAATACATCTTCTTGTACGGAGGGGATGACATTGAGTGGATTCGCAAATTCACCAGCAGCGCACGGGTCATGGCAACTGCTGCACGCATCCCATTAGAGATGGCCTATGTTGGAAAAAGTAAGAAAAAGGAAAACGTCCATAGGGCAATAGCCACCATCAAGGTTGAGAAACTTAGTTACTGCTGGCAAGACACTACTCTGATCTGGTTCTTCTGGACCCGTTTAGAAAGTATGTTATACTCCAAGATTCAACTCAAACGGGCTGACGATCAAGACCCCATAATGCTGCAAATCAAGAAACTACTCAGCTACGACAAAAATGGATCATGGGCTTTACTTTGCAGAGGATCACAGATACTAACCAATGGACATGGTTCCACCATGTTACAAACTCCTACTGACTTTGACTTATGGAAGGAACATATACCCACAAGGGGTTTTGATATGTCATTTACAGACTACCATGACAAGCTTCACGTTGCAGCGAATAATTGTTGTCGTTTTGAGTTTCCTATTGCAGCAGGTAGGATCCCTGAAGGTATGCGTTGCCCTGAGTGTCATCGTTTGATGGAGAAACACATTGCTTTCACTTGTTGTCATGATCAAACTGGCCTTCTTGAACCGTAATGAGCCACATTAGTGGAAGTTTACACAAATTTCTGTGGTTTCTAATGCTGGTTACTCTTAATAGTAACTAAATAAACAGCAGCAACTGAAAGGTTGCTGTGTTTCTTTTGTGTACTGCAATAAGATTATAGTGTGTGAAGAGTGTGATCTGTTTTTACTTGAGTGAAATGTGGTCAGTCTAAACTGTTGTATGAGTTAGACCTGCTTTTGATGTAATAAAAAATTATATGAATCTTATTTAAGCATAACGTTTCTTACTAAATGCCATGAACAATGCAACATTAATATCTACAGGCACATATATGCACTTGAAAATGAGTCGTCTCATGTTTCAATTTCAATAGTTTTAATATATAGTAGTTTACTATCTGAAAAATAATTTAGACAGGCCGGCCCGTGATTTTTGGTGTTCCTGTGCCATGAGTATGTAAACGAAGTCTATAAAAATGAGATATAAAAAGAATAGCTAGTCAAATTCGAACCCTCACTCGTTATAGACAATACACTAAGTAATACCAATTGAGCTACATGATACTTTATGCTAAGTTTACAACCACGAGATACACCACATATATAAACACGATTTTCTAGTTGGAGGCTCTCCAATAATGAAGACCCTGTACGGTCGCCTAAGGCGCACTCCCTCATCTACAGTCCAGAATTCAGACATATATGTGTTAGCGTATCTAAGATTGTTGTCACAAATTAGGTTGCTTAATTAATATTTTGTATAAGCATATTTTTTATACTTAAAATAAATAAATAAATAATTATTAAAAAAACTAAAATATTTACCATCCTTCATCTCTGAAGGAAATTAAGTCACCAAGACTAGTTATCGTCGTAGAAAAATACATATGTAGGGTCTTGTAAGCTTATAAAATAAAGTTCAAGTTCAAGAATTGAAATATATAATCAACCCTACGAAATGAACTTTTTTTTCTACACTTGTATTTTATATTTTGAAATATAATGCGGCAAAATATTACTATTTTAATGTTTCAAAATGAAGATTTATATTATGTTCTATTCTTAAAATTTTCAAATATATACATATTTTTCATGCACTTCGAAGATGCTATAATAGTATAATGTATTTCTATTTTCTCATTGAATGTGATATGTTAAATTAAATTTCCTTTTAGCAACTAGTAATATGATTTATTAATAACATTGACTATCCAAAATGTAAAATAGCCCCTATAGCTCAGTGGTAGAGCGCCAGTCTTGTAAACTGGAGGTCTGTAGTTCGATCCTGCATGGGGGCAGTGTAATGTTGCCTTTTTATTTATACCGTTTTTTTTTTTCTTTTTTCTTTTTAAAAACGTCCTAAAACCCTAACCAGCTAGGAAATCACAAATCAAAACACTACTGGGGGTGCTACAGATCCATCAATGGCTTCCATTCTCCAGAAGATTGTTAGAAAACACTCACAAACCAAAACCCTAATCACAAATCTCAACAACCGAATCATCTCCTCACCCACCCATTTACCCGACCCAAAACCCGCTCCGATCCCCTTCTTCAACACCACCATCCCTAACACAACTGATATCACAAACCCTTATCCCAAAGGTTCAATCTCTTACCCTAGTTTTGCTTTTGAGTCATTCATAAATCCAATTTCTCAAAGTGGGTATATTCATTCTGTTGATGATAATGATAATGAAGATGAACACAAAGTATGGGCTGATAGTGTGAAGAAGAAAAGAAAGAAGAAGATGAACAAACACAAGTTAAAGAAACTCAGAAAGCGTTTGAGGAGAAAGACTTAAAACATCTTTTTTTACATTCTCGATTTTAGTCTGGTGAGAAATTTTATTTCTTTTTAATGGGATTCTTATTCACTTTTAAGAAAAAATTGAACTTTAGTTTTTATGTAACAACCCCTCTTATGATGACCTAATTTTAGTGTTTAATAATGGTATCTGTAGAATTCTTTGGTTGTGACTGTGAGTTCAAATATTGATGTTAATTGGAATGGTATCCTTTGGTTTTGATTATTGGAGGTTGGTTGGAGACTTATATGAGTAATTCAAAGTGGTTTTAACATATTTCTAGCCAAATTATGCTTAATGATCTCATGGTTTCATGTTTGAAAAAGAAAGTTTCTAACTTATGTGCTTTGTAAAACATAATTCAATGGGTTTACATGGATTGTAAGGAAGTATATGTTTTGACTTTTTGTGGCTATTTGATTTCTTATTGGCCTACTTTAATTAGTTCATGTAGTATTCTTGTTTGGTCTTAGCTCCCGGAAAGATTTAGCTTCCAGGTTAAAATGTTAGTGTTCATTGCTTGATTTGGGAGGCCACAATGATTTAAGTTGGTGTCTTTCTGTTATGGTTTGGGGAGTTTTCATGAGTAATTTGATACTATGATACATTATCTTGCTTGACGAACCCTTAGTTATACTTGTAGGCTATTGATATTTGGACTTCTGTTCAGAAGTAGACAATACATAAATCCTGTTTGTTGCAAGAGACGTTTGAATGGGAGTTCTTATTAACATAGAATCATGGTGTTTGACGTGCTTTTAGAAGTGTATGTTCTACATCTTTGTAGCACTTATCATTTCTACCCATTACTTCCATCGGTGGAGGTTCAAATGAGAACCAAATTAAAGTTGAGAACTTGTGAGAACCACTAGATTACATATTTGTTCACATGTAATTAGCTTCATTCATATTTGAACATTCATGTAGGTTCAATTGAGAAATAAAAGAAGCTAAAAACCCTAAAATTTACTACTTAAAACACATTTTCACATGTTCGTTCACATGTGAACACGTATTTGCTTTTTTGTGTTTTTAGATATAATTTTATGATTTTTTTGACTTTTTTTATTTCTCAATTAAACGTACATCAATGTTCAATATGAATGAAGTTAATCACATGTGAACAAATACGTAAACTAGTAGGTCTCAACTTTTACTTGGTTCTCATTTGAACCTTCCCCTACTTCAGCTTTTAGACAATAGGTAGCCATTGGAATATCCAAAAAAGACACAAGATTCTTATAGATCGAGTCTTTATTCATCATGAAGTGTGGCTCATGAGTCACAAGCTTAAGCTTTTCCTTGGATGCTTGCTTATGTGGTACTTGGGTGTTTTCAACCAAACAATTTGCTCGCCTTCAAATATGCACTCATTTTGTGTACATATTCTAAACTCGTTTATAACCACAGTGAAACTAGGCTTGATAGTAGGTAGACCATTTCTTTGATTACCATATCTATTTCCACACTTTTGATTTAGCCGGTTTTGGAATCTGGATTTGATTCTAGGAAAATTTATTGATTAATGGACACCACTATTCTGTATGGTGTTTTATGGATCTTATTTATGGTGTGAATGTACATTTAGTTTTCTAATTTGAGAGTAGTTTGAATTGGTAAAATAAGAACATAAGTACATAACAAATAGCCCCATAATTTTCTGTCCCTAATTTATATCTACATCTTACAGCTATCTCTCATCTTTCTCTTAATCTTACTATATAAAAAACTTTCAATCAATTCCGTCCTTTTGGATATATGAATAAGCATCATTTCTGTACCTTTTAACTTAGAGAAAGTTATGCATTTTTTGACCCTTCACATAAAGGTTCCGTTTTTCAAATAAGATCACATATTGTGCATAATGGCACGTCAACTAGTCATTCTTGCCCTCATTTTCATCACCGTTGTTGGCCTCATTAACGCTGCCGAAACGCCTGCCAACGCCCCTAAACCGGCACCTCCAAAGGGTGGTGGCGGCAAGGCCTCAGCACCATCTCCAGCGATCCCAAAAGGTGAAACTCCATCTTCCTCACCTACCTCTGCTCCAACCCCTTCAGCCGATGATGGGTCCACGTCGCCAGGCCCATCTGCTGACGGGTCAAATGCTAGCCCACCTGAACCAGAAATTTCCGAGTCTCCAGAATCTGATGTTGATGCACCGGGTTCTGAAGAATCGGAGGCCGATCCACCAGAATCGGATGCTGCATCTATCTTGAAGGACTCTCTTGCCGCTGGTGCTGCTGCTATTGCAGGTTTCTTCCTCTTCTAGATTACGATAGCGATAGAGATAGGGAGTACATATTACTACAAATTAAGGGGCCATTATACGTATATTCTTTTAAGCGAAAACCAAATTTGGTTAGGTCTTTTAGTCCTTTCATTTTTTCAATTCATGTAAAATAAGTTTTTGATCTTGGTTTTAAAGAACCTAATTTTGTAATGCCATGTGTGATATGGCCCCAGAAATATGAATACAGATACAGTTTTGACAAATGATGCAATAGACTCATTTAGACCTCTTTGTGCCTTAGTAAGTTTCTTTTACCTGAATTTCTTTTTTACTGTGGTTAAAATATATGTGATGATGGAGTGGAACAACATTATAACGGAACAAATATTATAAGAGAAACATTTACCTTAAAAAAAAGGTACAAAAAACAACAATGTTACTGGTCAATCAAATAGTGTGAGTAGATATGAAATTTATATAATAAATTTAATTTATTTAATTGATGATAAAATTACCGGAAGTATATTTGCTATGATAAGTAGACAATATTGTTTTTTTATCTCAAAAGAAAATTGAATATATATTTTTTTATATATATACGTACAAAGATTGTATAAAGACGAGAAAAAAACAAGTGTTGGATTTTTATATATTGAATTTAAACCAATTCTTAGTATATAAATATAAAATTATTATTATTATTTTGTGTGCTATATTATCGTCGTAATTTTTTTTTTTCTTAAAATTTTTAAATAATAATTTTAATGATTTTGTGAACTACAAATAAATTATTAAATTCTTTATTGTTTTTCAGGACGGAAAGTGGTAGAAAATTGAAGCGATAATTTCTTCTATCCAGTAGAATAAAAGCAAAGGAGAGCATGGACTGTACTTACATGTACCTTAATCATGAATGTTGAAATCTCGTGACCTCATGGGCCCACCCCATGATTGACGGCCCAAATAGGTCTACTCGATTTTTTTATTATTATTATCATTAAATTTAGAAGAAAAAAAAACTTTTTCCCACACAAGTCGTCGAAAGAGGTTTCAAGTCTCTAAACAAAAATAAATTGGTAAAAAATATATATTCTAGACACTATTATATCTCCTCTATTTGTATCTTGATGGCAGAATTTGTATAAGTGTTAACATGTGGATCCTATTATTGTGCATAAGTAGCTTCTTTCACATGAGGACGTGTTAATATATAAAGGTTTAAGTCTCAAAAAACAATAACATACATTTTTAAAATTCTATTATTTGATTGAATTTAATGGTGGTAACATTTTAAAGGTCATTTTGTGTTTCCAACCGAAGATAGTGAAAAGCATGGAGTTGTAAGACTCAATTCAACGACAAGAAAACAGAGAAAATGAAGCCAAAAATGAAGCATGGATTGGTGGAAATTATAGATAGATTCATTTGGTCAACTCTTTTGCACTTGTTTCTTGATCCATATGAAAAACTCATCTTAATTCATATGCAACCAAGCACATAGGTTGACTTTTAAGTCAAAATAAGTATAAATAAAGAAAAAAACATAGAACAACAAAGGAACTCAAAATGCAATGCTTAATTTGTAAAGCTATAATCTTTAATCAGCAACGAGATGCTTTTCTGCAAGTGAGTGCACCCGCGGTCCTAGTCATTGCCCCAACAAGTGATGATGGTTTACCACTTAAACTCGAAGCTCTTGCATAAGATGAAGCAGCACTGTTACCCGACTCCACGAAAAATGCACCATTCAACATCAAATCTCCTGATGATCTCCAATTCCAGTTCTTCCATTCACTTTCTCCGGTATTCTCATGCTTAGTCACCTAAATATGCATCAATCACTCATATGTAAATATACTTTACAAACTTATAAAACCAACTTACTTTCTGGTATCTATATACGTTGCATTGGGGAAGGATTCACATAAAAGTGGATTTTTTCAGGGAAACACGAAAACAGCCAATTTTAGACATAGTATTCACCAATGAATCCATACTAATATATAAAGCATTTATCCCCTCCTCATTCTCTCACTTTTTAAGACTAAGTAAAGTAAATCTTTACCATTAAATTTATATCACTTTTAATCTCATTTTTTTATTTCACTTTAACCTACCTATATAATAACATACTTAACAAATAAACAAACACTTTTAATCAAAAATCTCACACAATAGCTTTATTTATCTCCTTTACATACTTGTCATCTGAATATAAAATCACCTAATAAATATCATAGAAAACACACACATCAGACAATAATAAATATGATGCCGAACTAAATCATTCAGCGTCGCTGCTTTGCACGGGTAAAAACTAGTATTAAACAAAAAGTATGTATTCAATGAAATGAAAACGGCTAAAATCACATAGTGAATCCTTTCCCATGTTGCATTTATAGTACTGCGTATTATATATGTATATAAACATAAATATATATATATATATATATATATGCTGCATACCGCTTTGTCAAATCTGGTATTGGGTGCCAAAAATCTATTGCCTTGGCTATAGATTGTAGGGGATGCACTACCTCCAATTGCATACATCTCCCAATGTGTATAGTCATTATTCACCACATGGAAATACCCATGTCTACATCTGCAAGATCTCACATTATAAAGTCAAAAAACTTAACCAAAATTATACAAACACCTAACCAAACATATACTAAATGATTGTATATATAATGCTATAAATGTAAGGTAATGTAATTAATGCATGAATAATTGTACCTAGGCATTCTTTGAACAAGACCTTCACCAAAATGGTTGAAAGCAATGGTAACTTGCATATCTTTATCTTGTGTATAACTATCACTGTGTCCCAATAACATGACTTTATCATGATGAGTCATGTAATTGTTAGAAATAGTAATAGCTGTAGATCCATGTATAGCATCAATAAGTCCATCATGACAATTAGACAATGAACAATGATCAACCCAAATATGTTTACTAGCAAATATAGAAATCCCATCACCATCAGATTGTGTCCACCAACCAGAATGATGTGGTGAGTTTCTAATATTAGCATTACCAGCTTGCTTACAATCATGTATATGAATACCATGAATAATGATATTTGTAGCATAATGTATAGTAATGCATGGACCATTACCAATATGCACATTCACACCCCTTCCATCTATAGTTTTAAATGAATTCATAACAAGTTCATTTTTGAGTTCAATAACCATGTCACGTTTAAAAATGATCCATAATGGTTCATCTTGAATAACTGCATGTCTAAGTGTACCAGGAATCGGGTTCACTGGGTCATCATTTACGGGATCTGTGACCACGTATATGCGGCCATTTCGGCCACCTATAGCGTTTTTCCCAAACCCGATCGCACAGTCTGCTAGGCGTTGACGATTCTTGTCCCAGTTAGGATCACAACGCCAGCAATCATCGATTGGGTTTCCTGTACCACAAGAGAGATAACCTAAGTTTCTCCTTGAAGCATTTATGTTTTGGTTGACTTCATTGACTACTAAACGTGGGGTTTCTTTGGTTGGTAATGAAGAAAAAACGCATGTAAGTGAAGAAAGCAAGAGGACTAATGGGAAAAATGTGGTGGCCATTTGTGAAGAATGAGTGAAAGGGGTGAGAATAATGAGTTGGGGTTTATGGGTGTTTTTATAGTAATTATTTGCCGTGATAAATGGCGTAATTAATTTGGAAATGGAGATCCACGTGCAATTTGAGGCAAAATGGTGGGTAAAATTTTCTTGGAGTTCCCATTATGTTAGTTTATTCGGTTAGGGTTTGATGTTAATAACTGTATCCCTGATTTAAGCAATATCTATATACAAAGTTTTAATTTTGACTAGCTAGCATGCAATGAAAGGCTTAATTTAAGGAAGAGTTTTTTAAGGAATTAAAATGTTAACAGAGAGATTTGCTGACGACGCAGATAATTAATGTAGAACGACAATACTACCCTTGCTCTCCGTATTACTTTACAGCCTTTTTCACCCTTAAAAACTCTCGTCTCTACACTATACTAGTTCCTCATCCACTCTCCTTCACCTCCGATGAACTCACCTCCACCGCTGCCGGAATTTACCCCATACCATCTTACTTTACTCTTGCCACCTAACATGTAACTCCCATACAGAGGAAGAAAATTCACTAAATAAAGTTACGGTTTTTATGATATACTAAACATTCTTTGATCTCCATTTTTATGCAACAAGAATTCATGATTATTAAAGGTTATGGTCTCATCACTTGCATTGGCAAAAAGATGAAACATATTCTCCTCTCTTTTGTGCCTCAATCTCTGCCCAACACACATATGTATAATTTACCATTTTGGCAGAAAATTGAAAGATAATATCAGAACTCCGACTTACAATCGGAAAACAAGACTTTTATGAAAATAAGAATCTGTTGCATGATGTATCTTGTTAGTATTCAATTTGGTTTGATATTTTCTAGGATTAATGCTAGGTTGGGTTAAATATACACTGTATAATTTTGAACAAAAGGATCGTGAGGAATTAATTAACAATCCAAATAACACTCTTGTAATCGAGGATTTAACTTTTAAAAACGCACCGGTACAAAGTTACAAATTTAAAAGCAAGATTGACCAGCTAATTAACCTCTATAATCTAGAAGAAAGGCTATGCCATAAACGAAGAGTAGTTTTAAAGTCCCGAAGATGTAGGTAGAATTTGAGAGAAAAATAATTAACTATATAAGCTGTGTGCTGTCAGATTATAAAAAATGAGTTGACTGTATCTATTCAGAAAAGTTGAAAGTTAAGATATGTAAAAAGTAAAAGTTAATTTTGGTCAGCAGAATCGATAATCTGTACGATATACCAATTTATTTGCACAGGTTTGCTTCTTATGAAAACAACAAACAGAAAATTAGAACTAACGTTATATCATTCTCAAAGACTGTGATATCAAGGACTAGTAAAGCTTGAAAGAAAACTCATATTTAGCCTTTTATTTTATAAAGTATAATATAAAATATTAAATATAAATAAATTGAGATGAATTAGATACGACTATAGCTAAGCCAATTAAGAATATAATTTATATAAAATAACATGGTCGTGTATGACTTTAGAGGAGTGGCTTACTATCATTAGGCCCGCACCTTTTACTTACTGCTACCAACATAAAAAACTTTTATTTTTTATTTGTCGGTTCTTTATTAAAGTTAATTGGCATGTAAATAACATAGAGTATATGTGAATATGATGGGCTATTTTAAGTTTTTAATTAAGGTTTCATGTCGTTTATATTTAAGAGTAGGCAAACATACGACCTCAAAGTACGGTTGAGGACACATGGTATCTATGATTTTATCGCCTACCAAGTTGTTTACGTTAATAGTATGCATGCCCATATATAAAATGGAAATTTACACTATTATATTATATTATAACATATAAAAGTAAGTATATCAATGATGTCATGATGATACAGTTTAGCTGATACTATATGAGTTTCATCGTTGATACGAGAAAATAATTAGAAAAGTAGTCAAAGAAGTTATGTATTTTGTGGAGTGGCTCAAGATCTGAAGTTTTTTATATTTTTCCAAATTGATAAAGGCCCCCTTTGATGAATGATATATGAAAGGTGGTAAAACAAGAAGTAGAAATAGAAATGAAGGTTAAAGGAACTTTTTTTTAAGCTCCGGTTTCGATAACGTATTTGGTGGGTTACCATTCTACGAGGATCAAACCCACCACTATATAGATTTGGTTCAGGTAAAATTCTTCTTAAAGAGAGTAACATGATCTTCAAAAATTATTTATACTAAATAGGATATGAACATTGAATCTCTTCAAATATAAGAGAGTTATCCTTCTTTTAAACTTACCACTTAGTCTAACCTTTAGGAGAGTTTAAGTTAAAGAGTTTAAGTTAACAGAATTAGTAAGCTAACCGAGTTGTATATCTACGGGCCTAGCCCGGGGGTTAAAGATTAACGGAATTAGTAAGGGAGTTGTATATTTACGGGCCTAGCCCAATTAAAGGCCCCCTGAAACATGCCTACTTGTGGGTCCAACACTAATACATTAATATTGGGCTAATGGTAAGAAAAAGTAATACTCCACTGTTCATATAAAATTCAAAACTTGCTAATTTACGGTATTATATTAATTTTTCTCCTTATAAAAGAAAAAAGAAAATTTAATCAAAAAATGAGTTTACGTTGAACTAAAAAATACATAGATATAACAAAAATAGTGTAAAATGAAAATGATTGTTAGAACAATGGTGGTAGGCAAAAACCCTAAATTCATAATTAATTTATAGGATATGTATAATGTGTATCTAGGACGATCTCTGTCGTGCTATACTTGTTAAACATTTTTTGCCCTTTCAACTTTTTATCGTCATTGAGAAATTAAAGCCGTTCGATTAACCTTTATAGTATCACGAAATAACCCAACCATTTGGCAAAGCAAACATTCGATCAGAACTACTTTCACATCCTTTCTTAATAACGTAGTTTCTTTAAAAAGAAACAAAGAGTTATGATTGTTGGTTGATCGTGTATCTAACTTCCACTCTTTATGTTTTGTATCATCTGTCCAATAATCCATCCTCATAATTATAATTATCTTATCGACATATACACTATATATGATATGCTTAATGTGACCCACCTAAAACCTAGATCAAATTATCAAAACGACATGAAAACCAATTTTACCTAACATTTTTTTAAATGTGGAGTGTTTTCATAGTCCCGACATTCAAAAGTGGGATATGGTATTTTGCTTCTAAATTGAGGTTGTAATTGTACAAAAGGACCTCATTATTCTTCACTAGAATTTTGCTTTAAATGGAAGTCTTATTTCTTTTCTTTCTATAAATGAGGATATATGGATTTGATAATAAAAGAAGGTATAATCACCCCTCTTTTCTCTTCACGTAATCTCTTAAAAAATCAGTTTAATAAAATATATATTTTTCCATATATTTACTCTTTTAAATCCAATACAAAAGACTATTAAAATATTGATTTCTACTTACAAAAGTGTAAGATAACGACAATTTTACTGTGTCAACATATTTATCTCGTCATGAACAAAATGACCAACTCGTTGTGCTTGGAATGTTTCTATTTACTTTGAGCTTTTAAAACTATGGTATGTTGAAAATTATTCAGATAATTCCAAAATCCTTTTTCAACCATCTGTCGTATTGAAAGAATCAATTGCAAAAACTAAATAAAATATAAAATATAAACACTTACTGTAAAGAAACGCATGCAATAGAAGAACCGTATTTTCGGGTCACTAACTAACATTTTTAGCATGAAACAAATTTTCAATCCTGAGCTTTTATGTTGTAATGTAATAAGCCTAATGCTAAATTAAATAATGTCTATTATATATATATGGTAAAGCTTAAATGGGATATGCTGAGTATAAAATATCTTTATCTAAATAATAATTCGCTAAGAGCCCTTTGTAGTTGGAGTGAGAGAAAGGTGGACATTCAAACTAGTTCGGAACTCGTCAAATAACACATACAGTAGGTTTTTGGTGAATATATCGACATACTGGTAGCGTGATGGAACATGCAAAAAGCAAACTCGACTTGCAGCAATCTGTATGTGCTTCGTGGGCTGATGTTGCATGAGATTAGAAAGATTTCACAACCAAGAAGTCTTTGCCACAACATTAGCAACACCACCATACTCTGCCCCTGCACTAGAACGAGAGAGAGTATGATGTCGCTTAGAAGATCAGCATAGTAAGTTGTTGCCAAGAAAAAACATAATAGCCCGAACTAGAGCGGTGAGTGGTTGGGCAACCAAACCGGTCAGGAACCGAATGAGCAACTAATGAAGAGGTCGAAGATGGATGCGGCTCAAGCCATGACATGAAGTACCATTCACATACCATAAAATACTCTCTAGAGCCGCAAGATGAGACTCCCGAGGATCGCGCATGAAGAGACATACTTGTTGAACCGCATATGAGAGGTCAGACCTAGTAAACGTGAGGTATTGTAGGGCCCCAACAAGACTCTGATACATAGTAGGATCAGCAACCAGAACACCATCAACACCAAGTTTGGAATATGAATCAACCGGAGTACGACATGCTTGAAAATTCAACATACATGCATGTTTTTACATGGCTCTTTATCTGAACTGTCTATATGCATCATGTAACATCCCAAAATAATTGATAAATCAAAAATTGGAGAATTTAATTTGGAACCTGCGACTTTATTGGATAAAGTCGCAGAGGCGACTTTGCTGGTTATGCGAACTTATTGATAAAGTCGCATAACAAATTGAATTGAATTAATTGAGGTGCTTAAGTGTAATTGAGGAAGTATATATACTCGAATTTCGTCTAAACACTTCCAGAAACATAAAACGAATTCCTGAGGCGGTTTTAGTGTGAGAAACAGAGAGAATAGAGAGAGAAAGTAAGAAATCAAGTTTTGAAGCTTAAATTGAAGCAATTGAACCGTGAAATAAAGGTAAGGCTTCAATTATTATGTGATGTGATTGTTATTACATGATTTGAACGGATTGGAATGGGTTAATTTGTTTATAACAAGTCTGAAATCGAGAAAGTCAGATATGGGGTCTGATATGTTCGTCATGCGACTTTATTGGATAAAGTCGCATGTGCGAACTTATTGATATAGTCGCATTAAGCCGACTCCAGGCTGCGAACTTATTATAAAGTCGCATAAGCGACGTTGAGGTGTGTGAACTTGTGATAATGTCGCGTGTGCTTGTTCTGAGACACTAATGATAGTGTCGCATGATATGGCGACTTTAATAAAGTGTCGCTAAGCTTATAAAAGAGTTAATTGTGTTATATGTGGTTTACAGACGGGTGTTCTGTACGTGACAATCGAGGATATCCAACCACGCGATTATCCAGGTAAGTAATAGATGGATATCAATTGATTGAACGAGAATATTCAGATTTTGCAGGAGTACTTGAGTGTACTTTATGAATTCAGCAATAGTTGTGTTGTTATTGACCATTCTTATGCTGAGTGATCATAAATGGTCTAGCCGTATTGTGAATAAGCCCTCTTTATGTTGAGTGGTCATAAATGGCATAATAGTATGAAAGTGAGCCCTCTTTATGCTGAGTGGTCATAAATGGCATAATAGTGTGAAAGTGAGCCCTCTTTATGCTGAGTGGTCATAAATGGCATAATAATGTGAATGTAAGTCCTTCTTATGCTTAGTGGTCATAAGAGGCATAATAAAGTGAATGTTAGCCATATTTACGCTGAGTGGTCGTAAATGGTTTAACAGTGTTATTACTTTATGCTGAGTGATCATAAATGGCCCAGTGTTGTGATTATGAGCTTTGACTGAGTAAAGTGATAAACGTGGTTACCGTATTTATAAGATTTCTATCTTATATTGGTATTGTGATTCTATTACTTACTAAGCCGATGTGCTTACCCATTTTTATTATTGCTGATAATACAGGTGGGTGTAGTAAGGGAAATGAGGGTCTTGGGAAGGAACCGTAGCGCGAATAGTGGTATGCTTGCTACTGCTGGTAGTAAGTGTTTGATTACTCCCGTTAAATCGTGCTCGGATACTGTGGGAGTCTTTTGAGAAAGAGAACATACGTTGTAAAATTTGTGAACAATGTAATGTCCATGTATATATGAAAAGTGTTGATTTTGTTATTACATAAAGTGTAAAAAAAAAAAAACTGGGTGTTACACATCATCCCCCTGGTTTTCACGACCCGCAACGTCCCGATCATGTACGTCTTCTATAGAGGTCTTTATATGGTCTTGAGCAGGCACCTCGGGCTTGGTTTCAGCGGTTTGCGAATAATGTTACTCGTGTTGGTTTCTATCGCAGTCGTTGTGACTCGTCATTGTTTATTTTTCGGTAGGGATCAGATATTTCTTATCTACTCTTATAAGTTGATGATATTCTTTTGATTGCATCCTCTCCAGCTTTTCTGCATCAGATTTTGCTTCGTTACACATGGATTTCTCCATGCTTGATCTTGGTCCGCTCAACTATTTTTTGGGCATTTCGGTTTTAACCATTTTAATGAATTGAACTTGTTCAACGATCTAATCCAAGATAAGGCTCCCCAGATAATGTATATCCTGAACGAGATAAACTATAAAAGCGATATTACCTCGCCAACGGAATTTATTCGAAATGGGCGTTGATTCTGAAGTCGTTTAAATGTCCAAATGATGAAAAGATAATGAAATACAATAGATTTCAAGAAGTTGCAAGAAAGGACATAGAACAGGCATTTGGTGTGCTTCAAGGTAGTTTGACTATAATTAAAAACTCGGCAAGAGCATATAATGTCAACAAGATACGAAGAATCATGAACACTTGCTATTTTACATAACAAGATAACTAAAGACAATAGACGCACGATATGTGAAGTCAAAGAAGACTACCTCATAAACCCAACTAGACAACTACGACGTTCGTGGTTAGAGAGACTTGAAGTGCATCTTAATATGACCAAAAGATTACGCAATCAAGCTATGGATAATAGCCTTCGAAATGATATCGTCCAACATATTTGGGACATCCCGACGACTTTCCTTGCTAGATCTTAGCTAGTGTATTTTATATTTAAATTAATGTTTTTTTTAAATAAACGTAATCTATTATTATAATCAATGAATATTTATTTTGTTTAAATGTATGTTTTAAAATATAAATGTATATGTGTTATTTGGAAATAATTAAAAGTATAGCAAATTACCCAGATAGACGGTTAACCGACCCATTTTCATTTAATAGACCGTGTGAGTCAACTTTACAAAACTAGATAAAGAAATCATCGAAATGTAAAATACAAGCCTGCAAACCCTGCTATTTTACTTAACCCAGCTAAAATTCGCCGTGTATTCAAGAAATATAGCCGGTCAACACCAATTTCGCCAACCACATTAAACCGTTACGTGTATACACAAAATCGCCGAAATGCAAATTAAACCCGACGATTATTTTTTTTTAATTTCAATTTTTATGCAACCATCCGAATTTAGTGTACATTGTATGTATGTTCATCACTTTTTCATTTTAAAACCTCTTTCTCCGGTCAAAGTTACAAAATTCCGACGTATTCTTTTAGATGTTTTGTTCACTGAAAGTATTAGTCAAAGATTGAGCTTATATAATTCAAATTGTTAAGCATAATTTCAGTAAATTGGGAAGGAAAAATAGCAGATATTTAGATTATTTACTTATTTTCTAAATTTTTTTGTGTTGATAAGTATATAGAATAGAATATTAGAATTTTTTATATTGATAGAAAATTTTGGATATTTTATTAGCGTTGAATATGAATTTATTCCCTTGAGGTCTTTTTGTTACTTATAAGTATAATAAGTATAAAACATATTAAGAGAGAAAGGAAATAAAATAAATTATTAAACCACATGTTAAAAGTGGATTATGCTTTTGTGAAATTAAAACAACACTGCCTTGTGAAAGCTTATATTCTTTATTAATACTTTACTAAACATTAAAATGGATGATGCAATTATAATCGCCTGTTATTGGAGTTTAGTCAAAAAGATGAAGTTTAGCCAAAAAGACGAAGCTTATATCCTTTTCACGATCTGCACGAAAATTGAAATTTTTTAAAAAAATTTCGGATTCGCGGGATTTAATTTGCATTTCGGCAATTTTAATAGGATACTTGACGTATTAATGTGGTTGACGAAATTGTGTTGACCAGCAATTTTTCTTACGACCAGCAATATTTCTTGGACGGCGAATTTTAATGGGTTAAGAAAAATCGCCGAATTGTATTTTACATTTTGACGATTTCTTTATCTAATTTTGTAGAGGTGACTGATATGGTCAATTTGATGAAAATGAGTTAATTGACCGTCTATTCTTCTAATTTCTTTTAAAATTAAAATAAATTGTAAGTCTCAAAACTTAAAGTTATAATATACAATAAAATTTTATTGGGAAGGCTTGGTGACCTAACATGAGTTGAGAACTTGAAGTAGTCATATTGACCGGTCAAATACGTACGTAGTATGCATATATATGGAGCTGCAAACGAATCAAACTATTCCTTAAAATCTGGACTCTATCAGCGACCTTCATGTATAGGATTGGGGGCCTTGTTTGGAGCCTTAGATGAAGCACGCGTAAGGGACTTTTTGCAGTTAGTACGAAGTGAGCTTCAGAGTACTCAAAAGTAGATTCATTTTCAAGACGATTCTTCGTTTCATTTCCAAGATCTTTTGGCCTATGGGTGCACGCTTGCCTTTAGACTATAGTTCTTACATTTCATTATAATAATATAAAAAATAACTAAAAGTATTTGAAATTTAGAGTAAACGAACATAAAGGCCTGGTAGATGCATTTCCTTAACAAAAAGCAATTGATATCTACCAATCTTGACTTTGACATGCTTCATGTTTTAGTAATCTTTTTGCTCTCGTTAAATTTGTTATCAACATACAAGTGTTGTTATAAGCATATAAGTAATTATTAACATGTTATTCATGATTTTTCGCCATGATTCAAGTAGATTTACATATGGTGAAGTTTCCCTTTTTTGTTAGATTTTTTCGTAACATTACAAATGCTCATATAAGGATAATATTCTAAGCTTTGATTGAGGTATAAAATAAAAGTACATTATAATACAACAAACTCCTAATAAAATAAATTTAGGTTCACTAAGGCGCCAATGCAAAGAAAAAAGAAAATCCGCATCATAGTTCGTAACATCAAAATCACACTTTTAAGATCATAAAAACAAATTAAGTAAATTGTTTCTTTATCAATTAGTGTTACTAATTATACACTAATTGCCTGATTATTAGAAGGTCCATTGTCATTAGTTGTAGGTAATGATCACTGGAGTTTCTTCCTCTCTTTGATGGCTGGATCTTCCAACAATACAACTTTATCTTTGTCTCCAACTCCAACCATGTGTAGGTGTTCAACATCATCCCTCTCCTTGCCTTTAAACAGCACTCTTTGATCTTTTGGCTCCATGCCAGTCACCACTGATAAAAGTATCTTCATTTCTCCTATTTTAAGGAATCAAATCAAGAAGGCATTCAAAAAATGCAAAAAGATGCATGAATGTAAGAGTATGTAGCATATAATACATAAAGGGTATTACATGTTTGTCAAAAAAGATTGTTACTTTTGAACCCTTGACGGTAAGTGGTATCATGGTATATATGTACTGTAATATTCAAGAGTTTAATAAACTCTACACATATCGTCAAACATAAGTTAAATACGAAAAGGGTGTTTGACATTTGCCCAAAAATAAAGGACTGTTTCTTTGAACATTGGATTAGAAATATTGTATCATGATATGTACACTTCAAGAATGCTAAAAAGAAACATGAATATTGTTTCTTTGACACATTCCATAAAAAGATTGTTTTATTAAATGTTTCAATTCGATTATATACGACATCAACATACCAAACGTTGAAGTTGCTTGGATGGATATTTCATGCCATTGCGAACCGGTTGCGACTCCAACCATAATGAATCCTTCTTTTTCAACTTTTTGGCCTTCAATGTCTCTCTTTTGGACAAGCATCCCACTAGGCCTTAGTTCCCATTTGATTTCTTGGACCATGGTTGCTCCACATTCCTTGTTATCATTGTTGCTACGGATACTTCCACCGCAAGCGCGAAGCTTGGAGAGGCTCCTACGAAGTGTCTTTGATCTCAACTTTATCATTTTTGGTACCCTTTTTTTGTTAACTGTCTTTCTTTTAATAGAGACACACAGCAATAGAGTTGGAGGTGCTTATATAGTACCCAAGATAATGGGTTTAGGCTTGGAGCCTTATAGAGGGCAACAAAAGATAATTAATTTCAAAGGAGTAATGATTCATAGATACAAAATATCAATTCAAAATTATGATTAACATATTCAATTACTCTATTCATAGTAATATCAACATGAGTGTTTAATTGGGGCTTTACACATGTAGTAAAATATTAACGTGAGTGTTTAAATACAACTAACAACAACAAAATTATACTATTAACGGGATATAAGAGAGATAAAATATAGATGATCGTAACTTTACCAGATAATACATAGAGAAATTCAAAGGATTTCAAATCCAATTTAAGAGATAAAGAACCATGCAAAACTTAATGTGCAATACATATATATTTAACATGCTATATATGTAGCTACTTTGTATTATACTTACTCTAACATGAGTACTTAATTTAAGTTTAAGAAGTACTTTTCTGTTTATTTTGGAACTCTAAGGCATGAAATATAAACTTTATTTGGTGATTTATTTTGCTTTTGTTGTACTTTTGTGTAAAATCAACCACATATATTTGTACCTTAATTATAACATAAAGCAAAATGCTTTTTAGCATGGCAATATAGAAGAACATTCAATCATAAAGTTGTATGTTAAGTCTAATTTAAGACGGTGAACATATAATATACGTGGTTATAAGTCGTAAGTTTATGGTTTTTTTTTGTTGTTGAAAAATTACAATTATAAATTTATGTATAACTATATAAAAGTGTACCTTTGATTTATGGGGTCTATTATATATATATATATCTCTAACCTCTTTATCTGTCAAATCTCAGTCTTATCTCATTAAACTGTCAGTCATAATTCATAAAAAAAAGTTGTTTTGTTTTTTACTAAAATTTATAATTTTTAATTATACACTCTCTAACTATCAAATCAACTTTTATCTTTTACTTTTGAGTGTTTTTTATTGTTTTCTAAATAGTTTTAATAGATTCTTTTAGCAGATTGGGTTCTACACAAACGACAAGTTGGATGATTATGCCTTATACAAGTTTGTTGATCGCTAGCAAATATAGTGTGATCTTTCATTTGTTGAGCAATGGTAACAATTCGACATGCTTTCCCATTCGATCAAGTCTTTTGATTCACAACATCATCTAGTTATTGTAATAGCTCTCATATTTGGTAATTATTACGTGTACGTGGAGTTACAAGGACAATATCCGATGTCACTAATTATGACATTATGTTGTTACTATAAATAACTTTGTGTAGCTGAATGAAAGACCATGTATAAGATTGACATAGATATGTGCACTCTACAAAACTCAAGAAAAAATTTCAACTATGAATATTTTGAGTGTGTTTAGAAAATAGATATTCATTTTATGTATTTTATTTCATCGATTGATACGTATTGTAAATTGTTATTTAATATTAATACAAATGTAATAACATTGTAATAAACTTTCAATATTTATAAATATAAAAAATAATTAATAAACAAAATTAAAACGATAAAATTGACAAAAGATAAACAAAGGACATTGAAAAGATTAAATGATGAATGGATTCATTTGATTGTGAGTGTGCATTCAGAAATTTCGAGACGTGCAGGCATGAAATTTATTTAAAATAATGATTTCCGGCAAACTTTTGATTACAAGTTGATAAATTATGCTATTTTTCAATTGTGAGGCTGTGAAAGTGCCAGCAAACACTCTGAAAGTTAAACTACACCCGGAACAATCTCCCATCATACAGAAACCTCAACAATATTTCAATACCAAATCACCATTTTTATCCTCTGCTCAATCTTTCAGGTACATACCCTTATCCATATTTATTCTTTAGATTAAACGTTATTGCCTTGATTCATATCATCTCTGTATAAACCGTGCCTTCTACCTCAATTCCCAATTCTTCAGCTTTAAATTTGTAAAAAAACAATGCAAGCTCTGAGTGTATATCCATCAAAGACTGATTCTTTACTAAATCTTGAATCCACCCCTCATTTTGTGAGGAGAAAAAGTAGAAAACACTAGTTTATTTAGGGGTTTTAGAAGTGGGTTTGTTTGTAAGTGCAATAAAGTTAATCTCTTTGTGTTTTGGAACCCAAATAAGCAGTCAATTGGATCATCTGTTATCCCTTTCGCTTTAGCATTTGAAGAACAAGTAGTAAATGAATTGGTAAATGAGGGTGATAGTAACGTTCTTGATAATATTAATCTTGATAGAGTAAAAAAGGACAATAATTTACCACTTGAATCTAGTAAAAAGAATGGTGACAATAAGAAGAAAAGGGTTGATACTCGAGTGTTAGCGAGGAGCTTACGTGGTGCTAAAACCGCAAACGATGTAGAAATCGTGCTTCGGGAGAACAGTGATCTTCCCCTTCAGGTTTACAGTACGATAATTCGAGGATTTGGCAAAGATAAAAAGGTGAGTTCAGCCATTGCTCTTGTTGAATGGCTAAAGTTAAAGAGGCCCGGCCCGAACCTCTTTATTTACAATAGTCTTTTGGGTGCCATGAAACAAGCAGAAGAATTTGATCATCCAGAAAAGATCTTGAATGATATGGTAATTGAGGGTATACTTCCTAATGTTGTAACTTACAATACATTAATGGGGATTTACTTAGCTCAAGGGCTTGAAACAAAAGCAATCGAGCTTTTCTATGAGATAGAAACAAAGGGTTTATTGCCATCTCCGGCTTCATATTCTACTGCATTGTTGGCTTACAGAAGAATGGAAGACGGTTTTGGTGCTCTTGATTTTTATGTTGATTTTAGAAAGAGATACGAAAATGGTGAGATTGGGAAGAATGATAAAAATGGAGATTGGGAAGCCGAGGGTAAGAAGTTAGAAGACTTTGTGGTTAGAATTTGTTATCAAGTTATGAGAAGGTGGTTAGTGAGCAGTGAGGATTCGAGTCATAAAGTGCTGAGACTTTTAACTTGTATGGATCAGGCTGGTCTGCAAACGGGCCGGTCTGAACATGAACGGCTCATATGGGCTTGCACACGTGACAATCATTACCCAGTTGCTAAAGAATTGTATAACAGGATACGAGAACACGATTCAGAAATTAGCTTATCAGTTTGTAACCACGTGATTTGGTTGCTTGGTAAAGCGAAGAAATGGTGGGCTGCACTTGAAATATATGAAGATTTGTTAGATAAGGGACCAAAACCGAACAATATGTCATATGAACTCATAGTTTCTCACTTCAACTTCTTGCTAACTGCTGCTAGAAAAAAAGGGATTTGGAAATGGGGAATTCGGTTACTTAACAAAATGCAAGAAAAAGGGTTGAAACCTGGTAGTAAAGAGTGGAATTCGGTTCTCATTGCTTGTTCGAAAGCTTCTGAGCCTTCGGCTGCAATTCAGATCTTTACAAGAATGATTGAAAACGGTGAAAAACCGACAATTATTTCTTATGGCGCGCTTTTAAGTGCTCTCGAGAAGGGAAAGTTGTATGATGAGGCGTTTAGGGTTTGGAAACATATGATCAAAATGGGGGTCGAGCCAAATTCTTATGCCTACACAATCATGGCGTCGGTCTATGCTGCACAAGGGAAGTTTAATATCGTCGAGTCAATAATTCATGAAATGCCTATTTCTGGGGTCGAGTTAAATGTGGTTACTTTCAATGCGATTATTAGTGCTTGTGCTCGAAATGATATGAGTGGTTCAGCGTACGAGTGGTTTCAGCGTATGGAGGTTGAGAAAATCGAGCCTAATGAGGTTTCATATGAAATGTTGATCGAGGCACTTGTAAAAGATGGTAAACCGAAGTTGGCTTATGATATGTATTTGAAAGCTCGGGTCAGCAGGCTGACCCTGGCTACGAAAGCTTATGATACCATAGTCAAGGCCACACTTGGTGGTGAAGTGACTATCGATTTGAGCTTGTTGGGGCCTCGGCCCCTGCAAGGGCCACAACCGTTGCCGGAAAGTAAGAAAAGGGTGGAGATTGAAAATGATACAGATTTGGGTGATGTTCCAAAGAGTACACCATTTGACATAGATCAATAGTACATGGACATGATAAATGACCAAGAATATACATTCATATACAGAATTCATTTGGGTTTTTTAAATCTTTTTTTACTCTTTATCTATTGTATAAATTAAAAAAGTTTGATCATCAACTATTTTTTTATAGATACGTGTTTAAATTCAAGATTGCGTGTACTAAAAGAATCTATAAGATGGCGTATAAATCTCTTCTCATATCTCAATTGGCTAATCATTAATGTACACTAAATTCAAACACCCATTATTATAGTTTGAGTTACAACATCTTAGTTAACCACTTATTCTTGGCAAAGATCTAACTAGAGTTATGACTTGTGAATAAATTGATAACATACCTAAAAGGATTAATTTAATAAATTTTATATGCCAAACATTTTATACGTTTTAATACTAAAACTAATTTAATTATAACTATAAATCAAGAAAAATTCACTTATACATTTAACTACATTATACATACATACGGTAAAATATAAAATAGCAAGTGAAAATTTAAATGCAAAACAAACGTTTTTGACACCTAAAATTCGTTAAGTTTCAACCGATGTTATTAACCAAAACCCATGTTACATAAATAAATAAATAAAAGAGATAATATAAGAATTAACTATTAATATTAAAGTTACGTGAAATAAACACATATTTATTCATCTTTAAATGAATAAAATAAAAGGTCAAACTCTTATATGTAACCCTAACGTTGTGTCCTTAAAAAAAATTTAAGTGAAAAAAATGGAATGAAAAAAAAAAGAGAAGAAAATGATGGAAAAGAATGTAATATAAAATAGCTCACATGTATTGTCGAGTCGGATAGAAAGTAGAAGAAGGTGAAGAAAAATAGTTAAATGTAATGTTTTCTTCTCAATTACTTCAAAATTAGAATGGAAATATTTATAACTAAAACCCTATTCATTTCCTTTCCTTCCTAACAAAAAACTCGAGAATGACTTTGTATTATTTTTTCTCTTAATTTTCTTTCCGTTCCACTATAAATTTTTTTTGAAAATGCAGCGTAATGGCTATAGCAATTTTCTTTTAAAAAATATATTTTAACATAAAATAGAAAAATAATACATTCATATAATTTTTATAAATATTTATCATAAAATGATATAACCTAATAAATTGAAGGAAGAGAATCATAAGAAAAAAACAATAAATAAATTTAATTGATTTTTATAAAATTTATTTTGTAAATTTTATATCAAATGTAGTATTCCTCCTTAAAATATATTAGAAAATTGAAAATTCTTTTTGGTTTAACTCTGCTGCACGTAACACGATTTCCCCATAAAATAAAATAAACAAAAAGAATATGCAATGTCAGTTAATAAATGATTAAATTAAATTTAGACACCCGACGGTTACTCAACTGCCCATTGTGTAATACCCTCTCACTGGAAAATCGCTTTTGCACTGTTTAAAGTTCAAAACTTTACCAATTTAAAGACCACTTTATGCATCAACTTCTAGTTAATTTCCCATAGCAAAAAACCCCAATATTCTTCACGATTCGGGTCGGGTTTTGATGGGTTTTCTTGAGATCCAAAGTCTGTGAAGAACAAGAAAGTGATCATGGAACCTCCAAGAGGGTTTTTACTGTATTTATGGAACTTCATATGTTTCTTGCCTTATTTCATTGGTTTACTTCTTGTTGGTTTTCTTAAAGGTGACACCTTTTTCATTTTTTATAATGCTTTCTGCTAAAAATTGAATCTTTTTAATTTTTATTGAAATGGGTTTGTTTGATCTCAGGTACCATTGTTGCTCCAATAGTTTGTGTAGTTATGTCAATCGGGAATTCTGTGATTGTTTTGGGGTTCTGGCCTGCACATGCTGTATGGGCTTATTTTTGCATTTTAAGGTGCTTTATTCGATTTATATTTTTTTACTTGGATATGATTATTTGCCATTTGTTTTTATGTAAATTGGGAAAATGTAATGAATTTGTGTTTATTATTTGGTGTCACATGGCAGTGCTAAAAGATTAGGGCCAGTGATGAAAATGGTGCTGTGTATATTGATTGTACCACCCTTGGCTTTATGGCCTGTTTTTGTTGTTGTGGGTAGCATTGTTGGTGGCATAGCTTACGGTTTTCTTGGACCTGTTTTCGGCACTTTTAAAGCTGTTGGTGAAGGAAAGCCTGATAAGTTTCGCCATTGTATTATTGTAAGTATATTAGACAAAATTGTAAAGGTGGCAAAATGTGAGGGCTGGGCCGGTTAGGTAATGGGTCAAAATGTTTAATTTTGTACGAGTGAAAATGAGTCTAGTACTCTCACGACCCACAAACACTATTTTTATTTTCTTTACTGAGTTTTATAAATAATAGGTCATAGTGTAAAATATGATTAAAAACCTAACATATGACAATCATGATCCAAGTATTCGAATATAGGGGCTTTCAACATTGTGAATACACTTTTGGTGTTTTCAACATGTTTGACCCACTTGACCCATTCCACCCGTTTCCGTTTCAGCTAATTTCAAGATCCACACAATTGACCCATTTGAGACAAAATGTAACCCAAATCAACCTGTTTACCATTAAAAAGAGTAAAATTTTCACATCTACACAATTGTTATTCCTCTACATGTTCATTTCATTGTAGTGTTGGTCTTTGAAATGTGGTTCTCAGGATGGAACTTGGGATACTATCAAGTCGAGTTCAACGTTTGTTAGGGACTTAATGGATGTGTGTTTGTACTCATACTTCTCGGTGATGGATGATCTCCGGAAACAAGACCCTCCTGGCGGTAGAATTGAGATTAGGTCTGATATATTATCATTTTCAAAAGTTAAGAAACGAGTCATTCAGGTTCAGTTTCGTGCTGTAAAACTCAATTTTCTTGATGTTTTTGCAGAGTACTGTATGTTCCTATAGCCATTTTGGTTGGGTTGCTAGGATTCGTGGTCGACTTTCCAGTGATCACAGTTTTAGCAGCACTAAAAAGCCCGTACATGTTGCTAAAAGGGTGGCACCGTTTGTTTCATGATTGTATAGGTCGAGAAGGCCCGTTTTTGGAAACTATATGTGTGCCATTTGCAGGTCTTGCAATTTTATTGTGGCCCTTTGCTGTGGCTGGAGCATTGCTAGGTTCTATGTTGGCTAGCATCATTCTCGGCTTTTATGCCGCTGTTGTTGCGTATCAGGTCAATATCACATTGACAACTCTTATAGTTTGACTTTGAAAGTCAATTAAACGTTTTTTAAACTTCAAAATCTACATGAATGCTTTTAGTTTTCGTGAATGTTTGATAACCACTTTGAGTTGAACATGTAAAAATACATTTTACTAGTTGGCCTTTAATTGTAGCAAATACTCGTCTCGACGTTGAACATGATAAGTAAGAGATTTAACCTTAAAAAAGTCACTATGTAACAGGAGTCATCTTTCTATCTGGGGATTTGCTATATTGTAGCTGCATTGTCAATCTATGATGAATACAGCAATGATGTTCTTGATATGCCTGAAGGTTCTTGCTTTCCAAAGTATAATGACCATTCTCAATATCTGTAATTAAAAGAACTTCTTACTTTATGCACATTTCATAGGTAACTTTTCAAATACTAACAGGCCTACGTACCGACGTAATGATGGGTCACAATCCGGTTCAAGAACATCTTTATCAAGGCCAGTTTCCTTCAAAAACCCACCATCTCGGTCCAGTTCTTTCACGACCCCTATGATTGAGTTGAAGCCGTTGGTGGTTAGTTACTTCAATCATCTGCTTTACAGATAAGATTCAAGTGGCAATTCCTGCCTATTTGCTTAAAAATGGGTTGATTTGGGTTGTATGTATCTCCAATGGGCACATTTTAAAACTTTGCTAATTGTTGGTCAAACGGGTACAAACATCAGATCATATTTTTATGCTTAAAACATCCTACATGGCTTCATTTATAAAAACTAGATTATTCTTCTAACAATATAGCTTTTATATTCTTATTAATACGTTAACTGTCTATAAAACTTTAATAACTGGACAAAAAATTGTTGACAGGTTGACCCAGCCCCTTTTATCCTGTATTTAAAACTTACATGTTTCGGCCTGTTACCCAACCCACCCATTTTGCTTTCTCTATGATATAATATCAATGTAATTTTCTGACCGTAATTCGACACATGATGTCAATAGTTGCTTGATAGCTTATTTCAAGAATGTCGTCGACAAGGTGAATTTATGGTTTTGGAAGGGTTAATAACCATTAAAGAGATCGATGATGCAAAATCTGGCAAGGCTAGTGGAAGAGTGATTAGTGTTGGTCTCCCAGCTTATTGTCTTTTCCAAGCACTTCTTCGATCCGCAAAAGCCGATAGTACTGGTATATTATTAGGTAAGGAGAACATAATAAACGTTCGTTCAAATTGTGAAAAATTGTCCTTTTTATGACTTTGTGATAATGCACATTATGCTTTTCGTTTTGTACTATAGAGGATAATGTTACGGAGATAACTAGCGCAAACAGGCCGAAAGATACGTTCTATGATTGGTTCCTGAACCCTCTTTTGGTCATCAAAGACCAGATCAAAGCTCAAAATCTGACTGAATTGGAAGAGGAATACTTGGGCAAACTAGTCATGCTGAGTGGTGATGCTGAGAAGTTGAAATACTTGAACATTGGTCCACCACCGGAGTCTGAGCTCAGACGGGCTGAGCTCGATGCATTGGCCCGAAGGTAATAACATATCTTGTGTTTAGTGGTGGTCGGGTTGAATAACAAGTCAAAACAGGTTGTTTGGAATGGGCTGACCCCGGACTTTAAATAAAAGTTAATGAATTAAATATGGTTACCGGTAATAATTACACTTTGGGCAACTTTCAGCCCGTTTGTCTTGTTCCCTTCATAGCTATTCTTTTCAAGACATTTGATGGGTTTGAGATTACTAACCAAAATCATCAGTTTGTAAGTAAATGGGTCAAATTTGCCACCTGTAGTCATGTTTTATATGCATACTACCACGTTTCCATGCGTGTTTCTATTTGTCTTTTGTTGTACTAATGAATGTAATTTTATTTTGAAAGACTTCAAGGGATCACAAAGTCGATATCAAGGTACCCGACTTACAGAAGGCGCTTCGAGAGTAGCATAAAGGCAATATCAGAAGAACTTGACCGGAGGAACACCAATGGAGGTCATTCACCATCCGGATTGGAGACTACGTTTGGTCGGAGGTATAGCAATCAAAGATCTCTTAGAACAAAAACTAGTAATCAAGAAGATGATCAAGAGGTTGAAAGAGATGTTGATGTTGTGTAAATTAGATTTTACTTGTAAAAAAGATGACCACATCTAATTACTAACCCCCTTTCCTTTTTAACTTTATAAACCCAAATGGCTCTAACATATAATTATCAATTTGATATTTATTTATTAGAACAGGTTATTATGTTTCATTAAGTATTTCTCAGTGGCTTTCATTGTTGATTCCAAACGGAAAGATGGAAAACTTTATAAACCCTATATGGACTTGTTTATTGTCCACTTCATCTCCTAATATTACACATCAGCAATGAAAAATGAGTAACCTTTAAATAAATTTAGTTAATTTTATGGTTGGTTTATGTGGTTTAAACATAATTGCGTCGTCACTTCCTATACTTCACTTTTCCGCCACCTCCTATACTTCACTTCATCTTTTGCACTGACAGTCCAAAATTGAAAACCTTGTTGGCGATTGGTCCATCCCTCTAACCCCACTCGTTTAACTCATAACACAGTGCTTTCCACGTGAGGGCATGATCGTCCTTTCATCTGAACCACCTTCATCTCTGCTCGTCCCCTTTGTTTTCCGGCATCCAAATTCGACGACACCATATTTTCCGGTGACTTCAAAATTTCACCTTAAAAAATATTGTTTTGAATATAAAACAAATACCATTCTGATTTTGATGATACAACACAAAAACGTTCCATAATCTGTTACATGCTACAACCGGAGTTGGTGATGCCGGAAAAGACAAACAAGATCTGAATAGGTAACCCACTACTCATTACAAAGACCATTTCATAAAAGTGAAGAATCTCGAACAAGATCTAAACCAAAGTTCAGCCGAAGTGGTGGATTTTTTCGGTGAGCTCGCGTTTTTCCGGTGAGCTCACGTCTATCCAAAATGTTTTTTACGAAATCTGTTGTTCACTCTGTTTCATCACCACAATCTTATCTCGAACACGTCACCGGAAGAAGAGATCGCGATTATAAATCTGGAAGTTCGATTTATGGATTTGAAAAAAACATTTTTGCGGGAAGCTTGCGGTACAACATAATTTCGACCGAGTTGAGTGCCAGATTTGTGTGTACGTAGATGAATGTTTGCGTAAATGTTTGTACTTATATTTCAGGGTTAATTGTCGTTTAACTTTTAACATTTTACTATTTTATGCTTCAAACTTTAGAAGTTTTATTCTGTAAAGTAAAATTTTAAAATATTTTTATTGTAGACTGATTTGACTTTTTTGATTTTGACAAAGAAAAGAAACTCTCATTTTTTGACAGTCAAAAAAAGAAAATATTACATACAATAGGGAGGTTTTAAAATTTTACCTCATATAATAGAAAATTTTAAAATTAAGAGCATACAATAATAAAAAATTAAAATTAAACATATAATAAAATAATTAATTTTATTTTTTATTTTATTTGTTTGCTTATGCTATTGGTAACCCACAAATGGGAAGGGAAGTCTTGCCGGTGATCAAAAATTTGGAAGCAAAGGGTTAGGGGTGGGCAAGCCCCACTTACAAGTAATAATAATACTACTTCCATTCTAAATTCAACGTCCAATTTTAATTTATAAAACAGTTTAAGAAAAGTGAAAATCATCATACTATGTATTAAGATAAACTGGACAATTGTCATAAAGTGTTCGCAAAGTAAACTGAACAACTGACATTGTCTGCAATTGCATGTTCATTTGTCAAGGTTGACAGTCTCATTATTGTTCCCATCTAGCCCCTCAAAAGATCCTATTTGGGACTGCATTTACCTGCCAGCATAACAATTTATTAACTTTTTTCTCGATCTTTCGATCAACATAAAGTGTGAGAGATATTGTAAGTCCCGCTACAGTGGCACAATGTTTGAAATACCACTGTTGCAATGAAGCTCGAAAAACTCCAAGAACATTGTGATAGGGTGTTTTCGTGCATACTTGCTTAATGGATTAATGAACTCGGCATTGTTTGAGGTAATGTAAGCATATCTCGTCCTTGTAGCACGACATCTTGAACATCTTTCTCTCATAACATCTGTAAGATTCTTGGAAGAGGATTGTTATTATTCGTGAAATCACGCCCTGATGTTGATCAAAATCTAAAACCCGGTATGCTTTACAAATCTCCTAGTAATGCCATTTGTAGAACTTGACCCTACCATATTGGCTTTTCAAGTTCATCAACAAATGAAAACAACATAGTGCATGATATGAGTCAAGAAAGACCGTTGAAATGTCGACTGCAATCGAAGTAGCCCTATCGGATACGATAGTTAGATTCTCAATCCCACCAGCGGATTCAACGGCATAACGCAAGTTTCCCACGAACCACGTCCAAGGATCGACTGTCTCTCCAGCCCCGACTCTGTAGGCTACTGACAAGATGCCATTGTTGTCATCCATAGCTACGACAACTAAGTTAGTCCCCAAATAAGCCCCCTTTAAATGTGTCACATCTATGATAACCATTGGGCACGTATGGTTAACAAAGGTATGTATCTGCAATAACAGTAAAATTACAAAATATATCAATTGTAGTAGGATATGTATATGTGTAAACATGGAAACAAAATATAATTACCTACCGTTGCATCAATGGACATGTAACACATTACAAATCTATCTTTTTCATCTGTACGCACATTTGTAATGCTCTTAGGGTTTGTCAGCTTCAGGTTGTGAAAGTAATGAGGAAGCAGTTGAAATGATTCTTGGGGAGTACCTCTCAACAACTCAATAGCGTAACGTTTTGCCCTCCAAGCTTGGTTGTATGTAAGGTTGATTCCAAAATGCGTAGTCATGTCAAGTTTGATGTCGTTAAGTTTGTATACACCTTCATCAACTCTTTCAATATGTGACCAAACACTCTCTTATTTGCATGACGATTATTCGCTTGGAGATGAGAAAGAGAACATGTGTGAGCTTCAACAAACTTCCCGACTTGGAAGTTCTCGGTATGCTGCATTTCGTGTGCACTTAATTTCCAATCACAATTATCCAACGGAAATATTACAACATAGAGAACCTTGTTTGAATGCATTAACCTAGTCGTAAAACCCTTTTCAAGACACTTGGTTTCCAACTGAAGCATCTACTCCTTTTGCTTTCAAAAACTTGTCAAAGTTTTACCCGATAAGAAGGTTCATACATGGTAAGTGGTTGTTTTATAGTTTGTTTAATTTATTGATTACAGTGATGGCATATTTCATAATTTATTTTATCACTTTTTTGGCAGTGGTAGTGGAATGTCATATTCGTCATCCTCCTTATCAGAAACAATGTAACTTTCAAACAAATTGTAACAACCCGTCCCACATCGGTATGAGATGAGAAATTCAAGTCCCTTATAAGCCTAAAGTAGTGGGCTACTAGTATCCTTCCACCATGGTTTTTAGTTGAACCTGAAGGATACCCGAGTAGTCCATTGCTTTCGGCTTTAGGGGGCGTTACAAATGGTATCAGAGCAACTCATGTATCGTTCGGGATGGTGGGGCAAACCTCATCGAGGACGATGAGTCCCAAAGGGGGGGTGTTTGTAACACCTTAGGCAAATCCTACATCGGCCGTGGACATGAGAGATCTTGGGTTTATAAGGTAAATCTTATCCTTACCAGACACAACGCGTTTTGGGGCCACAAGCATAGTAGATCCCGTGAGAACTCTGCAGTTAAGCGTGCTTGAGCGAGAGTAATACTAGGATGGGTGACCTCCTGGGAAGTCCTCGTGTGGTCGCCAAGAAAAAGCCGTGCGCCTGCGGGCAAAGGGAACAATATTGTGGTCATGGTAAGGTGGGATGTTACACACATGGTCAAGTGCATTTTATGGATTGGTATTTTCTTCCCTATAATACTTAACATGCAGATCCTCATGATAACTTGAATGATCATGATCATCATGTAATCTTCATGATATTGGGAATAATCATGAGGATCGAGAGGGTGTCTATTCCATGTTGTGGTCGGCTTGAAGTGAAAATAACATCCTGGGTTACTCTATCTCCCCTAAATTGTGTGTTTTGGTTGTTTTATTGTGGGCTAGATGATGGGTAATGTTGAGGGGCATGATAATGACACTATGAAAATGATGGATAATATGGCGGTGGATAAGGAAACGGAAATTGATATTAAGGATTCATTTGGTATTGTTGATTTTGAGGTGATTAGTTATATTCATGAGTTTGTAATTGTTGAAATTGTTGCTGAAAACCACTACCACTACTGTTAGGTTGATTCCTACTCATACCTGAAATATTTATTACACTATCAACAACGTATAATTTTATCGGAGCTTTATCAATAACATGAGTAAAAAATTCCTCAAAATCATTAACGTTATCAGTTATTTATATATAACAAACTAATCAATTTTATATTCCATACGAATATCACTATCAAGTGCTAATTCTGATTTTCTTAAATCTGTTTTTAACAAAACTTTGTATGAAATTGACTTTTCGGGAGTAACGAGAAGTTTTTAAATAACTATTTTGCAATCGATTGGCATATACATTGGAATGTAGTTAATATATTCATAACGACATCCAGAACAAACATAAACCTTAAACTTATCATTTACTGGACTCATTTTGCTTAAGAAAACAAAATAAATATTACAACCAATTTTGAACTTTCGTACCTTGAAAATCTTCAACAAAATTCCGATTCAATGTTATACGAATTTGAACGATGATATGAATTTCGGTGAATAGTAAGTGAGATTTTTTTTGTGAAAAACAACTGATCAAATGAAATCATTTTAAAAAAGAATAGTTATATCCGATAAAATCTGAAAAATCTAGTAAAATCTTATCCAAACTCATTTTGAGATAAGACATTTTATCCAAAAACCCTGAAAAATCCAGAAAATTAAAGGAAATCTTATCCATTTGCGGATTATGGTTTAAGGGTTTTTTATTTGGATAAATTTCCAATACTACATTATTATTGTGCCATGAAAATGTCCACCATGACAAATGCTTTTTTTTATATTTAATCAACAAAAAATGAGGGCGTTTTTTAAAGAACTTGTGAAATAAGTTGATGATCGTCTTATCTTAGAGGCACAATTTTTATAGAAAATTTTAAAATCCCAAAATTTTCAAAAAAACTAACCGAAAAAAATAAAAGATAAAACAATTTATACAAAATAAACTATCACACGTGACTGATAAATTTAGAGATTATAAGTGCTCTTTTACAACATGCATACTCAGCCACGGGCCATGTTCTCGGAAACACAACTCACAAAAGGGCATCAACAATTCTCAAATTTGCGGATTTTGTGAGTTGCTGACTATGTATAGTTATTTCTAAGAATACACTACCTTTTTTTTGTAAAATAATTATATTTATCCTTTTTTTATCTTTTTATTTGCCCTAAATTAATTAACGTTCATCGTCATCATCTTCCCTCTTTGACTTTTTGATCGAGTCAGCTAACTCCAATTTTCAATTCCTCATTGTCACTTCTTCTCCATCACCAACCCCTTTTTGTTTGTTTCTTTTTATAAGAAAAAACTCAATTATTTAACCTCTCAATTAATAAGTCATGCGATCCAGATCTTCATTTCATTCATCATCATTTCAAATCACCGATTAAAATGACAGGGTTTTTGACCACCCTACTTGCTGTTTTAGCATTCTTAATCTGTTTAATCAATATCGGGTCGGGTCAAGAATCACCTCCAAGGATCCACACATTGTTTTCAGTTGAATGCAATAATTACTTTGACTGGCAAACGGTTGGGCTTGTTCATAGTTTCCGGAAAGCCCGTCAACCCGGCCCGATTACCCGGCTTCTCAGCTGTACTGATGAAGAAAAAAAGAATTATAAGGGAATGAAATTGGCTCCCACTTTTGAAGTCCCTTCGATGAGTAAACACCCCAAAACTGGTGATTGGTAATTTGAATGGATTTGATTATATTATCATTTCAAGTTTGTTAATTTATTGTGATTTTGTTGATAAATGATTATATGGAGCTCATTAGGTTATATGCATGTTGTACTATTTGTATGTAAAGGGCAAAATTCATGAAAACATTTGCTGCTGATCAGACTTTAAAATTTACCATATAATGTACTTAACTTCCAGTTCTTTGTTGTTGTTGTTGTTGTTGTATTTAAGGTCCTATAACTTGTAAACCGGTGACGTGATGCTTGTTTTGCTGATGTGGCAACTTATATGATTGCCATGTTAACAAACAGTTTTATAAAAGTTGACATTTTTACGAGTTACTCGGTGAAGAGGTAATTTGATACAATATGGTAGCAAAATATTGAAAGTTTGGTACATTAAAAGATAAAATTTCTAAAGTCTAATACATAGAAAAGTATGGATGGATTATTGAAATGCTTTTTTTTGTTGGTGTTGATTTTGTAGGCATTTATGCATAACATATATGAGAATAGCATATAAGCTTTTTGGATTCAGCATTCTAAGATTTTAAGATAAAATGTCTGTGTTTTTAAGATACAGGTACCCTGCGATTAACAAACCAGCAGGAGTTGTGCATTGGCTGAAACATAGTAAAGATGCACAAAATGTTGATTGGGTTGTTATACTGGATGCTGATATGATTATTAGAGGTCCAATTTTACCATGGGAGATTGGTGCAGAGAAAGGAAGACCTGTTGCTGCATATTATGGGTATAAATAAATAGTCAATTTTATAATCTTTGTTTTCTTTTAATATATATTGTAGTTAGTCTTCGAGATAGTTCAAGTTTGTATCTATATGTATGGTTTGTTCATTACCTTTCCTGTTCTTTTTGCTGTACTTCTATGGTAGTTTTTCTCATAAAACTTGTAGTGTTTGGTTAGGTAGTTAGTTTTATAGAAAGCTCAACTATTATTTAGATAACAAAATTATGGATATGGAAGTGTAACTAAAAAGGTTGCCCAAAAGGAAAATGTTACAAATTTTACAAACTAAGCCATTATAGGTTAGGAATGTGCCAAAAATACCTTGTATATACAATGATTTCTTGTTGATTTTTTCCTGTTATAGGTACTTGGTAGGATGTGATAATATACTTGCAAAATTGCACACTAAGAACCCTGAACTATGTGACAAAGTTGGTGGGCTTTTAGCTATGCATATAGATGATCTTAGAGCTTTGGCACCAATGTGGCTTTCTAAAACAGAGGAAGTACGAGAAGACACTGCTCATTGGGCAACAAATATTACTGGTGATATTTATGGCAAGGGATGGATCAGTGAGATGTATGGATACTCATTCGGTGCAGCAGAGGTACTCTTTAAACACGGTAAAATGGGCGGGTTGGGTGAGAGGTCAAAACAGGTTCGGGTTATAACAGGTTGTTTTTAGTATAGGGCAGGTTGGTCATTTATTTGTCCAATTTTTAATACTCCAAAAATTACTTCATATAATCTAGTTTTTTTAGTAAAACTTGGTTTAGGACTTAGGAGGATGTAAACTTTAAAATATGTTTTGAGTGAATTTCAGCCCACTTCCTTTAGCTAGTTTGTTATATATGGCCCATTTGACCTGTTTAGGATAAACCGTACCCCAAGTTGACCCATTTATAATTAAATGGATTCAAATTTCCATCTTCACTTTGATATATTCAGATCATTTTCTCTTTACAATCCTTTTTGCCTTATTACATTTATTTTTCTCTATTCATTTCAAGTTCTTAGCTGTTGCTATCTGAATTTTCAGGTGGGACTTCGACACAAAATAAATGATAACCTGATGATCTACCCAGGATATATCCCACGAGAGGGCGTTGAACCTATTCTTATGCATTATGGTTTACCGTTTTCTGTTGGGAACTGGTCGTTCAGTAAATTAGAACACCATGAAGATAGTATTGTTTACGACTGTGGACGGCTCTTCCCCGAACCTCCTTATCCCCGAGAGGTAACACAGTTATGAGTTTAATGGATAGGTGGCGATGTTAACCCATCTACATATAAATGGGCTGATGTGAGTTATAATTATATGTAATGGGTCAAGCTAACAAATTTAACTAAAAAGAAAACAGGTCAAATGTGGGTTATGCACATGTTTTTTATTTATAAATTTAAAAAATTGATCAAGAAAAGTTTTTGCGGGTCAGTTGTACCTGACCTGTTTTGACACGCACTACTAACTACCCATTTTGACCGGTAAGTCAACCGCCCATATGAATTATTTTAAGTTGTTGACCGGCCTTTTTACCTAATGCTCACGTGTTTTTCTTTCTTACTAACATATTTTTCTCTATCTCGGGTCATCTGATACTGCAAATACTTACTTTTAAGACTTCATGCAGGTGAAAGCTATGGAATCTAATCAACACAAACAGAGGGGACTTTTATTGAATGTAGAATGTATGAACACACTAAATCAAGGTCTTGTAATACAACATGCAACATTCGGATGCCCCAAGCCTAAATGGTCAAAATATATGAGTTTCTTGAGAAGCAAAAATTTTGGTGAGATGACTAAACCAAAAGGTCTGACCCCACAGAGTCTGCAGATAATGGAATCACAACATGAAGAACAAAAAGTAGATGAACCTACAAGTTCAAATACAAAAATCCACACACTTTTCTCCACAGAATGTACTCCATATTTTGATTGGCAAACTGTTGGTCTAATGCACAGCTTTAACCTCAGCGGACAGCCTGGAAATATTACGAGACTTCTAAGTTGTACAGAAGAAGACCTGAAACAATATAAAAGTCATGATTTGGCTCCCACACATTATGTGCCGTCTATGAGCCGACATCCGTTAACAGGCGATTGGTAAATAAACGTGCATCACACTTTTTTCATTTTTTTATTTGTTTTGGAATTGGGTTGCGATCTGTTGTTTATGGTATATATGTATGATGTCACTAGGTATCCGGCTATAAATAAACCTGCTGCAGTACTGCATTGGCTTAATCATGTTCAAACTGATGCTGAATATATAGTAATCCTTGATGCTGACATGATCATGAGAGGGCCGATTACTCCATGGGAGTTCAAAGCAGCACGTGGCAGACCGGTTTCAACTCCCTATGAGTAAGACAACCTATACCCATTCTCCTTAGAGGTAGCAATATGGGTGGGTCAGGCAGGTTGGATAACGAGTCAAAACGGGTTTGGCTTGAAATGTCTAATTTTTAGCACAGGCCAGAAGGGCCGTGTTTGACTGATCCACGAATGCTTTCTTCTTCTTCTTGTTATTTTTTTTTACCTCTTTAGTTTTCTTATAAATATCGAGTATAATCACGAAACAATTATAAAGAATTCAGAGGTTGTATGCATTAAAGATAGACTTTGGGGAATTTCAAACCAAACCCTTTGACCCATTCCCCTTTTAGCTAGAGAAAATTATTTTGTCCAACACACCCCAAATCACCCACTCATAAGTAATGGGTTAAACTTCCCCTCTCTAATTCTCCCATTTATCTACTTTCTGCATGATATTCCATCCACACAGAGAGAAACTACTCTCCAAATCAAAGTGTAGATTTTGGTTGGGAAGGAGGGTATACTTGGTATGATGCGGTGAATTTGATTTTATTTTTCTTTTCATATTATCTCAGCTATCTTATCGGGTGTAACAATGAACTTGCGAAACTCCATACTAGCCATCCTGAAGCCTGTGACAAGGTTGGTGGTGTAATTGTAATGCACATTGATGATCTACGAAAATTTGCTCTCTTGTGGTTGCACAAAACAGAGGAAGTCCGAGCAGACACTGCTCATTATGGAAAAAATATAACGGGAGACATCTACGAATCTGGGTGGATTAGTGAAATGTATGGCTATTCCTTTGGAGCAGCGGAGGTAATTTAATTATTGTGAATACTAACATGAAAATTTATATCCTTTTTCTTAGTGATTCATAATTATTATGCAATAACTTTATTTCCATATATACCCAATTCACGCGCTCCTTCGTGCCTCTAACTTTTGTTGCATTCAAGATGGAAATTCAAGATGGAAGTTGCTTATTTTTGCATTTCCATAATTATACCATTTTTTAAAAATTATTGTATTTCGTTGTGCAGCTGAAGTTGCACCATGTTATAAGCCGTGAGATTTTGATATATCCTGGCTATATTCCTGAACCTGGTGTAAACTATCGAGTTTTTCATTACGGGTTAGAATTCAGGGTTGGGAACTGGAGCTTTGATAAAGCGAACTGGAGAACCGTTGACCTGGTCAACAACTGTTGGGCTACGTTTCCTGATCCACCCGACCCTTCAGAAGCTGACCAAACAAATGAAGAAACTAAACAACGTGACTTACTAAGCATAGAATGTGGAAGCAAACTAAACGAGGCTCTCCGTTTACACCATGAAAGGAGAAAATGTGGTGACCCCAATGCCCCGGCCCCACCAGATCTCGAGATGGTCAATGAAGATGCTGTGGCTCGGAAATTTGGTCAATTTGAGGAAAGTAATGGTGTAACAGCAAGTAATAACTCCACGTCGGTGGATGACTCATCGTTGCCTGAAGAATCAAGCGAAACGTTTCTTCATTTTAAATTTTGGATGATCTTTTTATGGGTATCTTCGGTTTTGGGTTTTGGGGTGGTGATGATGGTGATACTTAGAGGACGTAAAGGGCAGAAGAAAAAAGGGAAAGGTTATAAGAACAGGAGAAGATCGTCACATTCGGGTTTCTGGGACGTTAACGAAACTGTTCGTACAAGTGAAGCATCATGAAAGCTTCAAAGAACCGGTTTTGAACTGGTTTCAAGGTTCAGTTACAGATATTGTAGCCCACAAAAATTTTGAGATCCTGAGCGAGGCAATCTTGAAATCCTGATGTTGTAATGTTAGATTACATTTACATCCAGTCTTATGTCTGGAGAATGTACATTACTTATGATCGTAAGAGATATTAAAACACATAATTTATGAAAGATGAATCCTTTTGTTGTAATTTCTACCTTCATTTTTATAGATAACCAATAACAAGCACCCCCCTTTCTGCTTGGGGTGTACATGTTACCTTTGTAATAAAATTTACAGTGTCTTTTTGAGGAGAAAATTTAAATGAAGTTATTAGATCTTGTAAATGACATAACGATAGTACTATGATGGGCTATTATGGTCAAAAAAGCCCCTATAACCAAATTTTCCAGTTTAATAGAACTTTTAATACTGATAATGATTATGTTAATAAACGGCTTGGTTATATCAGTTTTTAGTTAGTGTTTTCTCACTCCTAATACATACTGACACTTTCCTACACTGCATTCTTGAAAAAAAAAAAACATTATGTGGAAAAGAAAGAATCCAACTTTTATAAAATAAGTTTTTGATTTTTGATAAAAGATTGCTGGGTTCACTTTTACCGTTTGAGGACTAGATTCAAACCTCGGGGCGTTATCCATGACTGCGACAAGTCAACGAGCTAGGGTAATACCGAAAAAAGGAACCACGAGTCATGTAATACCTTGTTGAATATAAAAACATTACAAATTACATATTTATGTTCACATAATCAAGCTTAATCCAGTAGACGACAACGACCACAACAACAACAACAACAAAAAAACAGTGAATGGACAATAATACCTTTAAGTTGGTTAATGTACACATAGAAGAACATGATATGATGAATTGATGATCCTCAACTGATGCTGAAAATGTCCAACTAACTACCATTCATCATTTCCATACTCATCTTAATTCTTTTCCATGCCAAAATAACTCATACATTTATCTTCATTTTCACCCCAATATTCCTAATCATATCCATAATCATAATCATAATCATAATCATAGTCGTAGTCATAATCATAATCATAATCATAATCATAATCATAGTCGTAATCATAATCATAATCGTAATCATAATCATAGTCGTAATCGTAATCGTAATCGTAATCATAATCGTAATCGTAATCGTAATCATAGTCGTAATCGTAATCATAATCATTGATAGCACCTTTATTTTTATCGCCAGCTAAAAGAGGTGAAACAGTGTTGGACACTTTGGTGATTAAAGTGGCGGATTCCACTGTAATTTCATGATATCTCCATTGAAACGACAATGATAAGAGAGTCAGCAGCAGGAGGAGGAGGAGGATTGTGTAGCTCCAAACGACACCGTGTTGACGTTGACCCTCTATCTTCATCACTGGTACCACAGAATTTGTGTTTCTTAAGTTTGTAGAAACAAGAATAAAATGAAAGAGACACTTATTGATAAAGTGGTTGGATTGATGTTAATGTTAATGTTGAAGGTGGTTTCTTTGTTTGGTCAACTCAAATGTCCTTGTTTTTACAAAAGAAGAAGTAGCTTGTTTTCTTTTATTTAAATGTTGTACGCTAGTACTTTTTTTGAAGGGTTAAAAAATATCATTATATATCGAACTAAAGTATCATAATTATAGGGTGTATTGAAATATTTTGATTTTTATCGTGTTTAACGAATTTCAATGTATTCTTATTATATGTAATTTATGTTATTTTTAGTGACGTGAGATGTCATCTTTGTAAGGTGTTACGCGGTTTCCTTACAAAATATCACGTCACCAAAATACGTACGATGTATTAAAAGTTCATAACACACAATAGAAGTTCTATTAGTTTGATACACACTATGAATGTCATATGAATTCACTTTAAAACACTTAAATCCTTTTTCTAAAATCTCATTATATTATTGTTAACTATTGTATACTTATATTCATGTGTTTGTTATATAATTGCTAGTGAGCCCCATAAATCCCTTTCCAAATTCACTAATGATGAAACTTAGAGGGAAGTTTATCAGCTTCAGTTTATGATATAGAGAAGTTCACAAATTCAAGTTTGAAAGCCATAAAGAGAAATGCCAATACTTTCAACTATCAAGCTAGACAACACAAGAACAAAAAAGCATACAATATTAGAAATACATAAGAAAGCAAACAATATTTATTGAATGGTGAAAACTCCATTAACTATTGAACAAATTGATTAATAACCAGTACAGAAGTTATTAACATCTTTAATAATATAAACAACATATGATATGACAATCCCATTTGATGAAGGCATTGAGAACTATGTCCAACTAAATACCATCCATCATAATCACCAAACTTATCTGCATCACCCTCTCCCCAACTCAATCCTACATCACAATAACTCATATATTCATCTTTACCTTCATTTCTACTATGCTCATTTGTTACAGTTAATTATGCAAATCCAATTCCACCTTCAACTTGACAACTAGTACTATCATCATAATCATATTCATATTCATAATCATAATCAAAATCATATTGATCACCTTCGTCATAACTTTTGTCGTTAGCTAAGTAAGCTAAAGTGCTAGTTGCCGACTTACCATCAGGGCTAATAATCAGTCCATGATCAGATATTTCAGATCCTATTGATCTTAACTTCATGGTGCCTTTGGCCTTATCTTTGGACTTAGTAGCCGGATGGTCCGGATGGATATGGCAACCGAGGCACGCCCGTACCCCAATTCCCAGTGAACTTGGATTGATTTGTGGGCTTCCTTGACACTTTGGTGAATAAACCAGTGACCAAGGTGGGATCCACAGTTTTTATGTATCTTCGTTGAGATAAGGGAGTTCAGAGGATGGCGTAGCTCCTGATGACACCGTGTTGACGACCCCCTCGCTTCATTGGTATTGTAGTTATGAGAGCTGATGATCTTGGGGATAGAGGTGTGTTGTGTGATTTTATAGAAAATGATATTAGATTGTTTACTTGGAGAAGAAGCTGGTTTGCCTGGTCAACTATGCGTGCTCCACAAGAGATAATTAGTTGTCCCTTGTGTTCCAAATGCCATACATGTTCTTTAAAATGTATATTATATGATTAGATTATATTATATTCCTGGTAAATGAGATGATCTATTTGGCCAACTATCCGGGCCTCTAAACTTCACCCGCATTTGAATCAGACAAAGTTTATCTTTAGAAGAAAGCAGGGTGACACATATAGAGAGCACATCAAGAGCTCGAACTTAAGTCTCCACATTAAGATGGAAAGCATCTAGATTGATTATCATTTTACCTAGGGTGTCAATTTGGATCGGGCCGGATTGCAAGGTCGAAAGTATTCAACCTGAACACGGCCTGCATAACCCATCTAGGTAAATGGGTCAAATTTGGCAGATTAATTTACAATTGATGGATTAGAACTTATTGTTAAAAGAACCTATTAAATTTTTTCAGGGTTGTTGGGTCGACCCGTAACCTGACCTATAAAATTAAACGGGTTGATGGGTTGAGAATTCCAACCTATTTTTACCCATCCATCCTAAATATGTTTACCTTTTGTACTATCTGAATAATGTTTTAGACATTTCGTTGAAAATAAAACATTTATACCAATCAAGTTAGACGCCTAGACGGCACGGTACTTAGTCAAAATAGGTCAGATGCATTCGATCACCATCTCTAGCAATCACAATTGAACCATTGATTGCCACCATCGAAGCAACCCTCTTCATCCTACAGGTCATTACTTTGTTATATTGTCCCTGTCAATGTAGATATAATATTGAGTGACTGTAACTTAATTAGTAAACACAAACTACACAAGCATCATGGACACACTTAATCTCCAACGAATTTAATCCTTAAAAGGCTATAATTGAAGTGATATCCACACAGAGCCCCAATTACAAATTGTACAAGAATCAAGAACACACTTGAGCATGTCATCTTGCTGATCACTCTGTTCGGGCTTTAACTATGTCATAGGAATCCTTTTAGTCCTTGACCATTTTAAGCCAAATATAATGTAGTTTTTTTTTTTTTTTTTAATAATGGGATGATTGATATTAATTTCCTTTTTATCATCTGGAAAAATAATTTCACAAAATAAACGTCTACTTAATCATATCATTTAAACATATTGTTTTCCTAAAGTTGCATGCATTTTAAAAGTGTTTTCATTCATTGCGTTTGTTCTAAAACTATGTCACTTTTGTCTAGTGAACATTTATTATGAGACGGAACAGATGCTATTGATATTAATTTACGTAGATAAGATTCTTCTACAACTACAAGTACGTCAATAATCAAAATTAATGTATAGAATAGAAAAACATAAGAAAACAAATGCCTTTTATTAAATGGTTATGACTCCATTAATTACTCTACATATTGTAATTAGTAACTAGTAATTAGTAAAGTAATAATACCATCAACATAAATTAAACAAAGAAAGATATGATATTATAATCCCATTTTATGAATCACTAATTAGTATCTCCAACTAAATACCATCCATCATAATCAACAAACTCATCTTCATCCCCCTCTCCCCAAGTCAATCCTACATCACAATAACTCATACATTCATCTTTATCTTCATTTTTAATATGCTCATTTGTTACAATATATGATCCAAGTCCAATCCCACCTTCAACTCCACAATTAGTACCATCATCGTAATCATAATCATAATCATATTCATCACTATCATTATTACTTACGTCGTTATCCAAGTAAGCTAAAGTGCGTGTAGCTGAAGTACCAGTTGGACAACTAATTAGCCCATGATTAGATCCTATTGACCTTAACTTCATGGTTCCTTTAGCCTTATCTTTGGACTTGGTAGCCGGATGAATATGACAACCAAGGCATTGTGTCGTACCACATTTCCCGGTAAACTTTGATTGATTTGTGGGCTTTCTTGACACTTTGGTGAATAAACCAGTGACAACAGCGGAATCAACCATTTTTACATATCTTTTTTGAGACGCGGGAGTAGGGAAGATTGAGTAGCTTCTAACAACACCGTGTTGACGACCCTCTCTCTTCATTTGTATTGTAGGTTTGAGAGCTGATGAGTTTTATGTGTTAAGTTGTGTGATTTTATAGATGAAAGGAAAAGATGTTGGATTGTTGATGACGGTGGTTTGCTTGGGGAATAAGATGGTTTTAATTGGTTAGTCAACTATACGTGTTCCACAATCTTATCCTTGTACTTTGTTTTTCAATTGGTGTACATTCGTTTCTTTAAAAACAAAAAACAAAAAAGATATATAGATGTTACAGGGATGTTTCGGCCATCAATAATTAATCATTTTTGTTAAGGAAGATGTTTAGTTATTTAATAAAATCAAACGATTTTAGTTTAATTTTGGTTCTGATTTTGATTTGATTTTCATTTAACACCATTCACTTCTTAGATGACAAGGTCAACTCTCATGTGTTTTGATATCAAATCGATATCTTCTGCAAAAATGCCAACATTATTTTTTTAATTGATATAAAAGCATTATATTTTTTGTCTAGAATCTTTGATCTATAATCTATATTTATAATTAATAACCCCTATAAAAAATTTATAGGTATGAGCTTACAACTTATACTTTAAAGATTCGAATTTATAATACTATTCTTAATTTAAATAATATGAAAATCTTCATTTAACTTAAATAATTAGAAAATACTCTAATTGAATTTATAATATGGATAGTTAGGTAATGGCAAATGTCCATAACAATATTTTCTTTTTAATAATTATTTAATTGTGTGAATGTTTATGATAATATAGAGGAAAGTTAGAAAATCAAAAAATGTTAAAAAGAATAGAGAACGGAAGAACCAATATGATTGCTTTATTTCAATTATTCATTTTCATTTTTTTCTTTAAAATTAAATATCTCACAAACCATAAACCAATAAATTATAAAAATTGCACCATTAGAATCGGCATCATTTTATCTTTAATGAGAATTCTCACATGTTATACTTTCAACGAATTTTTCCAATTTTTAATGGGTTTTAAAAGTTCGTAATGTTAAATCACATGTAATTTTAACATATATTGGTAAGTTAATTATCAAAGATCAATTCTTAACTGAAAATCCCATGTAATTATGTACCAAATCATATATGATTAAATATGTCTATTTTTTTACCATTCTTATTTGAACCCAAACTAAATCGGATCATTTTTGTTTGCGTTCACAAGGTTTAAATTTGGCCCGGCCAGATAAATAAAACCAACAATAAAAAAGCTAGGATATGAAAGACAAGGTTGATGGGGGAAATTAAGGTTGGATGTCCCTGAAAACTACACACCCCCTCATGGTTGTATCTCTCCTATCACCTTCAATTCATCCTGACATCATCATCTTATGACGACTGTAAGTTTATTCATTTCTCTCTTTCAATCTGTATATGCATCCATCTCTTAATTATTCATAAGATGATGATTAATTTACATTACGTACAATATAATAGAAACAATTAGGATATGAATTAATTGTTAATTTCATGTTTTTCCAAATGTAGAAACCTCAAACATTGCCGAAATTCGGCGAATGGGATGTGAAAAATCCCTCATCTGCAGATGGATTCACGGTAATATTCTCGAAAGCAAGTAACGAAAAGAAAACAAATGGAACCGTAGCCGGTGCACCACAAAAGATCAACAATAATAATACTAACAAAGGTCCACCTCCTAAGCCACAACCCTCACATGAAATCGAGCCCACGGTACGTACAAAATACAAGACAAACATCCCATTTTCCATTTTTTGCGTTCCTTAAAATTATTTGATAATTAATTTGTTTTTATGTTTTAAATTATTGTTGCAGAATAGATTTTGCTGTTTCTGAAAGATATTTAAGGCGGCACAGTTAACAATAATCCGGTCTTGTGCTTGATGGATTTATTAAAGCCTTATAAGGATGGTGGCTGTTTTGGGTCATGTTGATGGTGATGACGATGTTGATGATGATGATGACACCATAAGTAGGGTATGTCAATTAGGTTTTATACCATCCGTTATGAATCCAAGAACCGCAAGAATATGTTGTTTGATTAGTAACCGTTAGGGCTAGTTAGATTGTTTGGTTATACGTGTATGTTTACTTGTATGATTAATTTAGAAGATTATAACAAGAATGTTTTCATCATTACAATATCTTTGATGTTACTTTCATTCCATAAGATCAACATTGGAAACTTTGGAGCTTGAAATTGAAGTATATATGTCTTATCTTTTTATTGATTGATATATATGGAATTAAAAATGGCTTCTTGCAAATTCTTGCAAGTTGCAAGAACCCATTGACCTAAGTAGTGATAATCAGGAAACAATAAATCTTGAGTATCGATGTAGCAACTCCAAATTTGATTACAAGATTTACCTCTGTCATCTTGATTGTAAGACTAGTCAGTGAGAGTCACCGAAGAGTTATTTACCCTTTTATTGATGTAACAAAATTTCGTTTGTTATATATGTGGGACTAAACTAAAGAAAAGAAGAAAGAGCCAAATTTTTAACAAGGTCTCATAATTATTCAAACAATTGCTTTCTTACTAAATTTGAAAAATTAGGAGCCTTGATGCATTGTATACACTTACAGTCTTATACTCATTCTGGCTTGTATCATGCATTCTTTATGGATCTGAAATTGAGTTGAAGGCCTTTTATACTAGGGAGTCCACTAAGGACCCAAGTTGAGGCCTTTTGGCTAAAAAAAAGTGTGCAATGTTTCATAAAGAAATCACTAGTATATAATTAATTAAGCTAATAATGTTAACAAAAGAATGACTTAGCTTAATGACTTTTTCCTACTTTTGCAAAAGATTTATTGATTCTGGTTAGTTGTCTAGTCATGATGGATTTAATTCGAAGACACCGTACAGTTTATTAATGAGTTAGCTAGAACACGGAAATGACTTACTTTTTTATCACATAATTTAATGACTATAGTTAAAGTTAACTCGTTCAACTTGATATATATCATTCTATTTATATCTAAGCTTATTGATACTACTAGTATTAAACAATGTTTTACCTTAAACGATTGTAATTAATTATTAATTATCAATGGCTCCACCAAATATCCTAAAGTCTAACATCAATTTAATTAATTAAGTGATTAGGGGTGACCCCACAATCGACATTCATCCTCTCACGTAGTTTTCTTAAGTCAATTTGATGTGGCATCAATTGTGGGTTCTACACTACACAAATGAATACGAAATTCATACAGTAGCAAACTATATTGTCCACTTCAACATGTATCAAGAAGTAAAGCAATACACCTAGTTAAAGGTAAATTGCTAAATTGCCCCCCCTTGCGGTTGAACTTGGCATATTTTCCTACAGTCCAAATGGCGAATGTTATACAAGTCCTTAGTTCTTCTATACATCATTCACTTCATCATGACTGAACAAAATCTACACTGAGAAAACTAAACCTTGAAAACTATGACAAACTAGACGTATCGAGTTAAATACTTCAACTTGAAAATTTTCACATACGATTCAAAATGATTATCGTAATTGTTAGAGATTAATTATCATCATTAGACACAAAAATTGAACAAACTTAGACAACTTATAACCTTGATGCTTCAAACACTATACTAGCTTATTGATCCGTGATTATACGAGTTTGACAAAAAAATTAATTCTAAGAGTATTTGGGAATTTTTTGTGACTATAATAAATGTAAACATAAATTTTATGTGTTAACCTTTTGTTTTATTGTGTTGTGTAGAAAAAAATTATATTTATAATAAGTATACAAATAAGTTTTATGTATTCATTGGTATTATTACGTTTTTTTTATTTTTTTGGCTAATGGAAATGAAATCCTTAAAAAAAAGTTTATAGCAGACAATAAAAAAGTTATCTATATAAAACTTTGGGCATACCCAAGTCTATTGCACATGCAAGTGCTTACAACCCATTTCAACATCCACGATGTGTGTATGTATCAAAAACTTCACCATGACTATAAAAACTATCATAAAAATCCCTTTGACTATGATCACTTTAAGTTGAGATAAATGTTCTTATGACTAAAAAGTCGAGGTCTTGAAGCATTTATTAAGTAGGAAAAAATAAAAGGTCTCCTAATTAATGTTAATAATCTGACAATAGATTTTTTCTTATATTATGCAGCAACTTTATAGTCCGCATATATTTAGACATAGTTACAAAAATTACTATAAGAAATTTGCTAATTATAGCTTTAATGGTTATAGTTATCAACTATGGTAATTTTTATAGCATCGTATGTAAATGATGATTATATAACTAATTTCATTGTTAATCATCATCATTATTTAACTATAATTATCGGTTTCTTACCGGTCAATCGTTTTTTATGAAAGTGAAGTATACATCCCGTATCGGCATTATTTCTGCGATTTTAGCCTAACCCAAACAATCCTTCCTTTTTGTTGTAACTAATAATTGTTGACTTTTAGCCTAACCAACTTAAATTATTGTTGACTTTTAAGTGCCATTCGATGTTAAATATCCATTTTATATTTAGATTGGCAATAAATCGGTAGCGTCTCTAGTTATATCGAGTTTTAAAATGATTGTGACAATTCTGTTCTAACAGAATTTCGGATATATTAAATTACTATAACGAGCTCTATTTTTTGAAAAGTCTTATATATTTATTTAATTAACATATTTTATATATTGTTGAGATTTGGTAGCTAGCACTCTGTATATGTTTATCACTATATCATACCGGGAAGGAAATTAACCTTTGAAAAAATAATAGGTACTAGGTAGTATCATGTTAAATATATATATATATATATATATATTTAAAAAGTCATGTTTATATTAATATTTGGAATTCAGTAAATTATACTAGTATATTCTTAATATAATAATAAATATTACCTCCGTAACATTTCACTTTTTTATTTTTAATTGTTTAAAAAATAATTATTCACTTTTTGTTTTAACCGATTAAAAAAAATTTAATAAATAAAAATGATATTTAATTGATAAAAAGTATAATTAGTGAGAGTTCTTAAAATTTTTTACATTCTTAAAATAGACACTTTAACTAAAGTATAAGAGTAAAAATAATTTTGAAAACAAAAACAGAAACTTCAAACTTTTTCACCCTAAATGAGTACAGTAACTTTTAATGTTATAATGTGCTACTAGCCTAAAGTTTATACTTCATACGGAGTATTAGAATACGGTGGATTGTGAAATTCATTAAAATTGCGACAGGGACCATATCTATTGCTAGGTTAACAAAAATATCATCTCCATTAAAAGTGATTTCCTTGACTGAATAATGGAGTCAACTTTTTCCGCTTTATCGGTCCATGAATTCTAAATTGAACAACAAATCGATAGATCAAAGTAAAAAATTCCTTGCTTTTGGTGCTTGGTTAGTATCATTTAACCTTGATGAGGTTAATTTTTGATGAGTTTATTTTTGTTTCAATTGTTAGAGAACTTATAATGATTCGTTGTCAAGTTTTTTCTAGACTTATAACGAGTTATCATCATTAGATCACTCACAGTGGTAAAGTGAAGAACTGAATTGACAAGTCAGCCACGTCAGTATTGTATATGTCTATGATGAAGCAAAATGAGTCAAGTAAAAGAAAAGCCTAAGATTTATGTTTGTTTCGAAGGTTATTTTGAATCTATTAACGACATACCATTATATATTAAAAGAGAGTACTTGGTCCCATATTAAAAAAGTTGATGACCTAAGAAGGACGTGTATATAAAGGCAACAACATACAACTTGACATAACTGTGAGTTTCGAAATAAGCCTTACATACAATCAAGCTTGGACGGCAAAATATTATGTCATAGAGTTGTTGAGAGGGACTCCTTAAGAATCATTTCAAATGTATCCCCTTAATGTACACAACCTGAAGCTGACAAACTGTGAGAGCGTTAAAAATGTCATAAAGTTGTTGGGGACTAATTTAATTGTCGTAGTTATGTATGGCAATAATGACATCTTGCCAATAGCCTACAGCGTCAGAACAGGAGAGACGATTGATCATTGGACGTGGTTCCTAGGAAACTTGTGTGACGCCACTGAATCAAATGGTGGGATTAAGAACTAGACTATCGTATCCGATAGTGCTGCTTCAATTACAACCGGCATTTCAATGGTCTTTCCTTACGCATATCATGCGCTATATTGTTGTCATTTGTTGATGAACTTGAGAAGCCAGTCTGGTGGATCAAGTTATTCGAATGACATTACTAGAAGATGTGTAAGACATACCGGGGTTCAGATCTTGATCACTATTGGGGTGTGATTTCACAGAACTTACAAACCTCTTCTAATACTCTTAACGATGTTAGGAGAGAAAGATGTTCAAGATGTCATGCTGCAAGGACGATATATGCTTACATGACATCAAACAATGTCGAGCCTATTAACGCGTTAAACAAGCATGCATGAAAGCTCCCGATGACAATGATCTTGGAGTTTTTTTCGAGTTTCTGTGTAACAGTACTATTCAAACGTCGTGCCACTGGAGCGGGATTTACAATATCTCTCACCATATGCCAACCATAAGATCGGGGGAAAAAATGAACAAATCGTTAAGTTGAAAGGTAAATCCAGTCATAAACATAATTTTTGAGGATAGGTTGGTCAACCTTAACACAAGAACATGCAGTTGCAGACAATGACCGTTATTCGGTTTACCTTGCGGACACGTTATAACAGTTTACGAACATACAAACAGGACTACGTAAGCTGATATGCCAAAAGATATTTCATGGCAAAGACGTATCGAGCGGTCTATGCAGAGCCCATACTCCTGATGAGTCATCTTTTTAGAATGGATCGATCCAAATGATCTACAAAATGTGTTGCTGGCGGTCCTTGTAAAGAGGCAAGTTGGTCGCCCATCTGGGCGTGCTCGTATTCCTTCCAAAGAAGAGGATAAAGAAAAAAAATGTAGTCGGTGTAAGGAATACGTGCACATTCAAACAACTTGCATGACCAGTGAGGATAAAACGGAAGAGTATAGCCGATCAAGATCCCAATCAAGATCCACCTCAACACCAAAATCGAGATCCAAATAAGAAAGTTTCTAACTTTTAGACATCAATAAACTAAAATATTTGTATGTTTAACATCATATTTGAATGTCATTTGCAGAAAACCTTTAGAAAATCAAAGGTGAACATCAAATTAGAAGCGTCTTAATCAACCCAACGTTTTCCAACTGTACATTTGAGTCACCCTTGAATGTATTGTAATGAAAACACTTATGTATTGTACTAATTAACAAAAAATACGAAAAGGACGGGACAGAAGGTACCTATCCAGCAGATAGGGTACAAAAATAGGCACACGCAAATCGCATTTTGCGTTTTCCAAACGCCTCTTTACGCTTTGCGTGGGGAGGATACTTTTCTACAAACTTTTTTTTTAAGGTACAAAATTAAATGAAAATATTTTTTAGGTGTTTTAGTTAATTTCTCTTAATTCAAAACTCAATTAAGGAAAATACAATGCATTTTGGATAGATTACAATCCTAGTTAACTTCTATTGTTATTCATAGTAACAAGATCAATTTACAATCAATCTTAAAGAAGTCTAATAATAAACAAAAACCATATTAATTATTTAAATAATTCAATAAAATATTTTAAAAATCAATCAAATAAACAAGAGTGCAGTTCGAAAGGACAGACATGTTTAGGAGGGAAGAATGAGCAGGTTGTGCACCAATCACAGCTTGACACATATCATTAACAACAAATTACATTTCCACTCCCCTTATTTTCCATATACTATACATTTCCCTTCTTATTTATTTTTCACTCACACTCTCACTTCCACACTCACCAACCACAACCTGCCACTTGTTGCCAGTAGCCAGTCGCCGCCGGAATTTATTTATTTTTGCAAAATTTGTTTCATTTTTTGTACTAATTTTTATTTTAAAATGTTTCATTCTTTAAAAAAATTTCTTTATATTCTCACTGCATTTAGATTTTTGTTGTTGCAATTTATATATACAACATGTTTTGTGTGTTTGTATTTGTATATTTTGTTTCGTATACTAAATTTTGATATTTTTAATGCATTTTATGTATATTCAATGGTATTTTGATGTTTGTTGCTGCATTTTATATATATTGCATGTCATTTTGATGTTTGTTGCTGCATTTTATATATATTGCATGTCATTTTGATGTTTGTTGCTGTATTTTATATATATTGCATGTCATTTTGATGTTTGTAAATGATAAAAAATAACATTGGTTAAAAAATGAAAAGAGTGTAAATGAGAGTTTTATATTATTATTATTTTTTAATTTCTTTTTATATTTCAATCTATCTAATTATAAAATAAATTATATATTACTAACTATTGATTAAGCTTAATTAATAACCTACTCACGTTAATTTTTCCTTTCGATATGACCCTTACCTTCATCTTAAATCAAAAAATAAAATACTCCGTAGTATCATATAACAACTCTAGTGGGGTGGGGGCAATGGTATAAACTATAAAGTCGTTTCACTCTCAACAATTTTTCATAAGAACCTTCAACTTTTTCTACAAAACTCTCAAGTGTTTGTATTGATTCTACCAAAGTTATTTGGTAAAAAGCTTCAATCTCTAATCTATCTATTTGTAATCTGTAATTCTGTATGTCTTATTGTTACAAAGAAATAATAAGAATTCGCTTAGAGATTTTACCGCCATGAAAGATCGCCGCAAACGTGGTCCTCTGTTTCTCATATTTCAGTGTTCCCTAGCTCTCCTTTTCTTCTCCGGCATCACTTTCTCATCTCTCCGTTTGTTTTTAACCACCGGTAACCACCTTATGCCCTACCTTTGTTTATTACTTGTTAATCACAAACTTTTGCTGAAATTTTAGCATCAATTATTTGTTAATCAATCACTTCTGTCGAAAATTGAGCATTAATTACTTGATAATCACACATACTTTAGTAGAAATTTGAACACTAATTACTTGTTAATCACCTAATTTCTTTATAATTCAGCATAAATCACTTGAATAACAGAGTATTTATATTTATTTATTAGTATTGTTATTATTATTATTTTAATTTTAATTTTGAATAACAGAGAGATATCAACCGAATTTGATATCATCATGGATGACGTCACCAACGGAAGTTATATCCAGTGAGTCACCCCCGGCGAGCGACATATCCGTTTCCGAAGCGGTGTCGTTCCCTGACCAAGTACTAGTATTACTAAAATACCCTCCATCAACTCCGTTACTAGCAAAAAACGAAATCAACTGCGTTTTCTCATCACCAAACACGTCCCTTACATCACCACCGTTATCAATCGACGATGAATACCTCGATCACCAAATCGTGCGTTGCGAGCTTCCGCCACGTGGCATGATCGCATCCGTCAGTTTGAATGGTCAAATAAAACTCCCGCCTGGTCCCACACATGACTGGAAATCGTTAGTTTATGAAGCCGTGATTGACCATAAGGATAATAATACAACTGTTGTGTTTGTGAAAGGACTAAATCTACGGTCAGGAAAGGTAAGTAATGCTTCTAGGTTTCAATGCGTGTACGGTTCAGATTTAACTAACAGGCAGTTGATGGTGACGTCAGAAGTTGTATCAATTGCACAAGAGATTGTACGGTGTAAAACTCCTTTGAGCATTTTAGAAGGGATTAGTAATAGCAATACTAATAGTAATTCTGTTAAAGTTTCGGTTAAGGTTAAAGGTAAAGGGATTTTGGGCTCGATTGCCCGGCCCGATTTTCGGGCAGGACATGGCCCACATGGTTTGATTAAACATCATATGTGTGTATGCACTATGCTACGCAACCAAGCACGGTTCTTGCGTGAATGGGTTATGTACCATTCGCAAATTGGTGTTGAACGTTGGTTTGTTTATGATAATAACAGCAACGATGATATTGAGGAAGTGATGGAATCGTTAGTGGGTCGAGGTTTTAAGATTAGTCGACAAGTGTGGCCGTGGATCAAGACACAAGAAGCAGGCTTCGCGCATTGTGCATTACGGGCTAGGGATTTTTGCGAATGGGTAGGGTTTATTGATGTGGACGAGTTTTTGTATTTACCGTCTGGGGTTCATTTGGGAAGTGTAGTTAGGAACTTGACTAGAAGCCCTGAAGTCGCGGATTTAAGAATATCATGTCATAACTTTGGACCATCAGGCCTGAAAAGGGTCCCACCAGAAGGAGTCACAGTGGGATACACTTGTCGGTTGGGCCTACCCGAAAGGCACAAAAGTATAGTCCAACCCGATAAATTAAACCCGACATTGATGAACGTGGTGCACCATTTTCATTTAGAAGATGGGTTCAAGTATGTAAATGTGGATAGAAATTTGCTGGTGATTAACCACTACAAGTATCAAGTTTGGGAGGTGTTTAAAGAGAAATTCTACAGGAGAGTGGCAACTTATGTTGCAGATTGGCAGCAAGAGGAAAATGTCAATTCTAAGGATCGGGCCCCGGGTTTGGGAACCCGGGCAGTTAAACCAGATGATTGGTCCAGTCGATTTTGTGAGATGAACGATACGGGGTTAAGGGATTGGGTTGTAAAGACATTTAGGGACCCATATTCGGGTATATTACTATGGCAACAACAAGAAAGAGTTTTCTGAACTTCTTGTGATATTATTATTGAATTAGCCGTTAGATAATTGACCAAAACTATACGTACACCTGATACTGTGATGTATAATAATGTATTTACAATGTATATATATGTAGCTTACAATATTTTGTGGAGTCATTATATACTCTTAAAGTTCCTTGCCTTTCATTCTCATAAACATTACCTTTTTAATAACTTATTATTCATAGCTTACAGATACATGTGGAGCATATTTGGAAGAATTTAAGACATGGGTGTATATTATTAAAAATAGGGTAGATATCCTGTTCCTAGTAGATAATGGATTCAAAAGATGGAGCATCTTTTGCAGCTTATGGCATGTTTTTTTTTTTTTTTTTTAATTTAGGAGTAACATCCCATTAGATAATATTGGCGGGAATCACATGGGGTTGTTGCCTTGCTTCCACTTACTAGTTATTACCCTTTATGAATCTCTTTAGAATGACTAACTTACATAGAACTGGGAAAAAATCAACAAAATGGATGTTATATAAGTGGTACAAACATAAATTTATTACATAAATTGAAATGCATTTGAGTGCCATCTATTAATGGTAACAAGATTTCGTAATGAAACAAATCATCCATGCATCAATGATGTATGTTTGATTTGATGGCATCATTCAAAGTAGAATGGTTAAATATATAAATGAACATGGTTGTACAAAATAGGGTACCATAGTCCCAATATTTAGCTATTTTATGGGCATTGGAATAAATTACACACGTTAAGAGCTAGATAGTTAGAAGTTGTAACACGTTAAGAAAATTTGGAACGGGCTGGATCAAAATGAGTACCTTTTATGTGCCACTCAATAGCATATGCACGTTTGGTATCAAAGGTAGTACTTTACCAACTGCAAAAGCAATGATCAAGTACAAAAGTTGACAAGGGAAATAGAAAAAAGTAACAATGGGTCAACCAAATCATAGTTTACAAAGCAATATGATAGACATTAAAAATAAAAAATAAAGGAGAACAATCATAGTATAATTCTGAAAGTTATACGAAGAAGAAAAAACAACACAAGGAAACAAATGCCTGAAAAAATGAAAGTTTTTCCTTGTCACCCTTTTGACACTAACAACAAAATGGCCAAATTCAAACTCTAATGACACAACATTTTCATATATGTAGGTATAGATATAGATATGAATGTACACATTCTTGACATACAAATCATACATTTTAAATACCCAAACAATGGGTTTTGAAGACGGTCACTCTTAGCTGATGGTTACCTAATGAGGAAATAGTAAGTGTAGGTCAGTGGCACCATAATCAGATCTCTTTTGCAGCAACTTCTTCCAGACGTTTCCATACGGCTTCACGTTTAGATTTGGTCTCTTCCTTTTTAAATTCCTCTTCTTGGAACTTTAACAAGCATTCTTGAAAGAGTTCAGGGTCAGAATCAGAAACTATTTTTCTAACATTTAAAGTCAAACTTCTGACTGCTTGATTCCAGTGGGATTTCGTGTTTCTTTCAAAAGCAGGTAATATGATTGGCAGGATTACTTTGCGGTTCTGTTTGATTAGGTTTTCAATGCGATCATTGTTCCATAAGAACAATGCTCTTTCAGCGACCTACATACACAACAAACAGTCAGTTCCAAGAAGAGAAAGGTATACATTTCTGGTTGTGGGTTTTCATTGTACCATGAAAGTGATCAATTTCTTCATGTAGGGCTGTAGGCCAAAACTTAGGTGAAGGTATTCACTTGCACTAAAAAATTGAAGCCAGCAAGAAGTACGCACTAGATCCCATAAGATCCGCGACATTGCCTTTTAGGAAATGCATTATAACCACTGCAACGAATTGAATATTTTTCACACTAGTGGATAGGGGCAGATCAGCATAGTGAAAATATCGACCAAATATGGGGGGCAAAGCATCATACTTTATTATGGTGTCTTTTTTATATATGGACCCTTACTTTAGATAGAAGAAGTTAAACTGCACCAAGTTTTGTGATTATATGTGAAAGTTGCAAGTTACACTAAAATAATTGGTCATATGTTAATTACTATACAATCATAGTTTGTAAGAAAAAAATACACCTCACTGCAGTTTCTAAACTCTGAAATCATTATACGAGAACATAATACACCCCAAGTAAAGATATTCAGATGTTAATATCACTCTGGATATATAAAGGCAGTATATAATAAAGTACAGAGTAAATAAGATCTTATAATGCCAAAAGTACCTGATGAAAAACAAGTGAACTACCCACATATGTTCTTTTTGGCTTGTGAAAGGTCAAGTCAAGCATTTATCAGTACAAATCATTCCAGCACACAAACAGAAGTTCAATCTAGACCAACTTGTGTATAGCACTTGTATCAGTATAGTCTATGCATAGAAATTCGAAATTTAGTATCAGCCAACATGCATTAAGGCTCTACAGAATATAGTAAAAAGATCTTGAAATATAACCTCTGGACCATCTTTTACACTCACCCCCCAGGTTACCGTTTTGCCTAAATCCTTTGTGCGGCCTTAGCGCTTGAAACTGCCTCAAAATGCTTAATTCACATCTCCATAACAGTAATTGCCTATATTGACTAACTGAAACTCTCCCAAACCAGACCATGCACCAGGCTCAAACTTTTGCCTAAATGACATTTATAAAAATATAGAAACAAAATCTGGTTTTCGACCGGGCCGGAACCAACAGGTACCAAGCGTAACCTAGATCTGGATTTATTCATAGCAAGGACTGAGCACTGAAGTCCTCTTTCAGTTCAAGGGACTCTGGGAGTGTCCTCCTGTTAAGCTTGAATTAAAGTCCCCTACCTGTTACATAATTCTTCTTACAAGTAACAGCAAGTATGCTATGGAAGAACTCTTCATTGTACTCACTGCTTGATGATATACAAATAACTAACCAGCTCCATATATCGACCTAATGAATAGTTGAAATCAATTTACATCAATGGCTAAGATTACATGTCTCTTGAATTTCCTAGAAGCAATTTATATGATGGAGATATCTACAGTTCTTTTACAAGTGACAGTTCATTGTGAGTCTTTAAAAAAGATGAAAGGAACAATCCATGTAAAAATGCAACGCGTGTACCAAAATGCGACAAATTGTCACCAATGGTTATTTATGACATTAACCTAGATTTCTTAGGAACATTTTAACATTATCATTTTTGGGTCCTATATATGAGGTGAAAGAATAAAATGATGATGTTGTCCTTGGTCAATTTGAAACAATCAAGATGTGACCCAAAAATTGAACACAGGAGGTAATTGTAGAAACAAATAGAACCTAGTTTCATGGTCAACTGATAATCCATGCATTTCGACTCACCATTGTTCATTTGTCCTACCATGAAGACACAGCTTATTAACTTTAGAGGGCCTTACTCCTATCATCATATAGTGTGAAACAGAAATTCAGGAATATAAGACTTTCCGAGAAAGTATCTGAGCAATTATAGTTTCATTATATCACAAGTTGACCTCTAGATGTATTATTTCACTCCCTTTGTACCCGAGCAACGTGTCATTTTTTGGTGGGCGTTGGATTTTGAGAGAAGAAAGAGATAATGAGAAGGGATGTAGGTGTATTTCTGTGTTTTGTGATGTGTGGTATGTGTTTGTGGAGCTGTGGGTGTTTATATATAGGGTAGGTTTGGATACTAACTTTAACATTGAAGTTGGGTTAAGGATATCCATGCTAAATTTGATCTATCTATATAATATAATTTATAGATAAAGTTCAAAACGTTGAAGCACAAGATTTGGCATGGCTCATAATCCACTGAACCAAAATTTTGATAGGCAACACCATTCACAAATTGTACCTACGCCTATACCTTACTGTAACAAAAAATGAAACTTTGCAAAGTAGACCTCAGCACAAGTTCATGGAGTGTGAGTTGTGTTCTAAAGTTGATTAATATTTATTGTTTGAATACACAGGCCCGTCTTCCAATTATTTTATTGATAATCAACTTGACTAATCAGCTTCATACAAGCTACAATAAAACAGATTATCTAGGGTAAAATAAAATTACCTAACCCTATCTTTTAACTTAATTTGAGACTTTTACTCCCATCTCACAATGTGTATCCCTTTTTTCACACGGAACTCCTTTTAATCATATTAAATACTAACCTTGTAAATATTCAGAAAGTATTGAAACACTCAAACAACCAACTGTCACAACTTCAAAATCACATAATCACTTTCAAACACACATCCAAACAGCCCCAAGCGATAACATGAAGCAGAAATAATAAAATAGTGAAGCATCGATCGAGGCTCATTACCTGAAAGTGTGAACTGCTCAAGCAGTGAGAGATCTGGCGAAACAGGGGCACCATACACCTTTGAAACTCTGGAGCCTGAGTTGCTTCCAAAACTTCTTCAAGCTCACTCAAGAAATTCACCTCCTTTGAACTGTTTGTGATTGGCCAATACTTCAATAAACCTCTAATAACAATATCAGCGAGGTTGCAGTCTTTTTCAACAAATTGAGTGATGCAGTAAGATAATTGTTGATGGTACATCGGTATGCATTTCGGCTTGTGCAGTGGTATTAATGCCCCAACAAGAAAAAGCTTGTGCTCTTCCTTCAACGGCAAAGCAAAACCATTGATAATACTCCCTAGTATCTCTAAGAGCTCTGCTATTCCATTATGTTTTTCCGTTTCAAAAATGAACTGAAAGAATATGTTGTTAATTGATTTCCTAATAAGTGGACGGTGCACCATAAACTTTCCATACATACGATGAAGTACAAATTTCAAGTACTCACGTTCTCGTGGATCCTCAGAGTCAAACAAATCTAACCACCTTAAAATAAAAGCATGGTCGATATACCTTTTAGCCAGCTTAGCATCCGTTTCAGGTGATGCTACAAACCTTAGAAGAAACTCGTACACTAATTGCAAATGAGGCCATGCTGGATCCATGCATGGCTCCTCTTCTTCCCCATCGAAAGTTTCTAACATTTTGTTATCACGAGGTTGGGGAGTGAGTCTTCTAAATATGTTTACCGACACCATCTTAACTATTTCTTGCATGATGGTGTCTGAAAACTTCCCATTGGCAAAAGAAACATAATCAACAAGTTCAACCAAAGTCTGCCTTTTAATCTCCTTTTCTTTCAAATTCTTATTTGGGTCAGTAAAGTCAAACACAAGACAACACAAGTTCAACTTTCTGATGAACAAGTTTTGCTTCTCAGCATTCGGAACATCTTTGAGACTAGGCAATGCCTCGTATGCAGTTGAAACCGCTGGATTTCCATTCAACTTTGAATTCACAGCATTTGAAACATTTTGACCATGATTAGATGTAAGATTCGAGGTATTAGACCAAGTATGTGCTGCATCACTATTGATTCGTGAACTCGTTGACGTATTCAATGAAGAATTATAATTTCCTCCATCTCGATGTAAGATTGACTTATGTGTCTTCCGTGATGGGATCCTATTAAGTATCTGTTTGATCATCACTTAAATAACAACTTCTAATCTTCAAACACCAAATGCTTGTTATAAATATCAACAAACTGGTTCACTATCCGTTATGAAATTGCATTATAGAACCACATGCTCTTTAAACCAATCACTGCTCAGCTTCGTAGCAATATCTACATCCAAAACACTACATATTGTTTCTAAACATAACCAAACCAAACCTTGAAAACAAAATTCTCCTACAAACAAACGAATTACACATATACATTAATTAAACAGATCCAATAATATGTAGAAACCCTAGACTTCAAAGCATTACATTATTCAATTTCATTAAACGTAATAAATTAGTTATTATTTCATTTATCGCAATTAAATAAAGCTGGCTCAATTATAAAATCTACAACACGATCTGGAAAACCTAGATAGCTTTATTGATCAACAATCGCGTCAAATTAACAGGAAACTGAGACGAACAGATAAGCGAAAAACGTTTAGCTGAATTAAATTAAATTAAAGGAAACGGATGAGTTGATGAAATGATATGATTATGATACTTACGAGAGGTTTGTTGGTGAGAGCAGATAACGGAGAATATCATCAGAGAAAAAATAAATAAATAAAGAGAGTCAAAATAAGATAACTCTGAAAGTGACGAAATTGTGAAAACGATCGCTTTCTTTCAATTGAGAATAGAGAGAGAGAATGTGAAGAAATCTTTGGTTATTGTCAACGTCTTTGGTTCAGTAAGGAATTTTACAAATTAATTTTTATTTTTTATTTTGGTTAATTGCTGTCTAATGTTTCCTCTCTCAAATTTTTTTCCGTTAATAATCATTCTCTCCTCTCTTTATTTTTGTTAATTGCTGTTCTACATCGAGTAAAAAAAATTCGCTTTTAGCCATTTTATATTATTTCGTAGGTTTAAGACATACAGTATGGTCAAGGGATATATTTATATTTGAGAAATTTACTCACGTAGGCAATTCAAAGCATTAAATACGAATTTAGACAGTGTTAGAATCTTTTCTCATTTCTAAACACGAAAATCACCAAAATAAAATAATAAAACCGGCGATTCCAACGATTAAATGAGATCCACTAATATATCGCCACATGTCAAAGGTCTTTCCCGATCAAAGAGGCAAGAAAAATGCATTTCGACGATTTGATACCTGGCTATCCAGGCGATTTGTTTGAATTAAAAATGCATTTCGACGATTAATACCCGACGATTTGTTTGAAATTTTTATTTCGTGCAACCAAGCGATTTTATTGTGTGTTAATGAATATTCACCATTTTTACCGTTTTTCATGATAAACCCTCTCCCCTTGGGCAAAAACTACAATAATCTAGCGACTGTGTTTTTAAATTTTTAAGTTAAATTACTCCGACGATTGTAATTAGGCACGATAATTTTAAGTAATTGTATTATTTAATTGTAAGTCATTTTATTATTTAACTTGCTTATATAAATAATGCGACATCACGAATTAAAGATGCATACATATTTTAAATTGTGAGTAACTAATTATGATATTTTGTATAATAACAAAACATCAATTTTAGACCCAAAGTGAAAAATAAAAGTTTATGATATCTTGCTCTAGAGTAGGAGAAGCATTAATGCGCAAATAAAATTATTAAACGCAACTACTATACATCTCCACATATATAGCTTTGTTATATATTAACTAAACAAATAAATAAGCCAAAACTTTTATGGTCTAGACACTTGATACATTCAAACATTGTCCCACTAAGAAACTTCGTATCATAATTATAACACAAACAAAATAAATAAATGAAAAATGGTGAACATTCGTGCAAAACACAATAAAATCACCTAGTTGCACGAAAATCAAAAATTAAAACAAATCGTCAGGATCGCCAGGTATTAATCGTCAAAATGCATTTTTTATTCAAACAAATCGCCTGGATTGCTGGGTATAAAATCGCAGAAATGCATTTTTCTTTGCCTCTTTGACGGGGAAATAACTTTGACACGTGGCGATATATTAGTGGATCTCATTAAATCGCCGGAATCATCGGTTTTGTTATTTTTTTCAGCGATTTTCGTGTCTAAAAATGAAAAAAGATTATAACACTATCTAAATTCATATTTAATGCTTTGAATTGTCTATGTGGATAAATTTCTCTTTATATTTTATTACAAATGCACCGAATAACTTTCAGTGTATAAGCTCTGATGTTATTTAAACATAAATAAATAAAATATTAAAAATATATGTTAGTTATTTAATGATCTTTAACTATAAAAATATAATTGTAGATCAACTTTAGTTTTTCCGTTATAACTTTATATTTGATGTCATTATATAAACATGGGATTAATATACATAATTTGAAAGAATTATTTTCATAACAACTAATAAATAGACTATATAAAAAGTCAAGCAATACAATTAAAAATATTGTAATAATAATAGTAGTATTTAACTATTTTCATATTAATATAAACTATATGGAATAAACATGTGTATAAATGCAGGTGGTTGTTTGATTTATTCAACTGTATATTTCGCCTATTTTAAGTTGATTATTAAATTTATCATTTTATTTTAATTTATTTAAGTATTAAAAAGAAAATAATATATTGACATTAAACAATGTAGAATTATCGATAAAAGTAGAGCTTTAAATATTTGTTTCGAAAACAAATAATACATAATCTAAGCGATAATTACGTATGAACGTTTGGTATCAAGGAGGTATTTTACTAACTGCAAAAGCCAATGGTAAAGCACAAAAGTTGCCAAGGGATATAGAAAATGGGTCAACCAAATGAAAGTTTACAAAGCAATATGATACACATTAAATTAAGAATAAAAATAAAGGAGTACAATCATAGTATAATTCTGAAAGTTATATGAAGAAAAAACAACATAAGGAAACAAATGCCTGAAAAAATGAAAGCTTTTTCTTGTCACCCTTTTGACACTAACAACAAAATGGCCAAATTCAAACTCTAACGACACCCCATTTCAAATATATATAAATATAGATAAGATATGAAAATACACATTCTCGGCATACAAATTATACATTTTAAAAGCCCAAAATTTGGGTTTTGAAGACGCTTGCTCTTAGCTGATGGTTACCTTAAGAGGAAATAGCAAGTGTAGGTCGTCATTAGTATCATAACCAGATCTCTTTGAAGCAGCATCTTCTAGACGTTTCCATTGGGCTTCACGTTTAGATTTGGTTTCTTCCTTTTTAAATTCCTCTTCTTGGAACTTTAACAAGCATTCTTGAAAGAGTTCGGGGTCAGCATCAGAAAAGATTTTCCTAACATTTAAAGTCAAACTTCTGACTGCTTGATTCCAGTGGGTTTTCGTGTTTCTTTCCAAAGAAGGTAATATGATTGGTAGGATTACTTTGCGGTTCTGTTTGATTAGGTTATCAATGTGATCATTGTTCCATAAAAACAATGCTCTTTCAGCGACCTACATACAGAACAAACAGTCAGTTCCAAGAAGAGAAAGGTACTCATTTCTGGTTGTGGGTTTTCATTGTACCATGAAAGTGATCAATTTCTTCATGTAGGGCTGTAGGCCAAAACTTAGGTGAAGGTATTCACTTGCACTAAAAATTGAAGACAACAAGTACAAACTAGATCCCATGAAATCTGCGACATGCCTTTCAATATCGACTCTTACTTTAGATAGAAGAAGTTACACTGCACCAAGTTTTGTGATTATATGTGAAAGTTGCAATTTACATAAAAGAAATTGGTTATATACTAATTACTATACGATCATAGTTTGTAAGAAAAAAAGCTCATGGCAGTCTCTAAACTCTGAAATCATCATACAAGAACATAATAAACCCCAGGTTACCATCTTGACTAAATCCTTTGTGCGACCTTTGCACTTGAAACTGCCTCAAAATGCAAAACTTAGATCTCCATAATAGTAATTGCCTACATTGACCAAGTGAAACTCTCCTAAACCAGACCATGAACCAGGCTCAAACTTTTGGGCATGTGATGCAAAGCTAAGTCATTGCCTAAATGACATTTATAAAAATATGGAAACAAATTCTGGTTTTGGACCGGGCCTGAACCAACAAGTACCAAGCCTAACCTAGATCTCGATTTTATTCATACCAAGGATGAGCACTGAAATCCTCTTTCGGTTCAAGGGACTCTGGGAGTTTCCTACCATTAAGCTTGAGTTGAAGTCCCCTACCTGTTACAAACTACTTCTTACAAATAACCCCAAGTATTTTATGGAAGAACTCTTCATTTTAGGGTCGTAATTATGCCGAGTTCCAGAAAGCACCTAGTTGTCGAGCTAGTTTTGTAGTGAAAGAAAATATAAAGATGTTGTCCTTGGGCAATTTGAAGCAATCAATGTGACCCTGTAATTGAATACAGGAGGTAATCGTAGAAACATTTAAAACCTTAGTAACGGTCAACTGGTCATCCATGCATTTCGACATCAACGTTGTTCATTTGTCCAACCATCAAGACACAACTTATCAACTATAGAGGGCCTTACTCCTATCATCATATAGTATGAAACAGAAACCCAGAAAGATGTGACTTTCCTAGAAAGATTCTGAGCAATCATAGCTACATTACATCACAAGTTAACTCTAGATGTATAATCTTTTACTAACCTTGTACCCGCGCGATATGGCAGTTTCCAGCCGTGGCGGGCCTTGGATTTCGAGAGGAAAAAAAGATAAATGAAAAAAAGTGTGTAGGTATATGTTTTGTGACATGCAGTATGTGTTTGTGGAGGTGTGGGTATTTATATATAGGTAGGTTTGGATACTTAACTTTAAGATTGGAGTTGGGTTAAGAATATCCATGTTAAATTTGATCTATCTATATAATATGATACATAGATAAAGTTCAAATCTCAGAAGCACAAGATTTAGCATGGTTCATAATTCACTGAACTAAAATTTTGATAGGTAACACCATTCGCAAATTGACACCTATGCCTATACCTTACTATAACAAAATATGAAACTTCGCAAATCCGACCTCAGCACAAGTTCACGGAGTGTGGATTCGTGTTCTTAAGCTGATTATCGTCATCAATAGTTTATTTTTAAATAAACACGCTCTTCTTCCCATTATCTTATTTATAATCAACTTTAAGTAATGAGCTTCATACTAGCTACAATAAAACAAATTATCTAGGGTAAAATAATATTACCTAACTATCCCATCATTTAACTTAATTTGAGACTTTTACTCCCATCTCACAATGTGTATCCCTTTTTTTACAAGGAAGTCATTTTGGTCATATTATATACTGAGTACTAACTTTCTAAATAATCAGAACATATTAAAACACTCAAACAACCGACTGCCACAACTTGAAAGTCACATAATCACGTTGAAACACACCTCCAAATAGCCCCTAGCGATAACATGAAGTGGAAACAATAATAATAGAATGAAGCATCAATTGAGGCTCATCACCTGAAAGTGTGAACTGCTCAAGCAGTGAGAGATCTGGCGAAACAGAGGCACCATACATCTTTGAAACTCTGGAGCCTGAGTTGCTTCCAAAACTTCTTCAAGCTCACTCAAGAACATCACCTCCTTTGAGCTGTTTGTGATTGGCCAATACTTCAATAAACCTCTAATCACAGTATCAGCGAGTTTGCAGTCTTTTTCAACAAATTGGGTGATGGAGTAAGATAATTGCTGATGGTACATCGGTATGCATTTCGGCTTGTGAAGTGGTATTAATGCCCTAACAAGAAAAAGCTTGTGCTCTTCCTTCAACGGCAAAGCAAGGCCATTGATAATACTCCCTAGTATCTCTAAGAGCTCTGCTATTCCATTATGTTTTTCCGTTTCAAAAATGAACCGAAAGAATATGTTGTTGATTGATTTCCTGATAAATGGACGGTGCACCATAAACTTTCCATACATACGATGAAGTACAAATTTCAAGTACTCACGTTCTCGTGGATCCTCAGAGTCAAACAAATCTAACCACCTTAAAATAAAAGCATGGTCGATATACCTTTTAGCCAGCTTAGCATCCATTTCCGATGATGTTACAAACCTCAGAAGAAACTCGTACACTAATTGCAAATGAGGCCACGAAGGATCCATGCACGGCTCCTCTTCTTCCCCATCAAAAGTTTCTAACATTTTGTTATCACGAGGTTGTGGAGTGAGTCTTCTAAATATGTTTACCGACACCATCTTAACTATTTCTTGCATCACGGTATCTGAAAACTTCCCATTTGGAGACGAAGCATAATCAACAAGTTCAACCAAAGTCTGTCTTTTGATCTCCTTTTCTTTCAAACTTTTTGTCGGGTCCGTGAAATCAAATACCACACAACACAAATTCATCTTTCTGATAAACAAGTTTTGCTTCTCAGCACTCGGAACATCTTTAAGGCTAGGCAAAGCCTCGTATGCAGCTGAAACTGCTGGAGTTCCATTCAACTTTGATATCACAGCATTTGAAACATTTTGACCATGACTAGATGTATGATTCGAGGTATTGGACCGAGTTTGTGCTACATCACTGTTATTTCTTGAACTTGTGGACGTGTTCGATGACGAATTAGAATTCGCTCCATCTCGATTATCAGTTGACTTATGTGACTTCCGGGATGGAATCCTATTGAGGAAATGTTTGATCATTACTAAGATAACAACTTCCAATCTTCAAAGAGCAAATGCTTATTATAAAATATATCAACAAACTGGTCCGCTATCCTTTACAAAATCACTTATAGAACCACATGCTCTTTAAACCAATCACTACTCAGCTTCATAGCAACATCAATATCCAAAACACTAATTATTGATTCTAAACATAACCTAGCCAAACCATAAAAACTTCTCCTGCAAGCAAACAAATTACAGATATACATTAATTAAACAGATCCAATGATATGTAGAAACCCTAGAATTCAAAGCTATTAGACAATTCAATATCATAAAACGTAATAAATTAATTATTATTTCTTTTATCGCAATTAATAGGGCTGGCTCAATTATATAAAAACTACAACAAGATCTAGAAAACCTAAACAACGTTATTGATCAACGATCGCGTAAGGAAAATGAGAGGAACAAATAAGCGAAAACAATTAACTGAATTAAATTATATTAAATTAAATCACAGGAAACAGATGAATTGATGAAATGAAATGATTATGATACTTACGTGAGGTGTGTTGGTGAGAGCAGATAACGGAAAACATCTGATAAGAATACTGAAACAATCAAGAATAGATGAAGATCTAAAGATCTTCAAGAACACACAGATTTGCACTTTCACTATTTTTTTCAGTAAAACTATAAAAAAATCTTTTAACAACTTACACCGGAAAATTCACTACAAAATACTCTACAGTCATACAAAAAATACACCATAAATCATCAACAAGATGATCAACTCGAAATTTACAGACAAAAGGTTGCAAACCCTAGACCAGAGAGAGAAGACAAAAAATACACACAAAAATTATGAGAGAATTAATGAATTAATTCAATAACTCCATTTTATAATTTTTAACTATTAACTAATTGCGTTCTGACCCCTGCAGTTCTTTCCTTCTCATTGGGATACCAAACTTTCCTTTTCCTATACTTACCAAACTTACCCTTGTAGTCCGAAATTTTATAATATGTGCACCACATTCTAAAGAGAAAGTAATTTGGATGATCTATATTTATCCGCTCATTATTAACCATATTTTATAATTTTATAATGCTGTAATATATAATATATAATACTAAAAAAAAAGTTTAATAATAAATAAATAAAAATAGATGGTGTACAAACTTTAAAACATGCACACTTGAACCAAAATAAATAATAAATAAAAACAAATGATGAAATAATGTTTCAAACATATATGCATATTATTAACATTCCCTCAAACTAAGTTTGGAACATGTCAGAGTTTTTTTAATCATTACCTACATACTCATGTTGTATGGTTGATTAAAATACTGATTAATCTATATTTGATTTACCAACATTAGCTTTTACCTTTTTGTATTTCAATATAACTTGTATTGGATTTTCTCTTTTAAAATATAAATCTTTTCAAAATGCTTAATTCTTTCATGAAATATTATATTTAAAGCAATTTGTATTGTAGAGTCGTTGTCACACAATAACATCAGAACTATTTAAATCTTTACAACTCGCATTAACTCATAAGTTATTATAGTTGTTGCCATTTATTTAGTTTCAGTAGAAGATCTAGATATAGATGACTATTTTTTACTCTTCCAACAAGTTGAATTATTATTATTATCAAGAAATCTACAATAACTAATGATTGACCTTCTAACATTTAAGCATTTAGCTCAATCTTAAGTCTACAAAAGCAAATAAACTCAAACTTGAGCGTTTGGTACACATAATGCCCTTACCTGGAGAAGCTTTTAAATATCAGAGTAGCCTTAATGCAATTCTTGAATGTGGTTTTAAAGAAGCACGCATATGTTGACTTAAAACATTGAACACTAAGAAATGTCTAGTCTTGTTAAAGTCAAATAAGTTTCCCATAAGTTTTTGATACTCAGTTATCTCTATCAAAAACTTTGTACATGATTACCTAAAGAATTACCTAAGGAACATCCTTCATTTGCAAAGCTGTCAAAATCAGGAGTGCCTAAAGAGCATTATTCATTTGTAATTCAGTAATTGTACCCTCGAAGAAAACACTAATCAAATTCATCGCCATTAGGGGTTGCATATAACCCATCAACTCCGGCACTGTTTCCAGAATTGCCAAAAGTGTTAGGTTTACCATCATCACTTTCAAATGAATCTCTCCCTTCATCATTAGAATATTAGATATTTAAGTTGGGTGCATAAAGAAATGTAAATGACTGAAACTGTTCTCATTTTGAAAACACTAGCAGTATTAGACTTATCAGACTTTATTTAAATGGGTAATTATCTTTGTAAAACTTCACACATCTCAAGAAAAGAAATAATAATAAGTTTCTGTTTTCTAAACTATATAACTTATATGTCCTTTTTAACACTTGAAAAACCAACCAAAAAACATTGTTATGACCAACTGCTAAGCTTATCTTTTTATGACCTACAAAAACCAACCAAATTACATTTGCAAAACACAAACACTCAAAAGTTTTTTAAGTGGGAGAGATTGAGTTCTTTATGATACACTAACTTTCATTCTAAATATCAACTTTTAATCTTTACTTGCATCACATACATTATTCATATTTTTGTTACTATAAGGAGAGGATATGTACATTATTTTTGCATGCATACATCAAACTCACTAAAGAAGATGAGTTCGCATTTAGCAGACCTCCGGGTTTGCATTTTGCACCCTATTCACAAACACACCAACAACCTCTTAAAGCTTCATAGTTAGAAGAGTGAATTAATGTTTTAATACGTAGTAGTAAAGTTCTTATAAACATTCCAACCCAATTGGACATGTTTTAACACGTACGTAGTAACTATTTATTTAAGCGGTTATCTCACACTTCTGTTGTGACACCTCTAGCAAACACAACAAATTAAAATACAAAAGCAAAATGACGTCCATAAACAAAGGAAGTAGCATAAGTCCACACACAATAAATCATTCAAGCGCACTCACTAAACAAAGTATAGGAATGGATACCATTTCTCTCCTTTTACAATTCATCAGATTTCTAAGATTACTTAGCAAAAGAATCAACCAAATTTTACAACTCAACCAAATTTTACAACTCCAATCCTGACAATAATCAACCAATATCTGACATCATACCTGCAAAGGCCTTTGATTAAATCGTTTTTGACAAATGTATTAGTTGGTCAACAACATATGTTGACACTGTTTGCCATCAAGCTAATCTTAATCTCACATACAACGTAAACTGATAACTAACGTGTGTAACATATCAGCTCTAGGCCCAGTTCCAACAAAGACGGTTGTGAGACTTAAACTATAACCCACTAGACACCTACACCAGACTTATCATCATCTTTGGACCAAATCATGTGTAGTTGCAGGATTTTCGCATTGCTGAGTTCAGCTGATGGATGATAGCTGGAAGAGTGCCAAACATACAAGCACCATATATACTTAAATGAATAGAGAACAATTTCAGAACCCGAATCTAGACCGATTGTAGAAATTAAAACATCTTCTGAAGAATACAGCATCATTAATCTCTTAGAATTTGTAATCAATGATTAATGTTCCATCAAGGCCGTTTCAGTTTCCGATAGAGGTGCTGCAAAGCAAAATGCCATATTAAAACATCGTTTTTTTATTTGATTATGTATGAATTATTAATATAGATAAGGAATGGAAACAGAATATTCATATTTCCTTTAGAATAACTTGAACCGAGCCAGAAATATAAATGATTAAATGGTACTCACTTTTAACAACTGTCATCAAATTTCATTAGCACAAAGAATTGTGACGCATTACATGCAACTAGGATATAATAATACATTGGGTAATCTAATTTTAAGATCAAATTTATAGAGACAGAGACACTGAGATGCGCATCATGATGTTCATTGTTCAATCAAATGAATCTCTTCTCTATTAGAGATGACAAAATGAGAGCACTGGGTGGTGGGTTGAAACTGATACTTGTTGGAGTGGTACTGAACAGATATCGACGTGTTAACCCAGAAACACAAATTTGTCCATTTCTTACAACTTCTACAGATAATTTGTGTTATAAAGATAACAAGAACCACGTTATTACATCAATAGTGTGATCTTTATAATAAAAAAGAGTTAGATGATTGTTATGTATTAAAAAGACAAAATTTGGACGACTTTCAAATCGTTTCCTCTTTACCTAACTTTAGAATCTTACCCATTTGACCCATTAAAGAAAAAGAATAACCCAAATTATAAGTAATGAGTTGTAATTGCCACCTTTATATTCAATTGTTATAAGGCAATCTTTGTGATTTTATTAACGGCCGATATGAGGTTTACATACACAACAACACACACGAGAAAATATTGAACAGAAGCTTTTTCAGAAGAAACATACCGAGTAAGTCCTCAAAGGCATCTGCTGACATAGATGAATCCATGAGAAAAGGGGGTGAAAAGACTTGATCATGAGTTTCCTCCACATCATAGAATGACAATCTTCCCTCAGAATCTGCATAATTTGAAGAAGCAGCAGCTGACACAAAACCATTTATTCCATCATACTCGTTCACCATATCCAAGTTACTGGACGTGTCCAGTGATTCATTATATTTCATCCCATCCAAAACACGATTATCCACCAAAGAATTGTTTAATTCAGATACAAACAACTGTTTACTTCTCAAAGAAGCTGGTTTCTTTTCTGGGCCAACACGAGAAAACCCGGTTCCTGAAAGAGGAACAAAGAAATGCTCAGAGCCATCGTCAGATTGACTATCTTGTGATGGGCCCGTATAGCTGGATCGTGTTGACAAAGCTGCTTCTCTCACAGATTTCTTCAAGTTACGAATATAATCATTCTCATTGTCTGCAAAATATGAAAAATGGAGTTACAAATAAACTAAGACTTCTATATAAAGTATCTGCAAGAGGGACAGAACCATATTTAACCTGTTTGTGGTGTATTTACTTGGCTATTTGATACGGTTTGTTCATGAGGCAAGTTTTCGGACACTGCGTTAGTATGAACTTGAGCCTGTCTCTTGTAGAAGTTCCCACTTTTTGCAGTTGAATTTGGTGTCAAACTAAATAAAGGTGGTAGCTTTAAGGTAGCGGGGTTAGATGAAACTTTATCAATAAGAACAGTTGATAGTCTTGAAGTAACGTCCATGACCTCATCGCTGCTACTTTCCTGGACATTGAAGGTGCATATCAAGTACTTGTAAGAAGCATTTAGAATATTGATTAATGACAAAAAAAACATAGTAATAAATAAATAATAATAATAATAATAATACACATAATGTGCAAGATAAAAATACCATTGTCCTTCCAGTGCTTTGTGCTTGAATAGGTGACGTAGATCTACCATGGTGATTTGTCGCTTGAGGAAGATTGGTGGAAATACTATTCACTTCCTCACTCAGCTCCGATATTGAATTCTGTATTGCTGGGGCTACACCTTTTAATTGATTAACAAGCACCTGCACAAGAAAAACTATGAATAGGAAGCCTTTATCTTCATATACTGCAGCTGGAAGCCATATAGCAATCACATAATCAGAATCAATGACAGAATCTAAGAAAAGCCACATATTTAGAAAGAAAAGCGTAAATATGTAATAAATAGTTCCAACATAATTTTCAAACTTGAGAAGTACTAGGTTTGGCATTTAGAGAGAGAGAGAGAGAGAGGAAGGGAGATCAGTTCAATGGAAAGCAGAGAGTAATGTTAACGTACCTGTATACTAGCTAAATGTTGTCGATGCTCAGCAAGTGTTGTAGCTAATGATTCAGCATGACCACTTGTACCACCTTCATTTGCACTTCGCAGAAGATCAGGACCTTCACCATCATTTGCTTTTGCCTGTCAAGCATTATAGTATTAAGAAGTTTTCACCAGTTGCTTAAAATCTTAAATCATACTTGAGGTACCAAGGTAGCTATTTTGGCCATTTACTTATTATTGGATGGATTTGTATGATCTCAAATGAGTCATATTATCAAACTCGTTAGAAGTTGTCCAAAGTTTATTATCAAAGCACACAACCTCCATCATTATACATATAGATATAATGTCTTCAGACTAATAACCTAATGCATTCATTATTTTAAATAAAATTAATAAATGAACACAAAATGATTGTTAGTCAACCCAGCCCAGCCCGTTTCGACCCATACAAAAGTGACCCGTAAAATGACCTGAACTAGTTTGGCGTGTTAACAACCCTACCCGCACAAATGATTTCATATGGCAAATATATAATCCTAGACTTGATAAGGGGTTACATACTAGGGGAATACTCTGGAAACTATAGATATCAATGGCCTTGATGAGCGAAACTGCAGACAGTACAGTAGCCAGATACTAAGAAAAGAATTCAAAACAAAGCCACGGATTCGAACTAATCATATAATTTACACTTTACAGCTATGCAGCAAATATTAACTTTTCAAACATAATAATTACAAATAGAAACCCTAGTTCCTTGACCAATTCAACGACACAATTTAACAATGTGAGCCAAATCCTCACTTTAAGAAGATCATGCATTGCAATCCATAACAAAGTGATCAACAAGCCTTGTAAACATGACCAATGAGCTAGATAATGATGATCAAAAAGGCAAACATGAAATATTGTGCACCAACTTACTTTGGCTATTAGAAGGATTACTATAAGTCTTTATACTCAACATTTCCTTTACAACTCACAAAGATATTGTTTCCACAACTCAAACGTGCAGGGAAACATTGAGAATAAATAACAATCACACAAATTAGAAGCATGAATTTGTTGAATGTAGTATACCAGGTGGAGCGACTGCTTATGTATACGCTGTAGGGCATGAGTCCAGCGCCTCAAAACTTCTGCTATATCAACTGTGGGCTGACCTCTTCCACTTCTATCATCCCCCCGAGAAGTTTTTTCATCGCCAGCTTGTGAAGAACTCAGATTTTCCCTATCTGCTTTTACTTGTGATCTATCAGATTGGTCCTTGTCTGGATCACCGGAAGAGGCTTGAGTACTTTCATCCATAGCTGCAAATAGAGATGATCCAGAGATACGGTATCTGACAAGCAAACATGGAAAGGATATGAACAAATGCCACAAACACAACCTAATAGAAGTGACATATAAGAACTGATATCAGGTATAACTACCTATGCTCCCGATGTGCTATCAGGTCTTCGATAGGGCCTGAGGCAAGAACTTCATGCTGACCTGCATCAGAACATAACCGAAATTAAACTAAAAACACAAAAGCATGGACACTAAAAGGTAGGAAGCCAGTAAAAAGATACTTCTGCACATGTACTTTTATGGAATAACCCTGGCCTACTTTCTTCACTGTACAAGGTATAATTCAGCTTGGCTCAAATTGACTATATCAGCATTTATTCTTCATACTACTACTACTACATAGGTTAATGTTTAAAAGGAATGAAGCATAATAGCTGTACTTTATAGGACCACGTAGTTATATATACCAAATCAATTATTCACATACAGGTCTCATCATGGGATAATGCAAACAAGTAGTACACAAAGTGTAACTAAAATATTCACATTAAGCTGCCAAACACCTAAGAAAAAGCTTTTGAGAGGCTGAAGCTCAATAAGACGCAATAAAAGATGAAGCGAAGATATAGACACGATGATGATGATTAACTATCAAGGTCCGTTATTTGTGGAAGGATCCTGATAGGGCATGTGCCATATTATGATCAATCTCCTTCCTTCCTCCATGGAGATTATTTCAACAACCACTTACCTCTGTAGCAGTTGAGTCTATAAAAATTCCAACTCCATTTATTAGGTGATACTTAGGCAAAAGCCGCAGTAGATAGATAACATAACTATAAATTAAATCGAAGTCAATATAAAGAGGAATAAAACTGTAACACTAAGAGAACCATGAGATGTTTTCACTAACTCTTGCGTGATAATAAAGAATCCCATAGACGAGTAGCTCTCTGAACTAGGTGAGAGTTCTGACTTGAGCTAGAAACTAGTTCATCCCACGGTTCACCTTCCATCTTCACTTTGTTCCGCAAGTCATGAAGCTTCTCCAACTCTTGCTGCAGATATGCCTGAACTTCAAAAATTCCAAAAAAAGGGAGAATGTATGTGTTACACAAAGTATACATGATCTTTAATGATTATTTAGCCCTGAACTCAAGCTGTCACAATTACCTCTTCAGCACAAAGACCACGATACTCTGCTGTCATTTCATGTGCCAAATTTGACCACATAGCCTGTCTCTGGACTGCTGTCTCGGCATTCTTAAGAAACCTTCTTCTCTCTAGAGCTATTCTAGCCTGTTCACCAAAGGAATCAAATTTAAGTATTTGTAAGTAAATTCTCAAAACTGTTGAATTACAGACGAAGCCTCATAATGATCTATTCAGCCACTATAAGGAAAGAAGCTGACGAAATCACCAGCCGTCTAGAAAATTGCTAACTCTATATAAACACCTCTAATTATCTAATGAACTTTATCCATTCCAACATAGAAGAAAATGAAGATCAACATGGTACAGAATAGATACTGAACATAAGTATCTAGTATTTTGTGATTTCAGGATATCACTTTATCCACTAATACATCGTACAACACGTGTACAAGTACAATTACTGCAACTGTAGAGTTCAATGTAAAAAAAAAAACAACTTAAGCAATTGCTTCTCTTCAAGGTAAAAAATCTATTCCTCTCTAAATCTATTTTTATATGATAAAAAACAAAAATGCAAGTACATTCTACCTTTGTTACAGGAAGAAGAGTAGCCGCATGTGAGAAAGCTACATCAGTCAATGAAGCCGGTAACGGATTTGAGACTACATCTGCAGCATACGTTCGTCTATGAACTTCTCTCAAAGCGTGCAACGAAAGTTGCCACAATAGTTCAACAAATCTGCAATCAACATTTCTCATATCAGACAATCATCATCCTCAGTCTACCGAACAAAATTAATACCAATTACTTTCATGTTCCAACTTCTAGAAACCTATTAACTACAATAGATACATCGATATAAATTCCAAGTTTCAATTCATAATTAAAATGATAACCAACTAACCTCGGTCCACAGCATGTAGCTAGTGATGAAACCCTAGAATTACTTCTCGGAAGTGCCCCTTGTGATTCAAGCTCACTTATAATACTCTGTACAACCTAATAACAAAACAAACCTCCAATGATTAACATCAAAATCTACTATCAAATTACATAAAGCGATAAATTAGAACTAGAATTAAAATATACATATATTTGTACATACCTTTCGGAAATCACGAGATTGAGTAGAATCAAAAATCGGCCAAACTTTATCAAAATCCTGAGAGATCGATCTCGATGTTAGATACACTTATAAAAGTAACAGATCGTAACTGTAATTAGAAATGTGATTAGATTAGAAAGGGAAATTAGGGCGTACTTTAGGACCTCTGAGAGATGATAATATGAAGTATAAAAGCTGTTCACCCAATTTAGGGTTAGAGTGACGAAATAACCCGACCCGAGGTGTACCGTTATTTGATCCGACACCAATTATTGACGGATCAAGCCCTAATAATAAACAGTTTGTGTACATCGCACTCTCTAATTCTGTTTCTCTTTCCTTTTCTCGGTCCATCGTCATCAACCATGCGCTATATAGATACAGATAGACGGATATGTATATAGAGAGCTATATATACATACACAATCTGTTTGTAACTCTATATAGTTTCATTTTCAGCTTCTTCTGTTTTATATGTATGCAACTATGTATGTATCTCTCTCTCTCTTTCTCTCGATTTGATTTTTGTTTAAGAAGATTTAGTTACAAATCAGGTCCTTTGTAAATGAAGAATGTTAGAAATAGGTCCTTGGTTTTTGAGTGCTTTTGAAATTTGAAAATGTTAATGGTGGGACCGGGTTGTTACATAAGGTTGTCACGTTTGTTTATGCCGGACGGGGAGAATTTGAATTGAAGTGGTGTTTGGTCTAACATGCGCCTGGGGTGTAGTGTAAGCAGTTGGTGACTTGGTGGCTTGGTGCCGGCCACCATCGAGTAGTTTAATAGACAATGTTTTGGGCCTTTTGGGCCTGGGAGGTGGTTGACAGCGGCGTATATATATATATCTATATCTATATATAATTACTTTATTACTTTACTATATACTATACCCCGGAGTACGGGAATGACGCTTTGATGTCGTATTGACTGAAATGTAGTGTTATTTTTTATTACTCGGATAATCTTTTATAATAAATATATTTATCATATATTTATGTTGTATTGTTGCAAAAAAGTGAGTATCGTTGCAAATTAAACATTAATTGCTATTGTACATTTTTTGTTTGTCTAATTCTTCTGACTTTATTATACTTATACTTTATATTATTGGGTTTCGTAAATGATAATATTTAGGGTTTTCATTAAAAGGTTATTACATGCATTGAATGATTGTACACCGATCATATATCATATTTATATACAAATATCTTGAGACACCTAATAACATTTTAATCACGACAACTATTAAGACTATTATCATAATTTTTCTATGTTATTTACTATTACAGTACTACGTATATACATGTTAGAGTTTTATTTGATTGGCCGTTACGATTAATAAATAAATGAAACACGGTTTTTATTTGAACTTTAATTTTTATATTTATATTCGTCTATCGTATTATCAAATGTACTAATATTTCTTTTAATATATAAATTAAACAATTACTATTTTTCATTTCTATATATGCTCTGCAAAACACAGGTTAAATACCATTCGTCTAATAACAATTTTGAATTAAAAAATGGATCGACAAATAATTCAAAAAATTTAACCAATTTGATTGTTGTTAGATTTCAAATGGTGACATTTCATGACCGAGTTAAATTGTTATTAGTTTCATTTTCTTCTAGAGTTTTGTTCTTACGTAAAACAATTTGCATTAGTGATCCAATTATAGTTTCACCATAAGACCACTTGTAGTGGTTCGAGCTCAAAACTCATGCTCACACAACAGACCACCTTGAACAGATTGGTGGCCAGGGTGGTTCGTCTTTGTCACGAACACCACGGAAGCAGCACAAAATATATGCGGGTCCCATGTATTTTTGTAATTGTTTTTTTTCTTTTGTTACACCCAAAAATTTTAAAAATACCAACTTATTACACTCATACTTTTAAAAGAAAATGATTTTTTTTGGATGAATAGTGCTATCCGCCGGATAGTCCTGTTTTGTTCGAATTTTGTCCTTATTCCAGATTTCAACTCCAATTACAATCAAAATGCAATCTATTGCTTCTACTGACCATTTACAACCTATAAAACCATCTTAATTTACATATATTCATCATTTACAATTAAATTCATATCAAAATATGTTTGACCCATTTTGACATCATTACAAAAACTGGGTTCAATACAACAAGTTTAGTAGTCAAGATCATGATTCAAAAGAGAAGTTGTTGTATAACCTACAACAAGCATATAAGCATTCCACTGTCACGTCTTTCCCTTCCCACGATCACCTTTTTTATCCATACCACTTTGACGGATACAACTAAAAGAGTAAGCTAACGCTTAGTAAATTCATATAGAGTTAAACAAGTAAATACTTGACAACTTTTGACTCTAATCAATCAACTTTTGAATCAACTAGAACGTCATTCTATTCAATTGACAAAACGTGACAACATCTAGTCAATAATTGGTTCAACATCAATACTCAACACATGTTATCACATAGAACCGTCTATGTACTCCCATATGTAATTCTTCTATATTTGTTCTTTTACACTTAAAGTTCGGATGTATCGACACTCGGAGTAAGACATGCAATTTATAACTTCTTATTTAGTCCTTTAATCCAATATATAAGTTTGGATGAATTTAAGTTTTGCTTTTTCTAATATATTTTTCATATAAATTGATGGTTTGAGGGTATTATTGCTGTATTTGGTTTAGACTATTAGGAAAGAAAAAGTTATATGAGATTTTGATTTAAGAAAAATAGAAAAGTTATTCACTATTTTTAGTTAGGTGGTAGGCACAAATGGTGAAAGGCAAAAGACATGAATGCCCTTAAATATATCATGAGAAGTTAAGATTCTCATAATATTATATTATAATTATAATTACTTATTTACTCTTTAAATTTTCATGATATATTGTCAATTTAGTTGATGAATTATTATGAGATATAATGTATAAAACAATTACGTATTTACATATTTACATGCTTACATTATTATTATTATTATTATTATTATTATTATAGGATAATATACTTAAAATGTCAAGTCAAGTTATACAAATTGTCCATTTTTTCCTATTAACTTTTGAACTTGACTTATGCATGCTAGATTTTTGTAATTATAAACTGATGTTGATATTGATCACTTTGCATCGAGAGAACGCCGCTCTCAAAATATATATGAATTTGTTAAGATAATTCACTTATGCATGAAACTTATGTTTGAAAGTTCAAGAGATTGGAAATATTTTAATGTTCTCTCCGTTCTAAAATAATTATTTGTTAATAAATTTTATTTGATTTAAGATAAATTTATTAATTTATTAATTTTATTTTTGTATTTAAAGCAAGTTTAATTAAAAGTTATTAAAAATATAAGATTGAAAGTAATAAGCAAGAAGCAAGGGCAAAATAGATAATTTAATGATTATTTTTCACAAATAAATAGCATTTTGAGAAAAAAAAGATTAGTAAATTTGATAGTTAAAATGGAACTAAGTGAGTAGAACAAACTAATGTTGGGCTAATGATCCCATTGGTAATGAGACATCGAAAATCAAATATTAGGCTAATCATTTTACTTTTTATTTGCGATCATTGTTCTTCCAAGGCATATCTTCGATTAGATTGGATAATTATTTATCAGCATGACCAATAGATATTCATTGGATATTGTAAATCCAATATTGAATCTTGATTATAGAATATCTTTAAAAACTCAATACTTGTGGTAACTCGAGTTAAACTTATTTTATTGAAAATAGGTTTTGGTGAGTATACGTTTAAAGAGCCCCAATAGAGCTTATGTATCTAATCGATACGTTTGACCTATTTGAACTTTTGAATCTGAAGCTCAAATATTCCTCGAGCCAAGCTCAACTAGCATTGATAGAATTCGTTAACATTGAACAAGTTTGACCTTGGCACACTATCACATATTCAAGCTCAAGCTCAGCTTTTATGTTTGTAACCCAATTTAACCAAAGGAATCCTCTTACAACAAGTCGAAACTCTATGGTTCTGTTTGGCACATAGCTTTTAGGAGTTTTTACGAGTTTTAACTTTTAGTTTTTGAACAAAAAGCTCCCATGAAAATAAAAGTCTTGTTTGACATATACAAGTTGTAACTTTAAAATCAAATGAAAAGCTCAAAATCTCAAATCAAAATCTCAAAATCAAATGAAAAACTCCAAATCTAAAGCTACAGCCTATAGCTATTTCACCAAACATACCCTATGTGTGGCAACTTTTACACATCGCTCGTAATTGATCAAATTGTGTTATGTTTTATCTATAAGAAGTAAAATATATGCAATAAAATTAACTTGAATGAAGACAGGTTGAAATGGTTGAAAGTTGCCCATTGCCCAAAGTGTATTATAGCTAATGCATAATACAGTCTAAATCATTTTATAATTTTATTCTAATACTATATTCGTATTGATATAATATACATAACTTCGTAATCATACTGGAGAGGCTTGATTGTTTATAAATCACTAAGTTTGTAGAACAAAAGAAGTTTCAGTCCCCCAACCGGAACACTCTGAATAGTAACTAAAGCACCCATTTTGAATCCTTAACCAACCCATCATTATGCCACCCAAGGGAAACCATTTACGATCACTATATGTTGCAAAAAGAAACATCATAAACACAAAAACGCAATCAGAAAATGGTAGATTCCACTATGATTAACTCAAACGTAGTATAATATCTTCAAAAACGACACTAAGTTCACAAATGCACGGTAATCACGATGAACAGAGTGCCTCCACCAGCCGTACCACCAATTGCTCTAGTTATTCTCTCAGAAGTTTCACATAAGAAAAAACTTGCCAAATGTTTGAAAGCTATGAAGCCTAAAGAGTGCAAGAACATCCATCTACCCCTTATATAGCTCCCGTTATCACAAATTCAAGGACAAACAGTTGTATACCGTAATAAACACAATAATTGTACAACAAAATATTGGCTTATGGTTTTTTTAGAAATCAAAGAGTCAAATAGAAGACATAGTAAAATGCATTGCCAACTTTACATCAAAGTAGTAAAGTGAACCGTAAACACCCTTGTCACCAAATAAAAAAAGGGCATGCCAAAATATAACATATAAATTACAATGAACGGAAATATATAAGCAAGTAACAAACTAACTAATTCATAATGATTCCCCATTATGCATCTACCCACTACTTTGATGATGCAAACAAGTCGTTGACCATATAAGTCAAGTGTTGCCACAAGTCCACAACCCACTTGATCTTAAGTTATTACATTAGGCATCCAAGTTTCACTAGAGAAACATATGAGAAAGTATGACCATTAAGATTATGACCATGAAAGTATGGAACTGAGTCATGATGACTATTACCACCAAGTGATTACAAACCTATATGAACTATCTATGAGGCCTAAATCATACCAAACATGTAAAGCTCCTTGCAAAACAATAAATACTTAAGGTAATACCAGCACAATAAACTAAAACAACCAAATAACCAACTAGTAACATGTAGATCAGATATCACCAACATAAGCACATAACTAACAATTAACAATAGAAACACATCAGCACAACAGTAATCTAACAACTTACTCATGTTTAACGAGATGATTAAGCCCAAAAAGTATCTGACTCCTACCACTAGGAAGATACATCACACTATTACTCCTAGCCAACATACACAAAATCTTTTCGGACGCTTCAATTCTCCTTAGCTCAATCAATCCCATACCAGCAGTATAAGTAGCATCCGCTATCAACTTAGCAGACTCACTCTCAACTTCAGCCCTAATAATCGCAACTCTTAGTTCCTGTTCGGCTTTCGCCAAAACAAATTTCGACCTCTCAGCTTCCTGTTGCGCCACTGCTTCTGCTCAACCGCCTTGGAGAACTCCGCACCGTAAGATGAATGCGTAATTGCCACATCATCAAGCACAATGTTGAAATCCTTAGCTCTACGGATCAAACTATCACGAACTAAAGCCGAAACACGCGGCCGCTCAGTTAGCAACTGATCAGCGTTGAATTGCGCAAAAACTGATTTCAACACTTCGTTTCCGATTGAGGGAAGAAACTTGTCTTCGTATTCAAGCCCTAGGGTTTTATAAATTGACGGTAATTTGTTTACTTCAGGGCGAGATAATACTGTTAGTGTTAGAATAATCATCTGTAAGTCTTTTGTACCAGAAATTGAAGAGAATGTGTGAGGTTTTGTCCTGATATCGAAAATGTAGCGTTCGAACGAGGAAATGTGTGCCTTCACCAACGGTATCGTCAATAATGCCACGGGAACGGAAAAATATGACGTCGCATTGGCCGCTGTCGACGGTGTATAGTGCCGATTTGACGACGGTATCGGCGGTGCCGAGGCCAAAGGCGGCGCGTGCTACATTGGTGAGGAAGGATACTGCTGCTTGATTGCCTCCCGTCGTTACAGTTGTTGCTTGAGCAGAAAGAGCAGACTGACGTGAGGGACTGAGGGGAAGCCGGAAGGGGTTTAAGAGGTGAGTTCGAGTTGTTGTTGGGCCCATTTTAATAAATATGGCCTAAATATTGTTTATTGTTGTTGGGCCCATTATGGATAAAGTTGGGCTAAATATTGTTTATTGTTGTTAAAGGCCCTGTTAGAACGTAATGTGGGGGAAAATAAACAGTTACGGAGTTACGGGTACTCCGTATCTGAAAAACAAATAGTCAATTCTACGAATGGTTACTGTAATATTTATGGGTTTAGGAAAATTATTGATAAATTTTTCGTTCACGCTATTAATTCAAAATGTTTATTTTGTTTAGTAAATAGTTTTCGTCCATCTACATTGACTAAAATATTTGTAATCATAAATTTTATGTATAAATTTAAAGATGAGAATATAATGGTATTTCAGTCAATTTAAGTGGGTAAGGGAACATTTATAAGATTAAAGTAACCGTTTTGGACTAATAACTCGGAGAAAAAGGTTTATGAATGATTTTTCAGATCTTTCTAAATTACAAGAACTATTCATGTAATTAAATTTCTTTTGTTCTTTTTAAAAGAACTATCTCACGTCAAGTCGTTGGTTCAAACATGACATATTTTTCTCGAAAAATATGTCTTCTAGTAATACAAGAGACCCAGGGCTTTATAACTCTCCAAGTTTGCAAAAACACTAACCAGTTAACTTACTTGACATTTGGAGCGTCTATTCATGATGAGTTGATATTAGTTATTACTAGTATTTTTGGCCCGTGCAATGCACATGTCTTTTTAATTTATCAATTGTCAATTACTTGTTGCTAATCATCTTTTTGTATGGTCATAATTTTAATTATCCATCTATTTATTTGATGACTTTAGACATTGTTAAGAAATTTTATAACAAAGTACTAATACCAATTTAAATATTATATTATCCAAATATACACATCTAAAACACTTTATAGTCATATTTCTCTATTGTTATACTTTTGACTAAGATAATATCACGGTGACCATTATACATCTAACCTTATATGATTAACAAACACCCACCATTAGAATAATCCATTGTGATATTCAAGAAATTTGTTTAATCAACAAAACTTAATCATTTGCTCCACTAAAAAGTCACACACACATTATAATTCGTTTACTGGAATTTTATTGTTATAAAACGATTAGACTATATTATTTCACATGAACTTGTAATTTATAAAAAATGAAGAAATATATGAAAATATTGGTGCAAGTTATAGGTACTTTAGCACAATACCTATAATAAAATAGTGGCATGTCATATGAAAAAATTGGTGCAAGTTTATTATTATTATTATTATAGATTGTTTATAGCATAAGTATAAATATAAGTAATAATAATAAAGATTGAACATTTATTTATTACACCTTTAATTATATAAGAACTCAAAAATGATAGAATAGATGATTATTTCTCAAAACTATTTGAATGATCGTTTGGCGATATCATTTATTTTTAGGTAACATTCCATGAATGTACATGTGACGAAGCACATTCATTGATTACTTAACGGCACAAGGGCTTTCGTTTCATTAACCATTTCAAATGATTGGTTATCACGTGCATGAAACCGCAAAAACTAAACAACCTTTTAATTGCTAAAGAAAAACATCAGATTTCTATGTAATAGTTTAAAACGGAAGTTTAAACAAATGCTTGTTACGTGAATGATAACTTTATTTGGCTGATTAATCAGAAATTCATTAATAGCTGCACTTCTGGTACAGCGGTAATCCGCTAGCCAAAATTCTAAATGACAATTACTTGAAGTGTTAATCGTAACACTTAAACCAAAACTAGTAACAACAAGACAAATAAGTTATCTTAAACACGATTAATGTCGCTGTTAAAGATTGATTATCAAATAGGCAAGATATCTCATGATGTAAAACAAGCTTTAGGGTACCAAGTGAATCAAAGTCAAGCGAAACAAGCCAAAGAGAGTATTTTATGATCAGATACCTAAAATCGATGTATCTTTAAAAGCTCAGACGGAGAGAATAGATTTGTCATGAAATACTGACGTTGAATTAACAACACTCTTCGACAATCATTTATTGTGAATATGTCGTGGTAACTATTGCCTTATAAATAGTTTCATATAAATTGCTAAGCTTAATAAATAAATGGATTTTGGTTATTAAAGTTTTCTAAATTATATTCAAATCATTACATAATTTTCATCTTTCATACGTATAATACATACATTTTATAATTAATTACAATAGTAATATTAATTTAAATTTTATTATATAGTATGTACCTATTTGTTTTCTCACTACTTGTTTTCTCTTGTTACGTTGTTTCTTCATCCCTACGACATTCTTGGTACTTGGTTTCTCATCCATCACTGATCGATGTTCTTCCTTCTGCTTCGATTTTCTGTGAAACTTTTTTCTGCTGGACTTTGGATTGTTGTTTATTTAGTGAGAGTTTGAAGTATATGCTACGATTGGATCTTTGTAATCGAACAAAGTTGTAACTAATTCCAAGAAACAATTCGATTTCTCATTTCCGATCTTAAAATTCAAGCCCCAAGTTTTTTGATTTGGTAGAATTTGTTAGATCCTTTTCTGAGATGGGTTACTTGTATTTATAATGTATATGTACCAATTTGACTGAAAAAGTTTTTGATGGATGGACTGAATTATATAATCTTTATTTATATGCTAACTAAAGATGTTTTGTAAATGGATGCTTTGATGGCCCAAATATTACTACGTGCTTTTTTATTTGGTTATATCGGAAAATTTGTATTAGCAAACGAGTGCAATTAATTGTTTTAGTGCTGTTATCTTAAGATTTAAAAAACATAATCACATTAGTATATTCAATATTTTATAAAAGAGTAAAATAGACATTTATTATTACCAAGATGCTCGTTCAGTACCAAAAAAACAAACATTTTTTCAGATAGCAACCCTAAATTGTGTAGATTAAATTCTCGCACAAATTCAACACCCATAATGATATGAAAATTGTCAATCTTTATCATGCTATATTTTTCATGACCAAAAATGTTATCATGCAACCACCATCTCACAAAATGCTTCCCACATAATAATAATAATAATAATAATAATAATAATAATAATAATAATAATAATAATAATAATATGTGATATACAAATGAAAACATGCATAAGAACACATACAAATATAAAATGTTTCATTTACTTATTAAATATGTGTCATTTCATTAGTCCTTTATACTTTAAGGTTATCTAATTACTTATTAAGTGTGTACACAATGACAACAAGAATTTGGACGGTGCAATTAGAGCTATTATGGACCAAGAATGTGCATTTATTTAATGTTGATCTGGATTTGTACTTTTCCTTATAAATAGAGGCACAACACGTATTCCATAATTACCAATTTTAATTTTCCTACTAAATTTGGTATTATGTAACTTTTATACTTACTTTGTGTGTAAAAAAATAAAATAATGCTATGTTAACAAACTATGTAAGGTTTTAATCCGTTAAGAAAGAAAAAATTAGAAGGATGGAAATGTAATGCAATAGAGATATTCTAGACATACAAAGTTTACAAATAATATTCACAAAATGACATTTGATCAATCAAACTTGTTTTTTTTTCTCTCTTACTTCTCTTTCATTAAATGATTGGTATATATCATTGTGTAAAAATAATTTGTAAAATTTATGTGAACCTAACATTTATAAAAATCAATTTACACACACAAATTTTAAAAAAATAAAAAATTAATAGAAACAAAATTTTGGTAAGTTATGAAACTTCAAGAGTGAGATCAATTGTAAACCATAAAATTGTTAATACCCTACTAATGATTATAATCATCATTTAGCCGTCCTCTAGACACCTTTGAAAGGTAGGAGTGTAAAAACGTATATGCTTCCCTTTACTCCATGGCATATGGCATTTTCATCAGTTGCATAGTTTGGTGGCTCGAAATTGACTTGGCTTCGCCAAAATGCTTCATCTCTAAAAGCCCAGCTCACAAGGCATCTCTCTCGTAGTAGAGTTCCAAACCTCGCCTCGTGACATGCTATGTTTCCCCTATTTATTCCCAAGTAAAGAGTGAGTCCCATGAATCATTTTGTGAATCGCAATCTGACACACTAATCCCTACAGGTGCCCGTAGTAGGCCGGCCACCCTATCTAAACTAATCATCATATCGGTCCCTATATTCTACAAATCGATTTGGCTTTTCAGAAACGTTTTTTTTTTAAATGTAATTGACATATAAAAATAAAAATTAAACTATCACTGTATAGAGATCTATTTTCTTGATGTATTTTTGGTTGAATTTGATATTACACCTATGAAACCTATGATATGAAAATGAAAAAATTTAACAAAACTGAATTATAAATAATGAAGAAACGACGAAATAACTATTTTTTCTTTGGAGGTGATATTTTAACATTGATTATCTAAATTTATTTTATTAACTCGTAATTTTTTAAAGACGTAAACAAACCTACGAGTTTTGAGATCAGGGGAGAGTACAAACGCAATTTTGATAAGCATGGGTTTATCTTCAAACGAACTTTTAGAAACTAACAAAAATGTTGTTTTTTTCCTCCTAAAATGTCGTATAAAAACGTTATTTGTTCTTTCATTTTCATATGAAGTTTTATACGTCTTGAGATCAGAATAAGTTCACGTGCATAAGTTTAAACTAACATACCAATTACAATAATCATCTTTTCATAGATATTGTTAGAATTATAATTATAAATATTTTATCTTTGTTACATTTCCATATTTTTATTATTTTACCAATTCCACGTTAATAGTATCCATATATCCTACTTTATTACTACGTGTTTATTATTTGTACACTTATTATATACTACTCACAATATCTTGTGAATCTAATCTTAACGCCCAAACGGCTTTTCTGTTACCACTCTTCACTTTAACTCTTTATAAATACTCCCACATTACATTTCACACACTTTCTTCTAATAACGAAAAACACTTTCTTTTTCTTATTTTATTTTTTCACCGCTCGATCCATCCAACATCATATCGCTATAGTTTTCGTGTTTGTAGCCATGGCAACACGAACTCAAACCGATCAAAACTATGGTGATAATAGTAGTAACGACGTCAAGGTTTGTTTCAAAATCTATATATTTTTCGCTTATTGTATGATTTAGTTTACGTTTTATCAGTTTTATACGTTGTATTGATTTGAACGATTGAAAAAATGTGATTTAACGATGAGTTATGATGCATGTTAAAGATTATCCGACCATGATATGATATATGTTTTAAGGTTTGATCGATAACATAACAAAAGAACATGTTTTTATTTTAAGGATAAATATGTTTGTTTTCATGATCCTTTAGGTCAGGTGTCAGATCCGTTAAAAGCTATTTATATCTATATTTATATTTTACTTTATTTATGGTGAGGGTAAAATGTGACATGATATTGATTTGATCATGAAATAATTAATGCCATTAGTTCATTTTTGGTTACATTAGCTGTAGAAATATCGATCATGATATAACTAAATGTCATTAATTATATAGATTTTGTGTTTGGCATGATTTCTTTTTCAAATGTTTTACTGCTTATACTAATTCTGTTTTAAATCTTTTTCTTTTGAAATCAATATCGATCGATGGGTTTAAAAAGTCGATTCTCAATTTACGCCATAAAAGTTTTAAAGGTGTATTTAAGCACAAAATTTCAAACTCAGAAACCTTGGTTATTTTACTTATTATTTATAAAAAAGTATCAACAACTTCGACTAGCTCAATTGAATTTTATTATTGTTAGACTACGTGTTATGCATTTATATTTGGTAATTAAGGCTCATGATTAGCTATTAGAATGTTGTTAATTACGCACGTGATGTAAAGATATGCATCTTTTTCCTTATTAGATTTTTGATAAATGGATGATAATTTATACATTATTAAAATATTTTTTTATATACTATCAGTCACATTTTATAATGTCAAATTCTATTGTACCGTACAACATCATAAAATACCTTATGAATTATACTCTCAAAAAATGCCCAAAAGGTGGGCACGTAACTGCTATGACACAACGCTTTAACGTGCCTGTAATTACTCTCGATCTAAGCCTCTAATTTTTCATAAATATACGATGAAGTTGGGTAAGCCTATTTAAAATAATCTCGGTTGTTATCTAGTGCAAAAATTATGAGAAAAAAAAAAGTCATTTTTAATTTAATTTAATTTTTACTTTTACACTAACGCTGCATTCTCGAATTTTTTTTAATGGAAAGGAAGGATAAGGAAAGGAAAAAATAATTAAAAGTGATTCTCGAGATTTTTTTTAGGAAGGAAAGAAAGAGAAAGGAAAAGAAGAGAAATAAATGGGTTTTTTATTAGAAATATTTTCAAAGAAAGAGAAAGGAAAAGAAGAGAAATAAATGGGTTTTTTATTAGAAATATTTTCCGTTCAATTTTGAGGGGATTAGAAGAGAAAACAATATTTTCCTTCCCTTTCCTTCCGATCCAAAAATACATGTAACCTATCTTATATTACATTCTTTTCTATTCAATTATTTTCCAAAAAAAAAAAACTCAAGAATACAATGTAAAAAAAACGGGGCACATCATAACTTTGTCATTATTTTTTAAGTGAAAAAACACTATACAGAAGGTCTTGATAAATAAATTGTCATCTTTCTAAAATTATTTGATTTAAGTTCTTCAATCAATTTTTTAGGAAAATTATAACGATGTGAAGGCGTGAGAAATTAATTAATAATATATGGTCGGTTTTCTTTATAGTTATATATTTTGAAGGCTTGTACTTCCAAGTCGTGGGTAACGTTTAATCCATATTATCCGATAAAGGCAAGTTATCAAAATCAAATAAGAAACCAAGAAACTTACATACTTCTGATAATGTTCAAACATACTCGGGAACAATAACTTGATCACCAATTTATATGTGCACGTGCTAAGGAAGTGAGTATAACAGGTTGACACAAGAACTGAAAGGGAAAAACAACTCGATGACTGGCTTCCGATCACATCCTCAAGGAACGCAAAATGGTGGTACTCTGCGTTTCACAATGTTACTGCTATGGTTGGAGCCGGAGTTCTCGGTCTCCCGCACGCCATGGCCCAACTTGGATGGTTAGTTGTTCCATTTTATTTCGAACAATAATAAAATTACACGACGCACACATTTTTATGGTCATTGACAAAACTACCAAATTTTTGTCGAGTTGTTTACATCAGTGGATATGTAGGAGTCCTCAAAATTAAAAATATACACTTAAGTGTATCAAAATAATCTCTTTGCATTGTCGATAAATTAAATTTTATGTTTTGTACACATTTGTAAGTGCGGATATGTAGTTGCCTTTATTTTTTTGAATAGCCGAACATCTATATACTATTATACGCGCAAAAATTATTTATAATTATTTTCGGCGCAATTATAAGTGGGAACATGTATACATTTGTTGCAACGTCTCTTTAATGATGCACTAATGAAAATGAAATGTAGATAATTTGTTAAAAAGTTTTAGTACTTCTATAGTTATATTTAATGACTACATAAATGAATTTCAGGGGTCCTGGAATGGCAGTACTTTTCATCTCATGGGTTGTAACTCTATACACATTATGGCAAATGGTTGAGATGCATGAAATGGTACCTGGGAAACGATTTGACCGATACCATGAGCTAGGCCAACATGCTTTTGGTGAAAAACTCGGTCTCTACATTGTAGTTCCTCAACAACTGATTGTTGAAGTTGGTGTTAACATTGTGTATATGGTCACTGGAGGACAATCCCTGAAGAAGTTCCACGATTTGATTTGCGGAGATCATTGCAAGGATATTAAGCTCACTTACTTCATCATGATCTTTGCTTCTATCCATTTTGTTCTTTCTCATCTCCCCAATTTCAATTCCATTTCTAGTGTGTCTTTGGCAGCAGCAGTCATGTCCCTCAGGTACACTTACACTAATTCACCCCCGGGCTGCAAACGAGCCATTCTTAGTATTGGTTGAAACAGGTCGGGTTCATTTGGGTTGACATACTAATATTGATGTGTGTTTTTTTAGTTTTTCTAAGTGACCAGTGCATTAATATGGTTTCAAAACTATAGAAAAATATTAATCTTCAAATAAAATGCATTGAAAATAGACTTTGGAGGCTTTCAACCTCTTTGCTATTTGACCCGTTCTCTTTAGCTATTTCTTTTTTATTTGATCATTTTAAATAAGTTATAAGAAAAAAAACCCTAACACGCTGATTTCAAACGTAATTAAATAAAGTAACTTTAACCTCAAATGAACTAGACACTTAAAACAAAAAGTGTGAATTTGACTCAATCTTTATGCTAAGCAGTTACTCTACAACTGCCTGGACTGCTTCTGTGAAAAAGGGTGTGCAACCAAACATAGAATACGGGTACAAAGAGCATACTACACTAGGGACAGTATTCAGTTTCTTTAATGCGTTGGGCACAGTCGCTTTTGCATACGCTGGCCACAATGTAGTGTTAGAAATTCAAGCCACCATTCCTTCAACCCCGGAAAAGCCTTCAAAGGGACCCATGTGGAAGGGAGTGGTGGTTGCGTATATAGTGGTCGCTATATGCTACTTCCCGGTTGCTCTTATCGGGTATTGGATGTATGGAAACTCTGTCTCAGACAATATCTTGATCAGTTTAGAGAAGCCCACATGGCTCATCGCATCAGCTAATTTGTTTGTGGTGGTTCACGTTATTGGAAGTTATCAGGTTCAAAATATATATCTTCACTTTAGTGGCAAATGGGCGGGTCAGACAAAACAGCTAACTCGCTAAAACGGGTTTGGCTCAAAACAAGTACTTTTTATGTGGGTTGAAACATACTGGTTAAACTGAAAACACTACTTAAGGTTTTTATAAATAAAAAATAAGGTGTTTGGAATTGCTTCTTTTATTGTTTATTGGCTAAAAAGCAATAAGCTTTGAGTTGTAGTAAATGTTATTACAAAATTTATTATTTTAATATCCCATAAAGGATTCTTATGCATTATAACTTGGTCAATCTTCAATCTTTTAAAGCTATTTGGCCCGTTTCTACCAGTTTGAGATAAAATATAGCGCGATATATCTAACTAACATTGTTATTCCCTCTAGATTTATGCAATGCCTGTATTTGATATGATCGAAACTGTGCTGGTCAAGAAATTAAACTTCACTCCTAGTTTTATGCTTCGCTTCATCACTAGGAATGTATACGTTGGTAAGTGACGATTTCTTATAACAATTATTTGACTTTCTCAAATTACTAAATTCTTCCTTCGGTTGCAGGATTAACAATGTTTGTCGCCATCTGTGTTCCTTTCTTTGGTGGACTCTTGGGTTTCTTTGGTGGATTTGCATTTGCCCCAACGACTTATTTCGTAAGCAACGTTTTATTTGTTAATAGCAATTTCAGCCCAATTACTTATGAACGGATCGATTTTGCTAATCTCGTTATTAAGAGGTCAAACAAGTATATTAATTTATAGCTTAAAAAAGATTAGAATAGGTTAAAATCGCCTAATTTTATTTTCAACCCATAAAACATTATCACATTTATGTACTATTTGTTTATAAAACATTAACCTTCTAGAACAAAACTATTTTATGGCTCAAATTCTACAAGTTTTACTTGTTTACAAGTTCATTATGCCACCTCTAATTATGTGATAATGACTTTACGTTTAATTATGTTTCAGCTACCTTGCATCATGTGGCTTACAATCTATAAACCGAAGAAAATGAGCTTATCTTGGATTACTAACTGGGTACGTAACCATAGATTCCCAGAACACTTTGGTTCTTTATCTTCATCACAATATTGTATGTTAACCATGGCCGCTGTGTGTTACAGATCTGCATTATACTTGGAGTTGCTTTGATGGTGGTCTCGCCTATCGGAGGATTGAGGCAGATCATTAAAGATGCCAAAACATATAAGTTTTTGAATTAAGTTCAAGGTCTTAGTATATCAAATTAAACAGGCTTAGGTTTCGTACAGATTTTAAAGAAGTCGAAGATGCTTGTGACAATATCTCTTTATTTATAAGCCTAGTGTTTAGAAAGATATTTATGGGATTTCAAACCTTTTCCTTCAGTTCTTTTTTACTTTTGAAGTTAAGTTATTTGTGTGTGCATACCTTATTAGAAGTATTAGCTACATTAAATTGGTATTTTCTTTGATAATTCATTGCAGGCATTAGTTTATCTACATACAGAATTCTGCTACTTTTGCACAAAATCCTGCTATGCAACTTGAACAAATAGCGAATATCAACAATAATTTCATCACATTTTTAAGATATGATTATATTACCTTTGATATAATCAGATTTGTTATGTTATACTTCACAAAACTAATTTTGGGAACTTATAGTAATAATAAGTATATCCAAAACACAGCTAGCCATCCTCTAATCATATCCCTTGTCATGGTGGTGTTTGGCAATATTTTGTGTTCTTGATAAAAGACACTAAATAATCACTGTTTTTATACATAATATAATGTTATGAAAACTATTTTTTTTCTTTAGTATCTAATCTATGAGGAACAAGTTAACTTTAATTATCATCAAGCTTGTAAAGATGTAAAATGCACTTCTTAAAATATTGTTAAGTTTATTTAACTTTCTTTCAAAATTTTATATTCTTGTTCTTCAGTTTCTTTAATTAACTTTTTCAGCTATATCACTAAATCTGAACCCTCACTTAAAGACAGAGTATTATTGTTAAAAAAAAAAAAACCCGTAAACATTACTCATTTAACGTTTTCTTATAAAAACAATCCCGTTAGATATTTATGATAATTTTTCATCGTCCGGCTCCAGCAAAAATAACATTGATGTAGACTAAAAAGCAAGATAACACAAATCGAATCTGTTGATTCACACGAATACCAGGAACGATTCTTCTAACTATTGTTGATTCAAAGAATACCAATAATTAGGATAATTCAATTCCAATGCAAAACACAAATTTGAGGGAAAATTGAAATTTCAATAGTTTGATAACTAATTGTTCCATGGCCTTAGAAATGACCTACATAATACTCAAATTTCGAATAGGCCAAAAAAGATAAACGGGTGGCACTCTAGTTCAAAAACAAAATCCACAAAATGGGAAAAAAAAAACATAAAATAGCTCATAACTCCCATAACCGAGGTTACAATTTATCACTCAATCTAGGCTTCGAAAATACTATCAAACGAATTTGGACATTCATTAGATTATAACACTTCCCTCATAATTCACTTGTATAGAATTTTACATAATAAATTCTATACTTTACTATTTTTGCTATAATACTTCTCACAATAGTTCTAAACTCTTTCAAGTATGGGATAATTTCCTTTTATGAGAGAAAAAGATGGTTGTGAAGACTTGTGTGAATCACTAGACTTTTACATGGCCACCTTTGTGCAATTCCCATGTGTTGAAAACGTGATATCAACCAATATTGTATGTTGCCATATAGTTGATATCTTTGACGACCATAATGGAATTTAGACCCACAAATAACATGTGATAGAAGCCTTGGTAGGTACATATTAATTAATAGTGAATTTGAATTTCTTGGCATGCAAATCTTGAACGAGAGTTGAGCCATACATAAAACACGTGGTCTAGTTACCACCGTCCAACACTTAGCTACCACAGTATCAACCATCCACACACATACAATTCTCTCAACCACCTCAATCGACTCGCGATCCTGATGCACCACCTTATGTACAATCTCTTGACTTTTTACCAAGCTCGAGTAATAGTAGGAAAAGGGCTCTAATAGAAGATGTGGTTGATAAGGTGAATAGTATGGGATTCCCAAAAGATTTGGTGAGAGCAGCGATTAAGCAGTTGACCAATGATCGACAAGCGGTTGACATGAATGTGGTGTTAGACAAGCTAATGACGGAAGGGTTCACGAGCTAAAAGCCAAAATCATCTTTTCTAAATTCCATTTAAGGTTAATATACATCTTTTGAAGGTTTGTTAGTATATTAGTATTACATAAACTATTCATTACAACTATTGTGTAACACTGTTGTTATAAGCATCTGTTTATAACATTTCATATTTTTCACTCTTTTAATCTTCATAGGTGTCTAAATGGACTTATGACCAGGGGAACCACAAGTATAACATCAAACACTTAAGTTTTCAAAAACCTAATTCGGCGGTTGTTACAATTACGAGACTAGTTAACAATGATTTATATGCAATAATCCCATTAGAAAAATCGCCAATCCATTTCAAAAAATGTATAATATTAATCGCCATCACATATTAGCACAAGACAATAATTTTTTGAGGAAATTTAACTCTACATAAACTTCATTTGCATCGATATCAGATTGTCCATTATTTTTAAATGCGTCTTTAAGATGACTGTAACACAAAGGAGATTTTGTGATCAAAGCAGTGTAATATGCGTGAGGGTATTTGATTTTAGATTATGAGAGTTAGTAATTTATATGTTTATAGGTGAACCTAATATTTTTTCGTTTTGTATAGTGACTGTATTTTTTTCAACATCAAATGTATAATAATATTAAATGTTCATAAAATTTATAGGCCTTTAAAAAATGATGATTATTTGTTGAGACATAAAGCACTTGCTAATAGTGTATGGGTGGATGACCAATAAGATAAATAAGATAGAGAGGAAACAGAATTGGTAAACCCACGTGAAATGTGAAATGTGAAATGTCTATGCGAATTAGAAAATGTAATTTACCAAAATTCTATACCAGAATTGTACACAGTGTAAAGTACGAGGGTCAAAATGTAAACTTAAACCGTAGCCTTTTCTTCCTTTGTTTCCTATCTGTAAAACCTTTCCTGCATTCTAGAGAGAGAAACTGCAGAATTTAGAGAGAGAAAGAAAGAGAAGGAGATACATACATATACACGAACACGTATACGTACACAAGTAAAACCTAAGCTCCGTCATTTTCTACACGAACCGGAGCTCAGGATGCTAATTATATTTTGCACATACCGAATCGTAACCCTAATTTAAGGAAATCGTTAGACCGAGGTTAGTTTATCTTTGTATATGTAAAACTGTAACGGTATATCAGATATGATTGTGCATTGATTTGGTAGTACTTTATGCGATCTGCTGATTTGATCATATTGATTGAAATTGCTACATAATATGCTCTGTAGTACATTCATTTTTGTTTGTGTATGATCAATTAATAGATTATAGACCGAAATATATGAATGCAGATTGTGCTATTAGTTCTCTTCTAAATTACTAGATATATGATGTCTATTGAGTGTTTTAGGTTTCATTTCAGTTTTAAGGTTGTGAAAATTAGTTGGTAAATAGTTCGTGAAGAACACAATGAAGTTCGATAGATTAGTTATGCTGAAAATGGAGCTAGAAACTGATAAAGAGATGATACAATCAAGGGTTCGAGGCTAGCACATATGAATAACAAACGGCCTTTGAGGTTCAATGAAATAGTCTTTATGTCAGTTTTGGCCCATCTGTTTTGATCCAGACACCGTCCACTTCATACAAATTCTCATCCGAAAGTCCTTAATGGAGATGATATGACTACTCTAGTTCTGTTAAATGTTTTATCTTCGTTTAGAGACCCTAATATTATCCCTAACATCGTCCTCAACTTGCACGTTTTTGCCACATTTATATACACATTACTTTTTAGTTGCAACAGTTTTCCCCAATTATTAAGGTCTCACAACAGTGCTACCAAAGTTATCCTTAAACTGTGATGGCATTTTTAATAACGCACAATGGTCTTTCATATTTGTTGCTATTTTATCCATTATATTGTTATCTTGTTATTAGTGTCATTGTCAATCTCTTCGTCCTTTTGTAAAATTCATCCTAAAGACCTATGTCCTTCTAATGCTCATCACATCATCTCTAGAAGTGCCACCATAGTTGCATGTCATGTACTGATTACTAAGCGGTACTCGAGGAACAAGCTTAGTCAGAGATCCAAAGAGTTGGGCTAGCGATCCTCCTTAACAGAGTTGGGAAATGTATAGATAAACATAGTTGGGGTCATAGTATTGAGCCTGTTTAGTTAGACCTTACGTATAATTTAATCTTTATCTTTTAGCTAATGGTAATAGTTTGAAACGTAGGTGTAAAGTGTTAGTTAAGCTGAGTTTAAATCCTTAAAAACTTCTATTTATATCTGATGTAGGGGCTGCTTACTTTTTTTTTCCATTAAGTCCCTTATGGATATAGATGGCAATATGGGTATGGAAGCACTATATGCACTAATCAGTGAATGAATAATACTGTTTACTTTTTGTGTTGACTAGATGGTCTGAATGACAAAAATGACTATTTTGTCACGCGATCTTGGGCCTCCAGAAACATCAAGGCCCGTTCTTCCACACTTGGCCTTGCATCAAAAATCAACATGTTTTTTTATACATATTTGTTTATGAATATGAATTTTATGATACTTTTCACTTCACAATTTATATATTTAAAAGTGTACAAGATAGTATAGTTATCATTAACAAAAGTAAGGGATTTTGTATTATTTTTAAGTTTCGCCTTAAAAAAAAAAAAGACATCGAAGACATAACTAGGGTGCGTGACCTCCAATTTTGCAAAAAAATATTCAAATACTCCTCGAAAGGGTTTTAAATCTTTGCGCGCATCACCCGTTTATTGCGGGCTTAATATATATTATCCGCGCCAATAGTTGGTTGAGGTATGTTACTTTCCCTCTTTTTAACTTAAACTAGGGTGCGCACTCCCGTTCTTTGATTTCGCTTGCTATTTCTCCGATTCACTTAGTCCAGGTAACCTGATTTAATTAATATAATTATTTATTCTTAGTTCATTTAGTTGATGTATGCCTCACCAGGTGAAACTGATAGCATCTACCAGATGTTTGATTCATTGTCTCAAAGAAACTTACAGCTTTATTTAATTGATGCATATTGAGTATGATAAATTACTAAAATTTAAACATCTTAAATAAGGCAGGACTGTTGAGGAGTGTGACGTGTGAGAAGTCATTAATTTATTCAGTATGTTTTGAGCTTTATATGGTCAATTTATATTTGACAAGGGTGATTCGGATCAGTTTTTTTGTTGTCTGAATATGAAATGTCTTATGTAAAATTCAGTTGTGGGGTTGGAGAACATGCATGCTTGCCATTTCACTCTGTCTAAGTTTTTGTAAGTTACTGTTTGTTTCTTTAAAGCTTATAATTTATGAATCATTGTGATTAATGCTACATGTTTGTTGAACTAATATATACTCTGTAAAATTTTGAATTGTTAAAATCAACTTTAAGTTTACAACAGTCAATTTGAAGATAAAGCCAAATCCTTAAATAAAACACCAAATTTGTATATATTTAAAGGGCTAATGTCATCGAATAGCAATGTAGATATCTCAGTTATCCATGTTGGTCATTATACTTTGATCGGTACCAACTTAGATACTGTTAAACTCCGAAAAATTGTTTCATTGTCATCATTTATGATAAATCGAATAAGAGGAATATTGGAGAAAGTATGTTGTTAATAATGACGAAGCTGGAACACTTTTACTACGTTGGTTTGGGTCAAAGAATAATGACAAACAATATGATTTCTATCCAATTCTGATCTTAGTGATCGAATTTTTTATACCATTGAAGTTTCGTGTAAATACCTATGTAATCGTACAGATGGTTTAGACCTTTTTTCTTATTGAATAGAAAAATGCAATTTTGGTATATCACCTGTTACCTGACTATAGGCTAATGGGAGATTTAGGTTCTTATTTCTAGGTTATCCGATGGAAAACCTAGTCAACTTGTGCAGGGAGTGTGTTTTAGTTTTCTGAGTTTTTACTTATTATCTTGAAAGTCTTAATTTTATACTTTTCCAAGTTTATGGTCAACTTCATCATAAAGAAAAGTGTGAGGTAAGATACTAGGATAATTCCTATTCTTTTTTGACATAAATGGTTGTCATAATGTTGCAATTTTTGTTAAACAAAACTTTTTTGCTGTAGAAATTTTGGAGCTGTCGCTGCACAAGGATCAGTAAACCACCAGTTTTCGTTTAAGTGCTTTTCCAGAAAAGTTCACATGGAAAATAATCACCATGGTGATGGAAGAGGTGCTCTTATTGTTTTAGAAGGTTTGGATCGAAGTGGGAAGACCTCACAGTCTGGTAGGCTCCTGTCGTACTTGGATGGTCTTGGGCATCCAGTAGAATCATGGCGATTTCCTGATAGAGATACTGCTGTGGGGAAAATGATTTCCTCTTATCTTTCAAATCAATCTCAGTTGGATGATCACACAATTCATCTTCTCTTTAGTGCAAATCGTTGGGAGAAAAGGTTAGTTTGAGCCTTGAGATTCCTTTATTGATGCATATGATTATGCTGTATCTGAAATTATTCCGTCAAGTCTACTTGGTTAATCTTAGTCATGTTCTGAAAAACTTCTAAGTTGATTACATGTGCATATAAACCTGTTGGATATTTCATGTTTATAAGGTAGCTAAGAAGCATTTAACTTACTGAAGACTTTTGCTGGTTTCATACATATCTCATCATATTATGGTTGTAAAAATGTGCAGTTCTTATTTGGAATCTGATGATTTGAATTTATTTATGATTTAAACCGTGGAATTCCAATAGGGGATTAAAATTATGTTTAAGTTGCCACCATATTGACGCCACCATCATATCTTATGGTGGAGCATCTTCATCAGCAAGGTCGAAATAGCCACTTCCGAATTTTATAGTTCGGTATAAGTTACCTCCGATTTGGTGTTTTCCCGGATTTGTGTATATACTTGATTGGTCCAAAGATTAATTCACAGCCACATGAATGAAAAGGTTCTTTTTGTTAGTAGGGTGGTAAAGTTGTAAGTCATAAGAATGAAGACTAGAGCAGGAGTGCACGTTTTTTGATTAATCTTACTAAATCTTGGTTTATGCATCTTTAAATGTTACTTTTTTACATTGAACTTTCACATATTATTATTTAACTTGGGAAAAGTTGAACCAAGACTCTAATTTGAGTTTTGTTGACTCATAATGTCCCTTTGAAATCATAAAAGAACATCTAAAACCTTTCGTTTCTCATCTTCGGACAAATATGATTGTATTCATTCTTCATTATTCTCAGATCGTTGATGGAGGCTAAGCTTAAAAGTGGTACTTCCCTGATTGTTGATCGCTATTCTTATTCAGGGGTGGCTTTCTCATCTGCCAAAGGTCTAGATATTGAATGGTGTAAGGTGAGAATCATGCCTCAATCCTGTTTTTTTGGTTCTTGATATAGCAGTTCCAAAAAGAAATTCTTTTATTTATTATTGACATTATTGTGCAGGCTCCAGAGGTGGGTCTGCTGGCACCTGATCTGGTGGTGTACCTTGACATACCTCCAGAGGTAGTTTAGCTTCTAGAAATAAATTTTTATATGTAGTGTCTTTCTCATTTCTCTCATTTGGTACTTGGTCAAATAATAATTTTGTAGAAAGCGGCTGAAAGAGGTGGCTATGGAGGTGAGAGATATGAGCAGCTGGAGTTTCAGAAAAATGTTGCCCAATACTATAAGATGCTTAGTGATGCATCATGGAAGGTAATGAGGAATACTGCCACACCTATAAAATGGATATCGAGTCTTGTGGTTTTGATCATTCCTGGCACCTTGGTGTGTCAAATTGGGTGGTTGGGTAACTAGTCAAAATGGGTTTGTGATATGCTTATAATGGACAATTTTTACCTTCAAAAATAGCTATTATGTTAAATGCGATTGCAAAACTACATACATCATTAACCCGTTTTTATAAGATAATTTTGAAGACTTGATGGATTTGAAACATTACATTTCAGGACTTTGAACCAACTCATGTTGTTTAACCTGTTTCGTTTTTAGTTTAATCTTCTAGTCCATTTGACCTGTAATAGATAAAACATAACAAAATTGAACTGTTTTACATAAATAGGTTGAAATTTCGAACTCTATAGACACCGATTTGATACATATATGGATGTGCATATTGCATATTTGTGGGGCTAAGTTATTCAAGAAGCTTAATAGTTTATCGCATCATGATAATGTTATTAAGCTCTTTGAAGTGTTTGTATGGAGTTCTTGTAGAGAGCTTATTATCATTTTTGGTCTCTCATTAGCATAAGCCCCAAAAGTTGCTCTTATTTATAATACAATAAGCTTAATAAATGACTAAATCATTTTTTGATCCCATTGATTGTGATTCAAATATGCCTGTGATCCCGTAACAGATTATAAATGCATGCCTCCCTATGGAAGATGTTGAGAAACAGCTCAAGGAGGTTGTCTTGGATTGTGTTACGTCTTGCCAAAAAGGGAAACCAGTTTCTCAGCTCTGGTTGTCTTAACTTGAAGCTGTCATTGCAAGTCTTAAAGTGTAATTTGGAGATGGCCTGGATAATTATCTTACTACAAATCTTATTAACTCATTGTTAATCTTTCATTTGTAGCAAAACATTATCATCATCCATTGTGAATTTGAATGACGAGTTACAACAGGTTGAAAGAACATGTTTTCTAAGACTTAAAGTAGCATCTTTAAAGATGGAAGTGCATAATTTTGCACCACGGAATACTTATAAAATGAGGTTACAAAGCCCAAAACAAACCAAGCACCAGAACATAAAAGTCTTGAATTATTAGTCCAGTTTGTCCGGTACACCCTAATATTTGAATTCCTATTTGAGATCCACAGTAGACTAGAGTAGAGAGCATCTTTGTTATGGTTGGAAAATGTCATCGGAGAGAGTTTTTGTGCATGAGTTAACTCATTTCTTCTTTTATACCAAGGCGTGTTGCGAGACTGTGAGTTCAAAATCTAATTTGAAACATCAATGTATTCATAGGTGTATATTCTTTTCTTTTTCTTTTCTTTTAATATTCCGTAATTTAATAAATTTAGTGTTCGACATTATATCTTTTCTAGAGGGGTAAAATTATTATGTATTCTACGTATTACTTACGATCACATCTATTATATACATATTGTATTAAGTGATCAAATGCTCTGTGTCGTAGTGTTCAACATTTATTAAGCGAACATTTATTAAGTGAATATACGAAACTTATTACAAAATAAATAAATTTATAAATCTTTGTAAACTAGCTTTTGTGTCGTAAGGTATATTAAAATGAAATTGGCGTGGAAAACGATAAGATTATTCGGTAAGATAAGAATACAAGAGAAATGATTGGTCAACAAGTGGTTTGTTACGTACTAGTTATTTATAGAAATTTTTTTGAATACAATACTCTTCTTCAAAACAAAATTAGCCATTTTCAAATGGCTACTTTTGCACTTAATATTATTAAATTACACTTTCAAGACATCCTTGTCTTTAAGCTAATAAATATAACCAAAAACTGACTACTCCAACTGAAGTAATTTATTTAAAAAAATAATAATAATTCACAAACAATCACGAGTATATATATATATGTATTTGTTTAATTTTAAAACTTGAATCGACAATTCTTTTTAGTTAGATGATCACTTCGATATGGGTAGATTTTAATGAGTGTTCTTTCTGCCTCTCTTGTAGTTGTTCTTGTATGTCGACTCTCTCCTGCTTGGAGAATCCTATTGTATCTGTTTGCTTTCCTTTGTTTTAAAGGAAGCTTTTTATATAATTCTATTGTTCGCTTTGACAAAAAAAAAAAAAGGAAAGCTTTTCTGAAAATTCAACTCTATTTGAAGAATTGATTAAAAAAACTTCAAAGAATTCACTATTTTACTGTTTGAAAATAAACTTCTGTATTAGTACTGATAATTTTACACTCATTTTCAGCATAAAGAATTTAATATTGCCCTATACATAAGCTTTAAATTTTGTATTATATTCTCATTCTTTTTAACAATATTAGCCAAAAAGTAAAAAGAGTAAATAAAACAGTTGCTGCACCCAGCGATAGCGACCATGGGTTACGTGTTTATTCATCTGTAAACACATAAGGACATCTGGTCCAATCTTTGAAGAATCCTATTCCTACCAATCAGGTGATAGTGCTTTTTAAGATGTTTCACGACGCAACATTTGTGCCTTTGCTTATTTATTATTCCGTATATGTTATTTTATTTTATTTTTTCTAAGGGGTTAATTTCTATCCCCAAACCAAACGTAATAAACTGTTTTAGTACTGATGTCGACACCCCAACTGCTATACGGTGCTTACTTTATACTCGTACTACGCTTGTTTAGGATTTCAACAACAAGATTTGAAAAAAAGCATTGTTAAAAGTCAAAATCTGAGATTTTATTTATTACGATAACCACTCTTGAAAAATGAGATAATTCCACATAAAATATTAATTCATAAATTACAATTGAGTTAAGTGACAATAAAAAATAGTCATTACAAAACGTCTATAATTAAGTCAAATTATTATTGAGAAGTTAAAATCATATTTAAAAAAATTCGATTAAAATTACGTTTAAATAAATTAAAAATGAGCTATATGTAATAATCCCAATCGAAAAATAATCGGGTCATTTAAGAAAACGTAGAAAATCAATATGCTGACAAGGACTGACTGTCCTGTTAGCTAGAAGCAATACTGGCGTGAGCACTAAATTGGAAACGTTTTTTATTTTATATAGGAGAGTCTCATTGGCAGGGCATGATCGGATTTTTGATATCTAATTTGGATTAGTATAATTAAAATAAGTTAGGGGTCTATTTTCAGTCGATGTTTGTAAGTGTGTCAACATATATGTGACCTTATCGAATACAATTGTGGATTGTTGCTTATTTGTTTATTAGGTAAAAAGCAAGGCACTAGTTTGAAACTACGTACGATATGATATGTACGTACGTTAATATATATGTAAAAAATAATGTATAATATATGAGATTTTAATATCTAGTACTCAATGTCTTGTCGTTAATGCTTAAAGTCATTAGTACATAAATAAGTATTTAGAAATTGACATTAAAGCAATTTTATGTAAAAATCGCTATAATAATTAAGAGGTTTGTCAAAAATTCTATCATTGAGTAGTTTACAAGTTATAAAATGAGTTTCAGAGAAACCGCTCCAAATAATACCATTTGTGAAGGGTCCTTTTAACCCGCTTCCATTGTTAAAACCCATTAGTAGTGGTTTATCATAAACCACTTTATAATGAGTATTATTGAGTCAGTGATTTGTAAACCGCCTCATGATTTATATTTTAAATTGAAATTTTTTTTTCATATTAATTAATATGCACGTCTATAAACAGTCAAACACAAATTTGAAAGTAACTACATTTTAAATATGGTTAGCGAATAATTTGGTGTTTGCACGCAATTCATAAATTAGTGATCCGTATATTCTATCTACTGTATATATATGAGTCGAAATTTATACACATCATTTTTAGTACTACACCTAAAGAAAAAATGACAACCAAAGAAGAAAAATATGTGTTCAGTAAGAAGATAGACGTTTTAAATAAAATAGACAAAAAAATGATTGAATCCCTAAAAGAAAACGTCAAAAACTTTAACACAACAATTCGGAAAATGGATCAAAGGACTCAACGATAAATATGACGAATTCATAATCGTACTTTTCACTGACGAGATCGAATTTCTCGAAAGACTTGAAGGTAATATTGACTACTACGAGTTCGAGAAACAAATTCTTGAAAACATCCAATCATGTTGCGAGGATTATGATCAAGTTCATAAGAATGGATGAAAATTGCTTAATTTGTAATTTTTTAAATGATAATGTAATTTTAATTTTATTATTAATAAAATTGACTTTATTTTTCAACCGCTCCAAACTACCAAGACACCCACCCCAACTTCTTATTAATGAAAATAACCAATTTAAAAAAGTTAGTGAAAATTATATGTGATTGTTTCCTCATGTATTTATACATGTATGTATTTAGCTTTTTGCTATTGTAAATACATACATGTATAAATACACGAGGAAACAATCATATCTAACTTTTAAACAGTCAAAAACATTAAATTTGGTTAGTAAAAAGTTAAAAGTTGACATTCAAATCCTTAACTAATGGTATGTATTTTCATTGTAAATAAGGTCAATTAAGCATGGTGCTAGAAACAAAAGCGAAAAGAAAAACCTTCTCTACCCTTTTTTAGAAATATACATACAATAAAATAAATAAATTTTCACCACTCAAAAGCGGGAAAAAGATGATCATAAATTTTTAGGGAAATATAAATACAATAAATAGATAAATTTTCACTGCGTCAAAATTGAAAAAAACCGTTTCTAAATTTTTTTACAAAACTATAAATACAAAAAAAAATTTCACCATTCCAAAAACAAAAAGAAAATTGTTTCCAATTTTTTACGGAATTATAAATACAATAAAATAAATAAATTTTCACCGCTCCAAAAGCAAAAAGAAAACATTTTCTAATTTTTCAGAGAAATATAAATACAATAAAATAATTATTCTATTACTGCTCCAAAAGAGAAAAAAATCGTTTCTAATTTTTCCGGAAATATAAATACAATAGAATAATTCTTTGAAAAACCACTACAGTGAGTTAGTTATAGCCGTCATTGATATAGAATTTTATGTGAAATTCTTTTTTTAAGTTCTATAGGAATCCTTTTTTGATGTATATGTAGCGCCGAAGTGATAGCTAGAACTCGCATTCTGAATCTCACAAGTGTAAGTACTCTTAGCAAACACAATATATTCCTTAATCATTTAACTATACTAAAACGTACAATAAGAATAATCTAACAAGTTAATCTAATCAAATATTTTCTTTTGATGAATCATCATATAGTATGATGTGAGAAAACGATGGAATGTTATTGTAATGATAAAGAAATATGATTTATAACTAAAATAATTATATAAAAGAAACCAAAAATCAAATGGCATACTGACACTTAAGGTGCATCGGAACAAACAAAGAATTACTTAAAAGCCTAGAACCAATGATCGATCATAGGATTCCTATTTCTAAAGACATCAATGGCGTGTCAAGTTTGGTCATATATGACACTCCACATTTGTCAAGCTTTTGTGTATTATCCTCCTAATATCTAAAAAATCCAAATTATATTCCCACTATATGTAGTATGGTAACTATCTGTTTACATTAGCATGGATATGATTATTTCGAGGGTGTCAAACTAATAAATGTACCAATATTTATCTATAGGTCATACACATACATATTTTTATGGTAAAAATGTTACATATAAGAGAAAGTTCATGACTTCTTTCTTCTCTCCCTCCAAGTTATACGACCGAAAAGTCATCATCCCCGTGAGCAAAGTTCTTGTACTCACCTAGCTCATCGCTCATATTTGTCAGGTACGTTCGTTATAGTTACTTAAACTTACATGTAGCGTGTTTCCAGTCGTTTATATGTACATGCATTATCCTCAATTCTTTTTCGTCCACTGTAAGTGTTTTTTTTTTCCTGTCTCTAAATGCATTCTCCATCTATTATATATATAATCGTAGCTTACAAAGCTATTTTCTTAAATCTAAGATGATCCTTTTCGGTCTAAATTAACCTAGCTACAACTTTTCATAATTTAATGTCATTAATTTACTAGGACATTTTAAAACAACAACTAGTTAATTGATGTCTAAAACATAAACATCAAACATATCATATGTCAGTAACTTGTAAGGGGCATTATATCAAATCCTGCACCTAATTTCTTTATCATCTGAAACCCTATTTTACACGACAGCAAGATAATTAAGCATGTCATTAAAGAAAAATATGCATCTCGATTCTAAGAAATATATATATGAAATCTCAAAGTTCTGAGATTACAAATATGTTATAGATATTAATTAATTAAAGCTTGATCCAAGCCATAGCTTCACACATTAATTTTACGTAGCTGATAATCAATATTCCAATCATTATCATACGCATATATTGAGAAAATATTCATCTTCTCATGTTGAATGCATCTACGATATATATATAATAATTTATATATATACATAGATATATCAAGTTCTTAACTCGATCGATCAATCAATTACCTGTTTCGGAAATTTGATTTATTTAATTAATCGGACCCAAGCTCAGAGCCGATTCGACATCAAGCCGCCATGCAAAACCACCAGAATCCATCATACAAACATCACAAGGCACCACCATCTGCGTCTTCTTTTCTGATAACCGGTACTCGATTCTAACTCTGCATGATAAAGCAGGCAAGTATCTAACCACTTTCGATTTCTCGACCTTCACCAACAACCAAACCGCAACTTCAGCTTCAGTCTCCGGTTTCAGATCTAACATCTTTCGATACGATTGATTCACCCATACAACCTTATCGTTACCGTTGGATATAAAACCAGGACACGTGTCCCTCTCTAGATTCTTCAAAACCTCATCATCAGAATAACCTAATAGCTTCCGATCATCACACGTCCCAGTCACCGATTCCATCGTGATCCATGATTCTACCAACATTTTCTGTTGTACAGTCATCGTCAGATCCGCGCCATGCAGATATGACGATGATCTGTCCAGCGAACCAGAATTATTTATTCTACCAAAGAAATTTTTGGTATTTTTTTCAGGTAAACCAAAACTTATCCAGTTGGATACTTTCTGTAACAGATCTGTAGCAATCAGCTCGTTTCCGTTACAGACATCAATCATGCTCTCCGAATCCATCCAGTTACTTTTGTCATTTAACGATAAACTATTTTTATTATTTTTCCTCTTCTTCACTCTCACGTACTTTCTTTTCACACGCTTCCTTTTAATATTTCCGTCCTGCGGTGAAACACTGTTATCGCTCCCAGCCGTTACAGGCTTCGGAGCGATGGGACGGAATCTCATCATGATCAGATCGAGAATATTTTCAGTATCACCTTTCATGTATCTAACATTTATCTATAGGTTGTGTTTCTCTCTCTAAAGCAAACAAACCGGAACGGAGTATAATCTTCTTTTTCTTCACAATGATAGAATTAAGATGAAAAACCGGTCGCCGGTGCGTGTGAGTTACACGTGTCTAGGGCAACAAATAGCATAACAAGCCTGTGATTGGTTGTTAGATATTTTAATGGGGCCCACTAGAAATTAGAAGCGTGCGAAGAAGGTGATTGGCTGACGATAGGTGGAGTGACACGTATTAAAAACCACTTTCTCCATAATAAAAGGACACGTATGTATGTGTTTGTCTGAAACCAAAGTGGTGAGTGCTTATTTGTCAGAAAATGAACGCGTGTCACCTATCTTCATTTTCAAAACTTTTTAGTTTTGGTCTACGCGCGGAATTAGGTGCGTGATTCGAGTGGATGGTATTTATCTATTCAAATATGTAGAATCTTTGTATATTTTTTTAAACCAATGAAATTGGCCCAAGTGTTTTGATATTCTAGCTATAGTATTGGTTTTTTATTTCAACAAAATGTGAATAAATGCATCATTGAATTTCTAAATTTGAATAATGGATCTAAGTTGAAAGTTTGCATAGTCTCACCGTCAATCATTTTGTAATTACTATCGAATTAAAGTTTCTAGATATTTTGTGTGGTGCTTTTATGATATTTATTTGCCGTTTTAAAAAAAGAAAATGAAAAATTAATAATGTATAATTTTTTTTGTTTTCTTATACAATTTTGTATATGTATATTACATATAACATTAACCATTTTGTAGCAGTCTGTTTCTAAAATAGTAATGATAAATTTACTAAAATTATATATTATTTATATGTATAATAAAATTTCTCGATATACAAAAATATTTAATTTATCAAAAAATTTGGTGAAAAGATCAGTACCGTTCTGAAATACTCTATTATTAGTTTTTAATGCTAGAATGAAAGATTCTCTAACAGATTGTTTATGTTCATTGTACTAAAGCACAACGTGAAAGTATGATGTATAAGTACTACTATATTTGGCATTTTATAGGTATGTTATCTATTTTAGCACAAATAAATAAGTGTGTTACTAATTTATAGAAAGATAGGTGATCTTCAGGGTGTCGGTTTTCTTTTTCTTGGAACCTTTTATTTTTCCTATAAATTGCTGTTGTTTGTTTTGTTATCTCCTTTGAATATAAGCCAGCCTTTCAAAAAAGTTTATAAACTTAAGCGATTTTATTAATTTGCATTGAATTCACATAATGGCTCTATAATACTACGAATGGACAAAAGTATTTTACTAATAACTTGCACTAAATGCGTCGTTTAGACTTAAAATATACACAAATTAGTTTATTTATTTCGTGAGCTTTTTTATAATGAACTACAGTACACGTGTTTGTATTTTTCTCATTATACGAGAGTAATATTTGATGGATAAATAAAATAAGTAGGTGGATGTCATGGAGACCGTGAAAAATTAAATAAAATAGACCAAAAATGGACAACGCGACGAATTGAAGGGACGTATTTGGCGTTTTGGAGTTGGAGTTGGCAGATTTGTCATTTTTAATGAATCCCTTAAAAGTGGTTAAGTTATTAGTCACTTTAAACATCAAATCTGACATATATGTATACATCTTTTAAATTATTTTCGTTAGTAAAAGTATATATATATAGAGAGAAATGATGCATAAGAAGCTCCAAATATATATATAATATGTACTTCATAGCTAGTGTTTACCGTTGATGTGAATTTTTGTACGGGCAGTTGGATTTTTGAGCATGACATGCAAAAATAACATTGGCTTGTTTGTGGTGTTAAAGTGAGAATTAATGATAATTCACTGTTCATTTTGTTGCTAAATTGTGCTGTAGAGTTGTTTGAACTCGCCATTGCAAGATAATTATTTGACTCTTTTGCAGATTTAGGGTAGCAAATCTATTATTATTATATATAAAATAAAATCTGTTCACATATTACCTTCTATCAAGAAATGATAATTGCGGGGTCCCTGAAGATAATTTAATTGGTAGAGGTGGCATAGCTTTTAAGTATTAGTTGCAGGTGGGTCCTTTCATTTCATTTACATTACATTATATTCTGGCGACCAATTAATTGGAATGTGTACTAACTTATCACATGTTTGTTTTGTTCCAGATAAAAGAGGGCCAGCGTTACACCTGTACGAATTCTTTATTTGTACATGAGCAAGATATTTATGTCTCTTCGAATCATAGTATTGTTTCAACTTTGCATAGCATACTTGTTTGTTGGAAATGTAAACTATGCTTGATAATATGTCTACCAAAATAATTCAAAGCCATATTAATTAATTTATTGTTGAAAACATAAAAAGAAAAAGAAATAATAGAATACATATATAAAAGTGTATGTATGTATAAATTTAGGTCTACATTTTAAGTATGTATAACAAAACTCCGTTGAATTGTATCATCTTTGTGCTACTATAATTACTAGCTAATATAATCATTTTGGTTGATTGTTGTATTATACTAATCGAATTGTCATACAAATATTCAAATTAGTTTTATTTATTATTTTAAATTTGTGTAGAACACAAATATTAGGATAATAAAAATAAACAATAAAATGATAATATTAATAATACAAGCGATTTTCACTTGCTAGTATACCAAATTAGGATGATGTGGTTGCCTATCTTGAAACACAACGAATGAAATCACGTGTAACAAAAACTGGCACAAGTGCTAAATAAACCACCAAGAAGAAAAACACACAACACAGTTCCCTTATTGATTTGCTTCAAAATTCCAAAATGGAAAACCAGTGCTGAAAGAACAAAAAGACACATTGTGTACCAATTTTAGTACAAAAAATTTGCATCCAAATCTTTTACAGAAATAATTATTAGTCAATTCATGTCCTTTTCTTGGAAACATTTGTTGAAGAACCAGAACAGCTCTAGTTGACAACGTCAAGAACGAGCTTACGTGACTTTAGAACTGACCACCTCAAACGCCTGTAGTAGGCAGCTTGGAGCAAGGCCAATGACAGTACAAATATCCACTTAAATCCCATCTGCATCGCAACAGAAAATGATTAGATGTAATGATTTCGACTCATTTACTTGTGAATGGGTCGAATACTCAGGTGATGTCTATCTCAAACAGGTCATATTAATAAGTTTTGCTAACGGGCTCCGTGTCAAAAACATGTTGAAAGTTACCCAAAGTCTGACTTGGTGCATACAACCTCCAAAGCCGGTTGATTCAAATCTCTAGGTTACAATTGTAAGAATATTGTTTTTCTAATCAACAATAACAAATCAACAATAACACTATCTTTGTTTATCGTTGGTTTTGGAAGGATTCATACCAGTTTCCTTTCTTCCATTTCTGGTTCTGCAGCCCAACTCAAAAATGAGACGACATCTTTTCCCATCTGCATAAATAACAAAGATATAGTGAAGATGAGAACAAATAACCGAGATAAAAAACCACTAACATAGTTTGAGGAGCAACCAACCTGGGCCTCTGTTGCAGGAGTACCATCTTCATATTCAACAGCTCCATCATTAAGCATTTTGGGCATTGCAATAGCTCCCCCGGGAAAGTAAGGATTATAGTGCAGTCCTTCCCTGATCTGCAATACATTCATTGATTGAATCATTATGCATTGTGATAACACGTTTTTGAGCCATATCCCAGTGAAATGCATATAGCAATATAGGTTGCAGAGCATTAGCCACTAGAACCAAAGACAGCAAACATAAAACATTCACCTGAAATACTATTCGATTCAGTTGGAAAGTATACAGCTCCATGAGTTAAATAAGTCTGGGTCAGAGCGGGGCAGGTTAGGTTGAACTTAAAAAATATTTGCCCAAAACTTTTTCAAGACTTAAATGAATAGCATCAAATATTAATACATAAATTATAAATAGCTTACATTCTTATATAATCTTTTTTGATGAAGGTTTATGCACTAAAAATACATATTAAGAGACTCAACCCCTTTCACCAATTTTTAAGCTAATGTTTCAAATTGACCCTTATATACGTAGTATATATTAATCAACCCATTCACAAAGTAAATGTGTCAAAACTGCCAGTCAGACCTCTAAGCATAATGGTCAATTCGTCATTGTAATAACAATGATATTCCCTTGATATGTAAGTAAAAATACAACCACTAATTATAATAGGAATTGTCTTCAAGATGAATAATACCATTACACCTCACGCTACTCATCAAACATCTCTCTTGACTAACATAACGATAACAGAAACTAAAATTTTAAACTGCCCCCAGCCCCTCGTAGTTTATTCATCCCGATGACACACATCAAGAAAACGTACACCTCACTCATGAGAGTGTTTACAAGCATATGTATTTGATTTTCTTCTCTGATAAAAAATACAAATCTAAAATGATAAAGTGCTTAACAGAAAGTTAATTAAAACGAAAAAAGGAAGATGTAAAAAAAGATTCACTACTCACTGAAACACCAGCAGGAGGATCGCGATAGCCAGTCAGGAGCGCAAACACATAGTTCTGGCCATTATGACGAGCCTACAGTAACAAAATGTAAGAATCTATTGACACCAAAACAGAAACAAAATCCTTAAAGAACTGTAACAGGATGTAATGATTACTTTGGTAATAAGACTCAAATCTGGAGGATAGGCCCCTCCATTGGCAAACCTAGCAGCTTGCTCATTTGCATAAGGTTGAGGAAATCGATCGCTAAGCTTGCCAGGGCGTGTGAACATCTCACCCTCATCGTTAGGACCATCGACCACCTCGATTTCAGCGGCCATTGCCTTTGTTTCCTCTTCTGTGTATGCCACACCCACCAAGTCACGATATGAAATCAAACCCATTGAATGACAAGATGCACATACTTGTGTGTACACCTGGTGACCACGTCGAATCCTGCTCATGGTGAAATGCCAAAGAAAAAAAGGCATAAAGTCAACTGCTGAAATATTTGGCACTAAGCTCCCGAGAGATAAAATTAGTACAAGAGTTGCAGTGATTGTCATTTCAAAGACAGTATGAACCACAGTGATCTGTTATGATAATAGAATATTCATGTCAAACGATCTCTCTCTCTCACACACAGACAAAAGAGAAAAAAGCAGTACATGTGAGGAGGTGCTTGTGTGTGTGCTTTAAAAGTTATTGCTATATTCAATAGATTACAATTAGACAATCAGCTGTAGTAAAGTGGGCTGTAGAAACTAGTGTTTGGAAGTGCTTCTGCTGTTTTAAGATGTAATGATCACATTATCAGGTGTTAGATCATTTAGAAAATTCGGCTACATAAAAGCTGACCTGTTGAATGACCAAAAAGAACATCTTAAGAAGAAAAAAGAAGCAGACATTTAGTGATGTAAAGTCTCTAATATTAGCTTATTTTACCCACAGATAATTAGTTTTGTTGCGGACTTGCAGTACTATGAAAATGATTATCTAGTACTGATTATTTGCCCCGAGCCCCCGAAAATGATCACATAGTGAGAAGCAGAATTTGTTCATACAAACATTAAAGACTAACTACTGCAACCTCCAGTCGCAATAATAAGTTCCATACATAATTCCAAACACATTCATATGATAAAGTAGGTGTTTCTTGGTCTGTGACCAACCTTCAATTGAGTTTAAAGTTGACCGAATAGTTTAAACAATGCCATGTACCACTATAGAGTAGAAAAAAATCAAATCACCACAAGAGAAGTAACAAAAGGAACTTACGAAGCATGGTCGTATGAGCTAAGAATGCCTTGGTGAGGCCAAGGATAGCTTGGAGATTCCAAACCATGCTCAGCTTCATCAGCAGCTGCTATAGTTGTAAAACTTAAAAGTCCGGATATACCTGCTCCAACGAGCGCAATTGCCCTCAATGATTTCACCCCAGGAGATCCAGCTCCATCCTGATCTTTCTTTGAAATCAGAGATGACAAAGCTGGAGAGGCCTGAAATTTAAATGGATAATGCCAACAATTAGCAACTAAAATATCAGCATGAAGCAAAGATGCATCTGTTAGCCTAGTCTAGGTTGCCTAGATAGTTTCGGATGTAGCTTAATGTTCCCCTAGAAAGCAACAATAGCCCAACTTATATATTTCACTCTTCCATGTGTAATGCTTGGCCGTGGAAAGAAACTGCTAATGTACAAAAGCCAAAAGGCCTAATATATTACAACTATGTGGTCATACAAGTATGTGTACGTATCACACAAATGAGAAACTAGTTGTAGATAAAGTTTTATTCTACGGTAGACGTAAACTCTGCTAAGAAACTAAGCTCTTCTTTATCAAGATATAAATGTCATTTACTGACACGTAAATCAAGAATAAAGATAGATTACAGCATTCAAAGCATTTTCCAAATAATGACTCAATAAATGGAAGATTCAATAACAAGATCCCAGGATGTATGTCCTCACCCAAGTGGTAAGACAAATGAGAAGGCTTTCCTGGTAGTGAAGTAGATTAAAGGCTAGTGAAAGAGAGAATTTGAACATCATGCCAGTAGTAAATGCAACTATCACGTTAATATAGAAGACTAAAAGCACTTATGGCTTTGTTGCTATTATGATAGAGCATGTAGGTGGGTGCAGACTAACAGACTAACGTGCTAGCTGCTTTAGTCTATGTCCAGATTAAAAATGACCTTAAGTGTAAGAAATCCCTTTCCAAGCTCAACCATTCGCTGGTAGAAATAAAAAGTACTCTACTATTTATAATCTTCAGGAGGCCAAACAAAGTGGCATTAAATTTTCCACTCCAGTATATTACTCTTTATGTCCCCCAAAAAAACTTCCAAAGATTAGTATGGTTCTTTAATATAATAGGAAAAAAGAAAAGCTCGAATCCTTCAACAAAATGGCAGTTTTCAAATTAGCTAAGCACCGAAGCTGATCCTGTTGAGTACTGCATTTGCCTGGTTTTGAGTTAACATGGCCAAAGTGCATCCATGGAAGTGTAAAACAGCCGTTTTTGTAATATTAAAGCACTATCAATGAAAGAGGGAAAATAAACTAAAAACTAGAGTGCTATACTGTGAAACAAGTAGCTCAAACAGCATTGTTCTTAGATGGAAGAAATTAGCTTAATGATACAAGGTTAACTTGAACACTAAGAAATCCTTGATTGCAATTTAGGATACGTTGTGACTGGTGAGGAACATATATACGTGTAAACTATTCCATATAGTCTAATATATAGAATTCTGCCAGAGTAGTTACCACGTCTGCTACCAGCCACACTCCTACACCAAAAATACATTCATAGAAAAGCATACTAATTCCTATATAACAGTCTGCCCAACCCCAGCACAGGCAAATTACGTTTGTAAAAGACAAGAAAGCAAATGCAGATAATAATAGTAATAATAATAATGCTTACAGCTGAATGAGAATGGAGCCTTCCCCTCAGCAAGTGGTAAATTCCCCTACCACTAGCCATTGAAGCTAATTTCCTGTAAATACATTAATCAGAATTTGATAACAACTCATAACAAAATCTATTGATACTTATATATATTTATCAAGTATATATCCAGTCATGTAATCACGTAAAGCAGTATATATCTGCTACTATTTATTTAATCTAGATCTCATATCACCATATAAGCTAGTATGTAAAACAAACTCGATACCAATTTCAATTTTATTCAGCACTTGGTTGATAACTAATCATAGAAATCACTAATTTATTAGCGTATAACAACAGCACAGCACTAATCGTTATTGAAATATTTACACACGGATTTTATGTAACAAAATTAAATCACAATACGCCGAACGAGTAACAGATTTCAGTTATTTGACAAAATATAAAAAAATAATTAGGGTTAATTAATCAAAATAAAGTCAATTAGACAACGATTATCATACATTTCGATTAGACGATAGAACCCTAGGGCTTCAATACAGCTTTTAAAATGGAAATAAATGGATGACACTTACCGAACGTCGTAGGCAGAGATTGGTTTAAACGGCGGCGTTTAGCCGGTGCAGATGGATCAGAAAAAAGAATGAGAGATTGAGATTGAAATTGAAATGTGAGTCGAAGAGGAAAGAAATTTGAGTTGAGATCTGCAGTCTCGTGTAACCCGTTCAACCATGACAAGTTTTGGGTGGGCTCGTATTAATTTAGTAGTTGGGCCAAAGTGCACTTCAAAATCAAATATTGGGCTTTTGTGATGGTGTATGACTGTATGCTGAATGTTGAATTTTAGTAAGGGATTAACATATACTTGGTTGACTGCACCAAATTTATGTGTAGAATATTTTTTACAATTTTCTTCATTTAACCTGTTAAGATTTTATATTTACAATATCAATCTCTTCAAATAGCTTTGGTGCACATAATTTCATATGTAGTTTGTTGTATCTTAATTTTCTCATTTAATATTCTATATTTATATTTGTTTTGCTAAAGTTAATCTATTTCTATACTTGTTTATAAAAGATTACAATTTAGTTATGTGTCGAGATTTTATTGTATGTATTTAACTATTAAACAGTTTATTGTATATGTTGATATGGATATATTGATATTTATTCAGCATGTAAAATGAGCTATATTGTATCGTTTCAACTGAAATTCAATTGTTGTTTTTATGTATCCTGTTGATCTTACACACAATAGAACGCTAAATATTTTCATACATACAAGTAAAAAGTTTAAAGTTCGGTAAATAACTAAATTATAAACCCTAAATGAAGCTACCCACGTCTCAAGTCACGTAATACGCACGACTGACGTGAACTATGTGATATGTACAAATTACCGGCAACCTTTACTTCATATCAATTGACACATACAATAACTCTTTTTACAATTACGATACATACAATAAAACGTCTAATAATTTCATGTATACAATAATGCAATGCTTAAAGTTCGTACATAACAAACTATAAATCCTTCGTAAAATATCTATGGCATATCTAAAACACTTAAACTTAAATTTTAAAACTTTATATATAATTTTGTATTTCAATTTATTTAAACATTCTATACGTAAGCAAATTTGAAGAAAAACAACCCACATCAAATTAAATTCTCACTCCTTAAATACAACTAATACAAAATAAAAACTAAATAAATACAGCTTGTCATTCATGTAATCAATTTTGTAACTATAATTGGACAGTACTGAGAAAACTCGAATATTGATATATAATTTTACACGATTACATAAAATTAAAACGAAGCCAGATAATAACCCATGGCTACGTGCGAGATGGTCCAAGAGAGCCCTTAGCTTTCCGAGTTAGCAGATTTAATCAAATGTCACTAAAATTAGATGCATAACTTGACCTGTATTACTTAACAGCTCATTCAACTAATTTTATAGTGGTTAAAAATTAAAACTAATAAAAGAACGTTTAAATAATGTGACGGAACAAATCCAAGTATCCAACGACGGCGTTTGAGGAGCTATTGTTTGCACTTTTCCGCAGTTGGGGAAGAAACCGGTGTAATAAAACACCTAACCAACACCTTTCACCGGAATCACATTTCCACTTATTTCCGTCAATTCAGTTCCACTTCTTCATGCTCATAAAACCCTAACCGTAACTTACACAATTCACTTCAATGGACATACTCTTCGCTCAGATCCAAGCTGATCTCCGATCCAACGATGCTCTTCGCCAATCAGGTGCACTACTTCAAGCTCTCCAACAATCCGCCGCTGGCCGTGACATCTCCGTCATCGCTAAATCCGCCGTCGAAGAGATCGTTGCTTCTCCGGCCTCAGCTGTTTCCAAAAAACTTGCATTTGACCTCATCCGATCCACTCGTCTCACCACCGATCTATGGGAGATCGTTTGCACCGGTATTCATAACGATTTGGAATTTCCGGACCCTGACGTCACTGCTGCTGCGGTCTCTATACTTGCTGCTATCCCGTCGTATCGGCTAGGCAAGTTAATTACTGATAGTAATAAGGAAATATCTAGCTGTTTTGATTCGAATAGTGAGAATTTACGGTTTTCGATTACGGAAACCCTAGGTTGTATACTTGCACGTGATGATCTGGTGACTTTGTGTGAGAATAATATTAATTTGTTGGATAAGGTGTCGAATTGGTGGAATAGGATTGGGCAGAATATGCTCGATAAAGCTGATAATGTTTCGAAAGTGGCGTTTGAATCGGTTGGGAGGTTGTTTCAGGAGTTTGAATCGAAGAGGATGAGTAGGTTGGCTGGGGATAAGCTTGTAGATAGTGAGAATTCTGTTGCAATTAGGTCGAATTGGGTCTCGTCAATGGTGGAATTCGTTTGGAAGAGGCGGAATGCTTTGATGGCTAGGTCATTGATTCTTCCAGTGGAGAGTTTTAGAGCTAGTGTGTACCCGCTTGTTTATGCTGTGAAGTCGGTTGCTTCGGGATCAATTGCGTCTTTTCAGAAGCTTTCAAGGTCTTCAAAGAAAACAAATGACAGTACTTTGGATTCAAATGCAGAGAGGTTTGTGGGAGTGTCGGATGTGGTCACCCATTTGGCACCCTTTTTGGCATCTTCACTAGATCCGGCATTGATTTTTGAGGTGGGGATTAATATGCTCTATTTGGCTGATGTTCCTGGTGGCAAACCTGAGTGGGCTTCGGCATCAATTATTGCAATTCTCACACTTTGGGATAGACAAGAATTTTCTTCTGCTAGAGAGAGTATTGTTCGAGCTGTTGTTACAAATCTACATCTCCTCGATCTTAGTATGCAGGTTTGTGCAACCACGTCCTGCACCTTGTATTACATGTATACCAGTTTATTTGCTTATGTGAGTAGAAAGTAGTCACTGTTTGCAGCATCATACATACAACCCGATAGGTCATCTATTAATGATATGAGAGCCAGGTATACTACCTCCAAAGAACAGATGAAAGCCTTGATGCTAGAGTATTATCTGAGTTAGAATTGCCTTAAAAAGTTACTCAGTTACTGATCTGAAATCTCGTACCCCCAAGGCATGCCTTAAAAAGTTATTCAGTTTAGTTGCTTAGAAATTAGTCGCTTTTTGCAGCATTATACACATAACACCACAGGTCATGAATTAATGATATGAGAGCCAGGTGTACTACCTCCAAAGAACAGATGAAAGCCTTGATGCTAGAGTATTATCTGAGTTTAGAATTGCCTTAGAACGTTATTCAGTTACTGATTTACAATCTAGTACATCCAAGGCGTGATGATAAAGATCAAGCAAGATCAATTTTGTCATTTTGATCTATGATATCAACCTGCTATATCTGCCCATTGAGAGTGTACTGTTTCTGTCTCTTGTTCTAAAACATCCAGAAAAATTACCTCTGTTGGGCCCAAGGTTGTCAAATTTACTCATTTAATCTGTCTAGCTCTACCATTCTGAAAGATCCCTCCACTTTATTACAGCAGAGATACAACTTTAGGATTGAGCAAATTTCTTATGGTGATTTGGATTTTATTAAAGGATTTAGTGAGAGGCGAACCCTTCGTCGTTACTTTCTGTTTCTATCCATTAGTTCATTCTTATTTGTAATTGTTGAGGATAGTTTAGAAATGTCTGATGGTGTTATTTAGTCTCACTAGACCTCGGTAAGCTTTTCTTATTATCCGTCAGCTGAATCTAATATCTATTTTACCACAAGATTTCCCTGCTAAACCTTGAAAAGAGATCAATTTGATTTGATGTAATGGAACATAAGTAGTTGGGTTGTTAGGCCTCTCTTTCAAGCTGAACATCTATGTGAGAATTGATTGCTTCATGGATCTAAAGATTCTAAATGAAACTTTTTATTATGAGTAGGTATAAGATCCAAGAAACAGCTTTTATTGATTCTGTGTAATACTTTCTGCAAAATGTGTTTATTTTTTCAGGTTTCATTATTTAAAAAGCTGCTTCTCATGGTGAGAAACTTGAGGGCAGAATCAGACCGCATGCATGCTTTAGCATGTATATGTCGTACAGCTCTTTGTGTTGATCTTTTTGCAAAAGAAAGTGTTCGAAGAGGCCAGAAACCTCTTCCTGGAACAGACATTGCATCACTTTTTGAGGATGCCAGAATTAGAGACGACCTCAACACTGTTACAAGCAAAAATCTATTTAGAGAGGAATTGGTGGCCACTCTGGTAGAAAGTTGTTTCCAGCTGTCACTGCCATTGCCTGAACAAAAGAACTCAGGTATGGAGAGTCGAGTGATTGGGGCATTAGCTTACGGAACTGGTTATGGTGCTTTAAATTGGACTGAGCCAGCTTTGGAAGTGGTAGAAGTGTGTCGACCATGTGTAAAATGGGACTGCGAGGGTCGAACATATGCCGTTGATTGTTACTTAAAGTTGCTGGTCAGGCTTTGCCATATATTTGATACCAGGGGAGGGGTCAAAAGGGTCAAGGATGGAGCATCTCAAGATCAGATTTTAAATGAAACACGCTTACAAAATTTACAACGGAAACTTGTGAATGATCTCCTTGAGGTTTGTGGATGTTTAGTTGTAGTAAAGTGAAATTTGGTGCAGTTTTATTTCTTCCTATAAACATTTCACATGGAGTATAAGGTTTCCTTCTTATGTGTAAAATATCAAATGTCTATGTGGCAGGTGAATACTCCTAGAATTGCTGCTCGCCTTATTTGGGCAATTTCAGAGCACATTGATTTGGAAGGTTTGGATCCTCTTTTAGCTGATGACCCAGATGATGCTCTGAACATCATCATATCTAAAATCCACAAAATCTTATTCAATGCTGACTCATCTGCGACTGAAACAAATAAGCTGCAAGATATTCAAGCAGTTCTTTTATGTGCTCAAAGGTTGGGATCCCGTAATGCTAGGGCTGGGCAGTTGCTCACCAAAGAGCTAGAAGAGTTCAGGGCTGATCCCTTGACTGATTCTGTGAACAAACATCAGGCTCGTATGATATTGCAGAGAATCAAATATGTTACAAGTCATGCCGATGACAAGTGAGCATCTAATTCTGGTTTACAGAGTTTGCTGACATCATACCTGTTATTGACTTATAAACCGGTGTTGTATATTTTTTAACTTATGGCATGCTTTATACAGGTGGGCTGGTGTCAGTGAAGCGAGAGGAGACTACCCATTTAGTCATCACAAACTCACCGTACAATTTTATGAAGCCTCAGCTGCCCAAGACCGAAAGTTGGAAGGATTAGTTCACAAGGCTATTCTAGAACTATGGAGACCCGATCCTAGTGAATTAACTTTATTGTTGACAAAAAGAGCCGACACTAGTTTACTTAAGGTTCCTCCAAGTGCTCATACATTAACTGGTAGTAGTGATCCCTGTTATGTTGAAGCATATCACTTGTCAGATCCCAGTGATGGAAGAATCACACTTCATTTGAAGGTGAACTTAACTTCTAACTAGCGTGGATACATCTAGTCATTTTGTCAGATGGTTTGATTGTGAAAATGTCCCTCCGTGTAGACACATAAACGACAAAATTACAACCCTGTAATATCTAGAAATTTTTAATACTTTCTAATTCATATAATATGCTTAAGCTTCTAAATATGTTGCAGGTTTTAAATTTGACTGAAATGGAACTTAATCGAGTGGATATTCGTGTTGGGTTGTCTGGTGCATCATATTTCATGGATGGATCTCCCCAAGCAGTCCGGCAATTGCGTAATCTTAACTCTCAGGTTCTGCAGAACATCATTTAGTTATGCTGTCTATATTATAATGCTTATGATTATGTTGCTCCAACTCAATTTGAGCCATACCAAATTACCCATTTTGACCGATTACTCAACCCACCAATTTTGCCACCTCTACTGATATCTGAAGCATATGATTTAATGTCAACTGACTTTATGCTCTTGTTACATCTTTCTGATGTGAACTATTTCATCACAGTACATAATCATTTGATGGAAGTACCTGCCATCTTTACGTTCATTTTTATTTTGTTGACAACTTCAACACTTGATGCTTGACTCATTAAGAGTCCTCATGATGTGATATTTTTGTGATCTTGAATTTACTGTAAATTTAGTCCATGCTCATGCATGCAGGAACCAGTATTATGTAGTGTCACTTTGGGTGTCTCTCACTTTGAAAGATGTGCTCTTTGGGTTCAAGTCCTCTACTACCCATTTGCTGGCAATGATATTCCTGGAAATGAAGGGGATTATGCAGAGGAAGATCAACAAATCATCAGACAGAAAAGAAGCTTAAAACCAGAATTAGGAGATCCGGTAATCATGAGATGCCAGCCTTACAAGATTCCACTTACAGAGCTTCTGTTGCCTCATAAAATATCACCTGTGGAGTACTTTCGCCTGTGGCCTAGTTTACCTGCAATGGTAGAGTTCACGGGTACTTATACATATGAAGGTAGTGGGTTTAAGGCTACAGCTGCTCAGCAATATGGCTCTTCCCCTTTCTTGAGTGGACTCAGATCTCTATCTACCAAACCTTTTCACAGGGTTTGCTCTCACATTATCCGAACCGTAGCTGGGTTCCAGGCAAGTTTTTCCTATTTTTGTTAATTTCTATTTTTGTGTAAAATCAAAGGACCAGACCAGACCAGTACTGCCTATACATGGTCTGGTTCTTGGTTCTAGACTTTTTAATAAAGGGCAATTGTCATAGAATAGCAATATAATTTCGCTTTTAAACATTCTAAAATTTTGATCGTCAGTGCTGTCTGGAACTCGTACAAACTGGTTGATCTCTATGACGTAGCTGAATTAAATAAATTGTGTTTTGTTATGTAACATCAGAGAAACTTTATAAATATTACTCTTTTCTTATCTCTTTTGGGCATACTTGTTCTGAACAGCTATGCTACGCTGCAAAAACATGGCATGGAGGTTTCTTGGGGATGATGATATTCGGTGCTAGTGAAGTAAGCAGAAACGTAGACCTGGGGGATGAAACCACAGCCATGATATGCAAATTTGTGGTTAGAGCATCGGATGCAGCAATAATAAAAGAAGTGGGATCAGATCTACAGTCATGGTGTGATGATCTTACTGACGGTGGTGTGGAGTACATGCCTGAAGATGAAGTGAAAATGGCTGCTGCTGAGCGGTTAAAATTATCCATGGAACGGATAGCCATACTAAAGGCAGCTCAAGCGCCGCCCAAAGCCCCAAAAATTGAAGAAGAGATAAAAGATGATGAAACTGATGATGACAATGAGGACGCTCGTGATGATGATGATAAGAAAAAGAAGGAAAACGGGGAGGAGGGGAAGAAGAAACACAAGGGACCGACAACGTTATTTGAGTTGACACCAGAGGAGGTCGAGCATCGGGCTCTTCAAACTGCGATTCTGCAGGAATGGCATGCATTGTGTAAAGATAGAAACACCAAGGCTAAATAGATTTATTTTTGGAGGGAAATTTTGCATAGTTTTTTTTGTTTTAAATATAAAAAAAAGAACCCATTGTGGTTTCGGGGTTTATATTTTAGACTGGGCCATTAGAGTGCTTTCTTGTTTTTGTTTGCTCGTCTAATTCCATGATTATGTTGTATTCTTATACAGTAGTCCCTTTTACTTTTCAAGCGCATAGTAAGTGGTTTCTTTCTTGTAATGACTGCTCCAATGAATTTAGTTTGAGGTTGTTTTTCAAATATAATATACCGATTTCAAGAATATGGGTCTGCATAAATTTTATTTTAAGATAATAATTACCTGAAAGGTCTAATTTCTTTTTAAAATAATACTCCATAACTAAGCACAAATGGTCATAAAAAGGTGTTACTTATTTGAAAACAATATTAAAACTAAGGCAACAATATAAGTTCATAAATAAGTTAAGGTCTTCACATTCTTTATGTCATTCTTTATTGTTGCCCCATCTTGCTCCCATATCTTTTTATTCTTGTCTTTCTAATCTGCAGAGTATACACCTTTCAACTAGAGAATGAATGTCAGCTTTAAAAGCCGATTGAGCACAAAGGATCATCGTAGATCATGACATGTGAAAATCATTCTCTTTATCAACTCGTACTCACGTGTCATATTTAATTTAATCACTATCTTATCATATTATGCAAGACACATTCTTAATCTTTTATGTAACGTGGTTTCTTTCTTTACTTTTAACTGTATATCTTTTATCTTTTCTTGAACCGTGTAAGTGTCATCTCGCCGCACAGTCAATCTAGTGAAATGTAGTATTTACCATATAGCATTATAAACTACCACCTTTTAGTCGATTTACTTTGTACAGAAATCATTTTGTCATGTAAACAAAAACATACGAGGAAATTTTTAATTGAAATTCTTCAACTACTCCTAGAAGCATAAAAGCAACCAATAATTCTGAAAAGCTTTGTGGGACTTATAAACTTACCTCCAATTTAGGGGTATTTGACATTACTTATTTTAAAGTGTTTATTAGCTTAAATAGTAAGTACTTGTCACCGTGATATTTTTAAATGTTAATTTCTTGTAACATAAACAAATAATTAATTTTTAAAAAAGTGTCTGGATTTACTAATTTACTGTATAAATTAACAAATAAGCAGATAAACGCTTAAATAAGCAATTACAAAAATCTCCGAAGATAAGGAAAATTGTAATGAGAAATACTAATAATCGCAACTAGTATTACAATTACCAAATTAATATCACAACTCGCTAGCTGAAAAAAAGAATTTGTTGATTTGCTTCTTGTCAAGCTGTACGCATATACCACACCAATGCCAACATTCTATCCTTTTTATTCAAGGGAAAATGACCCAAAAATATAATGCTAAGATTCAAAATTTATCAATAAAGAGTATCACTTATTTCATCGTTTAAAAAAGATTTTTATTTTTAATTTTTGTCCGAAAATAATTGTTTTATCAAAAACTTTAAATTAGGGAAAAAACCCTAAACCCTAAACTACTTGTTGGGTTCCTATATGTCTAAGAGTTTCACATTCTTGCATCATCACCATACAAGCAACTTTCACTTTCACGATTCGCATCTTCTAAATTCTAATTTGTCAATTCAATTTTAGAACCCTAAGTTGTTGTGCTCATGATCTTCAAAATGTTATAAACAATAATTTGTAATATAAATTGTTTATAAATGACGCACATCAACTCTAATTGGCCTTAATTGAAAAAATAAAAATAAAAAATCAATTAGATGATATTCCGTTTAATGTAAGATTTTTGACAAAATAATTATTTTCTGACAAATATTAAAAAAATAATGGTCCTTTGCAACGAAAAACTTTTGCCAAAAACTTACAGTATAAGAAATAATTATAAGTTATACATTTTAAAAATGGAATTGTCGTAAAACAGTAGATGATTATTCCGAAAACATTTAAATATGTCAAACGTAAATCAAAATTAAAATGTCAAGATGAAAATTTAATAAAGATTTGAGGGCATAAATTTAGCATGAAAATTTAATCAGAGGGTTTATAATGAAAAATTTGATAGGGCAACTAAATGTACTATTCACTAGCAAGCGGGTCTGCTAATTAAGTTAATAGACACTAACATTTGGCATGTACTGTAATTCATGACTATTAGAGGTATTGGTATATCCTCTAGATAGGTGCCTCCATGGCCAACAAAATGTCATGAAAGTCACCATCAAAAGTTGAACTTCTGAGGAACACCGTCAAAATGAAGAGAGGTATTGGTATCCTTATTAACTGCATATTGACCCATCTCTCACAAGTTGAACTTCTGAGGTACACCATCAAAATCATCAAAGTCAAATCGTTGCCGCTCTCTCCCAACCTGAAGCAATTACAAATCATTGAGGTATAGGACCAACGGTCGCAACTTACAAAGGTGGCGAAATGGAAAAGGCAAGCAGGCTAGGTAAGAGGTCAAAATGGGTTAGATTGACCTAAATAACTGATGAATCAAACACGTAAAAATATGAATATAATGATTTAGGGGATTTGATGTATTAAAATGTTTTACCTTATAAATTATTTTTTATGGTTTACACGTTAGACAAATTTAAACCAAATCGGTTGAAATTGTCACTTCTAGCCATTTTGTTCAACGTCTAATGATGACATGACGTTTGTATTTGCAGTGGGGATCAAGAAGTAATACCTTCGACAGATAAAGGGGGTCACATGACATAGATTCATCATTTGCTGTCAGCTTCTTCGAAAGCTTCATGATTCTGAAGCAAATGATATAAAAGATCTAAAAATTAGTAACCATTTAGATACATGCAACACCAGACAGAAAAAGAGAAAGAGAAGCAAAAACTTATTTATTCTTAATCTTACATAAAAAGGATCAATGTGAGTGATGATTATGAATAACGAAGAGGAATACGTCTAATCAGTGGTTCCAAAACATTGCTAAAACAGCTCCAAAACTCTCATTTTCATGTGCTTCATAGTCATTAGGATTAATTATTCTTTAGAGTTGGTTAAGTTATCATCATCACCAAGAATATTGGTGTATATAGAGGCCGACTTTTCTCTTGAAAAGGTATAGCAATTGTTTAGATCTTGATTCAAACCATATTCAGGAAAAGTTAGTAACTATATTTCTGTGTATGTACTTTTATTCAGTAAAAGCCAGCAACTAGATCTTAATAAAGTAATTGCAGATGTCACTATATTCGTTCATATATAGGTTAAGTTATCATCACCAACTATACTCGTCAAATCAATATTGATTTAAATTTTACAGCCAGCTTAAGTTCTCGGAATGTTGTAGTTTTTGCAAGTGTTAAATGGTCAGATGATGAGGATGCTTCATTCAGATACGTTTATGGTTGAAAGATCATGTAATCATGAGCACCAACAATCACAGTAACAAACTGTCTATGTGTGTGTGAATGGTGTTGTGTGTCTGTGTAATTATGATGTCAAATAGCAAGTCTTAAGAACATTTAAGAACATACAAGATGATAAACCTTCACAGTCCGAATATCCTACCTTTGGATTGATACATCAATGTGCTCAATCATCTCACACGTTTTATATTCCTCAGGATCCTCAAGGAATCTAACCATTCCATCCTTCTGGTTAATAGTTGCAAAGATCTCCCCATCCTCAATCTTCCGATAACATGTGGAAAGAAAAGCAAGGTCCAAACCATCAAATAGAAAAGTAGAGAGCAAACATTGACCAAAACAGATGTTTTTATTCAGGTTACCATTTCAAGTACATGCATTTCAGCCTCCTTAGGGGTATTTATTTGCGCAGTGTTAGCTATATCTTGCAGGGATAGAGTCAAATATGTTTGGGTCAACCTCTGAATGTTCCTCTTGTGCATAGATTGCACAACTTGCTTTACCAATCCAAGATTGTTTCCCTGCAAAGAAACAATTGTGAACAGTTCCCAATTTAAAGTGAAAAAGTGACACGATCAAACCACAATCTGAAGCATAGGGTGTGTATTGGTCCGGACCAGCAAAACTGAGGAATCGAAAAGGGACCAAACTGGACTGAACCAGTACCAGCTATATTTGGTCCGCTTCTCAATTCTAGAGATTTTAAAAACAAGTTTTCAATTCATGATATTTTCAAAAAACTATTCTCAGATAGGAACCCAGCTTTATATGAAATTTCAATTTTCAAGCAATGATTTATATTTGTATTTTTTGAACTGTATGACTCCAGGTTTGTTTTAATTTTTGATCAAGTTTAGGACCACACAGATTATAAACTGGAACAAAACCAGTTTAAATCAATCTGGTTCTCGACTTCTCTCTTTCATTATTCTATCTGGTTCAGTTCCAGTGCGTTCGGGTCCGGTCTAATCCCAATGAACACCCCTACAGAAGTAGACAGAGCAACTCACATTCTCAAATTTATCCTGGTTTGCATGGACAAATGCTTCAAGTTCTGCAACATTTCCAGTGCTATAACTATTTGCAAGCTCAATGTAGGGCTACTCATAACAAGAAAAATTGTTATTGAGTGAAAATTGTATTATTTAGCTGATAAGGATGTTTCTGATGTTATTAAAGCAAACGAAAACACTACAAACATATGGTGGTATAAGCATGTTAATAACATATCATTTGCTGATTGACATATCCTTTATAAAGATGCAAGACATTACCTGGGAAAAGTTCTTTAGATTCCTTTGAGCAACTGAAGACGTATACTTGGGGAAATTGGCAGAAAACTGCATTCAGTAACAAACGGATAACTGATTAAAAAGGAGATGTTTTGGGTTGTCAAAGTTAAGACCTCATTCAGGTAGGTAGAATCAACTTATAACATGGTCAATGACATCTGGATTATAACAAACATGATGAGAACCGTAAAGCAGATAATATAAAGAGAAGAGTCGCTGAATTATGAGTTTCAGCTCAAGATCCAGCAGATGCAAACAATAATCATAGGACTTCCTAAGTAGATTTAGATGCATAAATTATACATGACACAAAAAGGCACACTATTCAAGTCCTGAACACCCGATATTTATAGTTTATACACTTAAGTTTGAGAAACACACACCTGGCGAAGATGTATGAGTGAGACTAGTATGTATTTTTTGTACGCTTCTACAGCTATAGCATTCATGGTAGACATAGGAGCAGTAACCACCTGAAGAGACAATAGAGCAAGCATCATGAAAAAGTCAGGCAATTATATTTACTTATCTTATGCACGTATAGTAAAAGAAAATGTGAAAAAAAATAAGTTAATTGAGCAAGTAAGCAATAACGGATTGACACACATTGTGGAAGAGCTCCAATGCTTTGGCAAAATGTTTTTGTCCTATGCAAATCATCCCCCTATCGGATAACCAGATAGAACAAGATAGTTAGAAATATTCTTTATTAGAAATGTATCACCAAAAATGGGAAAATCAATATATAAGAAAGATCAGCCTTCACAGATTAAATAATAGAACATTTTCTTCCAGAAGGACATAATTTACAATATAGATACATGAAACGTGTTGTGAATGTTGTCTTACCCAAATAATAACAATACAATCAAACTAACTCACCCGTAATAGCAGTATAGAAAAAAGTCTCTAGGTTGATCAACTTCACATATATCATCCTCCAAAATGCTATAACCAGTTTTATAACACTTAGCCAACAAACAGACTTGTAGAAAGTCTGGATGTAAGGGAGTTAAATGCTCTGAGGACGGTTGGATCTTGCGAATAGCAGTCTGCAAGGGAGCCACAGCTCTCATAGGGGCACCAAGATTCATAACTTGCTCGTGTAATCTTTTACAAACAGATATAACTGTACCCACATGGTTAATTATTGATATGATATAATATAATTTATCGTCAACTATGAACATAAATACATTAAAAAATCAAACCATACATTTGTCAGGCACCAAACGGATCTGCTCGACACTGCACACATCAATAAATCTAACAACCGAGAGAACGAACTCGTTTGCTTGTGCTTCTGGAATTGGACCTGCTGTACATGCTTCCCTGTCATTAAATAGAAATCAGGTCATTAAAGAACTTACATGATAAACACCTCATAAGCTTCACCCACAGGAAATTGTTTAATCCATTCGAATGACCGGCTAACAAAGTGTTCAAAGGCATGTGGTTACAGGACTTGCTCGTATGTATACTAACAAACAACAGCAGTATATAATATCCATTCAAAACCCTAATTGTCACGAAATCATTCAATTTATCACCAGATATCAAACAAACACGTTAACTACAACTAACAGAACATTGAGATAAAAAGCCAGTAGAAGCGTAGTAACAGCTACAACAAACATCACAAAACAATGGATAAAAAAACAGCAAGTCCCGGTATCATAGTGAAGTAACCAGCTCACTTCAAAATTCAGTATAAACAGCAATGATTAACATCACATACATATACATGAGTGCGTATAGAAACAAAAAACCTAAATCAGCACTCAACGAATACCTAATAGCAAGCAAAATCCTAAATATCGTGAACTCATTCAATTCCTCACTAATTATAAAACAAATTACTTACAAAACGTAGAGATAACCAAGAGAATGAAGCGCAGGATCAAGTCGCGTGAGACACGAAGCAAAAGTAGCGGCCTGAGAACGAATTACATCTTCAGATTGTTTTAAATGATTGTTTAAGTGATTTACATCTTGTGTGTTTCCTGATAACCCTTGAATTTCAGTCACCAGTGAATCCACAGAATTTACATTCAAGTTCATGATTTCGCGTTGTATGTTGTTTTACAATTGCTATTGCTACTGATTGATTTGAATACTGCGTACGGTTTTCGATCGAGGTTTTATGTTGGAATTTTGAAGCGAAATTAATTTGGGGTTTTGTATTAGGAGGGTTTTTTAGTGTCGGGTCAGGGTGTTTGATATGGTTGTTGGGTACTTGGGTTATTACCCGCGTATTAGCGACCCAATGGGCTTTTTCAATAATAATGGATATCAAGCGAGTACATCTTTTAACGTGCGCGTAAATCCCAAACCTTGTGAGTATTCACAATTAAAATCGATCTTTTACCAGATTTTAAGGAATTATGCGAAAGTATGGTTGTTTGAGACTTTTTAGGGATATTGGGGAAATTATGCGATTTTATGCGAAATTTGAGTGGATTGAATACATATATGTTACATAAATCCTTTTAGCAATGCTTTTGAAAAATCCAAAAATCAAAATTTAACGAAATACAGCTTTTGTTATCCAGTTTGATGATTTATTTGTCATATGCATGAATCTCATAGTTTTTTCAAGCTTATCCATATTACAACATTGGTTTTGTTCTAAACTTCCATAAGAAAATAATCACAATTTTTCTCATATGTCCACATGATGAGAAAATGACGGTTTTTCTCACCTCCTTTGAGTCACCTGAACACAAGTGATGAAACTCATAGACAAGATAGACATGGGTGTGCTTTATTGTTAAACTAAGTTCCAATTCATCTCAAATACAAGATGTTGCCCTATGACATTGTTTATGTTTCATATTTTATCAAACACAATGCTTGTTCATAGAAAAAATATCAATTGTTCTTACAAACTCCTTTCTATAAATACATAATACCACTCTATCTAATACTTCAAGATGAAGTATTTGTTCAACCGACCGATCTTTATATGCACCATGAGAGCAAACACACTCATTCAATATGCATATGCATGTGCCTAACTATACACGCACAAATCCATGCATATATACATAAATTAAATACATACCAAAACTTCTAATACTTCATACCAGTGCACTCTGCACACACATATACATGCAAACAAAGCCTTCTAACACTTCATATCCCTACTCTTCACATAATGTTGATAAGCGGTAACGTTAACGAGTCCAAACTTCCCAATGTCCCATCCCATAAACATAAGTGTAACTCAATGGTGCGCCCTACTTTTCAGTCGTCCATTTAAAGCTTCCATGGTTACGATCCTTATCCCCCTAACCCACAACTCGGCCATTTCAGACCCACCCTCACATAGAAAATGCACTTCTTTCTTCTTTAGAGTCACGACCCGAAAAACCCGTGACATGTCAGTGTCACCTTTTGACCTCCTACGCTTCTGAAATTTCGGGCTTGGGCCCACCTCGGCCTCCAAACAAACCACATTTCTCCTTTTTGAATTACCCCACCTCAAAACCCCTTCACTTCTCACCATATTTAACAATTTCCTATGCGGGTTCCCTTTCCCTCCCCTTGTGTGTTTCAACACGTTGCCACCACCTAAAACCAGCATCCGAGCAAGCTCGTCTAGTATCACACACTCTGCAAGTTTCTCTGGGTGTTTTCTTGCAAATGTCAACGCAGTTTCACCTTTTGAATTCTTAATATCGCAAAAACACTCGTACGAGAGTAAGAGCTTACACATTCCCACATCTCCCTCTCTTGCTGCCAGCATGAGGGGTGTGCATCCGTCTCCATCAGGGGCGTTTATGTCATATCCTCTGGTAATCAATAGTTTGACTGCTTGTATATCTCCATATCGAGCTGCATAGTGTACAGGATAAAAACCTTTTGCACTTTTACCCTTTTCGAGGGTAAACTGAAGCAATACCTTTTCAAACATTTCATAATTCCCATTCAATTTAGATAAAGAAATTGCGTTCTTGCCATTTTTATTAATAAGCTTTACATCAGCTCCAGCATAAACGAGAAGTTTAAAGGCGTGAACGTTACCAAGCATGGCAGTTACCATAACAGCTGAGAAACCATTGTTATCTTGATCGTTTAGGTTGATGTTTTTTGTGCCTAAAATTGCTTTCAGTGCTTGTAAATCTCCTGAATGAGATACAAACGTTAAAGGCGAAAAGATGGTAGTATTGCTGGAGATGGGTATCATTCCACCATTGATACTATGTAATACGGTTTGTTGAAAGGTCTTTGACCATTTATTTGATTCAGCAATTGACTGGGCAGACTGACCAGTCATGTTGATCAAACCGAAGTCAGCACCAGCTTTCGTCAAGACTCGGAGACACTCTTCTAGCTTGAATTTTGCACAGATCATTAGAGCGGTTTCATTCTTGTTTGCAGATCTCGAATTAATGTTGCATCCGGAATCTATTAGGTGTTGAAGAATGGATGAATACCCGAGCCGGGCAGCCATGTGTATTACCCCGGATTCAGTATTTTGGGTGGTTTTGATTGGAGATTCAATGTGGGAGCCGCATTTTAATAGTGTTTTGACAGCCTGCGTGTTGTTACAGAGGACGGCATGATGCAAGAGAGTTCTACCACTGTGATAAGTGTTTGGGGAAAGATGGTGCAGTAACAATTGCAATATGGTACCGGTTAATTCAAAGTACTCCACAGCGCACCAGGTGATGGCATATGGCTCAGCTAGCCCTGCACCCACCCGAAACTCATCGCCTGAAGCCGTGTCCCATGACCATGCTCCTAGTTGGACCTTGGTGTCAACTTTTGCACCAACCTTAGATTTAAAGGAAAGCTGAATTTTGTTAGTTTCGTGTAGAACTGTAGAGATATAAAATATGACTAGTTTACTTACAAATGGGCCGATTCAGTTTATCTTATATCTTTAACAGGTCAAAGGGGGTATGATATTAAAAACACAGCTTAAAAGCAAATAGGTATAGGTCAAATGGGTCGCGACGTGTCTTTTTATTGTATAAAACCTCCTGATCATTTTACTAGAAAAAGAAAAAAGATTATTACAAGGGACAATAATCTCTATAAATTATCAAGTGTTTTAGGTCAACTCAACTCAATATGTTTCGGTCTATACCGAATAATTATTTTAAATGACCCGTTACCCAACCTACCCAGTTTGATACCTACGGTGTCACGTGTGTAGAATAAAAACTAAGAAAAACATTATTGTAGAGCAACTTGAGATTAAAAATAAATATATACATAAAATATTGAATGCTTTTGTGGGTCAATGGTTACTTAATTATTTAGAAATATTGTGTACATCTCATGTGCCACAGTTTGAATCCACGTGGTGGGTATAGCACCTAACTCCTAGCATTGTTAGCCTATTTCCGTTTAACCAACTATTCCTTCCTTTATAAGGTACAACATACAGAACATTTCAAAGATGCATGTTGGAATGTTTTGGACTTATTTTCAAATTCGTAGCTTCTTTTATTTCAAATTTCTCCACATATCAATTGATGGCTACATCAGGAATAATATCAATAATATTATGATTAATGTCCAGTAGTCATAAATTATGTCAATATTATAAGCAATAATATTATGATTAGGGTTACCTGCAAGAGCAGACGAACAATTGAGACCTGTCTGCTAACAACAGCAGCCACAAGGGCCGTGCAGTCAATGTTAGTGTGAAGAGAAGGCTTAGATGACTGGAGGAGCACTCTAGCAGCTGAATTTACATCTATACCACACTGTCATGCGAATCAAAACCATGATAATAGTGAACACATTTGCAGTGGTTTCACAGAAATTTTATAATATGCTGTTCAGAGAAGACTAATGGTTATATTGCATAATGCTAATCAGGAAGGGTCACTTCAGGTCGTGTTTTATGTCTAACGTGTCAACTGATTCAATTCAACATAAATTAGCTAAAGGGGCTAAACCTTTTTATTTGAACATTTAGATTTTAAATTTTTGGAAGAAAAAAAATTATAATCATAATCTGACTATTGATTATCTCAATGTATTATTATACTATTATTTAAAACTTGTAGAAAATAAAAGGTTAATGATGCAACCCTACCCGGTTCAACCCGGCCCTGTCTGACGTCTTACCCCCAACCCGCCTGACCTACCACCTCAGATTTGCGTTTACCTTTAAGAGAGTATCCACCACATCTGTGAATCCTCTGCAGCATGCAGTGACAAGAGCATGCTTGGAAATATGGGTGCGGATTAGATCAGAAGCCATAAGCAACTCAATAAATTTCCCACCTCGACCATGACAACTGGCCTCTAAGAGAGCTTCCTCACAAGCAGGCTGAGAGGCTCCGTATTTGAGTAACATTTCAAGGATCTCAAGATGATCCTCCCTAACTGCTGCTGTCACTGAAAATCCTCTAAAAAGTTTCTGATTCACATCAGCTCCATGGCTCTGTAATAATATGATACAGACAGTAAACCAAGTCATTTCGGTAACAGAAATAAACATCGTCAGAGGACATGGTATATTAGAAAAAATAAAAAAATAAAAAAAAAAGAAAGAAAAGAAAAACAAAACACTTTATTGTGTTTATTATATTAACCTAGGTTAATGTACATTAGTATACAACAAGATCATTGGATGGTACCGTCAAACTTTCTTAAGGTGCAAGTGACATGGCCATACTCAAAGATACAAGTGCAGTTCGACTTGCAGACAGTAAAGTATAAAACTAGAGGTGACAAAAGGGGTGGTGGCATGTTGGGTAATTTTTGGTAAGAGGTGAACCACAACACTTTTTGACCAAAGTCCTATATTTTTAAACATTATTTGATAACAAAAACTATGTTGATTTCGATAATAACCTGCTGCATCAATATAATAATTTAGGATACTCTAGCATCAGAAATTGGGCGACTTCTGACGAGTCTGACATGTTCTTTTAAAGCTAATATTTATGTACCTATTTGATACATTGGAGATTACACATAACCCAAATGAATCCATTCATAATGGGTTGAAATGTCCACCTATACAATGAACTTATAAGTCAAGCGAAAGGGAATGTATGAGTTACTGTCAGTATGTCTTATAGCAGATAGACAGCACAGAATGGGACTCTTGCACATAGGCATTCTCTTGCCTTAGAGCCATTATTGGTAATAGAGATTTCAGGGAGACAAACCACATTTTTATCCATGAAAAACATGGACCTACCTTAGACAGGTCAAAACTCTATGTTTGTTTGGACACATTATCTATGCTGTAACCTTGTAACTTAAAATTGAGGGACGGTGGATTAGTATCGATTATTAAAATATTTTATGTAGATTTTTGTCAGGGTACATGACTTGGTATCATTACTCAGAAGTCCAATGCATTTACTTAGATTGGCTCAAGAAGAGAATGCCATTTGCCCATGCTAGGGTGCATACCGCGCATGTATAACTTAATACCAAAAAAACAAATAAAGATCATATAGAAGACCAGAACAGTCTTTAAATTGGCTCAAGAAAGAGCCTACCATATGTCAATACTAAAATATGCACCTACCTTTGTTTGACTCTAGACGTGGTACTATATTAGTGTTTGGTTATTAGTGAAAAGTCTAAAATGTGTTTTCTACGACGAGATACGAGAAATTTGCAACAGACCACAATAATACTATGGCAATCTTGTAGTGACAGTAATGGGAAAATAAATCATTTTAGCTTGAATATTTGTTGCAGTTTATATGAGACTTCTAAAGATGAAAACTATTGCAGTCCAGTAGTTTTCTTCTTAAATCAAGGGTGGACACATACTCTGATCTACTCCTACAAGTTTGCCATATTTCAGTGACAGAGGTCATCACATCTGTGTTAATGAAAGGAACGTTTCGCTTGGGAAACTTTTAGTAGTTGTTATATTGCACTGCTCTCTTTCATCTCTACCAAAGAATGCAAGAGGTAGTAATAGAACTTAAAGTCGTATCAACTGTTCTAGGGCATTTCTCGTAACCCAGTAAAACATCCTTCAATGCACCCAGAGTTATGAAATATGACCCAAACAAACACATGAAACAATAGCAACAACAATAAACCCAACAGACGTATTCTGGCAGTTTGGCACCCTAGACTCAAGTCAGCGTGAGTCTAGGGGTTTTAACGAGCCTGACAAGTAACGAGCTACTAGAGCTCGAACTCAATTCGAGTTCGGATCATGCCTGATTGGAAGTTTATGCTCAATTTGTTTCACGAACTGAAATTTTGATATTAGTCTCGTTTAGTTTAATTATTTCAATGCAAACGAGTTGAGTGACTTTAACTAGTGGAACGAGTCTCAGTTATGTAAGTATTTTGTGCTTAAACCTTAAAGACTTAATATAAACGTAACTAATATAATTTGAACCCAAAATTTCAAGTACAAATGAGCTAATGTGAGCTCGTAATCGAGTTATCAAACAAATTTTTTGACCTTTGAGCTTGTAAAATAACAAGTTAACTGGAAAATTAGTTTAATATAAAAATTCAAAGAACTAAACAATCATTGAGCTCGAACAATAAAAATTATTAAAGCTCAAACTCGAACAGGGTAGTTACTAAATGAGCCAAGTCCATTTTCATGATACTCAATATGGCTTGGATCGTTAACAACCCTAAGCATAACAACGACCAGATCATATATCCCCTCAAACATCAGATTCCACAACTCAACGTGAAGCAATTAAATACTGCTGTATATTTCTAATTTGTCTGTTCTATATACCTGATAACACATAGTTATTCTTAACCGAATATTGTCTTCACATATACTACAAAGCAACCTCTGATAAATCATCATAGAAACTTATACAGTAACAAATTTTGATACGTGTATTATCTGTAATGAAAATTATATGTTTAATATAAGAATCAGAGATCAAAAACATTATACCAGTAACTTCCGAACGAGAGTCAAATTCCCGTTATGAACGGCAACGAACAATGCAGTGACGTCAGTTTTAAACTCCTGGTATTCAAATCGAACAACATTTGGTGATTCATCGCAACAGATCACTTCCGCCATTCGCATTTTCAACGAAACGGCACCGACAAAATTAAGGTCGATAAACGGATCGTTAATGCAATCTAACGCCGCTTTGAGATCGTTAGATGACGAAGCTTCGAGAAGGCGTTGAGAAACATCTGCTTCGTAGTCAACCGGAAACACCTGTTGTTTACCGGGTAGAGAGCTTCCACCGCTGCCGGAGTAACTGGATACCGTCATTTCCTCTGACGATTTCACACACGGAAAAAACAGTTTATTCGTTCGTCACTATATCGGCAGTTTTATACCAAGGGAAAATTGAATGAAGCGAGCGCCAAAGATAAGTGACTGTACAGAGTGTGCTTTATAGGAGTTTTTCACTTCTTTGTCAACTTTAATGTAATAAATTAAATTATTTATTATTTAAAACTAAAATAAATAAAGTTTATATTTGATCATAAAGTTGGAATATCAAATTATAACGTATTTAAAAAATAAATCATTTTGTATATAGTATAAAGCTTTGATGATTAATACAAATTTACTGTGTTATACTTTCATCGACTTCTTTGATTTATAAGGTTATGTTTAGAAAATCAAATCAGAAAAGGCAGAAATACTAGTAACCATGTAAAGGTTGTGTTTGTATTTTTCAATGCATTTTATAGACTCATACATATCGATAATAATATTCGTCAATAAACTAACAGACTGAGATATTGAGTAGTGTTTGACTTGCTCGTCAAAAATAATGACATATCAATAAAGCATTGTGATGTGGATGTTAACTATATACTTGTATTGAAAGACAATAATAATTGCATTATCAAATAATCAAATCGATATTTTTTATTACATTACTATAAATGATATGTATCATCCTGCAAAATCGCGTGTTATAACCTAGTATCCATTCAGTTAACTTTCACATATATTATGTGCCTCTAAAAAATAATCGTAAAATAATTTTATGTGCCCTTCATTTCTAAATATTTATAAAATTATCATCTTATTTTGTATTTGCCAAATGTAGAATTACAAATTAATTGCACGAAACGTTTCCTAATAAGTTAAACGCCTCTTTAACTATTTTGATTTTAAATTGAAAAGTAAAATGTATGAAAAATTATGTTTAAAGAATTTTGTGATGCGTACATAAAAGTAAAAAATAAAACTGAAAAAAAGAATTGTGTAAAACATAAGTTAAATAATAATTATGGGTTAAATATATTTTCAATGATATATTCACACCCATATCATTGTCCTCTATAATATAAGGAAAGTAATTTGTATATTATTATTTTTTTCGTACATTTTCATCTTCAATGTATTTTATAATATTATATTATATAATATCATAAATATAAATTAATAAATTAATAAAAATAAAGAAAAAAATTGTATGATCATTATTTCAAAATTAAGTTCATTTTTGGATCATCATTTATAAAAATGCTTTGGCAAATGCATAATTTATTAATGATGAGCGGACGGTTGTTGATCACTGAATCGCTTCACAGCTACTACTCCATTTGTTGTTCCATAAAGAAGAAATAATATTTTATTTAATTAGTGTAATTAATAATTAGCTTATCATCATATCATGATCATAATACTAAATCAATATCAATCCGTTACTGGGTTTAACAAGTCTCTGCCATTTGGGTCAAACTTACTCAGTACTCAACACATACACGACTGATTCTAAATTATTTGTTTTACAAAAAAAAATAGTCGAAATATCATGTTAGGTTTATTCACATTTTTCTCTTCAAATAACTGCATTATAATATTGAAAATCAAAATTTTATCAAGATATAAACCATGCTATAACAATATTTTGATTAAATATAGTCCTATAATAATATTCATATGTTATTATTTCCTACTTTATAATTAATGTTCATACTACATGAAAGCACAAAAATGATGAAAGGAAAGTAAGTCACTTGCAAGTCCAAAAAGAATTAAAAGAAATCGATGAATGTGTCCCGAAGTTATTACACTGTTTTTTAACGTTCCGATGAAAATACCGAAGTTGAGGATTGGAGAGGAGTGAACTGAAGGACACTAAATTTACAGTGTTCTCGAGTTTTTTATTTGTTTTTTATTTTTTTAGAAATTCAATTAATTTAGTAAACTGAAACAAATACCAAAATCAATTAAATATAAGAAATACATTCACTAAAATAAAAAGTACTTATTACAAGTCCTAAAAAATTCATAATCAAAAGACAACAATTTTAAAGTCCTAAAAATTAAAAGTGTGTTAAACAAATTACATAAAATAAAAGACGATAAATTAAAACAAACTACAAACGATTCCTCAAAATATGCTCCACAAGAACATATCGAAGTCCCTTGTGCATGTCTCTATCACGTAATTCCTTGGTTTTTCTCATGTGTATGTCACACATCTTGATCCAATTACCTTGTATATTCCCAACAGGAACATAATACTCTTTCGATTTGGCAATACTGAAACCATTGTCTTCAATAACCATGTTATGCAATATGGTGCAATTATACATGATTCGTTTTATAGGGTTTATACTATAAGCTCTTGTCGGTTGTTATAGTATATGCCTAACAGCCTTGGAGGACACCGGATGTCTGCTCAACATCCTTTCGGGCATCTGATTTGTGCTCGAGTCAACTTCACTATATTTCTATCAATAACACTCGAAAACCTCTTAATGAACGATGCCCATGTTGGGTATATCTCGTCAGCAAAATAGTACCCTCTTTCGTAATCCACATCACACACTTTATACGGGATATGGGGAGTGGTGTCATTTAGCATATTTTTTAACAATGGAGATGAATTGAGAACGTTTAAGTTGTTGTTCGACCCCACAACCCCAAAATATGCATGTCGTATGGGGCAATGGTTTCAAGCATGATTGTCGAATACACGTGATCGCGTCGTGTGTATTGGCATTTCCATGCATTTGGGCATTTAGCCCAAGCCCAATGTGTACAATCTATGCTTTCAAGCATTCCCGTAAAACTATGAATGTCTTCATGTTTTGCATACAACCGACGGATGTCTTCCTAGGTTATTTATATCATGTATACGTTTCATATAAATCAATTATGCACCTTGTAAAATTTTGTAAAGTTTCACGTGATGTAGTAAGTAGTAATAAGCAGGTATGATTCCGACAGAGTAAGTAGTAATACCTTCAACAATTCGGAGGAATAATTGTTCTCTCATACAGAAGCGACATTAGAAATACTCAGCGCGATATTTTGCGTTTTCGCTAAAGTAATCGCTCATTAACCTTTCGTGTGCTAAAACGCGATCACGATATATGTACCTACTTATCAACTGTGACCGGTTGGAACTTTCGACTTCTTTTTGAGGATTTAAAAGTTCAATTTGTTAATTACGAGTTTGAATGAAAAATTGCAATGTTTTGTCATCATCGGAAGACATTATTTTTTATATGTGTTTTTAGTTGAGATTGAAAAGAAAGTATAGATTGAGGTGTGAATTGTTTGTATGAATTATATGTGTACATATAGAGTGTTAAAAAGTATTTTTTTAAATATATATATATATATATATATATATTAAAAATGAGTTTATAGTCGTTGACAATATATATATTTTGAATTTATTTTATAAAATAGCCATTGGAATTTATTTTATAAAATAGCCATTGGAATAAAAGAAACATTAAAGCATAACGTCTCGAATTTGACACTTTATGGTAATACTGTCAGGCTGTATGGGTGTAAAGAAACACTATCAGACGGTGTTTTCAAACTGAATAGATGACTGGAACAACTTCATCCCCGTATTCTAAAGAACATAACAATAAACTCATTTGAGGTTTTATTTTAGTGTGGTTGTTGAATCCTTTATTTAATTTAATTTAATAAGATATGATAACAAAACCCATCGTAGTATAATTTGAAATTGCTTGTTTTTGAAGGTTAACCATTTCGAATCTATACCTATAGTTTATTTAAGTATGTTCTATAACAAAACACGTTGCAAATATATAATGAATTTGCTTGATTTTGAAGCTCGACTATTTTATTTATTTATAATAATAAAATAAAATTGTTTTTCTAATTTCGGACTTTATAGATAACCCACACTTCAAGCTTTAGTTTATGTTATCCCCACCACATCTGTTAAAAAGTAAGACATAAGAGAACGGTACCATTTTCTATTTGCAAGTTATTTCACTATTTTCAAATTAACAATTTATGTTTTCTTTTGTTCTGCTTTATAATATTTTTTTTTTTAAGAATACGTCATAAACTATTAGATTAGATGAAGCATTTTCAAATAGGTGGCGATTTGTCTATAACTAAAAGCCTTTTATATATCCAAACTCATACTCAGTACTATTGCGATTAATGGTGTATGAATAATTTTTAATGGTATAAATCACCATCATTTTTAAATAAACGATCTTTAAATTCAAGTGATAGTTTAAATTGAACTTGAAAATTTGATTTAAACATATCATAACATCAATCAATAGTAAATATTACGAGTAAAGGAGAGAAAATGCGACTAAGACATACGCCAATAATTTGGTTTTAGTGTTTGATTTCTAATAAATCACAATTCGTGTATATCAATTTAGTGTTTGATTCATAGTAAAGAAGTAATGATTTGTATGTGATAATTATAAATACGAGGTTGTTTGGAATGTTAATGATTAACGAATGATGGCAGAGATTGCTTATTGTGAGCATCATATCAATGGCCTTGAAATTGAGTGTGGACGGTGGGATCGGGTGTAAACGAAACCCTCGACTTTTGATTTCATTATCAATCTTAAATCACTTTACTCTTAAAAATTAAAATAAAACAAAATAATGATAAGGGGTAACAACAATAAGTCAATAATGATTTTGACACTCTAATTAGTAAGATTGGGTAGTTTATTTACAGAAAACTTCAACTATCTTTTAAGTAGCCATTTTCAACAAATTATTTTTTTAATTAATTTTTTCTGAAATTGTAAAATTTAAAATAAGAGATCAAGTTCTTGCATTTTTTAAAAAAAAGTTATGCAGTGAAAGTCCTTAGGACCTACAATAAAAAATAATATTAGGTATATTGATTAAAATAAGTATTCTTTTTTAATCCACAATTACAATTGATAACATCATATTTTACATTTAATACACTGAAACTTTCTTTTTAAACGTGTATTACATGTGATTATAGATTATATAAAAATACTTTAAGTGTAACTAGCAGATATTCGCGCAAAGTAACAGAATAATTATTTCATTTAGTGATTTTATGGACATTTATTTCAAATGTACACTTGTTTATTTATGGACTAAATTGCATTTAATTTAATTAATGTCTATATCGTTTCCAAAATTAGGTAAGGGTATTTATGTCTTTTTCGTTCTTTAAAAATTGAACTTATTGAAAAATATAGTTAAACAATTTATAAGGGTGTAAGATAAACACACTTAATTACTTTCATTAAGAGCTATTAAAAGTAAGGGTTTTGTTTATCATTTCTCAAAAGAAAAAAGAAACTGTTGAAAACTATTTTGTGGAATACAAAGCTCTGAATATTCAGATCAAATCAAATATAACTAATACCATAAATACAACTGATAGCCACTTTTAAAAGGTGTGTATGTGTATAAAAATCAATAATATTTCAAATTTGTAAATGTAGAAAAAGTAAAGAAAACACCCTAGTTATGTGACTCTGGGCTTAATAAGTGGCAGCCTAATTTAGTCCACAACTGTGAAGTATTTATTTTCTTATAGCAAAAAACCCAGAACCAGCTCTAAATTAATTTTCAATCATGTTCTTCCATAGGCAAAAAAATAATAATAATATCCAGTATAGTACCCAGTATAAGTCTTTTACTGATCATTTATGCTTAAGTTTATTTAAGATGTTTTGTTATCATTGTTACAGTCTTATAATATCATTAACATCATGATATTTGCAGAAGTGGACCACTATGTATGCTAAATTAAAAGGATAAAAAACAACAAAATAAAAGAGGGTACTGTAAGACTACCATATACACGAATCTGTTCTTGTCCTTCGTTTTTAGGTTTACGTTTTGCCAAAGACGAAGTGAGAACGTGAATGTGAGACCCAAATGTATAAACGTCTAATAAAAAAAATATTCAAACTGTCAAAATTATAAATACAAATGATAAAATTTTATTAAAAAATATATTTTTTAATTTTTTTAACATCTTTTTTCAATTTCAAACACAATATATATATACATATATATATATACAATTACCATTTTTTCACGTACAATTATCACCATCTCTACTTATTTTACATATAAATTATATCAAACACATACACTTCAAAATGCCCAAGCATTACCACAACAATTCTCAATCACAATTAAATGATTTTTTCAACAACTTACTCAACAATCATATCCCAAATACGAATTATTCACCGGGGAATTCGTCTTCCGCACCCCAATCGAGCAATCCTTCCCAAGTCATATGAATTTTGCACAATTCGCACCTCTAGCGAATCCGTTTTCAATCCTACCTGAAGAGCCACGATCCCGATACCAACATTAACAATGTTGTCATCAACCTTTAAATAAAAGACATATTTAAAGTTGAGTATAAAACGTAAACTATTTTAATTTTTGTCCGAGCTATACAAACTTTAAATTAATCATAAGGCTAACAACAAAATCATACAAAAATTAACATCTTTTACATCTATATAAATTTCTGTATGCGAGGGCCAATTTTTTAGTCATGTCACTTTGCCATTGAATCTACCCGATTATTGTTTTAAGATAATTTTGATGCAGTTTTTCGAGTTAGTTGCATACCCCTTTTCTACAGTTTTTTATGTTTATGAAAAACATTGATATTAACCTATTTGTATTCATGAAGTTATTTTGCTTTATTTCAAGAGTTAATTTGCAATTATTTTGTCATATACTATTGTTGCTGTCAATTGCCATCATTAAAGTTTAACATAACAAAAATAGTTAATACGAGTTGAGAAAATTTTGTGTCTATCATAACACAAAAGTCTAGGCCCACCTCATCTTTTAGTCATAATATATGTATATGATATTATGATATATGATACGATACTAATCCATCGAAAACCTCAAACTTGCTTTAGTTTTTCTTTAGTTTTTTTTTCTTAATAAATTTGACACATTTTTTTTCTTTTAAAGTGTCATGATCCATAAATGACTTTCTTTTTTATGAATTTATAATCGTAATAAAATATTTAGTAGTAGTTAGACTAATTGGTTTATTGATCCCAATTAACGGGATCTATTTTTTCTAGCCTCTGACTAGTGTTTGTTTTATTCTAATTGAAATTAGCCGTTTCAAAAAAAAATCCATAAATAACTATTTAATTGGATCATCTTGCCAGATTAGAGTCAGGTATGGAATGTACTAGGACTCATACTGTATCAATAATTTCAATAACTTATTTATGAAGGGAGTGAGTATATCTTATTTGTTAAGATTAAGATTGTTTTCATTAGAAGAATGGAGAACATGGAACTTTGAGCATTGATATTAGCCAAACATAGACAATGGACTGACTTAGCTTCAAAGCTCATGAACCTCTCTTTTGTAGGTACCAAATAAGCAACATTACTACTCCATAAACGTAGTGCTACTTCTGGGGATACAATAATACATACAAAAAGAAATAGATCTATTGAGTAAATTATGTAAGACTTGGTACATAACAATAAAAATAAGATTATCAAATCAAATGCTCAATCTCTTCGAAGTTCACCATGTCATTGGGACATTCTATAAAACAAAGTATGCGAAAATATAAATGTGATAACCTCGATTTATAACTAACATATCGAATAAGCTTGTAACTTATATCAAACGTGGTATGTTAGTACAGAGATTGCCAGAAACTGATCAAATGGATGAATTAAGAATTAAGAGTTCAAACAAGTTAAAAATACATGTTAAAACACAATTAGTGCCCACTCATATGTACTGCTATAATTATAGATTAACAAACTTTCTTTTAATTACATGTTAATTCAGTGCTCAATCAGTCAAACCCAACACCTTTGTCACATCAACTAGAATGTGATGGGATCCAATGTGTATAAATGATCTTTTAAGACGGGTGCCTATGAAGTGATGTGTCGATCATCAGCACAAAGACGAGCTTCCTCCAAAGGAAGCTATAGGCACAGACACAGAAGCTCCCTCCAAATTGTCTTTCTTTGCTTCATACTGAAAAAGACAGGGTGAGAACGGAGAAGTGTGACCAACCTTATATATATAATAAATTTATTTATTATTGATAAATGTGGAGTTCAAAAAGTTTAGTCTTTCATGTCATCAAAGATAGTGTTCAGTCTTTGTGACTAAGTGCTGACGTGACGTTGAACTGATAATTTAGTTATTTAGTTTTTATGTCACGATAGAGAGTAGTCTAAGACCACTCACACTCCATCTGCACTCAAGCTTCGTAGTGGGAGCATGGGTGAGCACGGACACAATGCGATCCGTCGTCACACGATACCATCACCCACAACACGGATTCAGGATGAAAATTTACGAGCCCCACTCATGTTTATTTATTTATTATTTTTCTTCCTTTTATCTATTTTAAATAATGTCTAGGTACAACAAATAAATCACAAAGTACAACTTAGTTGATAAAATAGTGTTGCATAGTTATTAATCGTGAAATATAGTAAAAATTACACTGTGGTTAGTCGTGGGACGATATTTAATTATGTTGATGTGCCACCTACAATATCTCACGATGAACCATCACGAATTTGAATGGTCTAATTGATTTTATTACTGTCGGATCAGCAAAAAGTCGCACACTACCTCAGATCCCATATTTATTTGATTATAAAATAAAATAATAATAATAATTAATATAGTAAATATTTGTTAACACTAATTAAATATGTAATTAAATAAGTACCTCATTGTCAAAATAATTCAGATTTAGATATTATATATGCAATGATTTCTTGGAAAAGAGACCCTTTCCCTTGTTACAGGGAGAGTCTATTTTATGCCAGCTCTCTTTTATTCTTGTCATTTAGTCAATTAGCACCACTAGTCCATCATAAATAATGGTAATACAATAAATAATAGTAATACAGCCATTTTCCTATTTGTCTTTTCTAAAACTCTGCAAAAATAAATATTACCCTACAAATTGACCCCATTAATGATTTAACACCTCTCTCAATTTTCCTTCTTCTTCTTCTTCCCTTCAACAATGGCAAAAGCTTTCCATTGATGCCTTCTTCTATACTTCCAACTACCTCCATTATTACCACCTTAATTTTTTACTATTTATATTAATTTTGTATATTTTATCCCTTTTTTCTAAAATAAAGTAAAATTAACACATAAAACACACGGTGCATTAATCACCAACAACCAAACCCTACATTGAACTCTTCTCTTTAACTTCGCATCTAAAACTAGCTTCCCAAAACATTCTCTTTTTAACTACTTTATCTTTCTCTTTTTTCACTTTATCTTTTGTTGATAAAAACCAAGCATTCATTACAAGTACCATACATAAATCTTTGGCTTATCTTTCTGTAATTTTATAATGAGTTAATATCTCAGATTCATGCTTTTAATGCTATGACCGTTTTTCTTTAAAGTAATTGTGAATGTGATTGTGAAAGCTCAAACTTTAATCTCATGTCACACATGTGCTTTGTGACCTTGTCTCTTTATCTCATTTCTTATGCTAATTTTATCACTTTTTAAGAATCTTGAAATGGGGTTCCTTTGTTTTCTTGTTAATTTCAAGAGCATTGTCATCTCATTTCTTCTTATGCTAATTTGATCATTTTTTGTAAATTTTCATGGGGTTTCTCTGTTTTATTAGTTAATTTCAAGATTTTTGTATTATTCTTTTAGGGTTCAAATGGGGTGTTACTGCTTAAATTTGTTGTATTTTATGCTCTTTCTTTCATGGGGTTTCTTTATTTCAAATACCCATCAATTATTGTCAACTCAAACTCAGCTTCTTCTTCAAGTAAGGAAGCATTTGGAGTACCCAGTGCAATTAAGCAATTGGGAAAACTTTAATGGTGATTTTTGTAATTTGGTATCAAACCCACAAGTGAGCATTAAATGTGAAGCTAATTCAGTTATTGAGCTCAAAATCATGGGAGATAAGCTTTCAAAGGTTAGTGATTTTCATGGGTATGCAATAAAAAACCATACTTTATCTCAATCTTTCTCAATTGATTCCTTGGTAGTTACATTAGCAAGATTGAATACCTTAAGAGTTCTTAGTTTAGTTTCATTAGGTATGTGGGGCCCACTTCCTGAAAAAATCCGTAGACTTGCTTCACTTGAACTTCTGGATATGAGCTCAAATTTCATGTTTGGTTCTATTCCGGATCAGATTTCAAGACTTGTAAAGCTTCATACTTTAACATTAGATGGAAATTTTTTCAATGAATCCGTCCCAAATTGGTTCGATCCGTTATCGAACCTCACTATTCTTAGCTTGAAGAACAATAGATTTAAGGGGCAATTTCCATCATCAGTTACCAACATCAGAACTCTCACTGATATTTGTCTATCTCATAATAACCTCACCGGTAAATTACCCGATTTAACAACGTTATCTAGTTTAATTTTATTGGATTTGAGGGAAAATCGTTTCGATTCTGAACTTCCATTGTTGCCTAAAGAAGTTACTACAGTTCTTTTGAGTAATAACTCATTTAAAGGCAAAATCCCTGAAGAATTTGGCAAACTTAATCACCTGCAACACCTTGATTTATCGTCAAATTTGTTAACGGGTACACCGCCATTTGCACTGTTTTCATTGCCAAACATCAGTTATATGAATCTTGGATCCAATATTTTAAGTGGGTCACTTCATAATATCATGGAATGTGGAGAAAATCTTGGGTTCGTTGATATTTCAATCAATAAGTTCACGGGTAGTCTTCCTTCTTGTTTGGATAAGAATGCGAGCAATAAACGGGTTGTGAAGCTCAATGGGAATTGCTTGATTGGGGGTAATGAACAGCAACGGTCAGATATTAGTTGCAAAGAAGATATTATTAAGAAAAAAAAATCTTGGGGTAGTGCTGTATGGATTGTAATTGGTGTGATTGGTTTGATGGTGATCTTTTTGGTCATAGTTGCATTTATTCGATTACTTTTTCGTAAAAGGGAACGTCGAAGGGAGACTGTTACGTTACAGCACACGGTTCCAAAGGTTATTCAGGATGGTTTACCTACCGGGGTTTCTTCTGAAGTTCTTGCAAATGCTAGTAAGTTCTTTTAAAAATGTCATTTTTGGTCATTTTTATGTATTAGTTACTTAAATAATCATATTTTGTCACACTCAAAGATGTAATTATTGGATACTTGCAACTTTAAACTGCATAAACACATCCATACATTTTTGTATAACCCTTTTGTGTAGTATTTATTAGTCTGATACTGAATCTGGTTATATTCGATATCATACTTTCAAATTGCATATCCAAATGCCTAAATATCATTTTAATTTGTGGTTGAGAGTTCATTATAGAACACTAAAGCAGTAGATTGTATTTAGGGTTCATGTGTTTTTGTTTTCATCTCAGGGATCATATCTGAAGCATCTAAGTTAGGGACACAAGTTGCACCATCATGTCGAGTTTTTTCTATAGAAGAGTTAGCTGAAGCCACAGATAATTTCTCTGCATTGTTGTTTCTGGGTGAAGGTTCGATAGGAAAGGTATCATTACGTTTGTGTTGTATGCTTTAAGTTGTACGTTCTTTCCTTTGCAAACAACAGAGAAAGTTTTGACCTTTATGGTCAAACTAGCTAAATATTTATCTTAGTATTGGTTTGCATTTTCTAACTCGTATGAAAAACTTAAAAAAAAAACCCATCGGTGTTATAACACCATACTTCACTTAGAAGAACATACATGTGAAATCCTTAATGATCTTTGAAGTACTAGGTTTGACCTCAAAGGTCAATAGTTGTATCTATTTTGAGGAATAAAGTGAACATCCAACTATTCACTTTGCACGATTTCTTTCTTACTTGCATCATTCATGCGTAAAACATGATTCGCAATCGTAATATCTCATCCCATAAGCCATGATACTTCCATATTGCATAACTAATCTAGGTAACATTAGAATTTTCATTATGAATCAACTTTTAAGCTGTTGATTTTGCAGCTCTACAAAGGAAGATTGGAAAACGGAAGCTATACCGTTATACGATCTCTCTCCTTATTTAAAAAATACTCAATCCGAAACCTCAAAGTTCGGCTGGATCTTCTGTCAAAGCTTAGACACCCACATCTCGTTGGATTTTTGGGTTATTGTATAAATGATTCAGGTTTAGAAGATTCCACTTCAAGCAGAGTCTTCCTTGTGCATGAGTATATATCTAATGGAAATTTCCGTGCTCATCTCTCAGGTCAGTATGCTCATAGCTAAATTTATTTATGGAAAATATAAACCTTGCAAATTTGCTATTTTAATTAGGGCCCTTTTATATAAGGTAAAGAACTCGTGAAAAACGTGTAACAATTTCTATTCTAGTGAACTTATTTTTATAATCAACATTTATTGACCAGTACTATAAGTCTATAATCAAATCCCTGGCAAATATTTGGCAGTTCAATGGAACTTTTTTTAGTTCGATACATATAGAAAAGAATAATCAAGAACATTATATCTGGGCTCCATCAGATTGACCATTTTTAGCAACTTCTAAAATATTGTTTGCAATGATGTGTGCAGACGGTTCTCCGGATCAGTTTCTCAAATGGTCAGATAGGTTAGCAGTTCTGATTGGAATTGCCAAGGCAGTGCATTTTCTGCATACTGGTGTAATTCCTGCTTCTTCAAGCAATAGATTGAGAACAAATAATATATTGCTTGATGAGCACCGTATTGCAAAGCTAAGTGACTACGGAATGTCCATCATCACAGAAGAACTAGAACAGTTTGAGGTTATTTTTCTTAATCTTTTGTTGTTAATACTCAATTTTTCGTTGCACTTTGTGTCGTGACTTGGATTACTTTTTTGATGCAGGCAAAGGGAGATGGTCCAAAATCATGGTAATGAACCCTCTTCTTGGTTAATGTTTCTGAACTCATACAGATTATTACTAGAGGTTGCAAAATGGGTGGGTCGGGCGGGGTTGACTTGAAATGCTTTTTGTCTTGTTTTGATTTTTATTTTGTTAACAATTTAGTGTTACAAATATGATAATATAAAGTTTACGATTTCTTGAATACTTTAATTATATGAATACAATTTGTTGAAGGTTTTATGCGTATAGACTATAGAATACACGTTAGGTGACTTTCAAACTGTTCCATCTAACCTGTTTACTTTTTAGTTATTTGTATTTTTATTTCATCTTATGTGTTTGACCTGTTAAAGTATAACCTAAAACATTACCAGAATTGACACATTCATAGGTAAATGGTTTAGAATTGCCACCTCTAGTTTCTGTACTCAAATATGTTGACAGTAGTGTATGGATAATATCATGATGTACGGAGTCAAATGTTGCAGGCATATGAAGAAGTTGGCTGATGACGTATATGATTTTGGGTTCATTTTGCTCGAAGCACTTGTGGGGCCGATTGTAACAGGAAAAGGAGAATCATTTTTGCTGAGTGAAATGGTGCGAAATATCTCATTGCTCATCTTTCTTAAAAGGACTCATAAAATCAAGCCTTTCTTGAAAAACATTAGTACATATCAATATTTAATTATTATTTTTTTCGTTTATGGAATAGAAATCTTTTGGAAGTGAAGATGGTAGGCAAAAAATTGTGGATCCAATAGTGTTAACTACGTGCTCACAAGAATCATTATCAATTGTGATATCGATCACCAATAAGTGCATATCTATTGAACCAGCAAAGCGGCCTTCATTTGAAGATGTACTATGGAACTTGCAGTATGCAGCTCAAGTACAGGCTACAGCTGATTCTGAACAGAGATCAGAGAGCACATTTAATGACACAAACTCGTTAACAAGTTAGTAGAAGCAATAGATACCCACTCAAAATCAAGATTCGATCATATTCTATGCACATAATTAGATGTGTAAACTACCTTTAATCATAGTTTTCTCATTACCATTCTTGTAACAAATCTGTAAATTACAAATTGTTATAAATTCTTTGATAAGTTTAACAGTGGGCATGAAGATGGTCAGGTCCATATGAAATATCAAAAAGTTGTGTCCGTTCCACAATTTAAAAGAACAAGGAGTTAATTGTATCAAAATATTCAACTTTAGCATTTCTATTGTTGTATACTCGTATGTATGGAAATAAAATAAAATTTATATTTTGTGTAGCTCACCTCCGGCACATGAAAACGGGTGATGTGAGACCGCTATATAGACGTGGCAGACTTTTGTTGTATCATATATGGATGTCACGTCAACGAAAAACCAGTCACCCGACTAACAGGTGACCGAATAAATACATTAGCTTTTTTGCGAAGTTTAATACAATATAACTTTAGCCGGATACATATAATAACAGAAACGATGAAGTTGAATACATTCTCATGTGATTTGTTCAAAAATAAAATTACGCTTATTTGTTAATCACAACTGAGCTTGACAACTAGAGGTTTGGAAGAGCTTTCGCCAATGTTGAATGGCTCGTCCTCCCCTTCTTGTAACTCTGCAACCAGTTTCGATAACTTCTGTACCACTTCACTGGCATTTGGCCTCAACATAGGATCATCCTCCACACACGCTTTTGCTAGATTCGCTAATGTGGCTGCTGCATCAAACGAATAATTCTCCTGCAATACATTATCCATCCATTCCCTTAGCTTCTCAGCAGCATCACTTGATTGCAGTATCAACTTTATTTTCTCACATAACAAAACACCCTTTTCTTCTTTTTCCATCTTGCCAACGGGTGGTTTTCCTGATAAAATTTCCAGCAAAACCACCCCAAAAGCATAAATATCTATACTTTTCGTCATTGCATCTGAACTTTTACCTAAAAGTTCAGGTGCAATGTACCCTGTATCCCACGAAGAAGGTTCAACTTCGGAGCTACTTTTATTTTTAGCACATTCTTCCATGCCAAAATTCCCAATCTTGGCATTGAACTCTTCATCAAGAAAAATATTTCGACTTTTGATGTTTTGGTGAACATAACTCGGGCTCATTATCTGATGCATATACTGCAACCCAGTGGCAACATCTAAACAGATTCTTAGCCTTTGATTCCATGTCAAGAAACAGTGACATGAAGCGATAAAATGGCTCTTCATTGCTAATCCACCATGAACCCAGTCTTTTAGTGACCCGTTTTTGGCATACTCAAACACCAAATACGCATCATCAGATTCACCTGTTGTACAAGTCCCCAACAATTTGATTATATTTGGGTGAAAATTTGTCGAATCATGAAATAATTCAAGCTTAATCTTGGACACTGAATGTTGCTTGGTGCACTTGATAGCCAAGTTTTTGCCTTTGTGGCGGCCGTGATATACTCTGCCATTAATGAGGTTGTTAGAGCAGAAGTTGGCTGTGGCGGTAGTCAGCTCTTCAATCGTAAAGGTTTCCACCAACATCAGTTTCTGAGTAGAGGATTCAAATGAGATTTTGTTTTCGCTAAGTGATCGTACACTTAGACTCGACTGTTGAAGCTTCAAATCAGCACTTCTGTTTGATAAAGAACCACGATGTAGATTTATATTTTTTCCCTTGTTCTTCCATAGGATTATGTACAATGTGGATGCTACAATTATAATACATATAATGAATGCAACAATACTTATAGAAATGTAAACATGAGGTTCCCACATCTTTTGGAATAGGATTAAGGTATGCAACTGTTAAAGCTCATATGAAGAAAAACTAAGCCTTAATGACAAATGGACAAATGGGCAAATGGCAATCGTTCAAATGGATCTCACAAAATTTTAAAATAAATATGTTTAAATCCTTAACTTAACGATAATCCCAAGAAGGCCAAAAAGGAGTGCACATATTAAAAATCTGACATGTTTAACTGGTAGATCTCCTTGGTTCATTGAAAATGTATACAAAATGAAAAAATTTCTAGGTCGATAATAAATGGATTAATTATACTGAAATATATTAAATTACTCGTTAACTTTTATTTTTATTTTCAATTATTACTAATAGTATTCAACTAAACTTCTATAACTTGTGAAGTATAACAATGATGTATCACAAGTTTAGATGATGCGGTAATAATGTGACAACTAATAATATATATAGTTCTCCATAACATTAATAAACATACAAAATACATGATGAAAAAGTTATTAGATATATACAATAAAAATTATTAAAAGTTTATTACACCGTCATTCTTTTAGCTATTTGTATCTCTCATCTCATGGTGTTTTTTTCCCTAGCACAATTGATTTTTAATAATATTACTTACATACGTAAGTACTCAAGCACTACTCGTTAACCGGAGACAACGCGAAATGCAAAAATGTCATCGTATTTATGGGGTTTCGGGTCAAGGAGGGTAGAAAACATTGGATCTATACATAAAAGAGTAAGTTTATGGACAGGTTTGTTGGGGTTATAAAAGGGCAAACTTTTTAAAACTTCTATGCAATTGCAACACCAAAAGCCAATGTTTCAATGGCCAATGCTTCTTCCCTAGACAAAAGAACTTGCCCTTTAATGTGTATGTACAAAAGGCATAAACAGTTGTACATTAACTATGAATATATGAAGAAAGATTACAGATGTCGATTCAGGAAGCTTATGTCAACTTTGAGGTTCAAACTACTAGAACATAGTATACCATTTTGTCAACAGATATTGCATGTGCACATGTCTACGCACGCTTCTTGTTGGTCTGCTCAAAATGAACCAACCCCAAGAGGTAAAACAAACTGTTGTAGGATAATATTATGTAGAGAAAAATGATATTATATGCCTTAATCTATGTTTAATACATAGACTATAATAATAATAATGAAATAAGAAAATTACCTATATAAATTATCTAGAGTATTTAATTCAAATATAAATCATTGTAAGAATTTATTTTTTTAAAATAGACGACAAAATAATAGAAATACAATTATATCTGGCAATTTTTCCTTAACTAATAAAAAGTCGTCGCGTGTCCCTTTAAAATCGGCGGTCAACAGCTAAAATGCAAAAATTCGCCTACCACAAGATTTCGACACGTGTCAAATAAAATGCCAAAATAGAAATATATGTTCGGCGAATCTAAAAATTTAGCTTGACACAATTAAGATAAGCCATATGTCAAAGGAATATCATTGGTGAAAAGAAAATCGTCAATCAACGTGTCAAATAAAAATTGTCAAAATGAAATTTAATTTCGGCAATCCCAGTGATACTTAATGTGTTACGTAAACTAAGTATATAACTGCAAACTTTTATGTGTTCAATCACCTTCAAAATACAAAAGTATGGTTGTCTTTGAAGAAAAAACATTGTATTTTTCTTCAAACTGTCATAGACTATTTGTTTATGAAATTCATTAACATGTTGACCGGATTAAATTGCATTTCGGCGATTTCCGTTTGATATGTTGACCGGCGATTTTCTCTTCACAAGGGATATTCCTTTGACATGTAACTCATTTTTAATTGGGACGAACTAAATTGTTAGATTCGCTGGACATATATTTCTATATCGGCGATCTTATTTGACACGTGGCGACATCTTCTGGTAGGCAATTTCTTGCGTTTTGGCTGTTGACCAGCGATTTAAAGGGACATGCGGTGATTTTTTATTTGCTAAGGAGAAGCGGGCGAAATCACTAGATATGTAATTGTACTTTAACAATTTTATTGTCTATTTATGAAAAAAATTCCTAACATGATTTATATTTGAATTAAATGCTTTGAATAGTTTATATGGGTAAATTTCTCCAATGAAATAGAGAATGTATCAGGCGTATGATAAACACAAATAATCTTCATTTAAGCTACTGCAACAAAAAACATCAGTGTATGATGTTTGCTATAGTGACGCACATCAGATATGATTTACAAAACCTCTTATATTAGTACGTATGATGATTCGAGAGGTTTGGATAAAACTTTCAGTAATTTCTAGCTATTTTTTAAATTCCATGACTTTTTTTAATAGAAACCCGCTATTTTTACCGTTATGATACATTGTCATGTTATTAAATTTGGTATCATATCACTGATTTACAAATTATAGGGGATCATATGCATACAATGAAAATAAATAAAAATTTATTGTACAAAATAGAATAAATTAAATGATTAGATACAATAAAAGTTCTTGTTTGCTTAAACTAGTTTGGCAGTTTGGCCTATATAAAATCCACAAAGCAAGGTCGTACCATGAGCCTAAAAAACTGGGCCGAATACACTTGTACATTTGACTAGTTAAGCCCAAATTATACCAGCCCATATATTAAAAACTTTTTACATTGAAGGCTCTTAATAAAACTACCAACTTAAACACGTTATTAAATTCTTTGATGAATTTGGGAGCGACGAAGCCACACAAACATATATAAATTGACTTGTTTAATTGTTTTTCACACGATAATAAATACTAATCTTAAGATCAAAATGCTTACGGGTAAATTAGTGAACGTAAAACGTTTAAACGTATATTTCACTGTACAATGGTTGCTTATGCTCTTTTTGGAGCTAATCCTGTACATATTAGTTTATTTGGGTTAATAAAATCTTTGCTTTAAAAAACATATATTTCACCTGTAAAACCACAAAAAAAATGAGTTAATATATCACGATTAAAAATTAGTAATAAATTTAAAACCCCATTAATAACTATTTAATTTAATTATATGGACGTTGAAAACAATAAAAGTAGCACCCATTAATCGCTCAGTTGCTGTTGCTGTCACTGCTTTTGTAAAGCTACTATCACGATCATTTTAGCTTACTGAGGAAAGAAAGAGGACAAAATAGATATTTGTGACAATAATTCAATAGTGCCAAATAAACCACATCATCATACTAAAATAAAAACCTAATATGTGTTACATTTTGGAGTCTACTTTTAATTTTATTAAATCACAAGATAAAATATCTAGGGGAAATGGTTGATTACTTGATCTTTTGCTACCATTAATTTGGCAAAATCTTTGCTCGCAAAATGTATAAGAATATTATTGTTCATTTTTAGTTAATAAGTTTTGATTTAATTAACAAGTTACAGAGAAAAAACTTAATGATTCTACTAGCTACTTGTCTCGATTCGGGATTTACATATGATTGAGTACGTTTGGTGGATACGAATAGAGTTTTAATATATCATGGAATATTCATCGATTAACAATCGATAATACATAGTATCTTTGTTACAGAAAGTATAAGATTATAAGTTCAAGTCTTACACTCTTATAACCAAAATTGCTAAATAATTCATGTATATTCTTTATATTATGAATAGATAATTAACTGTGAACTAGTATGACTTGTTGGTTATGAATCTTTTTCACTACAAAAGTTAGATTCTTGTAAGTTGAAAACTAAACATTATTCTTTTGTTCCTACTTTAATTTAATAACATTATTTAATTTAACGTCTTGAAAGAGTTTTTTATGATTTATCCATAATAAAATAAAATACCAATAATAAAAATAATAATCATAATGCCATAATAATAATACTGACAATAATAATAATATACGGTACACTGAAGCCATAAATGATCAATGATCAAAAGCAAATGCACGTTTCTAGTAGCTTATAGTATAATATAATCCAATTGTTATCGTTTTATTCCTATTTTGCAACCGATCTCTAATAGAGGCGGTAGTAGAGGTGGGGCAGGGTGGACATTGCTCCCACAAGCTTTTTTAGTTTACTGTGATCTGTTTGAAAAAAAAAAGTTCTTTGCTTTATCCTAAATAGTTATTAATTAATATAATGAGCAAAAAATAGTTGTAATTATCGTTGAATTATTGGTAAATGATTAATTTAGTTACTGGTAACTTATCATTATCATTGAATGATGAAGTTAAAACTCTTAATATATTAGTTTTGGATCACATATTGTTGATTAACCTAGTCACTACTATGAATATGAAGTCAAACCTTCTCATTATAGTAGAAAAAAATCACCGAATGAATAAATATCAACTAAGTGTATTATGTTCACTGGTTATGCCGAAGAGATTTACTCACTCACAAAATAAATATAGTAATCACAACTGAAGAATAAATGGAGGTCACTGAAATATAACAAGTCAAGTCACTAGAGCACCTTAGCTCGCAGTGAGTGAGAAAATTTATTGATAATCGAGCAACTTCATAAATATAAGAATAAAGTCTCGACAAGTTACAACTTGCTAGTAAGAGTGACATCAAGCTATATTGTGATTGGTGGAAAACCAACACACGTAAGAAGCATGATCATAAGAGAACCACCTAATATTCATTTTTAACCGTTTGTCCGTTAGAAGGAAACCAATCACACAACGACACGTGTCATTCGATTTTCCTATAATCCATGAGATATTTACGGGAAATATCTTGCTTATAAATAAAGTGGCCTATTGTACTCAGACGTTTAATGATTTCGAGTTAGCAAGTGCTACATTAGCTTGTAATTTGTATTAAATAAATCTAAACATTGGTTAGATTATTCCGCGTCTTATATTTTAGTGTAATTTGTGATTAATAAATTTGTCAATCAAGTTATTGATTATTGTACCCTTTGTTACCAAATTTTAGACTTATAATTCATACTCTGTTAACTAAACAAGTGTTTCAAACTTATTAATAATTTGTTAAATGCTTTAAAATACAACAATTAAGTATTAAATTATACTCATCTCCTTTTACAATTCAAGCTATACATTCTAATTCTGTATCATTTATTTTATAAGACATAATTGTTGAAATTAACAACAATGGTTAACAACCATCTTACTTTTTGAGAAGGGCATGAGTTCGAGTGTTGCCTTACTGATTCTTTCCTTCTCCTTTTTCCTACATTCACCATCTTATTCATTTATTTATTTTTCTAATGTAAAGTATCACTCGTATTTTATTGGTTAAGAAGTTATCTAATCATTTTACTTTTCTCTTTTGTAGTTTTACTAAATTCTTATTTAACTTTATATTGTAAAATGACAACATGTTATTCTTCCCTTCATGCAGAGAAGTTCTTAATGATGAGAAAATCAGTAAGTTAACTGAATACTTTTCAATAACATCGAATTAGAAATATTGAAAGACGAAAACTCAGCAAAAGATAACAAAAAGACAATTCTTAGGTTTCATATTTTGATAAAACTATTAGTTTTCTAAATTTAAGAATATATTTCACTATCTTTGTAAGTTGGCATTATAGTTTTGAATTTCTAGTAATAAATATCGAAATAAATAAAAGTTGAAATTTAAAATTTCAATTAATATAAGAATGTCTGAATTTGTTCAACGTTTTAATTGTATTAAAACCGAATTAATTATATCTTTATTGACTAAAAAAATTAACACCGAATCAAAATCCGATATAATTTATAACGACAACTTCCACATGATTTTTTTTTTTTACCGCCCCTAATCTCTAATAATGTGTTTTTATATAATTATATTTAATTCGATTGAATATCAGTTTGAGATTCATAAAATCATTCTGAAGAATTCAAACACTTTTAAAATTGTCAATGATCACCAACTACTAAAGACCAAATACAAGTAAAATATTCTCAATTTATCTTCATACTAAACGTCACACAAATCACGAGTTATGACAACAACTTTCACATGTTAATATAAAATCGATGGCTAAGGTCCATGTTAAGAGTCATGAACACTACATGTAACGTTTTTTTTATTTGTTTGGTATTGACCTTAAATTGAAGGTAGTTCAATAAAAAATGTGGTTCAACATTGGTTTGCAAATAATAATAAAATAATTAATTAATCATATTATTAACATCATAGTGATAGATTCATAGTAGATGTGTTTATGATGCTTTTTATTCTAAAAGTCTTACACTTTAATGTTATGTCAGCATATTTGTTAAATATTATACATTAAGAAAACTAGCATGTCAAACATTATACTATTACATCATCACATTTTTTGGGTTCTATAACTAATTATGACCAAGATATATGGGATTACGTACATATTTTGCTTTCTACCAATAAAAGGCACATTACTTTCATTTCAACTTAATGTCAAAATAATATATTTGGATGGTGATTATTGCTCTTAAACCAAACAATCCCTAACTGATTTCATTCCTAATGTATCTCACATTATATCACATATAATTACACCTTCCGTCTTAAATATATAGTCTTCTAACAAACATTTTACGACTTAAATATAATACGTAAATGTTAGTTTTGTCTTTATATTTAAGGTGAGTTTAACTAAAATTATTTATTAAAAATAATAAATGATGGTATATATGAGAGTTAATAATTTTTATAATAATTTTTTAAATAAATATTTGTTTTTAAGAAAAATAATATAAATTGAATAATAAAATCGAGACGAAATGAGTAAACATAAAAAAATATAGGAGCATTACATATTTTGCTTTCTTTGAAAAAGGAAAACAAATAAAGAAATATATTCGTACTTTTATATCAACTTATTGTTATTATAAAACAGATATCTTCTAATGATGATTATTGAATTGAATTATTGATTATTGATATTGATCGATTATTGATCTTAAACCGCACAATTCCCCATTGATTTCTTTCCAAGTACGGTCCTCCATAAATATAAAACACAAATAAATAATCTTGTTAACTACAGTTTCCAAAATATTATATAAAACAGAATAACTACTTCAAAAAAATACATAATAATTAGACTATTTTCTATAACGACATATAAAAAAATTGAAAAATTAAATTAGTAGTTCAGATGCGACGCCAATTCTCATTATCATCTACCGCTCTTTCTTTCCTCCCCGCTATTCACGCATGAAGATCGTCGTATGTATGCTCGACTTCAGGTGTATCACATAAACTAATTTTTAAAAAGACTTAATACTTCTTATGATGACATAAATAATGAACTTTTATGTCTTCCAAATTTATCAATAATACTTTTATTATATGCTTAAAATAAAAAACAAATTGGTTCACTATCTTTCCGTCTCACACGAGATGGAGGCAAGAAAAACATAATGTTTTGGCAAAGACAGAAGAAGAGATGAGACCATACAGAGTGGTCTTATTGAGCACACATATGACATACCCACTCTAACTAACTTTAATCAAATATAAAATCTATAGTCTTCAAAACAGAAAATTCGCTTTTGTTGAATGCCAACAAAAAAATGTATTACTATTTTGGCTGTTTGTTATGGAAAACAAAAGCAAACAAATTTTAGAAAAAGAAAAATACTTTTCAAATAAAGACCGCTGAAAAGTAACGCGGCCCGATTAATACCACCAAACCAAACACTCCCCAATCAACAGGCCCCTTCCATTATCCTCTTAATCAAAGCCCACCCAAAATTATTTACACCACAGCCACTTTATATCCCAAAAACATACTAGTAGGTGATATTTGGCTAGAAATTATATAAAAACGTTACAGTTTCATTATACTACAAAATACAGAAAACATGGGTGCCTGTGTTTCTTCACATAAAAAATCATCATCTCCAATGAAATTACACAAATCATCATCTGTGGTTAATCGGAAAACAGATAATGATATGGTGATTCCACCGTCGCCTGTTAAGGAAAAACTTCCGATCGTCGTTAATAATGGCAATGTTGCTGTTAAGCCTCAGTTTCCCCCTCTTCATTCATCCGCTAATTCTCGTGATTTTGGTACGATTTTTTATATACGTGTACTTTTTTTTATATATCTCTATAACCTTGATAATTACGTGTTTGTTTATTGTTTTTGTTGAATGTTTTGTGCAAATTGATTTTTGTGTTATATAAATTTGTTATCTGATTATTGTGTTTCCAGATAGCAGATAATAATTTGGATTAAAGTTGTTATCGGATTTATTTATTTTTAAAAAGAAAAAATTGATATAAAAAATTGATTATCTGATTATTTTTAAGTGAAATAATCTGTTTGAAACAAATTGTATGTATCATAGGTTATCGAAATCTATTGTTTCGAAACGCGTAATCATGTAAAAACACACTCTTAAACTGGCTGTTTGTTACGTTATGTTATGAACAATCAACATGTGATGTTTTGTGATTATGGTTGGTTGGTGGGTCTGTTAAGCCTTAATTATTTATTTAATTGGTTTTCTAGGGATTTTGTGCTGCTTTACTTGACTCATACCTTACCTTTTACTGTTGATTCTGATTTTATTTTATTAATAATTATATTTTTTGATGATGATCTTATGATTATTAAGTGAGTTTCTGCATTTGATGATCATGATAAGTATGTATATGTGCTCTTTTAGTGGTCTGATATGTTTGTAACTTGAAAAATAAATGGAATAAATTACATAAAGTTGTCATATTCTTTGCTTATCATTGAAAAGTGGAAAAGTTGAGCTATGAATTTAGAGTTATATAGAAGATATATATACAGCTTGTTGAATACCAAGTAATAGCATCTTCTCCATGAGTTACGGTCTCTGGTGATTGGTTATAATCTAGTTTCGATCACGGTTTTGCTTAACTTGTATGTTATTGAGTTGACTTGAGTTATGTGTAAAATAATAAAATATGCTGAAAAGCGAACGGGTCAAATGGGTTGAACATTATCTAAAATGTATTGTTATTACACAAGTTATCTAAGGTGTATTGTTGTTGCATACAAGTATACAACTTTACTATATGTTAAATTTGATATGGAAGTTATTAAGTGAATATGTATTGAATGATTGATACAAGGGTTGTTGTTGACTATTTGAAATATACGTTGCTGGTTTGCTCGAATATTTAATATATGTTTTTCATATCACCTTGCAGGTAGTAAAGAGGAGTCATTTTTCGATTCCCAAGCATGGTTGGACTCTGACTGTGAATCTGATTTTATGAGTGTCAATGGAGGTAAGATATTTGTTACATAAATCAAATATATAGCCACGCATCTATGTTTCCAATCAGTGTATACTCTGAATTCTGAAACATGTGTTATAATTACGTTGTCTTTTCACTACCTAAAGTTGAAGACTCGAGTTTCAGAGTATGCGCTTGCATACCTTTAATCCTCTTCTAGATTTGGTTTTCGCTCATTTTGAGTTTATGTTTGTATTGTTCTTGTCTAGTGTTTGTGTTAACTTGCTATAATATTTGCAGAATTTACACCATCAAGAGGCAATACACCTGTGCACCATAAATTCCTTACCAGCACCACACAAATGAAGGACAGTGCACCTGCCGTTGATGACCAGCAACCTTCTGTGACCCCATCTCAACCATCTGTAAGTCCAATAAAGAAGAAAAAACGACTTTCTGAACTTTTTAGTGAAAGCCTTAGAGAGAGTTATAACCTCGATGATGAAAGTGAGGAAAATGGTGAACAAGCCAATGAGAAGGGGGTGGTGGAGAGCCATGATGCTACAGCAGTTCATGGTAGTGGTTTAAAGACGAAGAGGGAGAGATGGGTGGAGATTGTGCAGGTGAGCGGGTGCTTACCGAGGGTGCTTTCTAGTTGTAGGCCCGTAACTCATCAGCAATCACAAGTAAGAAGAAAGTAAGCATGAGCCTGAACATCGACATTGAGCTTATATATGATGCTCCTTGATGAACCAGTTATCGGACTCCAATCTTGAATGTATAGAAATGAGAAGTCTATATCAATATAATGTACTTATGTCCTTTTGAATTTCTGAATATTAATATGCAACTTGTAGTAAATGTTGTGCCTCTGAATCAGGTGGGTTTGACCGGACTATGTGAGTTGAACATATTTTAGTTTATCCGAACTTATAATAATAATAATAATAATAAATAATTAAATTATATATAGAAGGATGTTGTATCAATCTTGAAATATTGAGGAAACTTAATTGCGGTTTGAATAAGCCTGAGAATCGTAATTAATTAAAGTCTTAGAGCACAAAAAGTGGATTTTGATGTTGAACAAGTATAGTGTGGAGTTTTATACTGTGAATCACACCAACTTTCACAATTAAGGTGAATAGGTCACCCGACTTCCACTCAATAGTGAAGTTAAAAACAATAAAAATTCACAAAATCTTTCACACAGTGAAAACGACATTGGTTCGGTATTACTAACAGGGAGCGGAAGTTTCAGTGTGGAAGAATAATTCACGGTGAAATTCAAATTTCGTTCCCCTGCTCTTATGAAACAAACAAAAAGGTGTTTTTCTTTTCTTAGATAAGATGAGCAATCTCGATAATGGTTGATTCTTGTTGTTCAGTATTTTCTGTTATATAATATGTTAGATGCGCATTTTATATTTTTAATTGTTGATAGCTGAAAATGTTGACCGCTTTATACGTCACACACAGATGATAACACGTGAAATATAATGTTCATACTAATTCAACAAACGAACCCTTTTAGCAAAATCCTAATTTACATAACTGAGATACACTTCTAACTTCTAAAGGATTGACCCTAAAATTGCATCATATCAGAATTAAACAACGAACTATAATATACACTATGCACTACCTTTTGAGATTTGGATGCATGTACGAATATGTGATGTTAAGTCATCAAAATTAGATAATAGTATCTAGATGGGGTTTTATTGTATGGTGTTGTAGCTATCAATCGACTTAATTAATCAGTTTCAACTGAACACGACATCTATTTTAATAAAGAAAGGCTCTTACAAAACCAGAATAATAATAGTTTTGTTACAACATATGGATGAGATGAGATGAGATGAGATTTGCATCTTAATCTTTAACTACGAGAATCCGTTTTCAATAATTAACTCGCATCAATTATCAATTTATCACCAACTTAAACTTATCGTCTAAAATTAACTATTAAATTCGTTAATTAATGCCACATGATAAACGACAGTTCGTTTTACTAGAAACATTTCAATTTCAAATTCAAAACTAATATTATAATGAGTTCCGAATCGTGACAGATCCCTGAATATGCCATTTATTTATCGTCAAATAAATTGTAAACCTGGCCGTAAAGCTTAAGACCAACGCGTAATTTCCGACGACTCTACTGACTGACTTTTGCTCCAATTACGATGCCGGAGCGAACGACGTCGATTGATTACGTCATGGAAGCCGCTTCCGGTCCTCATTTTTCCGGCTTGCATCTCGACGATCGATTCCTTTCACCCTCGTCATCTTCCTTACTTTCCGATTCAATCAAACAGCCGTTCGTCATCGGTACGTGTTAATCGGTTACCCAATTTTATCAGTTAGTAAAAACTGTTTTACAATTATTTTATATTCTATAATTGTTTACTAGGGGTTTCTGGTGGTACTGCTTCCGGTAAGACGACTGTTTGTGACATGATTATTCAACAACTTCATGATCATCGCGTTGTTCTTGTTAATCAGGTATGTATGTATTTGTTATTAATTTTTGGATTATAACACTTACATTTTTTGTCTAATTATGAGATATGCGATAAGCTGGTAATAATATTTACAGTTTGATTATAGATGGAGGCTAAAATTGTTGTTGATATCGTAACACATCTATTAAATGCATAAGTTTGTAATTATAGATGATTAGATGCTAGAAAGCATTAATAATAAATGAATGATTGAGCATAAATGTGCTGTTATAATTGTGTGTCTTAAAAAAGTTAAGAGGTTCACATCAATTGTTGTGACCGCTGATGTTAGGCACGAATTATTACGTTGTGAGAAACAATCAAACAAGTTGAGTGAGAAGTTCGGCGTTCAACTAGTCAGCAATAAGAGTGTTTTAGTCTTTCTAAAACTGAACTATGTAGATGTTGCTGTTAGATTTAGCCTATCATTGATTAAACAAATATGCTAGTATTGCTAGCAACAATTTTTCTAGTGTTTTGGTATTTTGAAATTTGAACAAATTACGACTTTCATAACTTCTACATAATCTTTTATTATTATTATTATTATTATTATTATTATTATTTTGTCTACGAATGAAAAATTTCTAATTTGAATGGGAGTATCCTTGAAGTTTCGAATATGAAGTGTCTGTTGTCATGTAGGATTCATTTTATCGTGGTTTGAGCGCTGAAGAATCTGATCGTGTCCATGAGTATAATTTTGACCACCCTGGTAATGTTTTTCTTTAGTTTAAGGCTTTGTCAGTTTTCATCTTACTTTATAATGTGAACATTCTCATGTTGTAAAAATATATATATATATATAAATTTCTGTTATTGTAGATGCTTTTGACACAGAGCAAATGTTGGAATGTGTTGGAGAGCTCAAACAAGGAAACTCAGTGCATCTTCCAATTTATGACTTTAAAAACCACCGCAGATGTAAAGAGTCCTTTCGTCAGGTACTTAATTATGTGAACATACTGTCTTGAATGGTTTCCTTTGACCAGAAAAGTATGAAAGTTATGTGTTATCAGTTTTTCTTACTGAGTACCGTTTTAAAGAGTGCGAATCCTGAATGCTATTCTATATCTGTATGATAAATGATGATGACCAAGATTGTATTTTTAAAAATTACCTTTGTAACTTATCTTTAATCTTTATTGTGCTTGTCAGGTCAATGCGTCCGATGTGATTATCTTGGAGGGAATACTGGTATTTCATGACCAAAGAGTTCGTGATTTGATGAATATGAAGATATTTGTTGACACAGGTGTTTGTTCTTTTACTTTCATTCTATCACTATAAATTGTTACCATATTTATGTAGCACTTACTGTAGCTAATTGCTGTGATCTATACCTTCAGCCTTCAGCTGTCTTTCTGCCTATTTATTTTGGTGCTTGTATGTGAATGAAGTCATCTTAAACTCATAAAATAGCTGCAATAAGTACATTTTAATCAAACCTAGTGGCTTTTTGACTTCTCCTTCTGTTTTAATATCTCTGCTGCACTCACTCCCTAGTGTACTGTAGTGTCTGTTAAAGACGGTGTCTTCATGACCATATTAACATACTGATATATAAGGAGCTTGTATAATTTTTACTGATTAATGAATCCTTTTGTCATTAGAGGTCTCCATTTCCCTAACCAACTTGTCTCATCACCTTATTTGTTGACGATTAATTGTACTAGATGCTGATGTGAGGCTTGCTCGTAGAATAAGGCGAGACACGGTTGAGAGGGGTAGAGACGTAAATTCTGTGCTTGAGCAGGTAAGTTCCTCCACTTTGTTAAGGTTCATTATCAATATTCAGTGCAATCAATCCCTTTTTATTACTCCATCTTCCTTAAAAAAGAAATACTCTTAATTTACCTAGTCTCCAAAAGATGCAGTATTACCTTAATTTGGTAAGTTTTAATCAAAATTTACTTTTTGCTAATTTGTAATCGTTACTAGAAGAGTAGAAATCAGTAAACTATTACCCTCAAGCTTCTTTATTGTGTTTGCGTATTAAGGGGAATATTAGACATTATAGCAACACATTTTTTGAATCAGAACTTCACATGTTTTAGACACTGAGGGAGTATATAGATACTGCTCCTCAGTGTAAAACATCTTTTCAGCAATGCGATGATGTCATAACATGTTGCTTGGGGTTCTAATACGAGTATTCAGGAGAAACAGAGCTGTGAAAGTATAATGACATGAATGCATGGAACTTTGGATGTGGTTTGCAATCTAGGTGATGCATGAAGGTGATTTAGAACTATGCTCAATGTTGTAATTGTAGGATACATATGAAAATGTTGAGCCATTCTAGGCAAGGGCAACTTTTCTATGTTTCCATCTTCAGCTGACTGAAATTAATACTATTATAAGGATTTAGTGAAAATGGAGTTAGAATGGATGTTTGATTATAAGTTTTGATTAATAATTTAAATCTCGTTATCCTTAACAATATGAAGCTTTATGTTGAATGACAGTGACACCATCTTTTTATATGTGCAGTATGCAAAGTTTGTTAAACCTGCTTTTGATGATTTTGTTCTTCCATCAAAAAAGTATGCCGATGTTATCATACCACGAGGAGGTGATAATCACGTGGCAATAGACTTGATTGTGCAACATATTCGCACAAAGCTTGGTCAGCATGACCTTTGCAAAATATATCCCAACATTTATGTAATTCAGTCAACATTCCAGGTAATTTCTTTGCCACATCATTGATGGTGCATGGCATATTGATAAACTATAAGGCATACACACTAATTTGAGATCTGTGTAACAGATTCGAGGCATGCACACATTAATTCGAGATAAAGAGATATCCAAGCATGATTTTGTATTTTATTCAGATCGGCTAATTCGATTGGTACTTGCCTCTCCACCCTATAGGAAACTGTAATCAACTGACAGTCAGAATCTTGTATTCTTAGTATTAAATGCCAACAACTAAATGAAATTGGTCCCAGGTTGTGGAGCATGGCCTTGGTCATCTACCATTTACCGAGATGCAAGTAGTCACTCCTACAGGTATGATGGCATCCAGTGAGGCTTTTTTAGCTCCTCATTTAACATTTCACAATGGTGCTAGAAATTACTGAATCTATATTCAGTATTCTCATGAAGGCCTTGTTATATGTGTGTTTATTTATATTTATATTGCTGTTCGGTAATGGAAGTTAATTTGTAGGATAAGAAGTCTTTTATTTTTCTACAACTTGAAAAGTTGCCTAAGTATCACTGAGATTTTACTGTTGTTACAGGATCTGTATATAGTGGAGTTGACTTCTGCAAAAAACTGTGCGGGGTGTCGATTGTTCGAAGGTGAGTAATACTCAAGTACTATATAGGTGGTCATGGTTTTTGTTACCGTAAAGTACATGCTTATTATTTCACTTGGATTTTGTTGTGTACTTCTGAGTTTAAGACTAGCCAGATCAATGAGACATCCATTTGCAATTCATGTGTTCTCGAGTGTAGTAGACAGTATATGAGCTTTTATGATCTTATGGTTTGTACCATGTTGAAGGAAGTTTTCTTGATTATCTCACCTATAATGTCTTTTTGGAGTTTGACCAGGAATTTTCTCGACACCAATATGACAATTCTCCTGATGCATCTGATTATATCATTTTTCTTGTATAATTCTTCGCGGATAAATGAAATCTTGCTTATAAATTGAATCAACATAAGCAGCATGTTAATCTGATTAAGAACAGAACTATGATAACCTATGCATGCATCTTACGCATTTAAATTTTAGAACCGAAAGATGATACTTGAACTCTGAATTGGCAATGGTTGGTACTTCCATTGACTTGTCATTTAGACCTATTAAACTTTTACTGTCAGGCTGGAATGCATGTCATTTTAATCCCACAAATACTAGGGACTCAGAGAGTGGGTCCGACACAGTTTCAATTTATAGTTGGCTGTTGATGAAAAGGGTGGCTGGAAATCAGAACTGTAAAACCTAGTATATGCAAGCTATTTGGATGGTCTGAAGTGTAATGTTGTTTGTCACTTGATTTCCGTTTCTTAAATTCTAGTGCTGAATGTGTCTTGGATGTTGGCATGATTGTCAATGCAATCCAGTAAACTATAAATTCTTACTTTCCATTTTACAGTGGTGAAAGTATGGAGAATGCATTGCGTGCGTGTTGTAAAGGCATTAAAATTGGAAAAATCTTGATCCATCGTGATGGTGACAATGGGAAGCAAGTAAGTGTCTCTTTCTAATTTGTTGGTTCATGAATCCACCTTTTATTTGGGTTTTTCTTGTGCATTTTGCATCATCATATCTTTAACATATAAAAACCGATCTTCCATGACATGCAGCTCATCTATGAAAAGCTCCCAAATGACATTTCAGAAAGACACGTGCTTCTCCTTGACCCTGTACTTGCTACAGGTTGGTGATATATATTTTTTCTTTTGCTTTCTTCATGCATATAATAAGGTTAAGAAATTGAACGTTCTTTTTGTCTTTATGCGGATGTAATGCTCGACTAATTTTTGTGTCACCTTTATAAACCTTAACATTTGATAATGATAACAATGGAGCCTCGTTGCAACTTCAAAACTTTCAAGAAAAAGCAAATGTTGCAGTTTTATGAGGATATGTTCTAACGTGAAATCACCAAATTTGGCAACTTCCTGTTATTGAGCAATTACCGTTTGTATTGCACGCTCAACCACCTGTGTGTGTGATATGACTTGCAGGTAATTCAGCTAACCAGGCAATTGAACTACTGATACAGAAAGGAGTGCCAGAGTCGTACATTATATTCCTCAACCTCATCTCAGTGAGTTTTGTTATACTGTATATTTCTCATTTTGATCTATTACCCGGCCTAACTAACCTAACTGACCCACCCATTTTGCCGTCAATATTCATATCCCTGTGATTTTCTTAGGCCCCAGAAGGAATTCATTGTGTTTCAAAACGGTTTCCTTCAGTGAAGATAGTAACATCAGAGATTGATGTGGCTTTGAATGAAGAGTATCGTGTTATACCTGGTCTTGGGGAGTTTGGTGACCGTTACTTTGGCACTGACGACTGATGATAATAAGATGATCTAATGATTGGGATGAGTTACAGATCGCAGTGCGATGATACATAAGGCCTTCCAATCTTTGGGGACTCTAAATTTATTCTTAGTACTAGTATATACAATTGGGTAAAAAGTTACAGTTCAATATTCGTTGTTCAGCAAAAACTGTTAGCTGTCACGCTAGCTGATAACACTGTTAATGCTATTTTCTCAATATAATTGCACATGTGTTTGTGACCTTTATTTTAAGACTCGACTATTTGCTTTTCGAAAAAAAAAACCTCAACTTCTGATTAAAGAGGTAAATTTCAAATGCTGGTTTCTAAAATCAAATCACAACAATATATAAAACATGCATCTTTAAGTGTTTCTTTTCTTTTGAAACTTAGAAACACGATGGTAGTTGGAAATACTGATATCTTATAAACTCAAATGCTTGTTTTATGTGTACTTTGAATTATGCTAATTTCTTCAACTTAAAAAGAAAAACATATAATGGTTGAAATTGTGCATTATAACTATGTTTTATGTAGCACTTATAATAGAAAAAATGATCCCTATGATTAACATGTTAAAAAATTAACGATAGGTTTATTAGAAGATTGAGACGAGTTCACAAATCAAAGGTAGGAGAAGAACAGTGAAATCTAAGAAATATTGAATGGTTTATTCATATTTATTTGCATGTACTGTCACGCACTCCTTAATGGTTTATGATTTACTATAATCATTACATAATTAAATACGAAATTAAAGTTTCTTACATTACATTTTGACGGAGTTTTAAAAATGATAAACATCTTATACATATTTTAAGTAACATTACAAAAGTAACTACCAAAATGCATAATCTTCTTAAGTTCAGACATTCTCCTTATCTTTATTTGTACCTGTCTTATCATTAGGTCATGAGATACATGTTTACATATACTAATCAGCAAAAGCTTAGTGAGTTCATACATTTCAACGCATATAATTATTAAGTCAATACAATTGTTCAATAACAAGTATATAATAAAACGTATGCTATCGTAGCAATTTCACGATATAATATAAAATTAAACTTGGACATGTATAAAAATTCATGTAATAATGTAACTATAACTGTAACTGTAAAAGGGATCTCATGTTATAGTGAATACATCGGGTGAAACTGTGCTTTACTATTCTTTATATCGTACCAAGTAGTTAGTGTATGAGCACTAATACTTGTAATTGCATGACTGGTCAGTGCCCCGATATAACCAACTATATAATAGTGTATAAACACTTTTTATACTGGTTCTTGTAAATCTGAAATTTGTAATCGTTAGTCAGCGTCCCGACATATCCACTGATGTATCACAAAAACATTTCATATGTATATCCAAATCATGCAAAAAATAATATAAATAATTTAATAATAATACTTGCATGAAAAGAAATAATAAATAACATTCATCTCAATTTATAAGTAGTATGAACTCACATATTTGCATCGCGCTGTTAAATCACTAGTTTCTAGCTCCCAAAGTTACCTATATTTAAATGACTATTTCTATTAAATGTCATATCTCAATTTATAGGTAAATCAATACTAAAGTAAATATATCTAAACGTCCATTATAAATTCCAAAGCCCAGAATTTCCAATAGTCCAAAGTATGTCCAACACATTTACAAATGATCATATGTACTGTTGGCTAAGTTTTATATCTCAATTCTTTTCATGAAAAAGAAGAATCTAATTAGAATACCATATAGACAAAGACGTTACATAATAACTTTTCATGAAAAATAATAGTTGTTAAGTTAACATAAGATATTTGACTTATAAATAAAATTTGACATAAAGCTCTAAAGTATAATCTGGATTTTAATAGATTATCGACATACATCTCTAATCTCTAATAAAAATATTAGAAGAGATCTTGTGAAACTTTCATTTTCAATTAACCATTTTTTTTATGTTTACATTAATACATTCTATATGTTATGGACCTCAAACTGATTTAGTTATAGCAACCCAACAATAATTATCTTGTCCAAGAAAAACAAGTGAACATGTTGGGCTTTAAACCCAAGAAATAATTCATGCAAACAAAGTCCATCACAAAAGTAAACTGGACCTGGCCTTCTTTACTACTGGTCTTAAAAGACATCCTATAAAATTGGCCCAAATGGCCTTTTCTTTCTCTTCCTTCTCGGCGAACGCAGCAGGCAGCAGGTAGCCAGGCACATCAACATGAACCATTAATCTAACAATTTTCTTATATAATATGAAAACACACTTCACTAAAATGAAATAGATCTTATATATTTTGATAAGTTCAACATTCAAAATTATTTTAATGGTTCAATTTCATACTTTAAAAATATTATCAAAACTCTTTAAACCAAACAAAAGCTTAATATTTGGACATTAAAACACTATATTGGATTGATATTGACGAAATTTGTATGATTAAAACATCAAAACGAAGCCTTCTAAGTGTTTGATTCAAAAGATAAGTAAGAAATATATACCTAAAGCGCTGCTACAAGTAGTCTCCGAACAATCACTTTCTTTTGCTCGCAATCACTTAGTATCACTCAGTTTTTAGCGAAATTTATTTGTGCGTTTTGTTCATCTCATTAATATTTACATGTATACAGAAGGGATTTGCATGAAAGCTTCGTTTATATTGTCAATTTCAGCCATGTATGTAGGAAGGTAAGTGGATTTTTAACACGTATTCAAAATCTATCACAATACAAATAGGCCCCTAGACTTTAGGAATTATTATAGAAAGAACCCTTAACTTATAAAATTTAATATTTTAACACTTTTAGTCTAAACATAAATTTTCTTACCTTTTAACTTATCTGTAACATAATATTTTATAGAATTTTATTTATCAAAATTTTTAGAACGTTACATGTATTATCATTAATCTTTATTAGTTTATATGTGAAGATTAATTTTTTTTTTTTCTAAATTATTTTATAAAAAAGGTAAGTAATTCACTTCACATCCGATGTAAACATATCTTATTTAAAGTGTCTATTTTTCAAAAATATCGTTTAAAAAATATAAATATCATATATACTCACTGTTTGATCGGTTTAAGTACAAATTTTTTTTTTTTTTTACAATAAAATGATACTTGCAGGGTGACCTGAGGTAGTATATCTTTTCAGGCTTTTATAACATTTTTTCCTTTTTCAGTGTTGTGATACAGGCTAGAGTTACAAGCAGGTCAATTACAATTTTGCCCCATCGGGCGAAAAGGAAATAGATACTCGTATCTTCAGTACTCACTTTATCCATTCCCGTGCCACCATTACGCAACATTACGGCCATCGCCGACCAATTATGTCCGTCTTCTTCCTCTCTGCTCCGCCGTCAATCTCCGTCTCCCTCTTCACCCACCGCTCCCCCACCACCACCGCCGCCGCCGCCACCACTATCACCTCCTGTTCCTCCGTTCAGACACTACCACCGCCACCGCCACCGCCACTTACGTCATCATCTCGACCGCCACCGTCAAATTCGCTACTTCCAAATCCTAAAACCACTCTTACATCCTCCTCTTCAGGATGCTCACTCAACTGTCCTCACTTTGAATCGTACGTGTTACTGTTACTTAACAATTTATTTCATAATTCACTTACTTCATGTGCATATTAAACTTACAGATATATAATTGTGGTTAAATTGATTTTGCAGGTGTTCAGGATGTACTCATGAGGATAACCTTCAACGTCCGGTTATTTTACAAGAAGCTACTACATTCTTCAAGAAGCTAGGTGTTTCGGATTTCACTTTTGATACTTGTAGGCTGGTATATATCTTATTGCAAACTACTCACATTTAGAATTTTATAAGAAATGTTGGATTAAAATATTCGTCTGAATATTATGTTCGAAAAGTGGTTTGAATTAGTAATGGATTACGTGTATGGAAATCTATCAAACTTAACCTAAAATTCTATTGTATGTACTGTGTATCCAACTTTGAAAGTTTGATGTTTACCCTAGAAATTGTGAAAGTATATTGAAAATGAAGTTCATGTAGTTAACAGTTGAATTGTTTTTGGTTTTGTTTTAACCTCCATAATCATGGAATATACTTTCCATTTTCTAAATTAACGGATGTGTATGTCTAGAAATTAACATGCTTTGATTACAGTGGGGATGGAGGTGTCGTGCTAAACTTGCCATACGGGGATTGTCAACTGATCCTCTGATTGGGCTCTATGAGGAGGGCACACACAACGTTGTAGATATACCTGATTGCAAAGGTCTGAATAGGTGCATCTAGACATATAAATTCACCATTTGAACTCTTTTGAGCTAAATGTGCAGTTTTACACCTTTTGTATGTGCAGCCCATCATCCTAGCATAAATGCAGCCGTGGAGCTTTTGAGAAAAGGCTAGTTTATAAATTTTGATCTCAATTTTCTTCTTCTTTCGGGAATGTGTATACATTTCAGTGACCAAATTAAAAAATAAAAATAAATAAATAAAATTATAATGAATGTAATCTTTGGTCATTCTTTTTTTGTCTTCTGAACCCTGTTCAGGTATAAAGATTCTTAACATTGAGCCGTATGATGAAGATGAACGGACTGGTTATCTGAGATATGTTCAGGTGCAACATGTTTTCAGTCTAAATAAAGCTAAAATTTTAGTTGGGAGTAACTTGGGAGTCTATATGCTAATTAAATGGTTATCTGTAGATGGCTGTCACTACATACAACACCTCTCTCCCTGCTTCAGAAAGATATAGAAATGGTTAGTCATCAGTGGTACTTGGTAGTTTATACTCTAATTTTTATGTAATGCATATGTTAGACTTTTTGAAATTACGTTGGAACATAATGGTACACTTTATATTTGTTACAGGTAGAGTACAAGTTTCTTTAGTCTGGAACTCACGTAGTGAAACTTCTGCAAGTGCAGAGAAGCTGAATGACTTAGCTACAGTAATTCCAATATCATTCACAGAAACTTAGATGCTTTTCTCTATTTCATAAACTAAAACTTAAATAGAATTTCTTCATGGAGTCCACTAACTTCAATATATGTGCCTCTTTGTGGTTTGTCTTATAGTTCTTGTGGAGAAATGGGGGGCCAAACAGTAAAGTTCATTTAATTCATTCTGTTTGGGCGAACTTCCAAACGTCGACCAGCAATGTGAGTGATGTACTTTTGTTTATGTGTTTCTGTTAGTATGTAGGTTGCTTGATGTTACTCAAGTGGTGGTTTTGTGAAATAACTGCTTTATTATCATTCTCAAGTCCTTACAGCCGGATAAAAAAAGGACCTGATGAGTTATCACAGTGGATGATAAAGACAACTTTGAAGTTAGAACTTTATATTATGTTTGTTAGTTTATTGGTTTGGGCTTTGGCGTTTGCTCCATATTGAGTAATATCTTTGTTGCTTGAAAAAATTATATCATCAACTATTTATGCTTATTTTAGAAATGTGAATTATTCTTTTCTTTTCTTTTTTTTTTTTTTTGAACAGCATGTGAATTATTCTTACCCTTCAAGATTGAGGAGAACTAATTAAATAACTTCTTTTATCTTCTTTTTCTGGTGATACAGGTTATTTTTGGAAATAGATGGAGGCATATATTAGGAGAAAGAGATTTTTGGGAGCATGTTGGAGGAATTGATGTCTATTTGGCTCCATCAAGTTTTGGCCAAGCGAATACAAGGGTATAAACCTTTTCCAGCACAAAACTGTTGGTTTAATGATACTTTATTGTATATTCCTGTTGTAATAGTTGCATAGTCAGAACTGCTCGTTCCATTGTGTAATGTGATTGTTTTAATTCTTCAGGCTTTTGATTCTTTGCTTCAAAAACTTCATAGATATGTCCCTCTTGGTGCATCAGTTACTGACCTATATGCTGGAGCTGGAGTCATTGGATTGTCACTAGCTTCCACTAGAAAATGCAGGAAAGAAACGTTCATATGTGGTTCTGGTTGATTGAAGTATTATTTCATTAGTTGATCGTACTTGTCTAATTTTGATATTTACAGATCAGTTAGATGCGTTGAGATCAATAAAGAATCGAAGTTTGCTTTTGAGAAGACCATTGAACGGTTACCAAGCTCCATCGATAGCAGCATTAGCTGGCATCATGCGGACACTTCAATTGTTAGTATTGAAGTCTTCATCTCCAAATTCTTATTATTTGTTTAGTTTAAGGTCATGACTAGCATTACTTTCTTGTAGTAATGTAATTAATTAAAACTCAGTTGCTATTTTCGCAATGAGATAAAACGTAAGTCTTTTTTTTTTTAGATCAAGCAACAACAGTGTATAAAACATTACCAGATCCAAAGTAGTCATAACATGTGGTAAAACTTATATTCTAGCTCATTAAAACTTCTCTCAGGAACCACTTTCTTGGCTTGTGGGATCAGAAGTTCTTGTGGTTGATCCTCCTAGGAAAGGGCTTGACCCATCTTTGATTGGGGCTTTACGGGCCATTAAACAAGCAGACCGTAAAGCTATGACACTTGAAAGGTAGGAATGCTGGAATTGTCTTGGAGTTAGTTGAATTTTTAGCTGGAAACTATATTGACTTTGACATCTTATAAGACGTGAATAATCTGAACCTTTGGACTGGTTTTGTTTTCCTCCGTCACTCTAGCCCAAACATGAAGGTGAAAGATGAAAAAAGACCTTGGATATTACGAGCTAGAGAAGATTCAATTGAGATTCCAAGTAGAACCACACAAGAAGAAAGTCGGGAACTACCTCAAACACTTATATATATAAGCTGTGGATGGGAGAGCTTCAAAGAGGTACTTCTAGGTCTTATTGTTTTCAAATAGTTGCTGAGAGCTGCAGTTAGTTCCCATTTAAAGGTGGCAAAAATGGAAGGGGCGGGTAATAGGTCACAACAGGTAACCCTTGGTATGCGTCAAAACGGGTCAGGCAAGGTTTGCCCAAAACGCCTTCTGTCCAAAGTTTTCGAACACTGAATATATGTATTCAGTAATATATAGGAGGTCTGATGCATCAAAAGTGTACTTAAGTTGACTTTTCACCTGTTCGACACATATGACCTGGTTGCTATTTTACCATTTCTTATCCGACCTGTTGGAGATGAATATAAACTATATTAACCCATTTTCAAGTAAATGAGTTGAAAATTGCACCTCTAGTTCTGTTTGACGCCTTGAAACCTACTTTTCATAAACTTAGAAGTGGAGATTCCCATGTGAGCTTTCTAATGTGGATCCTGTTGTACAGAATTGCATGGCATTACTCTCAAGTAAAGCCTGGCGTTTGAGTAAGGCCCATGGTTTCAATTTCTTTCCTGGTACCCAGAGGTATCTCTTTGTTTTTTCTGATTTACTACTACTTCATGTTGTACAATGTTTTGATAGGATTTGCATCATCTGGTTGTTTTGTAACTTTTTCATACTTGACATTGTTGCCTCTGTCCAAAAATTGGTCTATGCAGCATTGAAATTTTGGCTGTATTTAAGCGAGGGCCTGGAGCAAGTGTCAAGAAGAAGAAATCCGGCAAGAAGAAGAAGAAGAAAACTAAGACTGAAATACAATAGAAAATCCTCTAAATTGATTGATGTTGTAATCGTTAGATATAAGCTATAATGTGTACCACAAGCATTAATAATGAAAATTATCGTCCCTTATCGTGCTATAGTTCTTTTCTTTTATATATAAATATAAATAAATATTTCTATACAAGAATCAAATATTGAAATTGAAGATTACAATCAATACATAGAGTCATGGACTTATTCGGTGTCTATATCCTCATCAAGATTTGGCGTCTTCTCTTACCTGCTTGGATTTTCCAAATGAGGAAATACTTTTAAAATGTTGTGGGCCCTCAAGCCTTGCCGGTCAGTATCCCCACCAGTGGCTAACCTAATTGAAAAAACATAGCTTCAGGCGAGTAACATTAAACCTTAGAGAATTATCGGGTTAAGGTCTTATAAGTGCTACATGCTGTTCCAAAAAAGTCAATATGCTACGCATACTTGTTTTTACACGTACAATCATGAAAGTTTCAAACTACCTGCTATTGTGATCATTGGTATTTGGGTAACATGATAACCTATAAATCAGTTTACACGATGATGTGGTACCCACATGTTTTTTTTTACAACATGATGTCCAGATGGCACACTACGTGGCATTTTTCTTGATGATGTGGCTTCCACATGGCACTTTAACCAACCGGAAATATTTCAAAAAGTACCATATCGCCATATCGGAATATGTATGACATTAATGAACATATGTGCATTAAAAGCAATACGCGCATCATAATGTTTTTTTTAGTACGTTGTATATGACCGAAAATCAAAATTATCTCCTAGAAACTATGTCATTTAATGTTTTCTGTAGTTAGGTTAGGAAGCTAATCATTATTGGGAACTTACTGCCGGCCCTTGGTACTTAGGTAGGACAAGCATGTGGCGGAGTCCTACCTCTCTGAATTGCACCACAGCTTTTGTGACTGACATGGTTTCATTTCAACCACTGTATAAGGTGTGGTATTCGTAAGTGGATGCAAATCAACATACATTTCCGCTTCATCTGTCTGCCACCTCATCTATGTCCCCCTATCATTCTGCCACATCAGAACAACTAATTTTTTCTCTATTTCCCACTCTTCTGTTCTCCTTCTCTCTTTCCTCAAAACCAACAAAAAGTGAGCTCTTAACCCATTCACTTCACTCACCTGGCCCACTTCGGGCACGTCAATATTATCCACCACAGGGAAACCATTGTGTCTGGTGTTCCGCAAAACCTCTATTATATGACCCACTTTCTCAATTCCAGAAAGAGTGGCAACTGGTGGCTTAACTGCCGCCAGATCACCGACAGTAATATTTCTAATCCATGGTTTAGGGTGGGCTTCCAAGAAAGGCAGCCCTTTAAGATCTAGTATGATTTCAAAGGTGCTTGGGTTAAAGCAATCTCCAACACCTTTAGCTATTAGAAGAACAAGCATGGTTATGGGCAGTAAAAGAAGATTATTGGTTAGTTGAAGAATTATGACAAAAATGGAAACAGTCGTTCTCATTGACCCTTCCATTAATGAAGCTGCACCTAAAACCCCATACAAATTTTGGTCAATCTTTGTGTATGGTTCCATTGCCATACCAAGCATGCGCCATATGCGGACCCCATTAGAAGGATAGGGAGGAAAAGACCAGTTGGAACTGCAATGCCGAATGTGATGATTCCCAGTATGCAACAGAATGCAAAGAAAATGAGTAGAGAGGTTGTATGGTGTTCTGTGGAAGTATTGATGGAGAAGATATTGTGTAGAGCATCATCATCGGTTGTGAGGAGGATAGTTGCTAGATCATTGTAGTGTCCTTTTGAGCAGTTGAATTGCTTGAAGTTCCCCATGCTTCCTGTATTGGGACACTCATAATCTACAAGTGATGGATCACATGGTTTGCAGCTGACAAGAATGGGAGTCCATATTGGCATGTAGAGGTAAATAATGCAACAGTGAGGCTTAGTAATAAGTGCTGCCCACTCCAAACCACTTGTTTTCCATAACTTCTAAACCTTATATAAGTTACTATTGTGTCAAATTCGATTGGTACATTTATATTATTTTAACAGTAATCTGATTTCTGAATAAACTGATTTATGAGGTGTTTTTACCCATCAGAGAGTAAACATAACCCGAATCAAGCCGTTCGTAAGTAAAGGTTTTCTTAGGGCTGTCAGGCCATATCAAGCATAGATTTGGTATCCTTAACCGAAACAGAAATAAAGAGCTTACTTATTAGCGGTGGCAAGATGGTCGGATGAGGTAACGGGCCAAAACATGTTTGGGGTGTATCATCCATGAACATATATTCTCCAGTTCTTTAAATCTTAATATATGATTAGTACATTGTTTGTGATTACAAGAACAATATTGTTACAATTATAACCTAAATCTTTGGATGAATGATTAAGGAGATTGTATGCACTAAAATTAGATTTCGGGTGACTTTCAACTCATTTTCCTATTACCTAATTCTTATTTTTGACCTATTTGAAATGAAATACAGCCCGAATGTTTTTTATAGAAATAGTTGGTTTACTATATGATACCCAAATATTTCATGTTTCAGTAACTTTAATCTAATTTTGAACATAATGTTCTACAAGGTTTCAAGCATTAAAAATACATCCTGGCAACCTGTTTTCTTTCAAACTGTTTCTCGAACCTGCTTGACCGATAAGAGGTGGAACATAATCCTGATTGACTATTTTCTTAGTAACTGAGTTAAAATTGCCACTTCTGTTTTCTTTGAGGACGATGAATCCATGTCATACCGATATCTGGTTTCTTTAACTGAAACAAAGTATGAGGTTAGGAAGACTTACTCGTTAACGAGACTGTATACTCTGAGGATTTTTTGAAGGAGGTAGTTGCAAAGGCTTCCTAAAACTCCACCAATAATTCCAATTATAATAATGGGAATGAGGTCAACAACATGATAGCTTTCGGAAGAACACCACTAACATCAAACATGATCAACCCCCCTTCTCCAAAAAGTCCACAATCTCCAGATTTACAGTACTCCATCGAAGCTCTAAGCACTACAACCACAACCACAGTGCTGAAAAAAGTTCTCCAGGGAAGAGCACTTCTCCACCATGTTGTCACCTCCTCAAGTCAAAACAAGACACCGCCCACTGGTGCACGGAAGGTATCACATACCCCTTAGGAGGCACCACAAGTGATGATATCTCTCCGGTCCCTATCGTTGTTGAAGTAACGCATCAACGCCATTTTATATGGTAATTATCTGGTCCTCCTTGGCTCCTTGGCCTATTAATGAAGCAATACAAGCACCAATGTGAGTCAATGGTCCTTCTTTCCCTAGGTCCAGGCCTGCAGAGACGACTCCTATGGTTCTGATGATCCGAAATGGTAAAGAAAGATTGGCAAAACCATTTAGCTGCTTTCAGGTATCATCACGTGTCTTCTTTCTCCCTTTAATAGGAATTAATATTTGGATGTGCTTCTGCTGTTTGTAGTTGTTATTACTAGATCATTAGATATTAGAGTTTTAGACAAATTCTAATCATTTTTTTATAAAAAAAAGGAAAAAGAAGGAAAAGATGAAGTGGAAAAAAAAGAATACATTGTCTGTGAAAAAAAAGTATACGGTATTATGAAATGGAAATAAGCCCTACGGGATTTGTTTTATGCATGTCTTAAAGGGTTTGTATTCTTACCATTATTCATATGCTCAGAATACCAAAATAGGGGAATATTTACCTTAACAAACATTGTTGTAGCACCATACATTTTGGGGGTTTCTACCCCATTTAGGTAAGCTTTAATTTCAGGAGTGCCAGGCCCGGCTGCAGTAGGTGCAAAAAATGAACACAAAATCGTTGCAACCAGTGTAAATAGTAAATTAACCCCAGCCATGAAAAAGAGCCCCATAATGTATCTGCATCCATCATAATATGTTGATTTCAGAAAAATAATATTGTACCGCATTAGCTATTTATAGAAAATCTCGCTTGATGTTTATTTATTATTTACTTAATAGCAGGCCACTATAATAGAAACTCAGTAGAAATCGAACCTGAGATTAACTACTACGGAGTGGTTTATTTTCTAGGTGTTCAACTTATCTGTTATTATATTCTTTGATTACTTATAGGGTTAAGTGTCTACAAGTGTATCAAACTTCACTTAAATTCTATTGTATGTATCCAATGACTTATTCATAAGGTAACTGGTAGTTTTGAAAGTCGATAAAAGAGATCATATACATACAATAGAAATTTCTTAAAGTTGGATACATACAATGGAATATGAAGTAAAGTTTGATAGGTTTTCATACACTCAACCTCTATTGATAAAACTAAAAAGGAAATGGAAAACCTCTTTTTCTTTATTTAGTGAAGAACAGCCAGTAGTTTGTAGCCTGCAATGTTCTCAACTGCAAGATTAATCAGAGTGGCTGTTATACCGGTTAGAAGCCCAACCAGGAAGGCCTGTGACCATTTCCAGAATATGCACTGCAAGACTTAGACTCGTGATCTGCTTCTCCAGTCATGCTTGAATATATCATTCTCGTTGATCCTGTCATGCATTCATGATCACATTTTTATTATTATTCAAATTTAGCAACTATTCGAGGCAAGCAGAGTTTAAACTTACTCATATTCCAAGATTTTGATATGAGAAACTTTGGCCCCAATGATGGCCTGTGCACTAGCAGAAATGGTATGATTTCTCTCGAGAAGTGGCTCATGGACAGAATTGTTTCTTTCGTGCTTTATAGCTTGTTCTTCCATATGGTAAATAGTTGTTTCCTCTAATTGGTTGGATTCTTCTTCCATTTTATCAAATGCAGTTCGGATACTCGGCAGGCACTTGCACTCCTCTGCTTTAAACGGAGTAATCTCTTTCTCTCTTTCTCTGTGTCTGTATATATATAGACATCAACGCGTGCACACATGTGGATATATCTATTTATTGTGTTGTTCAAATGGAATATGCTTCAAGAAGAACCATTCCTTATCAAACCTTGGGCAAGAGTTGATAGCTAGAGGAACTATAAAACATACAATTGTGGGGTCCTGGTGGACAAGTTGATTCTGATGTGGATGTAGGTGGAAAAATGAATCGAATACAAGTTAGGTAAGTTTAGCTACCGTAGAATTACTTATATTCTCTTAGACTTACTTTTAAATCATTTGCTAGACACTTGGTGTGTGAATTTTTTCAAGGAATGTTGTTTAGAAGTCTATAAGAACATATCATCATTGTTTGTAAACATTATAACACGACCTTTTGAAAATGGAAGAGAAACTTGTTTTGCTGTATCAAAGAGCATATTTTCCTATATGCTACACTTGAATATGTGCATTAGTATTATACTATTATGACATTATTGCTAGGAAATCATGTCTATTAACATAAAGACATTTATTGAATGACATAACATGCATAGGATGTTAATGTTATTGGGATCGTGTCTCATTAGTTCCTACAGTTGAGGAGCCACTGGGATTCTGGGACGAATGCTTTGTGAAGGTCGCCACTGTTAGAAAATTGAGTTTTAATAAAAGATTCAAGTGAACAATTGGCAATGATTGATCGATTTCTATAACCCCGTGAAAATCACCAGAATAAAGAAGGGGAGGATGTACTAATTTTCAAGTTATCGGATAAACTAATGTTTAATGGTTCATCAAGGTGACAATTTGAGTGTGATACCCCAAGCTTTGCGATAAAGAAAATCGTTTACAGGGACAATTGTTCGACTCTGCGCTTATAACAAGTTTTTAAAAAAATAGTTGTTAAGACCAAATATCTTGTATCATAAGCAGGGAGATAGGTGACAATGATAGTAGATTGTTATCTTTTTAACTGCATATATAAACATATAAACATCTGTTTCTCGTGCGTGAAAAAATAAACAAAAATAAATGAATGAGGTAAGCGAATCAGAAAGATTGGATCTTTACGTTTTGTCATATAAAAATCATAGATCTTTAAAGCTGAAATATGTTTAATATAGCCCTTAAGCTGTTGTCTTTTATCTCTGTCAAACTTAAATAAATTTGATTGAAAGCATTTGTTAACAATCTTACATTAAATTAGTTTATCGTTTACAATGTTCAATATTGACTTTAACGTATCATTCACACATTTTTAATAACATGAACAGGAGATGACCAAGAACAGATTTTAAGTAAATTGTCAGTGCAATCCGTCAGGTGAATCAACATGTTTGATTTGTATAATCCACAAAATACTGCAATTCTTTTTTCTTTTCTTTTTAAGACCGTGGTATCGACACCACTTTTAATGGGTCTCTTTGTAAAGCGCCACTCCACAAACCAGGCAAATCTCTTTCCTTTAGGAAGGAGGCATGGCTCCAAAAGAATTAACGCTTGTGAGGTTTAAACTTGGACCTCCTTTGGAGGAACCAAGCCCCTACCACTTCGTAGGGATAATGTCATTTTGTTTACATGGTACATATGATCAAACAGTCAAATATGTCTTCCCAGGTTTATGAACAAAAAATTTGATCAGTTTCTTATAACATACAACAAAATATCATGCCTGTGGTATATTCTCATAACTAGGAATGATACACTCAATCAAATAATACATGCCATGGATATTGATTTCTAGACAACAAATATACGGCCGTACATCATACTATTTAGTGGGAAAAAGGAAGGATGCACCAACTTAGTTTAGAGGGCTGTCACTAGGCATGTCCCAGTTATCATCATCATCTTCTCTCTTCTTGTTCACACCTTCCACCTTATCGTCATTTGGGTTTCTAAAAGGGGTCCGTCTGTAAATTCCCATTGAAGAAACAACAATTATCATTAGACATCATATTTTCCAATGACACTAAAATACATAATAGACACCAGTGTTGTAATAGTCGGCCAGGTTTTGGGACTAGTCCGTCTCGAATAGGTCAAAGTCGGTCAACAAAAGTCTACGTCGGTCAACAAAAGTCAGATTTAGTTGGTGATTAGTCGGATTTATTCGGTCAAAATTGGTCAAAGTCAAAGTTGGATTAATGTTTCTAGACAATTATGTTAAAGTTTATGTTTGCTTATATTTACGGTTCTCTTCTATATTTACACATAATTTTGAAATTTATCATTTATATGTAAAAAAAAACTAAAAAAGTCCAATCCAATTAGTCCCCGACTTGGCCGGGTAGTCCCTACAAGGTCCCGGCCAGTCCCCGACTAGCAACTTTTACAACCTTGATAGACACTTGCATTATGTACATAATAACGTAGTCAATCTATCATATGCATATGGTAGAGCACTAGAGGAGTGAAAAAATAAAAGTAAAAGAAATACTAATCAACCATTTTACTTTTACAATAAACATTAATTGAAGTGCAAAACATTATTCATATTCAAATTTAGAAGACAATAGTTTACTAGTTCAATTCAAGCTAACCATAAAGCGGATAAACAATAGATCCACAAAATTTCTGTAAAAATTCTTACAATATGTGTATTATAGGACACATTATTTCAATGTAATGGACAGTTGTTAAAAAGTCCACATGTTAACACTAACCGTATACTCCCTAAAACAAATAACTACCAAACAGATAATCTTTTGGTCGATTCATTCTATTCATTTTACGAGTCTTGTTTCCTAAATAGTTAATCAGATGGTAAATAAAGAACCCAAAGAAATTAAGTTTATATGAAAAGTTAGATGAAGCCGAGTGCTGAACCACTTCTGTTTGTCAATTTAATGGGCAGATGAAAATGCAATACAAAGATAGAGCCAATATACTCTAATAAAGAGAGACATTAGGCTTAAAACAATATCTGGAAGTAAATGAACATTTGGATTTTGTAATTGCTGTCAAACTATTGCAAAACCAATATAGATTGATCTAGAGATAATACAAATATGAGTTTCTAAACCATCAAATGCTTAACTCCATATAAGCACTTCTCACACTCTTTATGTGTGTTTGCTAGCCCGTTGCACAAATTCCTTGCTTACTTAACAACGCTTGCTTCGAATAAGATAGCCAAAATTACTTATTTAACCAATTTATACAAATTCATTTATAATTCATTTTGATGTTTACAGTTGATAAAATCAAACATTGAAACCATCTTCGTAAAACTTTCCCTGAAAATACACTCAAAATTACACAAAAAGTCTACTACTTTACTTACAGGATCTACTTCAACTGATTCCTACTACACAAATCCAACTAATTTCCAAAATGTACATACTCAAGCCCTAGATATATATAAATATATATACAACTATAACTATAAGTATATCTAAAGACTAAAATGCGTAAAGCTCACAGTAAATGTTAACCTAATAATAAATAAATCGAACAATTACAAAAGTTACCTGCGTCGATTACGTTTAGCAGCTTCACGATGCTTACGTTTTTTCTCTTCTTGTTTATTTTCAAAATAACGACGTCGTTTACATTCCTGAATCACTCCCGCTTTCATTACTTCCCTTCGAAACCTTCCCAATAGTTTCTCTTCAGGTTCATTATCTTCCACAATCACCTGCACGTTATACGCCGACCTAAAATACAACGTGTTCGCGTAAGCTAACGACGGACAAACCACCGACATCAATTCATTCGATGATGAATTTGAATTTGAATTTGAAGAAGAAGTTGCGATTGGAGTGACAGTGTCTTTAGGTTTTGAATCGGTGGATAGAGAAATGTGTGAAGGTGGTAATTTTGAAGGTTGTTGTTGTGATGGTGTTTTGAATGGTGTGAATATTGATAGGAATTGGGTTAATGATGACGCCATTGTTATTGAGGTTGAAGAAGATGATAATATGAGTGTTTGTCTTTTTATTTGAGTAAAGATGATGATGATGATAAGACTGAGGTTGGAATGGATAAAGTGAGTTGACTCGGTGTAGTATCGTTTTGTGGGCTGGATTGGTTATTGGGGTTGGGCTTTATGTGGTGTATTTGGCCCATATCTATGTGTACGCAGTACGCTGTTTAAGGCAAAAAATAGACAGCTAAAATAAAATAAAAAAGTTGATCTCTTTGTTAAAATGGCTTCAAATTTATAAGATTTAGGGTATAAAAACATGTGTTATGATATGATGAAGTTATATGAATACGGTGTAACTAATATGTTTTGTTCATCACTACTAGTAGTATACCAAATGAGTTCATTTCTTTAGCATATATAGGAACCAAATGAGTTCATTTTCATATTCAAAATTAAGACGCATTCTCCTTCGATCACCACTTTAATCTTGTTTATGTTAATTAGCTCCTTGTATGGAGGTACAATGGTTTATTCTTCAGAAGACACTACCATGTTCCAACTTCCTTCTTCTTCTCCCTAATGGGCTCAAGCATGTATCTCTATTTTCTCCAATTATTAATTAAATTATAAAGAATTATGAAAATAAAAATGACTTTTATATAACTTTTTTATATTATTATATACATACACTAAACACTCTCACACCGATGACTCATGCCACTGTAGTACGCAAATTATTGTGTAAAGTTGCTATTTACAAATCATTTGCCATACCATGTACGATTATACTTATAAAATATCAATAAGTTTTGTTAACTGACAATAAACATGAGACGGATGGAATTGGAGCTTTCCTATGGATCATTTCTCTCTATATGTATACTAGGTTAGCATTCCGCGATAATACGAGACAAATTTAATTTTTATAAATGAATACAATATTGTGGTCAATTTGTGGTCAATTTTTTTATATAGTTTATAGACCCGCAATAAGGCACGGCGGATTTAACTTTTATAAATGAATAAAATATTTGGTCAATTTTTTTATATACTTTATAGAGTTGCGATAACGCCGGACGAATTTAATTTTTATAAATGAATAAAATATCGTGGCCAATTTTCTTTAATTTTTATTAGGTAGATTTTTTTATTTAATTTATAGACCCGCTATAACGCGAGACGAATTTAATTTTAATAAAATGAATAAAATATCGTTACCAATTTTTTTATTTAGTTTATGGACTCTTTAATTTTTATAAGTGAATAAATTATTTGGTCTATTTTTTTAATTTCAATAAATACATCAAATATTTAGAGGACCAAAGTGTAATTAATGAAATAAATTATGATCGTTGGATCACAAATGGTAAAAGACAATGAAGGGCTCAGATTCCTCCATTGTATCATCTTTTAATTATATAATAAAGATATATTTAGGTTCAAATAAAAACCATAAATATTGTAGGCACGTAGAATATGACTTAAAACTTAATTTTAAATATTTAAACCACATTATTTTACAAAATTTTCTTCATAGTGCCTAATTCGAATAACTTTTACAAGCTATTTTTCAAATAATTTTTTTTTTGATATTTTTGACATTTTTTATTTTTTTAATTATGTTTTATTAATTTTTTTATTCATAATAATCACACTTTATAACTAGATAATCACATGAATAATATGTGATTATCAAAACCCTATTTTGTGATTATCTCGAACACATAATATCAAAGAATAATCACATTTGATTATTATGTTATATTTTGTGATTATCTTAAATAATTATAACAGTAACGACTATAAAAAAAGTTCGAAAAAGAAAGTGAATATTTTTTATTAAAATTTTTATTATAGCTTGCAAAAGTTATTTTAATAATAATTATTGAAAAAGTTTAGAAGAAAAATGTATTTTGGATATTTAAAAAGTAATTTGAAAGTCATTCTCAAGTTCTCACAATATTTATGTTTTTTATTTGAACCCTTTCCTATATATAACTCGCAAAATTAAACCCGAAATAGATATGATAGATAGGTAAATACATTCAGAAACGTGCAAAATCATGATAAAGTGATACACTTAAAATTATGGACGGATTACGTAGATTAATTGTTACACTTGCAGACGAGGGCAGATCTCTCCCCTCTTTTTTTATAGTGTCGACCTTTTTATTATTTCCATCCTATACATTCTGAGACGGAACTTAAATAATATTCATTTTTATTTGCAGAGAATTTTACGCAAATATAAACGTGACATAATTTTATATTTTTAAAATATATTGTGTGTACTTCAAACAGATGACATATTTGGAGTAGTAATCACTCTCTTCCATTTGCATCACTTTTTTTTCTTTCATTGAAATAGTCTTGTTTTGATATGACGTGTTCTGAAATTAATGATCATCTTATCAAATAATTATACTCAGTTATTACTATTCGTTACCAAATAGTAGAATTTAAATAAATGGTGTTAGTTGATGATTACTTGATTAGTACAACCTTATTTAGGAGGAATATATCCAAACACCATCATGTCTTATCAGTAAACCTAAAATTACACCTGATTTTCTTCTTCTTATGTTTGATCCCCAATTGATTACGTTCTTTGGTGGAGTAGTCACTCGTTTATCACGAAAGATGGTGAAGCTTACATTGGGCTCCCAATTGTAACCTATGGTTAAAAGGTTATCGGGTATGTGATCACTCGCTCTTTTAAAAAACCATCGCTTGATAAAGTCAGTTGTGTTCATATAGACTTTACAGATCAAGCCACAAAATTAACGATTCCAAATGATGTAATGACCGTTACTTTAGAAAACGATAATGTTATTAATCTTAATGGGTTGAATGTTCACGGTTCGATGGGTGGTTTTATGATTCAAAACGAACGTCTAGGAAAGTTGCAAGGTAATCCAACGAATTCCATGCCAAATATGGACCAAATTCAGGTATAGATTACTGCTTACTCTCCCGTTATATATTTGCATCCCGATGAAGAATACCTCCCTTCATCGGTTGATTACTTTCTAAAGTGGTGCATTGCTTTACCATACTGAGGAAGAGTCTAACCCTATTCCAATTGAGAAAAATGGTTTGAACCTTCCACAAGGTGGTTTGAATGATGATACATATTGGCTAGACCTTCCGGTTGATTGTTCAAGTAAAGAAAGAGTCAAGATACGTAGAGCTTTCATATAGAGCCATTGAAGCAGCGCGTCGAGCTATAATTGGGCAATTCCATCGTACTATGGATGGACAATTCCGAAGAAATGGTAAGATATGGGTAAGGGTTCTTGCGGATCTCCCTATGGAGATCTGTAAAATAATCGTGCTCATTTTCATGTTAAGCCGATTTTTGGAGGACTATTTACCGATACTAGCATTTGGCTTTTCTACCCTTTTAATGGTGCATCAAAGGCAAAACTATTGTTTTTAACTCTATCATTAGGGCAAGCGGGTGAGCATGTAGGTGATTGGGAACATGTTACATTAAGGATTAGTAATATTAATGGTGAGTAAATAGTGTTTATTTTGCGCAACATAGTTGGGGTGAATGGGTAAGTGCTTCGGCTCTTGAGTGGGACGCAAATAGTAAAATAGTGGTGTACTCATTGATACATGGACATGCGACGTATTCAAAATCAGGGTCTGTTTTGATAGGATGGAAGGGGCACGTATCGGTCTTTTAGACAAAATGGCCCCGAGTGATAATATTATGGATACGGGTGTGGGTGCAGTGGTGGTGGTGGCGGCGCAGTATTTGGGTAATGTGGTTGAACCACCGTGGTTAAATCATATGAGAAAATGGGTCCTCGTATCTAATATGAACTTGATAAAGAATTGCATAGCGTAAAAAAGCTTCTGATATGGTTTTTAATGAAACCATTTGAGAAATTTATTCCAAGTCCAACCCTAAAAAATAGTTGCAATGGAGATGAGAATCTATTTAATTTATCATTTTGAAAGTGGTTGATTGAAACTTGAAAATACATTACATTTTTAAGAATATTTGTATGGTTTTTTACAGTTTTAATTAATATTAGTATTAGTATTAGTAATATACGGAGTAATATTAATGAATTAGTATGGTTTTAGTATTGTTTATTACTGTATCTTTTTATGAGTTGAGGCTTTTACGCTTGTGCGAATTCACCAGACTCAAAAAATTAGAGGAACTTAAGTCGAATAAAAGAATAAAACCATTTCATTATAAGTTGCATTGCTGGGTTGCTGTGTGCTACAATTTTTCATTTGAATAGTTAACTTCGAAGGAAATAAACAGAGGTGATTCCATTAAGCTAAAATATAATTAAATTTAGTTAAGAGCATCTCCATTGAAAGAAGGTCAAAATCCTTTCAAATGGTCGATCTTTTCTATGGGAAATTTCATTTTCTTTTATTAACTTTGATAAACTACACCATACAAAAAGAAAGCAAAAATCAACATGGGTTACTTATGGGAAGCATAAAGTTTGTATCATATCATATTAAAGGCACCAATGTCATCTTGAACTGATTTCTTAAAACTACCTAAGCTTTTGATACATTTCGATTGTTGTTAAGCGCCACCACCTACAGGATGTTAATAAGTACAATGTCAAAATCCAAACCCAGTAGAGGGAAAAAGGTTAAGGCATCAATTATAACCCAAGTTAAAACCATGACAAATTATTTGTAGAAATTTCTAACCGTCAACGATCGAAAAGAAGTAGAGATCGCGTTGTCATATTAGAAAAGAGATAAAATTCAGGCATTCAAAAAGAGATTTAAAGAGGAAGATGAAGAATCACGTCTATTAATACCTTGAAGTTTGGATGAAAGAAAAGATTTATTTAAGGGGTGTAAATTTTGCGTGAGTGTTATAAAACATTGAGGCGGTTAGTGAAAGGGTAGAAAAAAAGAAACAGTACTGGGTTAGTGTGAACCATGTATGTTCACCAATTGTGGTTGGCCACATGTCGTTTCCACAATTGCTACAGTAAAAAGGTTTCTTTTTATTAGTAGACTAGTAACGTTTTGGCCGTGCAAACGCACAACCCACGTAAGATTGATATTTATAATTTGAGAACTGAAACAAATACAACAACTACATTACCATAAAATAAGAAAGAATAATATTTAGATGATCGGTATGGTCATGATATTGAATAGATGACATTTGATAATCTCAAACATAAACACCTTACGTGAGGCAATCGCCTTAGCGCTTAGCGCCTCGGCTTCCGGACCCCTAGCGCCTCGGGTCACTTAGAGCTTTTTAAAACCAAGGTCCTCATTTATTATATGTTTGTACATCTTTCTCTATAAATAATTTTTAAAATTAAGGTAGTTTTTTAGCAGGTCTAATATTATTGCTTCATTGAACCTAGGTAGCTGACAGAACTCTTTAGCCTAATGAAATGACTTCCGGTTAGTTTTAAAAATGGTGAGGAGTTTGATCATAATTCTGAACTATCGTAGGACTAACTATATTGTTTGTTCATTCTCCATGACTATAGAACTCTATTGAGTTGGTTTGTTGGTAGAGATGTGATACATAAAGAAATGGAGTTATTAAGAAGACTATCGTACAATAAAAAATATTTTAGAGATGATGGTTATACTTTTAAAACAATCATCATTTTAGTTTATTTTTTGGAAATTTACTCACTCCCAAGTCATTTTTTATAATTCTATCGATAAAACCTCTCGTATTTCTAATATCTTTTAGACAACAACAAAATTTTCCATTAAATAAGTTCTAATTCTTAAAACTAAAGCTCTGAAGTGACCACCTACATATGAAATTTAATATTGTTAACTTCAAATGTATCCCAATGTTTGAAATAAAATATTCAAGTTCATCCCAATTCAACATTGACAACCATTTAATATGATAAGTTAACGATTATTTCACACTTGGGCCAATTTCGAGCTTATGTTACCGCAATTAAATTAATAAAATATTAATAAAATTTTCATTAATTCCCATCACTTTTGGGAGTAATTCAAAGAAATGAAAGAAGAATTCAACAAATAATTTGCAATTTAACTAAATTAACATATCTAAATAGCAACTTAATCAAGAACTTCTTGTTGTGATATAGCCAAAAAAATCACATTCCGGCAATGAACTCATGGCAACAATTTCTGATTTGAAGCGAATTTTGACTAGTTATGGGGAATCTTAGACAGGAAGCTACGTTTACCAATGTTTTGAAAACTGGTCCGACTAGTCGAACCGGAGAGACTAAGTCGGAGTCGTGATACTTGATTCAAGATCGGTCGCCAACAAGCTTTCAATTTCAATTGGATGAGGTGGAGTCATATGGAGCTCCAATTCCGGCGGAATTTGTCCGGTGACCGTTGAACTTAAATACCGAACTGAATCAACCTCTTGCGAACTAATAATTCATCCCAATGTTTGAAATAAAATATTCAAGTTCATCCCAATTCAACATTGACAACCGTTTAATTTGATAAGTTCACAATTATTTCACACTTGGGCCACTTCCGAGCTTATGTTATAGCAACTAAATTAATAACTTATTAATTAAATTTTCATTAATTCGTATCACTTTTGGGAGTAGTCAAAGAAATGAAAGAAGAATTCAGCAAATAATTTGCAGTTTAACTAAATTAACATATCTAAAGAGCAACTTAATTAAGAACTTCTTGTTGTGATGTAGCTGCAAAAATCATATTCCAGTGATGAACTCGTGGCAACAATTTCGATTTTCAAGCGAATGTTGACTGGTTAGGGGGAATCTTGGACACGAAGCTAGGTTTACCAATGTTTTGAAAACCGGTCTGACCAGTCGAACCGAAGAGACTGAGTCAGAAGACTCACTAGAAGACTCACTGGAAGACTGAGTCAGAGTCGTAATACCTGATTCAAGATCAGTCTCCAACAAGCTTTCAATTGCAATTGGACGAGGTGGAGTCATATGAAGCTCCACTTCCAGCGGAATTTGACCGATGACCGTTGAACTTAAATACCGAACTGAATCAACATCCTGCGAACTAACAATTCATCCCAATGACGTGTTAGCAGAGGGAATTAACACTCTTCTTCTTCTGTATTGAATTGATTTTGACGACGCGGAAACGGAGTGAGCTCCTTTCCGGCGGATTTTGACCGTTGATAGTCGAACTTAGATTCGGCAACGGATCAGTCTCTGGCGAACTAACAAGAACTTCTTCCACAACAACAACTTCTTCTGTATTCAATCGATTTTGACTACGCATCAGAGAGGAGCTATCCACATATACATCGGTCGAACTTAGATTCGAAAACCGATCAGTCTTCGGGGAACTAAAAAGAACTTCTTCTGTATTGAATCGATTTCAACGACGCATTATCAGAGGAGAGCTATCCTCTTGGACATGAAGCTAGGTTAACCAATGTTTTAAAAACCGGTCCGACCGGTCGAATCGGAAAGACTAAGTCGGAAAACTGATTGGAAAACTAAGTTGTAGTCATGATACCTGATTCAAGATCGGTCTCCAACAAGCTTTCAATTTCAATTTGACGAGGTGGAATCATAGGGAGCTTAAACTCTTGTTACTCAAATAAAATCTAATTATCATGATATTCCTACTTAAACTCTTGTTACTCAGATTAATTCTTATTATTCTTTCCTTCTTATAAATTATAGTTTCTTCCAAAATCCTTTCTTCTTCTTCTATATTTTCTTTCAAAAAATAAAGTAAAAAATGAAAACTCTTTCTAGCATTCTCTTTTTATCATTTTCTTCCTAATCAGATATTTCTTATATTCCTCTTCTAAACTACTATTCTTTACTGGTTTGTACTCTTTTTGCTTTTTAACTTCTTTTGTTGATAAGTATTAAAAATCAATTTCTCCTTTATTTGCTTCAAAACACGTTATTTCTTCATCTCTCTTTCATAGTCTTGTAAATTAAACCGTTTTTTTTTTCTTAATTAGTCTTTGCTCTTTATTTTGCTTGTCTTTTAATATCTTTTATTTCTAAAATTATAGCTATCGACAACAACCGTCAATCAAATAACTGTTACATTTAATTTAAATCTAATGGCCAAAAAGAGATGGAAATGACAACAATATCCTCACGTGAGGGTACATGTTATATTATAACTGTTAAACTAAATATTTGTGGACGTAAAGGATCATACGCGCAACAACTTTTAAAAATAAGGATAATCGAATTAATTAAATTTTGAAATGACAAGCAGCATAATTCGTATGAAACCATAAAGGCGAACTACATAATTTTTTTTATTATCTATATATAGATATAGATTATATCTATTTTTAGTAATTATATATATAACTAGTATTATTGTTTTAGTTACTATATATAAAATTACTTTTATAATGTAATTATATATTATTAATACGATATAGAGACATATTAATAATATAAGGAGTTGGAATTCGTTTGTATGTAACTTTTTCTAATTTAATATTAGAGTTTTTCACTTCTTAGCATATCCTATGATGTATGTTTACACAGAAAGAACCATAAAGTTTGTTGACTATTTGAGTGGTTTATGATTTATATTATTATAAGAAATCCTCTTCATCTCCAATAAGGATGTAGACATGTAGTGCCTCAAAAGCCCTCCCATAAATTACTTAAAAGTGTGATTATGGTCCAACCAAATCTGTGGGCTAGCTAATTTCACGTGCCACTTGTTTAAGATTTGATTTATTAACATGATATAACGAATAATAGATATGTTATATTATTTGGATTTGTTTTTGCTACTATGAGACGTGTAGCAGTGGGTTTTTAATTAACCAAACAAACACAAAGGTGTTGAATAATTAACCGACGTTCTTCAAATGCTTGTTAGGCGATCTTTCATTACTTGAAAATGCTTTGAGATGATTTATAGTGTAAATAGACGCCTTCATATTCAAAAGACATTTTTGGGATCTTTGAACATAGGCGTGTCTTTGTAGTTTTAAACTTTTAAACAGGAGGTCTCTGAATTTTCATTTTCAGAAGCATGAGCGGAAATAAAATAATTGCTAAAATGCGGACTCAATCGAATTACGTTAAAAGTTTCATATATATATGTACGATAGAGTTTCAATAAGAACACCTTAAAATAAGAATGGGTAAGAATACTTTATATCTGCATGTGTTTTCTATAAATCAGTAGATTCACATTCATATATCTCCAATATGTGGAGAAAAATAGATCCGCTTTCTTATAAATGCATAAAATTCGGAAAAATAAATGATGCACGATTTTAGATAAAAAATTAGAATTGTGCATCAATCGTTTTTTTTTTCAAATTGTATACTTTTTAGAAAATGTGCATCCATTTTTCTTTGCATATTTGAAATATACGAATGTGAATCCAATAATTTTGTCGAGTATAAGTGCAAATTTGAAACGTTCTTACCGTTCTTATCTTTTTCTTATTTGATCAATACTCTCTCTCTCTCTTTCTAGATATATATATATATAAGATACTTTGTAATTTAAAACGTGTCGACCAATTAGCCATTTCAATGAAAACTTGCCAATCAAATCATAGAATTCCCTTTTTACACACGTCTAGCCGATTAAACTTTTCACTTAACATAGTAGAACTTAAGTAAGATTACGGTAGGTTTTCAGAAAAACTTTCTTTCTTCTCAAGCAACGGTTAGTTTTCTATACAATTTTTGAGCGGTCACCTACCCTCAAAGACAACTATGATTTCAAGTGTTGGTGATTTTAGTGTAATTGATATTTACAAAGATTAAAAGGACTTCAAGTTAAGTTATAATCCAAATTAGAAGGTGTGGGGTGCACACCCAATAAACTAACTTAATCCTAAGTTTGATGAGTGATAAAGATTGTGAATGTAAATCAATAGATGTGATTCTTGATTGTTGGTATAAGTGACGAAATTCTGAGATCACTAAATGGTCACAATGGTTCAAAAATGAGGCTGTTGGATTTAGTGACCGAAATAGTTGTCGTTGTTGGAGTGTCGCTAATGAACATACATATCTGTTCAGATGATGCTATTAGCGACAATTCAGGAAAAACTGTCATTAAATGTCAAGATATACTTGAAAGGGTATGATGATCATTCACAAAAAGATATAACCATTAGCCAATAGTTGTGACTTTTCACAAATAGTCATTTTGTTTATATATATATATATATATGTATAAACACATGATCTGGTCTTGGACATAGAGAATCACAAAACAAATAAAAAACCGTTTCTATGTTTTGCTCTAGATTTTAATTGCTGAAAACTAAAGTATAGACTTTGTCTTATTCGATTGTGAATTTCGTGTAAACCGAAGCAATAGCAGGTCAAAATACCACAATCTGGATGTATCTATACACAATTTAAAATCTTGTCCAAATTATTTACTATTATCATTTTACCCAAACCAATAAATTTTTTCAACATCAAGGACATGTATTTCGTTGGTGGTTGCATCCTGACAACAATTTTTCTAAAAAGGGCTTTTAACATGATTCTTTTCCGGTAATTAGTAGTTAAAGTACATATTTGATATTTGGACGATATAAACATCATTAACATATACTTTTATAGTGTATACATATATATAATATCTGATATCTGATATTTTAAATAAAGTATGACCCACTTACGATGTTTATATTGATTTCAAAAACTAGTGTATGTGTGTATTTTTGTATAAATACATTAAAGGCACCTATCTCAAGGAAGATTAATGCAAAGCCTACACGGTTATGACAATGAAACCCGGATTATAATACAATTAAGAAAACAGTCTTAGATGCAAACCACCAACCACATAATGAGTGGACACACAACCCCATTTTAATTACTCCAATTTTCTATCCAAAATTACCCTTCTATTAAAGAGAGAGTTTATAACTATAAAACTTCAATATAATTTTACCGAGTACTACTTTTATTGAGTATATAAATAAATATAAAGTTTAAAATTATAGAAACTGCAGTATAATTATTATAAATTGCGTTTATAAGTTTATCATTATAACGATATATAATAATAATAATAAAAATAATATTTAATGATAATAACAATAATAATACAATATTTACGTACTAAAGGATAACTGTGACTCTATGAGGGAATTAAATATCACTTTCTATTTATTCTATAAAAAGCATTAAAGTAGAACTGCATACTTGTCAACGATATCGAGTCCTTTACTATTTTGCTACTATATAATTTTGACAACCGGGATTCCGTGTTTGATATTATTTTCAATTTTTAAACACAACAATCTCTTTTAATAGCAGTAAATATATCTTATGTATTCGAAAAATAACATTATAAATTGTTAAATAGTCCTTGTGATTGGGGCAATTATATACATTTCTATTTTTTTAAGCAAAAGTTTATCTTGAGTTTTAAACCCTAAAACTATAATACCCAATTGGTATGTTAAAAAAATAAAAACTAAATAAGACTCGATTAGTATATAATAATTGGGTTAAAGTTAACAATGTAATTATACTTTTGTACCAATGTAGGTGACAAACTAATTTTATTATCAATGTAAGTAATGTATTTTGTTAAACTGTATCGATATATGTAATATGATTTATAAGTACATTACGTACTTTGAAAAATTATACAAAGTACATTATAATTGGTAGCACTTATTATCGATGTATTATCTATATTGATAATAAAATTAATTCATTATTTACATTAAAACAAAAATGAAAATACATTATTAATTTTATAACTATAATTTATAATAATTCAACCAATTATGAAATAATTACGACGGTATTTGCTAAATGACAAAATGACTTCCCCACTTTTGATACTATATTATCTATTAAGAATAAGAATATACGAAGTAACGTGTTTTTGTTTGGTTTTTGGTAAGAATACAAGGGAGTGACGTGTTTTTGTTATGGTTTTTGGTGGAAAATGTTGTGCGATGCTATTCGAACTTATTTTTCAATTCAAACGGCTAGTTTATTTTTAAAAACAAATTCAAACGACTCTATTTATTATCTTTCTTAATTTTTTTAAAACATTATTTTCATATCTATAAACACTACATTTCGAATACAATTCAAAACAAATCAAACAACATTTTTATCTTCAAATACACTTCAAAGACTTAAAAGCTCTATAATTAATTATAATTCACAATGTCGAACAACCCAAACAACCAAACAACATGTACAACATACACTCATAATGGAATCCGTTTCCACAATAATCATCATCTTCTAACCAGTCAACCAACATGCCTGATTATGGTATTCCATACCATATGCCGTAAACCCAAGTCCTTCAAACACAATATCATCAAGCACCTAACTAATCGCCCTGTCAATATAACATTTTTCTAATGTGTCAAACATCACAAAACACTAAACAAACCCAACAACCGGACATCCAACAATCCATCACCTAAGAACACTGTCTAGAACATTAAAAAAAGTTTCACCACTCTATGTGTTCTAAAAGGCCTAATTAGCCATTGTGGTGGTTTTTATCATGGGATTTTCTATTAAGATGCATTTAATGATCTAGAAATTTTTTAAAATATTGAAAATTGTGTTTATGATGTGCATAAAAATAATAAAATATTAGATTGAATTAATGAGTAATAAATACAAATGTTAATAATTAATTATTTTTAAATTCACTAAATATACTCTATCGTATACTTCAAGGTACGTATTAATAAAACCCATATATTTGATACTATATAATTTTGAGAAAGACCTTATACATTTTGGATAAAATAAAATAAATAATGCTTTTAAGACAAAAGGAATATTTTCTACTTGGACATTCTAAATTACTACACTTATTGATGATTCTCTCAAATTACTACCGATACACGTGTAAATATTCTTCCTTTTTCCTCATTTATGAATTCTCACAAACAAAATCAACGAAAAGTTTCATATACATGTGTAAACATCGTTGCATCATAGAGTAATCAGATTAGATTAACTATATTGTATATTCTCACAGGATTATGAATAATACTTTATTACGTTTATATTTTATAAAATTATAAATCATTTAACTCTTTAAAATCAATGAACTTCGATATAAATGTGTCATATCATTCACCATTTTCATGCCAACCGTTGTCCCTCTCTTAAGATGTGACAACCCTAAAAATTAGGTACTTTTCGTATATTTTAAATTCGTACATTTAGGCTAATTTCCGAATTAATCTTGTGAATTCATTTTTTTATTAAGCTAAACTTGTTACAAATATTATAATTGCATATGAGATGCAATTCATTTTAATGCGAGAAGCATTCGTAATTCTTTAGAATTACACGAATCAATCGGTAGAAACCGAAACTCCCGAACGTTGTGATCGAATTTTTAATATAACGTAAATCAATTTGATATTAAATAGTAGTTATTATTATTATAATACATATACTAATTAAGAGCATAACAACCTTTAAAAATTCATAAACGTTCACGCGAATTAGAAAACGTGCGAAGTTGAGATAAATTATGAAATTAATTGAACCGAGTGTCGGAAAATCGCATGATTAATATTTAAATCACTTAGTTACATTCTAGTAACTTTAATCAACCTTAAACAACCACAAATAACCTTAATTAACCCTAATTACACAACTAGAAACTAATTAATCAAGATTATCAACTAATGACTAAAATATCTAAAGTTAATCAAACACTAAGCCCCCTCCATCCCCTAACCAAAATCTGCCCAAGATCTACTTGTCACCCCATGCCCACTCCCTTGAAACATGGAAGACACCCACCATACCTCCCTTACCTCCCTTGCCTATTACCTTGACAAATCTCACCACATTTCATCACAAGTTACACACACAACCCAAGTTTCTATCCCTTTTCTCTGCCCCTCCCACGAAATCAGTAACAGCAGCCACCATTGCACCACCCTCCACCACCATAACACCACCTTTCAACCACCATTACACCACCCTCCACCACCATGAACCACCAATGCTAAAACCCCTTTTAAACCCTTTTAACCACCAAAAACGTACATTCATCATCCCTCATATCAATTATAAGTAAAACCACTCAAGAACACAAGGATATGAAGCTAGAAGCTCACTTACAACAAGATCAAACCCCCATTTTGCTCAAATTCGTGTTTTAGTGCATTGTAAGGAAATTCCACCATGAACTCCTTCTATTTCTTATTAAAATGTTTATATAATAGTTAGAATATGTTTAGATGTTCACTCTTGCTAGATAAAAGCTTAAAAATACGAAATCATATGAGTTATAACAATGCTATGCTAAAAAGAACCAAAACAAGTGTTCTAAAATTCGGACAGAAAAATAGGTTGACTTTAGAGAGTAATAACTTGGTCAAAACTTAATAAAATCTAGTGTTTCTTGAGTCTAAAATCAAGCTTAATGTGTTAGCTTTCCAACCCCACCGATCTCATGATTTTTAGACAATTATTGATACCTCAAAACGTATTTTTAGACCAAGAGGTACTTTCGGACCTTTGCGTAATATTAAATATATTTGAAGCCCTTAAACATAACCAAAAATTATAAAACTTACATTTTTGGAAAGCTAAGATGTAGGAGAAAATGTGGTTAAAATTTCATAAAAATCCAAGCTCATTTGGTTAGTAAAAAACGTAGCCAAAGGTAAGCACAAATCTGAAAAAGGGGCTGTGAAAGTGCAGTAGCCTTGCGAACTGAATCAGTTCGCAAGTCAAACTCAGTTCGCAAGTCAAAGTCAGTTCGCAAGTCAAAGTCAGTTCGCAAGTCAAAGTCAATCCGCAAGTCAAAGTCAGTTCGCGAGTCAAACTCAGTTCGCAAGTCAAAGTCAGTTCGCGAGTCAAACTCAGTTCGCAAGTCAAACTCAGTTCGAAAGTCAACTCCCAAAGTTAGTTCGTGAGTCAGTTCGGTGAGCCCAAAACTCGCGAACCGCGACTTGTACGAATTAAAAAAAATCTGATAAACCCAAAGGTTAAGTTAAAAGCAAAGTTAAAACGACTTAAACAATATTATAACGTTGAATTAAACGAGTGTTAATACTTTTGAAAACCAATAAGGATCACAATGTGTCATTCTCATTTGAAATAACATGATATGATATTCAAGCCCGTTGATGGCAAATGAAGGCAGAGGGAGTAATTTAAGCATTCCAATTGGACACCTCAAGACAAACACCTCTTCTTCTTAATTCCTTCTAATTATATCATCACCATTAAAATTTAAAACCCCATTAATGCCCTCTTCCTTCTATTCTCTCTAACTTCATTAATAATCTCAACCCAAAATATAATACTCCCAAATTCCAAATTCCCATCTATCGTATTCTGAGTGATCGATCTTAATCTTATTTCAGTCGGTGATAGCCACTGGTGCCCAATTGTTGGCGTGTTCAATCGTAACGTTCTTTATTGACTTTTCGGGTACAATTTCTATCTCTATCTGTAGAATCTGTCTTTTTCATGTTGGCATATAGTGACTTGCGTTTATCAATTTTATTTAAGGTTTTCTATCCAACAGTATTTTAGTTTTCGATCATGGAAAATTAAGTTTCAACGATAGGTATTCGGGTCAATTTTTTGCTTATTCTTAATTTGTCTTTATTTATGTAAGTCTTTCTACTTAGTATTCATTTTTTAAAGTGGTTTATATATATTGGTATATATATTCTAAATGTGTCTTCCTGTAGTTGGATTAATTTGCATCCAGCATCATAATAACATTTGATTTTTCCCCAAATATATATTTTTAGGTAAATTCACAAACTTCAATAACCGGCAACACTGATTCTGTGAAAATTAACAGGTTGTACTTGTTTTGTATTCGATTGTAATCAACTTTTTGAATGTGATTATTCAGCTTTTGATTTTTATTTTATTTTTTATCATCTATTACAAAATCCGGTTGATTTGTAGTTATTCGTTTTATTTCTTGCACATAATTAAGTTTCATGTACCCTGATCAACATAATTAATCATCCTTTTTCTCTAAATAAGTAATTATTATATTATATTGATTTGTTACCGATTCATTTCTCTTGCTATTGAATCATGGTGCATTTGTTTTTTAGGAAATAAATAAATCGAGTCATGTCGAAAGAAAAGGAGAGGGTGACCGAAGAATCAGACAAACAGGATGAAGATGGTAAAGATGTGACTAAAAATGGATATTGGGTTGATTTCGATAGCCAACAGTCAACAAAAGTCAAACTTCAAGATGCAGATAACTCTATCAGTACTTACATTCCCTCACTCAATTACGAGTTAGAGAATTTGATTTTAGCTAGATTTCCTAGATCAGAATATTGGAAAATATCATTTTTTAATAGAAGGTTCGCGTGCTTAGTGAAATCCGGTGAGCTTTTTAAAATAAGACTAGAAATTGGGTTCAATGAGCCTTCAGTTTTGATGCTCGCAAGTGGTGAGAATTGTTGGTGGGCTTTTGATAAAGGGTTTGGGTCACTTAGACGACTTCCGGTTCTTCCTTCGGATATGTGTTTCGCATCGGGAGATAAAGAATCACTTTGTGCTGGGTCCCATTTACTCGTATCGGGTCGAGAAATCTTTGGTCATACTATTTGGAGATTTGAATTAGCAATGAATAAATGGTACAAAGGCCCTTCAATGCTTTACGCAAGATGCTTGTTTGCTTCTGCCACCTGTGGGAACTCCGCTTACGTTGCGGGTGGAGTTCAGGTGGTTGGTGGCCCGGTAAGTGGGACCCAAACCGTGCATAGTAGCGTAGAGAAATATGACCCGGAAATGCGGGCGTGGACCCCACTTCCGAGAATGAATAAGCCACGTAAGCTTTGTTCGGGGTGTTACATGGACAATAGGTTTTACGTGATTGGTGGAAGGAACAATGATGGCGAGTTAACGTGTGGAGAGTTTTTCGATGAAGAAAAAAACCAATGGAGTTTGATTCCGGAGATGTTGAAAGATAATCCTGTACTTAATTGTTACTCACCTCCCTTAATCGCAGTGATTAATAACGAGCTTTATTCAATTGAAGCAACTTCAAATAAGTTAAAAGTTTACTTAAAAAACAGCAACAGTTGGAAGCAGTTGGGTTCGGTTCCTGTGAGGGCGGATTACAATAGAGGTTGGGGGGTCGCATTTAAGTCGTTTGGCGACAAGTTGTTAGTTATAGGGGCGTCTACAAGCTTGCCTTCAAGAAACTCGATGGCGATTTATACATGTAGCCCAGATCTGAAATCTGATTACTTGCCGGAATGGGAGTTGCTTGACAATGGCAAGATTCAGTTGAGTCATTTTATTATGAATTGTTCTGTAATGTTAGCTTGAGAACAGTTGTGTTTTTACTTGTTAACAGTTGACTTTTTACAGTTTAAATAAAAAGTAACAGTTGACTTTTATAGTCAAACATGATTGTACTTTGGTACTCTTTTGTTTCCTTTGTAATTGTAATGGGATTTGACGTTTTTAGTGTACATAATTGTTCTTTCTAAGCGGGTACAGTTTCCTTGGCCACTTAACAACCTAATTTACTCTCCCTGTTAAGGCTTTGGTAATGCTTATTTTTGTTCCCAAGTTTTTGCTATATCATTAACATTTGTTTTCTTAATTCCTTTTTAAGACACATTGATATGTAAGTTATGAGTAATGACCAATAAGAAGTGGTTCTTTTTACCCGAAAAACATTCGCTAGATTCTGTTTACTTTTGCTTGGAATTACATCAGATGATCATGATCCTCTCTTTTTTTGGACATAAGGGTGAAGTTCAGAAGAAATTTATAGCATATGAGTAACGAGGCAACACAAACTCATTCCGCCAAAATGCATCAAAGTGTAAAATAGAGTTTATCAAAATACATTTTTGGTTACCATCATAATCATGTTTACACTTATATATATATTTATAAAAGTATATATATATGTATATATTTTACTTGATCAGTGGAAACTGGTAAAAATAAAATAAAAATAATTGGATCCACTTAATAAATGGACCGGTCCTTTACAGTGACCCGGAAGTGAGAAAAAAATATAAAAAAAGAAAATCTCTGTATATCAGTTTCAAACTCGAAATCAAAGTACGGAGTAGTAGAGGAGCTTTCGAAGGGATCTGCTCTCACATTACGTAAGCCGACTTACAGATCTTTCATATGTATTTCACGCTTTCAATTTCACCAATTTACTTCAATTTTACGTAATTTATCTGATACCACACACATTTGTTCGAATCTTTTTACGTTTGTAATTTACATTCCGTACACAGCGTATAATTTAATTCTATTAGGGCATTTGTATTAGATGATTTGATGATTTACATAATTGCATTCTGAAAGTTTGTTGTTTGCATTTGATTTAGGGTTTTGTATGGAATTCGAACCAGCATTGTAATACTTAGGGTTACAATTTGTATAAAATAGTAATGTCTGTAAACAACAATAAAATGTCAAACCCTAGTGACCATCACCAGTCCCAGTCCCACCCTCAACAACCAATTCCGGGCCAGTTTCAGGTCTCACAGTTTGCGGCATCTCACGCGCATGCACAGGCGATTGCACAAGCCCAATCGAAAGCTCAAGCGAAAGCTGCAGCTCATGCTCAAGCTAACCATGCTCAATTTCAAGCTCAGCTTCAGGCTCAAGGACTTGTTATTAACCAATCACATGGACCGTTAGTTACTGCTAATTCGTCCTCTTTTTCGGGCAATGCAAGTGCCAAACGTCCGGCTCCAAAACCGGTTGGACGACCACCTGGAGTGTTGAATTCTAATACCGTGTCTCATAAAAAGAAGCAGAAGCTTCCGGAAAAGTTGTTACAAGAACGAGTGGCTGCAATTCTGCCACCATCTGCTTTATACACGCAACTTCTTGAATTTGAGTCACGTGTCGATGCTGCAATAATGAGAAAAAAGATAGATATCCAAGATGCTATTAAAAAACCGCCTTCCGTGCAGAAAACTCTAAGGATATATGTTTTTAATACGTTTGCGAATCAAGTTCAAACAATTCCGAAAAAGCCTAATGCTGAGGCGCCTACTTGGACAATGAAAATAATAGGGAGAATATTGGAAGAGGGAATGGACGTTGACCAGGCTGCATTGATGTCGAAACCAAACCCTATGTACCCAAAGTTTTCATCCTTTTTTAGAAGAGTTACTATTTCATTGGATCAAAGATTGTATCCCGATAACCATATGATTGTGTGGGATAGTTCTAGAACACCAACCGCTCATGAAGGGTTTGAGGTGAAAAGGAAAGGTGATAAGGAATTTAATGTGAATATACGGTTGGAAATGAATTATCTGCCTGAAAAATTTAAGCTCTCACCTCCTTTAATGGAAGTTCTTGGAGTTGAAGTTGACACTCGTGCTAGAATTATTTCGGGCATCTGGCAATATGTAAAGGCTAGGAAATTGCAGAATGCAGATGATCCTTCCTATTTTAATTGTGATCCACCACTTCAGAAACTATTTGGGGAAGAAAAAGTGAAATTTTTGATGGTGTCTCAGAAGATTTCCAACCATTTATCTCCACCGCAACCTATACATTTGGAGCATAAGATCAAGCTTTCGGGAAATAGTCCAGCTGGAAGTGCTTGTTATGATGTACTGGTGGATGTGCCACTTTTAATACAAAAGGAATTGAATGCTTTATTGGCAAATACTGAGAAAACTAAAGAGATTGAAGCATGTGATGAAGCAATATGTACGACGATAAGAAAAATAAATGAGCATCGTAGAAGACGGGCGTTCTTTCTTGGATTTAGTGAGTCACCTGTTGAGTTTATTGATGCTCTGATTGAATCTCAAGGCAGAGATCTGAAGCTTCTTGCAGGGGATGCAATCCGTAATGCCGAAAAAGAGAGCCGGGCTGATTTCTATAGCCAACCCTGGTAATCTCACTATCCTTTTTTTGTTTTGTCATAATGTGTCGCAGTTATATGTGTATTTTATATATTGCCCATGTTTTATTTGAAGCCTCATATGAATGTTAGATAGATGCTAATCTTGAGTTCCCTTTTACTTGCATGCATGATTCATTCATTAGTATTTGGTTTGTATTATTTCAGTCAATGAAAGGGGAACTAAATTCACTCATCATAGCATCTTATATTTCAACTATGGTCCTTGTAGTGGTATAAATTCACCAAAATAGTATTAGTGTTGAAAATAAGAAATGCTAACGAAATAGAAAATCAGTCTGCTATCGATAGGTAGCTCTCTCTGCTAGTGATGCTTGATTCAACCCTAATGTGATAATTGCATCAACCATGACTATTTTATTCCCCTGATCATACTTAAAATTGGATATCATAGTTAAGGAAATAGCCTAGTTGCCTATATGGAATATCATAAGTTCATAGCTAAGGTAATAGTGCAATTGATGGAAATATGTGTGATTGTGTGGGCTTAACAATATTTCTATGTTTATATTGAAGTGTTATATAGTTGATGGAAATGTACCATATTCATTTTTAATTAATAGTTCAATTGATGGAAATATGTGTGATTGTGTGGGCTTAACAATATTTCTATGTTTATATTGAAGTGTTATATAGTTGATGGAAATGTAACATATCATTTTTGACTGCTTCAAATCTTATGTAATTATGTTTTGTAATATGTAGGGTTGAAGATGCAGTTATCCGTTATATAAATCGGAGACCAGCTAGAAACGTGCATGCAAGCACATAAGCAGTTTGGAGATATGTTGATGGAACAAGGGTAATTTTGTCTTTTGAACATGCTTTCAAAAGTTGTTTTTTGGTAGCAGCAAGAAGAAAAACCAGAAGTGCAGTTGCATATTTCCTAGTTCAGACCTTTGTAATTCACTTTTATCTGGCTTTCTAGCTTATAAATGAATTGTAGCTTTTGTTTCACCATATGAAAGTTTCTGAAGCTAAGTATCTTTCTTGCTAAGGATATTTATTTATGGTTTGTTCATGTTGTTAAATCATCAGGAATAGGGAATACCAAACTTCCCCATTATATTCTTCTACATGTAAGTGTTTGAGAGGTTGACTTGACATGGGAGTCTAGGATTAGGACTGTTTTCAACTAATGATATAAGTGGGGAAATGAGTAAGGTGGGACTTTGGGTAATAATGGTTGGTAACATGTATATTTAATAAGACGTATTATTTTGGATTGGGTTGATGGGATGACATTTGCTATTTCATATCTAATATAGTTCCAAAAACTACTACCATAATTCCGATCTAACTTTTTTAGTAAAGCAATTTGAAGGGTTGTAAATATACAAAGTACATCTTTGTGACTTTTATACTTCCTTTTTCATGCTACGATTTTTATGAATTTACATAATGATGCACTCTTGTTGCTGTAAATGAGCTGAAGTTATCTCTTCTAAGTCGTGGTATTTATTTAGTACCTTTATCAAAAGAATGTGACACATTTTAATATAAATGGGTTAAAATTCTCATTCGTTGTATTTTGTTGATTACAGTATTAATTAGTCATCAACCGTGATGTTTTGTTTAGTTAAAGGTTAAATTTTTGGAAACCATCTAACTTGTTATTTAATTCCTGTATTAAATTAGATAATTATATATTTTTTTAAATTATTTTTCAAAAGAATTGTACCTAGTACGCAAAACATATATACTTGGAAAAATCCAGAAATATGTAAAAATATTAATTTAAATTGAGTATATATAAAATTCTCTCTAAAAGTTACGTAAAAAATCGTGGTGAATTCGTGGTATCTTTTATTAGTTACAACTTACAAATAAGTTGATCCGTGTATTGCAAACCTAATAATTTGAAGTTCAAGTTGTATGTAATGTTGACTTTCTATTTATGCGGAATTATGTGAATATGAGAAATTTTACCTTTGTGTAAGGGTTTTGGAGTTGAGTTGAGTTTGAACTAGGTAAATCTCGAGTTCAACTTGTTTAAATTTTTAAAGCACGAGTTAAAGATCAAGATCGGCTTATTTCGAGTTTAATATGTAAAGTTCAAACTCAACTTGAAAGACATTTTGTGAGTTCGAGTCGGTTCGGGTTCGCTTGTTTATTACATATATATTAGTTATATATTATTATTTTATTTGTACATATAATTTTTAATTTTTATGTAATTTAAATTGTATATATACTATCATTTATTAAATATAAAGCTTTGGATATAATAGTTTCCAATATGTAACTACATATTTTATTATCATATGAAATATTTATCTATGTGTAAATAATCAGTTCGTTTTGGCTTGCGAACTAATTCGAGCTCAATATGAGAAACTCAAGCTCGTTTGTCAAACGAGTTTTAAAATATGTTTTAGCTCAGTTCGAATCAAAGTTTTTAGTTAGATGAGTTCGAGTAGTATGCAAGTAACTTTATTCATTCACACTCTATTTTGTAGGAAACTTTGTCGGTTTATAAAATCTATTGAAAAATCTTTGTTTATGCGAAACTTATGAAATTTTGTCAATATTGTCTAAAACAATTTCTTTTTATTGATAAAATTGATTTTATTATAAAAATTTTAGAAGAAAAGAAGCTAAAATAAACATGGTATATGATTGATTGTAAATTTAGATTATGATACCTTGTTAATAATTAGTTCGGATGATAATAATAATAGGTTTAGAAAATAATTTTATATTATTTTAATAATAAAGTAATATTACTCCGTGACAAAGAAATTAATAAAAAATACATATTATTGTTAAAAATAAAAACTACTATACTGTAGTATGACCGCGTTTGACTTTTGATTTGACTACTAGCGTTAAACTGCCTAAACCGACATTGCATACATGCAAACCTATATAAAGATCCACACATATCAGTCACTCTTTTTTTTTCAACGCCATGATATATCTCCCTGTCATTCTCGCAAGATATCGACCATATGTCACTCGTCTTTAATCACAAGGTCACGTTCTTTGATTTCTCGATTTTGTTGATTTATTGTTTTTAGGGTTACTTTTGTTGTGTGTTTTTAGGGCTCTTTTCGTCTAAACTAAAGAAACTCTTTATGTGTTTTTAATCAAGATTTTATATAGACCAGAGCTCACCCAATTTCACATTTTAATAATTGGGTTTAAAGTTGTTGTATAAAGGTCTGTTTTTTCGCATACTGATTCTAAACTCCTTCTGTTTCCTTTCAATTTGGTGCAAAAAAATAATGATAATATTTTATGATTTACCGTGATCTGTGTTTTGATTCATGTAAGTGATGATGAATTTTTGAATGTTTTAGTTGGATCATGCAAATATGAGATTTACTGTTTCTTGGCAGGGCAATACTTTAGCTTGTTGTGTAGAAATCGATAAGCTCAATTTCTAATACTGATGCAGCCTGAGACTTTGAAGCCATGGTGGTTTAATCCTATTTGTTCTGATCATTCTACATATATCACCCTCGTGAATGTTTTTAAATGGAACGTTTCTTGATCTTTTTGTTCCCAGGTATGTCAGATTCTGATTCTTGAACAAAGAAATGCTAACTTTTTTTTATTTGTTTTTAGAACGGCAATAACTCACAGACAACCACCACAAGTATATTAAATTTTCACAAATGTATACATTTATCCAACCTCGGGACTTGAACCTACAACCTCATGGTTGAAGGGTCACCTCAGTACCTCTAGGTCAATGGCCCTTCGTAAATGCTAACTTATGTAATAATTCTTATGATTCGATTAAGATACTCTAAACCGTTGAGAGATTCGTGGCATTTTACTGCTTAATGACCAATTCATTTCATCTGTTATTATATTTATGATTGCATGGAAGACATATTAGGATAGATAACATTGCAGCGAAAGTCAGATGGTGACCATGAGTCAAGCAGGCGATTGAAGACACAGTTTCTGATTGAAATGGAAGGATTTGACAGCAGAAACGAACAAATTCTACTCATAGGTGCAGTAAAATCTAAAATCTTCTGACATCTATCCTTCTAATATTTTCTGATACTTCCCCTGCTTTCGTCTTATTAAATGTCTCTGTTTTTCCTTCTCCTAATTAGTAAGTCTGTATTAGAGGTGACAATTTTTAACTCGGTTACCTTTAAATGCATTGATTTATTTTAATGGGTCAAACACGTAAAGTCGCTTAGAAGAAAACTGGTCAAATGGGTTGGAAGTCGCCCCAAGAGTAATAGTGATGCACAGAATTTCCCTGTGTCATTCATTAACCAAAAAATAGTTTGCAAATAATATAGCTTTTATGAGCAGATTTTACACTCTAATCTTATATAAAAGCAAATTAACTTTTTAGATAAACTGTGTTTCGAGTCCGTTCTATTTGGATGTGCAAAAAAATTACTCATATTGACCCCAGCTCTATTCACCCGCTATCTAGCTTGTCCAGTCTGCTACCTCTAGTCTGTACCCTGAAAAATTAGGAATTGGAAATAATGGTTGTATACCATACACAAATCTCCCATACGAAACATCAACCAAGTGTCCATGTGGTGCTTTTATGTACTTGAAACACCTTTTCAGATGATCTTACAAGTTATGATTAGTCTCCAAACAGGACTTTTCGTTGAAACCCAGCAATTTTGAAGTCTTATGTGCTTTTACTTGATTCACCATCATTCACTTTCTGATATATCTAGCAGGAGCAACAAATAGACCACAAGCACTAGATGAGGCAGCTAGGAGGCAACTAACCAAGCGACTTTATATTCCACTCCCTTCCTCAGGTGCACTGTGATCTATTTAGTTCTATTCCTTGTACTAGACTTTGTAATTTCAACTCATCTAACCATAATCGGTTGGTTTGACTTATAAGTTATCATGTTATCTCTAATGGGTCAAATGGGTTAAGCTAAAGAATTTATCAAAGAAAAATGGGTCAGAGGGTGGAAGGGGTCAAATGGGTGAAAGTCATCCACAGTGTATTCAAATACAGAAAACCTTTAGATCCCTATATTAAGCAAATATTGGTTTCTATTTTCAGAAGATAGTTTTTGTAGTAACATCGAGCACATTATTTAGTAGTTTCTAAAGAAGTGTTTGAAAGTCCGTACAATCTAACCTGGAACTGCTTTGACCCACACAAACAATTACTTATTATAGCCCGAACCAGTTTTGACGCATTAGCCAACTTGCACATTTTGCCACCTCTACTACTAACATTAGGCTGATCATCATTTGGGGTAAAGAAGCGAGAGCCTGGATAGTATGAAATCTTTTGGAAAAAGATGGGCTTTTTAAACTCTCAACAGAGGATATCGGTAGTGTATGCAAATCAATGGAAGGTATCTTAAATTTTATTCCTTTTCATCATTTTATTTTTTAAATTATGAGTGTTTTTCATTTTCCTCTGTTTGATAGCATGGCTTATGTTTACTTCTACTTTGACTTGTTTCAGGCTATTTGGGATCTGACATGAAGAATTTAGTCAAAGATACATCTATGGGTCCACTGAGAGAGGCTTTGAGACAAGGCACTGAAATAGCTAAACTTCAAAAGGAGGATATGAGACCAGTTACTCTAAAGGTACGTGCATCATAATTGTCTTCTATACTTACCTTTCCAAATATGGATAACTCAATGGCTTATTGGTAAAGTTCATTATGAATTGAAAATTATTTATAAGAGCTCATCAACAAGCATTACAATTTTTGAAGTATTAGACACAATTAAACTTTATAATGAGCTTTAAAAACTGAATAGTATCTTTAATAGTTGTTCACAGTTCAGCACAAATATGTAATTAAAACTTTCTAGCTTGACCTATAAAAGTCAAAATTATGTTATTAGAATGAATGTGGCGCCCATAACAAAGGGAAACAGATTGGAAAGAGGGGGAGGGCGATAATCAATTTTCAGATGATATTTCTTCTCCGCACTGATGTGTATTTGCTAATTTTCTAAGAAAGTAACATTAATTATTCTTCGTCTCTTCTCTCAATTCCTCTAGGACTTTGATAACGCACTGCAAGAGGTAAGACCTTCTGTTTCTCTTAATGAACTCAGCACATATGAAGATTGGAACCGTCAATTTGGGAGCTTAGCGCCATCAAGCATGTAGCTTTGAAGCAATTGATCTTTCGCTCGTTAATGACTTGAAGGGTCACAAGTTTAAATCGCATTCTCAATCTTTAATATTTGTGTATAGAAACCTGTCACTCGAGTCATGCTGTCGTATCAAAGCTCATCTGTTTAAATTCCAGTACATGGATGAAATATGAGATATTAAGTTGGATGAAATCAGTTTTCTTTTCTTGTAGTCTGTAATCCATGAGATGTTTCAATGAGAGAGGATGAGACATTTCTTACATCAGAAACATGAAGAATGGGTCATGAATATTCCATGGTCCAGCCAAACTATGATCTTTTTTCCCACTTGGAGCAAAACCACATGTAGACTGTCAGGATTGTGGGAAATCAATGATGAGGAAAACTGTAGTAACTAATTTGAAGCATAATGGAAGTGGTTAGTGTGGTAGGATGGACGTGTCAAATGGGTTGGGTAAAGGGTCAAACAGGTTCGGGTTGTGTAGGCTGTAACCACTTTTTTGCCTTTTTCAGACTTCCTTTCTTAACACTATACTTCTACAGACACGATCTAGTAATTAAAAAAAAAAGAAAGTATTCTGTAGGTTGTATGTATCATATATCATGTTAGACAACTTTTGACATGTTTAACACAATTGGTTCATTTGACCGAAAATGTTTTCATCTGTCCAATTGAAATAAAATGTAACCAAAACCGATTCATTCATAAGCAAGTGGGTTGGAATTTCTCACCTGAAAAGCAGGGAAATGAAAAACGGATAAAGCAAAAGTCTACGGCATGATTGCATTGCAAATCCGTGTCTTTCAATTGGGGAAAAATCCTTATAATTTACGTAATCAACAAGAGGATTAGATATGCTAAAAGTATCTCAGCCCAAGTCTATATCATAAAACAACATATGACATCATGGTCCTTAAAAATTAATACATACAATTTTCAATCACAGCCAGATCATCAGAAATATATTACCAAGGAAACCTTAAATGGTGGAAGGTGTAATCTTACACATGCATAATAATAAATTTATGTTACAAAAACCAACAACAAGCAGAAGAAGGAAAATAAGGAGCACTCATAATTTGTAGCACACGATTGCAGAAAATCGTGCAGGGATTATCGGATATTTTACCACCCTGATCATATTAATGCATGCTTCTGCGTCATCATTATTACATATTTGAATGCCTAGCTTGCACGTGAACACGATGCCATGATGTGTTTAGAATTCCTCTCAAGTTCCAGATGTCTTCAACCTTTTCAGGTTGGACATTTGCAGCTGTGTCTATCTGCTCGTCAATATTAAGACAAAAGTTGATTGAAGTAAGTTGCACAGAAGGAACTAAATTTCCAAAACATGCATTTCTAGAGGGTGAGCTATTAGAAAATAGTGTAATATCATTCTACACATGATGGGTCTTCTCATAGATATACCATATGAATATAACTTCACCAATTTTAAACAAGCTCCAACACAAAGGCAGTAATATTCTACTATCCTAGAATTTTGCTGACATACAGTTCATGCCAATTGTATATGGGGGGATGTCTAAGTAAAACTTCCAACATCAGAAAAGGTGAGCAATTGATGTTGAACTGAAGTGAATAACTATATTCCTGCTTCTATTTGTACACGTCAGAGGTGGCAAAATGGGCTGGTCGAGCAGTTGGGCAACGCAAAAACTTGACATGGGTGAAGAAAGGTCGGGTCAGCTTGTGACCAATAGGTTTTGTCCATAATTTAACAAATCTTAATATTTATTGATTCAAAAATATCTGACTTGTGTAAATAAATTGATATAGGATGTTGAAATAACACTTTGGATGACTTTCAACCTGTTGCTTCCTGCATTTCAATTTTAGCTAAGTTTCTAAATTTGACCCATGTGACCTGTTGAACTTCTAATATGCTCATATCAACTCACTATATTGAAAATGAATGAAATGAAATTGACTTTGTCAGTACACACTAAACAAGATACGGTGCACCAGTACACCAGATACTGGTCCTAGAATGACCAGTAGCTAAGCTAAGCTTGCTATTCTACAGTTTGATGCAGAAAATTAATTAGAGTAAACAACTCATCGTGTCAATCTGACTCAAACGACATTATCATACACAGATGACTTACTGCTTTGGCAACTATCTCAGCATTCGAGTGTACATCAGCCTCGGCTTCAAAAAGTACCCAAGCCCATTTATCGCTTCTTTCTTCATCGGCTATGTATGGACTGCCTGGCTTTTGGTATCTAGATGCCTCCTTCCAGGTTTTACCACCATCAGTTGATATATCAACTCGCTCAATTCCACGCCCACCTCCTGAAACTGCATATCCTTTTATAGCTATCTGCAGAAAATGTTTTAAAAAATAAGCTCATATATAAAGGTGGAACAATGAGTGGGTTGGGTAACATGTCAAAACATGTATGGTTTGAAACAGGTAACTTTCTAGTATGGGGTGAACCACATCGAGTTGGGTTGCCCTGAAACCCTTTGATGTCCATTTCTTGAATTTAGTACACATAGTTAATGCCTCAAATTTGATTACATACAGCTACATTATTACAATAATAATAATCTATTATTTCTAAAATATATTGATTTGGTCTTAAGGAGGTAGTATGCATGAAAAAGACACTAAACCTTTAGAGTTTAGACATGTTTGACCCATTTCCTTTTTAGCTACATTTTGTTACTTAAACCATGTGACCTATTTAGATATAAAACATTGTCGGAAATTGACCCATATGGGTCAAAAATGCCACATCGACTCATATAATCTTTTGCATGAGTTATGACAGCCTATTTGCTAATATGTTCAGAAAGCAAGTTCTACCAAACAACCCAAGTACTAATAATTTTTGGGAGGATGACAAATATATTTCGAACTGTATTATCACTTTAAACTACGAAGTTACAAAACTATTATTTTATTTGCTTATACGATTTAAGAATGATAGAGAACGGATAAAAATGCATTATAATATGTACTGAGATTCACAAAAGCAGGTGTCAATGTTTCTTTCGTGCTAAGTACAGGATGCCAGACAAACTAGTGCCTCTTGTAATTCTCCTTTTTACTATCTACAAGAGAATGTAGAGGTGAAATTACAGAAAATTTACCAACCTTTCCATTCATCCCAACATTCACGTCCTCCAAGGAGCAAATTGCACTCTGCCAATAAGCATACCATAATGAGTTCAATAAATATTAACTCAACTTTGAACTCCTGCTTGCTATTACTCATATAATTGGTAGTGGTAAATATCCTAGATTCTTGACATCCTCTTAACCAGAAAGACCACAAAGTTCAAAAACTGGAACCAAGACGAACTCCTATCAACATTCCTGTAATTAAGGAAGTTAGTAATACCTGGACAGGGAAATCCATTTGCGGTCTTCTGGTAGACCAATTAATGTTGTCCCAATTTACTGAAGGTGGAAACATTTTGTAGTCTTTTTGCATAAAGAATCCCTGAAAAGTAGATATACACCACAGTCTTAAGAAAGAAGAATTGGAGCCTATAATGCCTATGGTTAACAAGAATATATCAAACTAACCTGGCAGACTTGGGAGTCGATATTGATGCTATCCAGCCATTTCACAGAACGAGCACCAATAACACCTGGGACAACTACTCTCAATGGATACCCATGATCCCTGTTGAGAGTCTTTAACAGTTTCACAAACCAATAAGTAAAAGTAACATCTATTGGGTTTGAAATAAACATAGCTTTTCAATTAAAAATTCCATAAAATCTCTCATGTAAAAGGTTGCATGCAGATTGAACTTCTTTATACCTCTCCGTTCATTTCATAAGCAAGCAAAACATCAGCTTCGGGATTTGTTGCCTGACTTAATGTAATTGATGCCTTGTAGGGACCACCATTCTCCTCCTACAGTCAAGCAGGAAACAGTGAATAAAGTAAGTCATGATCAACAAACGACAACATTAGATTGGACCAACGAATACAAACCTTACACCTGTCAACGCTCACAAATTCAACATGTTTTCCACCCAATGGTGTGGTACTTGTTAATTTGGGTATACCAACTAGTTCAAGAACTTCTGCAAGTTTTGCTCCACCCCAAATTGCTGACATGATCACAACAGATGGCAAATCATCAGTATGTTATAAACAAGATATATGGAATTACAAGTTGCAAGATAAATTATTGTGTTACTCACTGATTCTGGTAGAAATTTGATACTACTTTGCATACGTATAAAACATTTAATAAATTGGCAAGCAGAAGAAAAAGATTGCAGAATAATTTAACTCGTGATAATACAAGACACTTGTTGGTGACTGTCAAACCAGAAAAAGGTTTAAGAACAAGACCTAAGTCCTTAATCACTGAAAAGTGGTATGATGGCATTGAGCTGTCCTTACAAAGGTTGTTTTACTATGTACTTCTTCCCAAATAAACTCATCCCTCTCACAAGCAATTCTAAAAATTAAGTGGGTTCTAATTAGAGAAGGTTTGGGAATATTATAAACTGTTGGATGATGATTGTGGCACAACTATGAACAAACAACAAAAATAAACTTAAAATTGTGGGACTAAAGACAAACCATTTCCTAAGGCGGCACAATCCCACCCAACTCCTCTTACAGTTCTGGTTTTGCTCATTGCAGTTCTTCTATTACCAGCACACTGCATAAGGCAATGTAGTCTGTTATATAAACTTAAGAGACTTTTGTGATACAAAAACCCAGTTACTTAAGGATTGCCAGGTCAATCATATAAAACCTTTTTTTGCAGAAATGAAGGTCACACCTGTAAAGTAGCAGTTACAGTATATTTTGGAAGACTCCTGTAGTTCAAGAACAAAATGAGTTTTCTAAAGTATAATCTGTGGCAAACATTGACATATCATAAATATAAATAAACAGGAAAGAGATTATTACTCACATAATATCTTTCATAAAAAGCTCTTTCGGTTTCTCAATTAGCCCATTAAAAGACACACTATATCTGTTTATGGAAAATAAATGATACCAGTCAGTCAAAACATATTAATTGATATTGTAATTAACAATTAAGCATGTCAAGATTGAAATTAACATGCTTCAGGACCTCTCTATGTCATCAACAACAGGTATTGGTCCATGGCTTCTCTTGTAGAAAAATTCAGTAGGAGTCACATAAGAAGAAACCAAAGCTTGACGTGGTGGCTCAGCATTGAAGGGTTGCTGTATCAAATATGACCAATCCAAAAAGTACTTCTCAGATTAAAATACACATATATAAAAAGAAAAATCTGACACAGTGTCAGTTAATGCAGCTCAAGTTAAATTCGAAAAGTAGACTATTTGATCGAAATAACTATAGATTTCAAAAACCACATGCCACTATCCTAAGACGATTTTGACATTTATAAAGTAGGTCACAATTTCCAGATAAATTCACATGTGCAACCATATACCTATAGGAAACAACAAAGTCCGCGCGACATAAGACTTTTTCTGTTTCAGGATAAATTAGATACCGTCTTCTGCTTTTAAGGTCAAATTCAGTATTTTTCAAACTCAAATTAATTCAGATCATCTGAAGTTACTGCACTATAATTTTAATTCTAGTATGTATAGCAAATTCTAATGTAGCTATCAAAGTTCTCTCAGTACTATAACTTACATCAACTTGGAAGTCTATCTCAGAACTAACATTAGCATCTATCTTAACTATAAAATAACTGAATTGTAACAAACCCGAGTGTATATGAGAACTTAAAAATTATGATCTCTTAATCTTTTTCTATCCAATTATGATAATGATCAGATATACAGCATAAGCTTGACGAATTATACAGAACGAGTACACGTATCACATAATTGATACCGTATAAATACAGAGCTAGAGTAATAATACACATATAGACTATAATCATAGGGTTTTGAATTGTAATTTTCTGCTTATGAATTTGCTTGAGAATTAAAGCAATTAACGAAATCAGATAGATAGATTAGCTTGCCTTAGCGTTAATTTTGAGAGCAGGATGACGTGGCGGTTCTTCCGAATAGTTAGATGGTGCTCTGATTCCAGGCATTTTTTATATATTTTTTCCTTCAATGGTTTCTGATGTGTTTGAGGATGTGAAAGATGGTAATGAACAATTAAAAGGCAAGGCACAAGTGAAGTGTGGTACCGTCACCGATGAATGTGGAATCTCGCAAGATTCGAATAGGTGATTGGACGGTCCAGATATGTTTTAAGAAAATGGACGCTCAGATGAGTGATTGTCAGATAGTTACGGTGACAGTGATGTTACTTTAGAATTGGGATGAGGTTTTGCACTTTGGTAGCCACGGAGAATGGTATGGCAGCTTGTTCATTCTGTGGGCTCGCGTATGGGTGCGTTTGGACGCGAGTGGTGAACTGTTTTCGCTTTTCGTTCATGGTTTTTTTTCCTTTAATAATAATAATAAATAATAAATAATAAATAATAAATAATAAAATAATAATAATAAAAACACTTTTAATAATAATTAAAAAAAACATTTTTTAAGATAAATACAAGCTCGTTGACTTGTCAAGCCTTTGCTACTTTTGTATGTAAGAACTATCGATCATCTTAGATGACAGGGGAGGTACCAAAACTTTTTTCATACGGGGGTAAATTTTGACGGTATACATCGTGTCGGCTCTTGATTTGATGTTCTTTTTTTTAGGAAAAAATCGTCAAAAAGAATGTAACCACTTTAGTTTGAATACAATCAAAACGTTAAACAAATTTATACTGGTATCCATATTAATCGAAATTTCAAATTTCAACTCTTATTTATCTCGACATCTTTTACTACAAATCCAAAGCTTTATTGAGAAGCTTTCAAACTAGCGAAAATTTAAAATTTAAAAAACTAATAATTTGTCAAAACTAAAAAACTCAAGTGTTATCTTTGTGTCGTCTTTCACCGAATTTTTATCTTTCCACATTCCTAATTCGATGTTATTACAAAGTATTCATTGAACTTCTTTATGAAGGGAAGAATAAAAGATTGTTATTTTAGAATATATGTGTAATTAAAAGTTCACTAAAACTATAAATGGGATAAGTAATAGCTTCTTAATTAAAAAAAAATTGCGCAACAAGTCTGATAGATGTTTAACATTAGATAAAAAAGAATCGAGAAATGTTGGCGAAAGGTAAAAATAAATTGAGAAAAGGAAAAAAAACAAACTACGCAGCGATTCAAACTCAGGACCTCCTCGTTTTGAGGGGTGAGTATTAAGCAGCAAGGTACAATGTAATGACTCTCATTTGTTCACTCATCTATTTAATAAATCATGTGTGTAAAAATGAAATCGTCTCTAAAGTTTTTTACAGTAGCTTACAAAAGGCTTATCGAGGCAGCTGCCCACCCTGCCCCCACCCTAATACCGCCACTTAGTAGATGATAGATATATGTACCGGCGATCGCTCATCGGAAAACGCCCACCACCGTCGTCACAATCCACCGTCAGACATGGCCACACACAACCACACCGACCACACTTATCTCTACTCGCCGACAAATGTACTTCCATGCGTCAACTCCAACAAATTCACGCTCAAATGCTCGTATCTGCCACCATTCACGACAACTTCGCCGCTAGCCGTTTACTATCTTTCGCAGCTCTTTCCGTACACGGCGACCTCATTTATGCTTCCAAATTGCTAAACAGTATACATCAACCAAACATGTTTATGTGGAACACCCTCATTAGAGGCCTAGCGATTAGCCCTAAACCTCATGAAGCAGTTATGTTGTATATAAAAATGCGTAAAATAGGCGTTACACCTGGGAAACACACGTTTCCGTTTCTATTGAAGGCGTGTTCGAACTTACATTCAGTTAGGTTATGTAAACAAGTGCATACACAAGTTGTGAAAGTAGGGTTGGATGTCGATTTGCATGTTGTGAATAATTTGATAAGAGTGTATTCTGTTTGTTTGAGTTTGGAACATGCGCGCCAAGTGTTTGATGAATTTCCTGAACGAAATGTTAATGTTTGGACCACGATGGTGTGTGGGTACGAGCAAAATGATCGTGTGGAAGATGTGTTGGTGTTGTTTAACCGGATGGTTGATGAAGGGTTTGAACCAAGTGGACCGAGTCTTTCGTCTGTGTTGTCAGCTTGTGCACAATCAGGGTGTTTAGATATGGGAGAGAAGATACATAGATACATAAAAGATAAAGGATTTGAAATTGGTGTTATTCTTGGAACTGCTTTGGTGAACATGTATGCGAAAAATGGAGCACTTATGATGGCTAGAAGTTGCTTCGATAACATGCCTCAAAAGAACATTATAACTTGGAATGCAATAATATCAGGATTAGCAGTTCATGGTCATGCAAAAGAAGCAATTGGATTCTTTCGAGAGCTAAAGAAACATGACATGATTCCAAATGATAGTACGTTTGTTGGAGTTTTATCTGCTTGCTGCCATGCTGGAATGCTTGATTTTGGTCGTAAAATATTTAACTCAATGAAGACTGTTTACAAAATTGAGCCCAAAATACAGCATTATGGATGTATGGTTGACCTTTTGGGTCGAGGTGGGAGGGTATTGGAAGCTGAAGAATTGATAAAAGGAATGCCATGGAAAGCTGATTTTAAAATTTTGGGAGCATTGTTGAGTGCTTGTGGTAGTCATTGTAATATTGAGGTTGCAGAAAGAGTTGTGAAGGAGATGATTGCATTGGAGCCGGATAATCATGGAGTTTATGTTGTTTTGTCGAATATTTATGCAGACGCTGGGCGATGGGAGGATGTTTCAAGGTTAAGGGAGATTATGAAAGATGGGAGTTTGAAGAAAACTCCTGGATGGTCTTGTTGATGGTGATAATATGATTTATTGGATCCCGAATGAAGATGATTCAGTAACCTTAAAGAGTTAAATCGTATGGAACTACCCAACGATCATTGTTTCTAAATAGAACCACCGTTGAAATGCCACCACCGTTGTTTTTGAACCGAACCACCACCATATTGTGCATCGTTTAGAGTAGAACGGTTACTTTTAGAGTGAGGATCAAATAGCCAATGGGTTGTATCTTTTATGTTGTGGTTGCATCGGTTACTTTTATAAGTTTTATACATATAGCTATTGTAATTCGAACTTTTCAAAGTGTTATTTTGGGACATGGCATGTATATTGACTATGATAACAGATAACTGAGAGTATGACAACATATATGGTGGATTCGTATATGGCAATTAATATAATATGCTAGGCTCCAGAGAATGCAGCTTATAGCGATCTTGCTTATGACAGTAATGATGATCTATACTAACAAAAGATAACTAATCGTCTATGAAAACCTTCAGTCCACTTGACTCATTTTCCTCAAAAATTTAATTCTCGGCTTATCCAATTTGACCCGTTAGAGATTAAGCATAGCACAAATTGTCCTGTTCATTGGTAAATGGGTTGAAATTGCCACCTCAAATTTGTAACTAGAGTTGTGGCTTCAATACACTGAAAAATAAATGATTGAAAACTATGTACTATTGAGAAAGACAAGAATATATGGAATAATATACGAGTCAACCGGTAGAAACCTTAAAGAAGCTACTAAGACATCTTATATGCCTAATAAAATTTCTATGATCATATATCAAACGTAAGGGGCTCCGCTTTTTTTACAACCTATGTAAAGTAACGTAATATTTTCACAATACCATAAAGATAAACTTTGATACTTGTCTATCTTAGTTGCTTGGAACCCCTTTTAAGTAATAATTCAGTGCATTTTGGACATTAAAAAGGGATTTTGGACATGTGGGAATAAGAAATGTTTATTTGCTTTTAATGGTCAGGAGATTATCCACCGGTTTGTTGCTGAAAATGTTACCACAGTTGCATTCATGGTTGCTATATTTGTTATTTTCAGTGAACAAAATATGATGTCTCGGTTTAAAAAGCAGCAAGCTGAACGAATGAAAAATTACTAAAATCTCAGGCTCCTGACTTACACGCAGAGCTCCTTAAACAGAAATTTAATCGACACACCATGGCGTCAGGGATGGAGCAGGTTCATCTACATCTTCCAATTGGCTGAGCATTGTCTCCTCCCATTCTTATGCTTGAATTTGTTGAGAAATTTTTAAAATGCAAGCAAATGATGTTTACAAGACAAAAAGGCCGTTTTACTTGTTGATGAATGTGTTTGTGTTAGTATCAAATGATCAAATTGTGTGCATACCCTGCAGGCTCTGAAATCACAGAAGAGCAATGATCTGAAATAGGATATCTTTGTTGGAAAATTGGGAAGAAAAAGTGCATTTTTCTCAAACATTGGACCTAATTATCTAGATGTAAATGTAGTAATATTTTATATGGTTGTGTAGCTCTTGACAAAAGCTTCGTAACGACGACGTATTATATGTTCAAAGTTGATGAGAGATGAATTATCGAAACTCAAAGTGAGGTGTATGAAACTAGAAATTGTTGGGTTTGAGTTGTCCCACGTCACATACGAGACCAATTTTTGAGGTGTTTATAACTGGAAGTGTTGAAGCAAGTTCAACAAGCTTATAACCATTACACACTCTAACTCCTATGCGCGGGGTGCAAATTTTTTGCCGAAAACGGGTCGGGGCTCCTGATCCATGGTGCACCCGTGCGACCTGCGAACACGAATGTAGCTCGAAAAATTCCGGGCTTGCATAGGTCGGTCTTTGCTGCAACCCATAGTTTTTGGAGCCGACCTATGACCCACTGGTTTGACCCATTATGGAAACAAAATCATTCGGTAGACTTCACAAAGAAACGATGTTGATTGCCTTCAGTTACAATTTATTTTTGCGTGTTAATTCGTAATTGATTATGGTTTAATTGATGTGATACCGTTTCTCAAAATAAATGATTGGTTGAACACTATATAAAGGGTGTTTATTGTTCTTATTGAGAAAAAACAAAAATATCAATCGTTCTCTCTCAATACACCGACAAACACTCGATCTCTGTTACAAATTTGAGGCAAGTTGACAACTCCGGTTGTACAACAGCTGCCAACCCTTTACCCTGGGAAACATACGCGAATATGTTTTAAGGGAACTGTGTACAAAACATGACTCGGTTTTTTGTTGTTTATTGTTTGTTACAATTCGTTAATTTACGTTTGTTTTCTGTTCTGTATTAGTACTTCAGTTTCGTTTTCTGTTACCAGCTCCTTCAATCTTTAGATGGGTTATTCTTGCTGCAGCCTTTGTGGTGTGGGTAGGGTTCACAGAACCCAATGTACCTCCATCCAGATGATAAGCACATTTTAGCCATGTCTGGTGGTTTTAAGGTTTTAAGTTTCTAAGTAGATATGGTTTTATTGTGCACATATATGCACTAGCGAGAAATGAGGACTTGTATATGATTGTGCTGGATGAGCAAGATGGCACCAATTTGAGCTGATAATATGGTTCTGATATTCATGTTACTATGTTAGTCTATGATTACACCTTATTTCCTGTGAATTCAACCAAGAAGGTCGATTTGGCATATTTGGTATCATTAGTATGGACTCAGAAAAATAACTTGTACTTTTTCTAATATACGTGCACACACATATGCTTTAAGCTTAAATGTGAAGTGATAAATAACATGAATCGTACTATGAGTAACATGTAGCCGATTATAATATTTTCCAATAACACTGATAACGAATAACGAACAAATATGCTACTCTAATGTTGTACCTATGAAAACAGATATTACACGGGCGACATAAAAACAAAGTATGTAATGTATGTCCCACTCAAATGGCGAGGTTGGTTAAACAAACGGATATGAAGTTATGAACAATTCTTGTTTATTTTTTATTTTTTAAGAAAGGCAAACCTACAATCCTATATTACATGCGACTATGTACAAAATGACATATATATGCATATTGTATATCATGAGATTTGAACCCACCATCTATCGATTGATGGACTCTTTACAAGCTATTAAGCCACAGCTGGTTTGATCTTTGTGTTTGTTTATTATTCATTTATTTATTTATTTGTGTATATGTTCACTAGCGCTTGCTTAAAACCTTAATGAATGAACTTATTATTAATATACAATAATAAATTTTAGAAATTAATTTTTATGAAAATGTGTAAAGAGCTACATAGAAAATAGTAAGAAATCAAATATTATTTTGTATTATGTTCCTATATACAATGACGAATTCATGATTAAAAGTCACTTATAATATAGATTTGTTTTATCATAACGATCGTATCATAATATAAAAAATACAATTGATAACATATAAAAACATGATACAAAATAAGAAAGAATATGTTTAAATTTGCTATGTGAAAATACAATATTAATTGAATTATTTATTTATTTAATAAGTAGAGGGATAAATAGAGAGATAAAATGGTAATTTTTAGTATTTTCATCTAAGGACTAAAGAAAATGGTGTAAAATGATTAATAAGGGTCATAAATTATTTATATAATTTTTTATTTTAATAATTTTTTTAGACCGATAGAAAAAATGATAAGTATTTATTCTGAGATCAAGAACCCGCTTTGGTAGTCGGATACTCGGATACGCCTTTGAGAAAAGGCATTCTGCGTTTTAATTCATTTTTATCACAACGATCAAGTTTTGGCTCAATATTATATTTGCAGTGGAGTTGTCATTAAAACTTTATTCTTCCGTAGTTCCGTACAAAGAAACCACTCACTATGGCTTTGCAAATGAAACCGTACAGTTGTGCCACCACATCCTCATCGCTTTCATTCCGGCGGTCTCTAATTCCGTTGAGCTCCCAAAATGTGTCCGTACAATCAAAAGCTAAAACTCCACCACGTTTGTTCAAATTATCAGCTGTTTTTAAGAAAAGCCCTAAACGCCTCAAGTATGCCGCACCTCGTCTTCCCAAGGTAAATCATCCATTCACTTATTCTGTATTCAGTTTTAAATATAATATTACTCCGTACTATTAGGGCTTTACTCATCAATTTGTGTGTACGGTCAGTATATATCTTTACACAGTTTGTTTTTTCAATTTCATTTAAGATGATTACTTGTTAGTAAGGGGTTGTTTGGATTAGCTAATTTTATCAGTTTAATAAAATATATAACTGCCTAATTTTCAACTCTAGATTATGCAGCTCGAGTTGTTAACTCACAAGCCAAAAGAAAATTGAATTTATTGGGTTTTTCGAATTTTAATAAGCAGATAAGCCTGCAAAATAAGCTAAGCCTTGATTTGGGAATAAAAAAAGTTGGATGCAAAAATACGGGGTACATCAAATTCAAACTATTTTCTTGATTGTAAAAAGAAATATTATGAATGGGGTTAAAAGTTGATGTTCTACATGAAACTGGAAATTCTACTTAATATTTTACATATCATTTAAAAATGGCAGGAGGATGGGTTGCTCTATATTGAGGTTGATCCAGAAGGAGCAGACACGTGGAAAGTCGATTCGGTTGTGGAACTTCTTAAAAATGGCGCTGTTGGGGTCATTCCCACTGACACTGTGTAAGTTATGCCGTGTATATGTATATCACTTGTATGTATTACTTTTGTTTGTCTAGATAGCTATTATTTGTAAACAAGCCTGCACGCATTCTATTGCAGTTTTTTTTGTGTTTGTTAGCTCCTTACGGATACTATTTTTTAACACGTATATCTTGTGGCCTTTTAATTATAAGACATGGTCATAAATGATAAACTTAAGAAGATGAGATGTGAGCCCTTGGATTTATCCTTGCTTTGATCACAACCCTTGATATACTAACTACAAAACCAAACACTCCCTCTTCCTATATAAACAAACACACTCCTACACATACATATTTTCTTCATTTTGCTACTGCATTGCGCGGGCACAAGTTAAGCAATATCTTATGCAAAAGAATTAGGTGTAGGAGATAACTATAGTATCTGTTGGTTTTTCAATTTGGCATCAATGTTTTCTTTGTGCTTTTTACAGGTATGCTATGGTTTGTGATATGACTAACCATGATGCCATTGAACGTCTTCGAAGGTATATATTTTTGCACTCCCACATTTACTTGAAAAAGGTTCAAGTCTTTTCGTTCTTCTTGAAATAGCTATAGTTACCCCTTCTTTCCTTTTTCAATGCAGACTTAAGGAAGTGGAACCTTCAAAGGCAAACATTTATTATTTCATTTGTTTTATGGTATGGTGCATCTTTTGTTTTTATTCTTTCTAATGCCATCTTAGTGTTCCTGCAGCCCTTCAGTATTTTATGTCGTTCCCTTCATGACATAGATACGTTTACAACTGGGTTCCCTCGTGGAAACAGTGATGGCTTTTCAGACTATTTTCGAGCTGTGAAGCATTGCTTGCCTGGACCTGTAAGCATATCTTGGCTATCCTGTCTTATTATACATGGAAAACGTTTAAAATAAAGGCACCATGAACTGATTCCAATAATATTGTATATTTTATGTGTTTTTAAATGTTACAGTATACTTTCATCTTAACTGCAAGCAAAGCATTGCCAAAACAGTGTGTAAAATACGGAACTACTACATCTAAATATGCGTCAAGGAAAAATTTGGGTGTCCGCATACCTGATGATGTTGTATGTCAAGCAGTATTGGAAAAGATGGACGCACCTCTAATTTCCACAAGGTAAGCTTGTTGGATAAAAAACATCCCTCTTTCATCATTTCATTAATTACATAACAATTTTAGTAGTATCTATGGTCATTTAGAATAACTGAAATCTAATTTATACTGTTGCCAATGGTTAAATATTCACATCCTTTCTTTCAGTGTGAGGACTCCAGAGCAAAATCAATGGATAATCGACCCAGTTCTGATAGCTGATACATACGGACCAGAGGTACATTGGATTTTACTGTTTAAAATAGTAGCCACAGTTTAAAGATAGAATCAGACCATGACCATCCAGTTGAAAAGTCATAAGTCATGGCTTGTTGTGGAATCCATTATACCTACAGGTGGCAAGAGCCACCAGGGGCAGGTGGGGCGGGTTGGGTTCTTGGTAAAATGATGTGTCAAATTAGGTTGACCCACCAACATTTTTCCATTTTTCAAAACCTTTTTGTAGTAATCAAATTTTTTGAGAATAATAAATTTTGGAGGCTGTATGCATTCAAGGCTACTCAATCCGTTTGACTCATTGCGCTATTTTTTAGAGTAGTAATTTTGTATTTAACCCGTTCAGGATAATAATTTCCATACAGACCAATTTACAAGTAAATGGCTACAAATTGCCACTTCTAAATTTTCGTGACATAGTCGTTCTCAGAATTTATTTTACTTGAGTACTTATTCCAGGGTCTTAACTTTGTCATCGATGCGGGTATTAGAGTGGCTAACCCATCTACTGTAGTGGACATGACTCATGTACCCCCAACAATTATCCGTCAAGGAAAGGTACTTTTCAATGCTAAGGGCCCTGCCAAAACATATAAGCATCAAAATATGAATGGACAAAAGCTGCTTCTAATATCCTACATGTTAATGGTTTTAGGGTCCTAAACAACCATGGATGGCTGAAAACGAAGATGCTGCTGCTGAAGAAAAAGACTAGAGAGTCGGTATCATTTGCTGCATAGTAAACTCCCTGTGAATAATTGTAAAGTGCAAAGCTTAGACTTACTTCGGTGCCTTGACACAACCCTTTTTGTAGGCAGCAAAAAATTGCCTTTTGTTGAAGGTTGATCAGGTGTTGTATATTCAGTGTTTCTAACAGTATATGATATACTACTTGCTCAATCGCCTTAACAGACCTTACCATTGTTTCAATCTCTGATTCCCTTTAATGAAATTATTAATTATGCATCTCTTGTGTGGTTGGTTTTCAAAACCTGTACCTAATAAACCACTTTAGGACAATATGCCATTTTTTTTGTATTTTTCAGTGAATTAAAGACTGAAAAAATGCAACTTGAAAAAGCTCTACACATTGTGATTGACTATCATTTTTTTGTGTGTCAATTTGTCTATCCAATGTTCATATTTTAATAATATAATTTAGGACATAGTAAAATTACAACCCTCCATCAATCAATATACAATTGGTTTCAAAAGTTTCATCTTTCTGGTGACATTCATATCCATTCATTCAATATTTTTAATGATTTATATTTCCTATCCAATAAAATAAAGAAAAGAACCCGTGACGACAAGTTGACAGCCCATTACTCAACTGTCACAATAAATACACAAAAACATTTGAAAAATAAAATTAGAGCATCTCTTAGAAACCGGCCTTAAATTTTAAACTCCCGCTAAAACAATTCAACCCTTTTTAGTAAAGCGTGTTTGTCTCTACCGCTTTCCCGCAAATTTCTCTACCAAAATTTAAAATCACCCGCTTCCCATTCAAATTCGCCCCCCATTATAAACACCGACACACGATCCCCAATATTCATCAAACCCTAACCCTAATTTCCCAATTCACTCTCATTCCTTCAACTCCACCAACAAATCGAAATGCCTTCAATTCCAGTAGAGCCACTTCTCGCTCCTAACCCCGACCGATTCTGTATGTTTCCAATCCAATACCCCCAAATTTGGGAAATGTACAAAAAAGCTGAAGCCTCATTTTGGACAGCAGAAGAAGTCGATTTATCGCAAGATCAGCGTCAATGGGAAGCCCTAACCGATGGAGAAAGACACTTCATCACTCACGTCCTAGCGTTCTTCGCAGCTTCCGACGGAATCGTACTTGAAAACCTCGCTGGCCGTTTTATGAAAGAGGTACAAGTCGCTGAAGCTCGTGCATTCTATGGATTTCAAATCGCTATCGAGAACATTCACTCTGAAATGTACAGCCTCCTTCTCGAATCATACATCAAAGACTCGAACGAAAAGAATCGACTCTTTCGTGCTGTTGAAACAATTCCGTGTATTCAGAAAAAAGCTAACTGGGCGCTTAGATGGATCGACGGATCCGAGACATTTGCAGAACGAATAATCGCATTTGCGTGTGTCGAAGGAATCTTCTTTTCTGGAAGCTTCTGTGCGATATTCTGGCTTAAAAAGCGCGGCCTAATGCCCGGACTCACGTTCTCTAACGAATTAATCTCGCGAGATGAAGGTTTACATTGTGATTTCGCGTGTTTGTTATACAGTTTGTTGAAGTCGAAAATAAGTGAAGAACGAGTGAAAGGAATTGTTTCTGATGCGGTTGAGATTGAAAGGGAATTTGTGTGTGATGCGTTGCCATGCGGATTAGTTGGAATGAATGGTGATCTGATGAGTACTTACATTGAATTTGTGGCTGATAGATTGTTGAATTCGTTAGGGTATTCGAAGATGTATAATGTTCAAAATCCATTTGATTGGATGGAATTGATTTCGTTACAGGGGAAGACAAATTTTTTCGAGAAGAGAGTTGGGGAGTATCAGAAAGCTTCTGTGATGTCTAATTTGAATGGAAATGGTGATGATCATGTGTTCAAGATGGATGATGATTTCTGAACTGGAAGATGGTTACAGTGATGAATAATATTTGTTTTGTGTGTGTTTTATTAGTTGATTATGTTGGATAGGTTGAGTCTGTTAGTGATATGTATTTCTATATTGTGTTAATTTTGTTATACAAAAGTATTTAGTTTTCAAACTCGTGTATATACGAAGTCGTTTATTAGCTTATTTTACTTTTTCTTTTCAAAGTTTTGTAATTGAGATTAGTTCTGATATATATTTTTGTGTTTATTTCTATTAAATTAAATTAAAATATTATTGAATATATTGAAAGTTATTAATAATTTCTATTATTTGTTTAAAAGCTTAAAGTAAAAAGTATGAGACTTTTTGTATAATAGTTATAGAAGATAGAAGATAATATTTATATTTTCTCTCACATAAAATAACTGACAGTAACAATAAAAATATAGTACTGACTTAAAAAATGCTAATAGTTATTATTTCCAAATAGCTAAAAAGAAGAGATTGAAACGATTAAAAGGAATTTGGAATTTTGAAAATGTAAATTCAAAGTGGAAGCTTTACTCGCTAAAATTAAACATTCTTATTGGTCCAATTAAATTATGACGATGTTATTGAGCTGATTCTTATAACATATTTAAGATTGATCAATGATATAAGTGTGTATTGTTAATTACTAGTACTTTTTATGGTGTTGATGATGTTCTTTTAGGCAATTGTAAAAATGTGAATCAGTTTGAAAAAGTAGACTTAAGGGAGAGTGATTTGATGTTTTATAGTGACATGTAAATTGATTGACATAAAATTTGATTGTGTGAACACAGGCAATGAAATAGTTCAGAAGGATTTGCAAGTTCAGTTTCTCAAAAAGTTCAGAGTATGATATTGTCAGAAAGAAAAAAAGTTATTCTAAAAATTAAAGTTACAATTTATATGTAAATTTTGTGTCGTAAAAAAAGTAGTGGTTCTGGTGCTAAATGAAGGCAGTAAAAAAGGTGTGTTGTTAAAAACAATTATGGTATATATTTATATTATCAGGAAAGAACTGCATCTTGTCGAGATGGCCGAGTTGGTCTAAGGCGCCAGATTAAGGTTCTGGTCCGAAAGGGCGTGGGTTCAAATCCCACTCTCGACATTTATCATTTTTCCAACGTTTTTCTTCACATTATGTACGCAAATCCCTTTCTTCTCTTCGTACCAATTTTAACATTTTTTTTCTTACAAGTGTATCCACCAAATCATGTCATTCTTCTCTTTTCTGTTGCTATTACTTTTGATTTATCGAAGTAGCATATAATTATGGACGTAAGTGGGTCAATTTCACTAGCGACCTACATGAAGCCGACTCAAAATATATTTGTAAATCCACTTTGTTTAAGTTGAGTCAAGCTACTCTAGTCGATAATTACTAGCATTGACTGATACTACCATGTAATCGACTTGAGCCCATAAGTATGTAATAGTTCAATGACCTTCATCTCAACTCACAAGCTTAAGGATGAAGGTTTGATCGAGCTCCAATATAATTCGAGTTTTAAACTTCAAGTTTCATTCTTAAGCTCATCAGTATAGTTTCAAGATTACATCCTAGTCCATATAAAATTCATACCATTTTATACAATTATCTGCGAACAGGGCCACACAGTAGTCAAAGTGAGTTCAAGCTTCAGTGTATACAACTTGTGAGTCATCATTCAAGAGTTCAAATAAATTGAAAAAACTCATCGGAAATCATGCTTGATGCCTTGATTCAAGCTCAATTCGATAGCTCTGTATAAACTACAACTGTATATAAGCTGAATTTAACAAAGAGTAACTCGATAAGCCCAAATTATTATAAATATACTCACTTTATATGCTGAAAGCTCAACTGAAAAACAGCTATAATCCTTATAACTAATGAGTCATAGAGCTCAACTTGAGTTCATTTTATGTAAATTTCTAATTAAGCTTCTTTTTTACTCAAACGTTATAAAGCTCGTCTTAAACAGGCTCAAATAACTTGATAACTTTAAAATCGTTTACAAATACACCTTACAACGTACCTAATTGTATCTCATCTTTTGGATAGCTCTGTCTAACTTCAAAAAAACTCATTGATTCGAGCTCTATAGATCTCAATTAAAGCAAGTCTAAGTCAAATTCAACCTACTTTTCATATATATTATCAATTATCAATTATCAATAGTCAATTCACAGATTGAAAACTCAATTGATATAATTTTCACATGCATTATCAACTTGAGTTTATCATCTGTTTTGAGTTTTTTTACTCGAACTTGATAAAGCTCGTCCTCAACGATCGCAATTTGATAGCTGAAATGACTTCATTAAGCATTCTGATATTTAACATAACTTACACAAATCAGCTATTTTCCATCATTTACCAAAATAAAATACTTATTTCATACCAAACCAACCAAAAATAAGACACCAAAATATACAAATAAAAAACTAACAAAACGTAACACTATCTTTACCCCCTCGCGGTATCTTAAAATACCAAAGCTTATTCTCCGCATTTACCAAATAATTCCTACACAAGAACTCTTGAGCATACACCTTTTCTACCTTCCTATCCACATCATGTACAAAGACATGTGTATCTCCCGCATTTTCTCTATTTCTCGCCATCACAGCAGCCGAAAATATGGCCCCCATTCGACCAGGGGCCTCACCATAATACCCTTTCGGTCCATCAATTATAATCGCATCCCATTCTCTACCATACACTTCTTCAGGCAACTTACTTAATGCTAATTTACACCACGTGTTTCCTTTTAAAAATACGTGCGGTGGTAAACATTTAGGCGACGTTTTATACGAACTTAATAAATAATCAGCTTCTGATAACTGCGTATCGTACGTCACGTGGTGCACGCGCAACGACGGCGCGTCGGTGAGGAATTTGTGAATTAATGTAACGTCGTTTTCGAGGAATAGTGTGGTGCCACGTGGATTAAGTGAGGACCACATCAGCGATTCATGACTGATCCCGAAAATTAGGAGGTTGCATGGGGTTAGGGTTTGGATGACGTCAGCGGTGAGTTTGATTTCTGAGAAGGTTAATTGCGCGGTTGACCGTGTGGTGGTGTAGTAGATGATGATGTCAGCTGTTGAGATTCGTTTGAGTTGCGTTTGCGGTTGGGATTGGGAGTTTATGAATGTGCAGAGGATGGAAGTGGGGTTAGTGACGCCGGTGTGACGAAGACTGGTGATGGTGAGGGTGCCGGTGATGATGACCGCGATGATGATGGTGATGAAAAGTGGTTTTTCTGAAACGGCGATTCGATTATTTCTTGTCATTTTGTTATGGGAGGTAGATGATCTAATTTGGTGAAATTAGGTTGTGACGGGAGGAAAGTGAAACCGAAATGTTTGGAAGAAGTCAAAAGAGTCCTATAATCACGATTTTTATTGACCAGAGAAATGCTGAACACTTTAAAAACAAAATTTACTAGTAACACTTTAATTTTAAATTTTAAATAACATATATAATGGTGTTGTTTAAATAATAATTCTTTGTACTAATATATAAAGCAACTTACTATTTTATATTTATAAATTTTAAAATTAAATTTAATATTTCAAAATATAATTGGTGTAATTTTTATTTCATATTAATTTTATCACACTCATTATACTTATCATGTATTCTGAATCTTTAACTCTACATACGACTAAATTACCTTTATTGAATTACTATCGTAGACGATCCGTGAAGAACAAACATGATATAAAATTATCGTTAAGTCACACTTTATAATAAAACATTATATTCCACTACATAACGCGGATATTACGCTAGTCTTTTTATTTTAAAATTAACATTGATTGCAATTTACAACACAATAGTTGGTTAGGTGTTGTTAATCAATCGTCAACTAGATAAACTTTTATATTTTACAATTTTTGTGAATACTTTCATGTATACACGATTATCTTCTTAATCTTGAAGTTAATATTGGATGTTGTTTTATGCATATAACTTTTTTCCTTTAATTTTATTGTTTTCATCACTAAGCCTTTTCTTTTTATACGGTTGTGTAGTGCAAATCATTTTATATATACCTTATAGTATGTTTGTTAATTGATATTTCTCTTTCTTTGCGGTAAAAGGATGATAATTGGCAATCTAGACTGATCCATAATCGTCTATTTATTCATAATATGAGGAACATACATGTATTACTCGTCTGTTGTGGTTGTGGTTATGGAAGTGCCAAAAAAATTAAATATCCTATTGAGATAAATAACTTTATGGACTCCATCCATTTTAAATTATCCGTTTCTGTTACTATTTTTATTTGTCCCAAAATAATTATTCATTTCTAAAAATAAATATGTATAATGATTAAAATTTTCACACTATTCTTAATTATTGAACTATACAAAACTCAAAGAAAAGAAATTCGATTTTGATGGTGGACGGATAAATATGTCATTATACGAAAATCAAAGCCGCAATAAATATGTTTTTTTAGAAATGTGTATTTTCAACTTGTGAAAAAATAATTCGGAACACATGTAGTAAGTAATAGCATATTTGATCAGTTAGATCTTTAAAGTATGTCCAATACGAATTGCAATAATTTTAAGGGGTTTGAGAACGAAAAAGATATATACTATATGAACTTAAAAATGTTAAGCATGTGATATTTAAGGATGTTCGGACATAAATAGCATGGAAGAGCTTATGATAGATGTTTAAGGCTAAGATAATTTTTGAAGAAATATCTAAAGTGTTATCTCAGAATTCAGATTAATAGAGAAGAAGATTCGTTTGTAACGAACTTCATGAGTTCGTGGTATGACTATGAGTCTACCCAACTTTGATAATATGGTAATTGGCTAGCAAAACAGGGGAGTGAAGAGTGACATCCAAGTTAGAGGGAACGAAAGCATCTTTGGGTGTTGTTCTATTGATGATAGCTATACATTTTCTATGTAACAAATCTTTAAGCCATCAAATTAAAGTAAATGAATGATATTGTAAGAATTGTGAAGCTCAACAAGAAGAAAACGAGTTTACCTAAAAAATGGAGTTCATGCAATGACGATATCTCATCGAGTAGCGAAGTGCTGATGGACAATGATCGCGTTTACCCATTATATCCCAACCAATGAGGTATTTATCGATTATTAACCTTTTTACCATCAAAAATTGCATACCCAATCATCCAAAAAGCCTCCAAATGTAACATTTGATAGGTATCTTCTATCTGGTGCAAGCCGGTGTTCCGGTTTTAATGTAGACCAGCAAACGTGGCAAGATCAGAAAATTTATCCACAAAAAACCTCCATAAACCCAAATACACAAGGATAAGGTACATAACTCTTTCATACTACTGCAACTATCAACAATTTCGCTTCCACAAATCTTATCTTTGACTGAAAGCAAACATTCTTCACTTCTTCTCGAGTAAGAACACCAAACCCAAACCCTAACCCTATCGATACATATATTTATAATCTCAATCTCAATCTCAATTGTAACACACTGTTTGTTTTGCAGAGTGATGGCGACAGCTGTTAGTTTCAATTTAATTGGAGCGTTTAAAGGGCTCTCATTTGGTTCGAGTTCATCTTCTTCATTCTTCAAAGGAGATTTTGGATCTGTTCCAACAGCTCGTAAGGTTTCAATTTCGTTGCCGGTGAGAACACCGTTCACGATTCAAAATGCGCATAAAAAAGGAGCTGGAAGTACTAAAAACGGTCGTGATTCAAAAGGTCAGAGGCTCGGTGTGAAGATTTATGGTGATCAAGTTGCGAAACCTGGCGCAATCATCATTCGACAGCGTGGGACAAAGGTAGATTAGTATTTCGTTTAGTTGAATTTGAATTACGTTGTTATTGTGTGAAGTTGATGTAGTCTTTGTTTGTAGAATTAAGCCCTAAAGCATATGTATATGTGCATAGACATACAATTATTTGGTAATTGAATCATATGGATAATAGATATGCAATATGTTTGTGGTTTGGTTATTATATAGGCCTGTATAGTCTTAGAGTTTATGCTGCGATTACTTTGTTATAATGTGTAATATGATAAGATTAACAATCTGGAATTTCATTAGAAATTATGGAATAAATGTGTGAGATTGGACGTGTAAAACCAAATTTGATAAACTTTAGCCTGTTTTGTTCTATTTATTTCCTCATTTGAGTTTACTAATGGCTTGTTAAGAGCCTATAATACTTGGTTGAGGTTAGTGGCTTGATCTGCTTGATTACTGTATGTGTTTGCAGCATTGAACAGATGGTTGTTTTGAGCACTGCAGATGGTTGTTTAGTTCTGGGCCCCTTGACTTGTAGAAACTTGTTACCCTGTATGAGAGACTTAGTAATGGTGAAATTGGCAAACTATATATAGGGGAGTGATCCAGAGGGAAGCACTTCTTAAGGGGGAAGGGGGGAAGCGTTAATATTCATCACGAAACATCTTACCTTCGCCAACACAAATGTCAAAAAAAAGAAGTAAAATTTAATAAATGTTGATCAAAATCAATGCTATGAATGTTAACCTTTGTTGATGAATTGTTTTTGTAGGTTATAACATCAATTGATGAATATTAGATTATAAAATCGTTGACATTCATCGAGTTGAATGTTAGTTAACATTCATGATGATGAATGTAAAAGTTAATAATGTTAAATGTTATGATTTAACATTCATCGTCATGAATGTTAACTAACATTTATGATGATGAATGTTAATGATTTATTAAATTAATATTCATCAACTAATGTTATGACTTAAAAAAGGAAATTCATCCGTGAATATATTCTTTATAGCATCGATTTTGATTAATATTTACTGGCAAAAATAATTTTTTGTTGACATTTTGATTGGTAAATGTAAGATGGTTCGTGATGAATAGTAACGCTTCCCTTCTTCCCCCAAAAAACACCACTTCCCTCTGGATCATGTCCGTATATATATAATATATATATATCATTTTGCAGTTGCTAACAAGACTTTGAGGTCACTAGTTGCATGTTCTACGGGAGACAGCATTTGCTTTAAGTTGAAATGTATTAAAGCTGACATAAATAGAGGTGTATTACTGTAATGGGCTCACCATTTTTCCTTTCTGTCCATTTCTAGTATCTTATATGATGATCATAAGAGGGAGTATGCACAGCGTTGTGAGCACTTGGAATTTAATAACTAAAGCTGTTGTTAAGGCCTAATGGTCAAGCATCTAGATTGGTCTTTTTGGTTTGTCTTAACTAATTTCAACCGGTTGAGAGCTCCTTCTGGAGTCTATGGGTCTTACTGTTGCAATCTACTGAGAGACCTTTGCTAGGCCTCATTATTCGTTTATTTGTGATTCAAGTTAGCAGAACTTAGTGGGTTGCTTCTTTTAATAGGTTGATGAAATACCTTGCACCCCAGAATATAGATGTAGTGTTAACTTAGCTTTTTGTCTCATAATGATTTGGAGTAGGCCTTTGTATGACTGTTCTTCTTCTATTAACAGCATGCTATCTAATCTATCAAACCATAGAGTCTCCCATTGCTAAAGCAGAACAATCTTATTCGGTTTTAAGCTGTGTGTATGATGAGTTGTGCTTTCTGTGGTTTGAACGCCACTCATAACGCCGTTATGAAAAATCCTTCTTAGGCCTAGAAATGTATGCTGAAATCTAGGCCTAAAGAGTTGATTGGTGGATATGATAGAATGATTGGTAGAAAAAAGGAGAGACAATAAGTGGGATCCATGGGTCTTGCAGTGCATGGATTAGGCCTAGATTTAGGCAAATATTTTAGGCACATTTAGCATTACTCTACCGTTATAGATGCATGAAAATTGTGTGTGATGTATTGATTAGTCCAGCTTTCAAGGTAGATGTCAATGAAGTATTGAAGTACTATTCTTTATGAAATACCATAGCTGCTATAATGTTATGTACATAGGGTTTACGCGATCTCTAGGTAGTAATTCCAGTTTGCTCTAATATTCTCTCTTATCAGCAGCTAGAAGTTGAGTTTTGTATTAGAAACTTAAAAAGACCAGAAGTTTATCATGTAATACGCTTCTACAAATACCAATTTCCTACTCTCAGAAAAAGCTTTTGTCTCCTCTACATTTTCAGGTCCATCCAGGAAAGAATGTCGGGATTGGCAAAGATCACACCATTTTCTCTTTAATTGATGGATTGGTCAAGTTTGAGAAGTTTGGACCTGATAGGAAGAAGGTGCAATCTAATTTCTGAAATCCTAAAGTTAATTGTTTCAGCCACTTCCAATTAATACAATTTGTATATGCTTTCAAAACAACAGGTAAGCGTTTACCCACGTGAAGTGCAGCCTGAAAACCCAAACAGTTACAGGAATAGAAAGAGAGAGTCATTCAGGTTACAACGTGAACGTAGAAAAGCAAGAAAGGAGCTTAGGGAAGGGGGTGTTGCTGAACCTCTGTTGGTGCTGGCTTCAGCTACTGCCACTGAAATCGCTGTTGAAAACCCCGATTGCTGATTGTAATACATGGATAGTGTTGAACATAGGCATCCTTTACAAGGTTTCATGAAGGAGCCAGTTAGCATTTTCACAAGCATTACTTCTTTTTGTATGTTTACTATTTTTTTTGTAAAGATGTTGCCTCAAAGTACTAAAGTTCTTTTACCTCGAAGCAATGGTGGCATATCTAGTATTGTGTATTTCTTAGTTTCAATGTACTACCTTTTTAAGACTCGATATAAATGAGAAAGCTTTTGGCTTGTTACAGGCATATTATGTTTTATACTATCCTTAATCTTATGCCTGGTTATGATGGTTGAGTACTGCATCTTTTGAGTGAAGCTGTATATTGCTACTCCTATTTATTATTCACATTTTGGTACTTTGTTAATGTTGTGCAACACCATCAGATGTCTAGTACAGTACGCTTTAGTGAGGTAGAAAAGCACACCATCCAGTATCCAAGAGATCAGGTGGGAAGATGGTCAGCCTTCATTACACTCCCCATCAATCAAGGTCACTCATGACCCAAGCTAACCCACCTCAAAATAGATGAACAGAAAGCCAAACATTTTACAGGGATATAAAAGAAAGATTGCTGTTTGCAGGGTATTCATGGAGCCTCTGATTTGTTTGTTTGTGAGGTTAATGAAGTCGGTTCGGACAAGATTTTCCTTAGTTGCCTTCAACGGGTATTAAATTTGAAGACATTATAAATACATGTAAATGCCTACCAAAAATTCCTCATCAACCACTATAAAAACATCATCACCATAACCAAAATTGATTTCATACCTCAAAGATGAACAAGAAAAATGATTTAAAGATTGTCGTTAGATAACAACCAATATTTGATACCACTCTATAGGGAAAGCATCCAAGATCTTCGCATTACCAACCAAACAGCCCGAACTCAATTTGGATGTCACCCGAACTCAAATTTCATCCAATGAGAAATAGACCCAAACCCAAAACCAATATTTCATACCTATTGGACACTTAACCATGGAATTTTCATCACTGCTCTATAAATAGATCAGGCCAGTCTCCCTTCTGCCTTATCATCTGCCTAACATGGCCAAAGTACCAAAAAACAATTAAAGGTTGTCCGTTCAGTGATCTGAAGGCAAGAGCAGAGAGACGGGCACGTGAGGTGTTCAAAAGGGTTGAAGCATTCAAAGCAAGAAGACTAAACGATAGAGCCTCATAATGATAGTATTTAGATTTTAGAAATAAAATGGTGGCACTGTTTCAAGAATCGAGGTAAGAGAGGGTTTTAAAATTTGACAAGATATAAGCCAACAGAATCTTTCCGAAAAAGGATATACAATTTCAAGGGTATCTCAGTGGAACATAAATGCAACCAGTCATCAGAAGATAACACAAGAACTCGTTGAGCATGCAACATAAACAACCATCAGTAGTAGCAGATTGAGCCCAAGTAAATTCCATAAGGCTAAAGATGTTAAGAAAGATGCAAACAGGTAAACCAAAAACACAGAAGATGTAAAAGCTAGTATAGGTTTTAACATAAAGGTATCAAACAACAAACGTCATTCTACTTAAAAAGAACACCAAAAAGGTTTCCTACAATACATCAATTCTCTTTTTAAAACCATTTTGCACATAACTAATACCCTCCATACAGCCTTAGCCAATTGCATGACCTGAAAGCCAACAAAAAATGAACCTGTTAGCCAAAATACAACTTCATCAAACAAACTTATTTAGCAGAAAACAAATTACACATGTATAGTTGTCAACCAAACCAACTTAAGGAGCACAGTTTCTCTTAACATAGGAGGGTCTTAAGTCTTAATAAAGATTAATGTCACTTTGGAACACAATCATTAAAGCAGAGTGCATATGCAAGATAAAACTTCTGTTACTAGATATTAACAGACTACATTACAACTTATTCATAAATGGCCACTCAAAAAACACACAATCCTTCTTGTGGATCGAACTCCTTATAATAACTACACTAACAAATGCCAATACAACTAAACATAAGTGTCTGTACGATCGCAGATTACGAACAAACTATATTCCTTTCTGTGGGATCTGTTAGATTATAAAACAGACACCATGTTCATATCAATACTTAAACATTGTCCACATTCTCATACCTATTAGCTTGAGTAATTAACCTATTTTCTTCTATAACATACACACCTAATTTGGTGAATTGTGCTACTGATATCATTTTATAAGATGTTTAGAATGTCAATTACTACTTAAGGATGCAAGCTCAGTTACACAGCATCAAATCAAGGTAATTAACATGATCCACTGCACATGCATAGATCAAATCAACACTTTAACAACTATTCAAGATCAATTAACAATAAAGTTAAAATCACAATAAAATAAATCAGAATTAACCTCTAAACAGATCCAACAATGATGTTGTTGATAGGAATGAAGATCAGCTTGACAAAAAACCCTACGAATCCCATCACCACGAATCCAATAGCCGTACGGACAGCTACCTTGGAGAATTCTACATATATAAAAATTAAATCAATAATTAAAATCGGAAACATGAGATCGAGATCTGGAATTAAAACGAGTTAAATTGAAACTGAAATTATGTAATTAGTACCTTTACGATCAGGTTTGTGGCATCTCTTGACTAGACGATAACTGTCTTTTGAAAACTCTCTCAATGGCTCGAAAACTGAATCTAAAGCATCCATTTGAAAGAGTAACTTTAGATCAAGAAAGAAAGAGAATTAGGGGTTTTGATTTGAGATGCGGAGAACACTATGATCCGATTAATATACGCGTGGAACACAAATGCAAGTCGCTCGCCTTACTATTGTGTCAATTACAAATGTGACCCATAATTTGTAAAAATGTACTGTTTTGGTCCTTGAATATTGGTGCGTTTGTTTATATAATTCTAAAGATGTGTTTATGTTAAAAATATTTAAAATAATTTCTAAAAAGATAAATTTCGTGACATGATTTTTTACGTCTCATATTATGGAAAATAAAAACTTCATCACTTAAATTTGAAAGCATTTTTCGAATTATTTTTAGTTTTCAAGAGACACATAACTCAATAAAAAGTTAAAATATTTTTACGTAACTAAACTCGCATTTAACTTTTTATTCGGTTGAAAGTGAAAGTGGCAAACTAAATGGATAACAAAACGAAATAAGTTATCTTTATAATAGCTTTTTTAGTATATCATTTCAATCCATATGACTTATTTGTATGTGATACAAAATTAAAATCGAAATATGTTTACTATTTATGAATAAAAGCTAATTATTTCGTAATGTGTTCAAATTTATTTTTCGGTACAAAGGTAGCGAGTAACTTTTTGCAATTTTATCAAGATTTTCTTTTAGTTTTTGTAATTTTCCCCAATGTACTAGTTGTATGCTTTCCACTTGAAAACAACGAGATTAAATGTTGAAGGATCAAAACTGCTAACATAATACTCAGAGACCTTTTTGTATATTTTGGTTTTTGGGAGGTAAATAACGTGGATGGTAGTTTCGTCATCCTTTCCTAGCTGGCAATGCCTCAGTGGATTAGTTTTTCCGGTCAACACATTAAACGACTGCTGGCTTGTTTTTACCCGTACGACGCCGTTCGCAAATGGTAATGCCCCCATCTTTATTTTGTGAATCATACTTGATCGATAATAGGCTAAAAATTAGTTCAAAATCAGAAATATATAATCTCTCAACATTTTCATTTTTCAACAAACAGAAATAATACAGTGAGTGTAATATAAATTGAAGATGAATTTCAACTACAAAAAGGTATTTTTTGAGGTTTCACTAAGAAACCATTAACCACCCTTTTCGATACACCAACTTGAACTTCAAACCAATTAGAACTCCATTGACAACTTTACTCATTCCACAAAAATCAACTACAACAACTAGCTTACTTTGCTTCATGAACTTCATTTCTTGTTTCACGTCGAACAGCTCGAGGGACAAATGTCACTCCACGAGTGTGACGACGGCCAAAACTGATATTTGAAGGAGTAGAATCTGAAGTAGTCAACTTGGAGACAGCTGAAACAAGGCCGTTGAGAGTTTCTTCTTCTATTTGCATTGCACTTGATTCTTCTTTCTTTTCTGTGGTAAGTGCCTCGTGGTGTTGTTTACGTTGGTTTTTCTTCACCCTATCTTTTTTTGATGGTTGGGCCTTTTTAAAGAACTCAAATGAAGAAGGGAAGTTATGCTTGTCCATGAGATGTTGATGCCGACTCTTGTAGCTTTTGAGCTTTACACCGCATCCATCAACAAGGCATTCATACTGTTTCATAAAACATGCATTAAATGCTGCAACTTGCTTTACCAATTTGATAGAGATATCTCAGCGGAAGCAAAATGGACGGGTCAAAACAGGTAATTATTGCCTTTTGGTACTAGTCAAATCTGGTCATGTTAAGTTTGGTTACTTATTGTCCATACTTTACAACTTTGTATGAATGATTTTATGTCAACGATGATCACTAAAACTACACTGTTTCAATTCTAATCTTTCTTTTGTTAATGAAATGACTTGTGAGATTTATACATTATAAAATTACACTTCGGATGACCTTCACCCATTTGCCCCATTTCCTATTCAGCTTTTCTCTTAGATTTTTACCCAACCAGAATCAACCCATTCATATCTAAACGGGTCAAAATTGCCACCTTTAAGATTTTGTAACATGTGCTGGTGCAATGTAATTAGTATGCCAACCATGATTACAAATATAATTTTGATAATATAATCCATTGAATAAAATATAGGAGGTTTTATACATAAAAAATTTAAAGTTTGGACAACTTAGACCCATTTCCTCGTCAGACATAAAAATAACCTGAATCAAGTCATTCGTATGACGAACATTGGGCAAGACAGGGGAAAAGGGTTTCCTTACCAAGTTAAATGATATATAAATCTTGAAATGCAATAAGATGAAGAATTACCATAGCATAACCTCGATCAACTTTTGCTTGGAAAAAGGAATCATGTGCCTCAGACACGTGTATGCTAAGCAGACGAGACGTGGGGTATACTCTAGCGCAGACAGAGCAAGAAGCAGTATGCCGTGCATTGTAATGATCTTCAAACTCAGACAAGGATCTCAAGTGTGCTCCACAACCAACAATTGGACAGAACACTTCACTGCTTAAGCAAAACAGTTATGTTGGTATGAGGTATTGCATTAAGTTGTTTACAAACTTCAGATAAGTTGAAAGTTAAACAATTCCTTTGATAATAATCTATGTATGATTATCAAAAGGTCATTCTTGATCCTGAAATACTGACTTAACACAGGATATGAAGATGATAATGCAGACCTAATTTCATTTTTAAGCCAAACTCCTCTTAGATTAATACTTGATGTTCTGTCTTTTACACTAGGGAAAACAGTAGTACATATAAAAATGGATCTTTAACAAACATATGCATGCTTAGACTCACAGTCATATCTCAATGACATACATAGTAAGAAAGCATGCCCAATTTAGGTCAGTCTTTCACTGGACTTGTTGGGTGGATAAAGTAAAATATTACAAACATTCTAGTTATGTTATTTATACAAATTATAAAAGCTATCATTACATATCCACTATCTTAGCACATGTTGCTACAAGCATCCAATACTGTACAGTCTGTACTAAGACCAATTTAAAGTAACTAGCCTCATAGCAACTCAATGTAACTTTCTCACATGATGCAGGCAAGTTAATTTCAGCTAATAAAAGAGAGGGTAATAAAACTTGAGTACAGTGATTTACATCATCTGCAATCTAGCGCTAGTCATCCGTCAAAAGCTAATCATGTGAACAAGTGATGCTTGCATACAGTCAAGAAAAATCTAATCAAATAACATTACAACCTATATGGTAGATTAGCAGCTAAACGTAACATGTTCTTCATTACAATTCATTACATTCAAATACCGGTGACTTTCAGACAGTAATCCAAAAACATAATCTATTTTCATCCAACTTCACAGCCTTCATTAGTCCTAAACCAAGGCTCGGTAGTGATATATTGCATCAAAATTTGTTAAACACATATGCCAAGATAAACATGTTAACATGAGAAACTTAAACTAAAAATGTCCAATAGTACCTGTCCTCATCTTCCAGATTTCTAAGCTGTTGTTTTTCCTCTTCGCTTATATCCAATGCAATCTGAACATCAATATGAGAGATTAATATCTTAAACAAGCTAATTTTATCAGCAAGCAGCTAAATGAAAAATGGCAAGCTAATTTAAGATGTTAGCCTTCTCACAATTCACAAATACTTTCCATATTTCACCAATAGTAAATAGTTATTGATGAGGCATTAATGATTTTGCATCCAATAAATAACAAATTTTAAGAAATTTTCAGTATATACATAAATAAATTTTGATATAGATTAGATACATATAATATACGGAGTACATTCTTTGAATGTATGAGTAAGCAGATATATAGATAAAGTGTCCACTTCATAGAAATTAAATCCATATTAAATAAATATAAACCTTAAAAGGCGAAGTGAAGAAGAAGGAGAACCTGTTTGGCAAGAAGTTCGCGTTCGATATTTCCAGAAGCGAAAAATGGGTCGTCCGGGCTGATCCGACGAAGAACTGGAAACCAAGACTTGAATTCTTGCTGTGTTTGTAAATTGTCATCCACCATCATCATGTTCGTTGTGTCTAATATTTTTAAAGTGAGCGAATGAGTTGACTAGAGAACTGCCACTACCAATTTCTTCTCCGAAAGCAGAATTCGCTGATTTTTCAAACCGCCTGATTGTCGGGATTCGGGTCCGGATCCGGCTCTTATGGGCCGGGCCAAATATTCCCCGATCTGTAACGGCTTTATTAGTGAGATGACTGCACGCCAACCGGTATCGGTGTGTTTCTAGATAGATCGGATCAAATCTCATCAAATTACGATATGTATTCGGTCTATTTAAATAAATATTAAATTTGAATGGGACCGAAACAAATAACTTTTTAGATAGATTAATTTTAATTATTTAGTTTCTCATCAATCTTGTAAAAATATTATTTTTACTTGTGAAAGTGTAATATTGCGAATGATATTAACAACTACTTGTTAATATGTTCGTATTAAGTGTTTTATAAAAATGTGAAGTTAGATTTTAGATTTAAAAGTTTAAATTTTAAATTAGTATACAATGAAGTTGTTCTTCACAAATATATTAGTTTGTGAAATTATATATCGCATTTACAAAATTAGTATGATCTTCAATATCGTCTACTCCAAAGCATAAAATGTGTTGATCATTTGTCAATTAAAACATTTATAAATGATGATAATGCGTGTAAGTATATGTCATATACTAGTCACATTTAACTTAATAAAATTATAAACTACTTTTATAGCTAGATCTTAAGTTGCTGTCAAAAATATTTAGATACTTATGATAAATTAATAATGTGGTAAATTATTTTGTCTGTGTATATGTATATATAATAGTGTTTGAAAAATTAATAATTATTTATTATTGATTTTTTTTTTAAATAACTTGGTTTGAAATTTGTAATCAAAACTAACCCGTGATTCAAAATACTAATTTCGGTTATAATTCAAATTAATCTAAAAATTTAATTATCCAAATTATATGATCTTACAAATTATTCAATCAAATAATTTAGCTTTACTCAAATAGTGAACAACCCTACTAACTCGGCTTATGAGCTTCTATTAAAGTGTATGGAGTGAAATTAGTTGTCACACTCAAAATTGATATTTATCAAGCTAAACTTCTTTATAGAGCAGAGAACACTTTTAAAAATGTTATCTCATCAATATCATAATAAGTTAAACTACACTCATTTTTACTTGCAACTATGTTAGTTAAAATTAAAATTCGTCTCATTTTCTCAAATCTTTAGAGAAAAAATTGAGAATACAAAACTCGTTTGAACAACGTAAATATTAACTCGTCAAAATTTACCACGACGAGGTTGGGTGGTCACACCATCATTGTTGGCGGACCACGATGACCATATACTTCCATTCATGTTACTTTTATTATTTATTAATAAATCATATCATCATATCATACCAACATATATAACAATTTTAAAAGGTTAAAGTTAAAATTAAAAACATAGATGGTCAACGCAATATTCATCAAAGCAGACTTATCGCACAAACTATAAAATAATAACTTTAAATATGATGGCCTCCACCACGGTGTGACGAGGAACCCTTATTTGTTTAGTGAATCGGTAATTAGATTTAATATAGTTTTACAAGATTTTTCTTACGCTGTGATATGGTAAATAATAGGTAAGTCAACTTAGAATAAATTTACATAACTTTTCTTACGCGGTGATGTGTTAAATTCGACAAATCAACAAAACTAATTTTATTTTTCTCTTTTATCTTTTTACTTTTCATGATTTTATATGTCATTTTGTAACAAGAATTTGTAACCTCTCAACAAAACTAGCCTCACCCTTTATGAATCAGCTTTATGGCTTGAGGGTAAGCTTTTGCTCTACTATTCAAACGCTATTTAATTTTATAGATGTACAACATATACGATGATAGCAACTTAAGTTAGTGTTTTAAGGGATAACTGACATTAGAGTCATGGTGTCAACGATTTTTGTAACAACAATGGTTATACTCTTACACAAAATGACTTTTTTTATACTTAACACTCGGACATGTTTACTTTATAAGAAATGAGTCAACCTAATTGTTTTTTTTTTAACGGCGAAATTTTATAAAAACGGCTAGCAAGAAGCTAGAACCAAGAACATTACAAAATTAAAAATAAAGGACTCTCGAGCCAATCTAATCAAAGCGATATTACGCTTAGCTCTCGAATTACACCACATAAAATAATGAGAAACTATACTATCAAAAACAACATCTTTTCTCAGGCGCTTGGACTTAAAGACCAACTTGTTGCGGAACCACCATATGTGCCACCAAGAACAAAGAAAATGCCTTCCAAATAATCTTTAACCACCTTTCGAAACTTGAGCGAATTGAATAACGTAAGCCAGTCATTGTATGAAGAGAATGTCACGACTGAAAAACCACATTATTTGAAGATCCTTTCATAAATCTCTCTAGCAAACATACATGAAAAGAAGAGGTGATTTGCATGCTCCACATTCACTTTGCAAATCGAACAAGAATTGGATTGAATATCCATACCACACAAGGAAATATTGAGTTGGAAGCTTGTTCAATGATAACCTCCATGCGAGAACATTAACCTTTATTGGCACCAATTTGATCCACCTCGTAGGAGTACCTTCCTAAGCACACAAGATATCATCAATATACCGTCTAGCCGATACTACCGAGAACAAACCTGTAGCCTCCAACGACCGTATCCAAGCGTCTGACTTACCTGCAAGAACAACTCCATCCACCAAGTGTTGAAGTGTTGAAGATTATCCATTTGAGAACTATTTGCTCCTCCTCTAGCCAATCTTCTAAAAGAGGCAGAAAGACCCAAATTTAACATGTCGCCCACTGAAGCTTGCTTCTTCTCCTCCAAAGCATAAACTCTTGGAAATTTACAACTAAAATGAACATCTTCCAACCAATGATCAATCCAAAATAATGAATCTTTTCCATCTCCAACTTTTTTGTGAACAAAGGACATGAGATCTACCTAATTGTCGGCCACTGAAGCTTCTTTGTAAACCTAATTGTTAATGCTTCATGCGAAGGTAAATACGAGTACAAAAAAGTCATAGGTTTTAGCAAGAAGGTTTATTGTTATATGGAAAAATTTTACAGCAACTAGTTGCACTTAAGTTAGGTGCAAACAAAAGTAAATAATGAGCTAAATATGTACATGTAACAAAGTTGAAAGATGAAATATATAAATATTTTGCATGACACTGTAATGTTGTTTATTTATTGGGTAATATTTATGTAATTATTAAAGTTTAAGCGTTAATCAAGTTATTAAAGTTCACAGTAATTTAATAAGCATATGTGTTTCATAATTATTATAATACAATTTTTAACATTTAAAAAGGTCATTAATTTATTTAATCATATTCATTAATTTTTAAAAATTTCACATAAGATTTTATGATATGGAAGATCAATTGTGAGAAAAAATATCAAAATAATACCTAAAACTTATGTGTATTTAACGATATTTGATTGATGTGACATAGATATCATTAAGTATATTTAACTACAATTTTATATAATAAAAAAGATAACTTCAATCAAACTTCAATAAGATACATGCGCATGAAATCTTTATCAAGAAGGAATAAATGAACTTTCCTACAATAAGTGTAAATTGTGTAAAAAGAAAAAGAAAAAAGAAATAACACTCATGTTTAGAGCGACTATACACATAGATATAATATATGTTTTTAGAGAGGAAAAAATTATCATTTTGTGAAGCGCAATAAGTTTATCTTTTATTTTTTTAAGAAGTCCAAGATTATGGACATATAGTCATTTTCATTTCATTTGCATTCATAGTTTGTCATATAGGTTAAATTTACAGCACAATTTTGTAACGCAGGTGATATCAACTTGTGTGAGGTTCACATAAAATAAAATAGATAAAAAAATAAAAAAATTCAATTAAACAAGAAATGACATGTCACTTAGCGAAATTTGAAAGAAATATACATAGGGGAGATATTCTGTATTTACAAAACGATCTTTTTTCGCAGCTGATGTCAACTTTTGCGAGGCTCGCATAAATAGAAAATGAATTTGTGATTAGACAAAAAAGCGACAAGTCCATTAGCAAAACTTGAAAAATCAACTTTACTTTCATTTACCTATAATTAATTAATTGTTAAATATATTTATTAAAAATCCGTTTGGTATGAGTTTTTTTAAGATTTTTTAAAAGTTTTAATTTCTAGTATTTTAAAAAAAAACTCTTATAAAAATAAAAGTCTTGTTCGTCATATAAAAGTTATAATTTTAGAATCTAATAAAATTCAGAACTATTAAAAATAATTTTTCGTGAAAAGCTCAAAACTACAGCTTACAACTACGCTTGCAGATACTTCACCGAATAAACTCTATTCTATTTATTTTACTTTTTAGGTTTAGAAAAAAATTAATCTAGTCAAATTAATCATCTGATTTGAATAACGATAATTAATTGTAAAAGTAAATTCATTAACCCCCAAAAAGGAATTGCTACATCACATTACAAGTCAAAACGATAATTATACGAATCCGTGTAGCGTTTTATATCAGCTGACTATCAATAAATTCTCTAGCTAGCGAGCGTCTGTCCAGATAAAACAGGGTTCGTGAAAACAGATCAACAAAGAAGAAAAAATGGATCCAGATGCTCTCTCAAAAGCATTCGTGGAGCACTACTACTCCACCTTCGACACTAATCGGGCCGGCTTATCCAATTTGTACCAGGATTCATCCATGTTGACTTTTGAAGGTCAAAAAATACAAGGCTCGCAGCAGATCGTCAACAAGCTCACATCTCTTCCGTTCCAGCAGTGCAAACATAGTATCACCACCGTCGATTGCCAGCCTTCCGGTCCCGCCGGTGGTATGCTCGTTTTTGTTAGCGGTAATCTTCAACTTGCTGGTGAACAACACGCTCTTAAGTTCAGTCAGGTAGTATTTCTTCAATCACTTCTATTGCTGTATGTATATGTTTATGTTTATATATATATAGGTACTTTCGTTGGATCTTATTAGATGATTTTGATTTATTTGATTGTTGTATTTGAATGAAATTTGGATTGTAAACCCTAATTAAAAAATAAGGAAATCTAGATTTGGTGTCGTGGATAAGAGAACGTCGTCGTATGATTGTTTACTGCAACTAAGGTTTTTTCTTTTCTTTTGTTGTAAAACCCGTTTGTTCCTAAATTTGGTACAGTTTAATTATACATAACCTTTGGACGGCTTATTATGATTTATTTATTTATAAAAAGGTAAATTCGTAATGAATTTAGCACCATATAGTACCTTTCCGGGCACATATATAGGTTTGGTTTCTGATCTTACAATTATTGATGATCATCATTTTGTATAAATTGCTTACTGACTTTTTATGGATGAGATGATTTATATATCCAACTAATAATAGTTGTAGTTACTAGCTGCTAAAGTTCCAAAAGGAGCAACACTTGAACTGGAACATTGAAACATTTTACTCTAGTCTTTTTTGCAACCAACATTGTTATTTCTTGAAATCTAAAGACAAGGACGATAATTCATATTGTTAAAAGGTTTTCCAAGTATGATTTGATTTTCTCGAATTTCTACAACTATGATGATTTTCTCGAAAGCTTAGGCCAAGTACAACATACAAATGTTGATACTCTTTTGAGTGAGGTTGTGATTTACATCTCATAAACCTTAACGTGAGTGCTTACTATTTCTTTCCGCAAATCGCTGACTTAAAAAACCATTGTTTTTATACTTAATTCAACTTTAAAGCCTCAGCATATCTTTTCTTATCTTAAGAAGTGATGCAAATTTATTTACATTTTCAAATTGTGATGTGTGGTTTGAGGAAATGATGCTTCTATTCTTCAAAATGATATCTAATCTGTATCACATATATGCTTTCTCTCCCCATTTTCTGCATTTTATCTCTACTTTTGAGCTTATTTATGGTCTGGTCTACTAATCACTGGTTTTCGATTTATTTAGATGACATTACTGCCAATGCACTAGTAACTTGCCACGTTTGACAATTCCTCCCGCTTTTGTTGCTATGCAAGAAATAGGCAGTTGTTTTATTAAATACATATAGATAGATGTATTTGCAGTCTCTTGTTGTATCGGGTCTTAGTACCACCCCTCAGTTTTCTTTGTATTTAGTTGTATCTTTTGACATGTGTATGAAACAACTTATATGATGAAGGCTTATATACAATGATGTTCTCCATATGTGGTATGTGGAATGCCACAAAATGTTTGCAGTAGATTAAAATTTGTTGAAGGGTCCCAGTAGACAGTAGTTATGGAAGAGTTTAATTGTGACCCCACATGTTGACTTTGTTATGTTAAGTGCGTTTGGCTTTATTTTAAATCTCCTACTCATCTCAACTATTACAAAAAAAAAAAAGAAGAAGAAAATAAAGAAAACAGATGGATGCTTTTCTTTGATTTACATAGTGGTTAGTGTGATGTTGCTTCTCAACTTGGATGTAATGGAGTATAGTGTGATGAAAAGCATTTGTGAGTTGAGGTGGACATGCAGAAGAAAAAGAATGGTTGCATCATGATATGACATTAATATATTATATGGGTATTTAACTGAATATAATTGCCTTGCATCATTACCTTTTTTATGTTACCTAGTTAAAGATTCGGTAAATACTGAATAGTAGTTAATCAAAACTGTCGTCCAGCTTATAGGTGGCAAAATGGGTTGGCATGGTGCGTTGTTTAACAGAGGGGATTGTGTTGGGTTTGAGTCGAAATACTTTTCTCCAAAAAAACATTTTTAATACTTAAAATATTATATAGATGAAATATTTTGATTCAAGAGGTTTTAAATTGCACTTTAGGAAATATTAGCACCTTTGAGAGCCGGCATTGCTAAGTCGTGTACTGGTTTTTTGTCCGTCTTTACTCCTTGTTCATAATTTGTTTTCTCGGTTCCTTCCTGTTTCAAGCAATCATCTCTATACAAGAAAATATAGCAAATTATTTACGGTTCTCTACGGATGTTATCCTTTCTCATGAAATACTATGAAATCCTTTCTCATGACGTACTATAGTTCTCTAATTTAACTATCAGACTCTAATGCTTTCTTTTTCATGCTAATTCTTCATTGTACGCTTCATAAGCAAACATCAGTGACAACATGGCTAGCTTTTTCAGTTTTTCTCATGTATTGTGTTATTATTTAGTTTTAAGAAGGCTCAAATCCTTAAGCTTTTATAAAAGCATTCATTTTGCAATGTTATGTGTGGCGAATAGAAACAACAAGCCATACAATGCCTCTTACACACCCTGCTTTTTTGTCTGCAGATGTTCCATCTGATGCCAACACCACAAGGAAGCTTTTACGTGTACAACGACATATTCCGCTTGAACTATGCTTGAAAGGAAGTGTACTTCTAGAAGTCAAGTGTGCCCACTAGATTTACATTCAATTCTGAATATTTTGCCCATGAATTCTGTGATTTATACTGTCATATTGTTAATTCCTATGGGGGAACTTAAAAAAATCAATGTTTGGTGTTGCTGTTCGACTGGTTTCTTGAATTCAAGTATTTTATATGATAATTTCAAGTGGATCAATTTGTGATTTTTTGTATTATGACTGGTCATATGTTGAAAAAGCATTTGCTGTTATATAGTGCTAATAGTTTCTTCAACCGGGACCAGTTATAGGTCTGGACCAGTCATGTGAAGGACTGTGGTCTGTGGATACTACACGGCTACACGAATGGAATTATCTCATCTCGCCCCTGTGCATCCCGGGTATTGGTATTTAGCATCTAACATAGCTGATGCCTGGTGGATAGAGCAATGAACCAGTTATAAGTCTCGCATGAATGTTCAATTAATTATGATTCCAATCCTTTAGATTGTGTTGTGAATTTGTGATGGATATGTGTTAAACTTGGATGAAATTTACAACAACAGTGCAATTGGTAACCCATTCAACCTGTTATCTTTTTAGTATTTTTTTTATTTTCAGTTTCCTTCTTACTACTGAACTTTATTTGGTTTGTGTTATGATGTGATCCAAGTTAAAACCTAAGACAATGTCAATTGCTACTTATACATGTCATCATTGCATTACTTTTCCATCCATACTTCTATTCGAAAACTTGCAAATAGAAATGGTATTTTTCGTTCCTTTAGGTATATTGATTTTTATCCAATATATTAAATATATGTAATGTATTTACGGAGTATAACGTGGTCGGATGTGTACTCATGAGACTTTGATTTTCAGTAATGAAATTTTGTTGCCTTTATGAAAGAAATATATATAAAATATTTGTATAGGAAGTAGGATTATTTTCAAGATGTTAACGTTACTTCGAACGTTTATTTTATTATAACCTAAGAAAATATATTAGCGGGGTAATAATCTAGTCTAGCATATATGCATAAAGGATTAAAGGGTAGTGGTTTATAATTATAAAAAAAGAACCCGACATATCATAAAATAAACATACATATAAAATGTGGTACTATATTCGTTAATAAGTTGAATTTGTTATGTACTCAAACTTAAGGACCAAATTGCAATTAGTCCAACATTACTACGGGGTTAGCAAGTGGGAATCCACGTTGAATCAAGAATAACTTGAGTAAGTAATCAAAGCTCACTTTTCCCCTTTCACAGTCATACCTATCTTGTCTCTTCCTCCACCACTGATCCTTAAAATCCAACTGTATATACATCACACACTCACGAACTATTCAGAAACATTTAGAAGCAAAGCAAATAGATCAAACTTAAGCCCATAATTTGAAAAATGTCGGATTGGGGTCCGGTGTTCGTGGCTGTGGTGCTCTTCATATTACTAACACCGGGTCTGCTGATTCAGATACCAGGGCACCACAAGATGGTGGAATTTGGTAATTTTCAAACAAGTGGTGTTTCAATTCTGGTTCATTCTGTTATCTATTTTACTCTTATTTGTATTTTCTTGTTAGCCATTGGGATCCATATGTACCTTGGTTAACTTATTATTCCTATATTTTTTCATGTAATATAATTCAGTCTTCTTTTCATATTGGTGAATTATTATAATTACATAATCTGGATTGGTTTCGATTGGATTTGATAATGTTACAATTCATTTACATTTTTACGTGTCCCGCCTAACATTGCTGATTTTGTGTTGGGTGTTTGGCTAATATCATGTTTATGGTTTATGGGCTTATTGAAATTTGAAAATCTTATATATCAAAATGTTAGTTCAAAAACTGAAAAAAAAAAAAAAAAAAAAGAGTTAAAAAAATAAAAAAAATAAACATTTGCAAAACCGTCATACAACGTTTTGATACACTTATGTTGTTTCTCATTAAATTAATAGAGTATAGTTAAAAGAACCTATTGCAATTAAGTAGCCGAAATTCGCGTAATGCGGTAGATAAAAAGTTATTAGTTTCACGTTTATTTATACGAAGTATTTAAATTAAAATTAAAGTTTATATGATAATATACTAAAATATGTTGTTTTGTTAATTTTTTTTTTTTTTGATCATTTTACCTTTTTTAAAAAAATGTTAAAATAAATACCCAATATATATATATAATGTCGTTGCGAACTCGATAGTCGGTTTGTGATTGTTGACAAGTTTAGAGGTGTGAAGTCATTTGTTGGATAAAGAGTTTAACTATCAAATTTTATTTTATTTTACTTTTGTACATTTATGCTAAGCATTATGTACATTAATTTTTTAATTCTAAAATTTGGTATAAAAAGTAAAACTCTCGAATATAGAAATTGACAATATAGAAATAAAAAATGTAATTAAACTTGTAAATTTATAATTTCATACAAGACACAATTAAGAGTCCGTTTCTATTTAAAAAACATTTAAAAAGTGTAGAAAAAAGGGTGAAAGTTAATTTTGAAGGTTTTGGAGACGGAATTTGCCTTCAAATTGTGGACAACACGTCTTTGGTGTTTGTTTACATGTTCGTCTCATTCTGACCGTCTCGTATGACGCATCCCGTAGCTCTTTACGATTTAGAAGTTACGTCGTATGTTTATTAGTTTAAGTTTTAATGATAGTAGTATAAATGAGAATTTAATATGTGTAGAGGTAGATTCGTAAACTACTCTTAAAAAAATATTACAAATATATTATATATATAGTATAGATATGATCACGATATAAATATTATTAATATGAAATTCTTGGTGTTTTACTAAGTAATACCTACCTTAAGATGTTTCACCTCGTCTTTGATTATTAAACAAAATGGCATCGATAAAGAATGATATTTGTCATGACTAACGTACTTAAAAAAATGTAGAACAAATTAATAGGACAATTAATCATAAACATTAATGTTTAGCAACTATTATAATAACAAAAGCAAAATTGGATATCGAGTAACATGGATATTAAACGAGTCCGGTGAAAAATTTCAAAAAATGGAAAGACTATGATTTCATTCACGCTTTCATGACGCTAGTAAAGGTAATAGTAGATGTTGAAAAAGGTTGATGTATTTGCCAACCTTTTCATCTTTTATGGATGTTTAGAGAAGATAAGGCAAGAATAAAAGCAAAGAAAAAGGAGATAACAGACAGACAACTACACATGCACGGATAATATATATAGATTTAGCATGACTTATTTACACGAAACTATGACCATAAATTGTTGTGTGTGTTTCCAGTTCATGAAATTAGAATGCATAAAGGATATGTCTTTGTCCTAAATTTTAAAAGCAAACAAAATATTTATTGTAGCAATTAAATTTGGTGTTTGTGTGATGGTATTGAAGATTGAGTTATCTACAAGCTGATTTAGGCCTTGATAAATGGGTAATGATTCGTAAATTATTAGTTTTTATATGTATATCATTAAACATATTTTATATAATATAATATAATATAATATCGTAAATTATATTGAGTGATAAAAATCGATAATTACACCGTACACATGTATGAAGTTTGTTATCATATGGTAGGTGAGTTGAGCCAAGAAAATTTAATTCAATTAAATGTCATTTATTTAGCCTTTAGTTATTTGTTTCGGTTATATTCTATCTTTAATGGTGTTGATTTTTCGATACTTTAATGGTGTTGAAGTTCTCTGTATCGAGAAATTGATGATCATATTTACAATACTAAAATTGATGCATATATTACAAGTGTACCATATAGTTGTACCGGATGTTATAACTCTCAAAATGGTTCTGTTAATGACTGGTAGGAGTAATATATTCATTGACACATTGTACCATTGTTGTCAAATTCTTTATATATAATTACATTTAATCGTAAAATATAACAATTATATGCACAAACAAAATTGTTTCTTAACATTTTGTTGAATCAGTATAAATGTATGCCTTACACTATTTATTGCACATATAAGACGCATTTTATTTTGCACATGTATTCGACGTGTGAATTGATACGTGTTATACAACAAAATATTGCGTATAATTATCAATCTAGTAGTTTATTGTTCATATTAATTGATGACTTAACTTTATTTTTATTAGAGTGAATTACATAGATCGTCCTTACAGTTTGCAAGAAATAACACCGATCGTCCTTTTATTTTCAAAACTACAAGGACGATCCGTATAATTTTGAAAATAAAAAACAATCGGTGTTATTTGTTGCTAATCACAATGACGATCCATGTAATTCACTCTTTTTATTATCTATCACAAAAGAAACGTATTTAAATTTTCTAATCTACCAGAAATAATGTTATTCTTTTTGCTTTTCACTAAAATATTATTTTTTGCTTAAATAAAGTATTAAAATTTTATTTTAATACGTAAAAACCCTTCTGAGAAACTTAAAAGCAACTTACTGACAAAAAAACTTTGGCGATAAAGCGCAAAAAAGTAAGAAAATTGAAGAAAAAAAAACCCAAAACAAAACTTCCGATGAACAGCCAGTGGCGTTGGTGTCTACTAATGGCGCTCTACTTACAGCTAATCGTAATTTCAGTTACCACACTATCAAACGCTAAAGAACTCCGGCCATCAGAACACGGACTAACTAACAACGCAGAGTCGCCGGAAACAGCCGAAGCAAAGTCACCGGAAATGTCAACGTTCTTCGGCAACGGAGTGTCGTCGACCGCACAGCCACTGCCGGAGGCTAGAAACTACAGCGATCCGACGTGGAATACCTTGCGCCCGAGCCGTGCCGATCACGTGCGGAAAGTGTTGATTATATCCAGCTTAGTTTTCGGACTCGCAGGCATCGTGTTGCTCGCCGTCGCAGGGTTTCTTTTTCTACATCGGTTCAGAAATCAAAATCAAAATCAAAATCAATAATTTTGATAGCGGTTTCCAGCTAATATTGTTTTTATTTTCATATTTTTTAATTTTAATAAGTAGCCAGTGATTGGTGCTTTGCATTGATGGGATTTAGTAACTCAGTTCAGACTCAGGAGAGGAACTTTTTGTTACAAACGTGATAAGTAATTAAATTGTGTAAATTCGTTTTATTAAACTGTATACGATAAAGTTAAGAGACGGTGGTCCCCATGCTCCAATAGTTGTTTTAATTTGTTGAGTTGTTTATTAGAGTTGTACTTTATATTTATATTTTGCCATGCATATTTTATTTTATTGTACCAATATAATATATAAGAAATAAGTTGGTTTACTCATCAAGTTCAAAAACTTTTTACAAGATCGCGTGTAGATTGACATGATACAATAAGTTGCTTACTGTATCATGTCAAAAACCTCAATGTTTGGGTAAACTTGAATGTTTGAGGTGCTTATTAACCTATAATTACCAATAAACAACCCTAAAATTTATAGAGTTAGTAATGTGTTGGTAATATAGCCATACACTAACCAGACGAGTCCGATACGGAAGTACAGGGGACAAGTTACCCTCTCAAGAAACTTTAAATTATCAACAACAAGATCACTATCCTTCCGAATTTAATTGAAATGAGGGTATCAAGGAGGTAACATGTATACAGTCATATATTTACCTGAAGATAGAGAAACTGCTTCCAGAAAAACTAAAAATTTTAAATTATATAAAAATAAATCTTTTTTAGAATATTGATAGTATTTTATAAATTTTTGTCTCTATCGAAAATGAAAAAACGATAAAGAAAACTATTTTTGCTCTCTCAATAAATGTAACATGGAACTGCCGCTGCCACAGCTCATATGTTTGGATGGGATGATGTCAATATTTCCTTTTTTGTTATATTTTTTTACGAATGTTCTCTTTTATTATTTGTATCTACTTAGATTTCGATCTCTTTTTAAGTCGTTAGTGGTTTTATATTGAACACAAGGAACTTTAAAATGCAACAAAGATGTTCACAAACTCTAAAATCATTTTCACGAAAGTACAAAATTTTGAAATTGTACCGATAACTTAACAGATATTATAATATCATTAAAGAAATAATAAGCTTCTTGTGCTACACGAATAAAATCGATAGAGGAATCAAAGTAGCGAATTCCTTTGCATTTGTGGGAAACGATGTCCACGTGAACACACTTTTTCATACATTACATTACACAGTAAACCTGGTTACAACTTACAACCCATTCATCTGCAATCTGCTTCTTAATATCTACAGTCTTCAACATCCAAGTTTTTTGTTACTCATCGATCAGAGAGTGCAGTAATGGCTGACTGGGGACCCGTACTAATCGGTGTCGTACTCTTCATACTGTTGCAACCTGGACTTCTTTTTCAGTTACCTGGAAATGGCAAGCATATCGAGTTTGGAAGCATGCATACTAACGGCAAGGCAATTGCGGTTCACACCCTTATATTTTTCGCTCTATACGCTATTCTGGTACTCGCTCTCCATATTCATATCTATACCGGTTGATATGGGCCAGATCTCCAGCTATAATGCTAGTTAGGTGCATCCATCTCCGCATTATATATGATACATCTGTATCTTTTTATTACTCTGTTAATCAATATCGTTGGACAGTAGCAATGAACTCTGTTATTTAATTTGAATGTATCGGCTTAAACCTTTTTGATTGATTCATTTATTTCGTCACATGTGTGTATGTACGCGCACTGTTGTCCTTGTAGTCGAGTTTAGAGATTTCGTCTTAGGATCAGGTTCAAGTATGCTATCATAGATACCCTGACTCCCTGAGGCACATGCTTTGGGGGAGGGGGACTATATGAATGACACTGTAAGTCTGAAACCCACCCCCACCTTGAGATTGGGGGATTCCCACGTATTTGGAATCTCACATTTTGAAACCAAGCTTACCATAATAGTTCACACTCCTATATATCAAAGACAGCCTTAGTTTTACTGGTAACTTCTAGAACAATGGTTACAAAGAGGCCAACTTTCAGTTTGGTTATAAAAGTGGCAATTTTAATTAAGGAAAAAAGACCCCAAAGTAAGTTCCTGGAAGAAATCAAAGAATTCCAATAAGGGGAATCAAAGTTTATGTATAACGAACGCGACAAGGGAAATTCAATAGGAGTCTACAGATGAGCGGATTATGTGATAGGTCACGATGCAGGGTGGGTCGTCTACTCATATTGAATTGCACCACAAACACTTGTTTGGTTACTTTTAAAAAACTGTTATAGATAGTAAACCCATTTAATACTATGAGATAAGAACTTCAGGGCAGTCTCGACCTGCTCAGTTCATCACGTTGAATTTTGATGAAGTTTATGTTTCTCAGCTTTCCCTTCGGTTAAGGAGGAATACCTTGAAAACATGTATATTACGATTCATGAATACATCCACTTCCTAAAGACCGTTTTACATCTTACTGGATCGGCCAAATGAAGAACGGCATGCAGGGCCTCTTAGACAACCTGGTTTAGGCTTTTTCTAAGAGACATCACATTCAACAATAAGCGGCATGCTATGTTATACCTGGGTCAGGTTGACGCAACCCAAAATAACGTCGGATTTATCGGTACCCCATATTGTACTAGACTAATCAACAAGTTCACAATAATAACACATTTACAAAAAGAACTGCACAAGTTCGTATTTTCGTATCTTGCATTTCAGCTGAACGAACAAATAACACTCCCAACAAATTGACATCTCAAACATTTTGGATGCACATGATATAACAAACATTTCCACACTTGAAACTGGTATCTCAAACACTGAGTCTTAAGGGCATACATATCTAGCCGAAATCAATCACAGTAAAACTCTAAGTTGGATCAACAAAACGGAAATGGCTGGTAAAACATTAAATCAGCTTATTACAACCCTACACATCTGTTATATGCAAAACATTTATGATACCAGAACAACTTACAGTGTGAGAAAAGGTCAGAAAGATAACAAATATAACCGAAAGCTTTAGCATAAAGCAAGAATCATCATGTTCGAATGTGTATACCAATAGCTACAACCAAGATGGTGTAAATACAAAAGTACAAAACTGCATGAACTAGAATCGATATGCCACTTGTGTACATATTCCCAAATTCTATCACTCTATTCCTAGCTGGCAGTTGGAATAGCAGCCCTGGGGACAATAATATAAACATAACTACTGCTACAGCTGCAGGTCCCCAATCTGTATGCATTTTTACTATTTTCTTTTATATTTAAAACTCACGGCTTTATCTCTGCTTCGTGAGAGCAGCAGCTGCAATAAGTAGAGGGGACTAATTTACTTGATGATGAAGGGAAGGGATGCCAAACTTCAAAAGGATAAAAAGATTGTAGAAATTATGAGAAGGAAGTAAGGTATGTTTTTTAGAAGTAGTGGGGGGTAGGGGCTTTTGCTTTATTATAACAATCTTTTTTTTTTCATACATTAAGAATACAATTATTGATCCCAAGAGTGTTACTTTTTATTGGCTTTTTAAAGGAGAGAATTTGGTAATTATGATTTATGCAAAGGAAAGGTTAAGAAAAGCATGCATTTGATGTAGGTGTAAAGCTAGATGGCTTACTGAGTGATATATCCTGTTTGCTTGCTTTAATGGTGGATCTTAAAAGGTGGATGACTTGAGAGTTGAATAACACATCATCTTAAAGTGATAAAGAGAACTACAAATCAACTGGCTCTAATTATATTAAGAATGTAATCAAGCTTTATTAGTTGGTATTATCATCTTCTTTCATGTGGTAATGTAGAAAAGCAGCCAACCATGTGATTCATGTGACAGTGTTATGACCATAATGCTTCATTGTATGACAAAAAAACAAAAGAAAGAACATGTTTTAAGATTTTACATTAAATCTTTTTAAGCAATGAATGACTATTTTGTCTATTTTAGCACCCTTACATGAAATTTATAGAACTTAGTAACATTAGTTTAAAGATCTTGATTAGAGGTGGAAAGATCGTGTGGGTCAAGCAGATACTGGTCAAAATTAGTCCCGGTTAAAATAGGTCATTCTACTAGGAGCTGGGTTGGGTTGACAAGCAACCTCTCTTTTTTGTTAATAGATAATTAGTCTGTTAATTATGACTATAGAAAGCTGTATTTTTATTAACAATTATAAAAGCTGTATTAGTACAGTAATAATCTTAACTTTTAATTAAAATAAATTTAGGAGGATGTGTGTGTTAAGAATTGAATGTAAACGACTTTCAACCCGTTTGACCCGTTCCCTTTGAACTATTTTTCTAGTTGATCATTTTAAGAAATAACACAACCAGATCGACCCATTTATAAATGGAGTCAAAAGTCAAAACTGCCACCTCTAGTCTTGACGTACATGGTAAATTTGTATCTAAACTTATACATCTAACTAGTATCCTTACTTGACATATCAGTGCATCTTATTATAATCTTCTAGTACTATTTTAATAACATATACTTAAACATATTGGAAGCCGACAAATTGCACTAATCAGTGAAAGCAAGCATGCTAAGTATTGTCTCCACTTGAAAAAAAATAGTAATAATCAAGATATTCCAAGCCATTGGCCGGCTTCAAGAATCGTCATACAAAACGTTAGTATTAAGAACAAAGTACCCAATGCTTCACAGGCGGATTTAGTATATGTCCTCTGTCACCTAATAATATAGTCATTTGTCATGTAACTAAGGCCTCTGTTTCTATATCTTCTTGTGGTTTGGCTTAAATCTGGACACTGAAAAACAGGAGATCAACCGCACTAATAAGCAAAATGGCAGATTGGGCACCGGTTCTAATAGGCGTCTTGCTCTTTGTACTGCTTACACCCGGTTTATTGTTTCAACTACCGAGTAAGGGGCGTGCGGTTGAGTTTAATAACATGCAGACTAGCGGGGTTTCCATCTGCGTCCACACGATCATCTATTTTGGGCTCATCACCATCTTACTTATTGCAGTTGGTATAAGCATCAACATAGGCTAGCTGTTCTACACATCCACCTCAGTTGAGCTTCTATATTGTATTTATATATCTTATTCAACACTTCGGTCTCTTCAAAGTGTTGATTGTCTCCTTTTTTTCAATTATGTTACGGTTACTCGTACATACATACATAGCTTCGCTATACTAATAATAGTTAATATTTTATAAGTATTCTATGATGACTTTTCTTTTTCCAGCAATAGAATGGATGGTGAATTGGTCTAAACTACCAGCCTAACTAACATATAGGTGTAAATTATAGCTTCAAATGAGTCCGACCTTTTTATCGAGTTATCAGAGTATAACGAGTCAAGTTTGATTTTGTAAGAAGTCTACTACAATTCTTATTGAGCTTTTGAGCCATGTGTATTATGTAAGTCACTGTTATATATGTGAAATTAGGGCAACAGACAGCAAACTTTGGTCAATGTATTCAAGCTTGAACTCAAGTTGGGCTCAATTGGTTCAGACTATTAAGTTCTCTACTCATGCTCGCTGAATTAAAAATAAAGAATTTGGTTTATGCCTTCTATAGCAGCCTAACAGGGGTACCCATTTGATGCATAGTGGGATAATAACAAGAAACTAAACATATATACCAGCATAGAAAAAAGAAATTTATATTGACCATTTTATATTGGAGTAACATATCACGCCAAAATGTTACATATCATCCATGTATGCTCATTTATTATTTGTATTAACACATTTCTAACTAGTAAGTAAAACTTGTTACTCAACATCCTCGACTTCATGATAATTTCCATGCTGCATAATGAACGATAAAACATGCATCAATGTTTAGGTTCACCTAACAGAAATATACGTCTAATGATATGGATCTAATCTAACTCCTTTAGAACAACCATTCCAGACAAACCTCCAATGTTTGAGATCCATACAGCAATTGGTGACACAATATGTAATTGGTTACTTCAATTTTCAATCTTATAACTAGTCAAATTCGAAAAGTAAAAGCGTATGATTTGACTTTTAAAAACCTGAAACAATTTTGGTGGAGGGACTGATAACATCGCAGGCCAAGTAAGTCAAACTAGAAACGATTCCTGCCAAATAAAACAGCATTACCAAACCAATAACCAACGGCATCAACATAAGCCCTATCACAAATATCGCCCATCCAAACAGCATCATCGCAAACGAAATTCCGATAAATATCGCAGCGAAACCCGGAGGCGACACTTGCGGCGGTTGCAATGACGACAAACGTGACGAGGATGATGCCACGGTGGCTCCGGAAAAAGCGGTAGGGAATGGAATTGGAAGTGGTGGTGAAGTAAGGATGTTGATGATGAGTGAATAGAGATGGTACAGAACACGAGTTGAATCATCTTGCTGGTTTCTCATTTTGTTGTTGTTGATTTAGGAATTAGGGTTTGAAAAGTGAAAAACAGAGTATGAGAATGGTGGATAAGATTGGGGAAACTTTTTGGGAAATCGAGAAAAACTGGATAAGCTCTGACATGGTTTGTAAATTTGCAGCTTCGATAGATCGTAATTCTGTGTAGGGAGACTGTCAGATTTCTAGTACCGGGAAAAAAACAGAAAAGAGAGCGAAAATAAAAAATTTATGTTCTTAGTTTGGCTTTTATTATTACTATTATTAGGAATTAGGAATTAGGAATAGGAATAGGAATAGGAATTAAAAAACTTATAACTTATGCCTCATAGGTTAAGGAATATTAATTGAAGCTTAATTTTTCATAAATAATAACTTGATAAATAATGCTATGTAAAAATGATATTTATAGAGTTTAATAAATAGACTTTATGTTATAAATGAAAATTATTAGTGTATTTAATGAAGTTTAACATCTATTTACAGGTATAGTTGTTAATTCGCGACTCGACTCTTAACTTAAAATCATAATTTTTAGTTCGTGACTCGTCTTGTGACTCGACTCATAAGAGTCATAACTTGTACATGTATATAAAAATTAGTCACTAATATGTATTAACATATCTTATAGACAAGTTTACATTAGGGATGTTTATGATTCGGTTCGGCCGAATTGAGCATAAATTTTATACCAAACTAGTAACTACGATTTGATATGTACTCAAACCAAACCACCCAATTCAATGTGTCATACTAAACCAACTAAAGCAATTGAAACCGATTTAGTTCGGCCGGTTTGAACCAATTATTTTTTGTATTTAATTGTAAATAAAAGTTATGTTAACTATCATTCAAGTTACATAATACGAATAATCATGCAACTATTGTTATCTTATTAGTGTTTTAAAGATGTAAATACATAATCTAACATTGGTTAAAAAAGACAGGTTAACAATATCAATTAATAAAAATTGAATTTCATAACATCGTTACATAAACACAAGTTGTCTTTTACTATCTCTAAGTTGAATTTAATTAGTCGCATGAGTTTGCAAATTTTCAAATGAGCACTTTGGATATCATAGAATAAACATTTATGAAATTTGTTTATTAAGACATCTTGAATTAATATATATATATATATATGCAATCGAAAGGATTTTATATAAGAAATTATATTGCGGTCCGGTTTGGTTTAGAAGGTCGGTTTGAGTCTTGAAACTGCAAAGCAAACATGACGATCTGGAAACACTCAAATCACTAAATCAATTATAAAACTTGAACCCGCCAAACCTACCATATCACTTCGGTTTGACCGTAATTATAGATAAATCGATAACTTTTAAATATTTTATAAGGATGAGTTACAAGAAGATGGTAATGACAAAAATCTATTACGGTGTATTTATTTATTTATTTATTTCAGGAAGAAAGAATGTGCATATTGTTTAAATGAACTATCCAACATTTTATCGTTGCATACTGTTTGAAAACTATTCACGTATTTGTAAAATTATATGAATTTGCAAAATCTGAATTTACGTTGATATAAGTCTACATTCATAGAGTACACTAATAAACGTAGGGAACAATAAAAAGAATCTTTTATTTTTGTCGATCTAGCATCTTCAACGATAGATTTTTCGAGGATTTTTTTTAAAATATACCGTAATTCTTTTAAATAATTCTTTTTCATTCAGGTGAATAACTTAATCTGACAACAAATTTGTCAAAACAACGACTTAATTGAACGCATATTTGTGTGATTTCCTTTTAACAAAACGCTTTTAGAAAGTTGTATGCATTGGAAAAGATTTTCGTTAGAAAACGTATCAAACTATCGTGGATGCTTAGACGATAGTGTTGATGACTGTGAATTTAATTAATAAGGATAATTCTTTTGGAGTTTTAGTTTTAGATCATTTATCGACGTGTCAGTTAGTCCTTTTTATTTGTAAAATAATAAAAATCGAAAAAATAAATAAATTGTACGCGTGTTGGGATATGGAGACACCAACCTCATTAACGTTTACCACCTCCTCCTTTTTCTTTAAATTTGATCGTTCCCAATATGCCGTTTGGGATTCGAAACAATTTCCATTTTGGATGCTTATAAAGGGATCCACATCGTATGTAACTCAGGTTTTTTGATTTAGTTTATTTAATTTGTTACATTAATATTGAGGTATTTTATGGATATGCGGTATAGTAGTAATGGTGAAACCAATAGAACCCATGTCATTTTGCAAGAGTTAGGCTTCAGGTAATTATGACTTGAGTTGCTCGAATGCGTTTTGGATGAACATGTGAACTTTTACAATCCATGTGAAAGAATTTCTTTTCTGAGAGTTGAATTTATGGTTTTTTATTTTATTTTGTATCTAAATCTTCAGCCCGTATTTGAACAACTATCCCTTATGCCTTGGTTGGACTCATCATGACATTGTCTTGCCTTCAATTTTATTACTCTTTGTTATCGGTCACTTATTTGATTGTTCCATAGTATTCAATAGGGAAACGAAATTTTATACCCTTTTTATTAGCATACATAACTTGATACCCTCCCAAAAAAAACCCTACCCGTTAGCAACCTACAAACAGGCGTTTGCGGGTTGCTTGTGGCTTTGTACGCGATTTCCTAACAGTAGCAACCTGCATTTGAGGGTTGTTTGTTCAAAGATATTGATCTCCTAACCGCTAGCTTGCTCAAAGATATTGCAATTTATCTCCCTCATGTTCATGTAGACCGTAGGACGGGGTCTTGACCAATTCTAAGTCTGTAATATGTGACATTCCTAAATTTGTTATTAACGGGAGTTGTGTAAATACTAATATTTGAGTGTAAAGATTTCTCTTTGGATAGCTAGATTCTGCGTACAAAGCCACATGCACATTTATTCAAGAGGGTTTATAAAAGGATGGGTCCTCAAGCATGTCAAATCTAACTAATCCTAGTCCCACTCCTAAATGGGCCTTAGTCCTGACTGATTCTAAAGGCGTGTGGCAGTGTTTGATAATATTTCTATCTATCTTTAGTACTTAATTGGAAGAAATGGCAAAAGAATATAAGAATGATCATATGTAAATTGCTATTAGGCGTTTTACATGTCAATTTTTGTAGCATTTATAGGAATCATTGTCCGTAGAAAGATAAAAGAATCAATACTTAAGATAATGTCCCTGTATTTTGTGCACGGTTTGTACATAAGTCACCTAATAGTGGTATTACTACAAACATGATGTTAAGCAGATATATTACAAGGAGATACTATGTACATGGAAAGGTCGTCATAGTTCAAGGAGATATTTTACAAAGCTATAAGTTCTTCAGGTTTTAAGGAAATCAGTGGAGTTCAGAGTGTCAGACGAACAGAAAGGCAAATAAGAGATAAGCCTAAAAAGAGGGATGGTTAACTGCTACGCCAGTTACATAACTACATAAGATATGATATATAGTGGTGGATCACATTATTGGCCGCGACAAGATCGAGGGTGAATCTGTCTACTAACACTAGCGTCACTTACTGCTTGAAAAGCAACCAACTTTCTCCTTCCTAGTATGAAGGAAGCCACCTCTATCTTGGTGTAACACTTGCACTTATCACACGGAAACATGTTAACATTACTTTTATTGATATAACAAACACCATCACCAGGTTATGTGAATGTCCATGGTCGGAAGTCGCGGCTGTTCAGCATTTCCAGAGTCATTGTTGATCCCATTCATTTTTGCTGCCGCTATCTGTGGTCACTCAAACAAGAAATCCCATAGAAAACTGTTATCTACAAACTTGATGATGTACATGTAAAGCTAGTGTTTTGGCCCAATATAAAATATATGTAGTAGGCTTACCTCCTCCATCATAAATTGTCTCTCTTTCTTCAGCTCTGTTTCCTGTTCAAACATGCAAGTAAAGTTTTATTGGTTTACACAAAAGTTCAGAGAATTGGAAGATGAAGGACATGATATGTGGGCGAAAAATAGATTGTGTTGATAGCATCAAGAACTACCCAAAATTGGGTTACCTTTGTAAGAGTTGAATCTAGTAACGTAGAATCTGGGTTGCCAACTCTTATGGGCCAAAGGACCAAGAATTTTGGGCCTAATATATAGCAACTATGTAATTTTCATAAGTTGGAATGGCGATAACATTGTTCCCTTGGTTAGAGTAGTCTATACGAGTTTGGCTTTTTATTTCCTTTATCATGGAAGTCTTTATAAGTATGGTTAGGGGTATTAATAAATTATGCTCACCGTCGTTTTCAAAGAGAATTGAATGGGTGAGCATCATTAAGAGAGTTGGTTTACTTCTCAAATGTAAACCGTTATGTGTGAGAGTTGGCCTGTCTATCTAATTAAGCTGTATTTTACTATCTTGTGTTTATCATCATTGTTTAATTGCTATTTTATCTAATTTAGTATTTAGTTTCTTTATATGCTCTAGCCAGGTCCACAAGCAGAGTAACGAGTATGTTTTACTGTTCTCGGTAGAAACTTTATATTTGTGAGAAATCATGTCGGATGCCCTAGTAGATTAGAGGAGCATGCGTAGAGACTTTGTAACCAAGCCAATAAACCCTAAGTAACTCATATCAACAAGAAATGCTCTAAATGACAAGTGGAATAAGAATTTGAAGTGACGAAGCATAGTGGTTCAGTAGTTCCCTTCCCACAATTTTTAGATACTAATGTTTGCGATAAGCGAGTTACCATGTTTCTGAGAAACTGATTAGAATATGCACGGTCTATTTGTGAAGGTGCCAATTTTGACCCACTTCCAGAATGGGTCGATTTGGGTAATGTTCCAACTCGAATGGGTTATATGGGTCGAACAACTTGAAAATCGTCCGAATCTATATTTAATGCGTACAACCTTCTAAAGGGTTTTTATTCAAAGATATAGAGAAATATTATATTAATATTGTTTTGTAATCATAATTGATGCTATCATAAATTAATTATAAAATGGCCAAAAACAAAAATTGCAGGTTGACCCCTCTACGCTTTTCCTCAATACGCAAATGTACCAGTTTCAACCATAGATCGTTTTGACCCGTTACCCAACCCAGTCATCATACCCTTCAACCCATAATTAAGGGCAGTTGTGGCCTTTAAAGAATATACATTGTTTATCATTGAAGATTCTCTATAGTAATTAACCATCTCCCATAGAAATAATGGAGTATGAACATACCTTGTCTTGCAGGGCCTTCACAATTCCCATCGTTAGCTGTGTCTGCACAAAACTATGTAGAAGTCAACTTGCACAGACACAAGCATGTGTAACATTTCCTAATTTACAGCATCCCGGTTTCAGTCAATGTATAAGTCAACTTGATAGGAACAGAATTTCTTCTTTTTATTTTCATGGATCTTTAGTGCAGTTTTAGTCAATGTGATATCTCATGCAACCAAAGTTTTCTACTAGTGAACTAACCTTCCTGATTCTGACTTGTTGGAGAATGCTACCCAAATGCTGCTCCAGTTGCTCGAGACCAATTACATCTAGCAGTTTAATTTTCTTCTCTTCAAGGTGTCTGCATGGTGTTAAAAACCATTAAAGTGAGACTATCATTCCGTAGTGAAGTATGTGATGTAGGAATCGTGGGGTGTGTAGTATGATTACCGTTCGATCATCTCTACCAGCTCATCAGTGGCACATACATCCCTGTATTCTTTAGCCAGCTTCTGGAAGAAGCCCAACAGAGATGGAAGATAAGACTCTATGCTTATACTTGTCATGTGATAGTAATAATGGGGTAACCTATAATGTCTAACAAGAAATATACATGTATGCAGTGTAGATATCGGTCGTTGAGCTATATTTACATACCTCATACACATGTATGCGGGTTAATTCCTCCATCTTCTTGAAGCTTTCGTAACGGGTGATAATGTTAGTCATGCTGTTCAAAATTTAACAAAAATGAGGATTAGATAATAGCTTGACTGCTTGACCGTTAAAGTAAGTGGAATTCACATACTATTGCTCAGATGCTCTACAAAAGGTATCAAGACATCAACAAAGAACATGGAAAACGAGTAAAAGTGACTGCTACAGTAATAGTCTTTGTTACATTGGTATAAAATTGATATTTTACAGGCTAGATCTTGATATGTGATATACTCAGCTAACTAGCTTGGTTTGCTTATTGTACTGCCCTCTGGTCATGCAGTAGGGGTGAACATAAAATCGATTTAACCGAAAAACTGAACCGACATAACCGAACCATTTACTTAACGGACGGTTCAGTTTCTTAAATTTGGAATAAACGAAACTAGCAGTTGCGTTACAGTTAATAATTAAAAATCGAACTGAATTAACTGAAATTAACCGAACCGCTAATATTTAGTTATACACAATATTTTATATAGATTAAACAAAAGTACTCTTTGATAATTGACACACTCTTCGAATATATCTATATGAATCTGATATATTTTCAAAACTCTATGTATGTTATTCGTTAATACAATTTCGGTCATCAACTTTTGATTTAATAGCAATCACCAGAAACTTGCTTGTAGCTTATCCTATATTTCTTTTTAACATATTAAATGAGAAATTCGGTTTTGCATTCGGTTCAGATTGATGTATTAATTTAGCTTATCCTATATTTCTTTTTAACATATTAAATGAGAAATCCGGTTTTGCATTCGGTTCAGATTGATGTATTAATTGGAAAGGCTTGGACACTATTCTAACTTTGCAATAATCTCTATCAAGGTTTGCCGTTTATTGTTGATTAATATCACAACATGGTAGTTACATGTTCAAAGTCAAACAATAGCTCAAATTATGTTAGGAATTTAAAACTGACAAATCTCACTTATTGTCATGTATTAAGGCTTTCATAATTCCTTAATGTCGTGCAAATGGGTCAAGAAACACTATGCTCATTTTGAAATGGTTGTATCAATTTCGTATTATCATTTGATTCCAAAATATCGACGGTTAACAGTTTAATCGACCCGAGTAACCGACTAAAAACCGATTAACCGACCCACATTAACTAGAAACTGTTTTAGGTCATAACCGACCCATACCCACCTCTATCATGCAGTTACAATTATCAATTTTGGGGACAAAGTGAGGAAGAATGAATTATTTGGTGCTAAGAGGCAAACATTGCGAAGATCAGCAATTTCCTAGAAACCTACTGTGTACGCTCTAGTAGTGAGGAGACACGTTGTCTAGATGTAAATTTCTAGACTGGCAAAATGGCAACCGGTAAGGGCACACAAATGTGACTACACTAAGTGTTTGAAAGTTACTAAGAATTAGGCTCTTAGGAAGTGTAATGGTCATGAAAAACCAAGACCTATATTTCCATGGAACATATTGCATGGAGAAGGCATGGTGTAGATTAGGCCATGTCGAATGGCTAATAATAGTGGATCCTCGTGGAAGCATTTTAGAAGATCAATATTAGTCTAACAACAAAGACCAAATTCCAATGCCCCATATAGGCTGATGTAAATGCTTCAAATACATGCATGTATTGAATCCTCAGATAAATGCAGCAAAGAGCTTCAAACCCAATGCACGCCGCATGTAATTCACCGAGTACAGTGCAAATTAATAACATACCATATATGATCAACTAATTGAACTTATTTTCTACCGAAGAGACTTATGCGCATATCATTTAAGTGGGTGGATTTCATGCCTTAATGGCTTTTATCTACATACTTATGCAGTATCTGAAATGCACCTTTTTGGGCGTTACAGGGAAGAAGGAAGCTGAGAAAGGGGCAAGGGTGTGTACCAATAAAGAAAGCCCAACAAAGGTGGCCTTTTAGTGTGACAAAAATTCATGTTTAAAACCACAGCTTCAATCAGGTTGTACGAACAAAGTGAACGACCTAAGCCTTAGGAAAAATCTAGCAAACCGTTACAAAAATGGTCAAGATGGATTAAGATGTCTTATGGGTCATGAGGAAATACAACTAGTGCCGACATTTAAAATTAGTTTTAAAATTGGCATGAGACTGCAGTTAAAGCGCTGGGTTGACCCGTAGATATATCTTATACTACAGAAGGCAATTACGAATAGAGGGTTTGGTTGACCTGTATATCTTTTTCTGTCAATTTCGTATACTTCATAAGTTCTTATGAGTGAGATCTAATTACCAATGAGAAAACTGTAGTATAAAACAATTTGGGATGTATTCATTTAGGCAAATTCCATATGGTTTAACCAATTCAGCTTGTTTCATTATGTTACGACTTTTCATTCGAACTTGAGCAAAAGATGAACATAAAACCAAATCCATCTAACAAGTAAATCAACCAACATTACCACCTTTACTGATGGGTCGTTCATAGCGTCTAAATCGTGTCTTGGTCCATTGGTGTTATAGGTATTAAGTAATTAACAAGGAGGTTTGTGCAATGCCTACCCACCAAGACTTTTTCCTTCTTTGTTGATGATCTACCTTGGTCACCTACGAAGAATTACAAGAGATATTGTTTCTATGTAAACTAGATTAACCATCCCCTAAAGTTGACTTATAGCAAGCTTAGTCAAGTGATACGCCCTACAAAAACACATCTATGAAGTTTAGAACACTACATTGTATTAATTCAACTTGGGCCGAAATTCATCACAGTTGGGTACCAACTAGTGTTCGTTTGTTTCAACTCCTTAGCTATTTTCTTACTGTCCCCACTTACGAAATTTTGACATAACCTTTCTGCCCCCAAGACTTATAGTTTTGGGGTATCTGGAATCTGCTTTATTTCCATACTAGTTGAGGATTCTTGTATACTACATTTAGAACTTCAGAGGCAAAGCGATAATGGCAAGAACAAGAACACATAATAAAACTAAGGGTTGTTAGTTACGATTTTCTAGCAGAAGTTCTGTTGTTGGTAGATAAGATAAGATGGTCACATCATTACTTCATAAGCAATTCTTGATGATCGTTACTTGACAAGAAATGGTAACCAGCACTAGGATATGTTTCCTTGTTCATATAGAAAAAGATTTTTCTAATGACATTACCTAGCTTTGAAGTGCAACCTTTTCATGCTAAGGTATAAGTTTTGTGTTTCCAAAATAAAAACTAGATATTGGAAACTTTAGGGCTTAAAGTAGCGAAGTAAACATGAAAGATCATGTATAAGCACTTGATAAAATTTGAGAGAATGGATAATTTTAGTTTTATTATGTTAAACCTTGTATCACCTACTTTAGTTCCTAGTTGATGGAAAATTCAAAAGTAGATAATACGAGGTTTAACATAAGAATGACTTGTAGATGTAATAACTTGGTTGTTCTTTTTTCTTTCAATGCAAATATTGGTTTTAATTTATGAAAAAAAATGACATTAATCTTGAATATCAAGGTACTTCCTCTAAAACATAGAATATCATTAGTCCAACTAGCACAAAACTAGAAGTAGGATGGATGGATCTTAAGTTTCGGATAGTTCTTAAACAAAAGGAAAAAGGAAGCCAATGCACTTGCAAAATGAGGTTACAGAGAAGCACATCAATCTAAACTATAAAAGGGAAATTAAGTTATGACGGTAATAAATGTCAAAGCAAATGAAAGGACATGTAGTTTGTGATCATATTGTCATACCGAACTTGGGTCGATACATCCTTAATTTGTGTTTGTAGCAAATAATTATTGCTTTACATAGAGGAGGGTCAAGCCCATAACTATGTCTATGTTGACGTGGGAATTAACTTTGTACAATATTATGGGAAAATGACATGTGATGTTAGTGTAAAGAAGGGATCACTTACGTGCATGTAAGAAAGTTTAGTGCTCAAATTGTAAATAGTTTTCTTCCTTTTTGCTTCTCTCGGTTTGCTATTGAACTTTCGCCATGGAACGGTAGTTCTTTTACTCCGTGCTTCCCAAACTTGTTTGTCTACATATAAAAACTACACTACTCAAAAAATGCAATTAATGCATCGTTGTTTAGTAAAGTGACCCTTTTAAATTATTACATGCTTAAATTGGATTTTGTCGATTTAGATATAATATGAGAACTTAATTTAAGTGTACCCATTATTATTTGGCAGAAAAGGGAAAAAGGGAAGATAGGCAATAACTTTAGGACGGAGGGGGTATTTTTTTCTTACCATGTTGTTTGGATGGCTTGCACCCTTGAAATATTTTGATATAATAAATAGGTAATCTAACATTATTAGTTTTGATAATATTGATACAAGAAGTGATGTTATTTCAATAATCTCTTTAACAAACATGTTTTACCGTTTACTTGTGTCAACCCAACACTCCTTCAAGAAAATTATTAAGCAACAAAAGGTTAAAATATGACCCATTCTAAGGATCTTCCTATAGGCCGGATTTTGAGGAGGGAAACCAACTCATTTAAGAGGATGTTTCGAGGTTGAAATATGATCCTTAATTAGGAACACAAACCACATGAAAACATGTAACACTAGTTGCCCAAATTTGCTTTCTTTCCAACATAGACCTAGATATTCGAGGAAAAATGAGTCGCGATATAAGGGAATACATAAACGAGGTCCCAAGAGGAAAAGGGATTTTGAAGTAGGTGCTTATAACACAATCCGCAAACATTGAGAGTTAGAAGATTAACAACCTCTGAAAACTAATACCTTAATACCCTGTTCCTCGTCCTCGTTAACCTAACATGCTAGTCTCTTAAGAACATGATGATTAGACTTGGTAAACCATGACAAGTGATACTTCAAGATTACCATGCTAAGTGAAATAAGAGTGACTCGAACCTACCAGATTTGTTTACGGTGAGAAGTGCTTGAATTTTGAAGGAGGAAACCAACTCATTCTAAGGGTTTCGTTTTGAGGTTGAAATATGATCAATAAGTAGGAACACGAACCACATGAAAACATGCAACTCTAATTGTCCTGAGTTTGGTTTCTTTTCAACATAGACCAAGATATTCATAAGCTTTCTAGGAAAACATAGTCGAGATATCAAAGAACATAGAAATGAGGTTCTAAGAGGCAAAGGGAATTTGAAGTAGGTGGGTGCTTATTACACAATCTGCAAACATTGAGAGTTAGAAGATTGGTAACCTTTGCCATGATCATGACATGCAAATTTTGTTGGTGATTTGTATCAATAATATGATTTAAGTGTAATGAGATTAAACTTGTTGACCAATGCGATCATAATGAATATTAAACAAGTAAGGTTGGTGCAACTAAGGTTGGTGTAGAGTGCAGACTTGTTTTAATTTATTATGATGTCACGGGTGTCCGGGGGCAGCGCCCCCGGTAGCGGGGTGCAAGGGGCAGAGCCTCTAGCTGGATTAATATTGCTTTCTTAAAAATGCATTGAAAATCCGAATTTTAATAATAACCCGGTTTTGACCTGCCCGTTTGTAATGGTTGTTTAACCGTTTTAGGACGGTTATGAAAACATTTTTTTGTCAGTTTTATGCATATTCTGCTACGGATTTTCATAACAATTAACATATTCTGTTTCTTGAACTTTGAGTTTTATCCAATTGAATTTTTGATTGTACCATCGAAATACTTCAATCTGAAAGTGTTATCACGACTCTCAATTGAATCCAAGTAATCGAAACATTAAATTTCTAACAAAATTAATACCTTGTTGCATGCTTTCATCTTATATTATCTAAGGACCTAAGGAAAGTTAGTAGATTTAGTTGTAGGCAAGAGTGAGTCTACCGAAGTGCCTTCTCGCCGCATTGGGGAATGAGGAGATCTGACGTTAAGTGCATGAATTAAGAAACATGATGAATAGACTTGTTAAACGATGACAAATGATACTTTAAGGTTATCAAGCTAAGTGAAATAAGAGAGAACCGAACCTACAAAGATTTGTTTATAAAGAAAAGTGCTTAAAAAGTGATATTTACTCGAAAACTTAGTTGTTCACAACATAGATAAAAAAAATTCTTCGCAATCTATGACTCACTTCAAAATTTTCTTTGCAATTTATGGCTCACTTGACTTTGCAGCACTTAGCTTAGTGTTCCAACAATCTACTAAAACACAACCTATAACCAACACGATTAAAGTACAAATGTACATAAACCGACACAAACAACAACCCCAAAAATATATGAGAGCAAACATCAAGTTAGTTAATGAGATTCGGTCTACTTCACCATACTCTTTAAGATTTTGATACGAACAATTGATAATAACAAATAAAACAAAACAGGTAGATATTCGACTTCGAGAGGTCGATAACCCTCTAACGATAATCAATCACCAATAATATTCAACATAATCAAATTAAAATCATAAAACCTTATTATTAGAGACTACTTAACTTGTTCCCTAAACTTTACCTAATTAAATAAGATTTTAATAATACATTCCTAATAATATTAAATCTACCTTATATTAATTATAAAACTTAATAGTTTCCTAATACTAATCTGGATCGTATCATTATTCCCACCCCCGAAAAAACACCTCCTCCTCAAGGTGTTGCTTTGAACAATGATTTCCGAATCTCAAATCTTCCTTTGAGACTGTCTACTTATAGGCTTCTCATAAAGAGGGCCCCAATCATATCCTCTTGTCGTAAGTACTTTTTGCCCATGAAAAAGGGTCTTGGTTTGTCTAGAAACCGGGCCAGTAAATGGTTTATGCACCTCACTATTCATTCGATGCATTGCAACTATAATTTCACGTCTCTTGCTCTTTTCCTGGATGAAATTTTTCAAAGTTGAGACATTGATTCTCCTACTGTTGTTAGCCCAACAACTATCGTCCCTACTATTGCTGGTGTGGCCCCCATTGTCTCCTTTTATGGTTGACTTGATGCAACCACAAACTTTTCTCAGAAATTCACGAATTTTTCCTCCCTTTTCTCCTGTCTTGATTTTCGTTGGAACCCCGATGAATGAACTTTCCATTGTTTATCCTTCTCTCTTTCCATATGCCTTTATTGCTTTCAAATCTTTCTTCGGTGATTGGATTCGTGCATTGAATTCTTCTTTGAACAACAAGACCTCGAGACGCTGATGTGTAGAAACTATACGAATCATCTTCTTCTCTTTAGCATAAAATCGCTCCATAACTTTAATTTTGTATTGTCTAAGTTTCGCCTCTAAATCTGCAACCTTCTTGTTGGTCATGATTACTTCTGTGCTTTTTTTTCTTCTTATTTTAGATGCTTAAAGATAAAAAAAGATCTGTTCCGGCAAACATGCAGTGAACATGATTTCGAGTTTTTTTTATGAATAGGATTCATAAAACAATAAAAACATATAGATAATCGACATTCCAGAGGTCGATCAAATCTCCCATAGTTTACTTTTGAGAGATAAACTAACTCTCCAATGATATTCAATCACGAATAATATTTAGCATAATCAGATTACAATCATAAAGCCTTATTTATAGAGGCTACTTAACTTGTTCGCTAAACTTTACCTAATTAAATAAGATTTTGATAATACTTTCCTAATAATATAAAATCTATCTTATATCAATAACAAAACTTTATAGTTTCCTAATACTAATCTAGATCGTATCAGATACCTCGCCTAAACGTCGAATTAATATTTATGAAGTCCTTTGTAGACCACACTTACGTGAAATATGTAAACCACACTTATGTGAAATAACTTACATAAAACTCTCAAGTTTTCTTTTGGTTGTTCTCCAATCCTCACCAAAATCCTTGCAATTTGGACCAACATTTCGTCATCTACAATTCTGCTAAAGTCTTAAGTGTCAACAATCTAGTAACACTGAGATTATGGTGTATAGATGAGAGGAGATATTAAGTTTTCAACGTTGATTCAAGAACCAATGACACATTAAAGTTGGTGTTGCAGATGAAATGCAACCCTTGTCACTCTTTAGCTCGGTTCTTCTTGTTAGCTAGTAGCCTACTATGACTGAAACACTACCTTCTTATCAAGGCTTCAATATAGCCTCCGTATTGATCCTTATCTTATGGTAATTGCCACACACTCCTCTACATTTACTAATGTTGGCTTTATGAGCTCATTCCATTCCCTTGTCTTCTAAGGTTACCATAAACGCTTTCATGATGGGATCACTTACTTTGAATTATGGGTGGATATTTTCTTATATTTGAAGTTTGTCCCTATCTTGTAGGACATTAGATCCTTAATATTAGTCTTCAAAAGATACCATGATTCATGATCTAATTTGGGTACATTACGATAGACTAGTAAGTTAAAGTAGACTAATTATCTTGCAAAACGTAATTAATCATAATCCCCATATGATTTAGTTTAACAATTAGTCAATTACTCAATATTGGCTTCTAGGAATTGGTATATAATGAGCACGACGAGGGAACCAATGTTGTTATAAAGGAGTCGGGAGAAGAGGGATTGAATGCATGAAAACACATAAGCGTTAGTAGCTCATAAACATCTACGTTGAGGACTATTTTTTTTTAAGGGAGTTTAGGTCAAATTGATGAAAGATACGTCTCAATTAGTTAGATGGTAGCATTGGATGGTGATTAGGAACAATCAAACCTAAGTTGGATTTGATATACACTCTAGAATTCCTTTAAGCATGGTTAAGAGAGGAGTCAAAATTTTGTATTTTTTAGTCAAGGTTTACGTTCTTTCGAATTTATGGTGTCAAAAACAATAACCAATTTATTTGAGAGAAAAGCACAATTTTAATATGTTATATTTTTACTAGCAGAATAATCGCGTAAAATAGCGGAAAAAATTTATTAGTTTCACATTAATTCGATATGTAGTATTATGTTTTCTAAAATATTTTAACAATAAAAAACTATATGACAATATACTGTTTTGTAAGTGGGAAATCATTTTTTAACAAAATTTCAAAAAAACAAAAGTGTAACAAAATAACTAAAAATTAAATATATAATAATATGTCATTACAAACTCGATGGTCGGGACGTGAGTTGCGAGTGTTGTGTTTCGAGTTCTTAATGGACATGTTGCGAATTGTGTAGTCGTTTGTTGAAACTAGAGGTTTAAGTTTCACTAATTTTTTTTTTTAATTTTTTTTTTTTTTTTGTATTTTGATAATAAACATTATATACATTAAATGGTAATCCTTAAAAGCATCTCAAATGCATCATATAATAGTATATAGATATAGAGAAGTTTAAGTTAAAATTACATGTTATATATTAGTTAGTCTTTAACGCTGTATACTCGAGTTTTTTTTAGTGGAAAAGAAAACAAAGAAAATGATATAATGGAATGTAATATAAGATAACTCACATGTATTTTTGAGTCGGGAGGAAAGTAAAAAAAAAAAAAAAAAATAGTTAAATTGATTGTTTTCCCTCAAAATTGAAACGAAAAATTTATAACAAAAAAACCATCCCTTTCATTCCTCTCAATTCCTTTCCTTCCTATTAAAATATTCAAGAATGACTTTTTATTATTTTTTTGTTGATTTATTTTCCTTTTCATTATAAAAACACTCGAAAATGCAGCGTAAGTTAAAATTAAATGTCATATATTAATTAGAATATGATTTAAAAATGTTTTTAACATGTTATATATTAGTTAGTCTTTAACGCTGTATACTCGAGTTTTTTTTAGTGGAAAAGAAAACAAAGAAAATGATATAATGGAATGTAATATAAGATAACTCACATGTATTTTTGAGTCGGGAGGAAAGTAAAAAAAAAAAAAAAAAATAGTTAAATTGATTGTTTTCCCTCAAAATTGAAACGAAAAATTTATAACAAAAAAACCATCCCTTTCATTCCTCTCAATTCCTTTCCTTCCTATTAAAATATTCAAGAATGACTTTTTATTATTTTTTTGTTGATTTATTTTCCTTTTCATTATAAAAACACTCGAAAATGCAGCGTAAGTTAAAATTAAATGTCATATATTAATTAGAATATGATTTAAAAATGTTTTTATTAATGAAAATTTAATATTAGCGATGATATGTTAGTAATTTCTAAGAACTTTTAAAAATACTTTTAATAATTGTATGGATAAAATAATCATTTCTATCTTAAAAAAAACAATAAAAATACATTATAAAATAGTATAAATATAAATAAGGATGCAAACAATGATATTTCCACAATACGGTTTCGTTGAGACAACATAGTGAATATTCAAATTCTTTCCCATAAAGAGTGACGGATTCACATTCTGTTTCTTAATTGTCGAGATGCACAAAAACAACATTTCATTAGAATCTTGAAACCACGGTGAATCTTCAACAATCATCCTTTTTACGGCATGAGATGCTAATTTACAAACACAAGTTTTTAGAGATTTCAAAGCTAACGAAGAAGTTCATGCCGCAAAGCTAATGTCTTACTTAGTCAAGTCAAAATAGACGTACTTGAATTTAACTTTGACCGACCATGTTTATTTGGGTTGTATTAAAGGCATAGTCGTGCTATTTCTTTATGTATAAACAACCACTTTTAAATAAAAGACACTCGTTTTTGGTATGTAATTGAAAAATTGTTACATGGGTAAATTTTAGTTTCTTAATAAGGATTACCAATATAAATGATCTTTGAAAGAAATCCTTTGATAGTTGAAAGGGTATATCAATATAAGATGGAGAAAGCAGCCAATAAAAAGGCCAGAATCACATGATATTGTTTTTCCTAAAAACGTGGGAAACTACTCGTACAATTTTGAAGAAACATATAACCGTCTATTGAGTCTATATTATTAATCATTAACGAGTATTATTTGTTGTATATAACTAGATCTCACGAAGTGCTCCACGTACCTTGCAATCGTGATTATCCTCGACTTTTGGAGAAAAAGTGCATAATGTTTTCAAATGACATTTCGTTGGACAATAACACTATTTACAAAACCTTGAAGTTCAACACTTCAATGTGTTTAAGAACAATTCCTAATGTGATAGTGTGGTGCATGTGTTCTTTTTCTTTCTTTCTTTTTTGGCAACAGTTGTTCAATATATAAAAACACAAAAGTCACAACTTGAGGTTAATTTCCAATTAAATTATCATATTCATTGTCGCACACAAAAACAAAAGGAATAAAAGCGAACAAGAGTAACAGAAGTTGTTGCATGTATGGCAATATGGAGTAATATTTAGAGTACGGAGACTATTCAATTGCATGAGAGTATGTTGAAAATACAAGCAACCTCGTGTTCTTTAAATAAAACGGGATAGGGATAATGTATATCTGTATCTAGCTATATGCTTTTCTATATGCTTGATATATGTAGGTCCTATATGTAGGTCCTATAATAGTATAATACACCAAGTTGCACCATTATTCGTGACTTCGTGTAATAGAGATATACTAGCCGGATTACTGGATATATCAATTAAGAAGGCACATAAAAGGAGGCATACAAAAACGGACAAATAGAATATTTAATAATATCTCAGTGTCACACAGACAAAGATATTCTTTTCATGATGTGGCCTACAGCCATGAGTATGCATGAAACTGGAATCGAAGAAAAATGTACAACACTAAACATAAATCTTGCTAAATTGAGGAAAAAAACAACTTCGTCCTAATGTTCACTTCACTACAGAAAAGTGTCGGTAAATTTTGCTAAATTAAGGAAAAAAACAACTTCATCCTAATGTTCGCTTGACTACAGAAAAGTGTCGGTAAATAGGCCTACATGTTAGACCTAAAACCGGAGTGGAGTTGAGATTTACGAATTAAGGAAAAAAAAAATTTGATTATTTTTTAGTTTTAGGAAGGCAAAATTTTGATTTACTTTTTATATGATATTGTTCATTTTATATCCGCCTCTATAAAATTACGACTACTTTATATGATAATCTATATATCTTTGATATTATTTCTCTATTAACCTTCACCAATAATTTTAACAGGTGTCCTATAATTTTGTTAGGTCCATATTTACAAGTATATGTTTTTAGGCCTACTAAACATTTTTCTTTCTATAAATATATATAACGTAAATCGTCTCGAACATATTATACAATATTATTACGCTATTGATTTCTAAAAAGTAAAAGTATAAGCAGTATAAAAGACATGTTTTAGAGGCAGTAATAAAAGTTATACCTCAATTAGTTTTACAAGCTCAGCTTAAAAATATTAATATTTACGTCAGTTTGTTTGAAAGCTCTTTTAATTACTTCGAGTCGATTAAGTAAATCAATTGAGCTTAACAAGTTGAACGAGTTTGATTTTGGTAAAGAATTCATATTATTGTACGACTTCTGATAAATCTAACAAATATAAACGAGCTCGAGTTCACAATGAGGTTATCGTGCTTCAGCACGTAAAACAAGCAACTTTAGTTTGGAAAACATAGTTCATTGAAAGAGAGAAAAAAAAGTCAGATATATAGGTAAGAAACATAAACGAATTAATTGAGCTCAAACTCAAATAACGTATAAAACGAGTCGAGTAATTATTGATCAGATCGTTAGCATCCAAGAACACCAAGTTAAGTTGCAGGAGAGACAAACATGGGTGATGAAGTTGCGATGTTTAATTCACATACAGTAGGTAATAATGATTTTAGCCGGCCAATAATCAAAAGAAATTTTGATTATTTTTTAGTTTTGAGGGGCAAGATTTTGATTTATTTTTATATGATATTGCTCCTTTTATATCCGTCTTTATAAAATTACGACTACTTCATATAATAATCTATATATGTTTGGCATTATTTCTCTATTAACCTTCATCAATAACTTTAACAAGTGTTCTATAATTTAGTTAGGTCCGTATTTACAAGTATATGTTTTTAGGCCTACTAAACATTTTTCTTTCTGTAAATATATATGTCGTCTATGTAAATCGTCTCTGAACATATTATACAGTATAAATACGCTATTGATTTCCAAAAAGTAAAAGTATAAGCGGTATAAAAGGCATGTTTTAGGGGCGGTAATAAAAGTTATACCTCAATTAGTTTCACAAGTTGAGCTTAAAATATTAATATTTAAATCGGTTTGTTTGAAAGCTCTTTTAATTACTTCGAGTCAATTAAGCAAATCAATTGAGCTACAAGTTGAACGAGTTTGGTTTTGGTGAAGAATTCATATTATTGTACGACTTCAGATAAATCTATCTAACAAATATAAACAAGCTCGAGTTTGAAATGAGTTTATCGTGCTTCAACTCGTAAAACAAGCAACTTTGGTTTGGAAAATATAGTTCATCGAAAGAGAAAAAAAAAGTCAGATATATAGCTAAGAAACATTAACGAATTAATTGAGCTCAAATTCAAATAACTTATAACCCGAGTCGAGTAATTATTTAACAGATCGTTAGCATCCAAGAACACCCAGTTAAGTTGCAGGAGAGACAAACATGGGTGATGAAGTTGCGATGTTTAATTCATATACAGTAGGTAATAATGATTTTAGCGGCCAAAATGTGCTAGCACAGTAAATTTGCATTATTTCGCCCAAATCATAAAATCAAAGAGCTACACTTCAGTTTTCAGTTTTCAAAAAACATGATACAGTATGCTGAACAACGATATATAGGGAGAGGTTGATTTCAAAAACGACGTTAAGTTGATTAACCTAGCAACTATACGGACAAACAATAACCGAATATGATTTCCGTTTCTCGAACAAACAGGATAGATCGCGTGTACCTTTCACAGGTGGAGAACTCGTAAAGTCTGCCACTGCCGGAGAAAACGAAAGCAGCGACATCGACGTCGCACAGCACCGCCAGCTCATGAGATTTCTTCATCAATCCGTTCCGGCGTTTAGTAAAGGAGACTTGCCGGTTACTTTTATCTTCGATCCGCTTCATTTTAACTTTACCTCTTCCCATTCCGACGTTTGTTTTCTGGCGAAAATGAGAGAAATGAAGGGTGTAGGGTTTCTGTAAAGATGATTTGATAGCATACTGACCGTGTATGTATAACCCGGTTTAATGGGAGGAAGCATGTGTTGACTGAGTGCCACGTGTCTTCAAATTTTCAGCTCACCGTTTGGAAAGAAACGTGGAATAGGTTTTACTGTAATTGTTTAAACAGTGTGTTAGGATATTTATTTTGGGAATTGGGGGTTTGGAATTTGCTGGGAAAATATCTTTTTCATGATTGTGCACGATTACGCATTTAACCCTACCTTTACAACACATCAGATTCCCGTATCTTTTGACGTCAAATTTCGATATTTCAATATTATCTATCATAAATAATATCCCGTAACAACTTGACATTCAAGTATATCTTAGGGTTTTTTAAATTATTCTCTTAAATTTTTTGATGAACTCTGATTATGTGAGTGTATGGTATAAATTTCACTCTGTAAGTATGTGCGTATAAGGATATTCAAATAGTGGCTCTCATATTTTATAGAAGGGGAATGATATGATATAGTGACAATATATTTACATACAAGAATAAGTTTACAAACACATGTATCATCGAATAGATATGATGAGATAAATAAGGTAGAAAAAATATACAACATGAATGGTCCAACACAATTATCACATATGTTTTTAAAATTTTATTTGTAAGATATTTGTAATAGCATCTCAAGTGATAAAAAAAAACCCTTTTACCATTCACATCATTCTTGATAAAGAAAAATTCTGAATAGGTTAAAAAGGTTTTACCAAAAGCTTAAGAAATATGATTCTTTTGATCAAAAAAAATTCTTTCATCAAGAAAAGATCTAAAAAAATTTAAAAGACTTGCATCTGAAATGCTCTAAACTTATTATTTCTCTTTACATAAATTCTAAAGGTTACTCTTAATAATAATATTATATTATATTATATTATATACAATATAATATAATGCTAATGACGACTTATTATTTCTTTTTATGTAAATTTTAAAGATTACTCTTAATAACAACATTATATTTATTATATAATAATATAATATAATGCTAATGACAATACATTCAAGAAATACGAAATTCACATATTTTTATGCACAAAGTGGATATTTAATTAAAAAGGGTTGTAAATTTCCTTGTTAGTTATGGTACAGGTTGGATGACCTGAAATCAGTTAAATTTCGTTAAAAAGTTGGTTGATGTTGAGTAGGTAATTGAATACGTACAATGTCAACTTTTAAACTTAAATAAATAACATATCAGTAAAAGTTAAAAGTGCATACGCTCAATAATAATAAAGTTTACTTACTCATTTTTCACGTATTAATATTAATGGTTAGTGAAAGTATGAAACAAAAAATATTACCAAAAAAAATCACACCAACAAGCAAGAGATGTTACAACTACAAACTACGATAATTAGATATTAAAGCAAGGAAACTTTTCAATACCAACTCATCAAAAAGGTGATAAATAGTATCCAAAGTCGACAATTCGAAAGATTGGTTACAACTTCTTGTTGTGGGTGGCTCTGCCCTTTGTGTCATTGTACATTTGTACTTTGTTCCTTGTTTAGTTTATATATTTTGCCATTAAAAAAAAGAGAGAGAGACTATTTTGATGCATATATAATTCTAACGTTTAGTGATTATTTACGGTATATATGTATGGTTAATATTTGCTTGAAATGTTGTTATTTAGTCATTGAGGGTTTTTTTCACATTGAAATGTCTTATATTATGTAACATTTTGATGCACTTCATTTTTATCAAAAATTTAAATAATAGATATTCACATATATATACTATTATTAATACATTTAAAATAACTTTTTAAGATAGAAATTGACTATTTTACTCATACAATTACTAAGAGCTTTTTTAAAAATTTATAAAGATGACTAACATACCCTTAATTATTAAATTGTCATTAATACAAACATTATTAAACTATAAACTATTTACAATATGACATTTAATTTAACTTAAACTTTTCTATATCTATATACTATTATATGATGCATTTGAGATATTTTTAAAAAATAGAAATGATTATTTTACCCATACAATTACTAAGAGTTTTTTTTAAAATTCATATAAATTACTAACATACCTTTAATTATTGAATTCTCACTAAAACAAACATTATTAAACCATAAACTAATTCCTATATGACATTTAATTTTAATTTAAACTACAAGATGCTTATGATTTTCATAAGAGACGTGCCTATTATGAACGGAAATGTTGGTACGAGACGAAAGCGTTAGCAAACTGTCAAAGGTGATTGGTCCCTCTTTCGTAGTTAAATTCCGCCTCTAAGTACTTTAAAAGTTAACTTTCCACCAATGTCCTGCGGAAAAATAGTTCGACGACAGGATGATAAAAAATTTTCACACCTCCCGTTCTATTTTATACGTATTTTAATTTTTTTTACAAAAATAAAAACGATATGTTAAATTTATTTTTAATGAAATTTTATGTTTACACCTTTATTTAGATGTCTTTTATTGTTATGTTGTCAATTTCTATATTCGAGGAATTCACATTTTTTATCAAATTTTAGGATTACTATTTAATGTAGATAATGTTAAATATAAAAAAAAAAAAAAAAAAAAAAAACCCCAAAAATATGAAATAATTAAAACTTAAACTTCTAGAATCAACAAACGACTCCACAACTCGCAACATGTCCATTAAGAAGTCGAAACTCAGCACTCGCAACTCATGACCTAACCATCGAGTTTGCAATGACATATTAGATATATTTAACTTTAGGTTACTTTGTTACAATTTTTTATAAAAAAATGTCAAAAATGATTTTCCAACTTACATAACAGTATTCTTCGTGTAATGTCATATAGTATTTTATTTTTAAAATATTTCAGAAAACATAATATTATGTATTGAATCAATGTGAAACTAATAAACTCTTTCCGCTCCACTGGCCCGGGTATTCTGTACTAATATATAAAGCATTTAAGTGTTATTTTTTAAAGATAAAAAATTACTAAGACTTTATGTAAATATAAGGTTATGTTAGTAATTTATTTTGATTTTTAAAAATGTCTTAGTAAATGGAGATAGATATCAAGGTAACTTTTATCGCATTAGCAACTTTATGTATCAATTAGTGAGGGATATCAAGAGAAAGGCGTTGGTAGAGCTTTTCAAAAAGTTCAAACAACCTAGAGTTTATAGCTTGGATGTAGTGTATCAAGAAGTTTTATACGATGTACAAATTAAATTAGTATGTGATTTTAGATTTCATTTTATCTAAACATATACCACATATAAAACTTTATAATTTACATTAAATTAACGTAATATTATTCGTAATTCTCGATGATCACCATTACACACTACAAATATTTCTTATTTGAAATATTTCATCACAACGTATGAGTATAGTGTGATAGTTACTATAGTAACATAATATGTGTCTCATATGACTGAGTGACACTATAATAATTTGTTGTATACTTTATGACCACCTCCACCTAATTTGTTCGTACGTACGCTTAGTTTGAATTCGGGTTATTGATCAGCTAGAGTTTTAATTGCTAGTTAATAAAGACTGATAATTGTACTTTACATGTGCTTTGAATAGATATTAATTCCAATTTTAATAAAGATGGTGCTTTTTATAGTGCCGTCTATTATTTTGAAACTGAAATATTGAAGATATCATTAAAAACCGAAGAGCATACATCTACTTATCTATCTATACCCTTTACTATATACTAAAATATTTAATATTTAATGCGAAGTCCTGATAAAAGAAAAAAGAGATGGTAACTTACTATCTAACCCTCAGTTTCAATATCACTTTATTGAATAATATCTACAAGACCACCCTCGTCGCTACTTGTGGTGGATTCGTGATGGGAGCAAGGTTGAGCATGCTAGCAATGGAGACCGTCCTCCGAGTTTGTCGTCACGAAGAGTACAAGTCCAGGATGAAATTTCACAATCCCCATGTCAAACTTTATTCTTTTTTTTCTTTTTATCCATTTTATAATGTATAAACACGATAAATAAAACACAAAACACAACTTAATTAATAAAATAATAGGTTTTAGTTGTTAGTCGTGAGATATCTTAGGGCTTACACTGTACGTTGTTAGTCATCAAATGATATTTAATCATGCTGACGTGACACCCACTATATCTCACGACGGACCATCACAACCGCGAATGGTCTAAAATTATAATTACTCTTTTGCTACAATTTATTGTTTTACATCAATAATATACATTGAAATGTCATATTTAATATTAGTTATAAAAGTTTTCAACTACACAAATTATTTATTTAACCGATTTGATATATTAATATATATTGAAATGCAATTAAAACTCTTACGAGATAAAATGATTATTGAAAGTTGGATATCCTCATAACTTATAATACTCCGTACATTCTATAAATGTTTATATTGCTTTTTTAATCAATAACTAGGAAGATAAGTATTATGACGGCTTGATAAAAGAACACATAAAAACAATTGGTAAATATACGACTGATTTATATTTTTCTCAAAGCAATAAACAAAAGTGATTAAATGAAACATCCTAAGTTATAATAAATATAATGGTTGGATTATACATATTGTATTTACTTGTATGATTCAAGTTTTGAGATAAAAGATTGTGATTTGACTATATATTTTAAGATTTGAATACGATATGTAGACCATCGATAGAAGTGCTTAATGAAAGAACATGTTGTTGAATAAAACTATTATCTGTTGCATTGCACGAGTACGGTACTAATTTATTATTCTTTCCGTCCCAAATTAAGTGTCTTGCTTTCCTTTTTTGTTTGTCCTAAAATAAATGTTCACTTCCAAAAGTAGCAAATTAACTTTACCATTTTATCCTTTCTCAAAACTGATACATGAGAGTCTGTGCAAAAAGTCATCTTCACTAACAGACAAAGCAATTTCTTAAACTCCGTAAAATCTAATACAAGACACTTAATTTGAGACGGATAAAGTATATATAATACTATTGTATAAACGATCATTTTTAATACCTTTAGACCTTTGATGATGAAATTATTTTATGTTGAATATTAACGTTTCTACATGTCATATGTACTCACATGTAAATGATAAATGAGTTAAAATATTTCATTTTAATCTTATAATGTAAAACATACGTGATAAAACATAGCTTTGAAGTCGAGTTTAAAATAGAAGGATCACAATCTAATGACGAGTTCAAAATGCATATGCTGCGTAAATAGCCGTGATGGGTGTCTTTTTAATGGTACAAATTCATATGACTAAAGTACAGCTTACCTTTTTACTCAAACACCAAAATATCATCACTAAAGTACATAGTACAAATTCTTAAGGCATGACGTTTGTTGTAGGCATAAAAAGGTAGCGTATTTATCATTTCCCAAAAATTATATATTCATCGTTTTTTTATAAATATAAATAAATAATAAATAATAATAATAGTTAGTATCAAATACGTGTATAAATTGTATATTTTGTATCATATAGAAAACAAAATATTGATTCAATAATTTATGTTAGGAGCTTTCAATTATTTAATTACAATGTTTAATTACTTTTGACTTGTAAAATTTGTGATATTTATTTTAGGGTTTTTTTTGTTTTACCTTATACTTAATTGATATGGTATTATTAATACGTTTACCGTATATATTTTTCCTAAAAAAATATGTGAATTGTGATTACATGTTTGTTTCAATCGATTTATGATACTACTTCTATAGCTTTAGCATATGAACCGTTCGCTTATAAGAGGGAAGGTCTGGATATTGGCTCCCTTAAAGCCAAACATCTTGGCCTAATTGGCAAGTGGAACTGGCTTTTATTAACCCCACCGTGTGCCCTTTGGTGCAAAGTATTATAAGTTTTTATTTATGGAGATAATGCGGGGTTTCGGGATGATGTTGGTTTGGGTCAAAAAAAGAGCGTCTGGGAAGGTATTGTGGGCACAGTGGCTGCCATCGACTCACTTGGAATTCGTTTTGAAGTTCAGTCATTAAAAAGGCCTCTAATGGTGATGGAACTAGGTTCTTGTTTGATAACTGGTGAACTCTGGGTGGAACGTTTTCACATTTGATTCCCAAGATTATTCGAGTTAGAGTCAACTAAAGGTTGTTTAGTGAATGATGGATGAGGCTTCTTCAATGGTGTTTGGAAGGGTTGTTAAAGTTAGCGGGTCTCTCCTAAGGGAAGGTCCTTATATGAGATTACGGTTCTTGAAGATATTGTGTGGCTTTTCTTTATCCAACCAGCCCGGCAACTAGTACTAGAGACTCAGCTCAGATGGTGAGATTGATGTTAAAATTCTTAAGGAATTAATCCAAAACAAGTTTAGTGACGAGCTTCTCAAAATGATGTTTATGTGTGGAATCGTTTTGTGTCAAATAAAGTGAACATTTGTGGCTGCCGAATTTGGTACAACAGGTTGCCTTCCCTTTCGAATCCAAATGCTAGAGGTGTCAATGTTGGTTTTTCGATGTGCCTGACTGCCCGCTTTGTGAGTTAGAGGTTGAATCAACGCAACACATGTGTGATTCTTGTAGATTTGTTAGCCCATCTTGGAGGAAGCTTTTGAGTTGGTGGAATATCAAATCTCTTGACCCATTATCTATTGTTGAAGCGTTATGTGATAAGCTGAAGTTTAATCTTAATCCGATATTGAGCAAGGTGTTTTATGGTTGTGTGCCTGGTTTTTATGTGACCTAACAGAAGTAGCAGGTCAACCGTAACAATAATATTGAACTTGATTTATTTCGTTTTGAGTTTGTACACGTTACAATTATCTAGTTAGAAATTAAAAAATTTGCACTTTCAGTTACATTAGTTGGATCCATAAACACAAGTTGGATGGGATTAGGTAACGGATTAAGGACCTTGAGTTTAAAATGGCCATCAACAACGTACTACATAATCATTGGCTGACCATATCGAATATCATAACTTTTGCATATGTTCTCTCATATTTTCATTTTGAAGGCCTCACCCATCAATTTGGACCTAGATTTTTCATAAGAAAATGATATTTACACACGGTAATTTTTTCTTTCAATTATTAAGGCAACATGTTTAGTTCTTATAACACACTAGAAAGACGTCTGTACAATAATTCAATTGAAATTTTTTTGTCTCTTTATTATAACATGAACTAAAACAAATATGTAATATATAGTAATTATCACAGACCTCCAAATATCAAGAGTTACACCTGAAACTGATTTGGATCATGCTCACCCATCAATATGCATGGCTCTCTAAAACCATTTTGGCTAACCATTTGAAGTTCAAGTTCATTCTTATCGTATCAAGTCACATAAAAGTTGTTGAAATCTTTGCGAACGGAATGGATGATAACAACACCATTTGAAAACTTTTCAGTAAGAAAATCTCTTTATTGGGATTCATACAATCACAAAGTTCCTATTTCCCCACATTTGACCTTGATCTCGTACTTGTAACCCACGTCCGCATTTAATACCAAGTGTTTCCCGGCTATACAATAGTTTTCACCAAAAATACTTGGTAAGTTCTGTCAATTAAGATTAAACGTTATTAGTATATATTCAACAACACTTACATAAATGATAGACCATAAAGGATGTGAATAGATAAAATAGACAAAAAGATGTTGATGATTGTCACGAACAATTTAAAGGATTTCAATATTTGACCATTGCAGTTCATGATGTAAAATAATAATAAAATAAAATGATGCAATTGTTTTGAAAAACGTTATGACAATTGAATTATATACCATGTGACTAAATAAATAAGCTATGTTTACGTAACTAAAAGTTTTACATGCTATATTCATATTAATAATAGAAGAAGATCGGATTGCCTTCAATTGGCGATTATGATATACATTTCCATTAAAAGATAAAATGTAATTTAATTTCAAAAATTGTGAGTTGAAAAATAATTGAGAAAAAATAGGACAATTAAAAAGATAAAACATTATCTTAATTTAGGTAGATAATCCAATATTTTTCTCTACGAGGCTATACTTGTAAAGTTGCCATCAATACAAATGAAAAACACAATTACCTAATATTGAAAATAAACTACATTATACGATTAATTTAAAATAATTGACTAGAATAAATGTTCTTATACGTTAAACATATATATATATATATATAATACTATATGTTTATGCATTTGCTTAAATATCAACACATTATTTGTCTGTGGCAAATAACAACATATAACTTCACATTGAATAATCGAGAGTAAATATTTTACAAAGGTAATTTATAGTGGCTTAAAATAGAATGAGAAAAATGAACGGGAATAAATTTCATTTCATGTAATATGATAAAGAGTGACATTTCTGATTAAACATTTTTCTAATTTTTTAAAGTATTTATTTAATTAAGTATTACATAGTGGACATTAAATAAAATAAGCTATGGTTTTTCACTTTTCTAATGTTGTTAAATTTTATATATTTTGACCTTACACAATAATTAAATAAATGTACGTGTAACAATTGAACTATTATGTACTACATACTAAATTAAAAATTTACGATTAAAATTGTATATTTTATGTTTCATATAAATTTGTATTTAAAATATTAACATAACTCTTAACTTTTAACTCTTTTTAATAAAAAAAAATATTTAATACTATAATTCTTATTTTAAATGTTAATTTGCCCTTTTAAATTTCAAATTCACTAATATCATATTAATACTCAATATCATATCATAAATATTTAATAGAAAGATATAAAAAGGAAAAAGAAGTGGCTTTCATAATAAGGCTACACAATAATCTTAATTAATAAAAACTTAATATTAAAAATATCAATTTACAATTGACATGTTTATCATATTATTCAAACTATAAGGAAGGAAAGAGAAAGAAATAGATGAGGACAAAAATTGTCGTTTTGGTGGTTTTTTTAATGCATTGCATTCAAAAGTAATAAAACGATCAAAGTTATTTTATTATTTCAAATTGAAAAAGTTGATTGTGAACTTAAAAATTGAATCGGGCCATATCTTCCTCGGTCCATTAACAAAAGCCCAAACCTGTTTAATATAACCATCTAATTCCCCCTATAAATGCCATTTTATCTAGGGTTTGATTGTCTTCTCTAGCTTTCGTCATTTAACCAGTGCAGCCGCGCCTCAGTTTAGCATCAGGTAATTCAATCTCTTTCTGCTCCATTTAAAACCTAATTTTATCATTTTTATAACTGTTCCTTTAGTTAAAATTAAAAGTTTTAATAATTGAATTCCAGCAAGTGAAAGATGGAATCTCAAATCAAACACGCAGTTGTGGTGAAAGTAATGGGAAGAACTGGATCAAGAGGTCAGGTTACGCAGGTGCGAGTGAAGTTTCTCGATGATCAGAACCGGTTTATTATGAGAAACGTGAAAGGACCGGTTCGAGAAGGTGATGTTCTTACTTTGCTCGAGTCTGAGAGGGAAGCCAGGAGGTTGCGTTGATTTTATGTATGTTTTAGGGTTTTATGAAACCCTAGGTTTGATTGTTAAGTTTTCGATGTGTTGCTTGTTTTGAGAAGACATCATTAGATGAATATTTGCTTAATGACAGAGTTTTATTTGAAGTCTGGGTTTTAATTGTTACATTTTGATTAGTTGATTGAGTATTTGTTGTTGAAAGTTTATGCTGGTTACTAGTTGATTTGTGAAATTTGTTAGGGCTGAACCTTTTTCACATAATAGAAACAATGCTCACTCTTAGCAATCTTTTTTTTTAACAAGTTACTGTAGTTTTGAGGTGGAAGCCTATAAAAGAAGTTTAGGAATACAAACAATTGTGTTCATGCGAGTTATATATTGTTTGGCTTAAGAAGTTAAAGTTTTGCATGCCTGTACGAAGTTACAATGCTGGGAACCTGAGAGAGTAAGAGCTATGTTTGCTTGAATTATGTATGTGTTAAAAGAAGGGTGTTTGGGTTAGCTCATCTACACAGGTTATTATATTGTAGTAGGTTTTTGGACTTGATAACTAGTTTTTTAAGATGCTGCTTATGAGTGGCCATCCAAAAAGAGCTTATTTGGGCTCATAAGCTGATAAGCTACAACCACAAGCTGTTGTATAATCTAACCCAAATAAACCATACAATTTGCTGTCTCGGTTTTGTATCATAACTTGGAACTTATGCAGTTATGCCCGTCACAAAGAATCTTTTCTGTAACAATCTGGGTGATTAGCTTAAATGGCTTTGATAGTCTTTTGACTTTTGAACTTCTGATTATGTCTTCTTGGAAGTTGATTGATTAGGATATTCCTTGTCATCTTGTTTGCTAAGCCCCTCTCGCGTAGCAGTGGTGGTAGTCATTGGTATATTATTTTTTGTACGATCTTCTATGTTCTTTTAATTATTATTATTTGTGAGGAAGTGATGCTTCCTTGCTCGTCACCATGTGGGAATGTTAAGTTCTTTCTCTTTGACCATGTCGTTCTGTTATTGAGCTTCAGTTTAAACATGAGATTGCTCTGGAGCGTGCTTTCTTTTTTACCAGAATCTGTGTTACTTTGTGTTGTATTCGGCTGGAGCTACCCTGTTCGTTAAAGTCTTTCACATGTTTGTCAGATGATTCTGAACCGATGTATCTCAAGTGTGGATGATCCCATGACTTGTTGACCAAAACTTGTGCAAGTATCATACCAAATGAAAATTGGATCTGAGGAAAGTTAGGCATTGTGAATTATTTCATTTGCTTACTAGTGAGGACAATCTGACTTGATATATTCTATCTAGTATTTAAATGAGCAAAGTATAATAACTTGGCAAAATGTATTAAGATGTTCAACACTTTATTGCTTTATTAGAAAATTTGATTTGATTGTAAATTATTAGTCATACACATACCTCTCCCTGTTGCTACTAATTTTGATGTACCAACCAACATGTTTGGCGAGCCTATTTCGTTACGTACACATATTAGCTGTAGTTTTAGTATGCTGCTGCTACAATAACGAGTTTATTTGTGGGAAAGCAGGTTAAAGTGTCAATCTGACAGTAAAATGATATAAAATTATGTTACAAATGTTGAAGTAAAGTCTTTCAAATCGTTCTATTAAAATTATATGGATCATTCTTTCACCTTTTTGATTTTGTGATCATATGGTGTCCAAAGGAATCGAGCTAAAAGAACGATTGTGCCTTTGTGTATGTTTTACATATTGGGTCAAAATAGACAAAGAGAAGTTCAAATCCTCCCATATGTTTCTATGATAATTTTATCTAAATTTCAAAAAAAATTACTTACACATTTTTCTATTTAAGGTACAAAGATTTTAAGTTGTTAACTTAAGGTGTCTATCTTTTATTGCTCAGAGGTCAACCACTTGGCATCCTAGTTTCTTGAGTAATTTCCTAGTTCTTACATGTAAGCATCAACGATCCATGTTCCTTAAATAATTTAAAAAGAAAAGGCGAGATTTGGAATATGAACTGGTGATTGGGATCGAGTTATCTACATCCTTCGTTCCATTTTCAGTATTACCGATCGAGTTATCTACATCCTTCGTTCCATTTTCAGTATTACCAAGTGATAATTGTCACCTCTAAACTTTTTTTTGAGAAATATAATGTAACATCACATGATGATATAAAACTACTGCTAGTACAATACCGCTCTCGATTTCATTTCATCTCATCCGAAAATCAACGTTCACAGTCGGTCAACCATTTGATTATCCCATCAAATTTACCATAACTTACAACACTAACGTGTATAACACATTTAGAAAATTCACATGTAAGCACGCATACGTGGCCTTACAACAGATTGTGCACCATCAACATATATTGTAGTACCAGTCATGTAACGCGAGTCATCGCTTACCAAGTAGATAACAGTTGAAGCTAGGTCATTCTTGGGGTCCAACCATCTGTTCAGCGGCGCAGCATCTTTGACCAAATTTTGTGCCCTTTCCTTCCCCACTGAAATAGGAAATTCATCATCTATATGCAGGCCACGGGCAATGGCGTTAACCCTGATCTGGTGCTTACCAATCTCCATTGCTGATGTCTAATCAAAGAAGTTGGAGATGCTATTAGAATACTCTATAACTAAATAATTTGAGTATATAAGTATGAGTAACATATATGACCTAGGAATACCCATATATGATCACAGCAATCATGATTTCAAGAAACCCATATATCAAAATTAGAGGTGGTGGTACGATCAACCCATATACATATTTATGGGTTGATTTGGGTTATGGTTCGTCTCTAACGGAAAAAATGGTAATGTTAAAAAATTTGAGTATTTAACCAAAAAGGAACCAGGTCAAAAATTATTCAGGATGTATTCAAATGCATAAAAACTAATAAACCGATCTAATAGAATTATGACCTGTTTACTCAACCTGCCTCTTTTACCACTTCCACTGCCAAATATGATCATATGACAATCAATGAGTAAGGGCTACCACACATGGTAATTTCAGATTGATTAAACACTACCTATATGATCATAACAAGCCACATGCTTAGTCTCTGCATATAGACACAAAACAAAGTCTTCACCAGACTACCTACATATAGAAGTCAATGGTGTCATTGACCCCGACTTGTCTTCTCGATGAACAATAAACCATTTTCCAATGTTCTCCTCTTTTTACGTCCCATCTACTCATTGTTTTTAAACAGAGCAGAAAAAGTGACGTTTAACGGTCCAAATAAGTAGAACCTTAGTTCTTTAGAAGCTAAGGGACCACTTATAAAGAGTTAACAGAAGGCCTGTATCAATAATTATGATTTTACGTATGGACAATTTCTCAATATCTTGTTCATTCACATATGGTCAAACTATTGCAAACTGATTAATGGGAATCAAAGATGTACGTTGCTTACCCTGACTAATTGATGAACTCCACCCAAACATGCACCATACGCAGCTGCTCCCGGATATATCCCCCTCTCAGCACCAATTATTGAGGTCATAAATACGATTGATCCTCCTGTTTTGTTATCCCTCATTCTCTTTGCAACAGCTTTCATCAAATACCAAGCAGCCATAAAGTTTATTCTAACTGTCTTCTTGAACTCAACTTCAGACATTTGTAATGGATCTTGCATCTTTCCTGTTATCATCAATTTAGTTATTTATTATTGCTCAATAGTTTCTGATAAATGGTGCATTTTGTGTAATATAAATTCAAAGTATCTGGAATGTTTTAAATAAGTAACTTGGATATATCAAAAATCTAATCTTTGAAGACCATAATTTTCAGATTAGCAGGAGCACTGTAATTCTGTAAGCTGTGAGCTGAAGATATCAGCTGTATAGACATGTTTTAGTAAAAGCGACTATAACTAGAAACTAAATAATAAAACAAATGATACACAAATAAATCCTATGAAATCCATGTTTAGCGAGCCCCTCCATTAATCTAGAGATTCTTGGTTTAGATCATACACGGTTGACCACAAAAGTTTCTCCGAAAATGTTACTTCTTCATATACAAAACTGTTCTGTAAATCACATAAACTTTCTTACACAAATTTAACACTCATTTGATCAGGCGATGGTCAGAATATATACCAAGAAACAAGCAACTAGTTACTTTCAAATATCACAGTATCCCATGAATCAATTTGTGATTTATAATATATATCCACCTAATAAAATTAAAGGGATGTAGATCTTCTCAAGTTGGTTTTCAACATCAAATGTCATGTCGTATATTCTGAAAGAAGGGGAACAGACGGGTCCTTTATTGTGAGCCTTTTGTTATGCGTGCATCTGCACTTTAGACCACTCACGGTCAATAAAATTTTACTTTTATGATCATATAAATCAAGGACCACGCGTGGTATGTGCAGCTTGCTTGCCCGTTAGCTGCACTGAAGGTATTGGACCACACGCGGTCTTTAATAATGTAAAAATAGGATCATATAAAATCATGGACCTTGAGTGTACTAGCTAGCAGCACACATCATTTCCGCTTATTTTATCTATTTTTTCAATACGAAACATGCAATTGTCAAAACTCAAAACCAACTCTAGAGGATACCAATATAAATTAAACAGATCACAATAATAAATTACATAAAAATATAACAATAAACTGCAAAAACCTAAATTTACCTTCATAAGTATAACAATTAACAAAAGCATCAACTTTCCCCAAAATACACCAAGTTTTCTCAACAGCTTCATCAAAAACCGCTTCTTTCTCATCCTCCATATCTAATCCAACAATTTCAATTACAACTTCTTTCAATTCATTTTTTATCCAATCAGCAACGCCCTTAAGTACCTTCTCATCTCCCACCAACACTAACCTAAACAATTCAAATAAATACAAATTACACAGAGCTCAATTTAGACCTATAGACACAGAATACAACTATATTGTGTATATGAAGTACCTGCAACCGCGTTTAGCTAGATGATAAGCGATGTTTCGAGAAACTTCATCGCCATTTACGGTGAGCAAAACCTTTTTTGCTGCCATTGATGGATGACTAGTATTAGTTTCCAGTAAAGGAATATATATGTAAAGATCAAAGATTTGAGCTCTTATTTGATTAAGATCTGAGAGAAAAACAAAAGGAAAATGATAGAATTTTTAGAGTGATATGATCCCTGTACAAGTGATGTGTTTTTCTTCTTATTTTAACGAAGAATTTGCTGTCGTTGTTGACTCTGTGGAAATTGAACATGCCAACTTAATTATACAGAATGATCCCTGTACTATTTAATTATTATAATTTTAGTACTTTGATTTTAACTTCTAGTTTAAATTTACCTACATTGAAATTTGTATGTCGAGTTTGTCCTCTACCGGTATTCTCAACACCGTTTGGGAACATATCGATCTATCAAGTCTTTTGAAAATAAACATAATCACGAATCGTCTATTTTTCTTATATCACTTAAAAAGGTAAAATATAATAGATAAGATGTGATTTACTTATAAAAACTACAGTGCATTATTTATTGTTAGATGAGATTGATTGATGCTAAAAATATATTACGTTTTCTCTATACGAATGTAATTTTTTTTACGTCGATAAAAATGTATCACTCGGCTGTTACCATCATAATTACGTACTCCCAAAAATAATGTGCATCTTAAAATCAATTGCGGTAGTAGAACTTTACAAAAATTGGAATAATTTATAATATCTTATACACGCGAAAAATTGTAGAAAATAAATGTTAATCAAATCGAGAAATGTGCATAGTGAAAAAATATTTCATCTCATCAAAGCAATACACGTTGAATTATAATTAGACACGATGCGTCTATATTCCCCGAGCCCGCAACAGCTTTAAACATTTCACTTTGTTATATAAGTAATATAAAAATAAAAATATATAAGCATTGCACTTTGTTAGACGCCCACGATATACGACCACTAAATAAACAGTCAACAAATATTAGGTACACGTGCTTATTTTGTAACTACTCATTTCTTGTCATTTTGCATTTTGGTGTTCAACTTCGTCTGAAAAAGATTATCATATATCATAATTTATAATTACAAATTTAGTTTTAAAAACGGTAATTTTTATATAGTTGTTAGATTTTTACGATCAATGAGTTAATTTTGCGAGCAATTTTCTTTTCAAAAAATGGGACAACTCGACTTCTGACTCTTAAATCGTCTGACTCTTTTCAGTTGTGCCGACTCGTAATTAAAATTCATCAACATCATCTAAAGATTCATCAACATCAAAAAAATCAATTTATCAAGTGGATTCATCATAATCATGAAAATTAAAAATCTGAGTTGTTTTTTTTTTATTTCGTACATTTTTTGCATAATCTTCGATTTGTAGCGAAAATGTGAAATTAAACTGATTTTATGTGAAATATATAAATAAGGAAGTAATCGAATTATATAAATCGTTCATCATCTGATTTTAAAACCTCAATATTTTTCAAAAAATTAAAATCTATATCGATGAATATTAACCTAAATTACAACTTAAGATTGCTCAATCATCTATAATCATTGTTATAAGTAGCAAATATTCAATTACTATTAAACTAGTAATATTCAACACTCAATGATTAATCATGATGAATATAAATTATGAATATTTATTGCAACGAATATTAATCAAAGTTAACTTATTTATATCTATATCTATATTAATGTTAAACCATAGCTTTTATCAATGTATATTTAGTTATAAATTTTTAGGTTAATAGTTATTTGATGGATGCTAAATGATAATATTTATAATATTAAGTTACTTAATATTTTGTCACTATGACTTGACTTTATCAAGATGGATGTCAGTTAATATTCTTTAACTTAAGTTATCAATAAATGTTAACTTATAAAATCATTATATTTAAAAAATTTAATGAAAGTTAATTTATAAATGTTATTAATACATACTAAAATTAACATTCATTGAGATATATATTATATTTCCACTTAAAAAGAAAAAAAAAAATTACCCAACTTATTAATGAATGCCACTCTCATAGTTCCATTCTTCCACGTAAGGATTATCCGCCATAGTTTGTGGGTCGGATTGAGACCATCAAGTTCATAAGCTTTTCAATTCTTGCAGTCTATTGGGTGCCGAAATCATACACACCTTTTCTTAAAAAAATTTCTTCTTTAAGATGTACTTAGTTTATGTATGAACGGTTTGCGAAAATAAGATGAAGCATAAATAGATATATATTAAAACCCTTGTCATTCTTAGGTTTTGATTTTGATGAAACGGGGATCCTCATTGAAACTTTTCAATCAAGTTGTTTAATACTTGTATATAATCGTTAATAGGTTTACTCATTTAAAACCCAACAACATGATGCAAATGGGTAAGTTTATGACTGATTTGAGAGGCATTGACTTTTTTTTCAATAAAGAGGGATAAGAAATAAGATGGTGGATATTAAGGGCAAAAGAATCACTTACTTGAAATATCTTATCCCATCCTAGGATAGCATTATTCTGATACTGGATTTGGACTACCATGGACGGTAATATAGACCCATCGTTTGCCTCGATAGATTCTTCGATTTCAAATAAACTGTCGTGGTGAGTAATTTGACGAATTTTGTACATTGTGATACGCAGTGAAAATAAATTAAAAATATAATAATCGTTCTTTATATGCTTTTTTTTAAAGAATATAAAGTTGATGCAATTTAATACAAACAGAAATAACGAATGTTTATTTATTGTTTTTCATGTTAGTTTTAAAAAGATGCAACATTGTTCTTCAAAGTGTGATAGAAAATTTACAAATTGTCATATTCTTCATATTCCATCTTAAGCGAAACACAATAAATTCATCTTTAGTATATCAAATCGAAAGTACAAAATATTTGTTGCATATAAAAGATATCGTATGCAAAACTGATTCATATATTTATCATAATATGCTATAATCATTCATTTCTTAAAATAATGCTTGAAATTTTGTAATATGGAAAGCAAGTACATTCATATGTTGAAAATAAGCATTTATAAACGAATGAGGTTTTCAATGTACAAGTTACTCGGAAAAGGCAAATATTTTTACTCTGATGTACGCGACCTAACCCAAGTGTCCCCGTGGTCGTTTTCGGCTCTTTCTCTGGCCACTTCAAGATGGGTAACTAGTGACGTTTCAACGCAAGACCTCTTGTGAAAATATTAAGACGTCAACCACTAGGCTATCTTGATAATGATTGTTAAATAAGCATTTATGTACATAATAGCTTAAAAGCTCTTAGTCAAGTAGTTTGGTGAAACATATTTACATCATTATGGTATGATACATTTTTATTAAGTTTTCATCTTTAAAATTTTAAGTTTTGAAAAAGAATGTAACTATGCTTTATTGGTAAGTATAGTTAATTTAGATGCATTACTATTATAAAAGTTAGATACTCACTTCGTCTTGAGTTGCCTCAAAATGCATTTCTATTTTCTATATCAACCGATCAATAAATTCAATATATGACGAAATGAAATTTTGTTAAAAAACAATATAATGATTATATTTTTTAATCTGCGTTAGTTTTCAAAGTTAACGATTAATTTATTTTTCTAAAATTTATATTTCTATACCTTTGACTTCCCATTTATTATCTGTTTTTAGTAATTATTCATTCAATTTGCTGTACGGAATAGCCTCCTAGTTCTAAATATGTTCACTTTTATTATTATTATTATATTATTATTTTGTCTCTAGCTAGTACATGGCGAGCTCAAGGTTTCTTTTGGCGTATGATGAATTAGGCCACATTGGTCCAAAGTCGCCCACTGAGCGTATCAAATTCTAGTCGTTTTACTGAGATAGCTATGTTATCTTATCTTATAGCATGTTTGTTGTATGAGTCAGGAATGAAATGATAGAATGATTTTTAAATAGTTTTATCTAATTTAAGGTGTTAAAATAAAAAAGTTGAGATTAAAACCATAGATGCAAACCCAAAGTGGAAGGGTGGGCTTACAAGTTACATCAATTCCTTTTGTTTGTTTCAACTATCTTGATTCTAAAAATCGAAATAAACCAAACAATAATGCAAGAAATAACATTCAAAATTAACATACCATTGTCATTCCACTTAATAATTATGCTCATACTTATTGTCATTCCCAATAAGAAACCAAATACACCCTTAGTAATAATGTTACACTCTTTTAACGGTATCTAATTCATTAACGATTTATATAAGAAAACCTACTGAAAAATCAAAGTTATATGCCTTCTTTTTGTTACCAAATCGTACATATACCCGAGTATTTTACCACACCCAACATATACTGTTAATTAATGTACATGTACAACATTTTATAAGCATACTAACGGTGTCCAAATCTTGAAGTGTTTAAAACTTAGCCAGTACTAAATAAAAATCTAAAATTCATTTAAATTAAAAATTAATTAACATAATATATAAGGTCAAAAGATACAAGACCAGCATCATTGATGATGTGAACAAAGAATTTATATGAACCATGAACTTTTTCCAAAAATAAAGAAGAATATTAGGGCGTGTTACTGTTGCGGTTAGAATAATATTAGGGCGTGTTACTGTTGGGTTACATGATTAGAAGACCTTAACACCTATATCATGGCTTATCTTTGGTGATTTATTTTTATAATTTAATATTAATATTAATATTATTTATTGTCGCTAATATGGGTAGCACCTTGTGACTTAAGATAACTTATTCGTTCTGAAAAGGAACCGGATTTTTTTTCTTTCTATTTTCTGGTTATTGATATTAATTTAGCAGTTCATTGAGACGTCTTTGTTTGTGATTTAATTAAGAGATTGATCGTTTTACACAATAAATCATACAAATACTTTCATTGAAACTTGTCAAATAAATGATTTTAATTAATGAGAGTTTATGTTCCGTTATACTTAATGATATCATTTCTAATGTATTTGATTGTTTATAATAAAATGAAAAATGTCTATAGAATTAAAGATAGGCTTAACAGCATGGTTGGTGCATGTATATAATGGTAAATATGAGAAGAGAGACAAACATTCAATTTCAATCTATATATTAATTAATATTTTTATTTTTCATATTTTAGTCTATATATCATTATTTTTTATTTTTTTAATCATTTTGTAGTTTTAGGTATGTTCAGTTGTAGCTACATCTACAAACATTTGTCGTTAAACATTCTATTATTGTAACATCTCGAAACAGCTGAAAAATTTAAAGTTTGAGAGCTTTGGTAGTGTCTTGCGATAGTCGCAGGTAGCGACTTTATGAGTCTTGCGACTTTACCATTAAAGTCGCATAACAGATTTGAATGAAACTAATTGAGGAGCTAAAGTGTAAATTATGATGTATATATATACTCGAAATTCGTCTAAACATTTCCAGAAACATTTAGACGAGCTCCTAAGTCGGTTCCAGAGAGAGAAAACGAAAAAATAGAGAAAAAAAGTGAGAATCAAATTTTAAATAAAAAATTGAAGCAATTGAATTGTGAATTCAAGGTAAGACTTCAATTATTATGTGTTATAAGCATTATTAAGTGATTTGAACGGATCATAACGGATTAATTTGAGTATAACAAGTCTGAATTTGAGAATTTCAGAATTTGGGGTCTGGTCTGTTCGTTATGCGACTTTATCTGCGACTTTAGTGGTAGTGTCGCATTATGCCGATTCCAGACTGCGACTTTAATGTTAAAGTCGCAGCATGCGACTTTGAGCTGTTCTGCGACACTACTGATAGTGTCGCATGATGTGTTGTGGCGACTTTAAAGAAGTGTCACTAAATTTAAAAAGAGTTAATTATTTTATATGTGGTATACAGACCGGTGCTTCGTACGTGATAATCGAGGACACTCAACCACATATTTTCCGAGGTAAGTAATAGAAGGATATAAATTGAATGAGAATATCCAGGTTGCAGGAGTACTTGAGTGTACTGTATTAATTCAGCAATTAAAGTGTGAATATTAGCCCTCTTTATGCTGAGTGATCATAAATGGCTTAGCCGTGTGAATATTAGCCCTCTTTATGCTGAGTGATCATAAATGGCTTAGCAATGTTAATATTGGCCCTCTTTATGCTGAGTGATCATAAACGGCCTAGTAGTGTGGTTGTGAGCCCTAATTGGGCAAAATGATTACAAGTGATTACAGTGTTTTATGAGATTCTTATTTTAAATTGTTGTTGTGATTCTGTTACTTACTAAGCCGGTGTGCTTATCCATTTTGTTATTGCTGTTTAATACAGGTAGGTCGAGTAAAGGGAAAGAGGGTCTTGGGAAGAAGCCGCAACGCGAGTAGTGGTATGCTTACTATTGTTGGTCCCGTTAAATCATGTTTGGCTATTGAGGGAGTCTTTTGAAAGGGGAAAATTCACGTTTGTAATAATTGTAGATATTATGTTGTTTATATGTATATGACAAAATGTTATTTACTAAGAAAAAAAGAAAAAAGTGGGTGTTACAATTATCGAAAAGTTTTGTAAGAGTTACATAAGTTAAACATAAAAGTTACAGTATTAAAATAAAGTTACAGCCCTTGTTCAATATATCAATCTAGTTGTTTGTTGAGAAACTAATTAAGGGAGCAAACATATTAATTTGATAAAAAATATTATTTTAAAAAATTATAATTATATGAATGTTAACTAATAAAATTAATAAAATAAATAGTACGTTGAAGTTATGCCTTATGCCCTAATTAATATCAGCCTTCCCTTTATGTTCTTTTTTTCAAAATCATAGGAATGATTAACTAAAATAACAATCATGCACCAACCAAATGATTGTTTGTGGTATAAGTTTTCAAACATTGTTAATTGTTTGCCTTTAGGCCCCAATCAAAGGGTCGTTAGTTGATTCTTAAACCACCCACCTTCACTTTATGTGGACACATTTTTCCACGTCGTATTTGCGCTTAAATTATTACTCCATACTAGTTATAAACTTACAAGGATGAACACAAAAAAGGGTTAGAATTTTACATTGTTAACTTAGAAATGATACTTACAGGAAGACAAAGATTATAGCAAAATATAAAGGCTAATTAGGTTAAACCTAGTAAATGAGCTTAAACATGAATTTACATATAAGGTCCAAATCAAAAGGAGTCTAATAAAACTATTAAGCTAACACCGGTTATAAGTATATTAGGTTTTTTTTAACGTACAATATTACTATTACAATATAACATCATTGATAAAAACGAATTATTCATTTGTTTGATCCATACGTGTATTGCTTATATGTATAAAAAGGCATAACGATCATAATCTTTTGACATGAATATAACCATCTATGATGATTTAAGTCATTTAACTTAATAGATAGTACAAAATCATTCACCGGAGCCTTTTATTTGAACTCTTGTTAAACTTTTTATAATTGATCATTTCATTCTCGATACAAACTATGTGAACATAATTTTTGTTTTTCAATTATGTTATAATATACAACTTTTTCTTTAGCAGTTTTGGTTTATTTTATTAAAATGAAATGATATTTTAGACGATAAATGATTTGCAATCATCCTCTGATTACATGATATTGCTTAGGGCTAATCACAAATATGATCCATTGAGCAAGTACACTTAATAAAATAATCCTTTAACCAAGTGTTTTCCCAAACTAATCCACCCTTGATCGAGAAAAGTTCGATCCCGTCGATCATGAATCAAAACTCGAAATGAAGCCGTTAATTACACTGTCAAACCCTTATGCACCAAACATATACTAACACGTGTCAGATTGATCGAATGTCGATCAAGGTGATCGACATCAAACAAAATAAAAGAAATATATTCGATCATATGATCGAACTAGTGGTTTTAAAATAAAACAGGATCTTGAAATGGGGTTGGCTTATTAATATACATGTAGAACTTCGATCATAGTTATTAATATTTTATTGAATGTCGATCGTAAACTTAGATCATACATATTAAACTTAGAAATTCGATCATAGTTATTAATATTTTATTTGATGGTTTATTAGTTATTGAATGTCGATCATATTTAATAATATTTTATAATATTTCTAAGTGTTTATTTGTTTTAAAAAAATATTGAACTTCGATCATATTTGATCGACATTCATTTCAAATTTTGATTCATGATCGACAAGATCGAACTTTTTTCGATCAAGAATGGATTAGTTTGGGAAAACGCTTAGTCAAAGGATTATTTTGTCAAGTGTACTTAGTCAACGGATCATATTTCTGATTAGCCCTATTGCTTATTAGTTGGTTGATTGTTACATAAAAACATCAAAGTATAAAATGAATTTTCTTGTGTGCGTTTGTGTTGGAAAAATAAATAATTTTTCTTTTTAATATAAAAAAGTAAATACACAAGTCCCATCATTTGCCTGTGGTTATTGTTTGTCATATCACTTCCCACGTATAAATTGGCACTTTAGCTATGTAATAATAGTGAAGCATGATCAATGATATACTTTAAAGTGGATATGAGATTCTTTATGACTAATTTGAACTATTAGTAAAAACAATAAAAAATAAAAACCTTAATACATTTAAAATGTATTGTTTGTGGTTTAGGAAGATGCATATGTTTTGACTAATAATTATCAGACACATACAACTTTTTATATATATATTTTTATATTTCATTCACACACTTTTCCCTATTTACCTACTCTGTAGTTTTAATTTTAAAACAAAAATATATATATATATATATATTTCCTGTGTATTTCTCTACTATACATTTCCTTAGAATCTATAATTATTTGCCAACACTTTTACTGATGAACATCTTCTTATCTTAACTGATTCTTCAAAGTTTGTAGATTATTTTTCATGTTTATTTTGTAAGATTCATTAGCTCAACTTTAAATTGACATTGAATTCACCCTCTTAAAAAAATCAATAACCCACAGTGAAATTACTACAATGTCCTTCCTTTTGGAAACATTTACACTTTTGTCTTTGCATTACTTGGCAGAAAAAACAGTGAATACAACACACATTAAAACCACTCAGTCCCATTCTTCAATCAAGTGTTGCCATCATCATTTCATTTCATTTCATCTTTCTATTATAATAATAATAAATTAATAATAGACACAATACAATAATAAATAATATCTATAAACAACAACACCCAACACAGTTTTTTTGATGGATCCCAAGACCTATTAACAACACCATCATCATCATCAATTTGTTTTTTTAAACCTCTCAAAAGCCATGGCTGAAAACAACAACAATAATAACAAGTCTTCAGAGATCAAAGACTTCCAAATTGTAGTTCATGAAAAAGAAGAAACTGGAACAAAAAAACAACAGTTATCAGTCAAACGTAGTTCAAACAAAGATCGGCACACCAAAGTTGAAGGTCGTGGGCGTAGGATAAGGATGCCTGCACTTTGTGCTGCTAGAATATTTCAACTTACAAGAGAATTGGGTCATAAATCTGATGGCGAAACGATTCAATGGTTGTTACAACAAGCCGAACCATCGATCATTGCGGCTACTGGAACCGGAACGATTCCGGCTTCAGCTATGGGCGTTGCAGGTGCAGTTTCGCATTCGGTTTCGTTTTCAGTAGGGTTACAACAAAAAATTGATGAAAATAATAGAACTAATTGGCCGTTAGTTGGTGGTGGGGATTTGGGGGTCCTTAGGCCCCCAAATAACCACATAACTGGTACGGGTATGGCAGGTCTATGGCCCGCCATACCCGCAGGTGGACATGGCTTTCAATCATCTGCATCGTCTTCCATTCCATCCGGAACGGAAGGCTCGAATTATATGCAAAAGGTTGCTTATTCGGGGTTTGACTTACCGGGCTCTAATTTGAGCCCGATGAGTTTTTCCTCTATTTTAGGTAATCATAATCCTAGTCAGCATCAACAGCAACTTCCTGGGTTGGAACTTGGGCTTTCTCAAGATGGAAATATTGGGGTTTTGAATCAACAAGCTTTGAATCAGATTTACCAAATGGGTCAAGCTAGAATGCATCAACAACAACAGTCTTCAAAAGATGATGATTCTCAAGGATCAGATGGTCAGTAGAACTTTTTAGATTAAATAATGTTTAAAAGGAGAATGAAACCCAAATCTTATTAGCCCTATCTGGGATTATTGGGTTTCTCATTTCTGTGTTTGTGCTGTATAATTTGCCTAAAAAGAGTTGTATATTACAGGTGTTTTTGGGGTTTCCCATTTCTGACACCATCTTTTTTCTTTCTGTAAATGAAATAGCCTTGTTTTGATGTTCTATTAAAATTTTGTTATTTGCTAATTAGACTTTATGCAAAACGTCCCGTTTAAATGAACTAGATGCATTTGCCTTTTTCTGCAAATAGGGATCGAATTGGATTTCTCGTATATTAGACCATGACCGATTTAGTAGTAGGATAATTAAAGCGGGTTAAGTAGTTAGCTTTGTAGATACAAATTTCTTGATACCATATATAGTTACTTGTAGGCTATATTGCAGGGCCAGTGGATTAGGACCTTTGGTGTTGATTGTGTGTGTAGTTTACTAATAACACTTCATAGTATTTATGTGTTTGGGCTTAACTTCTTAAAGAAGCAGATGCTAATAATGGCACCATGTTTTGCTTGGTAAATAAGCTCTAAAATGAAAAACTTTTAAGCAAAAAGCCTTTAGCTAATCATTAGTAGGATTTTGATCTTTGAACACCTAGCATTTTGGGATTACATGCTTGCTGGTTCTGTTTTCTCATTTCTTTGTTGAATATAAATAGTACAGTAAGCAGTAGCAACCTCACTTACTCATGTGGTGGATGATAGAAGGAAAGTTAGTGTAGATTAAGTGAATCAGAAACAACACATTGTAACTCCATATGTATAGGTAAATCATATATTCCTGTTTTTTCTTGTTTTTTTCAAGTTATTACATTTCGACAATATGTGCAAGACGATGTTTAACTGACTCAACATCCTGCTATGAAGAGTGCTCTCCCATAGTGGGAAATACGACTATTCATGTGAGTATTAAACTTGGGTCTGCATTCAGGATTTTCACGCCTCCAACCACTAGATTATTATATATTCCTGGTTAGTAATCGACTCAGCACCAAAAACATACTATTTCAACATTAATCGCACTATTTGTGGAAAAAGTTTACATCTCGTATCCGTTTTGAGTAATTATTAAAGCCTTTCGCATCCTTCCTCTCAATATATTCTCATAGTAAAGAGATAAGACTTAAAAAAAAACAATCACGTATCCTTTTTTTACTTTATCTTCATTCCCTCCTAGATCAATCACTTCTCTCTCAAAAGAAAGGAGAACAGTGCAAAGTTCTTTATAAAAGATGTTATCTTTAGCACGCGTGTAATATGTTAGCAAATCAAACTGTTAAACTAACAAGATTCCTATAAAATGATATGTAAACCAGTGATAAAAACTGTTAACACATCATACTTTGAGCTAATCTAAATTCGAGACCACAAATGTTAAAACCTCGGTAGTGGGCATAGACAGCGAACCCTTTTGCTTAAGCGTATGCGACAAGACTTTTTCGATGATTGGTTTTAGGTTTCACAACTTATCCCGGTCTTAGGACTTGTTGTTGATTGACATGGACATGTATTTTTATTTTATTTCATATTGTCCATAACTCAATCAGTTACTCAATTTATTCCTCATTAATGATGATTTTAGATAGAAATAATGAGAGTCACGGGTGGTCCCTTATTTATATTTTTCATCGGAATTATATATGTATACACTAATATTAAAAAGTTCAATGCAACAGGCCAACATCATGTCACCAAAGAGTCTCTTCTCATCAATTCTTTCTTGGTACAACAGTACATTTCCTTTTTATTACTATGCATTTGATATGGGGTATAAGTTTCATAAAGAAACATCATTCCTGAAAATTTTCAATTTTATTTGCAAAGATATGCGTAAAAAAGTTGTACTCATATCGTAACAAACTAAATGCCCTCATAATTATTGGTTAATGTACAATCATTTATACATATCCAAATATTAATGACGGTCATTAGGGTTGTCGCTAATTTTTCACCATTTTCAAAGATTTCCCCTCTTCATGCAGAGACAGATCGATTGACTTTTAAGCTTTTTCTGCAAATATGATGAAGAATTCAAATTATTGTTAGATATTTGTTTGTTATCATTGCTATTAATAAGGCTTCTATGACTTTCAACGTAAGAAACAATTTATATAATTTGAGCCAAGATTATCATCTTGGTATGGTGATAATGACCGTACGAACACCAACCGTACATGACACAATCATTAATGCCAAATTGCCAATTGACAGACATGTCCTAATGAACCAAAACATAAAGGTTTTATTAACACCTTCCAAGTGTTGACGTATCAATGCCATGAGGGTTGTATCAACATAACAATTGCTCTGTAAGCAAATCTTCTGGCAATGGATGTTAAGTGATCAACGTTATCGATTTTAACATTTTGTGAACATGTTCGCCTTTACTACCCTACCACACAAAGCTTTATTGGGGAAGAGAATGAATCATTGAGTAACCTTGCCTTTTTTTTTTTTTTTTTTTTATTCTCCAAAGCCTTTCAACAACATCTATACATGCTTTCATTTGATGTTTATGTAGTTTTTGGATGGGAAATTGTTAGGTAAATAACACTTAGTCCTGTTAGGTTAACAAATAAAATGATCATATAAATATAATACACCAAGGAATTAAAAGTGTAAGTTATTTTATTTTATTTTTCTTCTAACAACACCTATATTCCGTGCAGCTAACTACATAAATATTATGTTTAGAATTCACTATATACTTTTTTACATTGCATTAGCCTTAAAACCATTTGATAGCGCCAAATAACTAATATACGTGTTCAATACAATTGTTGCTACTTCTATAGTAAAAATAGAATAACCTATGTAGTTAATTCATCGGGTAAAGAGGGAGATTTTTCATGTTCTTATTTGGAAGAACGAGTATTTGAGTATTTATTTGACTATGATGTACGCATTCTAATTAAATATATTTATAATTATTTTTGACACGTTTTTTGTCTACTTTAAAAATTTTACCTAGTGAAGTTTAAACCTAATCAACTTTCGTAAAAACGTTATAACTCTTTATCACTACACCGCATTGATGAGGATCAAACATAATTAATTCACCATTTAACCAAAAACGCCTCTATTTAAATTTGTTAATAACAGTAATAACTAACCTTTATTTACCTTCAGAACTAGCTTTTTTTGTAAGTGTATGAAACGAAGTGGTAGACCCGGTTAGCGAGTCGGGCGGGTTTTCCTTTACCATAATCGCAGCCTCAGTTTACACGCGAAGCAGATTAGCAACAAACTCAAATCATCATTTTATTTTTTCATCTTAATCTTATTAATTCCTAATCCGGACTAAATAACAACCATCCATCGTCGTCACCGTCAACCTTCGCCGTCGGTCGTTTCATCTCCGGCGCGGTAAAATGGACAGCAAGAAGGTCATCGTTTGCGATAATGGCACCGGTGTAAGCTAATCATTTCGTTAATTAATCATATTTTAGTGATCTCAATCTATTCATCGTAATCTGCAGTAGTTAACGTATTTTGCAATGTCAATTGTTGATAATATGATTCATTGATCTTATCAGTTCAGCTAACAATCATATTCATGAATCACAAGCACATTACTACACACATATATATATTTATATATATAAATACACATACACACATTACATTATATAAATGTGTATACATAATTTTTGCGAGTTTATTATGCTGAATTGAAATGCAGTATGTGAAGTGTGGTTTTGCTGGTGAGAATTTCCCTACATCTGTATTTCCGTGTGTCGTTGGTAGGCCGATGTTGAGATATGAAGAAACCTTAATGGAACAAGAATTGAAGGTGAATCTCCTAATTTAACTAATTCTGTGTGTTCGGTATTTCTGTGATTGAGTTCGTGATAATGATCACTCCTAGTGTCTTGTTCAACTGGAAAAACTGTTTGTAGCATAGCGATTAATTAACAATGGAAATGTGTATGTTGTGTTTGGTTTGTACAGGATATTGTTGTTGGTGAAACTTGTTTGAATTTGAGGCATCAATTAGATATATCTTATCCTGTCAACAATGGCATTGTTCAAAAGTGGGACGATATGGGTCATGTATGGGATCATGCCTTCTATAATGAACTCAAGGTGAGTGTCTTGTTGTCTTCTGATGTGTTGTCGGAGAACATGATTTTTTGTTGTATGTTGCCTATTGTAGTAGAAAGGTGATTTTTAGTTTTTACTTGTCACAGGTGGATCCATCAGAATGTAACATTTTACTCACAGATCCTCCTCTCAATCCTTCAAGAAACAGGGAGAGAATGGTTTGTACTGACAGTATACTTTTAAATATGATTACTATTTTATAGTTACTTAAAAGCAGTATGCAAACTTAATTTTGGATCAACCTTGATTTTAGGTTGAGACTATGTTCGAGAAGTACAATTTTGCTGGTGTCTTCATCCAGATTCAAGCTGTTTTAACATTGTACGCTCAAGGTGCTTATACGGTAAAGCTTATTTGACTTGAATTTTGCTTGATCAAAATGATATGAAGTCGATTATACTTCATTAGCAGTTGGTGGATCCATGTATTTTTCTTCAATGAGACTCATGTTTAAAGTAACGCTTATTTCTAATGCTTATAATGACACCTTTTGAAATAGCTTGAAGAATTTGACAATTAAATGTATCTTACTCACCTAATCATAATATGATGGCAAAACAGGTTTGCTTACTGGATTAGTCATTGATGCCGGTGATGGTGTAACTCATGTGGTAAGTTGTGCGATAATCAATATTGTTCTGTGTTTCTAACATATCAAGCACTCACCATATGTTATGTTACATGTAAGTCTTATTACAGAAACTGAACAAATTTGCAAATTCTGTTTAACGGATAGAAAATGCATAAATAACACATCTTTTCGCTTTTAGAAGTGCTTTACCAAGCTTAATTTTCTTCTCTTTCAAATATACACGGTGCTTAGCTTAATATGGTAAAGTGTCACGGCATTTGGGTGGAGAAGAAATCTTGTGCATGTATATAGTGTGGGCTGGCACCAGAATATTGTTATGTGATAGTCTTCTTACTAGTATTGGTTTTCGATATTTTAAGCCTGGCATCTTCATAACATTGATTTTCTCATATGTTGCACTGGACATATCTTAACAAGAGTCTGCTTGTTCCCGTCATACATGCATACACATTCTTCTGTGAAGTTTTGCTCTAGAAAATATTATTATTTAATCATAGTGAAGACTCAACATAGATTGATATTGTTTGACAGCATTAGTCCTAACGTTGATTTCAAACATACACCTTTAACATGCGTTTATGGTTTATATACCTTGATATTCGTGCAGCTCATTATTTGATAATCTTTAATAGCTGAGATTACTGATAAGAGGCATATGCAACTACTTACTGCGTTTCTCAGGTTCCTGTTGTAGATGGCTACTCATTCCCTCATCTTACAAAGCGAATGAATGTTGCTGGACGCCACATAACGTCATATCTCGTCGATTTACTGCTTAGGAGAGGGTGAGTCTCATATGTTTCTCCAAAAGGTATATTTATGATATTTTGCCTGTACCGGGACTGAGAATGAAAACTAATTTATCTCGTATGAAGTTATGCAATGAATAAGAGTGCTGATTTCGAGACTGTTAGAGATATCAAAGAAAAGCTCTGCTACATTAGGTACATACTTGAATTCACATGTTTTAATGACTGCTATTAAACTTCCAATTTGAAAAGTTGATCATTCTCTGTCGGTTGCAGTTATGATTACAAAAGGGAGTATCAACTAGGACTTGAGACCACCATTCTCGTTAAGAATTATACTGTAAGTTATCTTTAAATTGTGTTTGTCTGGATGGTCTTGATCTAGGGGATTGTTGTATTTGAAACATACAAGTTTAGATGGGAACGTTGTGAACATGTGTTCGATTTTGAGGACACTAATTATCCTGTGATTTGATTCTCTTAGTTTTTTGTTTGGATTTTCTCTTATTTATATATGTTTACTGAGGATGCTAAAATGCATCAGCTGCCAGATGGAAGGGTTATCAAAGTTGGTACGGAACGCTTTCAGGCCCCAGAAGCTCTTTTTACTCCGGTGAGTCTTGGAATATTCCGATTTAATTTCTTGTTTACTTGTATATGGTTTTTGTTATGTTTCTCTTCATATACCGGATACATTCACTTACCCATATACATGCTCTCATGCATGCAACGCTTGTAGATTTTAATATGAAAATGTGAATATTCGGATGGTTTGAACAATTATTTTGCTGCTCACAGCTCTTATTTACTGCATGCAACTTATAGTTAACTTTTCAGGGTAGTTTTTTTTATAGTAATGTCATATCCATTATCTCTATCCCCATTATCAAAATGACAACCATTATCATGAGTCAAACCTCCACCACCAATTGTTAGTGGTAGTAGGTGTAATGACATGGAAAGTTAATATAAGCCCCTTCTTGCAGGAGCTCATAGATGTTGAAGGCGATGGAATTGCTGACATGGTATTCCACTGTATTCAGGAAATGGATATTGACAACCGTATGATGGTAACAATTTTTAAGTGTATATATTAATCGAACTTTATTTTTTCAATTGAATATATTATGGTACAATTATTTTTACAGACACGAATACTACATATATACACACACAGACACACTTATAGGATTCAGTGAAGACATGCTCCACATGCCAATAAAAATATAGATTTACCTATCACTATATAAACTAGTATACTACGACAATGAGATACAATGGCTATCAAGTAGCTGGTGCGCCCAGCCTCAACAATCTGCTTGCCCAAGCCAACTGCATGTCACACAACTTGATTTCTAACTCCTATTACTTTTATGTTTTGCAGCTTTACCAGCATATAGTTTTGAGTGGAGGGAGCACAATGTATCCCGGATTACCTAGTAGGTAGTACATCAGCATCCTCCTTTAGATGCTTTCTTCCTTGAACTGCTTTAGCCAGTCCTGTATATTATTTTGGCGACTTCTTAGAATCAAAATGAAAAATCAGAATATTCTCTCAACATTTTAATAGCCATTTTACTGCTTCGAAGCTAAAAGATTGAGCTTTATATCTTCTGTTCTCTACTTCCCATTCAATAATCACAACAACTTTCATAACTTACGGACACGTTACGTGTTACCTGTCCATTCACTTTTAGTGACACCAGCACATGCATCCTATTATTTATACCATCACAACATCTATTGCACCTTAATATTAATACATTATATTTGTTTCATCCAAGGCCTTACTAAAGTTCTATCTTTTTTCTTTGGTACAGGCTAGAAAAAGAAATCTTGGATCGATATCTTGACGTCGTTTTGAAGGGCAACAAAGTAGGATTGAAGGTAATACCTGAAATTCGATGATCATATTGAACCATATCTAATCTTTTTTCTTTCCATCCGTCTGAAAGTCATTCTAACTGTTCATCTACGCGACTATGCCCAAAAAAATCAAAATTGGTGGTTTTGAGGTGTTCACTTTCAAATGTGGATATCAATATACTTGGGAGTTAATTTCCAAGTGATAACTGTGAAAACTGAAATGCATCAGCATCACTTGTTCACATAAGAGTGAGCTGTTTTTCTAGTCCAGTGACACTAGATGCTGGAGAGAATCTGTGAATACTTGGCAACTAATATTTTATCGGAGCAAATTACAATAAAGAATACAACGTGGACATTTGCTCCCCTTAATTTTATTTTTGCCCTTTTGACATCGAAATTGAAAATGTTTTAATGTTTTTTACCTTCTCTATGCTAAGATACATCTCTTAGTTGCTGTCATTGGGAAGGGGGAATCAGGGTCTTCTATTTCCCTTTCCTTCATGTTTCCTACACTGCACTCATTTTCCTTCTTGACATCATATCATCTCTCACTAAGGCATTCTTCAATACCATATATTATGTCTTCTCGTCTGTGATCAAACTATTACACACAAGCCTACATCCATGAGAACGGATTGTAGTTTCATCATCATCGTGGAACCCCAATGAATTAATAATACAGTAGATTAAAATATTCTGAAAACCACGAAATATGAGATATGGATCATCATGAGCTCAAGTCACCAGATCATTTAGAAAAGCCACCTCACCACAAGGTAAACGTATAAATCAAAGAAATGAGACTACACATGTTCCATTGTGTTTCTGCTAACATTTAATTATAGATGTGTGTAGGAAATGTAAAACATCATGCGTTCATCCTAGCTGAAATCAGGAATGTACTGGGCAGTCGATAAGTAGAAAAAGAAACCCCATCTCGACTCTTCTGCCTTATTTTGATTCTCATGTTTTCTGTTTATTTGTGATGCAGAAATTGCGGTTGCGCATTGAAGACCCTCCACGAAGGAAGCATATGGTGTACCTTGGGGGTGCAGTACTTGCAGGAATTATGAAGGTCTGTCTCTTTCCATTGACCTCAACTTGGAAGGAGTTGGCACTATATTTGTAACTTAGACATTGCTTCAAATCATTAGTGATACTAGAACAGTAGAACCTGCTCAGGGAATATATATAACATCTAGAGCCTGTCAGAACATTTTTGCTTTTATACTTTGACTTAGTTTGGTTAGTAACTCACTTTATTAGTCTGATAGATGTAGATGTTACTTATTCGTAATCGCCACTTTCAAAATTTCGTCAAGGGCTAAAGGGATCCTTTAGGAACTAAAACTGATATAAACTTGGAAATGTAGAAAGAAAGTGAGTGATCCGGAAGGAAAGAGAACAACTGATCTAGAATTTTTCTTAGGAGAGGAGAATCCCAAATGTGGGAAAAGATTTGGAAAGAAAGGAAGAAAATACCCTATCACATTTAAAAGTTTCCGTTGGGTCAAGTATTTTTCACTGTTTTGCAGTATTTTCTTTTATGGAGAGAGTATCTAGATGGTCTTATTGTGATGACTACATGTCACGAAGGTGTCATAAATTATACCTGTTTGATTTTATGATGGTCAATACAAACACGTGTTTTTAACAGTATGGATATGTGACACAATCATGTGAAGCATTTATATGGCCTTGAGCATAATTTGTTTATAAATGTTAGTATTGAATCAAAGTTGGTTCTCATTTAACCTAATATTTTGTTTCAAGTGTTTTTCTTTAATAAATTTAGTTCATTAGAAGCTGAATTGCCAAAAATATGTCGAATTCTCACAGGATGCACCTGAATTTTGGATTAGCAGACAAGATTATCTGGAGGAGGGAGTCAGTTGCCTTAGCAAGTGTGGTTAGGGATAATTTCAACAATGTTTTTTCTAGCTTTCAAGTGTTTGAAGAGCTAAGAAGTAGAACATTTGATATAAAGTGGCCTATGCAGTGAGATGTCAATGCTTGTAGGAATTATGACGCAAATTGTGGTGCCTTCACACCCAATTTGGCAGTCCCACCTTTTCTCTTTGGTCGTTATGTTCCCTATAGTCATTGTACCTTCTGACTGTATAACCAAGGCTGTAGATTCAAATTAACAATGGTGGTAGAAGGATATATGTTAGCTAAAAACTACAGTGATTCTGATAATTTTTTGACGTTTTGAGTGGAAAGTATGGCGTATATGATATGGAAGCTAAGCTGAAACAGAAACATGTGTTATAATGAAACTTACTCTGTTTCAATATTTTTCATTTGTATGCCACTTTTTTGATGTTCTGACCGAACAGTATATGACACAGGACAGAACCTGAAACTAAGTGTTATAGTTCGCATATTACCACTGTGAGAGCACAGCACAAATACTACGTTATCCAGGGGTGATTTTGACTCATTTATGGTAAATTTCCAAATTCCTAGCCAAAAATGGCAATCATCAAATATGTTAAACTAGTGAAAAGGTTTCCAACCAACTATCCAAATGCTTACAACTTTTTAACTTGTTTAATAATAATAAAAAAAAGTTGATGGTCATAAATCTTTACTCGTTTTGATTATTACCCAACCTACCGTTCACAACCTCTACCACTTGGGTTCAAGGGAGTCAAGCTCGACCACTAAGAGCAGAAATCAAATTTCCGAACAATCAGAGCTATCCACAGTGCTCATGTTCCTAATTGTGTTGTAAGCTAACATAAAATGATATATCCCAGATCTGCCTGTTCAGAATTGAGAGATTGCTCGAAAGTCACAACAGATATATAATGGTAGAAGTGCATAACACAGAAGCGATTTGCAAGGATAAGAAGCCCAAGAGGACTTGTATTCACGGAAGCCGAAGCCACAAATGTACAACAAAAAAAAGCAACAAATTATACATAAAACACACTACACATAATAACATGATGTGATTTCCCCTCCATCCAACACATGGAACAATGTGGTATGGCACTGTTTACACATTATTTTCCCCAGACCACCTAGTTTCACAGCCCCAAATTGGAATTTCGCCAGATAATAAATCTGAACAAACTTCTTACAATATGGTACATGCACAAACGTTCTTCTTTGGAGCCTCGTCAATCTTCTTTTCTGTATAAAAATAAAAGCAAAATATAGATAACCATGAGAATTAGAATATGGAGTATGTTAGGAGCTACTACCATATTACATACAGACTACAGCAACAAGTGTTTCATTGTCTGGGACATCAGATATTGTCAGATGACTTCAATCAGAATTTCAACTTTTGTCATAAAAATCAGTAAATTACCAGTGGTAATAGTTTGTAAGCCCCTATGAATCACATGAAGGGGCGGAATATTTTGCAAATGAGAGTTCACTTGCTATTCAGAACTTATGTGTCATTGTATACAGGGTAAATAGTTCAATGTGCATAACCCTAGGCAAATACCTTGTTCATGATGGAAATTCTAATCATAATATCCTAAGTGTACATTCAGTTGTTATGAATTCATTTAATCAATAAATGCACCAGAAGAATGCCAAACAAGATACTCTTTATATTATACTGATCTCACTGCATCACATAAGAAGCATGAAATGACACATGAAATCTGGAGCAGCAACCTTTAAGCCACAGACCTTACACGGGCAACAAAATGACAGTGACTACTTAGATATGGCTTATAAGTAGATACCATTGACCAAGGAAGGCAAGGAATAAATAACTTGACACCAAAAGAAAATTAATGTAGCTTCCTTACTGGTTGACAATTGAACATTTACAATCAACCAAATAACGACGACTTAATTTTAGTCATTATATACACTAATTATCTTCTATTTATGGTATTCTTTTTCTGGTTGACTGAACACATTCATTGATACCTAATTAGATGGAATTCTTCGATCTTAAAATATTTCCTTACTCAAAAAACTTAATATAGGTAACATGTGCTGGTTGTAACCTTATATAATAATTCTAAAGGAGCCCTAGAGACCGAGGCATCAAACGCTATGCAGAAACTTGCATAAATAAATAGAAGATAACTCATAGGACATACATATTAATGAGGTTAACTGGATGATATTACCTGTTTTTGCTTTGGTTAAAGACATCTGTACAACAGCATGCATAGTAATTACCCCTTTCGGAAGCTCCCCAAAAGGCGTTCTGCACTGGCCAACAGTTCTGTTGTTTTCCAAAATTTTCCCCGCATTTATTAGTTTAATGTCACTTGCTGATTTGGGTCCACCTTTTTTATCTGATGAAATGGAAAACTCGTGTTCAGAGAAACATGTAGTTAAGATACCTTTGGGTGACTTTCAGCATGAAAAGAACCACTCAAAAATGAATATATTTATGCCCCTCAGGATAGCAGACGCATACACCTCCACAAGAGATCACATACACACACTTACAGAAAAGAAAAAAAAGTGATATCAAGCAGTGTAACGGCACAGGACAAGCAATTGTTTGGCATTTATTTAAACTACAGTTTTTTTGGCAGCATCTATCGAGAGAATCAACACAGTTGATAATCATGGCCGTGAATATGTTTTTAATTTATTCTATTTCCACACATCAACTAACAAGAGACAATAACTCAAGCATACTCGAGGAGTCCTCTTTTCATTATCTCTTTTGCAAGTAGGTTCTATCATGATTCCAAGTTCCAACCAATTACCCAACCCATCATATAGATAACCCTTATAGTCGTACCTGGTATCCCCATAGGCTAAGACTAACATGGGAAGAAAAGGTTGAGGGAGATTTGAATTGCCGAGTAAACTAAATAAAAAGTTTTCTTTTCACGGGGAAGTATAATATAATGCAGCCCTTCTTTATAACTTCAGAAATTATATAATTGGGTCTATACAGTCTTGTAAATCCATCTTATAAACTTCAGTTCATGCTTAATCTAAACACTAGTCCACGCTTAAGAACCTCGTATAAATTCAAATGATATTGACAACACTCGTATAATCAAAATTCGAAAACAATTACTTACAGAACTCTGTCACAAAATACATTAGACTGAAGGAAAGCTTTTGCATGAACTAACTAACGCAATCAATAAACATCATGATGCAATACTAATGGATAAATTTATAATAGAAATCCCGTCATCTAAACATCAGAAGATCAATATCAGATTGAACAACCATGAGTATGACAACAAAGAAGTGACCTAAATCTGCCTAACCTTTGGGCCACTCAGCAACAATTCTCTCCTTGAGCATGGCAACGGTTGAAGCCGGCGAGTATCGAAACGGACCGATATCCGATCCATCAAGCAATCGAAACTTGAGCTCTAGAAGATCTTCTTCCGGCATTTGTAACACTTTCACTTATCAGCTTATTAAAAACCCTAGGATCACAAATTAATAATATACGGCCTCAAAAACCTACATAAAGTCAAAATATACAACAATTATTAATATTAACAAGCAGAAATTAACAAAATAGGATGAAATTAAGTTCTAATTAGCATCATAACAGAAACTAAAATCAAGCAGCGAAATACCTATTGAAATTGAAATTGTACAGAAAGAATAGAGATCGATTAGCAGATATGTGTACAATTGGGTGACTTTGAATCGAACAAGATGAGAAACCCTAGACCCGATCTCGAGGCGCACTGTTAAGGAATGAATTTAAAACCCTATTATTATTTCTAGTGCTTTATTGTACTGGTTATTGGTGGTCAGTTTGAATAAGGTGAATTGTTCTCCATCTTTTTTATAGAAACAAAATTATGTAAAACTGAATTCAATTACTCTTAGAAAAGAAATTCTTTTTTTATAAAATCGGAGTAATTATGTTGCCAAAGAATTGTGTATTATTTTCTTTCAGGGGAAAAGAATACAAGGGGAAATATTTTATTCTTAAATATGTTTGATTGAGAAAAGATAATAATATCTTTATTCTGTCTATCGGAAGGACACCCTAATACAATATATAAGAAGTAAAATATTAAAGATCTTATGGTTAGTGAATAACATCCGAAACATAGTAAAGTTGTTAATTAATTAATTATTTATAATTATAGTTATAATTATAATTATGAGTATACTTTAAGGGTATTAGAGTATGGAGAGTGGTTAAGTGTTCAATTTAATATTAAGTGTAACACTAGAGAAGGATGTTGAGTATGATCTTTAGGAGAGTAGTTCAGTGTTCAACTCAGAGTTAATATGAATTTATAAAAATATTTGTGAACCAATCAAATAAAAGGAAATGAAAAAAAAATAAAGATTGAGCGTCGATAGTTCAACATCTGGTTCTGAACTCCGAGAGAAGAACGTCAGGAAGAACTTTGAGCAAGACAGGAGGAGTGTAGATCATCATGTTCTTGGTGTTTTTGAAAAAAAAAAACGTTAATAAAATTTGAAAGTGATTAATTGACATTAGTTAATTGAATTGAAAATTTCTATAATACTAATAATATTTGCCCGTGCGATGCATGGATCTTGTTAATGTAAGTTGTATGATAAATGAAGTAACAAAAAGTTGCATTCTTAAAATCAATAACTATACCTAATGCAATTTTAAACTAATCTATATTAATTTTTTTAAAGAGGTAAAGATTATATATAAAGAAAAAGAATTCACAATTTAAAAACTAAATAAATTAAAGGCGGATTTTCCCGTACCCAGGATACCTTCCCATTGATTCGACACCTAACTTGTCTTTGGATAAAAAATATATGTAATGCTCAATGTATAAACTGGAACAATTGGTGTTCAAATTTATAAGTTTTCCTTAGGAGTTGTTTTCATGCGTATTTGTCTCATTCTCTTGTATAATAGCTCCTTCTTGGAACACCTTTTTAATACAATTAGCCGTTAAAAAAAAGGTGGATTTGAAGTTTACTTTAGATCTCCGACTATAGCAAAGACAACGTAAATTTTACTTATTATTTATTCTTTTTTGTTTTTGCATATGTAATGTAATCAGAGGTGAATGGTATGTATGATTTTTGAAGCATCTTGAAATTATTTATTTATTTTTAATAACAAGATAAATATGAATATTTATTAATTATATACCTTTACTTCTTGCTTTGATAACAATATATGTATACGTATGACTTTTCGATATGTCAAATTTAAATATCAATCGTTTGGATTATTAGCAATTGTATCACAAATTTTGTCATGGTGCATTTTCATTTCAACTTAAATAATGGTGCCTACATATAAACAATATATACATATATATATATAGGAATTATGATAGTTAAGTAACTAATTATAATCAATATATTCAACAATATGTATGGAAACTGAATTTATCTTGCTTAAATGGGTACATCATCAAATAGCATGGTCATGCATCACATAAAAACAATGTAAACTTATACACAATATGATCAAACATATATACACAAAGCATGAATTGTTGCCTTCATTTCGATTCAAGTTTCAAGTCACAATAATAACCGGTTATCATTTTTCAATTTCATCATTTGTAACAACAAAATTTAACATCCTACAAACTTACCGTCTTCCTTAAACTTGTGGATTCTTCATTTGTGAGATTTCAAATTTGTGGACTATGATTTTCTAACTTTTAAAATGATATGTAAGTAAATATAATTGGCAGCAGTAAAATTCGATGTTATTTTTGAGTCTTATAATGTGAAGCACTCACGGGTTAAGGTTTCAAATTGGATTTGAGACTAAATGTGTATGCTTTCGATGATGGTTGTTGGGGAGTGAAATTTTTATTGCTCTTTGAATGCAATTAGACTAATAGTAAGCACATATATATCTCACTTTTATACAACAATTCAAAAACCATTCCTTTCAATGATATATGGATGGTGAAGGGACTAAAAGGGTTACATGCTAGTGGTATATCCGTCCTTTATTACACATAGTTAATTAATTGTATTAAGTGAATTTATGAGTATATATAACAAAGCCCGAATCTATTGTTTTGATTATTATTTTTGAAGATTATTTATGAGACTATTAATTATTTCAAGTACTCAAAAATTATAAGATAGATAATCATCCATAATAATTGTTACATAATCATAATCATAAATTATAAAAGAAAATTAAATTTTATTAAACGACCGTTTTAATTTAATTAAAATTTTGAGCGCATTTACCTTAAACTTTAAGGCATAAGTAATCTTTTTAAAATAGATATTAAAAGGTTTATCTGGAGTAGTATTTTGTACGGGATTCACGCGTTTAAATTTATAAAAAAATAGGAGCGAAAGAAATAGAAAGGAAATGGGTTTGGGCGGTGGGTTTACACTGACGCTGTCAGGTAAGATAAGAGAGTGATGATAGTAACATGTTTCGCCTGTCGACCGTTAAATACCTTTGACTATCATTCTCATGCCTACCTTTCTATTCGACTCAACAAATCATGAATACATGATGCAATTTTTTTTCTTTTCTACAATCTAAACTAATAATAAAAATAAAGTGATAGATATTCTTTTAATGAATTTATATTTTGAAATATTTATAGTGTTTTAATTTTTTTTTTTAAATATTAACTATTTTCAAATGGGTGATTATTCGTACACCACATTTTTTAATTATACGCTAGCAAATATGTTTTAAGTTGTTGTATTATACAACACCGTAAAATACTGTATACATCTAAAAAACAACAGTGTACGAATAACTTTCTTTTCCAAATTAAAGAGGAAAGGAAAAAAAGAATAAAAAAAATTGATAAATTGCAAGCGAAAACTACATACACAATAACACAACACACAAGTATAAAATTCAACTATTCAATTAAATAATATAACCTCACGTCTACTTTTACTTATGTAACGCCGCACCATATCTAAATAATGTGCAAAAATCTATGATTTAAACGCTCTGAATTTCTTCTACATGCTTGTTCTACTGCCTAGACATAGGTGCCATTGGCATAGCTGATTGTTGGCTATAGAAACCACCTTCTATCTGATAATTCTGGTAATTATCTTGTGGAAGTGCCTGTGTATATGATGAAACACCGTTGACTGACGGCCCTGCAGTCGCAAATCCAGGCATAGACATAGTTGATGGTGGTTGGTTTATGCTATGGCCATACGATACAGATACTGTCCCAGAAGACTGCATGTATTGAGGCACTGCATATGGCTGCATAGGTGGCATTGGCGGCTGAGGTGGTGGAGATGATGGTGGTGGTGGTGGTTGGTCGTGAGGCTCTGGGTGAGGGAACTGTGGGGCCGGCGGTTGGGCATTTTGAGACGATGGTATGTAAGGTTGCGGTTGGTCATTCTGGATTTTGGTTCGTTTTAATGGATAATCATTTGAGGGTGAGTCTTTGAGTGAATTGCCGATTACACCCTCGGACGCTAGGGACGAGAGGACGTAAGTGAGCATCTCGGCTGAGGATGTTGATGCTGTGAGCTTTGCCGCAACTGCAGCCGCTGCAGATTTGGTATCCTCGGGTTGAGGAGTTTGTTGAGTGTACATCACGGGTGCAGACTGTTCAAGTGTCCCGGGGACGTAACCTTGAACTTTGGGCGGGTGAGTTTCATTCCTAGCATGGTCGGGTGCGGATTGAATGCCATCGGGATTAACTAACTGCCTGCAGAGTACATCAGCCTTTTCTGATTGCATATGTGCAGCCTGAAAATACACAACATGGTATGCAAGTGTTGAGCCATACAAAAAATGACGCATTTCAACCCAAACCCATCATGGCCCGTTACGTATCCCGCCATTTTGCCACCTTTATTAGTAACAACAGTGACTGTAATAAAACCAGCTAAAGGGAAAACTAACAGCTGAACTTAACGTTATAGCTAAAAATATATTTTACAGGCAAGAAAATAACATAGGTAATATTAACCTACCTGAAGTTGGCTACGGACAAGGTCAAGCTTCATTTCCTGAGACCAATAACATGGAAGTTCTCTTATACAGAAGAAAAAATGCAAATAAGATACGGGAAAAAAGTACACTAATTTGAGGCTACAGCCTAACCACCAACCTGCTCTTGAAGAGCCTCCCTCAGATAAGACACAAGATTTGTTCTTGATGATTCAACAGCTGTAAGTTGCTGAACACAGTCCCTCAATGTAGCATGCTGTCCCTTAAGCTCATCCACAACGCCCAGCCCATTTGCTTTTGATATAATGAGGAAGGGAAAAAACAGAAAAAAGACGGACATATATTAACCAAACAGATAGCACACCTAACAAAAAGAAATTGACAGCCATACATCCCAAAATTAATACCCCAAGAACAAATCTAATAATCTTTAAGGTATAATTAACAGAAATTGACAAATAAAAATTAGATATATACCAGATTTAGTATCTCCGCCGATTTCCTTGTCCACCTTTTCAACACAGCTGACGGCATTTCTGCATTTACTAATCACAGCATCTTCATTAACTTGACCGCCATATATAGTTTGATACCCTGAAACTATCTTGTCCAATGCATATCCAGTAGGCTGTTTCTGATTAATATACGATAAGAAGAAAATTTAGCCCACACACATCTAAGGAGTATAATTTTATAGGAAATTACATAGGAAGGGAGCACAATGAGTTACCACTTTTGGCCCCAACTGTTTCCCCTTTCTATTATTAGTTTCCCGGTGCCTTCCGATAAGCTCCTCCTTAAGAACCTGACCTCGAGAACCAAAGACCTTTCTTTCATCCAAAATATTGACCTGCATGGTACAAGTAACGGTTAATTCCATTTTAATGGGTTTAAAATGCTAAAGGAAGCTGATCAGAATATAATATGGCTCAACACTTACTAATTAGGATAATTCAAAAGGGAAATGCAGAAACCGAATACCACTTATTGGTCTTCTTTCATACATCAAAATATATACGCATTTATATTGCTCTAAAATCATCTTGCAGCCACTAGCACCATTTCAAATGTATAACTAATTTTTTATTCTACTACAAATGAATAATTTTCCAAGCAGAAATTATTTTCCTATGAAATAAGCTACAAACATAAGCGTACTGTCAGGCATTTGGAAAAGTATATTTCTGCTACGAAAAATACAGATCCAGGTGTGATGGATGTGAGGCCAAGAAAATGAAAAACTGTGAAAGGAAGCATTAAAAATGAATAAAATCTAAAGTTTCTCTATTAAAATTAGCAAAAATATAATACCCGAACTAGAAGATATAAGCATCTGACAAAGGGTCCAATATGTTAACATTAACTACAGTTTAGTGTGAAAACATTAAACTCAAACTGCAAATCATTACCATATACGATTATTACTTTTTCCAATTTTAAACAGGGTGATTGTTTACATTTACACATTTGTAAAATTCATTGAACCGTATAGATTAACAGCAAGAGCGTGGTTTGACTATTTGTATAAACAGATATAGAAGTTCTTCAGTTTCAAAGTAACAATATATATTCTAGCTTTAGGGACCGCAGCCTTTAATTATCAATATAATCTTCTCAATCATAAACATGTATGTTAAGACAGCATACCAGGCGTAATGCAGAATTTCTTCCAAATTCGTCCCCATGGTCAATCACATCACGAAGTGCATCCGGAAGAACCTTCCAGAACTCACCAACAAACTCCGAACCCTTTCGCCTACTGTTCTGCAGAATATCATTTGCAAGATAGAGAAAAGCTAGGCGTTGATCACGTGGGGAACAATGGAATTGCCTAGCCCATGTTTCTACCACTTGTTTTGCCTTATTCATATGAAAAATACACCAGTGTGACAGAGCTACATCTCGTTAAGGATAACAACATCAACCTATGATTCATTGGGATACGTAGAATTCAAAATTATACAACATATTTTAAGTTTACTATGTCATATAACTCCCAAATATATATAGCAAGAAGACAGTAGTAGGAAACTAATCAAATGTTTATATACAGACCACAAATGATCCCATTGACAAGCTTTTTTTGGTCAAAAGTAAAAAATATAATACTCAAGTACTCATGCAGCTAATAACAGCATGCATAGTGAAAAATAATCTACCAATGTAAAGTCGCTAAATATTTTACCATCAGTGAAACAGTTCTACAAAATACCATTAGTTCCTGAAAAAGGTTAACAAGATATATAACATAAAGAATCATCAACAGTAATAAAAGTCAAATAACAATGTATGTTTTAGTAGGATACTCTCAATGCTCTGTTGTGAGTTATTTAGCTTCGCCAGCTTCTCAACTAGAATTTGTGGATTAAATGCACTTCCCATTGTTTCTAATAGGGTTCCCTTTAGCTAATAAAAATACAAAACTTCCGAGATACAGTCAACCTTCTCATCACAAATTCCAACACAATAAGTAAAAAATCTGTTAGAATGAACAGAAATATACCAATTCATTTACGAGTTACAAAAAAAAATCATCTTTACAAATCCAGCAATTATCAACTTATCTTTATTAAAACCAAAATAGCATTGTTTACATTACCAAACTAACACTTGCCTTATCTACTAGTAACTGACATTTACCGACTACCGATTCAGTAATATATACTAATTGGTCGATGGAAATTGCAAACTTAAGCCCAAAAAATTACAATGTAAAAGGGATTTTGGCTGAAACAAAACGTATATAAGTCCAATTAGCTTATTGTTACTCAATTGATGAAAGCAGATTATACAATTAGAATTATTTAACGAATAATTTGCAAGTTCAATTAAAGCTTAGGGCATAAAAAGTAGAATAACGAGGTCAATTACGTCTGCATTAACTAAATTCGTAAATCTAACGCGTCGAATAAATCTCGCTAAGACTAATAATAGCACAGAGCATACATAACTAATTGCAATTTTCAGACAATTATAATTTTTGACATGATATCAACATAAAGAGTAAAAAAAATTTCAAAGTGATGAATCCGCAACGAATAAAGGGACAAATTACAGTAAAAAAAAAAAAAAGAGAGAAAAAAGAAATACACAGTGGTAACCTGATTAAGAATATAATTAAGCTGTGTTGGTAAAGAATTGATTGATTTTCTCCATAAATTAGGAAATTGGAGGGGAAATTTTAGGGCTTGTAAAGGTTTAGAGAGAGTGATATGACTTAATTTAGGAGAATTGAAGGATATTTGAAATTAGGGTTTCTGTTTAAAAAATGGTATACAAAGCAGAACAGAATGCAACCGACTGACAATGGGGTGCAAAGTTATCTTATTGGGTCTATTTCGACACCACCCTTCAGTTTACGTCATCAGCATCGGAAAGATTTGAGGGTGACGATTATCAACAACGTTGTTGGGTATGTAAACGTGGTTGTGATTTTATACATCACGTCCATTACAAATATTCTTTAATTAACGATTATAATTATAATTATAATTCTAAAAATTATAATATAATTATTGACTTAATTTTCTTTGTCAACAATGAAAAATATATATTTCATTTATATTTTATTGATTTAAAATTATATTAATTTTCATTTGTTTAAGAGAAATCTTGTAACATATCTTACATAACGTCATAAACAATCATAAAATAATTTTAAGATGACGTAGCATCTTTACTGACTAAAACAATTTTCAAATTATCCTTATCGTAACGTAATTGATCTAAGTCACAATAGTATACTCATTATAATAGAGTAATAGACCATGTGTGAGGAAATATCGTTTTTGAAAACCGACAAACGTATAACATTATTTTTAATAAAATTTGAATTAAATAACAAAATTAACATTAATCTAACTCACCAACTTAAAGCAGACAGAGAAAAGCGGCACAACCTCATAAAACGAGGCACATTTGGCAAGTGAAAATATTAAATACAAACTCTGGATTTGATCATTTGGTGGTTATCAATTAACTTATGCTTTCGTGACACAATGAACGAGGCAAATAACTATCGGTTAACATTATAAGTGTGTTGTCGCTTTAATATTATTGAAACCGGAGATCAACTCTTAAAATATACCAATATGATGTTGCTTTGGTTGAGAGTTCATGCATAATGAATTATCTAATTGACATAGTTTCATTAAAACATAAAGATAATAAGTCTCATTTGTCGCTTCGAACTTTATAGATCAAATCTTACCTAAGTTACTCGGTTTCAATCAAGTTTGGCAATTTAACAGCTTGGAGCGGCTTCTGCATATATACCTATTAGAAACTACAGGCATCAAAATCCACTTCCAAATATATTTCGGATTCGTTTTTTCAGTTGGGTTGGATATTTTTCATTTTCACCCAAAAGTAAATGATGGATGAGTAAATACAAAGTTTTGAAAGTCTAAGGGGTAAAGTGAAAATATTTCCCAATTAGAGAAGATTTGAACGTACGATCCACTGCGGGAAATATGATGAACATCAACAAATATATATATTTCCACCATTCAGTTAGACCTTCTTTTTCTCTTCCATTTTTTTTTTCAGTTTCCAAAAAGATTCAGGCAATTTCATCGACAAACTCGCAAGTACCCTGATTCTTATCTTGTTGAATGGATCGATCAATATAGGTTTTGAAAATGCAATTTAAAGTATGGGGTTTGAAGTCGGTAACCGATGATAGGTGGAACAAAATGGGAGGATTATGTCTATGTTTTCCCGGTCGTCGAAGAGTTAACCCCAATGTCGCATTGGAGGAACAAGCTATCTCTAAACCACCTGATGCCACCACCAGTCCATCAGGTCTCCTCACAATATATATCTATATCTATATGTATGTCTTTCTTTCTTTTTCTTTATTTTTTTTGCTTGTATGGTTCCGAATTTAATAACTATTCCGTTAAAGGTTAATATTTTTTAAGTTTAAGTTTAACAATTTATTCATTTTTTCGGACTATTTCTGTTTTATGGTTTTGATAAAAATTATGAAAGTGATTAAACAGGGAAATGATCAATATTATCGAATAATGATTTCACATGAGATACAGTTTATGCTTTTTAGTTTTGCTTAAAATTAAGAAATTGATTGAACAAGGAAATGATCAATATTTTCGTATAACGATTTTATATGAGAAAAAGTAGATATATTTTCTAAAAAAATGTTTGTACTGAAAGTAAAAAGATAATCATGCTTTGCTAACATATGTGATATAAAGCTGAATTCCATCCTTTTGATTACGGATTTTGAATACGTGGTGTTGAGATGCAGTTCAAAAGTTGGATGATGTGAAGTCAGAAACGAAAACAATCAAGCAGGAATCAAGAGCGCAATCGTTATCATTATCTCTGAAGGTTGATGATCCTGCTGATAATGAAGTAAATAAACAAAGGAAATTCAGTTACCAAGAACTCGTTAAGGCTACTAAGAATTTCAAGAGTGAAAATTATCTTGGGGAAGGCGGGTTTGGGGAAGTTTATAAAGGAAAGCTAAAAAACCCGAAACAAGTAAGTAACTGTTTCTATCTTTTACTCTTCAATTTTGGTCATTGCAAGGTATGTTTTTTTAGCTTTTAATGTAGTAATTATATGGTCAGATTGTGGCTGTCAAAAAACTAAATGAAGATGGGTTGCAAGGGAACAAGGAGTTTCAAGTTGAAATCACGATGCTTTCGCTTGTGTGTCACCCGAACATTGTTACTCTGATTGGATATTGCTCAGAGAGCGATAAGCAGCTTCTTGTTTATGAATTCATGCCTTTAGGATCCTTGGAGCAACACCTACACTGTATGTGTCATTGCCACTTGATCTCTCTAGAGGTGGCAAAATAGACGGTTCGGGTAACATGTCAAAACTATTTGAGATAGAATATAAATTAAAATTTAGTGTAGTTAGCCCAACCCATATATACTATTGGGCTGGGCCCACTATACTGAACTCAAATCTATATGCTATCTCTAATGAAAATAGGTTCAGGTCCGCAACCATTTCTTTTTTCCAAAAAAGTTTTATGTAGAGTTAGTGCCTCAAATATAATAACAAAAATAGGTTCGGGTCAAAACGAGTAAATTTTGGCATGGGTCAAAACGGGCGGACCATTTTATTGTAGAGAAGTGTTATGTAGAGTTAAGTATGTCAAATATACTTTGAAAAACTATATGTTTATAGGAATGATTTAAAAAATCTTTGAATAAAATTACTCGTGATGTTTACACATTAAAACACACATTGGGCATCTTTTGACCCATTACTTTAAAGCTGTTTTGTTAGTTATCCAAAATCCAATTGACCCGTTAGAAACATAACCCAAATTCAACCCATTCATAAGGAAATGATTTGAACTTACCACCTATGATCATCTCATGATGACAAGATTGTTTTCATATGATTTGGTTCTTGAGCAGATCCTGAATCATATATGAAGCCACTCGATTGGCATACAAGGATGAAGATAGCAGTAGGAACAGCTAGAGGTCTTGATTACTTGCACAATCATTGTCAACCTCGTATCATATACAGGGACATGAAAGCAGCTAATATCTTATTAGGTGAAGGGTACCATCCCAAGATCTCAGACTTGGGTCTTGCTAAATTCGGGCCATTAGGTGATAAATCGTATGTATCCACTCGGGTAATGGGCACAATGGGGTATTGTGCACCCGAGTATGGGTACACAGGTCACTTGACCATTAAGTCTGATACATATAGTTTTGGAGTGGTTCTTTTGGAATTAGTGACAGGACGACAAGCATTAGACAAAATAACGAAAGGAGGGCAATATCTTATCGAATGGGTACATCTTTTCTATAAACTACACTTGAATTTGTGTTTTGGAACTTATTATGTGATCAATATTATTTTAAATCGTAAAAAAACTGTATTGAATGTTTAGATAAACATACTATGCTTTTCATTATTTTCTTATTTTAGGTGTGAGAACGTATTTATTGTTGAGCATTTTATTTATTGCTAACTAATTGTTTGTATTTTGTATTTGTTTAGGCAGAACCAATGTTGAGAGACAAAAAGAGATATGTGAAGTTAGCGGATCCAAAAATGAAAGGGGAGTTCAGGGAGCGACCGGTAAGAAAGGCTGTCGAGGTGGCATTGATGTGTTTGAACGATAATTTTGAAAAACGGCCAGACATGAGTAAAGTTGTCGACGCATTGGACGTCGTGGCATCTTTGTCTGATCCGCAAGTGGGTTGTGATCAAAATCAAGATTTGAGCGATGATGAAGATGATTTGTTCAAAGAAGAGGAGGAAGAAAGAGCAAAGGCCATTGCTGAGGCTAGAATGTGGGGAGAGAAATATAGACATGAAACAACAAGCCATACACCACACCATTATAATGTAGCAACTAAGTAGATTTAGGTATATGAAGATATTAAGTTCTTATTACATAACCTTATAACTGTTAGTCACTTGATAAAATTACTTGAACAAAACTGAAGAGATGTAAAAGGAACAAAATGAGAAATAAGGTGTGGACTCATTATTTTGGTAATAGGAGCAACCGAGCCACACAAGGAAAAGCACTTATCGATACTAACATAAGATTTAGCTACCGAAATGTGACGTTATTAGAAAGAAAAAAAAAAGTAAATAGGTATGTAGGTCGATCGATAATAGATATTCTTTTTGTCAAATATTGGATTAATAAATAAATCGGTTGAGTTACGTTAAGTTGTTTATAAAAATTAGTTATGAACTAATGATTTTGGATGTTTAGAATGATCAAATTGTGATATTCATAACACTTTAATTTATAATATGAACTTAATTCCTTAATAAACATAAGGTACTAATTTCATAACAAATCGGTAGTTTATAACATCTACTCTTAAAAGTGCATTGAGGTTGTCTTCAAAATACAAATACAAATACAAATAAAAATGAAAGGAACCCGATTAAATGCTTTGTAACAGTACTAAATTGTAAATACGCATCCATATTTGCCGTTTCTTAAATAGGCCAACATTGGGGCCCAAAAAGTTCAGACACATCACAATCTCATGAAGCTTATTGGGCTACAATGTCCCTTCACGTTACTTTGATGGATGCATAAATACTCTTTTTATAACATTTTCCACGTAAGTTTAGTTAAAAAAAAAAAAACACAAATATTCTTACTTGGTCATGTGTATTTATTAAATAGAACAACATTAAGACTTACGATCATAGTTGTCTATGGTGATGATCTAAACATTATTAGAACGAATAAAAAGATCAAGATAGTTATTGTGCATTTGAAAAAATAATTTGAAATGAAGGACCTTGGAAAAATCATATATTGTCTTGGTTTACAAATTGAGTACATGCATAATTTGATACTTGGTCATCAGTCAAATTATGCACATACGGTCTTAAAATGTTCTAATGTTAATAATGCTAATCCTTTAAGCACTAAAATGATTGTAAGATCACTCAATATAACAATGATCCATTTTGTCCTCGTAAAGAAAATGAAGAGGTCCTTCAACAAAAAGTACCATACCTCAATGCTATTGGAGTTTTTATGTATCTAACAAATTGAACTATACTTAATATTTCTTTTGGAGTTAACTTTCTAGCAATGTTTAGATCAAACACATATTTCGATACCTACGCGGAAGTACTGACTTGGGTCTGTTTTATTACAACTATTCAAAGTAATGATTGGTTGGTTATGCAGATGAAGGTTATTTGTCTGATCCAAAGATAGATCTCAAACTGGATACGTATTCATGAATGGAGGCAATTTCATGTAGTTCTCAAAAGTAGACACTTCTAGCAACATTTTCAAATCATGTTGAGGTCATTGCATTGCATGTCCCTAGCATATAGTATGTATGGTTGAAGTAAATGACACAACTCATTTACACTTCATGTAGACTAGAGAAAGAAATATTATGATTGTGATGTACGAAGACAATGCAACCTGTATTTCACTATTGAACGAAGGGTATATCAAGAGTGACAAAACTAAACACATATCTCCAAGATTCTTTTCATACACTCAAGACTTTATAAAGAATATTTCGATTAAGATGCTATATATTCAATATAGCAATAACTCAGTAGATCTTTTCACGAAGGCACTTCCTACTGTAATTTTCAGAAAACATGCTCATAGTATTAGAATGGGGCATGTTCAAAACATGTAATGCATTATGGTTGTCAAAATGAGGGGAGTCAATTATACAATGCATTCTTTTTCCCTTGGTTTTTTCCTATGAGTTTTGTTTAGCAAGGTTTTTAACGAGACATTACTTCAAAGTTTGACTCTACATTAAAAAAGTGTCACCGAAGAGGGAGAGTTATGAATTATCATCTACATATGCCTATTATTGTTTGTCAACCCTAGATCAATAATGTATCAAGTAACTTATCTTCTAATTACCTAAAATGTAATATATATATATATATAGTGTATGTAAGTAATATAAAAAATGTATTAATCGTACAAAAAAATATAATACACTTTTAGAGGTGATATTTCAATTCTATTTCATTTTTCTTCTATTACTGAAAAGATTCTCATTTCACATCGATAATAAACTTAAACTTTCCTTTTCAAAATAAAATAAAATATATGTAACAAAATTAGTGAAGGGTTGTACCTGCTAACTTCCATTTTAGTTGATTTTACGGAAATTTCCATCAAACACCCCCCCTCCCCCCCGGATTCTTAACGTTGGAATTTATTTGACCATGACATCCCCCAAATTACAAATTCAATCCATCAATTCAATGAATTCACGCACACGCGGTCAATCTCCGCGAATCAGTTACAATTTTCACCTCGCATAAATCTCAGTTTCTTTTCGTACAAGTTACTGAATCTAATCTAGTTTTTAGTTCGTAAGTTTTTGTACGAAAATGAAGTCGTCACTAGAGAAATTAGGGCGGAAGCTAACGATGCACAAAACTGAGAAAAGAGATCATCAAACTTCAAATCAGTTAGATGAGCTAGTTCAAGCTTCTAAGGTAGGGTTTGTATATTATAATTGTTTTTTTTTTGGGTTATACGTGTTCCATCTGGTGGTATGTACACGAAGTTTATGTGTTTATTAGACTGTATCTACTATCTTCACTAGTTAGAAATGGTTGATTCTGATATTTGAGTAGTCAATTGGTTGACCAGTTGATTATTTTGCAGGATATGCAAGATATTAGGAACTGCTATGATGGATTAATTTCTGCTGCTGCTGCAATGACAAATAGTATATTTGGTAGGTTTTTATTCTTTGTATGTGAAATGTTATATATATCCCTTTTTTTATACAGATAAGATTAGCTAGTCTTTCTACAACGAGATGTATATGAGGACTAGTTAGATGTTATTTAACTTATAGGTACGAATTTTGGTAGAATGCTTCGTGTGACAGTGTGTTTTTAATAGCTGATCAATTGTTTGAGCTTTTTAATTGTTAACAAGATTACGAGCCAATTATAATTCAAGGCATAGTAAAAAGACTTGTACAATTTAGACCTTTAATCTCACTCTGCATAGAGTATGCTAAGATAAGTTAATCCGGATAATAAGCTGTTAGCTGTTCCACACATAAAGTTATTGGTTAGATGCCGCTTGTAACTAGTCTTACATTTGGGTCTGTTAGAATAGCCTAAATGAGATGCAGATCCTAGGCTGTGTTTAGTTGCAGGAACCTCCTCATGTTTTTCGTAGAATTTTTCTAAGAAACCTAGAAATGTGTTCAAGTTTTGTTTTCCTGTAAAGTTTTAGAAAACAAAAATCCCTGTTTTCCCTTATATAACTACAAATCTGAAAACTATAATTTATGGTTATCTACATCTTCTATTCTGGAAAGTTGGAGAAATTTGTATGTAACTAAATGTACCCTTAGGAGTTTGATTTCATGCCGTACTGTATATTTGCAACGGCATATTGTAATTATTAAGTGAAAGAGTTATGGTTTATGTATATTTGCTGAACTCAGGCCTCTTGCAGTATCGTACATTGTTAAATCCTTGTGAGTTGACTAATTATTTCATTCCTTCAGTTGTTTATACCATATTGTGTAATTATCTGATTATGAAGCTAGACTTCATTTGAATAATGTCAATAATTAACTTGGTAATTATTTATTCCTCTACGCGAATAAAGAATTCTTATTTGTTTTTGTATTTCAGAATTCTCGGAGTCAATGCATGAAGTTGGGACCTGTTTTCTAGACAAAACTATGATTGATGCTGATGGTGAAAGTGGTAATAAGAACTGTTTGGCTGTTTGATACATGATATATGACATTTGGACTTAGAAACTTATGAGCAGACGACAATTGCATGCATAAAGTCTTAAAGCGCACATCATGTCTGCACCCATTTCGATATTCAGTATGTAAATTTTAGCATCTGCAATATTTTTAAAGTCCGCGCTTTATCTTCAGACGATTTCTCTGTGCAGGAAGAGTGTTATCAACTTTAGGAAATACACAAACAGAGCTCCAAAATATTGCCGATATATATGTAAGTATGTCGTCAATTTAGTGGCTGTGTTAGTTTCTCGTGGTATCAGCAACTTACTTCAGTTTATATGTTAGCGCTCTTACGTGATTGTGACAATTACGAATCCATCAGAGTCTCTGCTCACTGAGCTGCGGAAAGTGGAGGTTTGTGTTTCTGGATCTTCATATGATTAATCATTATAATCCGCTAGATTTTAGTTACCAATTATTTTGTTTCTGTATTGCTGATGCAGGAGATGAAACTTCAATGTGATGGAAAAAGGTACTTTATTGTTTATTCCATTAAAAAATTTGTCATTGAAGTCAATGTTTGTTGATTGCCTCCATTATTTAGAGAGGCGTACGAATACATGGTGTCACAACACAAAGAGAAGGGAAAGTTGAGAAGTGGTAAGGCTGAAACTTCAGAGGTGCAAGAAGCTCAAGATGAGTACAAGGAGATGGTTAGGGTTTGTGCGTTCCGTGTAAAATCACTTAAGGAGGGACAATGTCGTAGTCTTTTGACACAGGCTACTCGTCATCATGCTGCACAGGTGCCATTTTTTTAGAGGTGGCAAATTGGGCAGGACTGGTAACAGGTCATAATGGTTTACTTCTGGTTTGGACTGACCCAAAACATTTTTTTTTCCTATTTATTTTTCTATAGATAGATGGTGATACAGATATGATTAAAAAGTTAAATGATTTCAGAGTTAAATTAAAATTTTCAACCAAAATGATTTGGAGGTTTCTTGCACTAGAAATACACTTTGGAACCTTTTAGTATTTGCCAAAAACTTTGAGTCGTTAGAGATAAAACATAATCCTAATTGACCTGTTCATTTATCCGATGAGTCGAAATGGCCACCTCGATATAGTATGCCCAGTTCATGTCACTATCTTCTGACGTTCCTTTTAGGACATGAAGTTTAATTTGATTTTCCTCTCTACTCCCTTGAGCAGTTGGATTTCTTTCGCAAGGGATTGAAGGCTCTTGAAGCAGTTGATCCTATTATAAGAATTGTAGCCGAGAAGCACCGGATTGATTACCAACTCAGTGGACTTACCAATGGAAATGCTGGGGAGGGTGAAGCCATGAACACTTACGAGAATAACGATGACGGCGAATTGAGTTTTGACTATAGACGTACGAAGCAAGGGCTTGATAATATTGCCACATCATTGTATACAACGGAGGTAATATTCTTTTAACAGAAATCAGCCATGCTACTTTTGTCTATCTTCAACTACAAACCTTTGTATGTTGTACGTACTGATGTAAAATTGGGAATTTTGACCATGTACTTATGAATGGGTAGATATATCTCTAAGGGGTAAAAAAAAGTTTGTCAAAAAGGAAACAGCTCAATGGGTTGAAAGTTGCCCAAATTTTTCTTTTTAAAGTAAACCTTCTAAATCAGTTTACTCAAAAAGTTAGATCATTATCAAAAGGATATGAATAATGATGTCTGTAATCTTATATGACACTCTAACTTTCTATGAGATAATTGGACAAGAAGTGATTAACATGTAGTATAAAATCTACCAGATTTTGACCCGAACCCGTCTGACCTGCTCATTTTTCCACCTATAATTGTACGATAATATCTAAAGTAGTGACGATCTTTAGTTTAGTTATGTGCTGTCTAGATTTTTGTTGAATTTTGGTATGTATAAAAAAACCTAACTTTGGTCCAGCCTATATCTCTAGATCCCTCGTCATCTTTCGTTTTTCTAGCTCCCTGTAAAAACATAACGTAATAAACTACTTATTGGAAAGTCTAGTAACACTGCGGGATATATAAAACCATCTATGTGATAATATGTCATGAGAAATTCTGTTCATGTGTTCACATACACTGAGAATGAAATATAACCATCCATGTGCCAATATCATTAGCAGCTTCATCCATATTTTCGCATTCACTGTTTTGTTGATTTAGAAGAAACGGAAAGTTGGAAACATTTCCAGTTACTTTAATGAGCTGCTTTTTGCAGGTAGACCGGCCAGATATACCAAATCTTCAAGTTCCAACATTAGAAGAAAGGGAGGTATGCAAAAGTAAGCATTTATAATCAGTGTTTTACATAAGATTATCTTATACATTTGTGTTCTGCAGATAAATTCTTATAAACATCAAGGAGATTTTGGTAGGCATAATCGTGTGAGCAGTTATTCGGCCCCATTATACCCAGAGAAGTTAGCAGATTCATCTGAAAGGCCAAAAGAAGCACTACCTCAACGGAAATTTCACTCTTATGTGTTACCATCTCCTGTTGATACCAAAAGTCCAATTTCGAATACACCTACCTCTGTTCCTCAGACCAATCCTTTCACCAAGTTGCAAAAACCATTGCCGGCGGACCATGAGAAACATGAAAGAGATTTTGTTAACGATAACGTTTCAACATCTACATCTACTTCTACCTCTAAAACCCAATCTACAATAAAAGATGGTAACGGCACCGATTCCTCCATCCAGTTACCTGCTCCTTCTGGTGAAAGATTTTCACATTCCCATAGTGGATTTGATAGTAATACAGTGAAAAGACAAGCTTACTCTGGTCCATTGCCACCGACTAAAGCGTTTTCCGGTAAGATTGCATCCACTACCGAAATTCCTCAGATGCGTACAGTTGTATCTCGTAGCGCTTCACCTCCGCCTCTATTATCACCCAGAATAAGCGAGCTTCATGAGCTTCCTAGGCCTCCGAAACCTGCAGTGTCTTGTACTGGTGTGACTGGAGGACATTCAGGCCCTTTGCTTAGAAAGAATTCAGAGTTATTGCCAGCGAATAGAGGCACTTCTGCATCTATTCTTCCGCCTCCTCCTCTAGTTGTTTCCAGAAGTTTTTCTATTCACTCTAGCAACCCAAGTGCGATGGTTCCAAAACGGGTCCAGTCTTCACAAATAACAGGCGGCAGGCCTGATGAAGTGCTATCTCCTCCTCTCACACCCATTTTGCTTTCCAACATGAAGTCTACAAGCCGCACATAGGGTATTCCGATACTAATTTTCTACTTGGTGATTTGTAAATTCTTATTATTAAAGTAATAATAATAATTAATATATAACACGACAAATTGGAGGGATGTTTGAAATTGGATTAAACTGATTTTTCAAATTGATTATGACTGTTTACTATCTAACCAGAAGCAGCTTTTGAATACCCAAACATTAAAAATTTGTTATGCGTTTTGCGTAAGACTGTTAAGTGTATTAATGTTCTGATTGAATGGTCCTTGCAGGGGGAAGCTGATTTGTGGTAGAAGTGAACATAGGTTTTATTAAAGTTCCACGGTCATTTTATATTGTTTCTTCAGAGTCTTGGTTTATAGAGAAAATGTCTGTAAATATAATGACATCTTGACTGTCTTGGTTAATACACAGCACGAAGATCTAAATTAAACTTAAGTTGTGTTTGTTTAATTAGTTGTTTATCTGTCATAAAATTTATTTACAAATCAACCAGAACTCTACGTTCGTGTTGTAACATCTCAAAATAATGATTTCATCCGACGTGAAATAAAATAGGAGCAGAGGGTTGAAACTTGATAATGATATCGTTAAATTTGTTTTGCTATACAATTAATGTTCATGTGATATTATGATGTATACCCTAAAAATGTATACGTTATACAAATGAAAAACTATATACATGTTTGAAGGAGATTACCTGTAAAATCTCATATCTTGTGTTTATGGGGTTATATCTATATAGATGTAAAACTCATGGCAATAAAAATAAGCAAGTGATGCATTCGATTTTAGATTATAAAAGATGGTCAATGATTTATCATCATTAGATAAAAGTCATAAGAACAATGAGATGATGACTTCTTCCGATGTTATAGTGAGGAAGTGTCAACAAGGCACGGTAAGATATCTTCATGTGTTTAATTTGATTTCATCATAAAAAATTCGATATTTGAATCTATATCATGCTGGATATGAATTATTAATTTGTCAATCATGTTTGATGAATACGATTTGGTGAAAAATGAGAAAAACTGATAGTTAAATCCTTTTCGTTGGATTGTTAGGGTCACCAACTCACATTACCCAAGCCATAAGCCGTTCTAGAAGAACAGAAATGACTTGAAAATCATCATACAGTACTCAAAATTTGAAAATTGTAACACAAAAGCAATTCCAAATTATGATGACATCGTTTAATTTATAAGGCATAAGTTTTTAAAATTTTAAAATAATATATGATGTAACATTATATAGACAACTAGTGTTTAATTCTGTGCGATGCACGACATTGTAAACATCATCATATATTTATGTAGTGAATATTATAAAATAAAACAAAATAAAAAATTTCATAGGTAAATTTGATTGTGTAGCATAAAGTAATCTAAATAACTTTTTGTTACACGAAAAGGTGATATATAATTTTTTTTATTAGTTAGTTACAAACCCATTTTTTAAGAGTCCTCTTGACATCCTTTGATCTCCTTATTGAGTATTCTAATACGTTTTATGTTATTCACAATGAAAAAAAAATTAAAAGATTAGTAAACATGAATAATGAACGAAATTACATAATTATATCGGAGATCCACGTATGATATCTTTAAAAACATCTAACAAAGACGCCAGGTTAAGTATTACAGTAATATATTTGATCTATATATTTTACCATTAACTTATACATGAGAAATCTATAAGAACACATTAAGTATTTAACCTTATTTACTAACATTTAAGTTAGACCATGTTGTTCATTTGTTTGTACAATTTTCGTTAAGTACTCGTTGTGAATTCTGAAAGATATTGAAACAACACTAACACCAAAAATAAAAATATATTAAACCAACAATAATTACACAAAAACATCATTTTAGTATAAAAGTTTAATAATCACACTACCCGTAATGAAGAAAGGATACAAAATTTCATTGTAAACCTAAAAATAATAATATTGAAACAACACTTAATACAATAAAATATTGTCAAACACTGATATACAAATATATCTATGAATAATCAGTTATAGTTAGATCACCATTTATTTCCTAAATGTATAATTACATGGACATAGTATGTGTTAATGGATCATACATGACGATGAGAAGAAACTGTAATTCCAATTGGATGAATTTTGATGAAATAAATAGAGAATAACTATGAACAAAGATTAGAAATTTACGAATTGATAAGAAAAAGATATGTATGATCATATTTCAATAAAAGTCTTTAGATGTCGTCAATTAACAGGTTTAAAAGAAATTCAATATAAAAAAAGGGAAGAAGAAAAAAAAAGATGATTCAATAAAAGATTATGAAAAAGTGAAAACTGTAGAAATATTTATTGTCGGTCCCATATAAAAGGTTTTATTTTAATGACAGTGTTAATGGCCGAGTAAATAATAATATGCTAATTTCTTTTGGCAAATCCAATATTCTTCAGTAACACATACCCTTTAAGAATTCACTAAATCATCCCGTATCATATTGTAGCTTGTAGAGTCCATCCACATAAACAAGGAGAAAAACCTTTTGATATATTTAAAAGATGTATCATGCTTTATAATAAAATATTTATCTATTATTTTGATTAATTAACATGTATATACAATACATATATTGTATAAAATTATTATTTTTTGTTAAAATAGTCAAACATTTAATATGTAAATAATCAACTAATTAATGGTATTGTTTGAGGTAAATAATTTAACTTTTTTATATTAAAATAATAAACAATGAAAGTTTAGTCAAGAGTAAGTTTAAGGGTTAAATGCTAAACAAATTTAAATAACTAAATCGATAACTTGATAAAAGTTAGAGAATTAAATTATTATTAAACCTTATCAATTATTTAAACATCATTAATGATACATACTCAAACGGTTAACAAGTACTTGAAAAAGCTATTTAAAAATTGTCAAACATAATAAAGCGACTAAGTTTTGTTTAACTCATAAATTAAGGTGTAATTCTTTTTGAAAGGTTATAACGGAAAAAATAAGAAAATTGATCGAGTAAACTATTATTAATCTTACACCTTTATAAATTTTTTAACCATTTTCTTCAATAAGTTCAATTTTTAAAGAACGAAAATAACATAAATACCTTTACCTAATTTTAGAAACGACATAGATATTAATTAAATTATATGTAATTTAGTCCATAAATAAACAAGTGTATATTTGAAAAACATATTTATAAAATTAATAAATAAAAATAAAAGTTCCATTGTTTTGCGCGAGTATCCGGTAGTCTATCGAAAATTACTTAATACATTTAGTAGCTCTTAGAAAATAAAATAAGATTGGACCAAAGCCAAACTACTGTCTAGTGGGATCAAATCCTTTGGATTGGAGGTAGGAGCACAACAACAATAATGGCGATAATTCAAGCACCTGCCGGTTGCTGCTGCAACCTTCATTTTCCCAATTCTTCTTCTTCTCCTCCAATTCGCAATAGTATTTCAACTTTCCCATCACACTCTTTTCTAACCTCCTCCATTAACACTACCACTCGCAAATACCTCACACCTTCATGCTCCCTTCTCGACGATGGTATATCAGGTGACACCACACTTATTATACAGTAGTCAACTGTATCTGTTATCTCAATTATATAGTATTGCTAGTTGCTCCTTTGCACACCAAGTGTTTGATAAAACTCCTTCACATGTTTATGTTTGATATCACTTTGTACATACAATCTTACTGTTTGGTGCGTTTTTCGTCTAAAATAAGATAAAAAGCACTAGTATCCAGATACTTGAGAAGTGCCTATTGCTTTTTTGAAAACGCACTAAGTTGTAAGCCCGTAAAATATGCACGCCTACACACCCCCGAGAAAAGTTTGTTACTATCGTCAATTGTCATCAAGATGTTTCATGTATTTGCTCTGTAAACTGTTAGCTTTGTATAATTGTGAACATTATACATGCTTTATATTCATGTTTTACGTCTTTCTGTAATGAAGGTTCTGCCGTTCAAGCTCTTGAGATTGATCCCATGCTAGCTGTCAAGGTGAATCTATCTCTCATATGTCATCAATCTAATACGGTATTAAATTATAAGTAACTAAACGCCTAGGATTAAGTCCATGCCTTTTAATCATCTTGATGGAAAAAATAAGATGTGACATCATTCAATGTATTGTTGTTTATAATATAAGTAGTATTATCGTAACGGTTCAGTTTCTGTATTTAGAAGAAGGCAATGGAAGTATCACCTGGATTAAAAGGAACTTCCTTATATCTTGTTGGTAAGTTCTCGTGTCTCCTACTGTTTTGAGGAAAATATTTGTGCATGTTGAAAAACTTTTCCTGTTTTTGAGATATTAACAGGCATAAACAGCACTATGAAAGCAAGAGTCGGGAAGCTTTTGGCAGATGTACTCCGGTATTACTATTTTGACAGGTAATTTTTGTCTTCAAATTTGTTTTTTAGTAACAGTGATTATTGTAAAGACATGGTAGCTTGAATCCAGTGATAATTTGGTTGTGGAAGCTGCTGGTGGTGAAGCTGGGGTAAAACAACTTCTAGATATGGATAAAGCTGGATTCCGTGAATCAGAGGTGATTTCTATAATTCTAGTTTATGTTTTCTTTGGATTAGCAGTGTAATTAGACTAATTGACTCAACCAATTTTTCCAGTCAAAGGAGTTAATTTAGACCCATTATGGATAAACGGGTCATTTTGGGTAATACTAAAACGTGTAAAGGGTCGAATGAGTAAACTTAAGATAATTAGCTACTTTGAAAAGTGACCAATGGGGTCACCCAGAAGACCAAAGTGTCTTTTGAGTGCGTAAAACCTTCTAAATCGTTTTATATCAGATCTCATTCTCATTGTAACCAAAGGGCCTATGGCACGTTATCGAGGTAACCCAACAACCAAAAGGTTGTGGCTTCAAGTCTCACTTGAGACAAATGTGTAATAAAGTGTGTGATGTGTATCTTTGCATTGAAAAATAAAAATAAAAATTAGATTATCATTGTAACAATAAAGTTGTTATGATCATACTTAAAGCATCAAGTATTAGTCTAAGAAAAGAAAAGATAAAATGGTGCTTGCCGGTACAGACAGTTACCCAGTTGACCCATTACTCAACCCACCCTACCGACCCAGTTTGTCTCCTCTACTTTAAGTACTCAGAATGTTGGACGTATTTCAGTGGGAATATGCTAATATTACCATATGTTTGTTGTAAATGATCTATTGGACGATTGGGTAACTGGACGAACTTCCTGCAGACTGAAGTGTTGAGGCAATTATCATCAATGGGTCGAATGGTTGTATCTGCTGGAGATGGTGCTGTTCAGAGCTCAACCAACTTGTATGTGTTTAGAGCTTCTAATCATCTTAAGGTTGTTGAAAGTTTTACTTATTTTCTTCCAATTCAACTAAAATTACAGCATGTTGTAGGTCACTTTTGAGACATGGTATCTCAATTTGGATAGAGGTTCCTTTGGATATTGTAGCCAAGGAAATAGTAGAAGATGGGGTTCGACTTATTGGAACAGAGATTTCACCTTCCGCATCTCGTTCAGAGGTATGCCTCAATGTCACTGGATGCTTGATAGTAAGTTTAAGACATCCTAAAGAGCCACATAAGTATAAAAAGTCAAAGACAGCCATCCAAGTTTCTTGTAGTTGTCGGTTTACCAAATCCGGTTTATGATAACCATTATACCTTTCAGCATAATTTGAATTTAAAGATTTTAGATGAAAAGTTTTCTTGAAGTAAGCGGCATATAATTGGAGAAAAAATTAAATTAGCATTTTAATGTAAAATCAGTGCAACAAGACCTTTAGGTCTGACCACAAAAAAATGTAATACGTGGTAGTTTTGTAGTTTTTTGATTATGTCTAAACGACGGTACTTGAAAGTTGGGTGATCTTCTTTACCGATATGTTTATAGTTGATGGCCTTCTTTGATGATGGTTTTATAGTTGAGTACCCTTTTTTACGACTCTTGTCAAACTTCGGTGGCCTCCTTGTATAAACCACAATAAGACGACTAATCTCCATCTCAGATAGGATACTAGCTACTGATTTAACCTTTGTATGAATGATAAATAGGTGGTAAGCCAGCTAGCTGTGATTTACGAAGCATTAAGAAAAGGATATGCAATAGCTGATACAACCATTTCACTCCAGAGTATGTCATGACAAAAGTAGTTATCTTGTATACCAGATGGATGTTATTAGTCGTTAAAGATTTGTTTGTGTTAGCAGAAGTTGCGGGTTTATTGGGTTATGATGATCTAGAAGCTGTTAGCCCTGAAGACGTGGGCTTGGAGGTGAAACCACACATCGATAACTTTACTATTTAAAACGGTATATACATACATACGCCAACATAATTTTGTCTCCTTGTTGGTGCTTTCGTAGGTGCTGACGGAGTTAGAAAAACTTATCCGAGTAAAGAAGATGATGGAAGACGCTGCCAGGCCATTTTAAGGCATTATGTGATGCAACAAACAAAGCTTCTTGTAATCTTGTGTGTTGTGGTGATTAATACAATGTAATTTAGCATATGCCATTTCTGATTATAATCTCTTTCAAAACGTATAACAATTAAGAACTTTTGTCCAATCTTTCAAATGTGAAATAATAAATTAGTAACGGAGCCAGAAACTATGTGAATATAAAAGATCATGTTGTAATTTTTATCTTGAAGAAACATACGGAGTATTAGTTAGTAAAAAAATTCATGCTAAATTGTTTTACACATTAGAGACAACTGTACACCTTACGTCCTAACCAAATTTCCTTCATCAAGTTTATCCTGAAACTTTTTTACAATTATTTAGATATAAAGATATTATAAAATGTTAAAATTTAAAAGAATTGTTTTGTTTTGACGAAGACGTGCCATTGTCATAAAGTTCTCAAACAAATCACAAACTGTGGGTCTTCATCCTTAGCTGTCACCCTCGTGTCATCTGCCAGAAAACCTTGCACCGAACTCTAGTCCTTTAAAACAAATTTTACCTATTCGTATATAAAATTTCAAAAAACTTTTATTAAAAATATTTCAGTAACTTTATAACTCTAATGTTAATCGTTATTTATCGTTATATAGATAGTAAACGAATATATATTCCGTTCTCTTTATTACATTAATGTTTAGATGCATCTGGCAGTACCGAAAATAACTCATCAATTTAAAGATTACGAGTTCAAGTCTCATTTTATGTATACATATTTATCGTGTAAGTAGATAATATGTTGGTTTGTTGTAGGTGTTTTGGTTTAAGAAAATAAAAGTTTAATGATCAGATACATGTTAGCTGTAGGAGGTTGGGTTTAAAAAGAAAGAGTAAATTGTACTACCGTACCATAACAACCTAATTTATTTAAATTTTCTTTTTATAAAAGAGAAGAGTAATTTGTACAACAGTACTATAAACAACCTAATTTCTTCAAGTTTTCCTTTCAGACTTTTTTATATAAAATGCCAATTTATCTTATAATTATATTATATTAGGAAAAAAAATGCTGACTTTCTATATCCGACCATTATTACCATTTGTATATTAGGAGCTAGAATGCTATGTTATTATCCATTAAATTAAAAAAAATTAAAAAAATTACTTAAATAAAAAACAAATACTGTAGTTATACAAGTCATGTTACGGCCTTCACGGAGGAATAAAAGAAAACAATAGACGTGTCCTTGTATCTTAGCCGGTTCGCATGCAAATCAGAAACGAAAACGTTTTTACTTGAAAAGTATTAACCCTCAAAATTGGATAAAATTACGCTTAAACCAAACTCCATTCTTCACGTAAAATACCCCCTACCCCCACCCGATTCCTTCATATCTTTTCTACCCCTTTCCTTTCCTTCTTTTCCGACGTGCTGCTGCGCTGCTCCAAAATCCCCCAATATAGGAGCAGCCGGAACCGGAGCTGGAGAATATTATATATTCATACAATAAATTTGAAAGATATACAGTGCCTGCTTATGGATTCTAATGAAGAAACAAAAGTATAAACTATTATTAATCAATTAAAATACGAAACCTACTGTTCAATTCATCTTTTACTTTATCTCTTTCTTATTTTTCGATTCTACATTCTCATCTTCTGCTTTTCAAATTTGATTGCTGTATCTAACATTATTGCATTGCATCACACTAGTTGATTACCGATTGATAACGCTACCGCTTGAATTATTACCGAGGTACTTGTTTTCCTCATCGGTGTTGATATTTTGCATCACCGAATCACTTTGGATTCTTTGTTTCTGTAATTGACCTAATTTCAATCATCAATTGAAGTAGGATTAGCTTCAAAATGAACTCCGATCTGATTTTGTGTACTATATTCATCTCTCTGTATGTAATCATTGCTGTTTTGTGTTATCCGATTACTGCCGTGGTCCTACTTACAGTTCTGTTTCGTTCTGGGTTATCGGTCTGATATTAAACCTGCATGATCTGCAGATTTTGATTTGCTGATATTGTTTATATGAATTGACAATGTGTAAGCTGAAAATAACTTATAAATGTTTTTTGTTTGATTTCAGACATGGATATTGATTTGGCTGAACGGATTGAGTCGGTTGTGTATCGATTTGTAAGTCAAAGGTCTTGATATTCATTAATCAGCATTCTCAGCTTCTACACAATCATCATGAGTTCAGCAGAAAAGAGAAAAGGATTTGTTGATTAATTTGCAGATGCTAGTTTGTGTTTTTAGTTTAATGTTTTGATTGAACATTGTTGCTTAAGAACAATGTGTTTGGTAGTTTGATCGAAAATTAGGAAAATATAGAGTGTGGCATCTCCCAAGAGGGAAGAGATTGATAAGAATAAGCTTGCTTAGGTGTTTGGCGTAAGATTTTTGTATTATGGGATTGCCACAAGATCCATACATTGGGACTTCTGAGGTTTCAGGTACATCGAACACCTTGGAGGACAGTTTGCCTATAAGTGATGAGGGCATTTGTAATTTGAATGAGGTGAAATCGGAGAATGTACGAGAAAGCTCTTTGGACAAGTTTGAATTTCCAGATGTTGTAATTAAAGAGTGCAGTGATGGTCTAAGAATTGGTTTGAATAATAAGTTTGATTTGTCAGCACCTAAACCTATAAAAAATGTTAGGACTTCATTTTCTAGAATTGTGGGATTTGAATCTGATATGAAAGATATGTCCTCAGACTCGTTTGATGAAGCTTCGACCGGGAGGGGTAATGTCAACTTGAATGAGGATAAGATTAGTGTGTCTGTGGCCAGGAAGAGAATGCTGTCACCGTTGAACAATATACTTTCTTCCCAAGACAGTGATCATATAGATATTGGCAGTGGCCATATGGAAACTGATGATCAAAAGGTGAAAAATTATAAGAAAGCTAATATAGGAATGAGTAATCATTCCTCTAATTTTGTGTGGCCTGTATCTGATCACTCTGAGCAGAGTTTATTGCATAATTACAACTGTTCACCTTCTCGTATATCTACAGATGGGCCAGTTCTCGAGGAAAGTGAAGTGAAATCTCCTTATTTTCTACCAGGGTTTAAGGATTTTAAAGCCTCAAGTAAACGAAAATTGCAGACCAGGCCTATATCAATACCTGCAGACGATGTGACGTTGATGTGTTCCTCGTCTCCCCTAGGTCCAAAATTTTCAAACAATGTGGAGAAATCAGATAGAGATATGATCTCGGGTACCGTATTTTCATCAAGTGAAGTGGATTATGGAATGCCAAGCAAGTCACTTGAAGAAATCGGTTATTTATGTGATGAGATTGGGACCTGTTCTCCTAAAAGTTACACAGGAAAGAGCTGGCCTTTCCACAAAGATTCGGGATTTAGTCCCCATATTCCGAAGTTAAAGGGAAAATCAAGGGGTTTCTCTGTTAGGAGGTCGTTGGTTGGGTCTTTTGAAGAATCACTGTTATCTGGCCGGCTTTCATCAGGAGATGTTAGTAAGGTTGGCACTATGTTTTTGTGTTGTGTTGCATACATTTAGGGGTTATCTCTAATACACTGCACATCTATGTGCAGAAAATTGATGGTTTTCTGGCTGTATTAAGTGTAAGTGGGGGGAGCTTCTCACCAAAAGCAAGGAAACTTCCATTTGCAGTTACAAGTGTTGATGGAGATAGTTACTTACTGTACCATGCTTCAATAGATCTTGCAGGGAATTCCTCATCAAGCCAATATCGGAAAGGTCGCCTTCGTAATGATGGTTCTCAAACCCGTTTGCGTATTCCAATGAAAGGGCGTATTCAACTGGTACATTAGATGTTCTTTAAACTTGGATGAGCTTATGAACTGTTTTAGTGTTTACAAGTTATTTATGTTGCTTTTGCTAATCAATTCTATGGATTAAGTGCCATATTGTCTTATCTAAACTTGTGGATCTTGTTTGATTCTTTCACAGGTTTTAAGCAATCCAGAGAAGACACCTCTTCATACATTCTTCTGTAATTATGACTTGAGTGACATGCCATCTGGCACAAAGGTGAATTAATATCAAGACCACCTAACGTTAATATTCTCAACATGCCATAATGACATTAATACTTTCTTGTGATTATTCTTTATAGACTTAAAAGAATCGACACAACAAAAAAGCATGCACTTTTTAAGCAGCTAAAATAGTGCATCATTGTAAATTTACAAATTGGAAAATACACTATTTTTCACTAACTGGTGGATCAGAAAGTAAATTTTAAATTATTAATAATATCGTTTCATGATGTAGACTTTCTTACGGCATAAGGTCACCCTTGATTCATCCAGTCCAACTCAAAGTTCAGAAAGTCAAACCACCACAGGAAGTGGACGTGCAGGTTGCAATAGTTTTGCTTGCCAGGTGGATGGACATCTGGCTTCCCGCTGGGATGATACGAGCCAACATGGAACTTCCGATAAATGTAAAAGATTATTCTCAAGGGTTAATGAAAATACTGCTGCTGTTGGTGCACTACGCTATGCTCTACATCTTCGTTTTCTTTGTCCTCATAGGAAATGCTCAAAATTGGTTCAGAAATCTAAATCTGATCCTTTATGTACATCTCAACAAAATAGTTTAGATAATGATGGGGATCGGAAGTTTTTCTTATGCAGTGATTTGAAGGTGGTGTTTCCACAACGTCATTCAGATGATGATGAAGGGAGGGTATGTTCATACCATGCTTATATGATTTCATATTTGTCTATCAATTACGTGCATTGCTCATTAGGCATTTATCATGTTTGGTATGTAATTCATTTGTGCTGATGACAGTTAAATGTGGAATACCATTTCCCTGAAGATCCAAAGTACTTTGATATCGGCTGCTGACATGTATCTAATTGAGGTTGAAGAACATAGTATATGGTAATGAAAAATCATGATCTTGAAGAACAAGGGATTGGTCAATTTTGATTTATTATGTTGTGGTTAACTTGATTTGTGAGGAAGCAACTAAATGCAAATAGGAGTTAGGAAATAAATGTGAATGCCTGCACCTTTTTTTACATGGTACATGTATATGAAATGTGATTTACATTTCTTTCTAGGTTAGAAATATGATTTGGTTGTGTTGTATTTATTTGTTTTGCCAATACAATTGACATACAATGTGCATATGCTTTTTGCATGATACATGTATTATTGTATCTTTGTACATAATTGTTAACCAATTCACGCTAATCCTATTTAAATTACATCTAAAGTAGCTCTCAGATTTAATTAGACTTCTTATACTTCAAATTCCCTTTCTAACTTCCTGTCTCACATGATTGATAAACATACTTTTTCATCACACTAATAATGTATTGTAGATTTGTAGTTGTTGAATATGTTCCTCTATTCCATTATAACAGATGTAACAAACTTATTTTTATTTATTGGTTATATATATACTTATTATGTGATGATTGAGTTAGGGTTGTTCCCTACCACCACGCCATCTCCTAAAGAGTAAAGACTAGGAATGACTAGAGCTGAACAAAAACCGGGTTTTTCAAAAATCGGTTCGGGTTCAAAAACCGGACCGTTTTTTTTTTAATAGTATAAAACCGGTTTTTACAAAAACCGGGTTGGAACCGGCCTTCAAAAACCCTAACTGGGTGAAACCGGTTTGGACCGGGTTGGAACCGGTTCGGGTTCAAAAACCGGGTTCAAACTGGTTTTTCCATAAAATGTCGTTTTTTTCGAGCGTTAAGCGTTTTAGGTAAAAACAATGTATTCTTCAAAAAAAATTCGATAGAATGCTAGTACATTAGGTATGGAAACCTAACTTAACAATAACTTAAAACAAAGTCTTCTAAATCTTCATCAAAATATTATTGAAACCAATAATTCTATATAATTCAATATTCTCCGAGCGTTAAGCGTTTTAGGAAAAACTAACTTATTCTTCAAAAAAAATTCGATAGAATAGTAGTACATTAGGTATGGAAACATAACTTAACATTAACTTAAAACAAAGTCTTCTAAATCTTCATAAAAATATTCTTGAAACAAATAAGTCTTCATAATCTTCAAAATCATCAAAAATCTTTAACTTTTATTAATCTTCAATTCTTCTAACATTTTCAATTTGGGTAGTCTTCAAATGTCCAAATCTTCTTCGGAGGAAGCCTCTCGCAAAGCTTCATCGAGAGCAATTTCTTCATCGGAAAGTGATATTGCCATACCCGCTTCCACCTCGATATCGTGTATATCTCCTTCGTATTCCATTTCACCTTCAAGATTTGAAACGTTTTGTATACGTTCCGCGGCGTCTAAGTGATCCTTCAAGCATATACACATCTCTAATGAGGCCGGTGTGAGTTTTGTTCTTCGTATAGATAGTACCCTGCCACTAAGAGAAAAAGCGGATTCCGAAGCTACCGTAGAAGCTTGGACGGTTAGTAAATCTCGGGCCATGATGGTTAGAATGAGAAATTGAGATTCCCTCCTTTTCCACCAAGCCAAAATATCAAAATTTGCGAATTCTTCGGTAGGTATTGAGGATAAAAAATCCGTTCCTGTATATCTCCCATATTCGCTAGTGGCACTTTGGTCACCATCACCCCTTGCCCGTTTATGGTTTTCTTGTCTTAAACTATTATATAAGTTAATCTCGGGATCTTGGGAAGAAGATGAAGCAAACATTGTGGAAGCCGGATTTATAGAAACCATTGTTGTTGAACTAAATTTTTGAAAATAATGACCAAATAAATCTTTAAAAGATTTGTTAAAATATGATTTTGTATTTTGTGCAAAAAGTGGATTATCATCATTCAAATCCAAATTAAAACAAATGTTATCGATAAGTAATTCCACCCCGGAAATGTTCAAACATGGGTTTAACGCGGCGGCGCAACTAATTACCGGTGGTATTTTTCTAAAATATTTTCTTAGTTTTTCTTTCACGGGAGCCACCATTATTGCATATACATCACCCCAAAATTCGTATTCGCATAGTTTTGAACTCATTAAATATATTTGCTTAAGTACCAAATGACTCGTGGGATAATAAACACACGATAATAAAGTAGTTGCAATTTTAAAAACTTTGAGCAATTCGGTTATCTTTTGAATAACCTCCCAATAGTCGGAGGAAAATGATGTTGCAAGGCCTTTTTGAACAAGTAGATCATGAAAAACGGTTAAAGTGTCGCGTTGCCGTAAACCACATATAAACATGTTGTAAGTCGAATTCCATCTTACGGGCATGTCCCAATTAGGGGTTACAAAAATGGAATCCGTTTCTTTACATAATCTCATATAATGTTTGTATCTAGCCTTACCCGAACAAAATATATCTTGTAACATAGTTTTATACGCGTTTTTTACAACCATTATTTGTTGAACCGCTAGTCCGTCTTGCACAACCAAGTTAATGATGTGTGCAACACATCTACTATGGTAGAAAATGCCTTTCAAAGGTGGTTGGTATTTTAGTATTAACCTTTGAACGGCGTTTGTATTATTAGTTGCATTATCAAACGAGATTGAAAAAACCTTTTGTTCTATTTTAAACATTTTCATTACATCTCGTAACATGTAAAATAAGTTTTTACCTGTATGAGGATAGTCAAAGTTTTCAAAAGCAACGGTACGTTTCATCATTTGCCAAGTTGAGGGATCAACCCAATGTGCGGTAACACAAAGGTATGAACCGGGAAAACCATGAGGAGCCGACCATACATCGGTTGCTAATGATACATTTGTATTTAAGTTTTCAAAACCGATTATTAGTTGAGTTTTAGCATTTTTTCACAATTTAAGAGCATCACGTCTAAGAGTAAGACGACTTACATGATTATATCGCGGTTGAAGAGTATCTTGAATGACCTTAGTAAGCCGAGGGTTGTCGAAGTGGTTGAACGGCAAAGTTTCTTGAATCACAAAGCCGGCAAATGCTTCTCAACACCGCTCCGCTTGATATGCAAAAATACCCCCATCCCGTGACATAGTTGCTTGACCCGACTCGGGATTACTTTTGACTCTATCACAATACTTTGAGGTATGTGATTTCAAAGTAGTGTTTGAGTCAGCTTTCAAAAATTTACCGCAAAGTTTACAAAATGCCTTCGTGGAACCATCCGACAATAACACTTTGTCGAAATTACACCAAATCTTCGGATTTCGTTTGGTTACCAAAACTTGAACAATAGTTGGTGCATTTGAAGAACCAACACCGGCGGAAGTTGAAGAAGATTGAGTTGCCATTTTGATAGCGTTTTGAGAGGAGTAAAGAATTTTTTGAGAGTTTCATACGTAAATCGTAAGCGTTTTGAGTGTTTAAAAACTAGAATACGCAAGATTGAGTGTTGTGAATAAACCAAACCTAAGGTATCTATTTATACTAGTTTTAGGATGGCAAAATTGTAAAAAAAAGGTCAAATTTTGAAAAAAAACGGCTACATGTCCCAACAGCTAAAAACCGGTTCCAACCCGGTTTTTAAAACCGGTTTTCCAACCCAACCCGGTTCCAACCCGATTTTAAAACCGGTTTTCCAACCCGGTTTTGGAAAACCCGGTTCTGCAACGGTAACTTCCAACCCGATTTGAAAACTGGCAGTTTTCTAAAAACCTGAACCGGTTTTTCCAAAAACCGGTTTCTTTCGATTTCGGTTTCGGGTTCGGTTTTTTTGTTCATGCCTAAGAATGACGAACAAGAAAGTCACTAATAATATTATAAGGGTTAATAGCTCATCATTAAGGTCCAACCGTCCAACCATCTCCTGGACATTTAGGCCCAAAAAAGAGCCCACATAACCGCATGAAATGTGATGTAGTTTGGACAACATAAAATCACTAAACAGAGTTGCCACCACATTAGCTGACTGATTAATAAGAAAGTAAGGGTTCTAGTTCACAAATATTAGGTACTTCAAAACAAAGTTTTAGTTTGTAACAATCGACACCATTAGATACTTTAATTACTATAAGCAGAAACATACATACACGCCATATATTCCTCTAGTTTGCAACAAATGATATGTCCCTTCACTAGCCTGGACACAAAAGCTACCCAACCATTCATATCATATCTCACTCAAGAATGTTGGTATCTATATGACAGTACCAATTGGAAATATTACAGATGAAGATAACAAATAAAGAACATTTGAACTACCTATAGCCCCAAGGATACTAACAAACAGCAACTCCAAACATCAAAATGCTGACAAACACCAAATCATAAGCTCACGCATCGTGCAAGGATCTTCTATGTCCAATTTACTAGCGAAGACTGAAGATTTGGTTGATATTAAGCATAATCAAGACTTAATGATAATTTCAACATTCCTGGTGACATGAAAGATGACGAGAATAAAAATCAACACGATGAAGTCATTCTAATCAACAAATTAATTAGAGCAAAATCCAATAACGAACCAGAAAATAATAGCTAAAAGATGATTACTAAGTCCAAACAAGATCGGTTCAGTTTCAGGACTTGTCCCTCTTTCACATGATAATAAGCCATAACTAGTCGATTACTATTAATTATAAATCTAGCTTATACAATTCCAAAATTCACAGTAAAATCATAAGCATTCAAACACAATGTATGCAGAACATATTATGCAATAGACAAAAGAATTGATCAATATCAGCTCAATTAGATACCATACCATAACTATAACATTTTTAAACCAATAAAGGATGTTAAACCACCTTACATTACCTCATAAACCGTTCAGTCACCAAAATTGTTTCCAAAACCCTAACATTACTCAAAACCTAATTATCCTTATCATCATTTTTATCATTATTACTCGAAATACGCAATCCAAAAGAAACCGTACGGCCACGCGTCCTTGAAGGAAGAATGTTATCCAAATCAACCTCAGCCAATGGATCATCAGATAGATCATCATCATCGAAATCAGAATCATCATCAGATTCTTCAATCATCTTTCCTTTACCTTTATCATCCTTCATTATTCCTTTTCCCTTTCGATTGATTTCAATTGCGCCATTAGAATGCTCATCGTCCTCATCATCATCTTCATCGTCATCTTCAGAATCATTTTCGTCTTCTGCTTCGTAATCCTCTTCTTCGTCTTCATCGTCGCCATTTTCTTTGACGTTTTTTCCTTCGACGGCGGCGGCGGAGGTGGAGGTGTTATCGTTGTCTGAACGGAGTTTTTTCCTGTCGTCATCGTTACTGCTATTGTTGTCTAGGGTTTGGGCCGGTAGTTTTCGTTTGGAAGGGAGTACATTTGGTTCTTCATTACTCTTGAGCTCTGCCATTGCTAATGGCTTCTGAGAAGACCTCCAATTTTTTATTTTAGGGCTTTTAAGTTTTAAGTAATGACTCGTACTATAATCTTGTTGTTTGGATACGGGTTTCGGTATTTACTGGGCCGGCTAAGCATATTCTGGGCCGGGCCCATTAACCTTTTATTTTTCTTTCTTTGGAAAAAATAATAATGTGCATAGAATGTAAATGACATTTTCTAGATCTAGAATAGAATAAAGACTCGCGATATGTTACGTATTACTTTGGAAAGTGGCAAGCTCAAAAAAGACCATTTTCTCCCTGCGATTTTTACATTAAAGAGTTGCATTTTCACTCGAATGTTATATTATCAACTTAATTATTAGTATTGAAGAAATAATGGTCAATAATTTATACAAACTAGACTATATAGTTTTATACTTTTAGATATCAGTCAATACATGAATAATTGAATACTACTGTATCATATTTTTCAGAGTAAATAATAAACTAGTAACGCTACACTTTTAATTAAGAAAATTATAAAGAAAAAAAGAAGTTAGTATTGCATAAGTAGTGAATCAATGACATTAATTTTGTTGTTCTGTCTATCATATCTTTCTTCGTTATCTTGTGTCGTATCAATCTGTAAAAAGAAACTGATGGAGTAGTACGCTTAAATTGTTTGAAAAATGGTGATGATTTACTCTAACAATTTATTTCATCTATCGACTATCAGATAGATAGTTAACCTTTTACTTTTACCATTTGACGCTTTACTGTAAATATATATACAATATAATTAATAAGGGTAAAATGGTTAAAAATCAACCACTTAGCTATGATAAAAAAAGAAAAGGTGACATATCGTATGTCACTGTCTTTTTTTGTACGCTATTATATTTTATAATATTATACTGTATAATTTTATAAAGTATAATCAAGAATTTATGAAGAAAAAAAAATAGTGTACCATCATTCCCTTTCTAAAATAACAATTTTTTTGGGCTTTAAATAGATCATGTTTGACTTTTTGACTTGTATTTTTAGGAATTAGGAAGGAAGAAAAAAAAAAGGGTAGTAGACGGTGCCAAGTAATCAAGCCGAAAGAATGTGACGTGGCAGAAGCTGAATCTCGGCGGTGCAACTTTGCTGACGTGACCCCCTGCCCCACAAATATGGCATGTACCAGAAACGTGAATCAAAATGCCATTGCACCTCCCTCCCTCCGCCGTTGACTACTACTTTCCGGCCGTCAGTCAACGTTGCTAAAATATTACAAAAAGAAATTAAATTTAATTTAATTATTTAACATAAATGAATCCGAACCCCACAATTACCATTTCTTTTCACTCGTCACCTTCTTCATTGCTTTTATTTCCTCAAATTTTACTCACATTTTTAATTAACAGAAAACACAGTATATTTTGGTAATTTAATGGATGCATCATCATGTACAATGTTTCACCGAATAATTGCTAAAAATAGAAAGACCTTTAATTCTATTCACAGCCAACTCACACCGCTACTGCTACTCATCACATTTTTATAACATTTTACTAAAAAGGAATATTATGGAGCGAAACGATGAGTTTGGTTGTCGTTCAGGATACGAAATGCAATTGCAGATGAACTTTACTGGAGTTCGGGTGGAAGTTGGTGGCTCCGCTGCTGCGGCTGCTGCGGCAGAAGCCAGACGAAGGCGGAAGGTGGTGAATAAAGATAAGGGATTTTTTAAGAGGAAACGAAAGACGTTTTATCGTACTGATGGCTTTGTTCCTCCACCTCTCCCACCAAATGTATGATTTCTTGTTCTATATGGGTATGGTTTGTTGTAAAACAAAATTTATGGTAAAATTGTAGAAAAAAGAGAGGATAATACACACATATTTGATTACAGATAATCGCTAGCTGATTATCCAAGAAATATCTAAGAACAGAAAAAGGTGGTGGGTGATTTTGATATTAGTACATATATACTCTAATTAATACATGATAAAGACATTTTTGAATCATACTGAAGTTGATCTTGAAGATGAAATACAATGACTGTTATATCAGTCATTGTGGATCAAGTATTTAGACTATTTCAGAAAAAAAATTAAGAACAATTTTTTTTATTACTATTTATATTCATGTTCTATTATGAGATCTACTCGAGCAGAAAAGCTTAAGTATTTAATTTTGTTGGTTAAGTTTCCAGGATCAGTTAGAAAAATCGTTGTTATTTAATATCTCGAGTCATACTAGTACATAAAAGGGACGATCAGGTCTTTTTTGCATATTTCCAAAGGTGAAACAGAAATATAAACTTAATAATGGTTTATGGAGTTAGATTTACTCGAGTGATAAATATTTGGAAAATGGAAAACAAGTGGTAAGTTAAGAGTCAAAAACCATGTCAAAGGTCATTACTGTATCATTTCTTTGATAATCAACCTACTTTATATTATCATTACGATAAGTTTGGATACGTATATATATCAATATATATGTGTGTAGTTTTATTTTCGAGTGCTAGGATCTATGCTTATTCATGCATTAATAAGGCAGTTACTGTTAACTGTTGGCGCGTGCCTATAGAAAAAAGAAAGAAGTCGATGCGCCTTCCTTTTTATTAAAATTATCCAGTACTGTGGTAGTAGGACTAGAATCATATCGGTGGTGTTCTGTCATTTGTCGTCACTCGTTCAATTTAGTAAATAATCTGAAACTTCAGCACAGAATTTTAATAGTAGTTGTCGTTACTCGGACGTGTGTTCTTACCTTGAACCGCTTAAAAATGTTAAATTTTTGTCAAGTTGTTTACACGTATACGAGGGTAAAAAATATATTCCAATTAAATACATGGAAAAATAAATGAAGTAAAATAAAAGTGCTTCTAATTGTAGAAATATATGTTAGCACTTATGTATCTTATGGATTGTACATTTATATATGGTTATAAATGTAAGCACCTTCTGCAAGATTATAAGTGTGAACGATTTGGCAAAAGACACACAATTCTAAACCATGTGAAAAAAAAATTATGCAAACAGCATATTTGTTTCAGTGAAAGACTTCTTTTCCCTCTTCATAATCTTTCCTTCCTTCAACTCAACTAACAATGGATTTCTGATTTATATTAGATCGTTGATCAGGGGCGGTTGATGTTTCTGTTCTTCAAGAAGCTGCAAAACAGTGACGTCAACAATGTCGGCAGAACTGTATTGCCAAAGGTTTGATTGTATTTGATTTCTTATATGGTAATTAGTAAGTTTATCAATTATTGTCGGTTTAATTTGATTATTCAATTCAGATACCAGCGGAGACTCATCTACCTAGGCTCTCAAACAACCAAAGTATCATTTTACCTTTTATAGACATGGATGGTGTGGATGCATGGTCATTCAAGTTTAGGTTGGCCTGACTTATTCAATTATGCTAACACAGTTGAATTATGAGGAAAAGAATTGATAAACGGCATGTTGAAATTTTATTTGGTTATATTTCTTCATATTTAGAATTTTATTGGTTTCTTCTTTATATGCATTCTTTGCACAGGTACTGGGCAAATAACCAGAGCCGCATGTATGTGTTTGAAGGCACAGGTGTGTCATTCATACACTCTTAACTCTTTTCGTTGTCTAATGTTAAAAGTGTTTTCATGGTAAATGGTGGAGATACCTATTTGTCCCATATACTTATGAGCAGGTTGATGTGGGCTCTTTTTTAATCACCAATGGGTCAAATTAAAAGTATTTAGCTAAACATAAAAAGGATTGAATAGGATGAACTGGTCAAACAAGTTGAAAGTCTCCCGAAATATATACAAACTCCTAAATCGTTCTGTTCAGATCTTATTGTTGCCATAATATAGTTTCTGTAACTGTATATAATGAATTAAATATTTATAGATTGATTGTAAATTGGACAAAATAGTGTTATTGTGTCAACCCAGCCAAAAAAAAATAAAAATCTTGCTGTAATGAGTAAACGCTTACCTTTTGTAAATCATTGATCTTTTGCAGGGGAGTTCACTAAGAAACATAGACTGCAAATGGGTGACTATATGCTGCTGTACATGGATTTGGTGAATAGGAACTATGTATGCATCTTATACCAAATCCTTTAAATGTGAAGCTTTTTCATCTTCTATATTTGAATCAAAATCCTGCTTCTGCTTTTTAAACAGGTAATTCGAGGTGCTAAAGCTTGTGAAGTTGAAGGATGTAGAAACAACGAAGTGACTGCACTTAATGTTCCAGACAAAGTGCTGCCCAATGATACTGAAGCTGATCCCCCTGAAAACTATACCAACTTTCTTAATACGGAGGATATTCTGGGCACGAACTTTGTGAATAATAATTGCTACTTTAGTGATATTCTGAACTCCTTCAGCTCGTGGGATAATTTCATGACCAATTACCCAGCAACTCAACCGAGTATATCCTTTGATAATCTATCAGATGAGGATCTCTTACAGGTACAGGCGTGATGATGTTGCGTTTCATCTTGTAGGATTGTGTGTATATGGCGTGTACTTTATACTATCTGCAGGTAAAAACTAAACAGTGTAACATCAAGGTGTTTTGTTATGAATGTAATACAAGATGTCAGTAAATGCAGGATTGATGTGCTCGTTATATACATGTGTGGATGTTTTTGGCTAATTTGTGCTTGCATACTCGTTATCTAAATGCTTTAGTATCTTGATGATATTATACGACTTAACTGTGTGTACGCATAGAAGGTTACGTAGAATGATATCAATTATGGATTCTGAACTTGATGTGATTTTTGTATCTTGATTTTGTCAGCTTCTGATTTCTGAACATATGTTTAGTTTGGTTGTTCTTAGGCATCGCGATGCAATCATATCACATCTCAACTGGGCATGTATATTTCTAGGCTTTCACAGTTTTGGTATGTATATTCATAATGATATGCATACCCATTTGTTTAGCTTTTATAGCATAAGTTTAAAACATCACTGTTAAAATGATATAAGCAGGTAACTGGTATCATCTGATTTGGGATGTCTAAATATGTGCATAGGGGTTACGACATGCAACAATATCTTAAAGATGAATTTTGCACGAGCACCATTGTTAGTGTTGGTTGTAATGCACAGCTTAAAGCTCGCAACCCACCTTGTGGTCGCCCATTCGACTACCTTCAATTTAATTTACAATCACCGCCACATGCAAGTAATACTTTTAGCAGCCAACTTACTGGGATAGTTGTTTGTCTAAACCACCACCATCAGCCACCACTGCCTACAACTAATCACTGGTTTAGCATGTCAAAAAACCACACCACCATTTGTTATTGGTAAAAGTTAATTAGGCCTTTCCCAAAAAAAGCATCCATCAAACATTGACACATCAGCTCAGACCATCAATTTTTTTGGATCAGTAAATGGGCATGTACCCCAACTATCCACAACCCAAAAAGTATTTGAAAAAAAATGTCCTACCAACTACCGTTTCAATCATGCATTCTTCATTAAACATTAAAGATAACACCACAAACAGTAGAAACAGCAGGTAACAAAGATCAAAATAACATAAACATTAAAAGAAGTGCATGCTTTCACAGGCCAAAAGTATTATCATATAGTCTTTTCCCCATTATTTACCATGGGGGAAATAACATCCTGTCTTTTCGTGATAACAAAAACTGCTTCATTAATGAAGCGGAGGACAACATGATCCTCTTCAATACCAAAAAAATCGTCAGTGACAGCATAGAAACAATACAAGTTAAAACTCCACATCCTTTCTAGTGTACCAAAAGAAAGTTAACTCTCCAAAACTACTGTGGTGCCATGAAATGTATCCTATACTTATTGACTCACTTAAAGAAATAAGCATCCCAGGCTCCATAGCCTAACAAACATCTACGAAATAAGCATCCCAGGCTCCATAGCCTAACAAACATCTACGCCTCTGCAATCTCAGCAACTGGAGCAGCACCACCTGTAGTTGGCCTGCACATCACATGAAGTTAAAGGTTTAGCTCAAAACCAAATGGAATGGGCCAAGGTGACAAGTTGACCCATTTACGTGAGATTGTACATGGTAGATATAGGTTATTTTTATCTCCTAATGGGTCAAAACAGGTAGTAAAATAGAAATAAATTGCTTAAAAAAAAAAACAGGTAAGAAGTCACTTAAGCTGTAACTTTAATTGATAAAACCGCAATTTACTCGAAAAATCATATCATTATTGAAATAAAATAATTTCCACGATAATAGTTGACACAAGCCGAATTTAAATTAAATTTAAAAGTTTTGAACGAGAAGAGTCTTGGGTCAACCCAATTGACCAAGGCCGAAGCTGTACCAAAAGTTCTGTGTATGACCTCTTAACGAACCCACCCATCTTGCCACCTTTAGCAGAGATAAAATATTGTGCAAGAACAAATATGGGATGAAGTGATGAACTTACAGTCCAACAAACACTTTGAAAGCATCGTAAATTCCCCATTGAGCTCCAGTGAGAGTTCCAATCATGACAATACGCAGGGGAAGCCCTCTGGTGAACAAACCCCAAACTCCGAACTTCTTCACAGCCTGAAAGAAAAAGGAAGCAAACAATATGATGTTATAGCAGCCTTGATATGATAAAGGAGATTAGACATTTGCCAAGCAGAAGCACTCACATCACCAACGCTTGCTCCCTTGGCATTGTTAAGGAAGGAGACAAGGTTGTCAGCAGGATGAGATACAATAGCGCAGAGAACACCAGCGACATAACCACCAGCAAAACTAACTCCAAGTTGCATGGATTTGCTGCACTCATTCTTTGGTGTGGGGATGGCATACTTGTAAAGATTCTCCACAATAGTCTCAAATGAAGCAAACTTCATCATAGTATCTGTGTACATCAAAACAGTGAGACCAGATATAACAATGCATACATCTTTACTCTTGCACAACCAGCTGCTAAAAAAGCATCCTTTATTTTATTATGTGTTGCATAGCTTCTGCAACCAGATCCTAGTCAAGCTTGCATCTATTATCAAACTTCTTAAAGCTTCTAAAGTTTCACTCAAATCAACAAGTGACCAAATGTAAAGCTTATGCAACCCCTTTCTCCAGCATAAAAAATATAGGTTATTGTTCTGATATCATGTTTACTCCAATTGCCTTATTGCGGATTTTAAAAGGTTAACTAGTTGATAGTTAATAGATTGGACTTCTAATCCTCCAAAACAGTTATAAATAATTGACTTTTTCTAACTATAAAACTTCTCACCAACATTACTCTAGACCATATTACGAGTCAATACTTCCACTTGTTCATAGGAAAGAACACTTATTTAAAATTTCTAAGTTTTTTCCCTTGAGAACACAGTATAATAATGAACAATACAAATTGGCACAAAAACCAAAGGAATGTAAAATCCAGATATGCAAATGGCCTAGTGGAAATCATAAGCATCTTCATATCTGGGAGGATACAGCAAAATTGTAACAAACAGAAGAAGAATCATTTCTACCTCAGAGCGAGATATATATTGTTCTCTTTTACAAATATAACAATTTTGTTTCTTTTTTAGTTAGTTTATTTTTTTAGGAGGAACAAATTGGTTAACAAAAATACGAGCACGAATAATCGTGCATTTTAGATGCTTCAACTTACATGGTATCTGGCGCCCCCAAAGTGGTACCAATCCCTTGTACAACCTACCAAAATACAGCAAAGCTCATTGAGAAAACCCCTAAAAACAATAATTTGATATAGTTCCAAAGAGAAGAAAAAGAAAAATGATTAAACATTATGCATACCCAAGTGCGCCTTCAGATTTGATAAACTTTGGAAGTCCATCTCCCAAACCCCTGGCAAAACCAGGTTGTGTCTGGACACGAACCTTCACTGCCTCCATGGGACATAGAGCAACATCAGCAATTAGCTCTGCAGATGCTGAACCAGCAAGGTAGATCAAAGTCTTGTACTTGGCTGCATACTCTGGGCCAGCTATGTCAGAGTAATACTTCTTAAAGAATTCATAGAAGCCAAACTTGCAGGCACCCTGAGCACTATAACCAAGTAGGGTAGGAACCCATCCCCTAAAAAAGCCCCTTACACCCTGCTCCTTCAGCAATACCCCAAAACCAGACGAGATGCTCTTATATTTAACAGGGTCGATCTGAGTATTCAACAAAAGTACGAGATTAATAACATGTCCTAAATTTTTGTGCTAGAGACTGATATTATGAACACATGAGACCAGCAGGATAGAATGAACATGAAGCCAAAACTAGAACTTCTAACAGAATCAAATAGAACAATACATGCAAGTCATTTATGTTCAACAAGACACATCGTATCTTACTCGTTATACATTAACCTTGAACTGTTTAAAGATGGTCGGACATTCATAAGATTAATTGAAGAAATGAAACTGATAATAATATACAAAATATGGGTGCAATATATGTTTCTTTGAAGCGTCATATAAAAGTGAAGTTTCCTTAAAGGCCCAAAATCCCTCATACAAGGATTTACTGTCTCCTAGCATCTATTTTTTATTGAATAGTATAGGCATCTATTAAGATATATGCAAAAGTGAGACTGGAATCACTAGTACCACCATGAATTCTGGACCGTATTTATTAAAATACATTATGGGAGTGGTGTCTCCTCAATGGCAAAGCTCACGAAACTCAAGTCAACTCGATTAAGCTAAAAAAATACTCAAGTTGAGCGGTTCATGTCACCTCATCTCATGTTCAATTAGTTGTTATCTTGTTTTAGATATATCAGTCTTGTTTTAGAGGTTGACCAAATTGTTTTTATATATTAGTATAGGTAGTTGACCAAATTTCTTTTATATAATAGTATAGGTATATATGCATTTTTACAGTAAAAGTACTTATCATAAAATCTCACCATTCATCTATTTTCAGAATATAGACGATAAATCATAAGCGAAAGAACATGGACACTTTGTAACTACACAGATTTCAGAGTTCAGTGACCAATATGCACGTTATGAAGCATGCATATAAAACAATTTCATGCACGATATCAGATCAATTGCATAAACACTCATCGACTGTTCCCTCTTATAACTGCAAATGTTAGTGATATGAAGCACTTCTAATGTAAGAGTATAGACCTCTATAAATGTGTAATACTTAAAATAATAAGGAACTTGAAATACTAAAACTCCATACTGAGTTACCTAAACTCTACCTGAACAATCATTAGTTCAGTAAGGACCTTGTTCGGATCAAACAGTCACACATTTTGGGAAAATTATTGAAAGGGGTGATGAATAAAAACTTATATAATTCAGAACTTTAAGATCAGAATTTTTATCATTTTTCATCATTTGTTATATAAACAGAACCATCAGGAAATGATAGGGCAATAATAAACGCATTCGTAACTTTCATATAAACATCTTATCACATGCTTTCGGCCAGAAACAAAGTTAGGCTCCAGTTCACGTCTCCATATCAAACACACAATAAATAATTAATTAATAACTTCAATTGCACAGATCTACATCTTAAACAAAACGTCAATATCAAGTACCAGCTAAAGAAAAATACTATTACGAATCAGGTCAATCGAGGTCATAATCAGATGCAAAATATGTATATGTATACAAACTACTACAACACAGATCTAGATATAAACGCATCCGCCGTAACATCATTTATAACATGAGCATAACAATTTACACCTAAATCAATCAAAACCAACTAAAACGCAACAGATCCGTATTATTAACCAGTAAATGATGAAATATACAAACAGAAAACATAATCAAAACACAATTTCATAAGAAATAAAATTAAATCTAGCGAAATCAACATAAATTCAACCAGATCGAAGCAAAAAATTACCTGCATATTACATTTCACAAGATCGAGTGGAGTAACGGTCATGTGAGTGAGACCGCAGCTAAGAATACCACCAGCAGTACAAGCAGCATAGAATCGAGGTGAATACATCTCGATCTTACCAAACGGCTCGCTCGGAGCAGGAATCATGAAGTTTTCCTGATGTTTAGCAGGTGAATTAGAAGGAAACAAGCTAGGGTTTGACGATGTGTTGTTTTTGATGAGAAAACTACCGGTTGAAACAGAAGAAGTGTAGAGGTAATTAGGGATTAGAGATTGACGAGAGCTGTCGGAAAACGCCATTGCAGAGAAATGATCGGAGAAATGATTGATTTGACTCAAAATCTCTCCGATTTCTTCTCCGTTCCGGGAATCACGATGAAATGAAATGGGGGTGGGATTGGCTTTTTTATGTACCAATGCAGCAAGTTGGGTTAGCCCTAGATATCAGCCAATAGCATGCCTTGTTGCGTTACGACGTCGTATGCTCTCCATGGACTTAGCATGTTCGTCAACTTGCGTGGGAATATAATAATCAATATTAAATTAATAATAAGTAATAAGTAAATTTGAAAATAGTAATAAAGATCATTTTTATAAACCCCTTCTATAAAAAAATAAAAATAAAAAAGAGAGATTTTAGAAAAGAATTCTTCGAGTAAAAATTTTTAATTCAAAAACTTAAAAATTTTTAAAAATTTTGATGTAAAATTTTTAAAAATTTTGATGTAAAATTTTTTTACCTAATTATTTTCCTATAACCCCTCATTGTGTGTAAAACATTTTTGGAAAATATTTTTGACATTAGACTTAAAGCTCTTTTTTACTTTATATATATCTTATATTAAATATGATATAAGAAGCGGGGTATGACATCATCAAATTTTTAATTGGTCAATAAAATTTTTTAATTTTGTTAAATTGAGAAAAATTAAGGATTTGATGACATCATCACTTAATTTAATTTTGTTTATCAATTAAGTCCTTTTATTTCGCTCTATACAAAATTACAGTACCAAACCTTTTAAATTATATAACTCTTAACGGAAATATCATATCGTTATCAAAATTTTAAAATTCTATTTTATGTATTTTTATATGTCCACAAACATAAATGACTACTTATATCGATAAAAGTTACATTAACTTTTTTATGCGTAAAGAAATTATATACGAATCATGTTTTTGACATCATGCATATTCAATTTAAAATTGCAATTTCAACTCAATTTCAATAAATAAAAAAATCCTACATTTTCTTATAATTATATTTATATATTTATTTAATCATCAATTGTTACCTCTTAAACCATCATTGTATATCTACCCGTATTTCAAATAGTTATCTCTAACTTTTATGTAACTTTATTCAAATCACCAAGAAATACATTTTTATTTATATTTAAGATTATCTCTTTGTGTTACGTTTATATTTATAAATTTTTGGTGTGTTCACATTTTTTTTTTATGTACATAGAAATTCACGTAACTTTTCTTTTATTTAAATTAACTTTTATTAAATTAACATATACGTCAAAAACAATTTTATTTTATCAAATATTCAATTAATCAATAAGATTATTTGATTTTTTCAAATTGACTAAAATAAAGGAAAAAATGACATCTTCAATTTTCAAAACATTTAAATTAAGCAATCATATCTTTTATTTTAATTAATTTAAAATTCTAAACCCTGTAAAAAGAAACATACATCTCGAATCCCATAGGTAATTTTATTCAACCTTTTCAATTAACATGTTATAGGTTTAGGATAAGATTTACGGTGTCCAAAAATCTCCAATGTTTCAACTAATATATATTCTTAAATATTTAAATTGATAAAATGATAAATATAAGTTATTACTCTATCAGCTAAAAGGCGAATTCTTAATTAAAACTGTCAATTTCAACGTGATTACATTTATCATCTTAAATTCTTAATTAATCGATGTCCTAAGATGATTCTAAAACTCCCACTCACTAAATGTTGATTTAAGAATTGAAACAATTGCATGGACAAAATAATCTAATTGTGTTATTTATAATTCTTATAAAAAATATAATCATTGATTAACATAATTAAGTTATGACATTTGAACTGTTGTGTTAAAAAAAATATGACTTTTTAATCTAATATTTATTTTAGTAGCTTAAACGACATGTGTATATATATGGGTTTAAATGCTAATATATATATAAGATGACGTGGAATGTAAAAATGCTTTTAGAAGATTTTATGTTGGGATTTTTACGTTGATTTCTTAGCCAATTAGTTCTTTTTTGCTTGTTATATATAGTAATCTTTGTTTGACATATTTTCTTATAAAAACAATTGTTTGTTACTCCTGCGCATAGAATTAGTTTTTGTTATGTACTAATAAGAATATTAGCAATACTTAAATTTGGTAATATGTAACTTAATAAATGGTACTCCGTATAATATTAGGAAATATTAGGAGTATCTTGGTTTAGGAATTAAGTTAGCTTACGAATCAAGTCATTTGAGAATTAAATAATTGGAAAAATTACAAATTACATTCTTTGACCAACCTATTTTAATAAAGTAATCATTTGACGAAGTAATTTAACAAACTAATCTAACTATTCACGCATATATTAGAGCTAACATTGCTAACAATTTATTCTTCAAAAGTCAACGAATTAAAAGTGAATAAGTGTACTAAAACAAAAGAAGAAAACATTGTTTATGAATTAAAAATTCATTGTCGCCCGTGGAGTTCAAGGCAAACCAATTCATGTTTGACAAGTGGCGTGCCCTTTCCCCTTGAGCGCCTAGGAGCTAATGCATACGCGCCATTCACCTTTAGTGTTTATGTATTAAAATATTTATGTCAGTAAATACCATATTTATCTAAGTTAATGCATGTGCGCCCTCACAAATTCTTCTTTTACCCAAAATTATAAAATTCTTATACCCAAGATTGTTAAATATTTTTGACTGAGTTATGTCATAAAAACTTATAATTTTACTATACATTGAACTAAAATTAGATTTATAGGGGGAAATAGAATGTAAATATATGTGCAACTAATACTTTTTAGTGCTTTGTAAGTTTGATTTAATTAATTTCATAAGAAATTATTTGACCTAATTTATTTTAAGTATTGCTGTAAAATAATTGTCTGGTACTTTGTAAGTTTGATCTCCTAAAACAAAAGGAAATACAAAAAGATTACCTTTTGAAAATAAAAGGGTGAATGTCGACTCTGGAGTTCTCGAAGTTGATCTAAATAAATGTAATATGCAATGTTCGGTTGTAGTAAGTTTAGTGAAAATTTAGGTTCGTCATCGAGATATCGAGATAATGGTCCTAGTTGTGTGAAGTCTCCTGTTGCAGTATTGTTGGCTATTTCGTTTACAAATGCGTTTGATTATCATGTTTGTATATCTACAACCCTCTTATACACTGTTTTTTCAACTTAATAATTTTGTTTAGTTATCTTTGTAAAAATACTATAGCATATGAATAGATATAATATAGAAATGTCTCCCACCTCAACGCATATGCAAGAGATATGCCTTTCACTTGGGGAAGGTCAAACTGTAGACCCTACATACCACCATATAATACTTTACATATTATTGAACCTACTAAACTTCTGGAGTATGCATTAACACAGCTGTTTTTTATGGAGCTGTACACCAAAGTTGTCATCTAGGCTTGAACTGAGTATTTGTTAAGACAAAAAATATACAGTATAAAAGTGGAACCACCTCCAAAAATTTATTTGGCATGATTTGTTGTCCTTTTTTGGAAAATGCAGATTATCATAAAATAAAAAAGATAAAATTATAATTATAATACAACTAACTCCTACACCTCAGCCACTTACACCTTTACAACTTAACTCTATACTATAAGATGTAATATGAAGAGAAAGCATAAACTAAATAAAACAAAAACAATACTTCTGCCTACACTGACTCTACACTTCTATTCTTAAAACACAACAATGATAAGTTACAACATTACACTTAAACTACAAGGTACTCTATCCCTCCACCAACTCAAACAAAAATAGCAAATGATATATGTCTATCATGTTATAAAAGATCATCTACTGTCTTTTTCTGTAGTTTTAAAGACATTAAAAGATTTTTTATTTATCTCGTTAACCTTTCATAACTTGTACCATTTTCATTCTTCCTTTTTTCCGGCTTTTTAAATAGATATGTGTGAACTTTCAATACTACTAGGAAGGACATGGACAGCACAAAAAGCCCTATAGGGGACGTCTTTAAAGCCCCTGTCTGCTTTGAAGTTCTAATTGTGATTAAAGAAATAAAAGAAAGTGTAGGGTCGCAATTATTTCGACCCAAACTATATAATAAGGAATGAACGAGTCCATTTGGGTATTCTTGTAATGCTTATGGGTCAAGAAACTCAAAGCTATAAAGTCAGTATACAAGAAACAAATTAAAAGGGTTAAATGAGTTGAAATTAACTGACATAATCTAGGGAGATGTTTGGGTAAACTTATTTGTAAAAATAGCTTATGGGCTTATTTGTCATTAAAACACACTTCTTTTTATAGTGTTTGGATTAGCTTACGTACTTATAATAGATAAAATGATCCAAAAGGGGGTCATTTTCAAAAAGTGAAGAAGAAATAGGTACTGTAGTAAATAAATCTAATAGTCTCATGGTGAAAAGCTTACAAAAAAGCCATAAATAAGCCAAAAAGCTTAAACCAGTAATCATATTAAAACACTGACAAACAGCTTCTCGTGTCTTAAGCTCATAAATTCAATACATTAGGTAAAACTAAAAACACATCCGGAGTGTTCCTTTCCTCAGCCCCAATAAGCTGTCAAACCGTTTTGAGTCATTACCCAACCCACCCATTTTGCCAGCAAATAAAATAAAGATTGTAGTAACATATTCTTGCAAGATCAGTTTATTACATGTTATGAGTGGACTTATCTAGACAATTAGTCCGTGATTATTTATAAAAGGAAACTAAAATAGCAAGGGTCAACCCAAACCGTATTGACTCATTACCCAACCTGCCCATTTATGCAAGATCAGTTGATTACATGTTTTGACTCATTGCCCAAACACGCCCATTTTGCCAGTAAATGAACTAACGATTTCCGGAACATATTCTTGCAAGATCGTTTGATTACATGTAATGGGCTTATAACTGGGCTTATCTAAACGCTTTGAGATTTTCTGTAGTAACCTAGAAATACTTAATTTGTAACTTATCCAGCAAATCCTAGTATTAAATCACCATCAATCCATAAGCATCATGTCCAAGACCCACCTGATATACAAAACAAAACAGCGGGAACGTCGACTGAAAATTGTCAAAAACTGTGCAACCTAGTAACTGACTATAACCACCGCCCCACATAATGTTTAAACTTCTCATCCATCATAAGCCAACAAAAATGTTCAAATCCCTGTAAACGCTTAATGAACTTGTTTATGGTTCAATAGTCTGCTGCTAGAGCCAGATGCTGCTGCAAAATATAAAAAATGTTGGCCTTTTTCACTGGAAATGACTACAAAAACAGTAGAATATTGGCATTAATGAACCAACCTCTTCTCACATCTCGGCAATATGGACTTCCACACTGACATTCAAATGCTTTTATAGGGTGGTCTTCATCTGCAAAGTCGATTCCATAATCCTGAAATTGTTTACACACTGTTTAGACAAATTGATGAAATGGTCATCATTTCTTTCAAGTAAAAGTGAAAATCTCATAGAAAGATAAAAGTACTTTAGGTTAGCTTCTATTTTAGATGACGAACTTTGACTTCAAATATATAAACGTCAATTAGATACAAGACCAGTAGGCATTTAGCCTAGAGGTATCTGAGTCCCCAACCAATCAAGAGGCAATTTAGATATAAGTTTATGTAATAGGTGTAATGAATGTGTGAGTCTTAGTATTTCAGGAAGAAAGAAGCCCAGGTAATGGCTTGGTTGCTCGGCCAATATGATGGTGTGGCAGCTGACATGTCAAGTAATTTTGACCATGCTGACCTTTATTTCTAACCCGGTGCTGATATATCGTATGAAACTGGTTTCATAGAATCAAATATGAAATAAAATTCATAGCCCAAAATAGAAATCCGCCAGATGTACATTAGCTTTTCATACAACACTTCCTTAAGTAAATCATAAATTAACAAATTAAAACCACAGGATGAAAATACAATAATTTAGAAACACATAGGAACAATATAATAAGGGAGTTACACATACCCATGTTAGCTCCTCATATGCATTAACATTCCTTTTAGTGAAAAATGCAATCTGCATAAAACGCAAGGAATATATCTGAATATACTTATCTAATTTTCTCCATAACTAAGTATTTCAATGTTCACCTTTTCAAATACTAGATATAGAAATATAATACATACATGATAGTAATGATGATCAGGAGTTTCCACCTCAACAGGGATCTCGATCAGATTTGAATCATAGCATCTGAATTTATATAAAGAACAGAATATAATGAGTTACGTCAAGAACGTGAAGAAAAAACCAACTGTCTCAAATAGCAGATTGTACCCCCACATTTCAAATTCAAAGATAAAGATACCACCACTCAGCAGATATACAATTTGCAGTATATCACCCCCTTTTTCTCCATGGATCTGGAAACGTGTAGTTTTTTTTTTCCCAATTTGTTCACACTTAAAGTGTGTAAGCAATTTAACATTTATAAGCATGGAGATGCATTATTCATAAGAACTTTCCGAGTTTCCGTGCTTGTAATCTTAGAAAAGAATGTTTGCATTTGTAAGTATGTACAAACATACAAACATTAAACTTGCGTACAATTGAAGTGCAGAGATCAATTTTTTGATGTGTGTGACAGATTGATCTTTACATTATTGGATACAAGTTCAATGCTTTTTAATATTTAAAGATACTAACAATATTTTCTACACTTAAAATAGCAAAAGCTAAAGTATGATTTTATTTACACATCTCATATCTGCACTTATAAATGTGTAACATCTTTTACACATTTGTAATGTGTCAATAAACTGACAAAATTTTACACGCTTTAGTCTGGAAATGGCATGATTTTTGTAGAGTACAAGTACATTACCTGTGATTTATAAACCTTGCTACATTTCCAAAATAGGTTGCATCCAAACACAGAGCTTCTTCATCCTTTAGTACTTGTTCTGAACCCCAATCTGCATCCAGGTATACTGGATATGTATGCCTCTCATTCTTATGAGCTTGCTTATTGCGTTCATATAGTTCCGTATTTGTCAATATCTCTCCAATATATTCACATATAAAGGAACCTTTTGGCAAGTCATCAAGTGTACGAATAGCCCAACCTTTACCCTTCATAGAAAACACCTGAAATTTAGCTTGGACAGAATTAACTTGCGATATACAAATAGACATTTATCATACAACAAGAGTTAAAAGGAAAGCTATGACATCAAATTTAAATAAGAGACAACTAAGAATGGTGTGTTAAGTGTTTCCAAAAGAGTGAATATAAACATATTAAATCATTTATAGGGCAATGATTTCAACCTTAATTTATATGGAAACAAATCAATTTGACTTGTAAAGTATTGAATGTAGAAAATTAGCTAACATTTGAACTTGTCAAACTGGCTAAACGAGTCAAACGCCTAAGTATTTAAATACTTATGGTGTCCTAAACCATTTTACTTAACAATACAGCTACTGTAACCATATTTAATACATTAACTATCAGCAAAACACAAAACAGGAAATAAGTGTTTTTGGGTCAGCCTAACCCAGCACGACCCGATTTGACCCACACGTAGAAATTATCTATCTTGACTCGTTACCCATCCCGCCCAATTCACCACCGCTACTCATTTACAATGATGATGGACACCTGGACATCAACATTAACATATTGGTGTACCTGCAACTTGCAAGTAATGCCTCTTTGTACAACACGATTCCCACAATTCATATTGCAACCACATTTTCTCCAACATTCTTTTATATACTTCCTCAGTAAGTGACCCTTGCATGGTTCGGGATTGTGAACACTATTGGCCCTTTCCAATGGACAGTCTTGACAACGAAAAAGGTGGTGGCTTTGTGGTTCGCGATTCATCAACATACAAGCATCTAAAAAATCATGTTTCAGCAGGCCTTGTCGGGTATAGGCAAACTCTCCTCCAGTTTCACGAGAACAAGCACAAGGTACAAGAGAAGAAAGACAGTCCCCGGTACATTTTAAACAGCAACCGTCATCAGCAATCCGTGCTAATGAGAAAGGTACGTACGCATCTTGATAAGGTGTGTTTTGTGGTATGTAGGTGAATTTTGGCAGTTCTATGCCAATCTCATCCATCAATGAAATTGTGACCTTTTCTGTACCTCGCGTTAAGTCCTTGATTTTGTGGAATAACTTTTTATCCGTGGTGTTATGATGTTGCTGAACAGAAGGGGGATGTAACGAAACAGTATGCTCTAATTGTACAACTGGGCGCGTTGATTTGGGAATAGGCTCCATGGCATCATCCGACTGGTGATTTTGACGCCTCTTTTTTGGAATAACACAGTTCATGTTTGAGGAGCCTTCCGCCTTGTACTTACGAGTTGTCTGATTGGGATCAGGATTAGATTCCATTACCGGATATTTCCTTGGGCTCAACATGTTACCAATATCCCTTGTAGATGAAGCCTGATCTTCAGATTTCACTGGAGGAGATTTTTTTGGTGGTATTTCTTGCTCATCATGCTTCATAACAACTTTACTCTTCTGTTTCCTCGGTGATTCATAACAATCAGAAAGAAACATCTATTCAGATTGCATAAAGGTAAACTAGTGCAAGCAGTTGTAATTTGATATAGCAGTGCTAATTGTGTTTTCGGGGTTTTTTTTAAGGAGAGAAAGAGAAGGAAGTGAAAAGAAAAAAAAAACATATGGTGTTCTCAAGTTTTTCTAGGAGGAAAAAGAAAGTAAGATGACTTTAAGATTCAATATCTTTTCCTTCCAAAATCTTCCTCCCAGATATGGGATGATAGTGAATGAATCATTCACTAAAATGATTGTGAATAAACCATTTTCCTACCAACTTGAGAACACACCTCAATAACTTATCTTCCTTCATTTTCTCTTCATTTCTTTTCTTTTCTCTTATCTTACTTTCTTTTCCTTTCCTGTCATTTTGAGCTAACACAAGTATGTATAATCAGTAAGAATCTGAAACTTTACTGGAAATGAAGGGATGTATTCGATCATGTCTTATTGCATATTTTCATCATTTCTTGGTTCCAAGACACTAAAATCTTTTATCTAAGAACAAAAACTTCACAATTTAAGCAACTAGGATCGGTTGCAATCCTATGGCATTATATCTATAATGCAATTAGTACACATAGTGTACAAACAAAGCATAAATCAAACAGAATATGGACTGCACACTAATAAATGTATTAGATAAGGATATACCTTGTCATCTACGGATTCAAATATAGCATCTGCAAGAGTCCGATAATTATCTTCCTCAATAAGTTCCCAACTCCCACCATACAGTTTCAGAAGATGTTTTAGGACTGGTATGACAATTTCAGGAGTAATTCCTAACCCCCTCATGGCTCTAAAGGCCTTTGCAGTCTTTTGATCATTTGAAACTGGAGGTTTCGGGTCTGCTGCTTTTGCAGCTCTTTGAATGGGTGCCATTCGCCAAATTGAGTTTACAAGCAAATGCTCTGTTCTCTCAATCTGCAAATGGCCAAATCAAATCATGTATTTTATAAGAACACATTCAAGAACAACTGAAAAAAATTCTCAAATAATAGAACTCATATTCTAAAATGAGAAATCACAGGAACTAACAATTAATCGACACATTTTAATGTCTATACTATATTACCAAACATCCCCTGTCCAACCCTTGTTAGAAGCTCCAATAAGAATGTGCCACATCACCCTCCCTTCCCCCTATCTTTAACCACAATCGCAAGTCATCACAAACCAAAAAATAAAATAAAATACGAGAACCTGCTGGAAATTATTCACCATTGCTTGTGCACTGTGCACATACCTGCTAGTGTGTCTATATATATGTAAAGGAAGCATAGAAAGTATATATATAAGTATATAAATGTACATATACATATTATACAAATAAATACACATACATAGAAACACGCAGATGTACATTGATTCTATCCTAAATCTGAATACATGATATATAGTGAATCCGAGCCAGGAATGATAAAATAAACAAAAATCAATAACATTATTGAATGTAATTTGCAAAAACGTACAGCTGGATGATATAATACCACCTAGGTTAAACACTATCCATCAGATAAAGAAAAAAAGTAGTAGATGAAATGTCCTAACTATATGAAAAAGGAAACATCAGCTTTATCAATGTATCGCCCAAAATATATCTATCACATTTAAGGAATTACAGTTCAAAAACAAGTTTCTGAACACATGAACGATTTCTGTTTTATTGTGAAATCGATTCAGTTTCCTAATTTGTGAATGAGAACGCACCAATCACAGCAGACTGCAAGTTTCTGATGGCTGGCTGGCTCACTCACTGCATGACAGTCTAGGGAATAGAACAATGCAATGCAAATAGAGGGCAAAAAAAATCAATAAGCCATTTTTGTATCATTCGACCCCAAAGTTTAGGTTCTTTAATTTTGGACCCTGTTATAGTTAAAAGTTTAATTATTTTTCTTTTTTTGTTTCATAACAAATTGGTAAGAAAAAAAGTTCTTTTACATAAGACTGTTATCTCCTGGTTGTTTTAATTGGATTATGATGATTTGAGAAGTTTTTATCATTGTAGTCAAAGGTTTTTTTTTTGTCTAAGAGAATTATAAATAGTATTTTTATGATTGAGTATGCTAAAATATAAGAATAAAAATATATGTGATAGCATGAGAAAATTGATAGTGAAATAGTTACGATCTTAATAGCGTATGAAAATTGATAGTGAAATAGTTTCGATCTTGATAAAAATGAATGATTACAGATTTACAAATGTAATAGTGATGGTTTTGTTACATCTAATGTGGGCCCTCAATGTAAACTATTAGATTATAATCTATGTAAAGCGATTCAAGCAATTTAAATTGTTTATTATATCACGTGTCTTGAAAAAAAAAAAAAAAAACTTTTGATAGTATAATTTTTTTCTCTCTCTCTCTCCTAATTATATTACGAGCATATCTATTTTTTTTTTTTACTAATTACTTATATACCATCGTTACTATCTATGAAAAATTATTCAAGCAATTTGACTGCTTATTAAATCACGTCTCTTGAAAAGAACCTTTTAATAATAGTATAATTTTCACTCTCTTTTAATTATATTAGTTAGTTATAATAATAATTTTTATTATAATTATTACTGCCATATACCCTCCTTACTAAATCCCATCAACTTTTTTATTTTTTTTTATTTCCTTATTTCTTTCTGTCTTTTCCCCTAATTCTCTAAATAATTTGTTTTTTTAATCTAAATAATTTTTTGTAATAGATTTTATTTTATTTTATATAAACTCATTTTTTATATAAAATTGTATCTTTCAATAAATTTCGTATTTCTGATACAAATTTGTATCTTTAAAAAACCCCATTGTCTTAACAAATTATATTAAAACTAGTATTAAGTGTTACTTTTATAAATAAATAAAAAAGTATTCTTATAAAATTTGTTTTAGTAGTTACGATATTTTTATGAAAATTTTAATTAATTATTTGACATGACAAAAATAAAGCTAAAAATTATTTAATTTGACTAAAACAAAAATAAAATTATTTGACGTGACTAAAATAAAAGTAAAAATTATTTGATGTGACTAAAGCAAAAGTAAAAACTATTTGATGTGATTAAAGTAAAATTAAAAATTAGGGTTAAAGCATTTTGTCACCAATCTACTATCCCTCATTTTCCGAGATCACCATCCTACTCATTTTAATACTAATGTCACCAACATACCTGTTAAAAATATCTCGATGTCACTAACCATTAATCGGTATCCGGGATAACCAGTTACTTTCAAAATTTTAAGTATTTTTTATTTGGGTTAAAACATTTTGTCACCAATCTGCTCTCCCTCATTTTCCGAGATTATCATCCTACTCATTTTAATACTAATGTCACCAATACACGTGTTTAAATTTCCCAGTAGAAAAACAGTATGTTAGTGACTTCAACAAGTAACTAATAAGTATGTTTGTGACACTAGTATTAAAACGAGTAGGATGGTGATCTTGAAAAATAAAGGAGACTAGGTCGGTGACAAAATACTTTAACTCTAAAAATTATTTCACGTGACTAAAGTAAAATTAGACATGTTTTCTAATTAAAAAATAGTAAAGATAAAGATTTAAATAGAAACTTTTTATAGTCAACATCTGTTTATCTATATTTCATATTACAATACAATTCCATTCTCACAGCAGAAAGAAATATAGAGACAATAAACCATATTTGAAGTATGCCATAAAAATAGAGAGTAAAAGACAACATGCCACGTCATTCTCCCTTTGAAAATGATATAACAAATACTACGTAATAAAGATAAAGATTTAAAGAGAAACTTTTTATAGTCTTCATCTGTTTATCTATATTTCATGTTACAGTCCCCTTCTCACGACAGAAAGGAATATAGAGACAATAAACTATATTTTAAGTATGCCAAAAAAAATAGAGAGTAAAAGATAACATGCCACGTCATTCTCCTTTTGAAAGAGCTTTACCTGATACATATTTGTGTGACGGTAGACTCGCAGCTTGTGCATTAGTCAAACAAAAAGGTCAGAATCACAATTATCTAAAAAATAAAATAACAAAGATCACCAATAATCCCCACAAGAACAATAACCCTCACTGAAATGATGAAACCTCTTTGAATCTCTAACCACGATTTTCCGATTAACAATCTTAGCTATTAACTTAATTGTTTCATGACAGTCGCCGCATATCCTCAAATTCTTGATCACCTGAATGGTCGTGCCAGGAACCGAGTTCATAATAGCATATGCAACAGCCAGCTTCTCACTATGAATCCGTAATGTCATTTCCTTCTCTTCCTTATCAATATCATGTAAAACCGATGTCATATTCGGTACATATCCAGCTTCTTGCACCTTCATACACAATTCCTCCAAATACAAATAAATTTTCTCATGATCAGGATGCTCTTTATCTCCAACCAGAAAAACATGCACTTTGCCTTTAAATTCAACCAAACTAAACCCTGGTGTTTTACTTAAACCGTGGTTTTTCATATACTTTCGCATCTTTTCAACGTCTTCCCATCTTCCAGCATCAGCATAAATGTTGGAAAGTAGAACATAATATCCACAATTTTTTGGGTCAAGCTCAAAAAGCTTTCTTGCAGAGATCTCTCCAAGCTCCACGTTTCTATGCATTCTGCACGCAGCAAGAAGAGAACCCCAAATAACAAAATCGGGTCTTACCTTCATTTTGTTGATCAAATCATAAGCCCTGTTAAGAAGACCGGCTCGCCCAAAAAGATCAACCATGCAACTATAATGCTCCACCCCTGGCTCGATACGATATTTATGGTCCATGGTTTGGAACCAGTGCCATCCTTCATCAACTAGACCAGCATGGCTACAGGCTGATAGAACTGATACAAATGTTATGTAATTCGGCACTATATTAACACGAATCATCTCGTAGAAGACATCTAAAGCTTCTCGAGCATAACCATGCATGCCATAACCAGCAACCATGGCAGTCCATGACCTCACATTCTTATTCTTTATGCGGTCAAACGTTCTTCTTGCAGTCGCTACTCTACCACATTTGCAGTACATGTCAACTACTGATGTACCCACGACCACATCCGCTTCCAGGCCCATCTTTATAACCTATACAAAGAAAAGCTCACGCAATTGTTTAACATGAAATCCACATACAAATGCTTAGTTAAACAAGTGGCTAGCGTTTGTCTAGTGTATCTATTGAACTTTCATTTATTTTTACTGTAATTATTTGACCCCTTATAACATGAAAACCGATGATGTGGTAACTTATATGGCTTGCCACGTCAGCCAAAATAATTGGTTACCTGATCAAGAAGTTACCGAATACATACAATATCAATAATTTGATAAAAAACAATAAAATTCTTAGAGTTGGATAATAAAATATAATTTTGGGTAAAGTTTGATAAAATTTTATGACATGTACTTTTACCCTTAATTCAACATTTTCACTTTTTAGTATTCATCTAAACATTGCATTTTCTTGCAGGTTGCTAGTGTGACAAGTTCAAAGTACCTGATCATGTACACACTTTCCAATCTGTAGAGCACCCGAATGAGCACAAGCCAGCAGAACAGCAGACAATGTCACGGCATTATACTTAACATCACCATCTCGCACCATCGCAAAAAACAGTTCTAATGCTTGTGTAGACATTCCATGTTGAGCACAAACTGCAATCATCGAATTCCAAGTCGTTACATCCTTATCGTTTATCTCTTCAAACGCCTTCCTAGAGAAACCTAACAGACCACATTTAGCATAAGCATCTACCAACGTATTCCCAATTCTCGTATTTCCTTCAAATCCCTTCTTAACAACCACTGAATGGACACCTTGCGTAACATTCTTATTTGAAGTACTAGAACAAGCCGCAAGAACTGAAACCATAGCAACTGCATCTACACACACTTCGTTATCATTTTCGTTCTCAGTTAAGCTCTCTTCATTCAGGAAGTCCTTAAAAAGGTACAAGGCATCATGGGGGCGTCCATTTTGGACGTACCCAGTGATCATCGAAGTCCAAGAAACTACATTTCGTACGGGCGTTTCATCGAACAGGTTATGTGCATCGTCCAAGTACCCACATTTTGAGTACATGTCAACAAGAGCAGATGAGACGAAAACATCATTTTGAAACCCAAAAACAAGAGCTTGTAAATGGGTTTGTTTTCCAGAGTTAACATCACAAAGCGCTGAGCAAGATTTGATAGCACAGGGGAAAGTGGACCTGTTTGGTATAAGAGAGAGTTTTCGCATGGCGGCGAATGCGAGAAGGGATTCGACTGAATCCCCGGCGCGTGCTAAGTCGGCGATGACCGTGTTCCATGACCAGACGTTGGTTGTGTTTACATATTTGTTGAAGAAAGTAGTGAGATTAGTATTGCTGCGTGATAAATGATTAGTGGTAAGCTCAGAAGAAGATGCAGCAGCGACCAGAGCTACTTTGGTGATCTTCATTCATTTCCTTCTAATCTTTTAATTATTTTAAATCGTATGAATGATATGTATTCGAAAATTTATTGTACATTTAATTATTTTAAACAGTTTTATACGAATGTTTGAATCTGCTTAGCATATTTACCGTAAATTAACTAAGCAAATAAGTAGATAAGTGATTTTGCATACATTTAAGATTGTTTATGTTTGTATGCTTATTAAAACAGCTTTCATTTGTTTATTGCGCTTCTCAAAAACAGATATTTCTAGTTGCAATAAGTTTTTCTAAATAGCTTGACATTTCCTATTTCAAACAAATTATTTGACAAATTCAACATTAGCTGATTATTTCTATCACATTATAATCACTAACAGAATATCCTTACAATGCAGCGGACAAAATTTATCAATTTCATATTAATTCGATATACATTATTATGTTTTCTAAAATATTTTAAAAGTAAACAACTACATTACAATATACAGAGAATACTGTTTTATAAGTGGAAAAATTACTTTTTAACAAATTTTCAAAAAAAAAAATTGTAACAAAAAAATAACGAAAAAATTAAATATATCATAAATACGTCATTGCAAACTCGATGGTTAGGTTGCGAGTTACGAGTGCCGGGACTTGAGTTCGTAATGGACATGTTGCGAGTTGTGGAGTCATTTTGTTGAGTCTAGAGGTTTAAGTTTCACTAAAAAAAATTCCTTTTTTTTTGTATTTTGATGTTAAACATTATCTATACTAATATATAATTCATTAAATGATAATCATAACAAACATCTCAAATGCATCATATAATGTACGTCTATCTTTCCCACTTCAGGTACAATGGACGAATGGGTGAATGAAACTAAAATTTTATTCTTTTCAAATAGTAAACCATATACTACAATACTACTATGTTATTTTAATAATAATGATAAAATATTTAAATAATAACAAAAGCAAGTAATTAAAAATAATATTGATTCTTTATAAACTTTACATATTATTTTGCAAATTTCATTATTTTTAAAACTTGGTAATGATATTCTTTTGTAATTTCCTTTTGGAGTTAATTAAGATACATAACCTAATAAGTTCAAATTAAAACTAAAAATTAAGCTACAAATTTTTTTAATAATATTGATTCTTTATAAACTTTACATATTATGACCTGCACCCGTTATGGCCCAAGCCCATTAAGACCCTAACCCGTTTAGCCCAATTGTCCGACCCGACCCGCCCGCCCATTTTGCCACCTTTAAATATAATAATGTATAGATATAGAGAAGTTTAAGTTAAATTAAATGTCATATATTAATTAGTTTATGGTTTAATAATAGTTGTATTAATTATAATTTAATAATTAATAATTAGGGGTATGTTAATTAAATGTTATATATTAATTAGTTTATGGTTTAATAATGTTTGTATTAATGAAAATTTAATAATTAATAATTAGGGGTATTTTAGTCATTTTTATAATTTTTTAAAAAAATCTGTTAGTAATTGTAAGGGTAAATTAGTCAATTCTATCTTAAAAAAATATGAAAATGCATTATATATTAGTAATAGATAAGTTGTTAAAATAGGCAATTGCAAACGCCCTTAACCAGTAGGGTTTTGAAGTCATTTGGTTTGATTATTACAGTAGAGCAAATAATAAAAAAACATATGGTTTCAAAGAGTTGTCTGGTATACAAGGTCATGATTTTTTAAGACAGGAAATAGTTTCCAAAACTAAAATTAATCATATTACAGGCATCCTCCGAATCTAAATATGAAAAGTATACAAACAAACCAACCATCATATTAAATGTTTCATGTCATGTTACACAATTGAAAGAATCAGCTACTACATAAGTCTAAGATGTGAAGTATCATTCAATCTTTTAATCTGCCAACCCGTTCTCCAAGAATGTTGCAACACCGTCACAGACGAATCTTCTATGCACATCTTGTTCACCATCACCGGGCTACAACCAAGAACACCTGTCAAAAGACACTTTATGGGTACCGCATGACTAAACACACCTACACAAGAAGTTGCCACAAAACAGTGGTTGTTGTTGGTTCTGCCATTCATGCCACCGTGATGGTTAGGTGGGTCCCGTGGAGACATCTCATCGTCTGCTTCATGCTCTCCCGTTGTTGTGACCATTTGTAACCGGCTTTTGCCAGACTTTCTTCTTCCAAATATTTGTTTTGGTTTTTGAAGTAAGTCCCATGATGGATTTATGTCAACTGTAGGAGAAAAAGTAGATTGGAGCTTATCTGGTAAACACACGAGTGTTCCATTTAGGAATTGGAGCATTCGGAATTCAACTTGTCGGAGTGATTCGCCGGAAGGTGGACTGAAATCAGGCTGGTGTCTTTCGGATAAGACTAATATTTCAGGTGTGTATACATCGGAACGTAGGCAGCCTTCCCATAGTCCTTGACTCATTTCCTGTAATGCATCTGATGACTGTATCAGGTGCTCCGAGAAATTCATCTCCTGCAAACAAACCACTACAGTTAATACGGATTGTAAAAAGAAAAAATTAACAACCACCAAGTAATAAGCAAATAAGGTGAATTTGGTTACAGAAATGTGGAAGTGCTCTTCATAAACTTTTTCAAGAAAAACTCGAAAAATAGAAAACGTGTTCATTTGTCTAATTTATAACTACACATTTGAAAACTTCGTATTTTCTAGTTTATTAATTCCCTTTCTATAAATAGAAAATCTTCCTGTTCTCTATTGAATGTGTTTCCAAAATTTTCACTGATTTTCTAGAGATAAAAAAACATCTCATTTTATAGAATATTTGAGTTTCTGTAACTAAACGCATCATTGATGTTACGGGAAAATCAACCAAAATTTCTCTAGGTCTACTGATCCGACATTTCCAACTAAGAACTCTTGTCATTTAACATGTTAATGGTACTGTGATAATTTTGACATGTGAAAGCTAAATGTTACTGAAAGAAAGTAACTAATAACCAAACAAAGTAGTTGAAATCCTAGTTTCATTTAAAGTAGTTGAAATCCTAGTTTCATTTATGGTTCTCGAAATACTGCAAACATATCTTATTCATTTGCTATTAATTTATGCGTGTCTCCGGAGAGACACTTATTACATGTACTTCTCACTTTTTTGGAGACAAAGGAAGTGAATTATGGGAATGGAGAGAAGCCCAATAAATTAGTGTTATCAAGTTTAAGGAAGTTTGATAAATTTCTCTCCAAAGCTTTTATACCAAATATGGAAGATTTTTATATGCAGGAAAGCAAGGGCTTTCTAGAAAACCTTAAGTGGCCTAAGTATGCCTCTGACCCAAACTAACATATTTTACAAGGATAGAGCATAATTGTACTCGGCATAGTGTTGGCTTTATTTCCCTTATTTTCCAACTCGAGAAGATCAAAAGTGTTCTTTCCAACTTAAGAACACAAATCTAAAGACAGATCTTTGAACTTAAAAAGTAACAAAAGAGGGTCGAACCATGGCCCATGGGTAATAAACTAGTTATTCCTAGCAACGAGATTGTTAAACCGCAAATCCACTCCCACAACATAAACTCAGTTCCTAAAATCTAAGAAGACCTAAAAGTTGAATAATCAGAATCGATTTCCCCTTTTGCAGCATCCAACTGTTCTGCAGTGGCCTAGTTTTAGATACATCACCATTCTATAAGGCATACTAATCTAATCCGATTACAACCTAACAAACTCAAGACCATTATTAGCATTACTAATAAAACTTTGGTGGTCATACATGCAATAATCATCAGATTTTAAATCTTTCAACCTTAACTTATTGATACTCCAACAAACCACACCTAAACCATTACATTTAAAACTACTTCAAATAAAATAAAGCGTCTGTTCATTTGAAAACACTAAAAACAGGAGAATTAGGGAACAAATCTGGAACCTTAGATCAGAAAATGAGCAATGCAGATTGACTATAATCACACATGATTTGTGAATGAATATGACATGTGATTACAGTTTTAAGGCCCATATAGTGACATTAGTTCATAATTTATCCAGCTTTTTAGGATCTTAATTCTCAAATGAACTTCATATGAAGATAACTTGTATATCAAACAAAACTAACAACAATTAAATACCTGACAAATCGGAAGAGCCGTAGATCGAGCTCGATCCAACGGCGAACTATAAACTGAATTAAACCGAACCCCTTGAGATTTCAAAAACACAGCCAATGCCCTAACTTGTCTTTTTCCATTAGCAGTCAAAGCAGCTTCAGGACATCTTCCACCAACCAAATCAGGCCTCAAATTTACATGACATTCACCTTCACATATCAAATAAACTTCAGTAGTCATAATTCTATCATCATCCATTAACACATGATGATCAGAATAACTCCGGTTGTTAAACTGCGCCGACGGCGGCGGCGGAGATAAAACATTACATGGGTCCCACACTTTGATTGACGGCGGCAATCTTGGTGTACCAAATGATGACGGCTGTGGAGATAACGGCGATGCTGATGCGTGACAGGGTAATAGCTCTGGTTCCTGTTCCACCATTTTTTTCATTAGACTTTCATTTAAATCATTTAGTAAGTCAACTTCATGAAGATGGTTGTGTGTTTGTTGTTGTTGGTGGTGTAATTCTGTTTCTTCATCATCGTCATCTGCTAATTGTACGGATTCGGATGCACCCATTTGAGAGAATTCGGATCTAGTTTACTACCCGAATTGAAATTGATATGTGAAGTTAATAGCGTAAAGAAAATATAGAGGATGACGCATAATTGAATTGAAGTAGATCTGAAGTTGGTTGTTTGTTTTTTTAGGGTCAAAAAGAGAGACTACAAGTGGGTTTGTTTTTCTGATTTGTTGTTGTTTCACATGGGAAGCAAAGGTTGCTACATACTTGGTTAAATTTTTTCACTTGTTCTGTCTTTTTGTGTCGAAATCTTTCTTATTTTTTACTGATGGTATAAAATAGACCAGCAAACATTTTGGGTTTGTAAGTGTCATTCAGAGTGATAAAAGAAAGAAACAAAGTATCCAACATGTCTTAATGGCCTTTATCTATTTTTGTAACGAGTATAGAGTAAAAATAAATTGAAGGTAGTTGGGAATTTAAACGAGTTATATTTACCAAATTCAAGTTCGATTAGCGTTTAAGATGTAAGTTTCAAATGTTTGATAAAGATTGAAGATACTTTGAATTCAGTCGAAAAGTTAAATCCGCGAATATGTTTTCGATGATCAAACTTATATCGAATATAGGTACAAATGGAGTTTTTCAATGCAAAAGTATTTCGAGAATATACAAAGCAACTTTTTATACGATAACGCAAAAGATTGAAGATACTTTGAATTAAAAGTTCTATATTTTATGTTAAAATTTTACTTTAATTTTATTTTAGTTATAAACATCTATTATTTTGTATATATGATTACCAAGCTATATAATGAAAGGATCCCGAATTTTTACCATAAATTTGCCGGGTTTAGTCTTGTCTAGATAAACTATTCTTGTCACATCGAGCTTAGAGTTAGCTCAAACATAAAAGAGGATATACAAAAGATTTTAGACGTGAGCTTAATAGATCTTTGAACGGTGATTCCATGTTGATAACTCACAAGTTCGAAGCCGGATACACTGTTAGGTAGCATGGAGTATTAAGATTATAGAGAGAATATGAATATGAAAGGCAATAGTAGCAGAGAGAGAGAGAGACCACTTTAGATAAGCGTGATGAGTCATGTGTACAATACTCACTTTGAGTAGTGTAACATGTCGATCGAAACCTTAAACAAGCACCATTATAACACATTTGTATATTTGAATGTACATTTTAAGGTCCTTAAAATGTGAACATAAGTACATCGTCACCATGGTTACCCTTAGTTAATTTGTTGATTATTCTTAAATATAAAAATATTAAATACAATAAATAATATCAGCAAATCATAAATAATTAACATTTAAAAGTGGACTTTCTATTGTTTAATCAATACTCATCGCACGATAAATAATTAAGAGGGCTATTCTAAACCCTCTTTTTTCCCTAAAAAAATCCCAAGTCAATAGTTATCTTAACCTTTTCAATTTTGTCCACATCCACACTCCATCATATGTACTTCACATTTTCCCTTCCTTTTTAAAAAAGAAAATTCTTTTTAATATAACTCAAATTAAATTTTATAAAAATTTATATTTTATTATAAACTCGATTTTATAAATAAAAAATATAATCATTTTCTCGTTCTTTTATAAAGATCGTTCTTATTGAAAAAAATTATAAAAAAAATCACTTTAACACAATTGTATTCTTTTGAAATTAAAATTTGTCTCTTGAACTTTGTTACAAAATTTCGATTCAAGTGTTATATTTTATAAAAATAATTCTTATAAAATTTGTTAAAGTAGTTACAAAATCTTTGATCAATCACATATACAAAGTAGGGGAAACAATCTCAAGTTCAGAGATTGTGGTTTTACACGAACTAAAGACAATTAATATAATAAAAACTATTTATTTATAGAGTTTTAGCGATATGTACAATCAAGAAACACATTTCTATTAGGAAATTAAATCCCCTAATATTCAAGTTTATATTGAATATCTTTAGTTAATCCTCTAATTTCAATTTTACTTTTTGTCTCATCAAATTTATAACATGGGGAAATTCTGACAACTTAACAACAAATGTAACGTGTAACAATAAATTCAATTTTAAAGTTTCTTTTATTGCGGAATAAGACAGGACAAACTAGTCTAAGTAAACTACACTTGTGATAAATTTACTTCAACAAGTTATCAGTTAGAGTACGCTGATAACTCTTAGTGATTAACACTAAACCAATAAGTGAGCACACAATGTTGGCTGTTAGACATGAGTGATTGCTTAAATCAAGGTTTAATGATTTGTAAACCCTACACGTGTCAATATCGTATTCAAGAAGGTGTAAATGACACTTTCAATGAATGGAAGTGACATTACATCCTAGGAATAAAGCATGGTAAATTTAATATTCATAGGATATAGAAAAATAATGCACTTTTCTGACAAAGTACAATAACTAGTTGTTTATATCCTTATCAAAGATATGTACAATGTTATTATCCTTTATAAGTTGACCTTCGAGTTAGTACGTTGGGTATTTGTGAGACTAATGTACTTTGCAGGTATTAGCTTTAACCGTTGGTTAATAGATGAGTGTTGAATTCCACTTCAGTGTACTCCTCTCTATCTCTGACTTGAACTGATGCTTCAAATATGTGTATCAGGAGCATGCTCATCGTAACTTCTTCATATGATAAGTATCTATCAGCTAGTGATTGCTACTTTGATAATGTTGTAAGTTACAACAATAAGTCACTGCTAACATATACAGTGACTAATAGACTTAAGTTAATTTTCTAAGTATAAAAGGGTTCGCTGTTCAACTTGAGTAGCGAACAAAACTGCTTTGTCTATTCTAAAGTCGTTGCTAACACATGTAGCGACTAATAAACACTTAGTTTATTTTGTCATACACAAATTACATTAGTGAGATCTCTGACTTAACAATCTCCATCTATTTAGTGATGACAAAACAAATAGTAAACTGATTACAAGATAAATACAAGAAGTTAAATATAGATTAAAAGGTAATTCTAATCTCTGACTTGAAAGCTTCAAACATCTTGTTGTGTTGATATATTGATATTTCTTTGGGAATTTATCAACCCTCACAAGAGTATACATCTTTCTCCCCCTCAACTTCATAATTTGTCTCTTTCATGTTAACTTGAACTAGTTGATCAATTCAACTTGAGTTACTATATCTTCATGATACTTGTTCAAGTTGTAATCTTTGTAGCTTAACGAGGTGAGAATTTGAGTTTATAGTGTCAAATTAGCATCTAAATGTCTTTTTATATGCACTAAATGCTAGAAAATTTAATATTTTTATGAAATACTAGAAAATAAATAATTCGAAAAAAACGCAGCAAATGCGAGACATTGTTGCAAGCTAGTCAATCAGATGAAATATGAGTTTAGTGGTGCGAAATTACTTTCAAAACATATCTATACACACACATCTTGTCGGAAAATATAAAATTTTGAAACTAAAATGACGACACAGTAGAAATCTATGAGCAAATAAAAAAACGCGCCAGAAAATTTAACATTTTTACGAGATAATATTAACGAGTAAAGAATTTGAGTTTATAGTGTCAAATTACCATCCAAATGTCTTTATATATGCATTTACGGTAGAAAATTTAATATTTTTAGGAAATACTAGAAAATAAAAAAATTAGAAAAAACGTGCCAAATGCGAGACGTTGTTGAGAGCTAGTCAATAAAGTGAAATATGAGTTTAGTGGTGCGAAATTCATTTCCAAACGTATCTATACACACACATCCTGGCAGAAATTATAAAATTTTGCAACTAAAATAACGACACGGTAGAAATCTATGAGGAAATAAAAAAACGCTCCAAAAAATTTAACATTTTTATGAGATAATATTAACGAGTAAAGAATTTGAGTTTATAATGTCAAATTAGCATCCAAATATATTTGTATATGCATTATATGGTAGAAAATTTAATATTTTTAGGAAATACTAGAAAATAAAAAATTCGGAAAAACGCGCCAAATGCGATACGTTGTTGCGAGATGGTCAATCAGGTGAAATATGAGTTTAGTGGTGCGAAATTACTTTCAAAACGTATTTATACACACACATCTTTGCGGAAAATATAAAATTTTGTAACTAAAATAATGACACTGTAGAAATATATGAGGAAATAAAAAAACGTGTCAGAAAATTTAACATTTTTACGAAATAATAATTTGAGTTTATAGTGTCAAATTAGCATCGAAATGTCTTTGTATATGCATTATATAGTAGAAAGTTTAATAGTTTTAGGAAATACTTGAAAATAAAAAATTCAGAAAAACGCGCCAAATGCGAGACGTTATTGCGAGCTGATCAATTAGGTGAAATATGAGTTTAGTGGTGCGAAATTCTCACATATATTGTAATTGCAATTTGAGCAAAGGTTTTGTTGGTTGGTATTGCAGGTTCCTGATTTTGATGGGCAACAAGTGTCATTAGATCTTCATCATGATGCTACATAGTTTGGCTCTTTCGAAAGTTATTCTAGTGAGCATAACTTGAAGCTTTTCTTACATTTCATTTATACCGATACATTTTTTTTTATGCATCCAAAACTAAATATACTTGATATGAAAGAGTGTTTAAGCTGGATTCATGTGTGTGTGGGGAGAATGATGATTTATAAACAATAATCGTGAGAAAACACATTCAGATTGTAATATGTTTTCCATTTACTGCCTTGGTTATGAGACATGCACAATAGTTTTTGATGTATGAGAGGAACTTAATTTCAATGAGGATGGCCAAATTATATGCAATTGGATGTAGCATGCTAATGATTTAGCAGCAGAGCTGTTGATCATTGTTCATATTTTCATCTTGGCAGGAAAGTTGTATGATGTTTTCAGCATTGCACCTAGTTGTGTACAAAAAATTGAAACGGAAACCGAAACAGAAAAAAAAACCGTGATCGAACCCGCTCAAAACTAGTTATTGACCAAAACCGGTTTCGGTTATTTAATAACCGGCGGTTGCTAACCGGTTTGGCATTTGACCGTTGGAACCGGTTTCGGTTCGGTTATTTGCCAACCGGTTTTTATAACCGGTTTTTGTCACTAGCCGTTTTTGACCTTCTTTTTCATTTTTTTAACCATTTTGCCATCCTAAAATTAGTATAAAAATATAGGTTGAGTTTGGTTTAGTCACAACACTCAAACACTTTCAAAACACATACAAAATGCATACGAAATACTAAAAACGCATACAAAATTCTCATTTCTCAAATGGCAACTCAATGTTCTTCAACTTCCGCCGGTGTTGGTTCTTCAAATGCAGCTACAATTGTTGAAATTTTGGAAACAAAACGAAACCAAGAGGTGTGGTGCAATTTCGACAAAGTGTTGTTGTCGGATGAGTCGATTAAGGCTCATTGTAAACGTTGTGGAAAGTTTTTGAAACCCGACTCCAACTCAACTTTGAAGCAACATAAAGAAAAGTTTTGCAGTGCACTCAAATCTAATCCAGAAGTGGGTTGATCATCCATCTCACGAGATGGGAATATATTTACATATGAGGTGGAGTGATGTCGAGAACAATTTGCTAGCAATGTGATTCAAGAAGGTTTGCCGTTCACTTAGAAAAGTTTATTGGCCTCTTTCAGAAAAGTAATCATGCAGATTACCCTCTCTACTTGGTAATGTAGAAATTAAAGAGCCTTTGTCCTAGCGGTATGAGAGGTGCTTTTTAACCAGAAGATTGTAGGTTCAAGCCTCACTCAAAGCAATAGGTGTATATATTTGTGATGATTGTATATAATATGTGTGTTAAATTATATGTTTGCTTGACATTAAGAAAAAAATAAAAAAATTATAAATTTGCTTTTCTTAGAAAGAAAAGAAAAAAACAAGTAGAATTCCAAACTCGTACCAATTTCTTTTTATTCCTCTTGAACTTAAAAACCTACCAATAAATTTCGATGATCAATTTGAAGAATGACTTTTTCTTTGTAATAATGGTGATGTGACAATTTTAACGATTATTTATTTATATGACACTATCAAGTTTTTGTGCCTAGATATAAAATTAGAATTGACAGAAGTCTTACAAAATAATCTGGTTGCATGTTGTGTATTTAAGTCTACTATTAACTTCTGTTTTATTCCATTAAGAAAATATTTTTACCACGAATTTTCTTACCAATTTATATGTGCTTTCAAGGCAACAAGTTATAGTATCGTGATTTCTTACATTGAAGGCATCAAAAGATCAACTGTCACATAACACGATGAGTATTGAAACCAACGTTTTATATTTTGATTCTCGGGGTTTTCAAATATAATACGTTGGTCGATAGCTGTTGCATTGGGGGGTTTTTAATTCAATGTTCTCATGTAGACTTTGGTCGGATTTTTGTACTAGCTAACCAACTTATATAAGGCTAAAATAACTATACAATGCTCACAAAAGTTTCTTTGAAGTAATTACGGAAGATAATCGGTTTTCAAAGGCCACCTGCAGAGCCACATAAAAAATGTCTAGATGGCCATGAGTTACCGACACATCATCTGCCATGTGATCATTTTTGACAGTTACCTGATCAGATTACTGTAAATCGAAATCTTCGTGAGTAGGTTGCCTCAAATTGTTTTCTAGAAGATTATGTTTTCTCTGCCAAAAAATTCAGTTACCTGACTGACAATTGGACCGAACTTCATTACCTTTTTATGCGATTAACCCTAAATTATACGCAAACATTTACATGATATTATCTTATTATGTCAACAGTTGGTAAAATTACAAGGCGAGTTTCATTTGTTCATTATCTGGGCCAACTGAAGTTCCGAAAGATGATACCAAGAAGCTAAAACAGTTATATGAAAAATCGTCTGCAACTTCTTTGACTAATTCCGCTTATAATTTTGTAACTCCTACAAAGAGTTCAAGACCAGCACCATCAAGTGGCCGAACCATTACTCATAGCAGTGGGCGTATAAGTACACTATCTGAAGAAAAGGTGCGATCCAATGATTCAAAGCCCAGTAGTTCTGGTTGACTCGGAACATTTTGGAGAGAAGTCAAAGAAGAGAAAGAAACATTTGGCCTGAGATATTATGTAACTGGTGAGCTTCTATTTGTTACTTGTGAATTGTAAGACCTATATTGTTGGGGCAATGCCTAATTTTTGACTTCTATATATATCTTCATATATGAGTTGATTTGTTGAAGGCACAGTGAGTTAGCAAATCTTTTGGAGTTGGTCTTCTGTTCGCAGTTTTTTTCATACGCATGCTAAGAATTTCAGATTTACAGCTGCATAAAGTCTTGGTTAGGGGCGGGCTTGCGCCTGTTCGTAACTCGGTTAGTTAATCCAGTTATAGACCTAATGCAAGACAACCAATCCTTTTCTCATTATATACTACTACTAATTTAATACTAGTTAACTAATACAAAGTTATATTATTAGGGACAGAGGACCATTCATAAAAGTATCTTCAGTGTCATGCACTTTTACATATAGACAAAATAAATATTGAAGTTTTTAAATTGAAGACCAACAATATTTTAATAGGAAGATGAAGTGGGGTTCATATTTTTCCCATTGAATAGTTGCAACCATAAGTTGTGTCATATCCGTCCTCATCAACACTTCCATCCAATATGACATGTATTCCACTCATGAACCTTTCATTGTGGGTGTTATTTGAGAATCGATCTCCTAACTTGAATCACTTATAACAATCCAAATAAATTTATTACGATGAGAAGTGTATCGTGAAAAAACAAAAGTTTTGTAGCGTTCATAAATCAGAATCTAAATAAATTTTCCTTTTTATATTTTTCATCGTCAACTTTCACATATGTATCAATTTAATCGCTCATTTTACACTAACATCACCTTAAGTTATGTCTTGTTTAAGGCACAAACAACTTTCCCTTAACGTTTTCTTGTTTCAATTTTATTGTCCTATGTTTCTTTTTTGAGATGTCTCAAAATAATTGTATACTTTCAATCTCAATCAATCATAAAGTGTTTAAGTGGAAAATAATAAATTCTTTTTTGTCAACAGTATAATTATTGTATTTTTCTAAAAATATGTGAATAGAAAATTAAATTGAGACGAATAGAGTGCCAAGCAAATACATCAAATTCTATTATAAATAGATATTAGCCTATCAGGTTATCACGATCACATATTTATTTAATTGAAATGATATGTATTTATTGGAAACGTTAAATTAAAAAAGACATAATGTATATCACACTTATACCCTACGTATTTAATTATCACATATGCGTTATTTGGTCACTGAAATGAAAGGAAAATGACATTTTATAGAAGCAATCAAGCAACTTCACCATTGCGCCTGTTTTTTTTAGGGGTGTGAAATAGCACCACAGTGATCAGTGGTAGCACCACAGTGATCAGTGGTCCGCTGCAGCATTACTCGCACGTAGTCCAATTTCATCAAGCCGTTACCTAAACCCTAGATTTTACTCCGGTACGCCGTGCAATTGCATAATGTTTTATATTTATTTTCCTTTATTTGCTTTACTTATGTGTATAGATTGATGCTGAATAGAAACTGTAATATAACTTTTGAATTTTGAGCTAGCTCTATTGAGAGTCGATCTGAATTATATACAAATCTCTAATGACTTATGATTCATAGCCTACAGTAATCGTTATGAATCATAGCTGCATTCGGGTGCATGTTTTACACGTGTTTTATCTTTTATTGTACTTATTGGTAACAAATTCTGGAAGTTTTTACGTTAGAGTTGGGTTTACCATTTATACTAATTCAATTTATATATTGTGGTACATGCAGGTCCTTCAGAATTTCAATTACAATTTAATAAACGAAGCTCGTTATCAATTAGTTCGTTAAATTTCGTTTGTAGCAGGGAGAGCTGAATCGATTAGTTAGCTCTCTCAGCTTTTTAAAACTTCGTTTATATTCAATTCAGCTGTTTCAATGGCAACAGCCACACATTTGAGTGGAATTAAAACACCTTATTGTTTCTCAAAGAAAGCTTTGCATTCCCGATCTGCGTGCTCACAGGCGCAAATTAGTTTTGATTCATTTATTGAATTCTGTCAACCGTTAAGGGCGAAAACTCTAAACAAAGGAAGAGGTCTGAGGGTTGTGTGTGATGTGAGAAAGAATGATGTTTTGGTACAAAGTAAACCTAAGATTCAAGGTTTAGAAGGATCGAGTAACCAGTTATCGTGTGTGATGAAGTTTGGTGGATCGTCAGTAGCTTCGGCAGATAGGATGAAAGAAGTAGCCGAGCTGATTCTTAGTTTTCCAGAAGAGAACCCTGTGATTGTTTTATCTGCTATGGGCAAAACTACCAACAAGCTTATATTGGTTTGTGCAACTAACAATATATTGAAATTTACTATCTTAGCTGTCATTCCTATAGACGTTTTATAGTTAACTCTGTGGTGTATTACATAGGCTGGAGAGAAGGCTGCAAGCTGTGTTTTAAATGTGTCTGAAATCGATGAGCTCAGTTTTGTTAAAGAGCTGCATAACAGGTGATAATATGGATCATAGAGTTTTACTGTCATATAAAGATTATATACAATATTTTATGCTGATTGGGAATTTGTGTGTATACTCAGGACAGTTGATGAGCTTGGATTAGACAAATCTCTTATTAAAGGTAGGCCTCTAATTGCTTTCATTGCTCTTGATTTATTTCAAATTAATCTTGAGCTCTGAAGCATGTGATTAATCATTAAAATGTTTCTTTTTGGCTCAAAATTCATACCTTTTACAATTATTTGATAATGAGGTCATTAATGCTTCTTTTGACCCATGTGCCTGATTGCTTGCTTATTTGGAATGATTCTTTTTTCTTCTGATTTATATGGCTGCGAAGTTTCATATCTTGTGAGAGATGTTTTGCAGAACACCTAGAAAATTTAGAACGCCTTCTGAATGGGATTGAAGTACTGAAAGAGTTGACTCCACGCGCAAGAGATTATCTAGTATCATTTGGAGAGTGCATGTCCACAAGAATATTTGCAGCCTACTTGAATAAAATTGGTGTCAAAGCTCGACAAGTATGCAATTTATTCATTACTTGCTTTAAGCTTAGAATTTCAAAATACTGGTGATACATCATTCAATGTTGCTACATGGGTTAATATTAGTAACACTTCTTGAAAGATAAAAATTTGTACTCCTGAAAACATATCGACTGTTATTTCATGCATTATGATCTGCTGACACCTTGCCTTCTCTTCTGTTTCCTTTGCAGTACGATGCATTTGATATTGGTTTTATAACAACAGATGATTTTACTAATGCGGATATTCTGGAGGCAACTTATCCAGCTATAGCAAATAGACTCAATGGTGACTGGATTAGTGATCCTGCAATCCCTATTGTTACTGGCTTCCTTGGAAAGGTTTTTTTGTTTTTTGCGTCCTCTAAAATTTCTTAAACAGTTCCATCACATGAATAATTGGCATTTTCTTGTAAATGCCTACTCAAATCCATATATTGATTATAGGGTTGGAGAACATGTGCAGTGACTACATTGGGTAGAGGTGGTAGTGATTTGACCGCCACAACCATCGGTAAAGGATTGGGCTTGCGAGAGATTCAGGTTGGTGAAAATCTGAGAAATTAAATGCAAATTTGATTTGTTATGCATTCTCATAGAAATGAAAATGTCATAAAATTCAATTTTGTCTAGTGACACCAAGTCATTCATTATGTCACTTTACTTCATAGTTATCGCCTAAAAGCTGTATCGAAAACCATCTGAAGCTTCTATAGCATGTGTGTTGAAGTTTATCTAATATGTTCTTGTTGACTATTTTTTATACAGGTTTGGAAAGACGTGGATGGTGTTTTAACATGTGACCCTAACATTTATCTAGGTGCAGAACCTGTACCATATTTAACATTTGATGAGGCTGCTGAACTTGCATATTTTGGTGCTCAGGTTTTTACTTTTGTTTGTATGTGCATTTGTAGGGCATAAGAATATAGAAAATTTTCTTTTAATATAACAAGTTGTACAATCTAAAATATATTCTTGAAGACTGTACTCTGGCCGATTAGTTCTAAATTCTCTTATTTTGGTCTTTCTGTAGGTGCTGCATCCACAGTCTATGAGGCCTGCAAGAGAGGGTGATATCCCAGTCAGGGTAAAAAATTCTTACAACCGTAATGCTCCAGGTACCTTAATCACTAAATCAAGGGATATGTCAAAGGTCAGTATTGCAATACTTATAATAACCTTAAAGGTATCATCAGAATTCTGAACGCCTACATGTCTGCTAACCTAAATTTCAGGCAATACTGACCAGCATTGTTTTGAAACGCAACGTAACCATGTTGGACATTGTTAGCACTCGCATGCTTGGGCAATTTGGATTCCTGGCCAAGGTAAAAGACTAAAAGGACAAGGCCTCTATATATTAGATGCGGCTATTTGGACTCATGTGTATACAAATGGGTTGATATGGGGTATCTTTGATCTCTAACGCGTTAAATGGGTTAAGCGGTTTAACTAAATAGGGAAATGGGTTGAATGGGTTGATGGCCATCTGCAATGTATTCAAATGCATAAAACCTTCTAAATTGCTTTATTAAATTGTCAGATAAGTAATGTAATATTATTGCTATGTAATTATTAATAAATCATTAACTATTTTTAAAATCCACAGAAAATTTAAAAAATGTTTGCTGGTTTGCTCGACCAGTTTTGACCTGTTATCCAACCCTTCCCGACCCGCCCATGTTGCCACCACTACTTTCCGTCTTTCCGTGAGCTGACCAATGTAGTTTTTAATTTGCATTTTTCACATGATTTAGGTGTTCGCAACTTTTGAAGATTTGGGTATTTCGGTGGATGTTGTTGCTACTAGTGAAGTGAGCATCTCCTTAACATTGGATCCCTCAAAACTTTGGAGCAGGGAGTTGATTCAGCAGGCAAGAATCTGATACAGTTCTTAATTTGAACATCAATGCCGTAATCTGACCGATGAAAATCAATTTGTTTACGTATCACGGATTATTATCTGTTAGTTTAAATTTCCTTCATCACTCAAGTAGTTCTTGCATAAATTTTAAAAGTCAAGAAGCAATTTTTCTATTTTATATTGTGTTATTAAAGTCTTCCATTTTGAAACTTATGTAGTAGTTACTAAATGAAGTGCTACTTGATTTGTTGGTAATTGTGACCTTTAAAGGTTTGGGGTTCTTGATATAGTAATCACTCTATCACCAAATGTACACTAAGCTATGGTGTAATGCACAATATGCTTTGTACTTATCACAATTCTTAAACGTTCAAGTATCCCAGGTAACAACTTATATTGGTGGTGTTGTTTTGCAAGCAGGAGCTTGATAATGTTGTGGAAGAACTTGAAAAAATTGCTAAAGTGAAACTTCTGCAGCACCGATCAATTATTTCACTGATTGGGAATGTTCAGAGGTCCTCGCTTATATTGGAGAAGGTACTATTTCCCATCTGTTTTGACTTTTAAGAAGACTTGTCTTGTGGAGGTGGAGGCCACCTTGTTACAGCTTAAAAATAATGAAGTGTGCCAGTTGACAAAAGGTGGCAATATCGCCCATAATCCTTTGAATAGGTTAATTTCTATTGTGTTTTGTCTAAAACGTGTCAAATGATCTACTTATTTTTTAGCTAGAATGGGAACATGGCAAATGAGATCAAGTCACCCAAATTCTATATTTAATGTAGGGAGAATATCATATATTCACATTCTAAACATCAAAATTACAAATTTCCCCAACTACACATCATAGTATCATATATCCTCAATATAAACTATAAAACTCTCATATTTACCCATTTTCAATATTTAATAACAATTAATACTCTAAATTGCATAAATATAAAATTAAAGACCATTATACCCTTCTCTTCTTCCTTCCAAAATCTCCCAACATTTTTTCTCTTATCCTATGATTGCCTCCATTTATTGTAGCTTGTAAGATCAGTTTTGTTCACCTATTAGTTAATTTCTCTACAATATTATACAGATATAAAAACAACATAAAGCTTTATTGTACATTTCTATTATGGTAGTTTTATTATATTTTGTTACTTTTATATAGTTGTGAACAGTGAAGAAACGAAAGAGTGTTTCATGTGTTGTAATGGCATATTAATAAATGTATAAGATATTACTGCTAGCGTCCTGCATGTATGTATATATATCTCGGTTGGGTATAGCTTTATTTGTACTCTTTTGTGAATTTTAATAAAATTTTTTGTTTATTAAGTAATGCAAAATGTATCCATATATAGTTTTGTAATCATTAATTATTTAGATTAAAAAAAAGGGGGACAAAGAACTGATTTGGGTCAACTTGGCCCAGTTTGTTCTGTACTTAAGTTGATCCATTTCAACCCCATATGCGTTTTGACTTGTTACCCAACCCAGCAGACCCGCCCATCTTGCCACCTCTACAACTACCTGTTACATTGACCACCTTTCAATGTGTGATTTTTCCTGTATTCTTTTTTATTTGTACTGCAGGTATTTCATGTTCTTCGTACAAATGGGGTCAATGTTCAGATGATATCCCAAGGAGCGTCTAAGGTATCCAACCCTTCCTATGATGTTGAGTAACTGCAATTACTTGCAATTATTGAGAGGCGTAAAATTGATTGTTTATGCCTCTTGTGCAGGTGAATATATCATTGATTGTTAATGATAGTGAATCAGAAAAATGTGTCAAGGCTCTTCATAAGGCTTTCTTTGAAAGTGATCTAGCTGACCTAGTTTATGAGAACGGTTCACCACAAAATGAAAGTCAAACCATATAGTCAATAACCAAGAATGCATGGGATGGGATAATCCGTCATATGCTTATTAAGCATGGAGTGCATAGATTATTTAAGAATGTACGTCGTATTTCTTTTATAGAGGTGAATGATAAAAAAAACCTAAAACCATTAGTTAAGCACATGACTCAACTCATGGAAGGCTGTGTATGCAATTTTTCTTAATAAACCATGATAGATGTAAAGTTTGTTCTTCATTCGACCCTTCAAAAAATGAAAGGAGCAAGCTATAAAAGACTAAAAGTATCATTAGAGATCTCGAAAACAAGTTGATGTTTTGTACACCGGTTTTTCCGGTAGATTGGGTGTTTTTATGTCTCATGGTGGTGCGTCTAAGTGAGAATCATGAATGATCAACATATCCTGTTCTTCGTCATTTCGTTTCTGTTTACTATGCTATGGAGTATTAGTTTAAGAATATAACTTGTATATGTTGCTAGCATCACTTAACATAGCTACTATTAAGGGAATCTTTTGCAAGCTTTTAATCTTTTGAGTATTATGATCTATACGTAATTGTCCTCTCATTTGTGATAGTTTCATCCATCATTTTCCATTTATTAATCTTTTTCAATCTATAGCCACAAGAATTTAATTAAGGTAAAGTCGTTCAAAGAAAAACTGTCTAGGATAAAAAATTGATTAGTAACACCTAGGGTTTGAGCTCGAATCTCTCACCTTATATAGAAATCATATGATTAATGACGCCAGTCATCCTCTCTGTAATGGAAGTAATTAGCATCTGGACTGGCATTTTGGTCTTCAACTCACTATCAGCTAATTCATTCACCCATCAATAACTTGTACTCGCCCCTATGAACTACATCATGCAAAAAGTATATTAAGATTCTATAATGATTTTTTATTTTGTAAATTATAGCTCTTTGCTTCTATCAAAGAAAAATATGTAAACCTAACATATATGTTTAACTCATGGTTAAAAGTTGATGGCCTAGTTAAAGTTATAGCTTCAAGAGAGATTCGATGCAGAAAGTATATTAGGATTCAATAATGATTTTTTATTTTGCAAATTTTAGCTATTTTGCTTATTAAAGAAAAATATTATAACATATATGTTTTACTTACTTTAATGCATGGTTATAACTTGATGGCGTAGTTAAAGTGAAAGCTTTGAGAGAGATTAAAAAGAGGAACGTAAACAAAAAATCTAGAAGAGAAGTAGAAAAAACTCAGAGCATCTCTATTCTCCAATGCGTTACACTTCAACGTGTAATGCAATGCCACGTCTACAAAGATTTACACATTCACATTAATATTAAAAAATAAGAAAAAAAAAAGTATTAAGAGGTGAGCAAATTTAAATAGTAAAAGGGACCATTTGTTATAAGTGTAATATAGTGACGAGAGAAAATACATAGTGAAAAGTAAATTTTCAGGGTTTTAAGACGGGTTTGTTTAGACCTGAAAGAAAATTTAAACGTATATTTATTTAAAATTTTTACAATGAATTAGACTCTGCTACCTTATCTTTCATTTCTCTATTAAACTTTGTCGTATATCTCTTTTAAAGATCCACTACTAAAAGTAATCAATGTTGCATTTTCGCCTTTATATTGAGTTGTCGTTTATACTATCAAATTTACTATCGATTTTAACTATAAATTAACTACACATGATCACATGAATTAAAACAGTTGACAATTGTTTTTATCTATTGTTAATCTTGAGGGAAAATTATTGACGTAATTGACATCACCTAAGTTAAGTGATGTTATGTTATAAGCAGGGATCAAACATGTATATATGATAAAGATGAAAAATATGAATGAGATGATTGACCAATAGCACGAAAATTTAGTGCCGTGACTCCAATATGGTATCCCCTAATCTTAAATCTTAAATACTATTAATATTAATAATTTATTTTACGAAAAAAACACCCGTATCTATTTTAACATTGGATGTTGTGTAGGGACCAATTATGTAACAAGGCCAAAAAAGCACACATAAGAACCATCTCTACTTCCACTTATAAATTTCTAGGGTTTTACAAAGAAAAGCGGCGCCTGTCCATCAATCTCCTATTCTCAATCCATCAATGGCGTGCACCATTGATTTCCGTCGTTTAGATGAAGGCTTCGGCGGCAAAACCTACAAGCGAAAGAGAGCCGAACAGCAACAAGAGATCGATGCAATCATGGACGTTGACAACGATGCTGACGTCACTGAAGAGCTCCAAACTTCAAAGCGCCAAGCCGTTTCTTCAATCGAAAACCCTAACAAACCGATTTTCGGTAAACCGACGTACGACGGCGTGATAGCTGGAAAAGTATCCGGTAGGAAGTGGAAACAACCGAAAACGCAACGATCGTCGGCAGTTAGGGTCAGTTTGAAGAAGTCGACATTTGAAGAGCGATCACAACAGAAGGAAATCAAGAAAGCGTATAAGGAGAGAATCACGGAATTGAAGGAAGAAATTAGGAAGAATAAGGTGGAGAAAAGAGAGAAGAAGAAAGAGCGGGAGAAGAGGAAGGAAGAGAATATAATGAAATCTGGAACGAAGCTTCAGGTTATTACGAATCCGAATACGTTGAAGAAGATTGCGAAATCGAAGAAGAGGAAGCTTTTGAAAATGGTTCCTGATAGCGTTGTTAAGAAATAGGGTTTATGATATAATATTGATCGTTGTTGGTTTACTGTTATGTTTAAGAAGATTCAGTACTTCTTTTGAGAAGATTCAGTTTTGTTTATCAAATATTGGATAGGAAAAATGATTTCAGTACTATTTTTTCCAGTTTGTTAATTTAAAAATCATTCTTCATGATTGCTATTTGCTACTGTTTGTGTGTTTTATAATGAGTTCCGTACTTCAGTTTGTGGTATGAGTTGAGTAATTCGAGCTAACGCTCAGTTCAGAACGGACAACAAGTTGAATGCGGAGCTAATTAGCTCACATCAAATTCTTTTTGAGCTACATGACTTGAGCTAATTTGCTCAAGTTTATTCTAGCTTAACCTTGACTTGGCTAATTCAAGTTTGCTTAACTAGATTTTTGTTTTGAACTCAAGAATCGAGCTATGAACATTTGTTGTGTTACCGACATGTCTTTGACCTATTGGTATCTGGCGTGTCTTTGACCTATTGGTATCTGGTGGGTCGTCTGACCAGAATGTTGCAAGTTTGGTGTGATGAATGCATGAGTTGCTTTAAGAAAAAATGAACACTCATTGAGTTATCAAATGATTTCGAGCACAGGTTAAGAGGGTCAAGATGAGCTCAACCCATCTGGGACCCATCTTAATCTATAATTCATTCTGAGAACTATGTTTTGATTCTCACGAGTGACAAATGACAGACACAATCTCTATAAATTACACTACAAATATGAAAGATGATACAAAAGACAATCCAACCTCTATGAATAAATATGAAGATGACTTGGTATGATATTAACTAACGTTACATGTCAAAAATGAAAGGATGTAGTACTATTGCACAACAATTACAAGTTTCTTGAATTCTTCTCAAGTTTCATTGCTCGTTTTCCTATGAGTACACAAAGATCGTTGAACTCTTCATTTCTGCTCTTGGTATAATCACATTCTATTCATGGCTCTATATCCCCTTCACCTTGAAAACTACTTCACGTTATGTCGGTTGGCCGGCAAATGTACCCTACTCTGAGTGTTTCCGCAAAAAAATACAACATCAAATCACACAGAAATAACTTTTCACCTATGCTTCAGAATCTAAGGGATGCCTAACGCACACCAGATCATCTAACTTGTTGCCATCCATTTTGTACAGTGACACACCTTCCATCTGGTTATAGTGTTCCTGTGCTTCTCTTCTCAGACTCTTAAAAGGCATAACTTCCCATTTACTGTAATTTGAATTCCTCCTTTTGTTACTCATATCTCTAGGCCCTGACACTGGCCCACTACCGTATGGACCTGCATTGCCCCACACCTTACAGTTGCCAAATTGTCCTACTTTATCATATTCACCCTCTTGACTTCTCTTTAGTCGCATCGCAGCTCCATGAGCTCTGCCTATCTTCTCACGACTTGGTACATCAGACCAGTCTTGCACCCGTTCCGCTCTCATAGGAGAGTGTATCCTAATAACCTGAAATATGAAATGTTACACATGAATGAGTAAACAAGCCAACAAGGTACATGTATAAGTTTCTACCCCTTCCATCAGATAATAAGTGCAACAGATTTTATTAACATGTGTACTCGATACTAATTGTGTTTTTATTATTATATATCCCGGTATCGAGAACAGAGTAATCTGCATGTTTTTTAAACATTCAGAATTTCAGATTAGACAAGAGATTGTGGTGGATTCTGAGTTACTTCTACTGTTCTACATTTGATGAGTATATCTTGGAGGTGGCAATTTCAATTCATTTAGTTAAAAATGGGCCAATTTGGGTTGTCTCTTAATTCAAGTGTTTTAATAAAAAAATAAGTTAGAAGGAAAATGGGTCAAGTGGCTCGAAGTCGCCCAAAGTCTAATTCTAAAGCGTACGACCTCCGAAACCCTTGTAATCTGAGAATTAAATTACTACTTTAATAATGCCTTCTTTTTTTTTTCTTTTTTTTGTAATCATAAGATACCAAAACAAAGAATTTGATTGACCTAATCCAACCCTGCCTGTTACGACTAGTACTAAAAATGACGTATGTCAACACAAACTTGTTATCACCATTACCCCATTCGTGCAACCCGCCCATCTTGCCACGTCTAGATACCTGTATGTTACTACGTGGGTATAGTTAGGTTGTTTGAGCTAAGAATTCATCCAAACAAGGAGATGTTGCAATTATTATGTGATGCAAGGAGTATATGGATACAGCAAGATGTGAGGAAAGATTTTACTTACACCGAGGCATTCTAGGAGTTGGTAGTACGCCCTTCCTTGGAGTGGATTGTGACCTTTTCTTGGTTCAGAGAAGTATCTGGTCCTGTAGGATCCTCGAGATTTGAGAGAAAGAATCAAGTGAGAAAACATAACCTTTCCCTATCTGCTTGAGTTTTCTCTTTTTCTGTTTCCATGATTTTATATTTCCATTGTTGTGTTGTCATGGGTGAGACCGATTAAATGACATGGATGTGTAAGGTGGCCATATTTTGTATGTGAGATCACATTCTCTCATATTTATTTATGTTTTCTGAAAGTGGATATATGTTTAATGGGGGGGGAGAGAGAGAGAGAGAGAGAACTGACCATTCAGTGTAGCCAGGATCGACAGTGAAACCATATATGTCAACTATATCACACATAGAAAGTGCCAGCTCAACTGATTTCATCCCAGTTCCTTTGGCACCTCTGCGTAATACAATACCCTGGAAGAGATATACGGGATTTGGAATCGTCTGAAAAACAAATGAATTGAAGTATCTGTTAGGCTTGCCATTATGAGACGAGAACTAGAATGGTAATACATAAAATCATCCACAAATCAATATCATTTTCTAAATAAACTTCAATTGAGTGCACAACTCTGTTTGGTGGCTCACAGATAACACTCATACAATAAACTCAACCAATAATATACATCAAATAGTAGATGTATCGTGATCAAAGGGAGTTGTGCAAAGAGGATGTCAAACATTAGTATAGCGCTACTTACATCAATCAATTTGTTGAAGTCTCTGTGAGTCGCACTTTTAATAACAAGCACCTCATCATCTGCATAGAAAATATTGAAAACACTGACACTTGTAAATAGCCTTTAAGGCAAAAAACCCGAGACAGAAGTAAAGAACTTTCTATAAGAGATTAATGGAAAAGAAATGTAAATACAAGTTAGATGTGATAGACAATTAGATATCGGATAAAACTTTTTACTATGAAAAACTATACTACTTGGGGCTTTAAGCACTCAACATCAGAAAAAAAAAAAAAGGAAAAAAGAAGAACGTAATGCAAAAATCCAGATTCCAGAACTCACTTTCAAAGAAAAATCATTACTGCATCATTAAGATACGGTTGTCATGCGAAGAATATTTACCTGATCCATTGAGAATGGTGACCATGTTACGAGCAGTTCCCCTAACCCCTAGTCGAAAATCTCTCTTTAGACCAACGTGTTTTGCATATTTCTATAGGAAAATGGATAAATAGGGGAGCAGCTTAGATCACATAAAGGACTTCTGGACAACATCAGCTTAATATCCCAATTATGGCTAGCAGCGACTTTTAAGGTGACTAAATTACCTCGTTGACAGGTGCCTCATTGTCTCTTATAACTGCATCATGACTGTCAATTTCTTCACCAAATTCAGTCTTCAAAAGATCACCTGAGTTTCCAACAACAGCACATTCTTTAAACTGGCGAGGGTGAAATGGTGGTTTCGCTGGCAAAACTGGATTAAGGTGCTCCTCACAAAGCGTCCGATTGCTGCAATCCTTAGCACCTCTATGGTATGGAAGAAACCAAAGTGAAAGAAGAATTAATGCAGTTCATGAGGTGTAAACCACTCAACCAAGTAGATAATGCAAATAATTATTAATTTATTGAACAAAAAGATATCTTTCTTTGGTAATTAGAAAGTAAAAAGCATACAATTGTGCTATTCTTTTGGCTGCATAGTCCATCCAGCCATCGGGCCGTGCATCTAAATATTCTCTAGTCAGTACTGTAGTCATGTTACGGTACTGCATTTCAGACAAAGGAAAAGGTATTAGACTATTAGAGTACCCATTGAACGAACAATACGCAAACAGATTTCAAATTATGAAACGCTAACCTGTTCCCACAAGAGAACTGCCTCACAAACATCATATTTGTACTCTAATGGCTCATAAGTCTTAAACTGTGGGTTCAACTGCAAGTGAAAACCAAATTCAGAAGTCAACTAATTAATATGTGATACATACAGATATATATTAAATGCCGAAGATAGAGATACATACCCAGGTGCTATCAGTACCTTCAGGAAACTTAAGAATCAACTTACAGTGATCAACCATATGCGCAGTAAGTCCAAATCCTCTGTTCGCCTACATGACACTCAAATTGACAAACAATAGCACTTAAAATTAACATCATTATAATTGAGTAAATAAACAATGGTGAATTCAGTTCACTGTATATAGAAGAAGAATCATATACATAACACATTAAAAATTACGCATTCAAAATTGAGCTCATATTCATGTGTCATTGCATTAAGTAACAAATAACAATAGGCTAACAAACCTCTAAATCCTAGCTACCTTAGGAAACAGTATGCAATCAGCCCTAGGTTTAGTATAAAAGTTTGCAGTGATCTGCTTAATTTATAATTATATATTTTATTAATATATAATAATACGATAATTACATAGCTAGTTAACGACTGTACTGTATTGATTTTTTATATATTCGTTTTGTGGAGATAGAGGGAAAAGCTAACCACGCATTGCTGAACGTCGGCTTGAAACTCAGATAAGATCCGTACATCTTCTACGTTAGCAGATTTGATTCGACTACCTGCAAAACATGTAATTAATTCGAATTAAAATTACAGTCGGTGTAATTAGGGTTAGATAAAACATGTTAGTGACCTAACCAGTGAAGAAGAAGGATTGAAGGACGAAAACAAGTAGAGAAAAAATAGTAGCAGCGAAAATGAGATGAACAAATGTAGGTCTTCTCGTTGATGATGATAATTTTACAGGTCTAGTCATTGTGATTGATGCCCTAGCTCCGTTGATCTAGGTCACTCGATTAGTGGTTGAGATCGATGAATTTGGTGTGTAGTAGTTTGAGTATAGTATGATTAACGAAGTTGCTATCAATTTGTGATTCGAGAAGAATTTGATTCAATTGCAAAAAACTATTGAATGAGATCAATTCGTGTTCGTCTCTAGATTCACATCAATCGAGAATCGACTAAAAAGTTTGAAGCAGAATGTGAAGTGTGCTACAAAATCCCGTCGTTCAACGTGAAATATTTAATGGATTAAAAAACGATTTTAGATGGTTTTCTAATTTTTAATTTTTCTTTTATAAACATGAGAGAAAAAAGACTCGTGCCACAGTCTTGGCTAAAGTATATCATAGAAAAACAGCCATCGCTTATTTATTTTTCTTTTGTTCTTTTTTCTTAAATAAAAATAAAATTAACAGGCATTGTATATTTGTATACCATTAACTTTTGTAATGTGTTATTTTATAACAGTTTCAGTTTATATATTGCCTTATATAATTATATATGTTACGTATTTTCAAGGTTCCACCCATTATATGGAGATTGACCGTAACAAAAGTAATTTACTCATCTATCTATATTTATATAAAGATTGAGTTCCTATAATTAAATGTTAGTTTTAAAAATTAATGTCAATGCATCTTTATATATAAAGTCCATTGTGTGCAAATCTACAAAAATAATTATTTTGTTTATATAAAAAAGTTATATTGAGTACTACATTAATTGTTTTGGTAGATGGAAATCTTTAATGATTTATGATTTTTAATATAATATTATAAATACTTATGAACAATGTCAAAATAAGTTTTAAAAATGATAAAATTCTTATTTTGTCTAAGTTGTCAAATATAATACAACCTTTCATCTAGACTCTTAAAGCCTTAGGTAGCGATTTTAACCGTAGTTGTTTGCAATTAGATTGAGGTAATTAAAGAATTAGTCAAAAGTTTCCTTTTGGTTTTGTGTTCGATTAATAATCTTAAGTTATATTGAAAGTGTTCTTGAATTTTATTGTCAATCGATTATAAATGTATTGTTATTAAACTAGATAAAACTTAGCAGATAACGTACATAATATTGAACTGAAAATTGTACCACAAGCTATTAGTAAACACCGATCTGGCATGACCCGACCCGACCCGTCACAATCAATTAACAAGTTATAATTAACAGTTTCAACAACCATTTTATCGATACTTTAAACCTTTTACGATAAATCTCATAGTTAAAAAAATATATATACAATATGTGTGCAACGCACAGATCTGAATGACTAGTAAATTATAACAGTTGCTACTGTATTAAATTACACACACCTTTCACAAATTAAACTAAAAAGTATCTTCTCAACAACCCATCCATCGTTTAACACAATGAGATATAACCTTGTAACACTAAAAATATTAAAATCACGGACATGTACTGTTATTAAAGTGTAAGTAAATAGAGAAAAAAATTTATGTTCAAGTTATTTGAGAAGGGTGAATATTTTTACTTAAATGTATGCGGTTTAAGTAGAGTATCCTGTGACTATTTCCGATTCTTTCGTTATACTCAAAATGTGCGATTAGTGAGATTTGAACTCGGATCAAAAAGATTAGAATGTGAATGTCTGAATGAACATATTTTAAATTTACGGAAAGATTAAGTATATAAATTGATTTTTATTCCACTTTATAGTCAACGTTACACTTATTTATTAGATTTCCATCAATAAATCAAACAACTCTTAAATTATAACAACTAAATTATATTATATATGTATGCTTCGATATGTAAATCGTGAAACACAATTTATTGTGATTTTCTTATTCTAATTATCAATTTGAAATAATATTTCAAACAACTCTTTATGCACATTAATTTTTATTTATGCCTGTTAATGTAAACAAAATATAAGGTACACATATATTAAGCATCATCACAGCTTCTTATAAAGAGTGAATCATGTGAAACTTAACAAAAGTTACACCGACTCTAAGTACCTCTTTTATTCATTTTTATCACACCACTATACTCATCGTAAAAATCTTTTTGTAATAACTAATAAAGATATTGACATAAAAATAAAAATTGATTTATATAACTAGAATTACCTAAATGTATATTTATAATTGAGCAATACAATCCAATTAAGGAATCTTAATATAATTCACATATTAAACCAATTAATATGTTTTTTAACCCTATCACGAATTGCACATAATACATGGGAATTTATCTTAAACCGTTATAAAACATTTAGCTATAAAGCTTAATAGTTAAAAATCGAAAGATTAAAAAATATATTTATGTCCCTTTTAATAATACATAAATATAAAACTAAAAAACAAATCAATATATATTTAATTTTTTTTTAATTTATACACCTCATAATTTATTTTTATTTGAAATATAAAATAATAATTATAATATAATTATCGAAATAACATAAAATATAAATAAAATTAAAATTAAAATTAAAACTAAAATTAAAATTTACAATCCATATCATTAAAACAGTTATAATTATATATAATTATTATTTTATTTTTTGTTTATAGTCACGAGAATCCAACTAATTCAACGAAAACACATAACATGTGAATACCTTCAGCAAAATACATGACATGCGAATAAGTGGTAAAAGTAATGTGATAAAAGAAAGAAAGCAAGTTAATATCTGGCCGTTAGTTTGACCATTTTCTTCGGAATAAAACTCCAAACCCGTTGTCTGTCTGTCTCTCATATTCTCAATTTCGGATCCTTTTAAAACCCCTTTCCTGTAGCAAATAGATAAAAGTGAGCTTCATATAATTCAAGAATAATAACAGCTAACTTAAATATTCGATTAATTTTGTGTGTTCGTGTTTCAATATCCTTAGGTTTTATCGGTACATTTTTACTTTTTTTGGAAATAAAAATGGGGAGCGCTAGCAACAGTAAGAAAGAAGTGATTCGATTGGAGCGTGAAGCAGTCATTCCAGTTTTGAAACCTAGAATCGTTATGGCTTTAGCAAATCTTATCGGTAACAGCAACATTTTTACTGTGTTTACTTTGTTTCTGTAACAGTTAATTTTTAGTATTATTATTTATTTTTATTTAGGATAGGATAGTATGTTGCTGTTTTTGTTTCTAGGTTGCTCAATTTGGCTGAATAGGAGCATTAGTTATGAAAACTATGACAAATGTTTCTGTAGTGTTAGGAGACCAGTGTATTAGGGCTATTTAGATTATCAAGACTACCTATTTTGTAATCTATATCTATATTTTTTTATGTTTTGAAGCATTTAGGTTTTCAGTTCAGGACTTCTTAACCTTGAAAGTTTTAATCTTGGCTGTCTGAATGTCCGATGCTAATCTGATTATGATACTACTATTTATGGAAAATATGGGGATAATTATTTGCGGTTATACTTATAGTCTACTTTAAGTAGAAGAGATGATTTTTAAAACTTAACAAACTATGAAAGGGATCGAGGTTATGTGTTATAGAGTGAAACCGTGGGAATGGTTTATAGCATTTTCGATGTGTGCAATGGTGCTTCATATAGTGATCTATGTTTTTTTCATGTGGTTTTATTTATTATTTGTTTCAATTTTTCATTTGAGAGTGTCCTAAAATCCTTGCTTAGTGCGGCTTAACTGTCCGCCTAATTTTTTAGAAAGGTAGTGATCGCAAATTAATGTAGCGTATAAATCATATTACTTTTATCAATGTAAGTTTTTTATTTTTTAAAAAAGTTTTGGTATCGCACAGAACACAGTAATGACCGGGCAGAGTTCTTGAAGCTCTGCAAGAGAGTTGAGTACACAATTCGAGCATGGTATCTTCTTCAGTTCGAAGATCTCATGGTATTATATACTTCTATTAACTTATACTACAAACCAATTCCTGTAATTCAAATTTTCAAGATTTAAAACTAATCTGTGTTTCGATGTTTGTGGTTTCCTACTTGCAGCAACTGTATTCACTCTTTGATCCTGTCTCCGGGACTAAGAAATTAGAACAGCAAAACTTATCATCACAAGAAATTGATGTTCTTGAACAGAATTTCCTTACATATATGTTCAAGGTATCATTTTTTAGGGCGAAATCTTCAAATAATGACGTGATTAAAATATTTAAATCTTTTAAAGTACAATCGTTATCGCTGCAGGTGATGGAGAAGAGTAATTTTAAGATATGCTCCAATGAGGAGATTGATGTTGCACATTCAGGGCAGTATCTTCTAAATCTTCCTATCTCAGTGGATGAATCAAAGGTTGTGGTTCATGACTATGTTAGGTGCTATTATTCCCGTCTTCATGTCTGCTAACAATTTTTTTCCCCTTTGACATGTAGATTGATAAGAATCTTTTGAAAAAATACTTCGAAGAACATCATCATGATGACCTTCCCGACTTTGCTGATAAGGTACTACTTCAAGTCTAGTTGATACTTGGATATAGTTTCTGCACACTATTTTCAGTGCTTCATATTATGCTCTTACTGTTTAGTGTATTAATTTTGTTTTTTAGTATGTAATCTTCCGACGAGGCATTGGACTTGATAAGACTACTGACTACTTTATCATGGAGAAATTGGACATGATCATTTCACGTCTGTGGGCATGGATTATGAGAGTAACAAGGCAAGTTTTCTTGCAAATTTTGCTTATTGGCTTGAGACTCTTGACTTATGATGATGGTAATCGGCGGAGGTGACAAAATGGATGGGGCGTGTAAAGGGTCAAAAGTCAAAACAACTTTGGGTTTAGATGGGCAAGTTTTTCGAAGGGTCTATGTAAGTGGGGCTGGGTTGACCCAAATCACTTTTTGGCCAAAGATGTTTAGCTTCTTCCTTTTTCTTTTATCTTTCTTTTTTTATACTAAGCGTAGATTATATCTTATCAGTTATAATATATTTTTAAATAATGATTTAAGAGGCCTTGTGCATCAACAATATACTTGGTTACCTGACCCCTTCGTTTTGTAGCAGTTCATAAAATTTTGCCCATTTGACCTGTTAGAAATAAAAATTAACTAGAATTAACCCACTCAATCATTCATAATAATATTGGTTGAAATTGCAACATTTACGAATTGATGATGGATTTTTGTTGTTCTAGATGTTTATCCGAAGAGTTTGTTGATGTTCTATTACTAATTATGCTTGCAGGCTAGCAAAGCTTTTTTCAAAAAAGTCCATTGCACGAGTCAAGAGCGATCCTAAGAAAGATGATGAAATTACGTATGAAGAATTTCCGGATGATTTATATGTCGAGCGGGTCCGGATTGAGAACTTGGAGCTCAGGTTGTGCGCAAAGTCTAATTTATTCTGATTAGTTCAGTTATTTCTTCTGGATATTACTTAATGCTACTTAATTAACAAAATAGTCACATTTTGTATGTGAATCTTCAGATAAGTATGTAGTTCAGGGTTGATTTTTGTAGTTCACTTTAATCCATTTAAAATATGCAATACGAAAAACAAACTAATAAACTACGACTAGAGTAATTGTATTTGCATTTTCTTTGTGTTAGTTTTTATTGATCCCAGATAAAGATTATTTACTATCCGATTGTTTTAACTAATGAATAGTGATTGCTAACTTACCCCACTCTTATTTCCATTCCACCAGTTTAAAGAATTTGACGAGCAAGATCACAATCCAAGAACCAACATTTGATAGGATAATTGTCGTGTACAGGTATGACTTCTTTTTAACCGTACATGCATCAGTATAATATGTAAGCCACAAGCATGTGATGATTTATATCCAGGCGAGCAAGCACCAAGAAAGGAGAACAGGACCGGGGAATCCATGTGAAGCATTTCAAAAACATTCCAATGGCAGATATGGAATTAGTCCTAGTACGTGTTTGTGTTTATACCTGTGTTTAACCTTTTCTTAGAATTTTATTTTGCCAGCTGGATGTATTTTAATTTGTATATCTTATTGACAGCCAGAGAAGAAAAATCCAAGTTTGACCCCCATGGACTGGGTGAAATTCCTCATTTCTGCTGTAGTTGGGCTGGTTAGTTGCAAATACTTCATGCTATTTTATTATAGGTGGCAAGATGGGCGGGTTGGGTAAACAAACACTTTTTGTCAAAAGAACATAAGAATTTTGTATTATTCATGCTCAGTTATGATTACAAAACAATATAATTACAGTAATAATCTACATTTTTGAATAAAATGGTGTAGGAGGTCGGTTGCATTACAAAGAGATTTGGGTGACTTTAAACTCGCTTGACACATTCCCCTTCTATCTTATTTATTTTCATTTGGCCTGTTTGAGATAAATAATCCAAGTTGAGCTATTAATAAGTAAATGGTTTCCAGGTAGCTGTCGTAGGCTCAATTGAGACGCCTCAAGCTGATTTTTGGGTCATGTTTGCCATTCTGTCTGCAGTTGTTGGTTACTGCGCTAAAATATACTTCACGTAAGTTTAATTGTTATTGTTATGTGGTTAATATTAGTTCGACGATTGTATGAACAATGTTATGTGCGCACTTGACACATATTGATATCTGAGGTTTCATTAATGATGTTCATATGATTGTTGTAGGTTTCAGGCAAATATGGTTGCATATCAAAGCTTAATTACACAATCCATGTATGACAAACAACTGGATAGTGGAAAAGGCACTCTTCTTCATTTGTGTGATGATGTGATTCAACAAGAAGTAAGTACTCTACAGATTTCTTTCTTCATTTCTGTTTCTATCATTAAATGTTCTTGTAGTCATTTGAGTGTTTAAGTGGAACTTAATTTGGTGATAATTTGCAGGTAAAAGAGGTGATAATTTCTTTCTTTATATTGATGGAACAAGGCAAAGCAACTCTTGAGGTATTGCTTCTTATGTATACTTAAAACTTTCATTTACGTGTGTTTGTATTTTATATGTTTTTTTTAAGGTATACTGAGTTGTGGATTTGTTATGATATATTATAGGATCTTGATCTCCAATGCGAGGAACTCATTAAAGAGGAGTTTGGTGCAACCTGCAACTTTGATGTGGATGATGCAGTTCACAAGCTGGAAAAAATGGGCATTGTTGCTAGGGTAAGATAGCGTTTTCTTTTACTTTTTCCCCTTCTATTCCATGCTTATTACTTCAATGTCTTGTATAATCAGTTTGTCTTTGTACATGAGATCTAGTGTCTCTTAGTAGAGGCGGCAATTCCAACCATTCACTTGTGAATGGTTTGATTCAGGTTTGTTAAATAATTTTTGGGTAAAATGGGTTGAATGAGTCCCAGACTCCAAGGCTGCCCAAACCGGACATTGAATAAATTATCTATCAAATCATCTTGTTACTTTTAGAATAATATGCCTTTTGTAATCATACTACTAAAATATATAATGCAATTATCCATTATTGAATGTAGGATTCAATCGGAAGGTATTACTGTGTATGGTTTGATTCAGGTTTGTTAAATAATTTTTGGGTAAAATGGGTTGAATGAGTCCCAGACTCCAAGGCTGCCCAAACCGGACATTGAATAAATTATCTATTAAATCATCTTGTTACTTCTAGAATAATATGCCTTTTGTAATCATACTACTAAAATATATAATGCAATTATCCATTATTGAATGTAGGATTCAATCGGAAGGTATTACTGTGTTGGTCTGAAACGTGCTAACGAGATCATTGGCACCACCACAGAAGAGCTTGTACTCAAGGCAAGCCAGGAGCATGGTGGTTCGTGATGTTGCATGTCAAATCTTAAGACATCCTAGCCTGAGGGCTAGATGGTAAATTCTACAAGGATGTGGTGTGCAATTTGTTACTGTTAAAAACCTTTTGGTTTGTACCGATTGTATATCTCTATTACACCATTGGATTGCATATGGTCTTTCAAGTTATGTTGATTTTTTTTGTTTTTCTCTGCTGGTTGTGGTCGATTTTAATGGTACTTTGTGTACATTGTAGATTGGTATGTACAATAAACAATTGCACAAAGATGAGTAATTGTTTGAATACATGTCTTAGTTGGGTATGTTTTAGTTTAAACCTTTTATATTATGTTTACTGTAGTCTTTAAGCTTATTCTTTCTCAGTAAGCTCTATAAAGTAACAAGCATTTTTGATACAAAACATTTTATAAGAGCGAGATTAACAGTCGTAAGCTAATGCAATACGTTATTATGTACCATCAAAAAAAAAAAAAATCTAGACAACTCCTAACATAAGTTCTCGTTATTATGTACCTTTGAGCCTTTTAGCTTATACATGGTGAAAAGCACATTTTTATGAAAAGTGTTATGAATAAATATGAAATGGATGTTTATATCTTTTTTTAATATTGATTAGAGATTAGAGATTAGAGATATCATTAAGAGATTATTTCTTGAAGGTTACTCCATCTTTTTTTTATATATACAACTTTATGAGATGAATAAGATAATTGTACATGGGATATTTAAATTTTTGCCCCTAAAAAATTAGTTATAAACAAATTGTCCTCAAAATTCGAAATTATACCCATTTATCCTATCCGGTAGCAAGTCAACCTGTGACTTGCGACCCGTATATTTGCGACCACGACCCCGGAATTGTGACCTTGCGACCCCGGTAATCTAGCGACTTGCGACCCGCGACCTCGTATTTTGCGACCCGTTCACGTGACTTGCGACCGGACAACGACCTGACTTGCGACCCGTTCACGTGACCTGCGACCGGACACGTAACTTGCGACTGGACATCGACCTGACTTGCGACCCGTTCACGTGACCTGCGACCTGACTTGCGACCCATTCATCGTGACCTGCGACCTAACTTGTGACATGCGACCCGTTCATCGTGCGACTTGCAACCTGACTTGCGACTTGCGACCTGTTCTGCGCCTGGGTTACGTTTTTGGATAAGATTTTCTTGTACTTTTTAGATTTTTTCCGGATTAGATTTATCTTTTAAAACCCAAAATTAGATCAGTTGTTTCTCATTCACAAACACTCTCAATTATCTTTAACTGATTTACAAGGAATTTCAACATAATTACAAAGAATTGCAACACATTTACAAGGAATTGCAACGCATTATTGTGAAGATTTTAAAGGTACAATTTCAAACTCGACTCTTATTTCCATTCCACCAGTTTGAAGAATTTGACAAGCAAGATCACAATCCAAGAACCAACATTTGATAGGATAATTGTTGTGTACATGTATGACTTTTTTTTAATCGTACATGCATCAATATAATATGAAAACCACAAGCATGTGATGATTTATATCCAGGCGAGCAAGCACCAAGAAAGGAGACAGGACTGGGGAATCCATGTGAAGCATTTGAAAAACATTCCAATGTATCGGAATATGTTGTTCCTTCGTTCTGTCCACCTACAGAATCCGTATCCAATTTGAGCAAAGAAAAAAGATCAACTTGGTTCACAGAAAAAGGTGCACTTTGACTTCCATAATCAAAGTTGATACCTCTCAAATTGAGGGCTTATGAATTGGCAAACATGTTACACTATTTGTGTATGTGGACTAGCTGTCACTTTAATCCATCCTCCTCTATGGATAATGGAAGATTAGTTCATCTTATTTGAAGTTTTATACAATATTAATGGCTTCAATTCTTTTTGTATATAAAACCATTTGACTATATAATTAGCTACCCGATGTGAATTGGCACAATGGTTCTGAACACAAAGCAATTTAAAAAACAATTAATTAATTCTTAAAACTACAGCTATAACACCAAAGTTCTCTTGGCGTTGTTGCACAAATGAAAGTGGCGTTTTTTGACCGATAAAGGTTCTTTATGGGTTACTATAATTAAAAGTATACATGGTTTATATGTTGGGGTTGGGTTGTTTTGGTGAAAAGTCGAAGGGGGGTGAGATTTGGTCGACGCTGGTGCTCTTGTTCAATAAGTTACATAGATCTAATATGATACTCCATTCACTTATGTCTAAAAAGATAGGTGATGGTCGTATGACTCGGTTTTGGAAGGAGCCTTGGCTAGGAGATGTTCGATTAATGGAGCAGTTTCCGAGACTATATGCTTTAGAAGTTCATAAAGATTGTTTGGTTGTAGATAGGCGGTATGAAGGGGAGTGGAACTGGAGTTGGAATCGTCAAATTATTGGTGGCACTACTGCTAAGCAACTCTCGGTTTCGAGAGGATTGCTTATAGATGTGCATATAGACGATGGGGAGGACACTTGGAATTGGGAGTTGGATTCCGATGGGAGATTCAGTTAGTAGTGCGAGAAAACATATGGATGAGGCTTTCCTTAGTTCGGGCAGCAGGGAAACTCGATGGAACAAATTGGTCCCAATCAAAGTTAATCTGTTGGTTTGGAGAGTTATGTTGAATAGAATCTCAACCCGAGAGAATGTAAGTGCAAGAGGTCTTGATATTCCATCTATTTAATGCCCGTCTTGTAACCTTCATGTTGAAGACACTAGTCATACATTCTTGTTATGTGAGGTGGCGAGTCATGTTTGATTTCGAATTCAAAATTGGTTAGATCTCTCCTTTCCCCGTTGATTAGCATAAGTTAGCTTTTTAACTTGGGTTGACATAGTTAATGTAACTAGCATGAAAATAAAAACTTTAAAGGTAATCGTTTTGACTGCAATATAGGCGCTTTGGTTCTATCGCAACAACATGATGTTCCAGTTGGCTAAGATGAAGAGAAACAATATTTTTGAAAAGATTGCCATTTCCTCCTTCGATTGGTTTTCTAATCGGAATAGTAAAAATTGAGTAAACTAAATCTCCCGATTATAAAACCCTTTTATTTATAATGTCTTGTAATTATCCTATTTTTCTAGCTTATTATTAGTAGTTTTTTTATGAAGACGTTCAAAAAAATAAATAAATAAATAACACCAAAGTTCTACTGATTAATAATTGTGTCCACGTGGCCAGTGGTCTTGAGCAATGTTTTAAGAACCGGTCGGACCGGTCCGGTTGGACCGGTCGTACCGGAAATTTCGAGAAAACCGGTCTAAAAAAACCGGTTTTTGGCATAAGTTGACTAGTCAACGGACCGCTCGGATCGGGCGTTTGGACCGGGTCGGACCGGAACCGGACTTGCATGTTGAACCGGTTTTTGATATATTTTTTTTTTTTTCTAAATCGAAACCACGTTGATCAACGTTCTAAATTAGTAAGTCAACCGTGATCAAGTTGGAATTACTTTGTGTGCTTGGCTTAGAATATATAGGAGGTGATGTAAGCTTTGGTTTGTCTTGCCACCAATGTGGGACAAATTCAACACTAAAGGAAAATAAACACACAAAAATGTCTACCCCATGTTTTGAATCTCTAACCTTATGCTTGTTGAATGATTTGATTACCAACTAATCTAGCCATTACTTTGTGACATTGTTGTAATTATTATTATTTTCTTACTTGTTTGTAAATGGTTATTTTAATAATTTTTTAAATAGTATTTTTAATGATTATTTTGACAATCCTATAATAACTTGATAGTCATTATATGTTTCATTTCAAAATATCATAATTTATAATTGTAGTTTTAAAAGTTTGAGGTATGAATTTTGAAATGTCATATATTTTCACTCGTAATTCGGATTAAATCACCGTTTTTTCTTTTAACTAGTATATTTTTTCAAGATCTATTTGTTGACAAACTTTCAAATGCGGTTTGTTCTAATAAAGTTATAAAAAGTTAAGAAAAGTAAAAAAAATAATTATAGAAAGTCATAAAAAATAGTAAAAACTTAAAAAGTCAAGAAAAGTCAAAGACCGGTTCGACCGACCGGTTCGACCGGTTCAACCGGTCCGACCGGAACCGGAAAGTCAACCGGTCCGACTTAAAAACCGATTTTTAAAACATTGGTCATGAGAGCTGGGGGGCATAATTCTTATTGGGTTGAGGCCTTATCCATCCATAATTTCATAAAAAAGTACATACATGCCCAATTGACTGGTGGCCTAGTAATTTTCCATTGAACCTACTTATCAATTTATGCGTAAGAACAATAAAAGGCATGCCATCGAGCGTCTTTCACCTCCGTCGTTCTTTACGTCTTTCATTTTTGGTCAAAGATGAAGTGATTCAGCGTTTTAGTTAAGAAACTTCGAGACTCTCTCCATGTGGGGTTCAATTTTATTTTATTTTATGTGTATAGTAAATATATTATTGGTAAACGGTGTAATTCAGTTTTTACGAAGAAGTTTTATATGTTGGTCGGTCTTTATTCAGTATTTTTAAAAAAGTGTTGACGTGGTACTGAACTGACACTAAATACGAAAGAAAGAAGTTTCATCTCTTGAGAGTGATCTAACAATATAAACTTATTAAATAATCTATTAAATTATTTAATAGTCAATTTGAACATGAGATGTAATATTCATTTTACGAGATTATTAAATTAGTAAATAATAATTTTAAATTAAGATATGAGTCCCATGCCTAAAATGGAATTATTATGGATTTATTATGCATGTAATCTTTGTTGCGAAGAGTTTTTACTTTTAATATGGATTTATTATGTATGTATTCTTTGTTGCAAAGAGTTTTTTTTTTTTAAATACATGACTAAAATACATTCTCTTCAACAAAAATTGATAGGAAGTTCTCTTTAGGCTTTTAAAAACATAATTCTCCCAAATGGACAGTTACATATATAACATCATCTATCTCAACCAAATGTAGTTAACAAGAAATATTGGTTGCTATTGCATTATTAGTTTGGTTTATACCTGATTCCGTTTTAACTCGTTATTCATCTTGTCATATGTTCGTTCCTACCACATTCCCTCTATGGAAAAAATATCCCATCGCTATTAACACATAATCTAGTCACCTACAAAGCCACTTTTATTGATACACAAATCATAACTCATAAGACTATTCGGTTCAAAGTAATATGACTTCCACGAAGAACATGTTCACGTACAAAACAACTTTTAGTGTAATAGACATTTTATTTATTGGGAACTACTAAACATACTGGATTAATAAGAAAATACTGCATTGAAAATTATGATATCATATTGAAAATTGTGATCACGTGAGTGTAAATTAATAAGATTAGTAAAAATTAGTAATACATTAAACTTAACCCTATTTATTTTATGTGATAATACCATACTATCGTCTAAAAAAAAGATAAATAAAGTTGACTTATGTCAGTCTTATACGTAATCCTTATCACAGTTTTAAAATAAACTATAGATCGACCTGATCTTTAGAAAACTTCATTTTAAGATTTTCTTTTTCTTTTCCCAAAGGGTTAATTAACAAAAATGATTGTCTCGCCAATTTGCTTATTTCTAATGCCATTTACATTATTACATTAAGATTTTGATTTGTATCAATAGAAAATGAAGATATTAAAATTTGTCAATAAGTTTATGACATTACATAAATAATCTAATTTAGCGTCTTAAGTCACAGTTTTTTTTATATATAATGTTATATTATATATATTATGCAAGTATCGAGATTATTAATATTTTGTAATTCAATAAAATCCATCTACAGTGATTGAGAATCAATTTCTTAATCCTTAATAACATTATTATTCTGTTGTTGGGTACCGCTTTATTTTATTTGTGTATTTTTTTTAAATCAACAATCACCTATATGAAAATATGCTACCATATATTTATATATATAGGTTGCAGGATTAATGTTCTACAAAAACCCTGCTAACATTTTGTTATGATGTAACAAGATCAAAAGTTACCACGCAATTTATTCAGGTGACTACTTGAAATTATTGAAGGTTTTAGTATATATATTTGTTACTTTCTTAGTCATTATACTTGCATATTTACTTTGCTTCAATACTTGCCTAAGTGGTAAACAAATTAGAAAATAAAAACATACACCGCATGCATGTCCGCATAGAAAACTTCCCAATCTGCTCTAAACGTACTAAACTAACCAGAAATCAATCAAAAATATACCGAAACATAATAAACTAACTAATAAAAATTTAATTTAATCTCTTAAGTTTTAACCTTTTATCGTTTTAACCATTTAATTTTTTTCTTCATAATTTAATCCTTCAAGTTTACGTAGACTTATTTAGTTTAACCTTTCAAAGAGTTAAATCTTTAACATTTTGAAAGTTAAATAATTAAACTAAATAAAATTAAAAGAGCAAAATCATTGTAAAAGATAAATATTAAGGATTAAGTTATCAAATTTTTTAAGTAAAGAACGGATATTCTCTTAAAAGGTTTATGATCAAAATTTTAAAAGTCAAAAGATTAAATCATAAAATAAAATAAAAACCTAATTTGTGAAGCTTTTTCTTACAAGATTGCTTCGTTCACCTTTCCACTTTTACATAATCCTTCAATGAGAACCCGCATCTTGAGAACCCGGCAATAAGCACATTGACAGTAATGGCATCTGGCTTCAAACCCTTGTCATTCATCTTATTGAAGATTTTTAAGGCACTTTCAAGGTCATTATGATCACAGTATCCGTTAATCAATGTTGCGTAATGCTTAACACCAGGTTTCATTAATCTGAATTTCATCTCTTCTAGCAACACAATCGCTGTACTCATTTTACCTGATTTACATAATGCATCAATAGCGATGTTAAAACAGATTTCATCTAGAAAAATTCCCTCTCTCATCGCCTCTATAAATAGGAGTACAGCTTTAGCATAAAGTCCCTGACTACACAAACATTGCATTATCAAGGTCAGAGTCACATAGTTGGTGCCAATACCCTTTGAAGTCATTTCAAGATAAATATCAATGGCCTTAAGAATTTTCCCTTTTTTACAGTAAACTTGGAGCAACGCATGATAACCGTATGCATCCGGGATGATACCTAACTGTTTCATCCAATGAAAGACGTCTTCTGCATCCTCAAACTTCGACTCTGTAACAAAACCACAAATGACAGAAGAATAAATAAAACCATCAATGTATGCGTGTAACTCTTGCTGTTTAAGAAAATTAAAAGCGAAGTCTGTGCTGCCAATTGAACAAAGCTTATCGATAATTAAACCAAAAATGTTAATATGAGGATCCAATCTAGCTTCCCACATGTCAATATAAAGATCTTCAACTTCTTTCACGAGATTCTTACGCATTAGCCCTTTAGCTAAAATCCTATACATGTGCTTATCTGGACAAAAACCATTCATCTTCAAATGTTCATAAACCACCAAAACCATATCCACTTCACCCTGTTTAACCAAACGGTACAAAAAAAGATTACATGTAGGCACAGATGGAAGAAACCCACCCTCGATTTTCAGCAACATATCTGACGCCTCATTAAACCGACCAATGGAAACAAACGCCTTAATTAAACTGTCAACCGCTATAACCAACAAATTCCATCCAACCACATTAATCTCTTTCACCAACTGTTCGAACAAATCCCAAACATCAAAGCCAAAAGCTCCAACGTTATCCTCTATAACCTCTATAATCATTTTATTTAACGTCCTAATCATACCCCAGAAACATAAAAACCTTATAATGGCCATGAAAGTAAAAACATCATGCTTAAAACCACATTCTTTCAAATGGGCAATGAAAAAAGCTGCAGCCGTGGGTTTTCTCATTAGATAGTCTAGTGTTTCAGTAACTGTCATTCTGTGAGACACTTGGTGGGCATGATTGTATGAGTAAGTACTAATTTTATTGTTTGGATATTTATCAAATAGTTGGTGTTCATGATTTATTGCGCAGTTTTTATCTGAACCGGAATCTGAGACATCGGTGTACGGTAACTGACCAAGTGATGAAACGGAATTGAACCGAATGAGGTCATGTTTGGCCAGAATACAGCGATCAGAAACTAACATGATTACAGGAACCCACGCTGGAGTAACATGGAAGCGAAATAAAGATTGCATTTGCTGTGGATTTTATAGCAGCCTCCGTTTTAAGAATTTTTAGGGTTTCAGAAATTGAAGCGAGCTGCAAAGATACAATTGGTGAAATATATATGTAGTTAACCTAGCCAGCGTATTCTAACTTTTCTTACTTGATTAACAATTTTAACCTTCAACTTCCTTCTATCTACATATATAGGCCCTCCTTTAGTCGGGATAAGGAATTTAGCATACAATATAATATTTAACTTTTAATATTGTAAACTAGCTTATATATAGGCCAGCGAATCATGCGAGTTGATTCAATTAAAAATAACAACTTTTATTAAGTGTTCAAAAATTTGTGTTGTCCATTGATGATAAATAATAATATAAATTTAACTTGAAACTTTGTAGTAGTGGACGTAAAGAAAACCAATATATATATATATATTAAAGGGAAAAGGTCATAGGAAAGAGAGAAGTTAATCCCAGTCTTCAATTTTCATAATGTTAACATTTATATTTGATGAATGTTACTCAAATTTATAACTTAATATTTTTAAACATTTTCTCTTTCCTCAAAATTTGAAACTTCCCACTGGATCATTACCATATCTATCTATATATATATTGAAGGGAAAAGGTCATAGGAATTCATTTAACTTTTTTAAAATATCTATTGTGTATACCCAACTAACTGCTAGTGTTTTTAATGTATGTAACCTTCAAAAAATGGGTTTTCATGTACTTTTTTACCAGTTCAAATAATGTGTACATGTGGTATGCTTAGACACCAAATCTTTTCCACGTTTTATCGAATTATTTAATTTTGAAAAATCGTCTAATTTAATACCCTTTTAAAATCGTTGACATGCACAGAGTCAAACACAAACCCTTACATCATAAACACTCTTTCACCAACTTCAGTACACACACACTCTCTATTTCAATGCCCCCAAAAACCAAAATTTATGTCCGATTTAAGCTCGTTTTCATAATCTGAAGTTGCTATCAGGTATGATCTTCTTTGTGCCAAGTTAGATTGAAGAAAATCACCGATTCGTGTTTAAAAATTAGGGTTTTCTCAACAATTTTTTTGTTTTTTTTTTGTTTGTTGTTATAGGTCGGATTTAGTTGGATTCATAAGAATTTTGTGTTTTTTGTTTCTTTTTATGCAGAAATGGAAGATAAACTCTAACATTATCCAATACACGTTCATTATGATGGGGCTTTTTTCTTCCTTCCGCTTAGGTATGTTGAAGGTCATGAGATGTCGTTGTTAGTTAGTAGAATGAGTCATGATGAGTTTATTGAGTTACTAATGCATAAAACTGGATCACCAATGTCTAATGCATAATATGTGCTGCCTGATAGTGGGTTTGAAAACTTTTTGATAATAGAAGACGATGAAGATCTTGTTGTGTTTTTTGACATTGTTGAAAGCTATGGTAGAGTGCATGTATATATAGATCATTTAATGATGGAATTAGGTGAGCATGTTGGTAACAATAAAGAGTCTTTTAGTGAAATAGATGAAGAGAGAAATGAAAATGAAAATTTAAAGTAAGTACAATGTGAGGTTGGTAGTAAGAAAGGTAAAGAAGTGGTCGGAGAAGGTAGACCAATTGAAGAAGAAATGATAACATCTGAGATAGTGTGTAATGGTACAATGTTACGTCATGTGTGAAACATGAAAGCATATAACTTGTTTTGAATATATTCATGATATAACCTGCCCAGATATAAATAGATTAAACGAATTTTTTGGTTTTACTTTCACTTTCTTACAAAAGAAACTCAAGATTTCTTAAGCTGGCCAACAACTTTCAATTTTTAGGAGTTTTAGGTCATCTAGTATTGGTTTATTATTTTTAGCAGTCTTCAAAAGTTATAAACCTTTGGATTGTTTAAGCAACACCTTTTTTCAGATTCACGTCGATAGTAACTTCTATATTATGTTTTAATTATGCAACTTACCTCTACGTTACTGCCTTTATATTGAAAAAGACTTCAACTGATTAATTTTGACTTTGTAATTGGATGGAAAATGTATAGGATACCGTCGAGGAATGAATGCAACAAGTCCAGGCAAGGAAGCAACAGATGATTGCTGGAGCTCTCTTACTGATGAGGAAGTATGGTCTACTCGACTTGAAGGAATGCTCCTAGATGAGTTTAAGTCTTTATGAATAATGTTGTTTTGAAATGGAATGAAACATGGTTTAGGCTTTTGGAGTGTAGTTTGCATATTATGCAATAATTCTCCCAAAGGAACTAGGTTGAAGCTATGAAAAATCATTGGTATTATACCTAAACTAACCATTAGCACTATCACCACCAGACAGGCATTATTATAACGGTAAGATGTTTCTTTAATAGACTAAAGTCGGGTCAGGGAAGGAAAAGACGAAGACCGATGGAACCGGCCCTGATATCACTGTTTGTAAACTAAAGGTTGGTCCGGCGTTGGATCCCGATCCGATCGGTTCGACCGCCCGGGTCGACTCGGGTCTACGAACATTGCGTTACAACAATTTGTAATTGTTAAACTACATCACGTATCATAGGGATTAAGATTATCTCAATGTGTAAAACTACATTTTTGAGTCATGTTATTAATTATGCACTTCATTAGAAGAATTTCCTTTAAAATAAATAAAAGCGTCCACATTATGATATATTCATTTGAGTCATTTGATTTCTTCGTCTAGTAACACTTTGATGTATCATATTGTTTTACAATTCGAGAGAATCCCACTCCATATCGTAAACAGTAGATAATGACATTAACATCCAAATTATGTTTTCAATGTACATAAAAAACATTATACGAATTAACATTTAACTTGCAATTCCAAATTTATGTTGATAGTGAAATTCTGTTCTTGTTGATTAATCAACCGCCATTTGATTAGTCTAATAATGTATTTTGTATGCTACACCTACGGCCTATTATATCACACCAATAACAAGTGGATAATCTATTCAAGGAGATCTAACAATACCACCACTCGCTACTTCTACGTAAGAATTTCATATGCGTAAACATGCAAGTTTAAAAAATGTTTGACAATAGTCGAATACCACAAACATGTATGTAGAATTCAAACCATGTAAAAAGATGCAGTTTTATACTTGACGTATATAGGGCCGGTTTTGAGAGTGTGCAGGGTGTGCGACCGCACAGGGCCACAAAAAAAGTAGGGCCTAAAATTTAACAATTATCGTTCTTTTGTTTTAATTATTTTTATGACAATTATCGATTTATAGTAGTTTTGATGAATTTTGTTTATTTAGAAAAAATATTTAAGGGCCCATTTTTATTTTTTGGACAGGGCCCTTAAAATCAACGGACCGGCCCTGGACGTATAGTTTAACGAGAACATTTTGGAAATACTTAGAAAGTAAATAGGATTATAATAATCCTATTTATTTAAAAAGAAAACGTCGCATGAAGAAATTAATTTAATTATATTAAATATATAAGTGTAGAAAAAGTATATCATATTCGAATGTAATTTTTTATTATTATTTATTTATTAAATGTAACTCGACAAAATTACATGTGTAGAAATTCAATGAATTACTACAATTTAACATAAAATAAATATAAACAAAATAATATTATCAAGGGCAATAACATATTTGTTTAGATATTAAATATTTGTTTACGTACTGGCAACTCAGAAATGTAAGGATCTTGTGTAGATAACTTATTTGTTTATATTAAAACATTTAATTTGATTTTGCCTTTTTGGTACCGAAACAGTGATCTCCGTATCAACTCTTAGAACCAAGGATGAACTCACTGGAAAAATCATACAAAAGTCTAAGGTTTGTTCATTTCATTCACTCGCTTTCAGTTGCTATTAGTTTCTTAAATCTATTACTCCGTAATATATAGCATTAAATTACTATATTATTAACTCATCATTCTTTATTTCAGATTGAAATTGTGATGGCAAAGAATGAGCAGTCTGATAAACCAAAAGCTTATGCAATAGAATTGATGAAGAAAAGTGCACAGACAATGGTTGGCCTTTGCTACTTCAAGCAGTATCATTAAATAGTCTATCTGACATTAATATAACAGTCGATGTTTTTCTTTAATAGACTAAAGTAGGGTCAGGGAAGGCAAAGAAGAAGAGTGATGGAACCGCCCCTGATATCACTGTTTGTCAATTGCAGGTTGGTTTTGATCAACGATGTTGATTTTCATTAAATCATGAGTTTGTGCTTTTGTTGGTTGTGACCCACTCTCTTTGTTATCACAGGATGAAACTGTGAAAAGAAAGGATATTGTGGAGAAAGCAGATACTCTTGTTGGTTTTGTCTCACTCTCCTCATCATCACATGGTGAAGCTGTTGATAGTGAGAATGATGTTGTAAAAATGCCGAAGTGGCTGAGGTTGGTTTATTTTTGCTTTCAGTTATACCTGTTTCGACTTACAATATTGTAATTAGCTTTTGATTTCACCTTGTTTGACTTGGAGACTCGAACTGAGGTTGAGAAATCTGTTGCCAGCAGCAGTAGCTGAAGAGAATGTTGATAATGAGGACACAGAGTGTTCATTGAGGATTTGTTGTTGTATGATGCTGTTACATACTTTTGGAGTACATCAAATTTTAATAATTTGGTTCATTTCTGAAATGACGTACTGTTACAAATGATTCAGAAGTTCTGAAAACGCACCATGGTTGAACGAATAAATCTTGTATATGCTTCCTTCTCTGACGTTATATGCAGAAACCTCATATCTTACCAATGACTTGACTTGATTTTGCACAAACGTTCGAATTAGAATTGAAGTTTAACAATGTAATCTAAAATATTGAAATTGTTAGTGAGTTGGATCAAATGATGAAGCTTCTAATGGTCACACTTGAGAAATTGAAACATCCTTTGTGTTCAAAACATGAATGAATAGAAGACCTTTTTTTGCCTTTAAAACCAATTTGTGCAAAATCGACAACCATGGCAGCTTATTTATTGTTCATCGTTCTTGCTATTTTTTTTTTCTTTCTATTGTGAATATTCGATTTCCTCGAGACAAACAACAATTATTCTTAGATGAAGAAGCATATATAAAGACTGAGATTGCTTGAAAATTAAACACAATGAAGGACATTGAGAATATGTATGATTTAGAGAGTACAGTGAGAAAGTGTAGTTTTGGTAATAATTTTCTTTAAGTTTTTATTAAATTTGTTCATGTTCTGTGAAGAGAAGTTTGGAGATGCATGCATGCATGTTATTTCTATGTTTGCCTTTTATTTTAATAAACTTTTATGCATTTGTAAAATTGTCCCCTTTAAAGAACTATATATAGTTTTGAAATACAACAAAAATGGTCTTTCATGTATTTGTATTTTTTTAACATTTACTGCATCCAAATTTAACTTTTTAACATTTGCATTCGCATTTGCTACTATTGATGACTTGTACATTTGTAAGAATGTATTTGTATTTTCTTAGGTTTCAACAAAATTACTGGTTTTATTAATAATTTAATTTGGATTTGGATGGAGTAAATATGTTAAAAAGTTTCTTAAGGTTTTTGTAAATATTTTGGTTTCAAAGATTTATTTATTGAGGAAGCAATACGTGATGTAAAAAGATATTGTCCATATACGTAGGTGAAGGTTGTTACATGTAGCCTTGTCCCCCCCACCCCCAACATCCTCATTTCATTCCGTTTCATACCGTTTCTAACAGCATTCTGTTGATTTTTCTTTTTAGAAATACGTTTGTATAATCTTAATAGAAAAAAACGTATTCGTTACAACTTTGGTAATTAAATTTTAGAAAATAATAAACAACACGCCAAACTCATGACTGCATGTATGAAATTGCTTTCATTCAAAAGTTCCCTCCTAATAATAACGAACCTATAGATACCGACTCTCACTTCTTCTCTCTCTCAATCACGTAGTAACAATTACAAACTGTAACGCTATGAATCGAGTGACGAACTATTTCAACAAGACGTGGAATCCGACGATGATGGAGAATGTTACTCCGTTACCGGAAATGCTACATGCACACCTTCGCATGGTATAATTCTATCAATATCTTAATTTAATCATTTACTACAATTTTGTTGTTAGAAAATGTGAATTTGAAGTGATTTGCTATGCATATTGCTTTCGATGTTGCAAGAACTGTTAATTAGAGTTCAGAATCAGCCTCCGTATCACTCGCTAAATTACCGATTCCGTATTTCGAATCGGTATGATTCTGTGAATATGCTAATTAGTAGGAGAACTGAATCAGGAGCAGTTCAGTTTTTTGTTTTTATTAATTTTACTTTTTTTGGCGTTATCTGTTGCTGAAATTGTTAATTAGATTTCAGGATTAGTTTATGCATTACGTGTTTACATCGTTGAGTTCAGATTGTGTATTTTGAATAGGTATGATCCTATTAATATGATAACTAGTCCTTATACAATAAAATTATGATATAAATTTTAAAGAAGTTTGTTTATCAAACATCTGTCGCAAACTGTTGATAAGATATCTGAATTGTTATGTGTTATACTTTTATCACTCACTGATTTTGATTATGTATTCGAACTAGTATGATCTGTTAGAAAATTTAAAGTAGTCATTTATAGAGAAATTTATAGTAAGAAATTCGAGTTAGAAGTGATTAGGTTTGTTTATTGAATTAATCATCCGTCATGAAAACTGTTAAATAGATTTCAGAGTTGGTCTATACTATATATTCATCACTTGTTGATTTCGGATTATGTATTTGGTATCGGTATGATCATATGAATATGATATTTAATGTTTTGAGAGAAAATTATAGTAGAAGATTTGAATTACAAGTGATTCACATTGTTTAATACATCATCTGTTGCAAAAAAAATTAATTAGATTTCAAAATTTATTTATGAAATTCTCTTTTCAAAATTGAAGATGAGACAAAATTTTAAGACAAAGCTATGGATCCCACATTCAGCCGGGATCCATGTTAAACCCGAGAAAACTCTGGAGGAGGTGCCTACAAGAATCAACAGCGAAGACTATTTGATAAAAAAAGAAAAGGTATGTTTTAAAGCCTATGATCGATCGTTTTATGTTCTCGATTATGTCCCTAATTATAGTATGTATCTAATTGATTTCTTAATTTGCATACGCAGCTCTGTGATTTCACAAACGCTGCTGCTTTCTTCAAGAGGGGATTGACAGGTTACAACTTGTTCGAACCCGAGGATTATGTATGTTTATATCAAAATAAAAATTCAATAAGATCATTGATTCATGTATTAGTTATGTTACTGTTAACCAACATATGATATTGGAATTGGAAAAACAGGATCTTGAGCATCTTTTTAAGAAATGTGATTACAAGAATGCGGCGTACTTCCTTAAAAAAGGATACACCGATAATAGTCTTACTCAACCCGAGCTTTATTATGCGATATAATTACTTACTCTTGCAAGTTGTCATCGAGTTTATTTGTTTTATTACTAAATGTGTTTGTTCTTCCAACATTGAAGATACTAGGTATTGATGCGTGGAAGCAAGCAGAGAGACAAGATCAAGAAGCGTTGACAGGACTATTGGAAAGTTTGCACGCGGCATTAAGGTTGCACGGAATGTCTCGTGGGAAGTGATATTAGGAACAAATTGGTGTTTACCTATAGTTTTATTTTGTTTCAGTTTTTACGTATGTTAAATAGAATTAAGCTGTCATTGTTTCGTTTTTCTAATATGTTTTGGACACACTGTTTCAGTTTTCTCAGATGTGATTAATGTTTGATCATTAGCAGTCTCATCATTGATCCAACTTAGCTATAATCACAAGTTTTCAAATCACCAGGCCCGGAGGTTAAAGGGTGCCCAATGGGCTGCTGCACAGAGTCCCTAATTATGATGGGCCTCTAAATTCTTAATATAGTTTTAATATATATTTGTTCAATTATAAGCCCACTTCTAATTATAAATTTAAGTCCAATAACTTAGGCTTATTTTATGAGTAAGGTTTTAACTTTTTTATTCACTAAACAAACTAGTCATCAGGGCCCAACAACAAGAATTTTCCAGTAGTCCACTAGTCCACTAGTCCGATATGTAATTTACTTGGACACAATTAGTGGGTGTACTGATCAAAATCCTATTGGATCTTTTGTTTTTAAGCAGAAATATTTTCTTGGCTTGTTTAATTTGTTTAAATTGGTTGGCTGCTTGAATACAACTAGACCTTGATGTTGAGCTCCCAGTTAGTTGGTTCAAAGCCTAAGCCTAAAACACAAGGGAAAACTGCATGTTAGGATAACAGACTCTGTATAATATCTGCATTGATTTTTAAATAAGGTTATGTGACTTCACAGTGTAATATAATAGACCAGTGTAAATCCATTAATACTTCTACTATTCATGTGTTTTAGTGATCTTGGTTGGATTCTAATACAATCAATGTGTTATTGTGTTGAAGTTAATCAATTTAAAATGAACTCTCTTTAGCAATAAAAGTTGAAATATATGACCAGGATATATTTGTCATCATAACACGTATCCTTTAACAAATTTACTTTATTTTGTTTTATTTTAATATTTAATTAAATAAATTACTTGGATTTTGTTCACGTCTAGAAGGTGATATTTTCCTCTATTGTAAATCATGATGTGGATGTTAGTGACGTAATAAAAAACCATATAAAGTAGGGTTAAGTTCACTAGAACTCTAGAAGTAAAGTTGGTGTGTTAAATTTAATAAATAGGATGCACCATATTTTATTAAAACTTCTATAACAAATCTCTATAAGTTACAAATGTATTAGGACAACACAACTTCTAATCCTTTCTTAAAAGCTTCCGAAATTCGTTGTTTAGTATGCAATTAGTGGATGTCGACATTTGTAAGGTCAAGTTAATACAAATAACTATGTTTTAATTCTAACAAAAGACAAAGTCCAAAAGGTTGCTAACTAACAAAGTAATCGTTTTGTATCACGAAAGCTTAACTCACTTTATGGAGTCTAATTTAAGTATTATGATATTATATCATATGACCAATGCATCAACTTCTTAACTTGTATCATTTTGAGAAGAAATAGCAAACAAAGAAAATATGCTTGCTACAAGTATTCAACCTACTTAGGAAAACAATTTCAAAATGAAATGTATAGAGTGTTAGGTTAAAAAATTAATACAGTAGTAATTGAGAGTAAATATTAAATAAACAATTGAGACGCCACTTATACGTTAACCTAACGCATGGACAGAGGACGAGATTAAACAGTGAATGAATATTATTTATTAAATCATTATAACTATTAATTAATATTTTTAAGATTCTTTTTTTAATTTTAATGCTTTATTGTTTTATTTCTTTAAGCGTCTTTGTTACAATAAATTAAAGAAGGTGACAACATACTCCAAGTCTCCAACCCGTCCTTGACACATCATTAGATCGGTGTGTGGAATGGGCTAATGTCAAGTATGAACGATTGGATGGGTCATTGTGTTTATTCTCAAATGATGGGCTTACATGAGACGATTAAAAAGAAAAGTAACGAAAAAATAAATTAAACGATTTTTGTTATTTATAAATCTTAAATTAGATTAGATAATTAGGAGTAAGTTCAAATAAGAATGCGAAAGAAATAAAGAATGAGAGAACTAATAAGATTTATCTATTTCATTATAAAACTCACTTTCCATTTCAACTTATAAAATTAAATATTCCACAAATCGTATGTCAATAAATTATAAAACTAACATATTCGAAATCAACGTTTTTGTATCTTTAATTAGGGATCCCACAAGTTATACTTCCGACGAATTATTTTTTTGCCGAGTTTTAAAAATATAATCACCTGTGATTTATGATAAAAAATTAAAATTGGTACACGATTAGTTATTCATGGTATATTTAAATTAACACGTGATTACAACTTAATATTCATTCACATGAATATTATAAATAACATTTTTAAAAATTGCATTCGTTTTTCAGTAAAAATCACATGTGATTGCTAGTTTGATATTTAATCATATATGATTTGGCATATAATTATATGTGATTTCGTATTCGATTACTCTTTAATCACAAGTGATTGATACTTTAATGTTTAATCACATGTGATTACAACTTAGTTTTGTATGTTTAAAATTTTAAAATCATCAATGATATTAAAATTTGCTTATTATTTTTATTTAAACTTTTCTCTAAATAACTATTCTTACATAAATTGTAAGTAAATGATATTAGCTATTATGGTAGTTTTATGAACTAAACAAACTACGCGCAAGATTTAACTAGACACGATTTATTGAGTTTAGTTCATTTTTTATTAAAAATTTGCTTGACCCTTTTAGAATTTGACACGACCAATCTTTTATGGATGATCATTTGTATTCATTTGTCCTAAAAACTATATATATGCGTGTTATTTTATATTCGTTTGATATATTAATAAACGATTATTTAATATTCGTTTGATATATTAATGAACGAACATAAATGAACATGGACAATTTGATTCTTTTAATAAATGAACACGAATATAATTTGTGTTTAGTTATTCATTCGTGCACAGTTAATTAAGCGATTAATATTAAATGAACAAGGTTTATTGGTGTTTTTTTAGTTCGTTTACAAATCTAGGTCACTTAATTGTCATGGCGACATGTTATGTTATAATGTCAAATACACAAATCACAAAGAATAACAAATTTCATATCAAATTTTAAGCGATTTATTATTTTCATTCCGTCTAAACACTTTTCATTCACTTTACAATTCTAATAAATGATCCATTTAAAACATGTTATGATCAACAATTCAACATAACATCACAAAAGTGTTTAAACTAAAATAGATGAAATCCAACATATGTTATCTCTATCACATAAAAAAAATATGATGCAAAATGGCGTAAGTATGCCCATATCCATTTGTGTCCCCTTTATTTAACACGTCTCATTCTAATAAATGATCCATTTAAAACATGTTATGATCAACAATTCAACATAACATCACAATAGTGTTTAAATTAAAATAGATGAAATCCAATATATATTATCTCTATCACATAAAAAAAAATATATGATGCAAAATGGCATAAGTATGCACATATCCATTTGTGTTCACAAATACACTTGCATCACATACTTCCAAAACTAGTTGACTCCCAAGTAAACTCATCGATTTTTGTAGTTATACATATAATCCCATCAACATCAAGGTTTTTTGTTTTCTTCTTCTTTCAGATATAACTATAACTATAACCAATATCAATGGAGGGAGTTCACAATTTATGAATTGTTCCCACATTTTATTTTATTTTGTTACAAAAAATTTAGTCGACGGTTCCCCTGAAATCCATCTTTTTTAATCTTCATAGTTTACGTTTATATATAAGTCGATCTGAATAAGATTTGCACACGCACTCTATTGATCCATGAAATTAATTTCATCACTCGATTCCTCAATTTTTGATTCTCAACGGACCGCCATGGATTTCCCAATTTGATTTTGCATCCTCACGCTACTTACGGTATGCATCATTGTATTCTAATATCTCTCTTTCCTTTCTGTTTGTGTTATATTTCACAAATAATTACGATGAATGTATGAATGATTGATTGATTCTGTTTATTTGTTTGTGATTTTGGAAGGAGTATTAGGGTTATCATGTCATCAATTGTTGCTAGAACGGGTCGTCTTCTTCAGCGTTACGATAACGATCTTCGACTTGTTTCCGGGTATCTTTTTATCAAATTCAGGCTTGTCTATCATATCTAAATTCATCATATTTTGAGCACATTGTGTTTAAATTTAAAAGTTTGAAAAGCTCTTTTGAATGATTCATGAGCTTATGGTTTTTAGCCTTTTAGCTTGTAAGCTTGAAAACTCTTTCGAATAAACCCAACACCTAAAAAGCTTTTTCGCATGAAGTTCTATTTATAATGGTGATCGCTCCTCATTATTGAGGTAATTTCAAACAGAAAATTAATCAACAAATTACAATAGTAGTTACAACTCCAAAGTGGCAATAAAAGAAATACATACAAAAGTAAAAAATTAACTCAGATTGCGGTTGAGAAGTTGAAATCAAATCCAAAGAAATACGATGAGAAGAGTCTTTGCACAAATGTGGCATGACTCTATTGCTCCAAACATGAAAAGAAGAACAACCTCACACCAAAATATCATCTTAATAATGCGGGGAGGTATTCGCATAAGTGAATCTTCAACTGTTGAACTCCATTGTGAGAGAGGGTTTGAAGATGCCATTGAAGATAATATACAAACAAAATCCTTTTCTTTTCAAAAATCTATATCTTGTTGCAATAGACCCTTCACAAAAACGTGAAGAACTTAAGTAGGTACTTCATATGAATGATTATGGGATCCCAAACTTTGAATTGTAACTAATTTTTTCGTAAGTTTGATGGAAAGAAAGGTCACAAATCCTTCAAAAGAAAGAATTATACTCACAAACGAGATGAGAACCGACGGATGCGATAATTGAACTCCACCATAAATGGAGAGATAGAAGATCACAGCGAAGACAGCAAGAAATTTGGGATTTTTCGAGCCGTCATAGCGTGATTGAGAGACTCTCATAGAAAAACCCTTGAGAGAGAGTTATTTTTTTTTTAATAGAAATGCATATTGTCTTTAGATAGTGCAATAAGCTAAAAAGCTAATCCAACCACCCCTTAATGCTGTCCGTGCTATGCCAACTAAGTGTTTGGGGACATGCAACATTAAGCTATTAATTTAGAAATCAGATTAACGTTTTTGGCCAAACAAGTAATTTTAACTTTGGTAAGTCTATTGATTATTATCAAATGTTCTCGATCACTAATTTCAGTTCCAAATGTTTACAGATAATTTTTAGGATGATATACATACTGTTATCAATTGAGGATGTAAAGATTTAAAAGATAACAAAGTTTACGCCTTTAGTCCTTAATCTTTTTTAAAATGTACAGAATCAGTCTTGATTCTGTACCTTGCTGCACCTGCTGGATGGTTTCCCCATATTTGTTTATTAATTTTATATTACCATACAAGTGAGTCATAACCGACTTGCTATCTTATCTTCCGACTACAAGGTCCTACTTGGATTATTATGGCAAGAAGAATTAACTATAGAACTATATTGACATATGTGGATAACTATACCCAAAAAGAAAGAAAAAAAAGTATTTGCTGGATAGGACAAAAGCTGCAAGTTTTTTATTCAAATGGTTGTTAACATAGACAAGAAAGCTTGGATATTTTTAAGTTTTAAAAAGGATGGGCATTAATAATACTGAAAAATGAGATCATGTAAGTATGTAATCCTTTTTTGTTGAATTAATATGTGTGTAGATATGTTATTATAATTTACGTATAAGACTCTTTACATTATATGAGGGTCACTAAGGCACTAAGCTAAAAAAGTTTTTACCTTTTACTATGTAAGAGGTCATGTTAAATATGCAAAATTAGATGTGATCGATTTTTGTGGATTCTTGGAGTATTAGCTAAATTAACACCCGGTATAATGCATGATAGATTCATCTTTTTCAAATCTTCTTACTCTGTTTCCCTTGTAAGAAGGAAACTCAAATTGAACTGAGTTAAAAATTTGGATGTAATTTATTAAGAAATAGTTAGGAGGGAGAAAATCAGGTAAGAGAGCGCAATTTCAATCAATTTATGTAAATTTAGTCAATTTTGGTTGTATTTTGTTGCTTAATGGTGAAACAGATCTAATTTAGAAAGTTTGCTATAAAAATGGGTCAAGCAAGTCAAACAAGTCACCCAGAGCATACTCAAGTCTTTGCAACATGCTAAATTGCTTTATTCAAGCAAACTGGATCATTTTCTGAATAACAGTTGTTCTGTTCTTAAACTTGATATATTAATTTCTTATGAAAATTAGAAAATTAGACTGGTCAATCCAACCTGACCAGTTTTAAACTACTAGCCGACCTTCCCATTTTGACACCTATCGTAACCCTTTTATGGTTCAGTCTTTGCTATATCAGTCCTTTCATACAGATAGTAGATTCCTTCATGTCTGTCGTCATTTGGAAATTTGTCCTGCAATTACATAAATCTCTAGATTTTTCAAACAGGTGTACTCTCTTTAGAAAATCCTCAACAGACCATGATTTTATTTTATTTTGGTGTATGCTTACTATCAACATCTATACAACAGGTGCATTCCATACAGACTGGCCAAGACTAGCGACCAGAACAGAATAGAAGTACTGATGGTATCTTCACCGAACCGGGATGACATGGTATTCCCAAAGGTACAAAATTTCTCCTTCGCCATGGTTACTTTTGATGTAAAGTAGAGGTGGGGAAACGGGCGGGTTTAGGTAGTGGGTAATATTGGATATGGGTCAAAAAGTATGACTTTTTAGTGGGTCAAAAGGATTGGGTTGATCCACAAACGCCTTGTAAAATAAAATTCGAATTTTATAATCTTCAAAGGGAAATTATGATCATAAATATTATCACAAAATAAGCTAACTTTTCTAATAAAGTGACTTAGGAGGTATTTATGCATTGAAGCACATTTAGGATGACTTTATACGTTTGGCATGTTTCTTTTCAGTTAAATCCTCTAGCTTAACCCAACCTGTTAGAGATATAACACGTCCTAAAGTCGACCCATTTATAGCTAAGTGTGCTGAAATTGCCGCATCTAAAATAAAATGATTTATAAATGGTAGTATTGCATATGGCATGAACCTGATTCTTTTGACTTTACTACTTCTAGGGTGGATGGGAGAGTGATGAGACTGTTGAAGAAGCTGCATGTCGTGAAGCTTTAGAGGAAGCTGGAGTAAAAGGAATCCTTAAAGTAGGTTGCTTGTGCTGCATGTTTATTCTTACAAGTGATTGTTAATTCTTACCAATACAGTAACACTAGTTACTAATGCGTCACAATTGGGCATCGCTGATCACTGTACTTTGCAATAGTTGATCATGGTAATCTAAATCTTTAGTGGGTATAAACGTTTGTCTCCTGTGAACAAGCATTTAGGAAGCCTTTGGATTTGTGTTTTGGACCCAATCATCTGATTATTGCTACTGAAGTCGCAATAATTATTATAGGAGTCAAATACTGAGTTTTGGATAATCGGTTTCATCCTAGCCCAAAGTGACTATGTAAGAGTAGGATAATGTTACCCTTTCTTTTAATTTAGTTTAAGACTTTTACTTCCATTTTAGAAACGTCCCCCTTTTTTTGCTTATTTCATTTTATTTTATCTTTAACTTTTGTTTGGATACACAAATGTATATGTTATTGTTGTTTTATCTTCTAATTCTAACTATAGCTTAAGCACATCCGAACACTTTCTTCTGCATGCCATTTACTAAGGATGATCATCTAATTAGGATAATTCAGTATCACATAATCACTTTCAAAACTCACTCCCGAACACCCATTTAAGACAGTTGTTTGATGTGTAGGAAAATTCTCTTGGAGTGTGGGAGTTTAGAAGTAAGAGCAAACAAGAAGCTTGTATCAATGAAGGGGGATGCAAGGGATACATATTTGCATTAGAGGTGACCGAGGAGCTTGAAGCATGGCCAGAGCAAAACAACCGAAGCAGAAAATGGGTAAGTGTTAACTTACTCTTTTCTAATTAAAAAATAATAAAATAAATTACTGTTGTATCGGGCCACAGGTGTTGATTGAGGAAGCATTTAATTTGTGTCGCTATGAGTGGATGCGCAATGCACTAACGGAATTTGTTAGAGTGACGGAAAAGGAAAACAACCAGGCGGAACATGAGATGACGGTAGAAGTAAAAGATGATCAGCCAACAAGACAAGAAGAGGAAGATTGTCAATTAATGTCGACGAATTGCCATGTAAATGGACCTGTGACAATGAGTACTTCATATGGCATCATGCTTCCTGCCAGCATTTTCTTATAGCCTGCTCGAACCGCATGCTAGTGAGAAAAATGCCACCTCTCTGGTTGATGGAGCGTGGGTTTGTGAACGAGCAAGAAGAAACGCTTGGAATCTCTAATTGTTTTTCTTGCACATATAGTTAGAGACGTATAGCCCATTGGAGACAGCAAGATGATCGTGTTGTGTATTCACGTGTTGCAAAAAGCTCTAATGTTTCAATGTACAACTACTTTAACGAACATTGATACAGCTCTGACTAAATGTTATAGCTGACAACTCACTACTAGTAGTTTTGACAAACATATCAATCGTATGAAAATAAATGAAGATATTTGATATGCGATAGAACCCAAAACAAGATGAGTTGGTGGTTAATCTCCTTATTTACCTTTCAAACAACGAAACTCAATAACCTATAAATTATAGGGAGTAAAATGTTATATTTTAATGTTTTCCTACTACCAGAGAAACGATTGACAGATTATTATCGGTAGTTAAAAGATGTGTTTTACAAAATTAATTACGACATAATATTTAAGTTAAAAAAACCAGTGCATTAGTTGATTCAGTTAATCAGGTTCGTTACTCTATCCATTAATCTATTTATTTATTTTTTTTAAATGGAAGGAAAATATTTATTAAATGATAAGCTGAAAACACGATTCTCCTGTCTCTACAGCTTATCGTCCCCTTGTTCCGTACCAGTCATATTTTCCGGCCATGGCGGCCACTCTTATCATCAAACCACCACCGTGTTCCGCCTCATCTCCACCACCTCCACCGCCGCCGCACCTTCTCAATGCTTCATCTTTCCGTCTTCGAACTCCATTCTTCACCGGACGAAATTCAATTTCCTCATTTCCATTTCACAACCACAACCACAATTTCTCATCTCTCACAGCTTTCAGTGCCATCGCTACCGGTCCGGACCGAGTCGCACGTTTCGACAGTCAGGAATCAGAAACTGACCTAATTTCGACATTCAATGATAGAATCCTTAAGGAACAGTTCACTAAACGGAATTCTGGTAGGTATAGTTCGGACTCAAATTCCGGTTCCGGTTCCGGTGTATCGGATGAGGAGGTTGATAAGTACATACAGCTGGTGAAACAGCAACAACAACGAGGTTTACGTGAATTGAAAAAAGGTCATTTACGTAATACTAACAGTAATAATAATAATAGTGATTCTAATAGTCATAATGACAGTGATAGTGGTTTTAGTTATAAAGTTGATCCGTTTAGTTTAGAAGAAGGTGATTATGTTGTGCATAAGAAAGTTGGAATTGGAAGGTTTATGTCAATTAGACCTAGTATTCCAGAAGGTTCTACTACTCCAATTGACTATGTTTACATTCAGTATGCTGATGGTGTTGCTAAGCTTCCTGTTAAACAAGCATCTAGGTTTCTCTATCGTTATAATCTGTAAGTATAATTTCGTTATTACTTATTACTATTTACATTGATTATGATAATTTGAGGGTCAAGTATCCAACAATGTATCAGTTTTACCACAAATTCGATTGTATGTTGCAACTTTAAAGGTTGTCTTATATGTATTTGACCTCTTATAACTTGTAAACCGGCGAGGTGACACTGGTTTTGATAATGTTGCGGACGATTTGGCAACTTATGTATTACTCCCACGGCAGCAAAAGATACCAATACACTATAATTTTTGATTAAGTTTGATACATTTGTAGACACTTAACCCATAATTCTAATGTTCTGTCTGAACTGAAATGGTGTGTTTGGATGGTTGTTTGTAGTCCGAATGAAAGTGGAGCACCTCGGGGATTGGGGAGATTGAAGGATACAAGTGTTTGGGAGAAGAGGAAGGTTAAAGGGAAGGTTGCGATTCAGAAAATGGTGGTTGATTTAATGGAGGTTTATCTGAATAGGTTAAGATTGAGGAGACCTCCGTACCCCAAGAATCCTGCTATAGCTGAATTTGTTGCTCAATTTCCTTATGAGCCTACACCTGATCAGAAACAGGCGTTTATTGATGTTGAGAAGGATTTGACTGAAAGAGAAACCCCGATGGATAGATTGATTTGTGGAGATGTTGGGTTTGGGAAGACGGAAGTAGCTCAACGAGCCCTTTTTTGTGTTGTTTCTTCTGGGAAGCAGGCAATGGTGTTAGCACCGACCATTGTTTTGGCTAGACAGCATTTTGGAGTTATCTCAGAGAGATTTTCGAAATATCCGAACATTAGGGTTGGGCTTATGAGCAGATTTCAGGTTAGATGACCTTTTCTATCTCCGTTTATAAATTAGAGCATATTTGGGATGAAATGAGTATTATGGTGTGTTGTATCTTCTGCTAAATTATACTGTAATAGTAACAAGATATACTTTAATAACCATCGATATCGAGTTATAATGGTCTTTCTATGGTGTGCATTTTTTAACTTTACCCTAACTGGTTTGAAATAAGAGTTGTTGTTGTTCGTCATATATTGGAAAGTTGGTCATAAATTAGAGGAGGCAATATGGGTGGGTTGGTCAACTGGCCAAACGGGGGGGGGGGGGGGGGGGGGGAGGAAATGGGTCACTTTATGCTTCTTCTTCTTCTTCTGTATTAAATTTCATTTTTATTATAATGAATGAATGTGATAAAATTTGATGATTATTACAATTATAAACTAAATATTTAAGTTGGATGCAATTAAACACACTTCAACCCATTTGACAAGCTCCCCCTTCGGCTAATTTTGTTGATTCAACCCGTTTGAGACAAAACACTACCCAAATCGTCCCATTCACAACTTAATTGGTCGAGATTGTTTTCTTGATACTCAACTAGCTACAATGCTATGGACCTAACCTTTTACAGCATGCAGACCAGATCAGAGAGAGAGGAGTATTTTCATTTGATCCAAAATGGCGAGCTGGATATTATTGTCGGAACTCACTCACTTCTTGGCAGCCGTGTCACATATGATAACTTAGGGCTTCTAATAGTTGATGAAGAACAGGTTTACCTCCTTTGCCATTTATATATTTTGTTTCTCTAAGATGGCCATTTGATCATTTGATCTTCAGATTTTATCAATACAGAATGAGATATATAAATTAACTATAAGTAACATGTATCTTTGGTTTGCAGAGATTCGGTGTCAAACAGAAGGAGATGATTGCTTCAATGAAAACTTCTGTTGATGTTCTTACTCTTTCTGCAACACCTATACCAAGAACCCTCTATTTAGCATTAACTGGATTTCGTGATTGCAGGTAATACCATAGTGTGTTTGTACTTTCTTCACTGACCACCAAATCTGATTTGTATATTTATCTAATGATTACTTTGTAAAGAAATTAGATTAAACTTGTCTGTTGAATAGCACCCGTTCTTTTCATTAATCTTTTGTCATCTCTCAGTTTGATCTCAACAGCACCTCCTCAAAGAATTCCTATAAAAACCCATCTTTCAGAATATAGTGAGGAAAAGGTTATATCAGCAATCAAATTTGAGTTGGAACGTGGAGGCCAAGTTTTCTATGTTTTGCCAAGGATTCAAGGTAACCTTGTTGGATAGTTTGATCTAATTAGCATTTGGAAGTTGAGATGCTTCAGACTTTAGTTTTTACTATTCCAAGTGAAAATTTGAAGTATATGCTTGCTGTTACTTGGTGATTAGTTAAACGGTATTTATTACAATCTACAGGTCTTGAAGAGGTGATGGCATTTCTTGAGAAGTCTTTTCCAGATCTTGAAATTGCTCTTGCTCATGGACAGGTAAATCTTGCTTTGTTACTGTATATCAGAAAACTGTTTACCTGCTCATGCATAAAATACATCATCTAATTACCAATTTACCATTATGTATTTTTTGTGCAGCTATATTCAAAACGGTTGGAGAAAACCATGGCAAGATTTGTTGAGGGAGAAATCAAGATTCTAGTTTCGACTAATATAGTAGAAAGTGGGCTTGACATTCAAAATGCTAACACCATCATAATCCAGGACTTTCAGCAATTTGGGCTCGCACAGCTCTATCAGGTTTGTTAACTGAAAAATTGTGTCGAATGAATCAAACAGGTCGAAAGTTGCTTAAAGTGTACTTTCTGTTTCCTATAACTTTCTAAATCGCCTTTCTAGAAATTACACTATTATTATGTAGTCATGTAGTCATTGTTGTCATATTTTAAAACAATTTCTAAAAATGGACAAAACGTGTTTCTGGTCCCAAACCTGACACAAGCAGTACTAACAATTACGCATTTTGACATGTTATCCAACCTTCCCATTTTGGCACCTACAGTCTGTGTACGACTGTACGTGATGATATGTCTAATCTTTTCTTGTCGGATTACTTTGTCGGTGTAGTTGCGTGGAAGGGTGGGAAGGTCGAATAAGGAAGCTCATGCTCATCTTTTTTACCCCAATAAGTTGTTGCTCTCTCCAGAAGCAAAGGTAGCATAACGAACCGTTAAATATTCTGAATTGCATGATCTGTACATGCTATTATACTCTTACAGCACATACAATATTAATGACTCTATAATAGTATTAATTAAACCATTTGCAACAATATAGAAAAGGCTTGCTGCTCTTGAAGAATGTGGTGACCTTGGTCAAGGGTTGCAACTTGCAGAAAGAGACATGACTATAAGGGGGTTTGGTAATATTTTTGGTGTGCAACAAACAGGGGATATCGGCAACGTAGGCATTGATTTGTTTTTTGAAATGCTTTTTGAGAGCTTATCCATGGTATTTACTTTTTATCTTTGTGGTTCTTTTGTAAATATGACTGCTTTGTTCCATTTTACCTAACAACAAAACCTCACTTTTGTTGAAATTAGGTTGATGTACATCGAACACGTCCAGTTCCTTATAAATCTGTCAAGGTACACGCACACACACGTTTCTTGATATATATGTTATGCAAGATACTATCTGCAATAACATTTTGACCACCTTACAAGACAATATATCTACGACGTTCTTAAAGAGACTGGAGTATTTATGCGTCTAAATAATTGAGATTTGAGAAAAAGAGCTTTAATTGGTCGAACAGGTCAAAATTAACTTACATGTATTCAAGTTACGGAATGATTTTTGTTAGTCCGATCTTTCTTAGCTAGTGCACTCTGATTTAGTGCATTATAACGTATGGCCACCTTTCTCCCAATCTGTATCATGCAATCTGAGTTTAGTTGCCATTTGTATTTTGATTTCCGTTTTTTTCTCCTTTTCTATATACTGCTTGCTTTTGAGGAAAACAAAAAAGATATATTCAAATTACAATGTCCTGATTGGTTTTAAAAGATTATCTTCTTATTTTAATAATACAGTTTCTGCAATCATATTCAATGCAGTAAACCAACCCAACTCGCCCATTTTGCTACTGGTGAGATGCATGTACACCTTTTTCACAAGAAGGCTAGAATATATAATCTCAACAATTAGGCATATCTAGTTTTAATGAGGGCAAAGGGGGTCTAGTTAAGGTGTTAATTCTTTAAGTCACTGTGTTGAGTCTTAACTGTATGTTGTTTTATGTCAGCTTGAGTTGGATATCAATCCTCGACTCTCTTCCGAGTACATAAATTATTTGGACAATCCCATAGAAGTAGTTAAAGATGCAGAGAAAGCTGCAGATAAAGACACGTGGAGTTTGGTTCAATGTACAGTGGATTTAAGGAGACAGTACGGAAAAGAGCCTTACGCCATGGAAGTTCTACTCAAGAAACTTTATGTGAAAAGAATGGCAGCAGATATAGGGATCAGTAGAATCTATGTTTCTGGAAAAACTGTGGTAATGATAACAAATATGAGAGAACAAGTCTTCAAGATGATAAGAGACGCCATGCTTTCAGATGTTCACCGCAATATGCTGGTTTTTGAAGGAGAAGAAATAAAGGTACAGAACAGTTATCTTTTCTGGTTAATCTTATTTTGAAGGTGGCAAGATGGGCACAGGTTTAGTGGATCAGTTGGGTTGGGCAACGCCTTGAAACTAGTATGTTTTAGTGTGGGTTAACCCGGAAAATCGTTTTATTTCCGTATAAAAAAATTAATTAATTAGTGTCTTAAATATGGTTACAAAAACTTTATTATTAGAACAATAATGTGATCTTTTAAGTAAGCGATTTAGGAGGCCGTATGCATTAAAATTACTTTGTGGATTTGTCGGTGATTCTCAACCTGTTTGACCCATTGAAGATTAAACAAAACCCAGATCAACCCATTCATAATTAATTTGGTTGAAATGGCCACCTCTATCCTGTTACTTGTTTTAATTCCATATCTGAGATGGATGGATCTGTTACAGGCGGAATTACTTATAGATCTACCAAAGGATCAGCTTCTTACCTGGATCTTTCAGTTGCTAGCCGAACTTCATTCCGCATTACCCGCCCTTATAAGATACTAAAGGAGCGGTTGAAGGTATGCTCACCATAAGCAATCAAGATGTATTGTATGTGATGCATAAGCAAGCAGCTCGGTATGAAACCTAACCTAAATTAAGCTAACCAAACTGAACCTAGCATTTTTTGTCGTGAGGGTTAATCCTGAACCCAAATGATCAACGTTGGTGCTGCATATACTGATGCTTATAACCCATCATCAAATTGGTTTGTGCCCTTCTGATGAATCATCAATCCATCAGCCATTGCAGGAACCTATTTCTAAGTCACTGGGTCAGTGGGGAAGCATCCACATACCCTTTTGCGTGGATGGTGGCATGGTTCATGTAGATGATGGAAGGAGTATACACGAATGTATGTGTAACTAATTAGCTCATCTACTGGCTTATTTGTAATTAAAATATAGAATCTATTTCTTTATTATGGGATAATAATATATTATACTAAACCTTTTCATATTTACTCTTGTTCAGTATGCAGACTAAATAAAGTTCGTCAACAGAGCAGCTAGTTCCAGACAGTTGGTCAAATGGTATATTAAGATGAAAAATCAACCCAAAAATAACATGTTTTTTTATGACAACTTTAAGTCATAAGTGTTCATATGTTTGTATCATATCACATTCCAAATTTAAGTCGTAAAATAATTACAAATAACAAAAATAGAAATCATGATGTTTAAATATTTAATTAATGTTCATATATATTTATATATAGCAATGTTAACCATTCCTACTTAAGTGATGATTATCAAAATGCTAATAATTAATAATTAATAATAATTAAAAGATCTATAAATATTTTAGAATTTTTATTTAAAAGTAATGACGACCATTATGGCATAAAGTGGGTGGATAGAGTACAGTTTGAGAGTTAAAACGGAGTATTTAATTTGTGTTAATCGTTTGTTTTGAGTCCTCAACCACTTATGTTGAGAATTAAAATACAACTTGGTTCCATTAGAATAAAACAATAAATTATATATTATTTTATTTATATATATATATATATGCCAACTATATCAATGAAATAATTACCTGTATCCAATCTAATCTAATATATTTTTGTATTACGATCGTTTGACACGGTATCATTAAGAAAGTAAACTCCTGTCGATATTGTTTGAAATTCACTTCATCACAAAGAAAAAAGAAAAAGAAAGTCAACTAAGAGAATTACCAGTGTAGTCAAAGCTTCAAGAACCCATAGGGCATTGTAGTAATTGTACCCAATAAGAAGAATTGTTGTTGTTGTTTGTAGTTGGTTATGTCGCCGACGGCTGGGGGTGCGTTGTAAAATCACATGCGCTTTACATTGCAATAGCCACCCTAAGCGACCAAAGTCGTCGTTTTGACCCCCCACAACTAGGACCAGACCCCCCACAACTAGGACCAGACCCCCCACCCCCCTGGTCCAAAAACCAACACCCCTTTTCTCCCTCTTCCGAAATTCATTTTTATTTTCAATTTCAATTTCATTCCAAATTCCTGTTTAATTCACATTCCCAAATTTACGCAAATCTCAATTTCTGCTTCTTCTTTTTTTTTTTTTTCCCCTTCTTAGATACATATATATACATTCTCGTATACATATACCATACCACGTGTATCCAGTTTTAACAGATTTGATTCACGGAGAGCTGTCTTATTGTTTTGTTATACCTCAGGTACATATATGATTCACATTCTTGCTTTTGATTTCGGATCTGTAACCCGATCTGGTTAATATGGATACCTAACCATTTTTAAATTTTATGAATTGGTAGTTATATATGTTGAAATGTTAATTATCAAATATTTAATCATCAAAGATGTTAGATTGTTATATTATTACATACGATCTGGTAATAATGATATCATAATTGTTTAATTTCTGTTTTTTTTTTTTTTTTTCAATTGATTAGCTATTTGCTATTTATTTGCCCTAATTATGGTGTTTAGTTGACCTAAAAAGGTGCTTTCAGCTAATGCATGTGGTTAACTGGCTAAAAACTAATTTCTTTCATGTGAAACTAAAATTTGCAGGCGGCTAAAATTCTGCTGTAATAAGAAAAAGGGAACTAACTGATGGATGTGCGGTTTCTTCGTTTGATTTCTGGAGATCTATAAACGCGTTTTCGGTTGTTTATTTTAGGGACACCTCTTTGACATAGATATTTTTAATCCATGGGCGAGTGGGTGATTGGAGCTCTTATTAATCTTTTTGGCAGCATTGCCATTAACTTTGGAACTAATCTTCTTAAATTGGGACATGACGAGGTACTTAACTCTAATGTGAATGATTTTAGCCTCTTTTATTATATAGCTTCCTTCTTATGTTATGATCTTTATTAGTAAGAGTTTGGAGTAATCGGTGCTTAACTTAAGCTGTAACTCAAACATTGTAGAGAGAAAGACATGCATTGTTAGGTGAAGGAATAAATGGAAAGACGATATTGAGGCCTATTATAAGCTTTCAGTCTTGGAGAATTGGTATATTTACAAAAAATTTGGTGAAATTTGTTCTATTGTTTATGTTAAAGAATACGGAGTATTTCATATTGATTTTGATCCATCCACAGGAATTCTGTTTTTCGCTTTTGGAAACGCTCTTAACTTTATTTCATTTGGATATGCTGCCCAGGTTAGTGTGAAGATGTTCTCAGTTTCTAGAATAGGGTTCTCAATCGCAGGATCTTAGTGACTTCTAAGTCTCTAAGATAAAATAGATTTATGTTCAAGTTAGCTTTTTGATGAACTTTGCATCTTTAAAACCGTTGTAGGAAGTAGCATCAAGTTAGCGTTTTTATGAACTTTGCGTCTTCAAAACTGTCGTAGGAAGTAGCATCGTTAATCCTAAATTTGTACTTTTTCTGTAGTGAAGAAAAGTTAGATAAAAAATGGTTAATTTGGTACTCTGTTATTATGATTTTCTTTTTTTTTATTTCCCTTTTTTCTTATCTATTATTATTTGTGTTTGAGCAGTCACTTCTTGCAGCATTGGGATCTGTCCAGTTTGTGTCAAACATCCTGTTTGCCTACTTTGTCTTGAACAAAACAGTGACTGTCAAGTATGCTTTTAAACTTTGCAATATGTTTTTCTCATTATATGTTTTGAAAGTACCTTCTGGTAACATTTAAACGTTTTCTTATGCAGAGTATTAGTTGCCACAGTGTTTATCGTCCTTGGAAACACGTTCCTTGTTGCTTTTGGCAATCACCAATCACCTGGTATAGCTCTCTTGAATTATAGTTTCTCTTTATTTAACTTTTGTTTTCACTTTCTGACTTATGGTTTTCTTATTTTGTTGAAACTTTACAGTTTACACACAGGAGCAGTTGGCAGAGAAGTACAGTAACATTACCTTCCTTTTTTACTGTCTACTATTGGCCGCTTTGGTTGTTATGCATCACTTTGTATATAGGTTAGTAACATCTTGAATACATCTAGCATTGTGATTTAATCACTTTTACTTTCGTTTGACTAAATTCATAAATCTGGATGAGCAGGAGAGGAGAATTTTTGCTTGCTATTCCAGGGAAGGAACTTATGCGGTATTGGAAGTTGCTGCTTCCATTCTCGTTTGCCGTAGTTTCAGGAGCCATAGGATCATGTTCAGTTCTCTTTGCGAAGTCGCTGTGAGTTGTTGCTTAATGCTTACATTCTTCTAGAAGAGTCTAAATCGTGTCACTTGGTATTAACAATACCTTCTTTCTTTCTTTTCAGTTCAAATCTTTTAAGATTGTCCATGTCAAGTTCATATCGTCTGGATAGCTGGTTCACATATTCAATTCTTTTATTGTTTCTATGTACTGCTGGATTTTGGGTAATGATTAGTAGCATACCTCATGCCTCTTTTTTACAAGATATACAAATTGCAGAGTTTGGATTTTATTGATTTGTATCTATAATATCTTATCTACAGATGGCAAGGTTGAATGAAGGATTAGCACAGTTTGATGCAATACTTATAGTCCCTATGTTTCAGATAGCTTGGACCTTTTTCTCGATTTGTACTGGATTTGTGTATTTCCAGGAATATCAGGTTCTCTATCTCTCTCAGTATGTACTGGATTTGGATTTGTGTTTTAGAGGTTCTATGACATTCATTCTTTGGTTTTATGTCAGGTATTAAATGCCTTGAGGACAGTGATGTTTATTATGGGAATGATTTCAGTTTTTATAGGAATTTCATTTCTGGCACCCGATGAGTCAAAAGGTATATCTGTGCTTCTTTAATGATTACATGAGATGGAAAGATGAGCGGATGGTTAATGTGTCAAAACAGGTTTGGTCTGTAACAGTCGGTTATAAGTACGACTTGTAATGAACTGTGCCGGATTGACCCACACACATTTTTCTCTCTAGCTTCATATATTTAACTGAAATAGCAATATTGTGTTAGTTTATAATAGCAATATTGTTATGATAATAATTTAAAATAGACTTTGGGGAATCTTCAATCGTTTGACCCCTTCCCCTCTTTAACGTGTTTGATGTAAAAGAAAACCCATCTATAATTAAATGGGTTGAAATGCCATCTCTTTACAAATTTAGCAGTGGGAAATTTTCTGATATGTTCTCTTATCTTTACCAGGAGAAGTAAAGGAAAGTCCTCTATCATCTGTGGCCTCATCAAAAGTCAACACTGATATGGAAAGGTTAGTTTGACTACCAACAAACATACAAATATCAAGAAGAAAGCAAAAGAAACAACTAAATGAAGTCCTCTAGTGTTTATTTCCCATTTTGATGGAGACATATTTTTATATGGGAAATAATACATATGTTCTTTTAAAGGTTAATCAAGCCAAGTGAAGACTCACCAATCAAGGATATGAAGTCACTAGCTCGAGCAATGGCAACAAAAGCTTCAGCTGCAGTTATCAGGGCAAAGGTTGTGCAAATTCTCATTCCACATTGGAATGGAATCAAAAGATGGAAACTGTGAACATTATTTTCTCATTTGTTGAAATTTTTTGGGTACAGAGTACTTGCACATTATTGATGGGTATGGGAGATGATACAATGCATGCTTCATCGGTTTTTGCCATGCCGATGGTTTCATCAAAAATGACAGGTTTCAGGGCTGTCGGAAGTGACAGGTCAAAGTTGTTGTCTTTAAGAAGCCCAACGGGGTGGAGTAGAATTCCGGTGGTGGTTGAGGAAAGTGTAAATATGCTGGATACTACATCAAGTGAAGAGGATTAGTACATCTTGTTAATTGGTTTTTCCATCTAATGGAAGGAATATATTTGTAGTAACGGGGGAAAAGGGGAAAGTGTCATTACCACTGTTGTATAGTTGTTCGATGGATTAGATTGGATTTGGATGTATATCTTCTTTGATTCTTAAAAAGTTAAAATTCTTTTGTTTGCGAGTTGTAGGCTGCATTTTATGTATGGGTTTGCTAACCTGTGACCGAAGGACACATGTATAACACCCTAAAATTATAAAAAGAAAATCAAGTTTCCTGACTAAATGTTTAAAACAAATAATGAGATCGAGATGCTTGTGAGTTGTGACAACAATGAAAATTAAAAGCGTTGAAATGTATATACATTGATCATAAATGGATAAACTTACAAAATATCAAATAAATAAAATAAATGGATAATATAAATGATATGATGAATCGGTAAATGACCGAAATAATTGGATCCTGTATTGTAGTTGAGTTGTTTAAAATTTTGAAAAGTCAAAACATAGAATTATAGGATACGTACATATTAGAAGGTTGAGTTGTAACTGGAATCTAAGTTTTAAGTCTTAAAAAAGTGTAAAATTGATCGTTTGACGGTCACTCATCAATCGGTCTTTAAAGAAACATGAAAATGAAAATTGAATTCATTACTTTTGCATTTATACTACATATTTCCCATCGCTAAGTTGTAAGTCTTATATATACATGTATAGGCATATTAACGTATTAACAAAAGGGAAGAAAAAATATATATATATATATATAGATCATGGTGAGCCGTACGTCTCAGTAGAGAAAAAAAGTAGTCATAAGACAACAAGTAGATGCTCAAATAAATTGGTTTGTGATCGGTATGTTTGGTTCAACAAATGAGAATCGAATAATGAGATGAGTTTCACGTGACTTTTAAATTGAATTGCACTTATTTTATAAATTATTTATTTAAAATGATGTTTAAAGGCTTTATATTGTGACATTTTCATAAACTTGTTAACTAAATTGTACATGTTGCAATTATAAAAATTTGTGAAAAGAGAATCATTATTAAGCTTATTGATTATCCATCTTATTAATAATAACACAATCATATAAATAGTGGATGAAGACCAATCGAGGGCTAAACATTGGATGAAGAACAAATAGTGGGTTAAAAAGTAGACGAAGATAAAATGTGAGATGTGTAAAACTACAGTTTGTCATCAAATTATGCATAAAGGGAAAAAAAAAATAAGAAGTGGAAATCGAAACTAAAAAATATAGATTGTTGGATTGAATATTTAAATGCTTATGTGACAAAGTGATATTGAAAATTGTTTGTTAAAATTCATTACTATAAATGTTTTAATGAAAAGCTTTATAAATGTTGTTGTCAAAACCATAATTCTCACAAGACTTTTAGCGTACCTAAAATGTTTTAAAATTTTTGCAACTCAGGTTAGAGAATAGTGGATAAAAGTATAGAACACACTATTGTGCAACGATATTGGAGAAAGTTATAGAGTAGAACGCTTCTGCTGAATCGAGATAAATGGTAAAATCACACTCTAATAAAGTGAGTTGTTTCAACATGTTAGACTTTATTTACCGTCTTTTAGATTTTTCCTTAAACCCATATTGTGAAATATTATATTCCATGAGCCATGATGACAAAGATGAATGCGAGTTCGCCAATCAGGCTTGATCTTTAATGTGTTTTCTAAATCTCGTTAGTCTTCAAAATAAAGAGAGATGGGTTGAATTCAGTTTAGATAGAAGGTTATCATTTGCATGTGTCAGCTTTGTGATTTAATTAGTGTTCGGGTTTGCAAGTTTTACAATAAGTTCTTTCAACTTTCTTACATATGCATATTAACTTCCCATTTACACTTGGTTGAACCTAAAATCAGATGACACTCCACATATTTATTTTTTCCAAACAGAGATCTAAAAACACGTATATTGCTCGTGATCATCCGAATATTCATAATCACATATAATCACTTTTAAGAAAAACAGCCAAACACATTATCAATCATCAATATCTAATGTCTAATTACACTGATTATTTATTTATTCACAATCACAAAATCAGAATCAAATCAAAGTCAGATTTGTTGCGTTTTTGGACTTGTATCCGATAACATTTCGAGCCGGGCCGGGTGGTTGGGACCCAAATCCACCGACGTTTTTCACTTACTATTTAAGCTTGGGTCTTTTTCATATCTCCCGTGAGGTTACCACCCACCAATACAAGCAAATCACAAAAAGTCAAATAACCGGTTGGAACGACGGTTTATCTAAATTTCACCCCTCTTTTTTGTCTTTTTATTGATCAAAAATATCTGTATCCATCAATATTTTCCTCTCTTTCTTCTCCCACATAATTCGCCGCATGGTAAGCCTAATTATCTCAGTTACGTTATTATCATGATTATGATTCAATTAGTTGTTAATTACTACATACAAATTAATTAAATTTATCGAACAAATTTGACTCGTGCTTACCCTAAATTTTGACCTCTAGATTGATTCTTCCGTACGCTAATTACATCTCTTGTCTTGGATCTGTATTGATATAGCAAATTGTGATTCATCCAGCTTTTTCAATTTTTTTCTGAATTTATATGTCATATGTCTGTTCTCTTATCAGAATTAGAAATGTATGTAAGGCTTTTGATAAGTTATTTGATTATATTGAATACGTCATCCAAAACTCAAAGCTGTGTGTGTATGTATATAGGTTTAATTATACGTTTTCTACCTGAATCTACTACCATTAATAATTATGTGTTTAATTGATTACTGGAAATTGCAGTTCGTATAAAAAAAATCGTATCATTTCCTATGATGAGAAACGGACACCCCACGCACGAAGGGCATTTATCGGATCATCCTTATAGTGTTGGTGAATGTTCTAGCTCAACTTCGTTGAGCAGTCAGCAGGATGTTGAAGATGACGGGATGATTGCTGCTGTACTGTCTGAAGAATATGCTAAATTAGATGGTTCGGTTGGTAGGCGGCTTACCAACCTAGAACCTGTTGCGGTAAGATGATTTGGGGTAGTTTGTTTGATTAAGTCAATTGTTTGAATCATTAAGGTTATTGTGTCTGATCTAGTTTAGTTTTGTCTAAAAATTTTCAGCATATACCACGAATTAATTCTTTTATTCCTAATATAAGTGATGCTAGTTTGGATCATCAACGGTTGAGCCAAAGGTATGTGTTTAAGTTGCTTGATATTTCTAATGTGTAAAAGAATGAATTGCTCTTAATCCTCCCATACTGTGAATTGATCATTTTGATATGGTTGTGAACCGTTGGAGCTTATTTTAATCTTTATGGGCATCAGTGATGTGCGACTAACTGGTAGATATAATATTATCTTCAATGTGAATGTGAACTTCTGTTTAGTTTAACAATGGCAAAGTTACATTATCTGATTATATCTAAGTTATATCAGCTGAATTTAGCTTATGAAGATCCAAAGTTAACGTCAAATTTGTAACTAAATAAAAGCGGCAAGTAAGCTATATATTTTATAATTCTACTTCTATGCAAAACAATAATAACAATTTAATACATGGCTTGCGAACAATCAAAAATAAAACATGAGTATTTGGACAGAAAAAGAGGGAAGGTTGCCACTTGCGAGCATTAGCCATTCTCATTCATATTGTCAATTTCAAGGGGGTCCATATTTGATATTTCAGGTTCATGGGATGACATAATTTGTGTAGTACAGGACTGACCAAATATTTACTATGTGCTGTAGGGTCCTTGGAATAACCAGAAATAAATAACAGTTTTCATAGAATACTCCCTAGAATTGTAATGTATAACAAGATTTGGAGAAGATATAAGGTGGATCCTTTGTGATTAACTGTGATGTTTTTCAGGTTACAAGTTTATGGTTTATATGAAGTAAAGGTTTCTGGAGACGGAAATTGTCAGGTGTGTCTAGCTTCTTCGTGCTTCAATATGCTATAGTTCATCATATATTTAATTTGCTTAATTATGTGTCTTTCAGTTCCGTGCAATTTCTGACCAGCTGTACAGGTCCCCTAAGTATCACAAACATGTCCGAAAGGAGGTTGTGAAGCAGGTTTGTTCTTTGTATATTTAAAGCATCATTTCTTACATATGTGGTGCAACTTTATATTGCTTTATGAGTTCCATGTGTGCTATTTGAGGAAGTCATTGCTGCTAATGTTAGTCTCATGCTTGATTTTCCAGCTGAAAGACTGCCGATCGCTATATGAAGGCTACGTTCCAATGAAGTACAAGAAGTATTACAAGAAAATATCCAAGTAGGATACTTCATACAGGGTCGTAACTTATCTTATCTGTAAAGAAAATAAATTTGACGCTTGACTATTTTTGCAAAAAAATACCACCAGTCGCATGCAACATAAAGGTCTCTATTTTCTGTTTCATTAGAATATGTGTTTTGTTACTGAATCGTGGTATTTACAGAACAGGTGAATGGGGGGATCACGTTACCCTACAAGCGGCTGCTGATAAGGTCTGTTATCCTCCTATTTTCACTGATAGTATTATTAACATATTCACTGTTGCTTGTCATGATACATAACTCTGCGGAGCCAACCATGTGATTGGTTATCCTGAAACCCATGCTTTTAGCATTTACATATACAAGACCAGAAGGAAATGTATGCTTTAGATTTAACTTAATTTAGTTATAGACGTATTCAGACGTTAGTATGAAAAACACATATTTCGAATGTTGCTTGATGGCCCACCTGAACGCACCAACTTTTTAGTTGCTTTTACTCGCATGTAGTGAGTGGGTGGATTGGAGGGGGTTGAGATGAATCGTACTTGTATCTGTGATAGAATCAATTGAAACCTAGATTTGCGTGACTTGTAATGCTGTAAAAACCGTATTATATTTTTCATCTCAATTTAAAAGTGGTACATGTAATCATGTATATAGAAGTATATTGGGTAGGACGGGGCAATTTCATTCCCAGGCTTATTTATTGTTGCAAGTGATGTGCTGCCTGACTTCTGGTCCTTGCTTGTTATTATGAAACCAATTTGTTTCAGAGGTCCTTGTATGCGGAATTTTTTATTTGCTAGCTAGTGCCTCAAAGTAGTCTATGCTTATTTTCTTCTTGGAGAAGTATGGTATTGAATATGGTAAGTTTTCAAGATCTCACTTGCTTCAAATTATTTATTAATTGCTGCTTTTCTCTTTATATGCAGTTTGCTGCAAAGATATGCCTTTTAACATCATTCAGAGATACCTGTTTTATTGAAATCACTCCGCAACATCAGGCACCTCAGCGAGGTATGACATTGATATATTTACTTTATGTAAGCAAGACTAAGTGACTAAATATAAAGTCCGGTAAAATCCTTGACAAAAGAAAATAGTTGAATAGATATAAAAATCAAGCTAGTTGTTAAGACAATAAATGATCTTTTTATTATGGTTAGCCTATTGGGTTCATTGTATTTTATACCCTTAAAATTGCTCTAGCCTGCACCTTTTGTCGCTCTTTAAGGAACCAAATTATCGTTGGACCTAATGATCTCTTTTCCTGGTTTCCTTGCAAATGCACAGAATTGTGGCTAAGCTTTTGGTCTGAGGTGCACTACAACTCACTTTATGAAATCCGAGGTAAGCTATCTTTGATTGTATGATTCGGGAAATATCCTAAGTTAGGGAGCTATGGTATGCTAATCATAGTTACTTGTCTTGCAGAAGCTATGGTGCAGCATAAGCCAAGGAAGAAGCACTGGTTATTTTAGAGAAACGGATTATTGAATCTGGAACTGGAAACATACTTTTCTTTTGTAGTTTTATGAATGTAATACCAATATAGAATCAATATTCCATTTCTGTTCATCTGTATAAACCAATAAACGTAATGGCAACAGTGAGACAACAGGGTAATGTGCATTCATGAATCATGTGTAAGTTTTCGTTTCAGATGTGTTGTCAGAGTTGTAATACAATGTTTTTGCCACAAAAAAAATAATTATATTTCACAAATTATAAACTATGTTAATTATGATTATGAAACAATATTACAATAATCATTGAAAACCTTGAATATTATTATTGAACAAGTTTTATGCATTAACAAGAACATGTTTATACACACAACTTGTTAACCCATTTAACAAGAACATGTAAAATTATAAACTATATATTTTTAGTCAACCATTACAGATAAAAACACAATCCACTTTGATGCCATAACAAGTAAACGGATCAAAATAGCCACATCTACAGATGCCCATCAACGGTCTCCACTCAACAAGCTCTTGGAATACAAGCTAATCCACACGGACCTGACCTCACCCCAACCACATGACACAAAGGCGGTATTGACCAAAAAATTAAGCTTTTCGTTAGCCAGACACCTAAGGTACAAGCCACAAGGTCATACAAAGCATAGTGCCTTACCAGCCATCAAAGTAGTATCGAGTCCCCATGGCCTTGCATTCATGACAGAAATTAAGGGGTACAACAATCATATCTCCATGGATATTACAGGTAAATAGTACTCTTAACCAAAGCTGCCATAGAATTTGAAGCCTCCAGTTTGGAAAATTTGAGGGATACCATGATCAAAATACTGTTTTTTACTTTATTTATTTTATAGTTAGTATGTAAATCACTATTCTAGAAAAGGCAAATAAGATGAACATTGCACAACATCACAAAACCAAAAACATTCAATTGGGCAATATGCAAAAGTCAGTGTATTCAGACTAGAAGTCAACCTAAAACCACTTCAACCAAATAACACAATTACACAAAACCAAACTGTCAATAGCAATACATTATAATCAATCAATCAATCATACCCTCAGAATCTGAAGCTTAGACGCAAAAGCAATCGCAACCCAATCAGGTTGAGACGACGACCACTGCAACTGTTCAATTTCTGCACCAGCAGTATATGCCAATATCGGATCCAATCCACCTTCAACGGGCTGCCCCATCGACGATAAATCCCAAATAAGCGCCTGTGAATCATCACCAGCAGTACAAATATGACACGAACTATGCGGAGCCCACGCAATTGCATTCACACTAGCTTGATGCCTTTGCAATTCAACCACAGGTAAAGTCGGAAAACGAATATCAAGCACAACAACTTTTGCACTATCCATTATAATCGTAGCCATATATCTCGGATCCTGTTTATTCCATCCTAACCTAACTAAAGGCGTATCAGGCTCCGAACTCTCATAAATTATGGTTGAATGCTCCTTATCACGTAAATCAAAAACCCTAACTGATCCATCAGCTGATACAGACGCAAATACACCAACACCGCCCCACGCGATATCATAAACCTCCTTATCGTGTGCAATTAACTGCGTATCAACCGTTTCTCTCTCGATATCCCAAATCGTGCACGTCGTATCAATACTCGAAGTACCAATTCGCTTCGGTTCCGCTTCGTTCCAATCAAATGACGTAACCGGACCGCAGAATTCATTGTTCCTGTTATTATTAAGCAAACTCTTCATCTCAACCCTACGCGAACTACTACTATTATTACTATTACTGTTACTATCATTCTCAATGACGTCATCGTCGTCAGAAATGCGCCAAATGCGGAGGAAATCGCTAGAAGAAGCGAGGAGATCAGGTTTTTGGCATTCCTTATCAGGAATGAAAATGAGTTTAGTGGGCGGGTACGGGTGCTCGAATGATAAGCTCGGGTCGGATCGGATATGACCATTGGTATCATCAAGTTGAACGATTTCAACACGGTTAGGGTATTGTTCGACGAGACTGGAGATAGCGAGACGATATTTTTTGTCACGGCGAACGCTCCAATTCATGGCGTAGATGTGCCATGGAGCTTCATATGTGTAGATCTCGGAACGGCGTTGCTGTTCGTCGGATCCGTCGTGATTTTGGTGATCGGTGTTTGCTACCATGGCGACGGTGATTTGGTGATTTTGACCTAATTTTGGATAAAAGTGAACGATTTGGGGATAATGCCTGACTAGAAGCTTGTGTGATGGTACTGGTAGAGAAATTTAAAGTACCACATTTATGTTTATTTTATACTGTTCAAAAGGTACAAGCTCGAAGCTGGTATAAATCAGTAAAAGTACCACGTTTTTTTAGCTTCTTTTGCTGTATTTAACGATTGTCACAATTTTACAAAACTCGTGATAAATTTTGTAAGACTCCAAGTTTAAAGTAGTAGTCTTGAAAAATCATACAAGATAAATTATATGTAATTATGACAAATAAGGTGCTATATATATGATAAAAGAAAATGAGATACTTATTATTTTATGTAGTGATGTTTACAAGATACTTATGGTACAACAATTTAAGCATGTGATACAATTAAAAGAAGCTTGAAATACTTTAGAGTGTTATACTTTACATAAGTTTTTCATCTCTATAAAGGTGTTAAAAATGCGTTAAAATGATCTAAATTAGAAAATAATGATTTGTGTGTGTGGTCATCGAAAGCAAAAAAAAATAGTAATTTTGATCATAAAGGAAAGGGTACGTTACATTTCCGTCCTTGTAGTTTCTAGATACACAAATTTTGTCCTTTGACTTTTTTTATTACAGCCCTATATCTAAAGTTTCATTTTTTTCCAAAATCATCTTTTTGTATTTTCTTAATCAAAATAATGTTAGAAAAATGATATATATGTCTAAACTTGTAGGACTAAATCTAGATTTAAATATGTGATTGTTAGATCAAAAAATTGATTTTATGAGATTAAGAGAGAGAAAAAATTTCAACCAATGAAAAAATTAGATATAATTTTATTTCTATGTAAGTAGTCATATATATAACATTATTCATAATCTTATTCTTATTATTTTATTACTTTTTCCCTTTGGGTTTTAAATTATTTTCCTTTCTTTTTACATTTTTCTTTTATTTTAATCATTTTCTTCTTGAAACTAAGACCAATACCTTCATCCCTTCAAATCCTAACACAGTAATACATTATCATTAGATCCTAATAACAATTTCATTATCATCCAAAATAAGAATTTCCTTTCATAATCACCAATAAAACGCAAACAAAACTCATGTTTAACCATCATCATCCTATCTAAGTGTGAACGGAGAACAGGCAATGCCTCATTAATATTTCAACTGGTGTCGATTTACGAAAGAGGCCTCCATCATCGAGACATAGGTTTCCGGAACTCCGACACATTTTCCCGATCTATTTTCCCATGAAGATATTCGATTTCTAGGTCAAATCGAAACACGATACACAACCATGATGTCCTGTTCCTGTGTTTCAGTAATTCGGTGATGGTGGTGATGATTTAATTCGAATGGTAGTAATCCAACACTATAACACCCCTCAATTTACTCAATATTAAATGTGTCATTTGACTCGGAATCGATGGATAAAATAACATTATATATTATATTACAAAAAGGACCATAACAATTTCGCTAGTTTTACAACATTTAACTATTTTCTGAAGCAAAACATATATAATTGTTATATAAAATCCGCATACATGTTAACTAACAAAAAATCTATACATATATCAGAGTTATGACACGTGTCAAACATTCCTTCCAAAAAACCATCTTCCTGCCCAACCCACAAACTTATACATAACCTGCAGGAAGAGAAATGGTGGGGTTAGCACGAAGCTAAGTGAATGAATGTACAACTAATAATTCAACCTAGCATACAATCTGTTTACATTAAGCACCGAAAACACATAATCTCAAGAGGATCGGTGGTTACTGAGGAACCCTACAGCCGCGGTGGCCCTCAAGTAACGCTTATCACAATCTGTATTGGCCTATACAAGATTTACCGATAACTTGGTACTACTAAACAGCAACATAATTTCCAGCAACAACACATGTCCATGGAACCTGTGTTGATCACTAATAGTAACCAAGTCCAATCACCATTGACCTCTGAACAACACAGATGCCCGAAGGCCACATATATGATAAGTAGATACACAATCACAAATCAGACAAAACAGTCTATCAATATCTACGTTACTTGTTGTAACCACACCGTTACAACTAAATCAAATCATGAGTTGCAGATCCACTCACCTGACTTATCTCAGTCCACACTCAAAGATCTTATGTTAATGAGTCTTCTGCTGATCTGAGAATATAATAATTAAGAAGTTAGCAACTCTTTCCATAATTGTATAACACATTTCACTACTCAGTATCAAAATGACAAACAATCACCAAGTAGTAATTATCAGTTATAACCACTCTACAATTATAAATTTATATATCAAGTTATAACGATTCACTTATACTTATACACTTTGAATTTAGCAAAATAAAACTTTCATAATCACGTCTAAAAATTCTCATTTCGCAGTTCGCAGTTCAGTTCAGTTCGCAGGAACTCAGTTCGCAGTTCAGTTCGCAGTTCAATTCAGTTCGCAGGAACTCAGTTCGCAGTTCAGTTCAGTTCAGTTCGCAGGAACTCAGTTCAGTTCGCATTTCAGTTCAGTTCATGCTGCGAACTGAACTGCAGAAACCCCAAAAACCGAACCAAATCACTCACAAACACAAAAACTCAGTTTCCTATCAATCTAACCAGCTTTCTAACATCTCTAATACATCAAGTAGCATCATATAACATATTTCAACATCAATTACACACCTATTTTAAAGATTTGCCAAATTTCAAGTTTATAACCAAAATAACAAAATGCTTACAATTAGGAGAAATAACAAGATGATGATGATGACAAGTAAAACAAGGAATCACAGCGATCAATAACACTCTCAATTTAATGCTAATAGGTGTTTTAGGAAAGGAACTTGAGAGAATTGAAATAAAAGAGTTGGTGACTAAAATGAGATGAAAAAGATGAAGTTGGTGATTTATATCACCTACCAATTTCAAGTGTTTGTTAATTTTAATCCCTTGTTTGGCTTATTGTCTGGAACCTGAAAACCATTTCGCGAGACAAGTTATTTTATTTTACCGACAACTATTTTAATTTAAAAATATTAATATTTTACCTGACACAATTAACTATTCGACCTTTATCTAACTTTCCTATCTAATAGACATATTAATAAAATATAAAAATTATAATTAAGTATAAAAATAAAGAAATTACCAGATTACCCCTAGACCATAAGAGTGGGTGTTACAAACACAGTCCACCGGCGTCGGTGAATGAATTCGAATGACAAAGAAACAACGTCCTGCGAATTCCTTTTAAGATTTCGTTGACTGGTGGTCATGCATAATTTTATATATGATATTTTAATAGAAAACGCAAAAACTCATTAAACCATTAGGCTTACGTATTTATTGTATATATATCAGGTTTTAACGAAATAGAGTTGTTCAAGGAAATAAGTCGAAGCGAAGGTTTAAATGACATGATACGAAGAGATATAAATTTAATTATTTTTAGAGTTAATGTTGAAAGCGATGTTAATAAAGCTTCCGTTATAATTTGACCCTTATTTTATGAGATAAAAATGATGATTTCTACAAATTTGGTTTTTAAGATTTATTTATAAGTTTTATTGGATTTCTAAAATTTTATTAAACTCCTTTTAGTCCACCTACATATTTGTTCATATTTTCCAGAGGTCTTCTTGAAAGCAGCTACTCTACCCTCGGGTAGAGGTATGACTGTTTACATCTTACTTTCTCCATACCCCGCCAATGGCAGGCTTGAGTATTTTTTGTTGTTGTTGTTGTTGTAAAATTTCATTAAACATATAAACCAATAAGCAACGTTAACATAAATATTTAGTTATTTTGTTGATGTAGCCTAGTGATTGACCGTATAAAATAAGCTGAGATTTAAAAAGAATATTACTATTTGCTTATTTATAATTAATCATTTAAAAGTTAAATTCAGTTTTGAAGATAACTTTAAATATATTTAAAACTACATAAATCTTCAAAGCTAGTAAAAGAACTTTTAAAATACTACTATAATTATATAGGATTTTTTAGTAAGAATATGATTTACAAATCAGTAACTACATATGTATGTTATATAGACATTAGTTAGATTTAAGAAAAAACCTAACGATAGTTTGATTCGAACTCTTAAAAGCTTGAGCTTGAATTGCTATACATTTCGAGATTTATTTTTTAAGTTCGAGCTCGAGTTCGAACAAGATAAGAATTTGACTCGATCAAGTTGCTCGATAATATTTTGGCTCGATCAAGTTTAAGTTAAAGTCGCTCAATAACTCGACTTATTTGTAGCATTATTTATAAGGGCATTTGTCAATTTTTATAAATTTGAAATCATCATTAAATTACATAAATCAACAAGTCAAAATATAACCCATGTCACTTATAACAATCGTTAAATCTCAGGTTATTATCACACTTAAATTTATAGAGTTGTAGTTGTGAATACGACTTTCTTTAGTTCCGATAGTAGAACTAAGTTATGACTCCTTAAGAATAACGAAACCGATATAACGTCTTAGCGATTACTTAGCAAATCTCATGTTCATGAGGATTGTTTAACTAGATTATAAAGTGCCATAAAACAAAAGAATCTAAGTCCCATAACTTACCACAATATTAATCAAGTTGCAAAATCGGGATTAACTAAAATTTCATAACTTCTTAGTTAAATTAATTAAGTATCTAACAAATTAATATTTGAACTAATACCATGAGCAATTAAATCACAATTAAAAGTATTATTTATAAATTGATAGACTTTAATTTTACATCTCAAATAATAAAGACAAACGCATTTAAACTAAACCTTTTTATTTCACAAATACATGTACAAGTTTAATACAAGTTTTAATTACATTTCATATAAAAAAAAAAAAAAAAATTCCCTCCCCTTTTTAACCCCCAAAAACCGGCCTCCTTCTCCCCACATGTACAAACACTTCATTTCAAACTTACACTCCACTTACTTTCTCTCATTTCACACTCCACCACTTTTTCTCTGTACACTCAAGAACATACACACAAACACACACTTTTCTCTCAAATATGCAAACCAAATCAACCCATATTCCATCAAAGATCAAGAGCTTGAAGGTATTTTTAAAAGTTTTTCAAGAACACAAAGGTAGCAAACAACTACTTATGTTCTTTCACCTTTAATTCTTAAAATCTACCTACAATTCTTTAATTTTTGGATTCTATACCTTTTAACGGTTAGAATCTTTTCCCTTAACTTGATGTTAGTATATTATCACTCTCACATATTCACGTGTTAAAAATGATAAATCCATGATCAAACCTATGTCAAGCTCAAAAGAAACATAAAAAACTTGCAATCTTTCATAAAAATTTACTTCTACATTTTAATCTCCATAAATGGACACTTTTAAAAATTATATGGTCTTTGAAAAATGATGGTATGATGCATGGGAATCATGATTTAAATCAACAATTTAGGTCTATGAGTTAAAGTGGAAGTCATAGACTTAAGACTTGAACTCACATTATGCATGCAATATGCGAGATTCTTACACCCAACTTTGAAGGACAATAACTCAGTGAATTCTTTACCAAAAATTTCCAACTTTCTTATGGAATTTACCTTTCAAACCCAAGTAATTTCACTAAAAAATATGGAGTATTCGACCTCTATAAAGTGCATACAAAGGTGTTGCACTAATAGCTCATTTTCTGTAACTAATAGTTTTGTGATACATGTTCAAGGGCACATTTTAATCATAAAGATCATGATAAATTGATTATTAACTCCCAACATGTGGAACTCAGTTGGGTAAAAATAAATATGGAAGTATACGTGAAAAATTTCCAAACAAATAACTATAGTTCTCCATTTAAAAATCAAAATAGTTATTGTTTTTCAATATGCATTTACCTTAAATGCATCCATCATGCATCAAATGTGAAAATCTGAACTGTCCCAGTAAATTTATGATATGGAGACTAAACTTGGAAATTTTCAAGTCCATATGTATTTTCTTTAAGTTCATACAATACTACTAAGGAAATAAGGTGATTAATCACAAAAATTATATCCCAAGATCAAAAATTACCAAAAAAATATTCTAAGGTGTTATTATAAGTAAATAACACTCCACAACAAAATTCCATCATTCGGATACTTTTTAGTATTTATAATAAATTGTGTACCTTTAATCATAAAATATTAGAAAATTGGGTTTTGTTGCTTCAAATGACTTGAAATTTTAACACAAGTCTTAAAATAATTATAAATTGAGGTAGTAAAAATTTCATAATTTTTCATGATTGTTTACTATTTTATTTGAATTTCTCTACCATTTCGAACATAAATAAGAAATAAATATTATACAAGTCTAAAAATTCTCAAATTTTTACAGGAAATTTATATAATTTATTAGGTTATAAAAATCTAATTTGGTAATTTTTGAAGCTAATATTCATGTGTTTATAAAAATATGATTATAAAATTAATCATAAATTTTACCAACTAATGGAAATAATCAAACAATCTTGTGGCACTTTATAATTTAATTAGTTGACTAAGTATTACTAAATCATATAAATTAGATGAGAATCTCATTAGAACCTTCGTGTTCATAGGACGCGGATAGGAGTCGTACTTGTCTAGCACACGTCAAACATTTGAACTAAACACCCGAACTTTATTATGAGTATTCACAGCCTCACTTTTTACTGTTTTATGTTTTGGGGGTGAAAAACATGTTTAACATATTGCCAAATTATTTATCTTGATTGTGCATATTTACTTATTTATACGCATGTGTTGTATGTTTGAGACTCTATAGTATGTTAAAATTCCCGATATCTTGTATCCTTTACACAATCTATTAACTCTTTATGAGCCGATGATCATTGATAGTACTATTTGGGACAGACACTCCCACCCTATTTCACACCGTATCGCAGGGGCATAAGACTATGTATCTAAATCATGTTAGCGATAAACATGATCTCTTTGGGGTATCGTCAAGGTTTGGTTGTGGACTCAAGTATAAACATGGACTATTGAATCAGTCACGTAATTGCATATAAAACAGCTACTTAATAAAAACTTTCAAACCGTACTTCAGTTCCTTTTAAATAGCGTACACACTCGAAGCCTGTGAACTCACCAACTATTTCTATAGTTGACCCCTCATTTTACATGCTTTTCAGGAAACGGTAAGTGAAATGGATTGGAGCCCACATTTACTTTTGTTATTGCCATTGTTATGATATCTGCTTTTGTTTAAACTTTCAATGTATTTGGATGTATGAACTTGTGTATTTTGATGTAAAATAGATGTAAACCGCGATGTAAACTTAAGTAGTTGTATGTTGTGAATGGTGTTACTTTTATATCTTGTATTATGAAACCTTGTGCTGTTACACCTCGTGTTTATGCTTTAGCGGGATGTGACATCACGTTTATATAAAATTTAATAAATTTTGTTAAGTGTCTCTCCTTTTTATTATTACATGCTAGATAACTTTTTGCCAGATATTTTATAAACTTCATACAAATCTACGAGGTCGTTTAATTTAAAAAAAAAAATATTATTTTGAGATCTGAAAACTACATATGAATAATAAGAGGTGGTAATGAAATCTGAATCTAAATCATTTATAGTTGTTTGTTTTTGTAGACTAAATAAACTTCTGATTGCTTGTAATTGTTGATTTTGCTATATAAAATTTTGCTTTGTTACACTTATATACACATGTCAATTACAAAACTAAAACTTTTTAACTACAACTGTATTATCATAGGACCATCTATTTGATTTCACCTTTTAACAACAAATGTATTCAACATAATAAGTATGATGATCGTTTATGTAGTTTCTCTTTCACAAAAACAAAAAAGCAAGTAGAACTCGTATGGTGGACGCCTTTCCTCACTCTGACACTCTACTATGTTGCAACAAAGTTTTTATTTTTTAAGAGAGTTGTAATAGATTTTATAAATTAGAAGTAATTATCGTGAAAAATATTCATGTAATTATGCTCAAATGGAGAATTACTCCATCAACATTTTACTTGAAATATGATTTTATTTTCCCATGTTTGATGGTCGGCGTTGGTCCATTGGACTTTTATTTTCATTTTATCAAGTTTTGTTATACTCATGAATACAGGTGTATATGGGATTAAAGAAACATCAGATCCCTTTTTTTTTAAGATATGTGCTATTATTTGCGTCGTTAAAATGAGAGAGATTTAGGGAGAGCGTTGGGTAATTGGGTAATGAGAGAGTATAATGTGTATTTTAAAGATAAAGTTTTTTTAGAGTTTGATCAGACATAGTTTTATCCTAAAAAGTTAAAGCTTTTTCAGATTTTACACTTTCAAATTAAGAAAAAGAAACAATATGAATCTGAAAAACGTTTGATTCAGTCAATGATAAGAAGTTTTTGAGTGTTTGTTTTGGAAAAAAAACAACACCACCATTTCTCACACACATATAACTCATGTTTTGTTCTTTTCATTGCGAAGAGATATGGAGTGTGATTTTCATAAACAAAAACAAATGCCAAATCCATAACATTTTGGTTTCCAAGAATCAATGGGGGTTCATTTCCATGCAAAAAGAACCCTCTTTTTTCTATTTTCCCGGTAATTTAACATTTTTCATCCTTATTTTCACTTAATATCGTACGATGAGATATGGAATATAGAATATAAAGAAAGAAAGAAAGAAAAAGACAAAAACAGGGGTACTAGATTTCTTGTTTCTTTTTTATTTTTTTATTGAAGGTAAGATTAAAACAACGTGCAAAACTGCTAACAGTCTGCATACCATATCTGCAAAACTGCTCTGTATGTATATATACACATTCACAGGGTTATGAAATAAGTTTTTTTCTTTTAAGAGAGTGAACAAAAATGGCAGTTAATGCATGTTTCAATCTCAATATTTGCAACAGGCGAAGCTACTGTCATTTTACAATTGGGGTTTCACAGATTCTTAAAACCGATCATATTCCGGGTCGGGTCAAGTCCAATTCTAATTCCGATTCAAGTATCTTCATTTCACGGCTGCCGTTGATGGTGAACAATATCACCACCGGCCGTCATCACCGGCGGAAAGCTGTGGTTCTCGGTGATGCTGTTGCTTCCGATGATGATCATCTTGTCTTACCTAGTGAAGATTTTTCACAACAAGCTCATATTCCTTCTTTTCAGAAGGTACCTTTTTTGTTTCTACATTTTATTTTTATGTCTTAAGAAAATGAAAACCAAAAATGAAATGATTTTTTTTTGTATGCATATGTATCTGTATACAGTATATGGAGATGTACAAAAGATCAGTTGAAGACCCTGCTGGATTTTGGTCAGGAATGGCTTCTGAATTCTACTGGAAGCAGAAATGGGATCAGCAGGTGTACTCACAGAATCTTGATATTAAAAAAGGGGATATCAAAATTGAGGTAATTAGTAATTTCTAATTATTTATCGAATCTCGATCATATACGAACCCTCAATATTTTAAATTTGAATCATTTAAGTCGGACACATCTAATGTAGTTTATACATTGATGAAGTGTGTATATCCCTCTATATATACGTGGATGCATACACAACTTATAACCAATTGGTGGGATTTTTATGATTCAGTGGTTTAAAGGTGGAATTACGAACATATGTTATAATTGTTTGGATAAAAATATTGAGTCTGGAAATGGTGAAAAAATTGCAATTCATTGGGAAGGAAATGAACCTGGTGTTGATGACTCATTAACTTACAATCAGCTGCTAGATAGAGTTTGTCAGGTAAACCGTTATGTTTGCTTTCTCCAAAAAATTCAGATTGTTGATCATGGATTGTGAGTTCAAGTGTTTATTTTTGTGAATTATGACAGCTTGCAAATTACTTGAAAGAAAGTGGTGTTAAAAAGGGTGATTCTGTGATTATTTACTTACCTATGCTCATGGAACTGCCAATTGCCATGTTGGCCTGTGCTCGTATTGGTGCTGTTCATTCAGTAAGTATTAGTAACATGTTAGTTTTTTGATTATCTAGAAATCTTTGATGACAAAACTGGGTTTGGATTTCAGGTTGTTTTTGCTGGATTCTCTGCAGAATCGCTTGAACAAAGAATTATTGACTGCAAGGCGAAGATTGTGCTAACTTGTAATGCGGTTATGAGAGGCAAAAAAAGCATTAATCTTAAGGATATTGTTGATGCTGCACTCTCAGAAGCATCTAAAAATGGAGGGAAAGTTGGTACGAGTTACTTGATGATCATATGAACCGTCTGAAAAATGCATCAGATATAGTACTTATCAATCATCAGTTATCTACTATATGTTATCTATTATCGCTTATCTTGTTATATTATATTTTTACCCTCAGCTGACCTCTTTTATGTTGGTCATAAACAGGTTTATGTTTGACATATGCAAATGAATCAGCCATGAAGAAGGAAGCTACTAAATGGCAAAAGGAAAGAGATGTTTGGTGGCAGGTACTAAAAGAACGAAGTTTCTTACTTTTTATTACCAGGCGCAAAAAATGCTCCTTTCTAGCTTAAATGCCACGTGAGCTTCATTTTTATTTATTAGAATATATATCTGATGCAAGTTTTAGCTCGTTTGATTTATTTGATGTATAAAAATTTCCAGGATGTTGTTCCCAAATACTCTACTAAATGTGATGTGGAGTGGGTTGATGCAGAGGATCCACTTTTTCTTCTCTATACAAGTGGAAGTACGGGGAAGCCCAAGGTATTTGACGCCCCGTATTCCTTAATCGTTCTTGATTTGACTTTCTGAGCACATTATGTTGGTGGTTTTGATAGGGTGTTCTGCATACAACAGGAGGATACATGATTTACACTGCAGCAACATTCAAATATGCATTTGACTACAAGCCATCTGATATATACTGGTATATTTTTGTTTCATGACATTTCGCTAGTTAATCTGTGCGAGTAATGTCTATATGTAGACAAGCATTAACACGTGTCGCGTCTCGAATTTTAGGTGTACGGCTGACTGTGGTTGGATTACTGGACACAGCTATGTTTCTTATGGACCTCTGCTTAATGGAGCAACCGTTGTACTTTATGAAGGGGTATAATATTTTAATCGTAGCTAATATACCAGCAACCGAGTTTTGCGTTCAGGGTTGATAAAAAAAATGAATATATAGTGGGAATATAAATATATAATATGATATAATATTTTGTTATGTCATATACACATGCTATGTGCAGGTTCCTAATTATCAGGATCCTGGAAGATGTTGGGACATTGTTGACAAGTATAAAGTGACGATATTTTACACTGCTCCTACATTGGTGCGGTCTCTTATGCGTGACGGTAATGAGGCAAGGATTCTCCTCATTCATGTGTATTATGCTATTTGAGTTGTACCTATGCATATTGACTTGAATATTGTTAAAAGGAAGAAGTTCGTGCTAACATGTAGATTTTTTGTTTCATAACAATGCAGTATGTTACTCGTTATTCTCGTAAATCCTTACGAGTCCTTGGTAGTGTAGGTGAGCCGATCAATCCAAGTGCATGGAGGTTATTTTCCGACTCACTCTTGATTTTTTGTTAGTTATAAAAAGGGGCTTCTACTTGTGTTATATCTGCTTAGTTTAAGAGTTTGTTTTCTTTAATTTTTATGGCAGGTGGTTTTACAATGTAGTTGGAGATTCAAGATGTCCTATATCAGATACTTGGTGGCAAACAGAGACAGGAGGCTTCATGGTACACATGCTTGTATATTCGTTTACATGATGCTTATGGCACTAAGTCCAAAAGGTGGCAAGATAAACTGGTCGGGTAGGTTGGATAACGGGTCAAAATGAGTGTGGTTTGAAAAACGTCATGAATTAGTACGAGTGACGATGGTCGGAGTTGGGTTGGTTTGACACTTTGACCTGCAGGTGTCTTCTCATCCAGCTTTTTTAACAGTTTGTAAATAATTAATGCGTCAACTACAATCAGTTGATTACTGTTATAAGACTACAACATCTAAATCCTCGAATAAAAAGATTTAGGAGGTTGTATGCTTTATAAATAGACCTTTGGTTCCTTTTAACCTGTTTGACTCATTCTCTTTCAGCTAAATATTTTTATTTTGCTACCCGTCTCGCTTGAGATAATAACACAACCCAAATCAACTCATTCATAAGTAAATGGGTCAAAATTGCCACCTATAGCATCAACACTAACTAGCATTGAGGTTAACCATTCCTGGTTCCCAGATTACTCCCTTGCCTGGTGCATGGCCTCAAAAACCAGGCTCTGCGACATTTCCATTTTTCGGGGTTCAGGTATCCTTCGTTTAGGCTTACAAAAACTTCATCTGTTTTTTCATCATAATTAACTTTTCAAAATCAGAATTTTAATTGCCTCCAAAATAAAAATTGATGCAGCCTGTTATAGTAGATGAAAAAGGGAAGGAGATTGAAGGTGAAGGCAGTGGGTATTTATGTGTTAAAAACTCTTGGCCAGGAGCATTCCGGACTTTATATGGAGATCATGAAAGATACGAAACAACTTATTTCAGTCCATTCCCTGGCTATTATTTTAGCGGCGATGGCTGCAGTAGGTAGGACGATAAAAAATTCTGTTTTCATTTTTCTACTTTCAGTAGCTTAAGACACCAACATACGGTTACGTGTCTGAATTTGTATCAAAATTCTATTTTATGTGTTTAACTTCAAAAGTTTCCATTGTATGTGCCAAATCTTAAAGCTGGATACTGGCAATAGAATTTTGGGTAAAGTTTAATACATTTTCAGACACTTGACTAAATAACTAACTGCAACTGAATATTGTTCCAGAGACAAAGATGGATACCATTGGCTCACAGGAAGAGTTGATGATGTGATTAATGTCAGGTACCTTTAATCATCCATATATCTCCACCTAGCATATAACAATGTTGTATAAAATCTTTAGTTACATTGCTTTGTAACATGAGCAGTGGACATCGAATTGGCACAGCAGAAGTTGAATCTGCTCTTGTTTTACATCCTCAATGTGCTGAAGCAGCAGTGGTTGGAGTTGAGCATGAGGTCAAAGGGCAGTCTATTTATGCTTTTGTTACTCCAGTCAAGGGTGTTGCATACAGTGAAGATCTCAGAAAAAGTCTCGTGCTTTCTGTCCGAACTCAAGTAATTTGCCCTTTAATCTGCCAAAGATATTGTCTTATGTAATAATTTGTCCTATATGGATAGAGTATGAGATGTTTGAACCCTTAGAAACTTTTAAGTTGTAGGGTACTAATAACTTAGATATTGCCCCAATTTTCTTCTTTGTGGAATTAGATTGGAGCATTTGCTGCGCCGGACAAAATTCATTGGGCGCCTGGTCTTCCAAAGACACGAAGTGGGAAAATAATGAGAAGAATACTGAGGAAAATCGCCTCTAGGCAGCTAGACGAGCTCGGGGATACAAGCACTCTTGCGGACCCACATGTAGTTGACCAGCTCATTGCTTTAGCCGATTCCTAAGTAACAAGTTTTATGAGCCTCCAAGATCATTCTCAGCTGGGTTAAGTGAACAACAAGCAAGTCAACTACAGAAATGGATATTACAGCCAGCAAACCATGTTATTGGGTGTCAGTTTTATAGAAATTAGTACATGAAAGTTTGATATATTGATTAAACATTCAGACAGAAATTACAGAAGTTGTGGTGAATGGAGTCACTCAAAGGGTAACTTTGTTTTGAGTAAAATTTCAGTCAATTTGATTATCAACCTTCGTAACCTTTTAGCTTCACGTCTCTGTGTTAAGCATTCATCAGCCTATGATTTTCGGATCAATGGCCGTTGTTTTTACATCGCTTAGTAAGCAATTGGCAAATGTTCAATTACACATTAATCTTTTCTCCAAATACTTTTTGAAACACAAATGAAAACCCATATTCTTTGATAAATACTACTTAAAGAACGTCCCTTGAAACTCAATTACATATAAAAATGTGGTATATAATGTTTCATTACAATAATGGAGGATTTATACAAACTTGAATCAATCAGGATGATGACGCCCTCTCTAATATTTCCTGCAACTCTCCACTCTTGTATGCATCTGCATATAATGACGAAACATTGATCAACATGCATATAATTCCAGAAATATTGTATACTCTCCGATATTAACTATGAATACTAATGTATCAATGACGAAATCACGAAATATTGATCGACATGCATATAATTGGTCATCCATTTATAAACCACAAGGGACAAAACTTACCAACAGTTATGTCACAGCCTCCAAAGAACTCGCCATCAATATAGAGTTGAGGGAACGTTGGCCATTGAGAATATTCCTTTAACCCTTGACGCAACATTTCGTTTTCCAGAATATTAACAGTTTCAAAAGGTACATTGACTGTCCTCAAAATGGAAACAACTGTGTTTGAGAATCCGCATTGAGGGAAATCCTTAGTTCCTTTCATGAAAAGTATCACCTTGTGTGATGTTACAACGTTATCCAAAGTAGTCTTCAATTGCGGATTTAATGCTGCAAGCCATATAATTCATTAGAAGTTTTTAAATAATTTTTTTTGGAGTAAAGTTGCTAAATTTACAAGCAAGTTGTCTTTAGTTGCATAATTCCATGTTGATGTTAGAAAAACAACAGGTATATTCAGAATGTGATATCTGTATCCTAATGACAAGAAGCCTGTAAGGGTATGTAAATGCAAATGTATTATAAGGTTTAAGCGTATGTATTAACGAAGAGATTAGTTAAGAAGGATAACCTAATTGGGTTTTATGCCATTATTATGTGTTTTAGATGTTGGAGCTACATCTAAGGAGCACAATTTTAGTAGTGAATCCTATTTACCTCAATAGATATTTTTCTTTGAAAGTAACATATGCATAACGAGTTTTGAACACAAAAGAATGTTTACATTCACATACACATGAACGTGTGTCATGTAACATCCTACATCCTAAAAATGTTACAAATGGTTAAAGAGTTGAATGAGGTTATGTTATATGACTAGTGCTATAAAATAAAATTTGAGAATAGTAGAGATATAGCATGTTGTAAAATTAGATGCATGATTAGAATGACTTGAATAGAGAAACAGAGATAAACTTATTAATTTCTTTTAGAGATCATAATTTGACGAACATAAAGTGTAAGAATAAACATGTTCCATAGTGTAATGGTTTTATTATGTTTTTGGAAGTTGTCTATTGAAAGCATTTTAAAAATGTATTTCTATCTTGGTGGATTTATATGTAAATGTATATATTCTTTCAAGATCTTAAAATCAAAAGTTTTTGATGGAAGAAAATTAAAGAGACAATTAGAGATTGTGTAGTGAAATAGTACCTATTGGAATGGTGTCATAAGAATTGTTATTTTTTAATTAATTAAGTTTTACGTTTAAGAAAAGAGATCTAGAAATAAGAGTTGCTTTACGAAAATATCATGTAGTTAGATTTATTAAAAAGTTATGTGTCTATTGCATTGAGAACTTGATAAATTATGTGATGATATGTTGTTTCACACTATGACATGCATAAAAGAAATTAAATTTAAGGTAGAGCTACTATAAGAAAACGAAACATATTTTAAGTTATGCAACTGGACTGTATTTGTTAAACGGGAATTGGTTTATACTATCATGATATATTAATAGAGTAGTGATGTTAGTAATCTTGTAAAGTAATATATGACATGAGCATGTAGGTTCAACCTATGATTTCTTTTTAGTGATTTTAAGTTAGAGTTGGAAAACATGGGTGCGTTTAAATTGATAAATTTCAAAGTACACATTTACTTTTGAGGTCGGTGTGTATAAACGTCTCATCTTTATTGGATATGAATGTGGCAACGTGTATATTTTCTTAAAAAGTTATTACAGTAATGCGTTTCGAGGATGAAACTCTTTCCAAGGGGATAGAATTTGTAACATCCTACTAATTCATTGAAGGTAAATTTTTTTATAATGTAGCTATGAGTTGATAGAAGATCAACATAGATTGAGGTTGTGTAGAAAATGTTTAGAAGTCATTATATGTGCCTCAATTTTATATAGATTGAGGTTGTGTAGAAATTATTGAGAAATGCATAAGAAGATAATGAATTATGTGGTTTACAAAAACTAGAAATAAAACATTTTGGTCATGTAGCTACTTAATTACTAGATTGGAAGTGTGGCAAGTCTAATAGGCATAGACTAGTGATAAGGATTAAGACATAAATTACACAAGCTTATTAGCTATTGAAATATGGCAAATCTAATATGTTATTAGATTGATGACTAATCACTTTAAAAGAGTTACTGTATAAAGGATACTTTCAAGGAGTTAACATACAAAAGAGTTGTATTATTTCTATTATCATTACAAATTATAAAATGGAGACCTAGACAAAGGGTTTAAAGATGTACAATTATTTACAAGTCAATATTCACATTAAGAGAACCGGAGGCTTTGGGAACAATTGTACAATTCATCTATAAAGGTTTCAAGGAATTAGAAAATATAGCTTATAGTACAAGTGAATGAAGCTATTTGTACAAGGACAAGATATATGGATCAATCTCTTGTTCAAATGTCGTTATATATTTAAAAGCAATATGAGTATTCTCATGTTGTTTATGAAAACTGAGATATATGCTACGTACATATTTGATTGCTATGTGTTGCATTAAAACTGTTAGAGTTGTATGCGTACATCCATGATCGTGTTTTAGTGATTTATAGTATTATGTGCGGTTAATGTGTAACGAGCTTAAGATCAAAATTTAGAGTTTAAAACGTGTTAACGCGAGGTTACTATTGTTTAGAGAATGATATCCATATCTATAAGATTGGATTTAAATATAAAGATACGACTCGGTTACACACCAACGTGGAAATCTCGATATGTATATTTATATAAAGAGCATTGTCATGGTATAATTGCATGTGGTATTTTAATAGAAAACGCACGAGCTCACTAAGTCATTAGGCTTACGCATTTATTGAATATATCTCTAGTTTAATAAGATTGAGTTGCCAAAAGAAATAAATGGAAGAGATGCGTATGACGAGATGTAAAGATATAGAATTTATATTTGTAAAGATGCTTATATTAAAAATATATAATTTGTATAGCTTTTGTCATAAAATGATGCTTATGTTACGAGGTAAAATGACAGACGTTACATGTCATTAACATATCTACAAATAAAAGGTTTCTAATTAGTAAAATGGCAGGGGGAGAGATCAGGTAAGAACTAAAAAAGGCTCTTATGCAGAAATATGCCTAGATGCAACCATTTGAATACAATTTTGCGAAACTAACTGACACTAACCCTACTTCCATTTCTATTTGCATGTGCTCTTAAAAAACGCACATAATCAAAAATATCGCACAGAATATAAATTTAGCATAAAAATATACAATTAGCATACAATTGGTCTCGTTTTACACTGTTTATGCGAATACTACATAGTTGTAAACGAAATAAGGTTCTAATTTTTGTTTCTAAGTGTTAAAATGTTAGATCTGGTTATAAACAATGCTACTGAAGTAATTTTCCCCAATGATAATTAATGAAAGCAATCAAAATTTCAATCAACGTTGACCAGAAGGATAACAAACTAATACTACTACAAGAATAAGTGAATAGAAATTAACATACCAGCAAAGCATCCAATCCTCGTGAAGCTGTTCCGCTTCTTTTAATAGCGAATTTCAAGGTGTTCGGACGACCGTGGAAGCGCAGTACAGAACGATTGATTGTAGTTGGTGCAATTTTGGATACAAATTGCGAAGAGGGAATCATTGTAGATGATGAAGATGCGAAACCAATTGAAGACGACATTTTTACCGACTGCTAGTTAGCTTTTCTTTCTTACACAAATCAAATCAGTGTCCGGTGGAAGACGGGAGAAACCGAATTAACCTAACTATTTTTAATCATAATTTGATTCGAATCAATCTGTATTATTCTTTTAGATTTTGTTCTTATTTGCATCGAATAGCGTATGGTAGTTTTATTTTTAGTGTTGCTAGTTTATATGAAAATTGACACTAAATGCACGAAATTAATTTTACGCAGTAAAAGATCATATGTGATACAAATCGGCATATACTTGTATTGTCACAATAGTGTTGATATCGTGTCCGTATCAAAAGTGGGTACACAAGCAGTTAAAGGAATTATGTAACCTGTTATCGGATTTTTAGTTTATTATCGCGTTTTTGCGATAAAAATTTATGTTAATGACGTGATTTATCTAATGAAATATAATTAAAAAATCCCGACAAAGATAATTTTGATATTCGTATACATTCACATTGTTGTATACTCGTTTTGTAAACCATGATAATAGTGCGATCCTTCATATGGAAGAATTAATTATAGTATAATTTATTTTATAAATAACAACATGTGAGGTTGTTGATGCAATATATGGCAAGTTATATGAAATAATAACATAAAAATGTCTAGATAATTTTTCGTTGTTCTGTGTATTTTGAATGTTTTTATGTAGAATGAAAAACTTTAAAAAAGACAGACTACTAAATTATTATTATTAGGTAACGTTGAAATGTGATAGGTACCTTATAATCGTATTAAGTGTAATGATTTCATAGTTTGTATTATCATAGTAGTGGCATTTGTTGACGACGTTGATCAAAACAAATATATTATATTAGGATATTCTTCTTATTATGGGATTTATAGATTCTTGTTCTTATGGGATTTATATAATGATACAAATGAATTATGTAGAGTTTAGATATGTTATATGAGATATATAAATATAAACATATGAATTCACTTACTCTAGGTTGAATCTCAAATAATGATATAATTTTTTATTTTTTTGGTGTTACAAGGAAATGTAAATATGCCTTTAGCTAAATTCATAGACAACTTTGTTTAACAGTGAGCATTATGTACTTTAAAATGAACCTGTTAAACAATGAAGCGAATAAAGTAAACTCAAAGCAAAACATTAGCATTAATTTCATACACAAATAATTGTTAATATAAAGTCTTTTCGCGAATCAAATTCAATCGTCTTGTAACTCATAAGAAAAGAGATGTATGAAAGTCTAAAACCAAATCTCCATGCAATTCAATATCTTCTAGTCTAAATCCAAAACCACATTTCAATAAATTTACTGGGATGGTATATCCCCTGTAAGCTCTCTTAATTGTTTCAAACTCGAACATAGAACTCACATCCAAGCATCGCCTTGGCCAGCTTGCAAACCTCAGATTTCGCGTACCCTTGTTTTTGGGTGTACCTGTTGAAAAATTACAAATAACTTGTTCAAGATTGCTAGTATTTTCTGCATACCCTTGTTTTTGGTTATGCCTGTTGAGAAATTACAGATAACTTGTTCAAGATTTTTACTATTTTTGGCATACCCTTATTTTTGGGCACACCTGTTGAGAAATTACTAATAACTTGTTCAAGATTGTTTCTATTTCATAAAGATTGGAACTTCCAATGATCCAAAAGTGTTTATGGTACATGCACAGTGTAATAGATTGTGGAATCTTTTCCTAAGTGTGGAATTCCATACAACATATATTTAAACGTACAATTTCAAAATTGTTAATAATCATAATGATTTACTTTTAGGAAGCCAAATAATAATAGAAGAAACTAAAAAGAATGTCACCCAAAAGTCCAGATAATCTGAACCATCAAGTTGCCATGATTGAATGGTCGTCGCCTTTTTTGAGTATGATTTCGACATAGTCATGAATATTACAAGTAAGAACAGAGACGCCATCAATTGGAGCTAATGAAGGTGGTGTATCTTTAATTGCGTTATCATTGAAGACTCCTGGAGATGTTATATAAGTGGCATGCCTAAACTTTACCATCAATATTTGACTTGATTCTCACAACATGCCTAAACTTTACAATCAATATTTGCTTTTGAATTAGCCAGTACATCTGTTCTCGTTACTATGATCATCCCACAATGATATGAACCTTGTGGGGTAGGTCTAGCTACATTTGCTGTCAAATTCCATCTTAAACAATACACAAGAGTCACATCTCATATCTTAAAATTGCTTTACAAATAATGGTTAAAAAGGAAATTAAAATTTTGTATCTAATTGTTCTCCCTGCTCCCAACAAAGGAATCTTTAATTATATTTCTACTGTAAATTAATGAGCATCTTAAGTTCATATGCAAGGTATTTGCTTACGGGTCCTGTGATGGAAGATCTTGCGGTGTGGAACATCTAGAGTCCCAGAGAGTTGATTGTTCTGTGAATGACTGCCCATGGACATGTTAGTTTGACACATGTAAATAAATGTCAGAATATATGGTGGCAACTATTCTACCCATTTACTTCTCAACGGATCGAAGTGGGTTGTTTTTTACGTAATACTGTTCAAATGGGTTTGAAATTACCATAAGTCTACTTTGTGCATACAACCTCCTACAGAGATTATTATTATAATAATCTTGTTTTGGTAATCTAACTAACGTAAATCATGCACACACACACACAAAATATACAACGAAATATTAGCAGGTCAACCCAACCCGACATAACCCATTTTGACCGGATAAAAAATTGACCATTTTTAACCACAACGCTTTGTGGCCTATTACCAAACAGGTTTGACCCTCTCATCTTGCCACCTCTAGTTATAAACATTTGTTTTAGGTAAGACGATTACTCATAAGGTAGTTAGCGAAGACAAACTTCCTAAGGATGAAGGTAATTCTCCACCTAAATGTTACTGGACAAATCCCTACAAAGGAAAAATACAATAAAATATTATAAAAATATCAGCCAAGTAAGCTAAACTAAAAAAGAAGGGATTATATACTTGGAGGCCACCAAATATAGCATTTTGTGTTTGTAGGCCACCCAAATATATTATTTTGTTTTTGTAGGCCACCCATATTTGAAAATGATTTTGTAGGCCACCTAAATTTGTATATTGTTTCATATATACCAAACTCGACAAAAAAAACTCATCAAAAAAATTGTGAGGGGACACAAATACCCTTATATTTGTTAATTAACATTATTTATATAATTTTAGTTTTATTCAAATACGTGGGTATTTGTATCCTTTGACACTTTTCAGATGAGTTTTTAGTCGAATTTGATATACATGAAACAATATAAAATTTGGGTGGCCTACAAAATCATTTTCAAATATGGGTGGTCTACAAAAACAAAATAATATATTTGAGTGGCCTACAAAATTATTTTCAAATATGGGTGGCCTACAAACACAAAATGTTATATTTGGGTGGCCTCCAAGTATATAATCCCTTATAATTATTATAATTAAACAATATCACATAATATATAGAAAGCATTGTAAAAGTAGAAATTTGAAGATTCATCAACAAAAATAGATATATCAATATACAAATATATATTCACAACTTTTTAACATAACTCGGCCGAATATGAACCATGCTTTCATTATTTGAGAGCTCTACTTTCCAAGATACAAGTGAATCATCCAACTTCATCCAAACCCTAATTTAATTGAAAGGATAATAATTTACTGAAAGTTCCTTCTGTAATCAAAACACATTGACAAGTTGATTGTTTAACAAACACTGAAATATACCTGGCACAACATGGTCTAAAGCAGCATCCTTCAATGAATACCATACAATGAAGGTGGTCAGTTGAAGTACTGATTTGCACATGTCCAAACCATAGAAAACACGGGGAATTAAGAGAAGTCCCGAAATCAATCAAGTTACTTATCGTAATATTAATAACATATATCCTTCTTATATGACGGGAATGAACACGAACAACATGGTAACTATTTACCTACTCGGCTACACAAAATTAGCAGCAACCAGAGGAGCGTAGTACCCAAGTGCACAAGTCAAATCATAGTTACAAAACAAACCACCCCCATTATGCATATCTTAGATAACCAAAAAACAATAAAAGCTAGGTTAACAGGAAATGGACCAAAGGGCCTATGGTTACATTCCTTCTTACCATACTGGTAAACCAACCTGAATGAGAAGAAGGGGTCAACCAAATAGCGGTCCACTTTGTAAGTTTGATGAGTAGATTAATCAATCAAATCATTTTTTTTAAAGAAAAAAGGAAGGAAACTTTTCATCGAAGGTGGCGGTAGGAATGAAGGAGGTAGGAAGCTACCGCTTCTATAATGGTTGTTTATCTTTCACTTTTTAAAGCGTATTGCTATTAAAAACAAAATTTTATGTAATCGGGAAAATGGTTACTGTTGTGGAAACCAGAGAAAGTCGGGAACCATCGGTTACCTTTTGAATCAAAATATCAACGAGCTGAGTATTACGACTACAGGGGGAGAAGCATTCCTAGCAGTATGTGAGGATCCCGTCAACCAAGAGATTGTGGGTTTAAGCGTCATGAGAGGCATATGTATATATATTATGTGGGGTATATTAGTTATAGGATTGTCTTTCTAAAAAAAAGGTTAACAGGAAATGGGTCAGATGGGTGCAAAGTCAACTAAACTTTTACTTCCTAAGGGTTATGCTCATCGAACCTTTTTTATAAGCTTAAAATTGTTGAACAAAAAGTTATTTAGGTCAGGCCGGGATCAATTTAAACATATTTTATCCTGGTCAAAACGGGCCAGGTCAGGTTATATTGACCCAAAAACACTTTTGGGTCAATTATTCAGAAGAAATAAATTACGTAATGTATGAACTGCGATTACAAAAAAATATCATTTAAACAAAATCAAATTTTAAAAAGATTTAGGTGATTTATGCATTAACTAAAAACATTATCCATTTTTCACTATATTTGACCTGTTTCACTTTTAACTTTTTTTCATCAATTCATAATTAATGTTCAAAATTCCCACCTTAGTATATACAAATACAAAGCATGAGAGAAAAGCTACAGTATTAACTTTTTTTCATCAATTCATAATTAATGTTCAAAATTCCCACCTTAGTATATACAAATACAAAGCATGAGAGAAAAGCTACAGTAGGGAAAGTCTTTACCATGTGAGATTTATTTATATAGTTAGTAACTTTTAGATGATAAATTATACGAGTAGCTAGCTTGGATAAAATTTGTATAAACTTTCTACCAAATAAAGACAAATAAAATTCAATAAACAAAAAGAAGTAATTATTAGAATTTCAAGAACTAATTAAATATCTTGGTGATTGCTAGGAAAAGGTTTGAAACACTTATGAAATATCCAGTTAAAGCACGTAAATACGAGTAAAAAGAATTCGTCATCTCCAGATAATCTGAACAGAAAAAATCTAATATGTCTACCCGTTTATCTTGATCCAATGGCCATATTAATGTTTTAACTGCTTTTTTTTTTCTTTTTTTGAAAGTCATGCATTTTACCTGATTCTCAAATACTTAACGATCTTATATAAAGTTTTGCCTACATATTAAAGCTAACACCATGGTCTTATTAAGATTGAGTCATCGATCTATTCAAGGTAGAATTATCCTTTAACATTTTAGTCTTCAACCTAACACCATTGCAAATGTGATAAACAAATACGCGTGATTAACATCTTATAATGTAATATTGGCATTTTATATGGTTATGCTGGCCTTTTATTTGATCATGTGTATTAGAGAACTATAGAGAAAATTCAGCTAGTAAGATTTCGCTTTACTCTATGTCGGATTCATTAATTAAATAAAAATAGAAAATTTAATTGTTCATAAGAAGAAGAAAAAAACTTAAGATATGTTTCTCTCAAATTTATAAATATCTTGCATCAAGTTTATACACGGGATAAGTTTATAACAAGGTTTAATAGTATATTTTAGGGATTATATACTTGGAGGCCACCTAAATATAACATTTTGTGTTTGTAGGTCACCCATATTAGAAAATAATTTTATAGGCCACCCAAATATATTATTTTGTTTTTGTAGGTCACCCATATTTGAAAATGATTTTTTAGGCCACTTAAATTTGTATATTGTTTCATATATACCAAACTCGACAAAAAAACTCATCAAAAAAATTGTGAGGGGACACAAATACCCTTATATTTGTTAATTAACATTATTTATATAATTTTAGTTTTATTCAAATACGTGGGTATTTGTATCCTTTGACACTTTTCAGATGAGTTTTTAGTCGAATTTGATATACATGAAACAATATACAAATTTGGGTGGCCTACAAAATTATTTTCGAATATGGGTGGCCTACAAAAACAAAATAATATATTTGGGTAGCCTACAAAATTATTTTCAAATATGATAACCTACAAACACAAAATGTTATATTTGGGGGCCTCCTCTGAGTATATAATCCCTGTATTTTATTATATTTAACCAACTATATTACCAAACTCCTGTCCATTAATTGGCAGGGACAGTAAATTCCTCAGAACCCTTATCGGATATCATCGTCACTCAACGTCATTGAATCAACCGGAAAACGGAATCTCATACAAAATGGTCGTCGGAACCCTAACTGCTTGCAATGCTACTAGCAGCTTCAATTTAAAGTTCCAGCAAAACGAAAAACACGGAACACACGGACGATACAAAGCAAGTCTCATCATGAATCCAGAATCATTTGAAGTCGGTAGGCAAATCGGAAGCTATGGTTTCATGAGCGTCACTAGGTAAACTCTAATTTACGAATTGTTATCATTATCTACTACTGTATATCAATTAGTATGCTTAGTGTATTGATTTTACAAACTTGTTTGTGTAGTTATTCAGGTCTTCAATCGCAATTAGAAGACGTTGGGGGATTGAGATTTCAGGATGTTACAGAAGGCAATGTGCAAATTAGGTCTGTATTATCCGTAATGGAAATCAGACTTTAGCTGATGCTATTAATAGATATATATATATATATATATATGTGTGTGTGTGTGTGTGTGTGTAATATAAATGTAATGTATATAGGTTATTAGGTTTTTCTTCTTCCTGTTGATATCTGCTATGACAGTTATTTTGCAGGCTTTATGAGGGACGCGTAACTCAGGGCCCTCGAAGGGGCACTCCAATTATCTTTAAGGTTATCTTCATCATCATATTCTGCTTTGACAAAAGATTAAAATCTACTCGCTCGTAATGAACATCTGTTAACAGTCTGTTATTAAGTACATGTGTGATAGTTTTAAATCATCAAGTTTGTATGGAATTTTGATGAATATGTTATCGTGTAGGTTTATCCAGGGAAACAAGTAGGCGGTCTCGAGGCTGATATGATGGCCTCGAATGAGCTTAAATCTCATGCTTTCCTTCAAGTACTTTTTGAATTTTATTATATTTAATATTTAATTGATCGAAATGCTTACATTATATAGATTCAGAATGATAGGATGTTGTTTACTTGTTTAGTTATATTACTTTCTGCAGAGTTGTTCGCCAGCTATCTGCCAAAATATACAAATTCTGTTGGGAGGTTTTGAGACAAAAACAGGAGAGCAGGTTGTCAACTTCCAAGATACATTTTAAAAAATCTGTTTTTCTCTTCATGATGTTTTCATGTTATGTTGATACTGATTATTTTCTTTGAGATCTAAATGGTGGACAGTGGCTTGCATTTCGAAATGATGGAAAATATTGTGCAACAGACTATGCTAAAGCTTCAAGTGAGAAACTTTCCAAAAACCGTCAAGAACAGAAATTATGGAATCCATTTGAAGAAGAACAGTATATAAAACGCAAAAGATATTATATTATGAAGTTGCTTCAAGGTGCTTTATGTGGATTGGCATACATGCATGATAATGAAAGGTTACATCAGAGCGTTGGCCCAGCTTCAGTTGTTCTCAAGTATGTCACAAATTTGATTTTTTATTATAATTGGGGCAACTGCCTTTATTATACCAAAAAGAAAATAAAACATGTGATCGTATTACAGTACAATGGTAGATAAAGATGCTGCCTATCTTGTTCCGAGGCTTCGTGATCTTGCCTTCTCTGTTGATATACGGTATGCATCTTGTTATAGTGCTGCATAGTTGTAAGGACATTTCTGTCTATTAATTAGTAATGGTAGCCAATGAAGTTTAATTTGATGGTCGTTTAATTGAATTCACAAAAATCAGTTTCTTATATTTGTAATTTTAATAAACAAAACTGATTATCGTGGCTTGAAGAAAAATTACCTACTCACCCATTCTTCCTAACCTAATTCAGGAGAATTTTGCTTCCATTTTACAACAAATGTCGGTATTATTTTCCACCATATGTCTCTTTTGTTCATTTTATCCATGAAGTCCGTAAATAATTTAAGTTTTTGTCAAATGCACAAACACCTGACTATCTTTATTATAATAACTTCAACCAGCCAAAGCACATATGTTATTACAGCTACTGTCAGATCCTATTTTTCAATATCACATAATTACTTTCAAAACACACTTCCATACAATAGCCAGAATCATGATGTATCAGTGCAGGCATTTCATCTTTAGCATATTTTTAATACTGCCCATGTTATTGGATGCAACTATGAGAAAAAAAAAAAATTATTCTTTTTTATTATTATTTTTTTAAAAAGGCAAGTACCTACACACAGGGGCAGACATGTTTGAATGCAAAGAGTTGCACATGCTACCCATGGCTTTTATCTATTTAGTGTAAAAAATATATTACTATTTTAATATAGCCTAATTGTTAGACATATTTAGTAGTAGTAGTTTAACAGCTAGTGGTTTATATTGCTTCAAACTTATTCAATGAAATCGTACAATTTTAATTTGTTTTAGTTATAAGTTATATAATTAAAATTTTGTGCAACCCATGAGATTTATTTCTAGCTTCGCCACTGCCCACTACCACTAATATATACATTAATCCACGAATATATACAACTCTCCCATCCCCAGGACTTGAACCCCCAACCTCATGGTTGGAAGGGTCACCACGATACCGCTAGGCCAATCGTCCTTTGGTTGTAACTATCAACAAATAACCTTTCATTTAGGTTTTCAAGTTTTGAGGAAAGTTTAGGTGGATTGTCTGAAGGCCTTTGGAGACGAGCAAGATCAGCCGGGGCATACACCCCTATGGAGAAACGAGCTTTTGGAATAGCTGATGATATGTAAAAGTGTACCTTATAATTTTTACTAATATTATTATCTATCATCTTGTTTACTCATACCCCATAATTCTATTTTACAGTTATGGAGCTGGCCTTCTTTTTGCATACTTGGCTTTTATTCCATTTTGTGAAGCAGGAATAGTGGATAGCCTTTCATTGCAAGCAAGTTTTCACATAACTGTATTTTGGCTCACTTTTTCTTCTCCTTTCTATATATTGCGATATATTTATGGTTTTTAGCTTGCAGAGGCTGTTAGAGAGCACTTTTAAACTTGATCTTGCAGCTACTAGAGAGTAAGAACCCGTTTCACTATTTATATGATTTAAACAGACTTGTATCTTCTTTCATCTTTTTTAACATTGTTGCAGGTATTGCTTAGCTGATGATCGGTATCTAGAGGCTGTCAAGTTTTTGGATTTAGGCGACGGCGCTGGCTGGGAGTTATTGCAGGTTAACGTCTAATACAGTTACCTGAATATTGATTTACCTCTCAGTTACATTAGCACATTCCATTGGAATAAGATCCGTGAAATCACATTTTTTACTTATTTAAGCAGTCTTTATTTGTCACAGCAGGGTAGTGAGATGACCAATTTGCATGGTTAATATTGACAATTTGTTACTGTTATTTCTTTTATATGGTTAAATGTATCTTGTCTATATTACTATGTAAGCTAATTTTTGTACCTAATATGAATGCAGGCAATGCTGAATCCTGACTTTCGAAACAGGCCAATTGCTGATGCTGTAGTGAACCACCGGTTCTTGACTGGTGCACTCCTTTGAAGTCTCTTCTTAGGGAGGTACCAACTAATATGGAACACACAATGATCATTTCTCGTAAATTTGTATCCTAAGACCAAACATCCACTTTGGATTTCTTATCTTGTGATCTTTTAGCCAGGTATATGGAAAAACACACAATGGTTATTTCTTGTAAATTTGTAGGCCTAATAAGAATTTATTTTACAATACACATTTTCCCGTCTAATCTTAAGTGCATCCCCAGTAAGTTGTTCAATTAATAAGAAGTTTCTAACCGAAATCCCATACTGGGGAATGGCTCTTGGAAGGCACATCAATGAAGATATAACTCGGTTTTGACTAGAGTAGTGAAAGTAATGTCTTTATATGGTTTGGACTTTCTGGAACCTAGCAGAACCATGAAGATGCTCAAATAAAACCAAATTGGACCATTGATGAAACTAGATCAATCTTTAGTTTGATATAGGCACCGTGTCTCTTGAGTAAATTGTTTTTGGCCATCAGTCGTGACTTCTTGTTTACCCTCTCTAATAACTATATCTAAGTGCTTCAACCTTGAGAATTGAGAGTAGTCATCAACTCAATGGTTATAATATCTGTGTCCCTGATAGCAGTCTCAAACAAAAATGCCTTTCACCAGCTTTATGAGCAAAAGATAGCACCACTCAAAAAGGTCAAATTTATTATTTGAATAAAAAAATCTCTTATGAAAAATTTTGAAGCCTTCAAACAGATATTATTAGACACTGTCATTTAACATTCTAAAACCAATTTACCCTTTAAGAGAAAGACAGTCATGCAATTTGCTTTAAATGATCGAGATAATTTCAATAACTGGTTTTAACATGTCAGTATCGTACTTAAAATAAAAGTTTAACTAGTATCACTTACTTCCAATTATCCTTTAAAACCAGATTTCAAGCATACACTTGGAAGAGGAAATATCAAAAGTTGAGTATGAGAATAAAGTGCTTGTTCTTTGATCAGCAACTAAGATTAAAACTTGACCTCATTGAAAAGCGGAAGGAAGAAAGCCAGTACAAACACAAGGGGTCTGAAAAAAGAACATGTAGTCTCAGACAATGGAGAAAACCTGAGTTATCGGCCTAAAAAGGATTACCAAGCAGAGGCAACCCAAACAGTGGGAAATTCTAGATAATAGCCAACTATCGTGGTATAGCCAGCAAGGTGTCCACAGGCAACCCAAACGATTACAGGAAAAGTCAACTATAACAAGATAGCCAGCTATTATTAACCACCAGAAGTTGCAGCAAATTACAGATCAAACACTTTTGCTTCATGCTTGCGCATCATAAGATAGAATGTGAAATTATAATGAGATAGAGGGCACTCTTTTGACACCTATCTAAAGTACTATTAAACAAAAACACAATAAACAAGGATACGAAGTCTAAAATTATAGTACCAAACAAAGATGTAACATGCCAAAAAGGACTATATCTGTTTTCTTCAAGTACTGATTTCAACATTAACCCAAAATTAAAACATAAAGAGCAATCAAACATCTTAAAAGATGCGCACAGGCTTTCCCATTGTTGTCTTCAAGTATAAGCACCGCACCTGAAGACATTAAAAAAGAAATAGCATAAGAAAGCTGATTTTTTACTTCGTTTACCTGTCACCAAGATGATTTGGTAAGATTTGAATATGACTTTGGGTTTTAGAGAGATTACTCACGTTTTGCCAATTCTTCTTCAACAAAGAAACTAGAAAATTGACGCTCATTTGCACATTCTGGAATATTTGCTTCTCCTCCATGCTGCAGTTTCCAACAGCAACTCCCATGCAGAGAACCTTCTTCAGTTGGAACTTCACAGTTGCCTTGGTCTCGTTAACCTTTGCCTCAAGGGATTCCTGGTGGGAAACAAGGGTAGGGAACTTGCCTGCATAGTCATTTGTAGCAGGATATCAGCAATCATGTTGTCATGTGAGTACTAGCTTTAGTTTGTACATAGCCGAGTTTAAAATGATACTCACCTGCCTTGTTCAAACCAGGACCCAACAAACGAGGAATCTGCTTGATGACAGACTCAGAAGCCAAAAAAGCTTGGTGTGACTTAGCAAGCTTCTTCACCATCTTCTTATTCTTGTTCAGCTTCTTCAAGCTCTCAACATCCATATATTCAAGGCCAATTTTTTGAGCCTGTAATTAAAATTGGATGGTTAAAATCATTTTCTATTGTAACATAAAAATCAACTTGACCAATCTACATAAGAGAATCATAATTAACAAGTCAATCCAATACAGCAGAAAGAATGTAGACTTAGAGGTGCTTTATGACATTGTAACCTTAACATTCGAAGGGTTACGAGAAAAATGTATACACTTCCAAAAGCAGGCTAATTATGTATTACGTGCAAACTACCAAATAACTTCGCCCTCGTAGATTTATAAATACTTTAGACCGTTATAAGATTATTTTACAAAGTTACTTCAAATTGAATCATGCAATCATCATGGATCATGATAAACTCAGATCCTAAATATTTACCTCCTCAACATGCTGAGCATCTCCAAGCATGCAAACCTTCAACTTGGGACGAGGAATGTGTGGCAACTTGACAGTACCACTGAAACGTTTGTCCTTTTGTGGGTCGTAGTTCTTCAAACCAATCTGGAGTTCGATGGTCTCAGTGAAGTTACGTTTCTTTTCCTTAGCATCAGTAGTTATCTGAGTGATTGCCTCTCTGAGGGCTTCACTTTGAAGCTTACTGCAAAACCAAATTGACAGTTATCTTAACAAATCATTTCTACAACAATAAAAATTCACAAACTAAAAACTACAATTCAACAGAATTATTAGAAACTTTCTGGTTTGAGTTATCCTCGTACCTTTTAGGTTCTATCCTAAACCAAAATACCATTTGTAATCGTTAAATGACTATAAAACTGGTAACAAACAAAAAATTTCACGGACGGGGAAGTAAAATGTCATCCAATTATAAGGCTATCTGTTACATTCGCAGATTTACATAATGCATTAATATTCGTAAATAGTTTATTAAATCGTAAATAGTTTATTAAAACCAACACCGTTAAGTGATTGTAGATAAATTAGTCAAACTTTCATATATTCTGCCACAATTGCTTTATAAAGTTCATCTACATGAGCTTTGCAAGTATCACTTTTTTCTAAGAAAACACATGAAAATGGAAATACTTGCTACTAAAATATATGAACATACCTCATGTCGGAACCTTTTGCTTTCGTTAAACTTCACTTCTGCTAAGAGTCAAATACAAAATATATAAACTTTTTGTTCGTAGAAGCTTAAACTATCAACAAACTGAAGCGAAAGAATCTAAATTATAATTACAATAAACATCTAACTATAACAAAATCGATACCTGCTACTATTAAGATATGAATACACGTATCATACACATCAATCAAACAAAATGCAAATTGCAACTATAAAACGATGAGATTAAACGCCTGAAAAAAGGAGAAGATCATACCTCTGGTAAGGACCCTGAAATTAGGGTTCAAGAGTGCCGATACAGCTAGGCACCAAAAACAACTGATGAATAATATATGAGGTTGAAACCCTAAATCCATAAGTAAGCGTAATGGGCCTATTAATATATGTGGGCCTTAAGCTAGCCCATCAATATTTCCTCTTGTCTGTAAATCATTAAAAGGGCTGCGATTACCTTTTCAATAATTACTCCGTATCAAAATAAATTTAAGATTATGCTCAGACAAAATATAAAAATTGAAGATCATTTTTATTTAATTTAATATATTTTCATTTTTGTTTTTATTTTATTGAGAAAAACAAACGTACGAGGCTACAACTTATTCCACACTACACGTTCATAACTTTTATTTGAACTCAATGAGATGTCATCGTAGTAATTCAATTCAACTCAAAACGAATGTAAACATGTCCCTAGTTTTATAATTGCATATCAGTCAACTTTTAATTTAAAGTACAAAATCTCATGAACCCCTCAATTTATTATTATCTCTACAAATACATATTAGCATTCCATTAGAAGTTTTAATCATGACAAGGTACAAGGAGTTTGACCAAATAAACTTTCTGTTATTAATACAAACATCCACATGTATAAATGAACGATGAAACATGAAGTCACTACAAATAAGGCATAAAAATGGGTAGCTTTCAGCCCATTTATTCGATCAAATCATGAATGTTTGCAAATTCCATCTAATGTCATTTAATCATTACCTTCAAACCACATTTCTCTGCTAACTCATTGACACAACAAGAAAGAAACAACAACATAAACACCATGAGTCCTACACCTCGAAGAAGCGGAGGAATTTTTGAAGGGATATATAAAGTCTTTATGCGCCGTACTCCTGTCTATGTCACATTCGTCATTCTTGGCGCTCTCGTTGGTGAACGGGTAAGTTTATATCCATGCACATACCTTAATTTGTTTTTCCTTTTGCTTACTCACTAAAGGGATTCAAAGAAAAAAAACATACATATGTTTATCCGTGCACACATACATATAATTCGATTGCTTACAAATAAATATGTTTGTTGGGGAACGAGATCAAAGCCTCTTCATGAGCTCTCAATTCGTGTGACACCAAGGGATCGTTGGTTTAGTATTTTGCTTTAATTACTGACTCGAGTTGGCTTTCTCATTACTTGTTTTATGTTTTTCTTTGTCGAAGTCTGTGCCTAATTATGTTAATGACAATGGAGTTTTGATATTGTGTTTCAGGCAGTTGATTATGGAGTTCATAAACTATGGGAGAAAAAAAATGTTGGGGTAATGTCTACATTTCATTGTATTATAAATTTATTAAATTCTTGAGCTATTTTCTGTTATTGCATCAGTTGATGACATACTAAATTACTCATCAACAAGCCATTTTTATAGAAAATAAAAAAGAAAAAATAAGTTAATATGGAGTAAGAGAGATTCGTATAAAAATAGGATTGTATTAGACATAATGATTGCTTAAGTTCTTGCTTATAGTAGTTCAGCTTTTTTCTCCAACACTTCTGATTAGTTTCAACATATCATTTGGGTTATGCAGAAGCGATTTGAAGACATTTCAGTTTTGGTACAGAAGCCGTCTGAGTGAATTATGGCTTGATCATCCTTTGGTATCGCTATACGACTTCTATGTTAACCAATCGAAGAGAGGAAAAATTATATGATTCTTTGAAATAATTACTATGTTTTACATTAATGTTATCAACATTTATTAAATATTACTCACATAACGAGGTTTCATTGGTAGATTGGACTTCCATTGAAAGAGGTTACAATCATGAGAACAATACTAATGTCACTCACCTACAAGTGTCTTGAATATTTCTTCACATAAACTGCTTTCAAAAGTTAAGAAATGGCCTTTGTTTGGAACTTCATGATACTGAACAAAAGGAAGCTTTTCAGAAATAAATCGATTCACTTTACGTGGTATTATCTTATCTTCATAACCCTGCCAAATATGAGCAGCACCATCGTTGTCTGGCCAAGGATTACTAATATCTATCGGGTCAAACTCCCACTTTGCATAACCAGCCATTATGTCACGAAACAGAGATTCGTACACACCTTGCTGACATGTATTTTCCTAACGGGAATTAACACAAGACAATAAGTATCATCACATGAAATATATAGTACTGATTACTCGCATAGTTTGAAACAAAAGTCTATGTTGACTTTTGAGGTCAAAATGACTAAAACATTTATGAGAAAATGATTTCAAATATAATCAACATCAGAAACCAAATATTTTTCCTGAAAATTCAAACATCTCCCATTTTGCTGTTACTTTCAATCCTAAAATAACTTGATGTTCTAATATTCAAAATTGAATGAGCTTTAGAAATAATTCCACATCACAAGCAGGTCAAATGGGAAATATTGATCCTTTTAAGAAAAACAATCAGTTTGGACTTTGGAGGGTGGTGCATTTTGTGATGTGCAATGGAAACCTTGAAAGTAAGTGTCAACTGCCATGACTACAAAAGTCAATCACCCCACAATATTTACCAAGCAGTATGAATGTAGTTAGTTTGACCTTTAAAGTCGAAGTTTACCTGAGTTCCATCTGGGTTAGGTGGCAAATTTTTCAAGAACTCCAAATCTGGTTGGGAAAATATATCCATCTTTCCAGCCATGATGCTTAACGATGGAAACAATTTTTGATTCATCCACCAGTGAAACAGCCACGGAGCATAATGTGCCACACGAAACACCCACTGATCTTGAACAAGTTGTGACTTAAAGCTTTCGTTAGCCAAATTAGCAGGTAAACACGGCCACCAGTAATGCACAAATGGTACAACAAGCGCAGCTCCTGACAACCTTCAATCACAATTTTCAATCAATATAAACACGCTATAATGGACACAATAAAGAAAAGAAACGAAGCAACGACATGAAAAGATGCTTCTAGAAATTAATCAATCATGCCTGTGTGGTATGTATTTGAGGCAACTCCAAACACCATATGCACCCATTGATAGCCCAATCACGTAGAATTTGGGACCGATTTCCAACTTATCAGCTAGTACTTGAACATCAAACGCTTCACTTTTAACTGTTCGTTTTGGATGTGGATCACTCTCTCCATACCCTGCCCTGTCATATGACAGACCGTAAATTCGTAGCTCCTCGATAAGTTCCTGTTCGTTATTGAAGCCATGTTAGACAATTTAAATACAGTCTAAACAATATCATAAAACTACTAACATACAATACCTGAGAAATAGGGAGTTTCAGGTCTTTGGAGCTATCAAAGCCATGAATTACAATGATTTTATACTTAGCATCATCTTTGGAGATACCCCATTCTCTGTAAGATAAATGTCTTCCATCATCAAGTCTGACTCGTGGCGAAGTAATAGGAGGACCACCCGGTGATCCGCAAATTCTAGGAGGCGGTGGCTTAATTCGTATATAAACCCATCCTAGAAGACCACCCACCACAGCAACTACTATCTTTGCAATCATAGCTAAGTAAAAGAAAACACCATTATAAAATGTCAACAACCCGATACCACTTTGATACTAAAAGTATAAATTTGTAACTGTTTTTTTTTTTTAAATCTAAACAACACTTTAATATCGGCGATGGTAGTATGTAACATAAAAAAAGGGACAATAATGAACTTTACAATGCTTTTACAATTATAATTTTTACTTAATATGTTCGATATAAACTCTAAAACTCTTAGCTTCTATAGATGCGTAGCTCAGTTGGTTTCGTAGGAGAGCATATGATCAACATTGTCTTTCAACATATTATGTGTGGACCAATCAACTATGTGGGTGATCGAAGTTTTTGCAATATATATTTATTTATAGGAGAGTGATTATTGCACCAAATAGATTTACTTAGTACACCAAAATTCATGTTTTACATGTGTTGTACACATGCAGCAGTGGTGTTGTACTTTGTTGTATCTAGTACAGTAATTATTTTGGTGTAAATAACTAAATATCACCTCTCAAATAGATAAAACTCTGAGATTTATTCTTTCAGAAGCTCAAAATTGGGGCTTTCTAATCAAGGATGAAGGATCAAGTTTATGAATTAATAATTGATAACAACAACATTAACACAGCTTTAAATAACATGGAGCTCAAATAACTGGATCATCTATCCACATCCACATCCTTTATTATATAATAAATATAAATATAAATATATTATATAAACAGAATATAATGAACCCCAAACATACTAACACTGCAATTAAATGTAGCTGTTAGTGTATATCACAGAACGTTATGGAACTTTATAAATAAATGATACAAACGAAAAAAAAAGCGATTGAAATTTTCAGAAAACTTACCGTGAAAAAGTTGAAGTTGAGCAGTATTGTGGTTGAAGTGAATATGATGATATTTTCATTGAGAATGAGTTACATGTGATGATAAAATGATTAAGTGACCACATGACATTGACAGTGACCAAACTATACGTGTTGTATCTAACAGGAAAATTGACTTCACTTTGAAAAGGGTGATGGCTAATTGAGCCAGGCCCATCTATTATTTAGCTTAGCCCATACGGTTTAGGCCCATTAATATTTTGTCTTATTTGACCTTACCTAGTACAAATTAAGTTTTTTAAAACTAAAATAATAAAATAGACCTTACAGTTGTATATGAGAATCAGGAAAACATGTTTAGAGAGAACAACATTAAGAATAAAAATAATAAAAAACAAACTTGTATCGGAGGACTGAGGTTACATGGAGTATGATAGACTTTGCGACTTATGTTATCCTTAACACGTTTCTTATTTTTACTCCCTTTCTTTACCAATAACAATTTTTTGGGTACAAGAAGTTTAGCAGAAATGCACTAAATTATATCTGATTTTTTTTATAGACGATAAAAGTGTACCATAAAAAATGCACTAATAAAGATGGGAATATATTTAGTCAATTGAATTAATTAAAAATGTTACATTTTATAGAACTACTACAACTATTCACTACGTATCTTTTTAGAACTTTGGTTCCTGTTACTTTCGTATTTATACTTTTAAAAGTTATTATTTGTATAATTTGAAAAGTAAAAGTGGTATATATATATAAAGGAGTTGGATCAAATACATAAATTTTTAATATAATACAAATAAGACACTACAAGAAACTGACACGTATCTTTGAGGTTGAATGTTGATCAAGGGATAACTATCATATTAGTTTTTGAATCACTTTGTTTGATTATGATAGGACTTTTCTATGTAATAATTTTGCATCAATCTTCTCAAATTTGTGAAACAGTTTAGTTAATTTAAATTATGTCGTTGTAAATTACTATTTTATTCGTGGACTAGCTTAATTGAAGATGAACAAGTTAAGAGTGAGAAAGAATTAATCATGTGATTAAATGTCCATCTACTCTCAAATATCAACTTTGTTATTAGTAAAAATAATTAATTAATTATGTATTCAATACTTGATCCAATCATTCATCTTCTTTTCTAAAACTTTTTACGTTAAAATTTATTTTACAATAATTACTACTTAGAATAAATGCATAACTTGAAGGCAACAAATCAAAGACCAATGATGTCGACTATGATATTAGGGGCCAAACTGAATCTGGACAAATATATATAAGTGGCTAAAAGCAATTGACAGTCAATTTCTAAAAGATATCTTTTAATCTATCAACTGCTCGCTGTAAATTATTATGAGATTTGTAAAATTACACATATATACATCAGCTGTTGTTTATGCCATTTCATTTGCACCGCATGTCGTTTCCTGAAGTTTATTTATTTATGAAATATCTGTTTTGTATATATCTTTGATGTGGCAATTTAAAATAGAACACTCACACAGCTTAGTTGACAAATTAACAAATGTCAAAAATGATGGAAGGAAGGCATGAGATTTCGATTCAAAGTAGCTCCTCATTTGCTTTTTCTTTTTATTCTATGTCACTATAAATTAGGCCAAATTTTATACACTTTAATTTTAATAACTTAAAATATACTTTGTAAATTTCAAAAATAAATATTTATCTAATATATCTTTTAATTCTAAATATTAAAAATGATGGAAGGAAGGCATGAGTTACTTTACTTTCTTTTTGCTTTCTCTAATTCCTTTTCACTTTGTTATAGTTTAATGATAAACAATTATTTGTTTCGTGAACATTAAATTATAGTTTGTACTAACAGTTTTTATAATATTTAATTTTGAAGAATGTAAGGATTTTGTTATTTTGATCAAGATGGACGGTTGAGATTTGTATTTTCATACTTTCAAAAATTTTCATACTTTCAAAAATTTTCATACTTGAATGAACTTTTGTCTATCAATCTATTCCTCAAAAGATAATTAACTATTTGAATAAATCTTTTATCCAGAATGATATATGAACGGGGCATTTAACTTGGCCACGACATGTTTATAATGGTGTTTTGATATTTTTAATATATATCCATTAATTATAATGCATAGCGAAAAAAATGTTGTCACTATCATTGCACAAAGAGGCCGGTCATGACGAGAGCACTTCACCCCCGCTACGGAGCGCCGCTGCGAACTATTCTTGTTGGTAGTAATTGATCAACTCCATATGTCAGTTATTTATCATTAAATATATCCATATCTATAAATTCTTCCAAAAGTGAAGGGATCGAATTATAATATCTTCATTTTTAAAGAAAATGCGAAAAGATGTTGATTAATATTCAAAAGAATTAATCACAATGGAATGTCAAATCACTTAATTGATATTCCAAATGATCAATATTCTGTAGTTACTACTACTATAAGATATAAGCAGGGTTGCCACTTTTAGGAATGAGAAACTTGTTTAGGAATAAATAACTCATTTGTGGAAGAACCAACATGAAAAGGTATTCAAGTGTAAGCAAGAATAATTAAAACAACAAAAGTTATTTTTTAAACTATATATAAACCTTCAGGGTTATGTTAGCCAAAATCCCTAAGATCTTACAATAATAGGTGGGTTGATCGAAGTTAAACATTGATTTATAATTTTTAAGAGAAATGACAAATTTACATAAATTTTACAAAATATAATTTATAAAATGATGTGGATCAATTAAATTAGAAGAGATAAGTAAGAGAGAAAAAATTTAACATATTTTAATTGGTTCAACATTTATGTCATGTCATTTGGTGAGAGTTTGTTTGTAAATTTTTATTGAATGTGATATTCATCAATTTATAATTGCATTTAATAAACTTAAACTTTACGTTTATATATTTGAATTGTCGTTTTAAACCACGTTGATAAATGGTATTCTTGGGTTATTAAGGAAAGTTCGAGTGTAATTATGATATCTTATTTTTCTTATCGGAAGTTCTTAGGATTTTAGATAGCATTTTTCAAAACTTAATATATATATATATATATACATGTGTGTGTAAATTGGGAGAAAAACACTAGCGATATAATTTGATTACTACAAAATTATCATTCCATACAATTAATTTGTATAATTTTTCCAATATTTTTTTAGATACGCGTTTTATTTTTTGAAATTAATTGAGCCGGTAAGTGGTCTGTTGAATGTTAATTTAAATGACCTTTACAGCACACATTAAAACTATTATTTGAAGTATTATTATTATTATTATTCTTTTCAAATTATAAAGCGATTAATATGAATTTTAATTTTGATAAAATTACAACTTTGTAGTCATATAAATTAAGTAGAGAAAATAGAAGTCACCAAAGCTCTTTTGCTTTGATGACATGACCTCTCACCACCACAAATTCTTCGCCTCTTTGTCAAATTCTTTATTGTACGTGTTCTCTGTTTATAATATTTAATGTGTAATTTTGGTTATGGTGGAATATATTGCTTTATACCACCAAATAATAAAATTAATTTCTACTTATAGTAAATGGTCTTATGAGAATCATCTATCTTAAGAAGGTTCGAACAATACTTAATTTAGTATTTCATTTTTTTTCAATCTTTTTACCATATTTATAAAAGTTGTTATTGCCTTTCGTGGGTGGAGAATGTCCCTACATAATACCTGGTACGAACTCCATTTTGCCTTAGTTTCCTAAAGGTCAAATAGTATATTTGAGTTACTAGTATTCGTTAAGTGTAGCAACAGTAGGAAATATCTATATCCCAAATAACTTTTAAGAAAATACATACAATATACATATTTGTTTTTAACTTGTGTTTCTTTTTATAATTATTACAACATTAAATTATGATGTATATAATTTTTTTTTGATGTATTTGACAACACACAGCTATCAATATACATTATTTATTGTCACGGCATTGTATGGGTCTATCCGGTATGAATAAACACATATATAAGTGCGTATTATAAAATCACAATAAAAAGGCTACGGACTAGCTAGCTTAAGGTTTCATATAAGAATAAAACATGATATACTAAAAGGTAATTGTGGGGATTAAGAAACATTAATTTAAGATGTTTCCCACTCTAGAAGTATATATATAGGGGGTAGTTCTCTAACATTTTATCTCAAAATATATTCAACAAACAAGTTAAAGTGTTAGTACAATAATAATAGAATTAAATGGCAAGAATGTCAGATCCTCTAGTGGTTGGAAGGGTGGTGGGAGATGTAGTCGATAATTTCAGTCCATGTGTTGATATGTGTGTAACATACAACTCATCAAAACAAGTCTATAATGGACATGAGCTGTTTCCTTCTTCTGTTACTACTAAACCTAAGGTTGATGTTCGTGGTGGTGATATGAGATCCTTCTTTACACTGGTACCTAGCTACACTTTGTTTCTTTCTTCTTTCTTTTTCTCTTTTTTTTTTTTTTTTTTTTTGTGTGCACATTTTGAAGTAAAATGTAGAGCTTCTTTTTTGATACGTTACATGAATCTTTACTTTTAAACTACAAACAAAACCCTTGTGCAAATTAAATTATATGAAACTATTGCCTCATATCTTGCAGATTATGACTGACCCAGATGTTCCTGGTCCAAGTGATCCATATCTCAGAGAGCACTTGCACTGGTACACTTATATGAACTCACTGCTACTTGCTAGCTAGTTACCAATTTATATATTTATATATATATATATATTTGTAGTAATTTTTTTTAAATGTTTTGGGGTTGGTTTCTTGACATATTGCCATACGGGTTTTAGATATCTGGGTTTTAGATATCTACACCATTTTCTTGGGTTTAAAGTTGATCATGGCCACAAACCCTAATTTACAATCATTGAATTGAACTTGCATACAGTAAGTGAGTGGTGTATTACAAAAGTCTCGTGCTAAAGATTGTTTTTGTGAATATGAATTGGATGCATAAGATTGTATTGAACAAAATAAAAATCATACACATACACACACACACACACATATATATATATATATCCAATGAACCATGTGTTTGGATGCATTTGATAATTAGATAACTAGCCATCTAATAGGTATTTAGTTGTACTTGAAATACAAAATGAGGAAGAATGTCTAAACAAAGATCATACATTTATATATCTTGTAGAATTTCTTAATTATCTTTCTTAAATTAACATCATGTAGTAAGATGCATAACCAATTTACACGAAGAGAAAAAAATAATGAAATATGGCTTTGAGTAGGGTTTTAGTACGTTCTATATCCAAGTTAACCAACGAACTGAAATGTGCAACGAATTAAGGATAAGTACTCAAATTAAGCATGCAATAATACAACTTGGGTCGTTAAGTCTAGCATTTTGAGTTCTTATTAATTAGCTTTCTTTGTTTTTTGATTTTTATATATATATATGATATCTTTTCCAATATTAAATTGACTTTAGGAAAAATAAAATTGTGTCATATATGTTTGTAAAGTTGGATCGAGATATAATCATACACAATTAGATATTTTTATTTACTTAGCTCAAAACTCTCTTTGATACGGAGTATTATGTTATTAACTTTTTTTTTTCAAATAAATAGTATAACTTTTAAAGTTAGATGCTAATAATCCTTTGCCTTTACAACAATGCAACATTTCTTATTTGGTATTTTTCATAAAACATTAAATTTTAAGTTAAGTTCCCATGATCCGCTTCTTCTTTTCTTTCTTTCAAGTAATAATAAATAATAATAATAATAATAATAATAATCATATATATTTAAAACCTAGTTATTAACTTCTATTTTGGTGCCCAAGGTTTCTTTATAGGTATGATTTCTAGACTAGATATTTGATCAATGACGTGCTTCGTGCTTTTTAATACGGAGTAATGTATACAAGATACAATATGTTTATAAATTTTAAATCATTATCTTTTTACTTAATTTGTACATAATCATGTGTATATCAAAAAATCATTTTAATCCTTTAGCAAGATTTGAAGTGGCAAAATCAATTAGGTTTTACAATAAAGTGAAGACTCAGGTTCAATTCTAATCGATTTATTTATCACATTTTATCACGAGATATATGAAAATTTACCCGACTAACTATGCAAGTCACGTAAACCTTAAACCTAGATAAATCAAATCAATTTACTCGTACTCAAGATATCTTCCCAACGATTCAGCTACTATCTTGTCTTTGGAGAAAAAACAGATGCACTCCCTGAATATAAATTGGAACAACCGGTGTTTATATCATGTACATCTGTAATCTAATTTAGGTGGCTAAATCATATGTTATTTAATTTCCTTAGAGTTTAGTGCTCGTGTGTTTTCTTTATATTCTCTTATACAATATCTCCTTCGTGGAGCATTTTAATTTCTTTGATATATCTCGCTGATCTATTAAAAACAAAAAAAGAAGAAGAAAAAAATCTTAAATTTTCCAATATTTTACAAAAATAATAACGAAAGATTCCGTGTCACTTCCTGGCTCCCTTGATAAAAATAGTACTACGTATTGGATTGTGGAAGATCTTGTCTACAATATTCCCCCTTATTCTCAATTATGAACAGTCTCATTAGGCGTCCTTTTAACTGTATATATACTACATTTAACAAAGCCAATGGAATATAGCTTCATATCCAAATGGTCTATGCCCCATTTCTATTAGCAGGATTTCCAGGTTCGATTCCTCCCACGTAATAATTTTTATTATTCCTTTCCTGTATTTCTTGTTATTACTTATTAGTATTTTATTTGTAAAGCAATTTATAAGACTGAACCAAAGACAATTTAATTTAAAGCGGAACTAGTAAATTTGTATTTTCTAGAAAAGAAATATTTTTTATTATTAGTGATTGGTGTAACTAAGAAAATGTTAAAACCTGCTTTAGTACGCGAGGAAACACACCAACGAAATCCAATACAAAAAATAAATAAAATGCATTTTTAATTCTGTTGCAACGTGCGGGCAAAGAAAATACTTAAGTTTAATTCAAATTAGAGTATAGAAGTAAAATGTACAATTAAAACACTACCATAATATACGAGTATCTATTATTTTATTTATGGGCATATTTTAACAAGTGAATGTTAATTTGGATGGAAATGGATCCGTTTGTGTTGTTAATGACTTGATATAATTTTATTCGTTTTTATATAAAAATAAATAAATTTAGAATGGTATTAAACGTTTTGGTGTTACTTATAATTATCTGAAGCTATTGCATTTCTGGGGTGAGTCGTGTTGAGTTGGAGATATGTATCCACTCGATCTTGGTGTCCTAATTTTTAGCATATACTTTGAAGAAACCTGCAACAAAGTACTAGTTGGATGATGATCTGTTAATAGTATAACACTGTAGAATGAAAGCAATAAGAAATGGGCCGGCTTAAATTTATGGAATATTGACCAGAGAATTTGAAACTGAACTGAACACAATTTACAATCTGAACAAACAAAGGAAAAAAGCAATTTTGTTGTTTAAAGGGGGTCTACTAGAAAAGCAATATGTCGGGTTCATATTGTTTACCAGTTTTAACACATGTATATATGTATCTTAGACCCACACCCACCAAGTATTTTGACAGCGTTTCTCTTTCACAGGATTGTTACAGACATCCCTGGGACAACGGACTCCTCATTTGGTACCTTCATATATATCTTAAATAATTCTTACATTATTCAATTCACTTATTTTTCTTTTATGTTAGATAAACATGACTTCTAAGCCATGGATTTATATTTGTGTGGTTATATGTAACTGACTTTGTCCGTGTAAGAAAAATGACAGTCCAAATGTAGTAGTTTACCAAAATCTTAATTAACCGTAAAGTCTTTTTAAAGGTGCTTAATTAGCTATTTATATTAGGAAAGTAGCAATGACAGTCTGTATTAAGGCTTTAAAACATGCATAAAAAATTGTACTACTATGATAACAAACTCAATGTCATTAAATACTGTTGAAGTACAAAAATTAATTTTAGCAGTGCATATATGTGTGGATCAATGCGTCATAATTTGATTTAGTAGTATATGAGTAGCATATCAATCAAGATGTTGTGAATTCAAATTTTATTAAAAATGATCTGTATATAATATGCTTAATTAGTCCTCTAATTCTGAAAACCCTAATTCTATATCTTTTTGCATGTATTCTACAAAATAGATTAAGGTGTGACGTTTTTTATTTCGTGATCACTTCTAATATAAGTATAAATACTAGACTTGTATTATTTATACTTGTAGATCCACATATATAAGTGTCTTCTCTCTCTAAACATGTATACAACACGTACGTTATGGACTAAACAGTATTGATGTATGTTATGAGCAGATGAGTAGGTAGTCAGTATATTAAAGTCATGACAATTGACAACTGACTAAAAAGATGGTTTATTTATGTAATACATTTTTTACTATTAATGTTGTTGAACAGGAAAAGAAGTAGTGAGCTATGAAATACCAAGGCCAAACATAGGAATTCATAGGTTTGTGTTTCTTCTTTTTAAACAAAGGGGAAGGCAAACTGTTGCATGCCCAACTTCAAGGCATAATTTCAACACTCGAAGTTTTGCACATGAAAATAAACTGGGATTGCCTGTTGCTGGTGTCTTCTTCAATTGCCAAAGGGAAACTGCGGCGAGAAGACGTTAACTATGTCACATAATTAAAAGGGAAAAAGAAAAAAAAACGAAGAAGAAGACGAAGATGATGATGATGATGATGATGATAATGATTTATTACTAAACATTAATGTGGCTGTTAATGTATGATTACTTGTAGTATGTAACTATATATGTGTGGCAAGGAGTGTTTTAGAATAAATAAGTGGGTGTGAAATGTGATCGAGCTTACTTGCACTATTGTATTTTACTCATTAACTCGATAATTATGTGTTTTTCCTTTAATTTACTTTCTTCTTATTTATTACGTGCTTTATTGTCATCTAATTTTTAATTATTTCATCCCAACGATTAGCTAGAGTTGTATATTCCGTTAGTGTTTATGTATAGTGTAAGGATATAGTTTAAAAAACAAAACTCGTCGACTTTTATTAATTTGATTATCAACGATCACAAAATATAACAGAAACTTAACATTATGTAAGTAACAGAAAGAAATAGAACACGAGAAAGCAATCAAGCAGAATCAAAATTGGTCCAGAGCTTATATGTTGAACATAATATCTTAAAATATATTCAAAGCATGTTTTCGTGTATGACGGCTAAAGCGATGTTTTATAAAATTTAATAATCATATTTACGTGAAAAAAATAGATAAATGAAATGTTTACCCCCACCTATATTCTTAGACCACTTACCATATGATGATACTTGCTACTCGTTTTAATCCATTAATTATCGGTAGTCCCATTCGATCCGCTATTCTACAAGCTCTAAAATCTGTGAAGACTTTGTCTATAACCATGCGGGCATTAATTACTCATGGTCAAAGAGATATCTAAGAAACACTTGTGGTGTATCTAGTATGACTGGAGTAGCAGTATATATTGATTGATGGCGTATCACGTGGACAAATAATGGCGCCGTGGACTCCTTCAAAATCTTGCCACCTCAGCACTTTGGACTTGTCTTTTACAGCTTTTTCATGTTGTTTCTCAAGTTTTAGACTTCTTAAAGGCTAAGGGCCACACTCATTCATTCACACGTAGAATGGTTAGTTTCTAGCTAACCATGTTACAGGTACAAAAGTAATCATATAGGTATGTTTTCACCATCAAATCAGTTTTAAGTTTGATTTTTTTAGACAAAATACTTGTACAGCAGTTACAACTATTAATGACAACTGTTTCACAATGTTTGGACAATAATTATGGAACTTAAGTTGGGTGATTTAATATGCTAAGAAATTTAGTCATATTTATAAATTAACAATATTAATTACTTCAATTAAGTTGTGGTCCACCTTGTATTCAAGCTGACATTTTTTTGACCTTTCACGATATAACGCGTTTAAGGGTTACAAACATTACAAACTTAGTAAAAAATAAAATCATTCAAGCTCACATTAACTACTACCTTATTGATTAAATAGAATTATCCTATAAAAATTAAAGATTTTATTTGAATAATCTTTTTCCTTAAAACAAATATTATTGTGATATTCATAAAACCTGAAAATTTAATTATACTTATCTATATAAGAAAACTGAAAAAAAAAGAAAAAAAAGAAAAAAAAAAAAAAACAATGAAAATAAATTATAAATGAAACGGTAGCTATGTATTTCTAGCTAATATGTTATAAAAGTAACAGGCTAATGTTAGGTTTTCCTTGGCAAAACAAATAATTATCGTATCGCGTTTAAGACTTAATTACAAGTATGGAAGTTAAATTAATTCATGATTACATAATTTGATGTCCAGTGTTTTAAGATTAAAGTTAAATTGTACGAGTAAGGGTACATAATTTCACGTGTCAAGAAGGCACACTACTTTACCCGATTCAGCTATAAAAGTAGTATACGAATTTATATATAAAAATGTACTGTACTATACTTGCCTAGAATCTAGATATATGGACCGATATGGAGTACACCACGACAATGTGACATTGTCCAATTGAACCTTGCCACCTAGCAGTTCAAATTTATTTTTCGTACAAAGTACATGGATTTAGAACTATAGTTACTTGTGAGTACATAAAACGTTACACAACAAGAATAATAGTCAACCCTAACGAGAACGAAATATGAGAAAGATAAAGATGTAAATAAATATATTCTTATTTATAAAAAAGAAAAGAAAAAAATGATCACTTTTAAAAAGAGCTCCAACATACCCATACATATATAATAATAATAATATTATAAATAAAAACATATAAATATATATAGATATAAATAATAATATATATACAAATATATATAAATATAAGCAAGCTAATAAATATGTATTATATCAGTATGTAAATATAAATATATAAAAATATATATCAATATATGTATGAATTAAATAAATATATATTTAGCTAAAACAACCTACCTAACAATTTTAATACTACTTAAAATCCTTTTTCAAATAAATAAATGTTTATCTGCCTATCACACTCTAAAATAATATATATATGTATATATATATTGACCTAACTCCCTACTCATCTATCATAAACTTTCAGTAACACCCTTATATCTATAATTATCTATCTAGCTAAAATACCGTGTTCATCTATTATAGTTCTACCTATAAACATCATACTTAGCTATTTAATTAAATATAAATTATCTCAATATACAAGGAATATATCAATCTACCTAGAACAGTCTACTCCTCCGTCCTAATTATAGTCCTCCACAAATTCCTATCAGAGGTCATGTCCTCAATCAAGAGAAGCTCCTTTATGTCGCGCTTCAGTTTATCCTCCCACCTACGTCTTGGTCTACCCCTTCTCCTCAAGCCGTCGATAGTGAGGGCTTCCACTCTCCTAACTGGCATCGTATGTGGTCTCCTCCTTACATGTCCAAACCATTTTAGTCTTTCTTCTCTCAACTTGTTGTTGATGCTCGCGACTTCTAACTCTGGCCTAAAAACTTCATTCTATATCCTATCTAACATGGTTTTACCACATGTCCATCTTAGCATTCTCATTTCCGCCACCTCCATCCTCCTTTCTTGTGCCTTAGTCATCGACCAACAATTCACTCCGTACAACATAGCAGACCTTATTGATACCTTATAAATTTTTTGTTTCAGTTTAAGAGGGACTTCCTTGTCACACATGACGCATGCCGTCGCTCTCTACTTCTACCAACCTACCTTTATACGATGAGTCACATCCTCGTCACTTCTCCTTGAACTGTGTTACCTGTGTAGAACCAAGCCCAGGTATCTAAAAGACTCCTGCAGGTGTAGGATCCGATCCCCAATACAGATGTACACTCCATCGTTCTGCCCGTCCTCAATCATGTCGAAGTCACACTTTAGGTATTTAGTTTACTGTTGATTGGTTCGTAAACCTTGGTCTTCTAAGACCTCCCTCCACTCCATCTTTGGTTTCCGATACTAGAACAATATATGCGGCAAATATCAAGCATCACGAGATGCTCTCCCGAATCCTATGCGACAACTCATCCAGGATTAAGGCAAAAAGGTACGAGATAAGAGATGAACCTTGATGTAAGTCTGTTTCTACTGGTAAATACTCGGTGTTACCCACTGGTGTCTGTACGCAAGTCTTCGCCCCTTCTTACATATCATGAACAACTCTAACGTATCTACTTGGGGTTGCTTTATCATTGAGAGCTGTTCAGATCAACTCGCGTGGGACACTATTATATGCTTTCTCCAGGTTTGGGAAAGGCATGTGTAGGTTTCTTTTCTTATCCATGTACTTCTCCATAAGAGTTCTGATAATGTGTATCGCCTCATTTGAGGAACGTCCTGACACAAAACCAAATTGGTTTTTTGACATCTTTGTCTCACGTCAATCTAGTCTTGATCACTCGCTCTAATAACTTCATGGTATTGCAAAGAAGTTTTATACCTCTGTAGTTGTTGCAGATTTGTGCCTCACATTTGTTCTTGTAGATCGGAGTAATCTCACTGGGTCTCCATTTCTCTGGCATTTTAGCACACTTTTAAACGTCTTGTTGAAAAGAGTTGTAAGCCACCTCACTCCACCGTCTCCAAGGCACCTCCATGCCTCATATGGGAATTTTGTTAAGTCTTACATCTTTGTATCTCCTCATCTTCCGTAGGGCCGACCTTACTTCCTCATGTCTAATCCTCGTGTAGAAGCAGTTGTTTAGTAGTTGTTGTCGTGCAGCAGTGCTCTATAATTCTCCACTTCCGATTAAAAGAGTAGAGAAGTACTCTCTCCATTTTTTCCTAATTCATTCCTTTTTAACTATGCTTTATTCGCCCACATCTTTGATAAATAAATAAAAAGTTATAGAATACATAAATAAGTAGAAATTAAGGTCATATTTCTTCTAAATCTCATCATATAATGTTACTGGATCTAAATACTTGAAGTGTATTGATATATCTATTATATTTTTTTATAAATTCATTAAAATTGTACATTATTTATTTATATACTACATACTCTTAATGTCCACTCTCAATGAATTTATAAAAAATTTAGTGAATATATATGATTACCTATACTTGAATTGTGAACTTTTGCGTATAACTTTTTCCACATAAATAAGTAATAATATTGATTAGCTTATTCCTATTTAAACAATATCCCTTTTCTATGTATTACGTCATTACTTTTAACTTTTACTTAATTTAAATCATATATAACTCAAAAATTGAATTCAAAAAAATATTTTATCAGTTCAAATTTGAATGTCCATTACAAAATTACACATAATGTTTAAAAGTGTAATGATTACACTTTTGACTGATAAAATATCTTATCTTTTCAATAAATATTTTATGATTTGCTAAAATTAAAAATGGTATTTAAGAATGAGAATATATTTTATGCTGTAAAACGGTACAAACTTGTATATTGTGACATGAAATTTAGGAATTAATGTATTTTGAAAAATTAAATAATAAAATTTGAACGTTTTATTTTAAAATTATTCTTCACAATCTATTGCTTATGCAATGTACAATATATAACGTTTCCTCAAACGTAAACACTTAAATTGGAGGGATGGAGAATACATTAGAGTGACTGTGGGATCGATGGGTATGAAAATGAAAGAAAACAACCGAACAAGCACTTTGACAGATTGACATGGTATTTTAGGGAGTCATATTTAGAGCTTATTACATTACAGCACAAGGCAATAAAGGAGACCCATATAGCCCACTGGTTCAGCCCGCAAACTTATTTTCCAGACCACTTACAATATATATTGTCACCAATTTTTATTTGTTATTTATTTTTTCTTTTTTACTAGATTATAAATCTGCGATAATCAGGAACAAATTTAATTTTTTATAAATGAATAAAATATCATGGTCGATTTGTGACCAACTTTTTTATATATTGCTGTATGAATTTAACAAAGATTTCATATTTACGAGAAAAGATGTCACGAAACTATTAATGTTGCCAAAAGTCACCTTAAAATGATACTATTTGCTTTTGAAAATATTTTAAGTTTTTAACCATGTAGAAGTGAAAATAAGAGGTCAAATAAAGTCATTCCTCTAGTATAATACATTTAATCTCAAACAGTTACCGTTTAAATCATTCATTCAAACAGTTGTACCTCATTTAGCACACATTAATATTAATATGAATAATAAGTTAACTTAAATGAAATTTACTAAATCATCAACACATGTTGTTGGATCATGGCTGAAAATCAACACTAAAGGACTACTGGGCACAAACCCTCCACACACAACAGCAGCTAACAATCCACTTGATGAACTGAGAGAGATACGTTTCGGATCATTATGGATTTCTTGACGTCCTGAATTACTTAAAAAGGCCGCTAGAAAAATTAAGAATACATGAATTTATGTCAGCGCTTGCAAACCTTTAGGTTGCATGGATTAGTTGTTGCAAAATGAACGGGTGTTTTGGGTCCAAACATATGAAATTTTATATTGAATGATTTGAAATGTGGTATTCCTTAAAAATACACTTCTTAAAATTTTTGACCCATTCGACCCATTTTCTTTTTATCTAACTTTTTTTATTTTACTACTCAACTACCCAGCGTAGATATAGCATTACCGAAATCGGATCATTCATAAGAAAATAGCAAAAGTTCCAACTCTGATTGATCATATATGTAAAATCAACCACAAACGAAGTTTTGCAGTAAAAGAAATCATAAGGAGGTGGTCTAATACCTTAAAAGCAACAGTAGGGTCAGATGAACCACGATTGCCTACGAATGATACACATAAACCTTACAACAACAACGCATAAACCTTCTTCATCAAAAGGGATTCTGACTTTTGATATTATCCTCTTCAGGCTCCATTCCAAGTTTTACGCCAAGTAGTATCTGAAAATTTACAAATAAGTCAATAACTCAACGGTAACTATGAAGATGATTATGATAGCAAATTATGTTCAAAATTATAATACACCAACTTAACAAAACAAAAGAAGTTTCATATTAAAGCAAAGGCACACATGATAGGTAATGGACTATATTAGAAGCAAGTTAATTAAGATGTTAAATTAATTAAATGGAAGCAAATTTTCACAAGAGTTTGAGTAAGTTACATTTAAGGACCGCAAATGTCAGATAATCCAAATAGAATTATCGACTGAACTTCGTCCGTCAATTTGCTTCTCAACACAAGTAATATAATCATGCATTGCAGCCAGCATTAATGGAGTCTGATAATGATTCCCATTGATCAGATTACACAAAATATAAACTTTTGAAGCAGATGAACGCACCTATGTATGACGATATAAGTCGGTCTTTGGCTAATTCATTCTCCAATGTTAAACAAACAACCTGTACAAAATCAAAAACATCTGTCACTCAAATCAACCAAACATCAAACATTTTTATAATAAATTGATAAACTTTAACAAACAATTGCTACTAAAAGAAATAGAAAAAACGTAAAAACAGACTTTAACAAACAATTGTTATTAAAGAATTGAAAAAATGTTAGGATACCTGTAACGGGTAAATATTACGGTACTAAAATTAAATCCCTATGATAGGTTAAGAAACCCTAATTTAGAGAATGAGTATGGGTAGCTAAATTAGACTATTGGATAACTCCAAGATTACGTTCGTAAAGACAACAACATTGGCTTTCAGCTGGAACTCACGAAGGATTAAAATTTAATTTAATAAAAATATGGAAACATTGATGATTACAAATTCTAGCTAAGTTTCCAAACTAAATTGGTGATACGAGTGCCCCATAGACAACTTCTATACTCCATTTTTTATATATAAAAGATTTAGTACTTTGACCTCTGGTTACCATCAGTTTTATATATAGATAAATATCTAAATATATAAAATTATAGAATACAAACCAAATACTCTAATCTCCATGGGCCAAGCGAGACTTTTATACCAAAATCTTAAATGTTTTGTTTGTCTTTTATAAAACACAAGTGGATCATGTCACTTCCGTCTTCTATTAGAAGCATTCAAGTAGGCCATGTGAATTCTGTTTTATATTAAGAGTTAATGATTTGGTTTACTCATCCAGCAACTTGGTCAATGTCGTTTTCACTATTTCCTATTAGAAACTTACGGATTTAGTTTTTGACCCAATGAACTATCACTATACGTGCCTATGTATTTTCATGTAGGCGATTTATACATCGTCACGAGTTTGTGTTTCATATATCGTCTAAGACTGAACGGTTTAATGTTGCTATATAAGCTACCAATCATGTCTCTAGGTTAACGATCTCGTTGCAATCAACATGTATTCACGTATTTTCTAGGTCACTATCATATTTTTATATAAACATATTTTCTCGATCATTATCGAAAGCAATAACTTTTAACATAAAACATGTTTTTTTAGATAAATGAACATATTGCCACCAACACATGGTGAGGTTTTAAATACTACTATATGAATAATAGATGTAATTAATATAACGTATTTATAAAAATTGTTATTTTCATTCGAGTAAATTACTCACAAGGTCAGTTATGAAACATTTTAGTGTTCTAAACGAGACAATTAAAAAACGTTTCTATTAAAAATTTTGTAAAAAAATAACACTTTACTTTTCATTTGTAAATAGCTAGCACATTTATATGTAAGATTTTTAAGTTCAAAATACTAATATTAATAAATTTAGTGGTTATATAGTTTTCGAAAAATAAAGATTCTAACCAAAACATATATAAATAACTCTATTTAAATTAGCATTAGCCTCATCATATTCTGAATTTTCATTATTTATAGGATTGTCGTTGTTCGTAGCTGTAGGTTATCATAATATTCATTAATTTCTTGTCTAACAAAAAACTTATTTAAAGATCCTTGTAGATGAGGCAATTTCTTCTCGTCTTATCTTTCTTTTCCTATATGGGCACTTGATGGTTATAAGCGTCGAGTCAACATAATAATCTCTAGTCTAACTAAATAATATTGAAGCAAAAATACAATGGAATAATGGAAAGATAGAACATGATTACACGAATGAAGAGAAGAAAAAGATGAAAGATTAATCAGCTTGACGTCTTGATTGATGTTAACTCGTATGATCGGAAATACATATTGTCAGTTCTGATAGCAAGTTTCTGATCGCAAGTTCCGACTCCTGAATTTTGATCGTAGTTTCAATGCTTCTAGTTTTTTTTGCCAAGGCCAGTTATTTAATTTTGTACTAATAATGTATATAACTTAGGCCTAATACTTTGGGTTAAATGAGCCTACCTCAAAATAATATAATTTGGGCTTCAAACTTTGAGTTAGATGAGCGTACTCCAAAACAATATAATAAACTTTCGGTTAGATGAACCTACTCAAAAATAATATAATTTGGGGTCAAAATTTGAGATTAAATAAGCCTACCCTACTATAAATTGGATCAAGATTTTGCTGCCTCTTAACTTCCTGATCCCTTGGGCCGTCGCCCATGTGGCCCACAGACATGGCCGGCATTGATTTATCAGATAGAGAAATGCTACAACCACTCAAATTTTACAAAAATATTTTCACAAAATGACATGGAAAATAAAGTTTACCAATCACATTATATTATTTTTTCTTTCTTATGTTTCTCTCTATTCATTTTATTGGAACAAGTCATTTTATGAATAAAATTTTAAAATTATTATGTGAACCATCATTTCTCATTCAGATAGTACTTGTGTGGTGGTAAGAAAAGAAACATTTTTTATAACACTTGTCATCCTTACGGTTGCATTTTTTGAATAACTCTGTCAAGTCTAACGCGTGAAATGGTGTCACATGTTTAGCCCACGAGGGCATTTTCGTCACTTTAACAAAGTATCACATTAATCCTCCTTCTTGTATCACTAGCATACTGAATTATACATATGCGTCCACCATCCCCACCCACGGCGACCCCCCTCACTCATTTCTCTCTCTCTCACATATATTTACCACTACCAATCTCCACCGTAGCCACCATCTTTAAATTGTAGAAAACAAGTCAACCCTAAATCTATGAAAAGCAAATCAAACACAAATAACATCAAACCACTAGAATAACACCCACCAACCACCACCAGATTTCTCACCCACAATATCCGACCACCACCACTTTCATCTTTCCCGACGAGAAACATGCACGAAAAAACACCACCATTCCTCCTCCCTCATTCAACCAGGACATAAAAAACCGTATGCCATAACCCCAGGGATAGAAACCTTCGCCACCGTTCCTCCTCCATCACCTTGGCCAAGCATGCAACATCGAGAATTTTTGTTGCTTGCATCAGAGGTAGTTGTGGACCTAGGTTGGGTATTGCGGAGCTGCAACTCATTCGTCGAAATATCCTTCATCTCGGTCACCGAAAAATCTGCAATTCAACTATCTTGGTTTTGTGCTTTGTTTTTTTGTTATTTGTGACTTTCAAGTAATTTTTAAATTTACAAATTCATGCTCTGGTTTTTTGTGGTGTTGGTGATGGAGATTGTGAGGTGGGTTTAGAGAAAGAGAGTGAAGAAGGAGATTGTACCAGAGAAAGAGGGGGGTTAATGTTTTCAAAATCGGGTTTTAAATCGACCAGGAGTAAAGACCGGGTTTGACCGGGTTGACCTACGGTTCGACCGATTTGAAAATATAGCATGTTATTTGACCTTTTCTTGGTTTTGATATTTTACCAGCTAAGTATCTGACAACTTTATGTCTGTTATCACTTTTCTGACCAACCCTGTTATCTTTTGTTTTCTTAAAAGCATGTATCATATGGAGTACCTACATACACATACGTGTTATATGTATATTGAGCTTTATCCATATAAATTGTATGCATGGCACACATCCACTACAAAAGTACAACAAGGTAGAACACTCAAATGCTTCTGGAACAAAAGTACAACACTATTTTTCTTTATTTTCTCCTTTCCCAGCTTCCATACGCTCTCTCTCATACAACATTTTGGTGAACTAACGCCAAAATGCTTCAAAATCACTCTACTTGTTACCACCATCAGACAAAAATAATTCTCCAAGCTTAAGAGTGCATGTTTTTGTTCGGTTAAACCATTAAGTGTCAAACGTTGAAAGAAGAAGAAATAAAAAAAATGGTAAATCCAGTTCACAAGCGGGTTACGGGTCACCGGTTCGACCGGGAACCCGGCTGAGTCAAAGCGGGTAAAAAACTGGGGTTAACCGGGCAAGTTTCGAACCGTTGCATACACCAGGTCCCGAGTCAACTGGTTGAATTGGCTGGGTTGACCCTGGTTTTAAAACGTTGGGGGGGGGGGGTGTTGTTGGTTACACGATTTTCGTGAGAATTGAGAATGGTGGTGTTAGGAGTTGGAGTACAAGTAAATATTCTTGTCACGCAACTTCTTTTAAGAAGAAATGATATTGCTTTTAAAAGACAAAATAGCCCTCATGTGCTGGACATGTAGCACCATTTAACGGATTAGACGTAATGGAGTTAGTTAAAAGGATGTCTCGTGTCAGTTAATTTCTAGAATCAACGGTTCAAATTCGTAATAATGCATTTTACGTGCACACTGCATTTTAAGTAAAATATAGTAAATTTGAATTGATGATCACATGAACAGAAATCATCTACCACTTCTTGCTCTTAAAATACAACTATCTCTCAACACTTTACCATATACCAAAGCTTGACTTTTTAATTAAAAGAAAAAAATTTAAGAGTTATGAAAATTGATAAATGTTTGAGAACTATATAAATAATGGAGTAGTAAACAATTGCACTAGATATGTAAGTATTTTACACAACTAAGATAACTAATTTAGTAAAATCAAAATTTTGTAAGTTATATGATCATATTATATTTTTTAAAGATAGTTTACAACAATTTTAAACTAGAAGTGGGCTAGTCCTTCCAGAATGGCCTAGGGTCCAGCCCAAGAACAAAGAGGGGTATTGCCGTATTGGAAATAGTTTTCAACCCGCAATTGACGCACCTCCTTTCTAAGCTCATTAGATGCGTCAGTACCTCAAGCGCAAAGGTGGCCTTCTAATTTTCACCCATCTGTTTAATTTATACCAGTACACACACCTCATTTGCATACCCTAAACGATGTGGGATAAACATATATGTTGGGTTCCAAAGTATGTCAAAACATTAAACATCTTTCATATCATCCTAAACATATAAATAAACTTAAACAATGTATGTACTTTGTATTTTTTAGAACTACAAACCCACAGCATAACCCACTTACTCATGTACTATGTACAATCATGAATATTGTGTACACGCTGTCTTAAATAAATTTAAGCAAAACTATAATATATACATATCCTACAATCATATGCAGTGACTTTCACTTAATAGTAATATATACAATCATAAAACACCAACATACAGTGACGACTGAAACATATTTGTTGGTAGACAATAAACACCAACAAAAATAGAAATATATCTATTATATATGTTGGTGGAACTACGGATAACTTGTAGGATTCAGCCACCGAATTCTAATGCAAAGGTCAAAGCTACTTTTAAACTTCTATTCTAGTGATGGTAGTTGCTTCATACAATCATATATGTTGTGACTTTTTAATAGTGAATGAAATAAACAATTACAACTCATTGTTTTTGGCAGGATATATAAATAATCCCGCAAAATAAACATTTCGAAGTATTTCATCGAGTAAACACCACTTTTCATGAGGAAAATAAGACATACAATTTTTATATCGAGACTTAATTGCTTACCTTTCCATATTAGCACATGCTAGTAGAGTATCATTTTGGTCAACAAATTACCTTATCCGTTTCAATTTAGTTGTTTATTTTGATGTCTCATAATTGTTTCTTTTTAGTTTTAGACAATCATAGTGTGTTAATTACCTTATCCGTTTCAATTTAGTGGTTTATTTTGATGTTCCATAATTGTTTACTTTTAATTTTAGACAATTATAGTATGTTTAAGAAAATTTATTGGTTAACAGTGTATAATATTTTTTCTAAATTGTATACATTTATTTAGTCGATAATTAAATTTAGATGGATGGACTAGTTCAAGTTAACATTTTTTGGATGCTCTCAATTGAGTTTATTTGATCTATAAATAAAATAGACTATATTTATTGTTTTGAATTATTTTAGCTATTTATTTTAACTAAATGCGCTTTATTTATATTACAATCAAACCGTAGATGAAAATACTAAATATTATATTATTAAATAATAAAAAATAGGAGTTCTCTACTTAAAGATGAGTGAGGTTGGAAGTTAAACAAAATATACCGTCAAATACTAGGAGTATTAAGGCCGGGTGGGCCATATGTCCATATAACTACTTTAGAAAATATTGATACTCTACATGATACATGCATGTCATTTTGTGTAGCCTCCAACAAGGAATTGAGAAGCGAAGTGTTAGTCGACTAATCAAAATATCTTTTGTCCGAAATGGTGAAAAATATGGATTCTTAGATTAACTAGTTCAACCGAGAACAATATTATATGGTTGAGTTTGATTTGGGTAAAGAAAAACTTTGAATGGATACGTGATTTGAGACAATATTTAAAAGGCAGATTTTTGGTGTCCTCGACAACACTAAATTTTTGTGCAGTTAACCGATAGAAAATGAGGAAAACATTTTTATTTCACATACTTAAATCTTAGCCTTTTAAACTATACATAACCAATTCATGTATTAAAGCTAACAACACGTAAGAATTCGTGCCGTTTGATGCACATAACATTTTTCCATATTCGAATGCTTTGAAATCTTGAGATTTTGCTTTGCGGTGGAGATGAAGTAAAACGTTCAAGGGTGATATATTTTTGTTTTTAATTATGTAATTTGTTGGTTGTATTGAGACGTGATGTCTTCATAAACAATATGGAATAATCAAATGCTGTGTATTACAGTGACAGATTAAAAAGTTATATTACAATGACACAAAATGTTTCGCAACTCGCACTTATATACATATACATATACATATATATTAAATGGAACTATTTTGTGTTGAACTCCTGCCTTTTGGTTGTACTAAATGCGGTTGGGTTAATCTAATTTGTTTGAACCAACCGAATGGCAACATACCGTCATATAAAAAGACGATAACAATATCCCTTCAAATTGTTTTTTTTTTTTTTTTGAATCACACTTCATTAACATAATTGATGGGTAGCATGTGTTACCAGTGCTAGTCGCTACGTCTGCCCAGTCCATATACATAAATATGAATTGCATTAAGATTTGAGATGGGCAGATGAAAAATATTTAAAAAGTTTAACGTAGGGTCTAAAGGCCTTCTTTGGATTAAATGGCCACACTTTAGCTGTTCATGATTTTCATGGGTGGGGTATTGGATTGGATGTGTGTTCATACAAATTTGAGGAAGTATATTAATGTGAATTCGCTGAAACATCATGTTTCGATAACAATATATTGAAGGTAATGTCTAGCACTTACACATCTTGTTACAAGGAAATTAATTACGTGTGATACAATGTTTAAACTGAATTGGCGACAAACATTCATTTTTTGTATACACATTTGGATTTTGACTCGAACTTTATAACAAGACACGACACGATCAATGTTTTTCGTAGATTAGATACGCGTACACGTAATATATAAGTTACAAATATAAGAAGTACATTTTAATTGGGAATTGACATAATAAGGAAATACAAGCCACACGTAATACATGTGCAAGACACATGGCTGTCTTTATTTAGGGAGGGAAGCCCATGAAGTAGTTAACGAAGGTAGGCCAACAGAAACTTCCAAACCAACAATATCTAATGCATACTACTTCTTTAATTATATATATTATTTCAAGAGAGGCTGATTAAGAACTACCGATAGTCAAATATGCATGTACACAAATCTACTTTGTATGTCGGTCTGTGTTTACGTACATTAGTAAAATTAGAAGGCTGCATAGGCCTTATAATAGTTTAAATATTGTCTTTTAGCTTGCGTAATATTAGAGGATAGATTTGGCTACTCGGCCCAAAGCACCAAATATATCCTCTAATACGTAATGCATATTCTTAAATCAAATATTTATAGTCATTTTTCCTAATATGTACTAACTTACAAAGTAATTTAGTGTTTTTTCTTTCTTTTTTAAGTGCATCGCACATCTCCGTATCTTCAAATATAGATAGTTTTACCCATATTGATTGATATTGATTTTTTTAATTATGTCCTAAACTGTAATTGAATATACCATACGTATATAACAATCAAGCTATATACACACATAATTTTGTTTTAGAAGAGTGAAAAGCACTAACTTTTAACTAATCATTAAGGGCATGATGAATATTTTGCATTACATATATATATATATTTATATGTAAATATATAGAATGGGATCAAAGAGACGCAAAAAAATAAAGAAAAAAGTTAATCTCAGCCCTTTATTTTTAGAGCGTTAATTTTTACCTGTAATTAATGTGACTAAGAATTACAACTTAACATTCATTCATGATGAAATCAAAAGTTGAGATTTGTTTTCCTCATTCTCTAAGATTTGGAGCTTCCATTTGAATCCTTTCCTTCTATATATATATATACACACTCAATGTGCGAGGGATGTTTAATGTTCATAATAGGGTTTCGATACCCTACAGCTGTATTTTCTTTTAGCTGTACATTTTTCACACGATATTGGTGAAGACTTCACAACTGTGTTGATGGTATCGGTTTCTTAATATTTAATAGAATAAATTAAAAAATTGTCTATGTATTATATTACTTTTTTCAACTTCAATCTATTGGTTATGTTTTTTTTTACAAAAAGTGTCTATGAAATAAATGTATCATTACACAAACACTCCTTCTAATTTAATATGTAAAAGAATGTCAAGGATATTTTAGTCATTCTATATAAATGAAAGAATAGTTATGTAATAAAATATTCTTTCAGGATGGCTCAAAAAACATAATTAAGAGACTGTAATTGAAAAATATAATATGACACATGAATGATTTTTGTAATTTACTCTATGTAATTAACTATTAACTATAATAATAATAATTATAATAATAATCATCATCATAAATTGTAATTCGTAGTTACATATCATGTAATTCAAATCTTTTTTTTTTTAAACCTGCTTAATGTGAGTGTCCATTGACAATGATGTATGAGACAATATATTATAATTATTAATGTTATTAGTTGTAATAGTAATTAATGTTACTATTATTACCGACAAAAAAAGAAAAAAACAGAATGTAATGACTTTATGAAAATTACAATTGTAGACTGAACTTTTGAACTTACCATTAAATGTAACAAATTTACTACTTGTCACAGTTTGATGTAAAAACTAATCTATCGTTAGCAACGAAGCACGGGTCCGAATACTCGTTAGTTCACGAGTGGAACAAGAAATTATTATTAAAGAATTCTTCGCGCCTTTTTCACACACAAAAAAACGAAATAAATCTTCTAATTATATCATTCTTCTAGTTATTAATAGGTATGTATTCTTATTCTTATACACATGAAATTATAGTATGGTATCTACGTTGATATAATTACTTTAAAGATGAAGCAACTATAATTTTTCTTTCTTTATATACACCAAACATCGGACATCATTATGTCTTTGTAATTATTAACATAAATAAATCTCTATATCAATATACACTTCTTAAGGGCAGGAAGTAGTTACGAATTCTCCACCTCAAGAAAATGTCGCACTTTCTAATATGAATTATTTCAATATAATGTAATTAGTGTAATCTTTATTTTCCCTAATAATCATTGTACGTATTTGTATATAATGATAATTGTAACTCGGTCATAATTCATTACTCATGTAAATATAAATTAGTTATAAGGTATGTGTGGCGTCACATATTTGGTTTTTATGAGTAAAAAAAGGTAATCCGTTTCATATTGTTGGGAGAATCAGTTTTTTGTAGTTTTGAAAATGAATGTTGATTAGTAGATATGAAAGAGTTGAGAGTTGGGAACCAAAGCAGTTACAACTTACAACCACCTAGTTTACGAACTGATATTTGGGTTTGCTTCATTAATCTAAATTCTAAACTACTATTCACCAATAATATGTTGCTGACGTAATAAATGGATGGTCCGGTTCATTAATTTGGATATATTTATTCACATTTTTTCACATACCATAGTCAACAAAGTGCAAGGTACCTAATTGTGTATATATATGTTTAAATAAATGAATGTATATAGCCTATATTGATAAATATGGTTGTTATAATAATCAAGAAATGTCGGTTAAAAAATGAATGTATCTGCTTGAGTAGTAAATGAGCTTTAGTGTGATGTATCTACCATTAATAAGTTGTGAAACGTTGAATCTTTGATAAGGTGTTGCATGTCATGTCATGTCATATAATTCCACCATCACCACAGCTTAACCTCGTATTTATTATCCTGGGAAAGTACAGTAATACACATCTATCAGACTATGCCATCATTCACATTGGCAGACACAGTTATTTCACTCGAACAAAACCTTTTTGAACCTTTTTTTTTATCTCACTTTTTAATTCTTCTTTCAATAAAACATAAAACAAACTAATATATAAAAATATATTATATTAAAGCAAATTACATTTAATTAATAAAAAAATATATATAAAATGTGTAATTGAAAACACATAATTGATATAAAGAGGATTATCAATTAGTGTGTTTGAATTAATACGTAAATGATAATATTTCTTGGTAAAATTTGAGACTTAAAATTGAATATATGTGTTTTAGATTTTCTAGTTACTTTTTAAGTTGAAAATGAAGTAAACATCAAGTTGAAACTAGATGACTCTTGGAACTTGTGCAACAAAAAGAAAAGAAAAGGCACTGCAACCATTTTTCTTGTTTGGGTGCCGATCTCCACATTCATCCTAATGAACCAAGCCCGGCCCCTTTTAATCACATGACCAACTTCATGTCAACCTTTTTCCACTGCTAATTCTCTAAATTCAATCCAATAGATTTTTGTTTATAAAAAAGGAAATCTATGTTTAAACATATCTATTGCACTTAATAGCTTATAAAGTAAACGTTTATAGATTAAAGAGATAGAAAATTTGACCTACAACTTACACATAAAAACAGGAAAAAAGTGTCCAAATCTTCGTTTAAGATTAAGAATGTTGTGTTTATGGTATCTACGGTTGTAGTTGTAGGTGTGAATATTTTTTCCAACCATCATATAACGTTATTATTAATAATTCACCTGTAGCCGTCTGTATCAATCAATTCACGAAATTAAAATTCTAGAGTATAGATCTAAAGAATAGAGCATCGATAGCTTTACAGGTTATAAATCACTCTAGCTGAAAGCCTGGAACACTTTGTTGACTATGGTCTCTGCTATATGTTTATCTTTACATTAACTATATTAGTCCAATAAAAATTTGTTAGTTTAATGGAATTTTACTGCCAATAAATTTGATAGCCTATTAAGGGAGTTGGAAGTTAGAGAGGGCCTGAATAAAAAGAAAAAAGAAAATGTACAATCGAGCAGTGCAGACCAATGCAGTGAAATTAACTATCAAGATTTTGAAACCCAAGTCCGTGTACACATTGTGCTTTCCTTGGAGAAAAAACAGTACATTTGTACGTACATCGATCATAATAATTGCGAGTATTTCGTAAACTACCGACATCATGGTTTTAACTTTAATTGAAAAGCCAGAGAGAGTAAAAAAAATACGAGTTATAAATTATAATATATATAAAGTTTCTAATTGATAGGGAATTGAATGATCGATAAGAGTAATATATTTACTCAACTCAATTTCGCTCTAAATTAGCCATTGCCTTTCGTTTATCTAGCAATGTTAAGGAACTATCCGAATGAAAAGATGTAAAAAATCACGGAATGTCAAATTTTCTCAAGGTTTGAAATACGATACGGGGTCAATTGTTTCAAAGTATATTATAATTTACATCTTTTACTATTATACGAGTCGTACTTTTATTTAGTTTATTATATGTATTGAACATGTCAATTATATCTACCGTATACATTTTTGTTTTCCGTATTTTCATTGTATGTTAATATAGGATGGTTGGAAACAAAAATGTATACGATATAAACTAAATTGACATGTCTTAACATATATACATATAATATATAAAATAAAAGTACACATCATATAATAATATTAAAAAGATAAATTGTAATCTATTTTAAAACAATAAACCCTACTATATATATCAAATCAAAACAACAAATGAAACTTAAATATCCGCTATGACAATTGGTTAACAAATGGAAACAGATAGGGAGACTCGATTAACTTCATATACAATTTTATTATCTCGTCGATAGAAAAAAGCACGAACATTATTACTTAATTTGAGGAAACAGATACAAAAAAACGTCTGAAACCTACTTTATGGTGTAGATTTTTGATTCTTCGACTATGACAATTGGTCCAACATCAAAACACATGTTCATTGTTTTTTATGTTAAATTTTATGGAGATGTAATATTGTTCTTATAAAATATATGAGCTATTTAATAATTTAATTTTACAAATTTTTTAAATATAGCTTTCTTTAATGCTTTTATAAAATAGATTTATCTAATAATATATAATTTTATATAATGTTAAGTTTTTATAAGGAAAAAAAATCTTTATTTGATGTTTATATAAAATAGTTTAGAAAAATTAAGTACTTTAGGCAGTTTATTAATTTAACTTTTTATTTTCATAATATTAAAAAAGAAAATATAAAATATTTTACAGGTAAACATAGATAGTTACTCTAAATCATAGAATTGATATGTCTTCTTCTTGGCCTGTTTTTTCCTTTTAATAATGTCGAGTACGTTTCGTAAAGATCAGGAAAACAAGCAACATGTTTGATACGTCTAATAAATATAGAAGATCATATCGAATATATTAACAAGGGAGAAATATATATACTTTTACCGAAAATGCTAACCATAGCCCTAAGGACTATGGTTAAGTTTACCATATTTACAAACCTTCTAAAATTATAACTCATTATTTCCATAAATATTAAATATTTACATATGTATATATGAAATGTAAGTATAAATATAGAATATAATCACTTGTAATTATTGTAAACTAATTTGTTGATATTATTTTAGGAAACCTTAACCATAGTCCTAAGGGCTATAGTTAGCATTCTCCTTTAATTTTATTAAGTTTACGTGGATACTAATTGTGATGGTGTAAATGTGAAGCACCGAAACTTCTGTCCATCCTTACCAAACAAAATATTGATTAAACGTGTACCCTATCATTACTAACCACGTGTCACTTTCCTTTATCATTTCAATTTTCACCCTAATTTTCATCTTCTTTATATATATCACTTGCATATCATCTTCTTCTTCACCAATATCTCTACCCTTAAATCTCTCTCTAGCTATTTCTTCTTCAATTCTCAAAGTAACTTAAGTCTTTGTGTTTTTTTTTCTTCTTTTGATTAATACTCTTGTTATAGGGTTAAGTTGTTTCAATTCTAGCTTCCCATATACCATTTAAACACGGTTGATTGATCGATCGATTACTAGACGTACTAATTGCAACAAATGGAGTTGGGTAGCATTCTTGATTTTCTTGATAACAAGACCATTTTAGTCACCGGTGCAACTGGTTTTCTTGCTAAAAGTATAATTTCTTTCTGAACTCTATCTCTAGATTATTATTTTTAACTATGTATGTATGTACGTATGTACATGAATAATTAAGTATGGTGTACAGCGTGCATATGGTAGTGAAAAACGTGTTATGCGTTTTCAATAAACGTCGTACACTACGAAGATGACAGGCATGTTATTCACAAAAGTGGGGCGGACGTCTCATTTATTATTTGCTTTTAAGAATTGATGTTTCCAGAATCATATTTTTGGACCCCTCATCGATCTATGTTGGTAGATGACGGGATGAAAAGTTCCGTTAATGAAACCATCGATCTTTTTATCATGGGACTTTGGATATGATAACGTAATTAATTAACTTCGATTTGTGTATTTTCAGTTTTTGTGGAGAAGATACTTAGGGTTCAACCAAACGTGAAGAAGTTGTATCTTCTTGTAAGGGCTACCGATGCAAAATCAGCCTTGCAACGCTTCAACACTGAGGTATATATATATATATATTCATATTGTACGTATATATAAGTATCAAGTATGTGTGTGTGTGTGACAACAAATTAACAAGGTAATATATATTGAGTAACGTACACTTTTGTTTTATGACATGCATGCAGTCTCATTTAACGTGTTGCTAGAGTACTGTGATGGATAATAACAGTACGATATCAACATTATTTATTGTATATATGAATATGTGTGGGTATTCTTTATCTAGTTTCAAAATAAGTGTCCAATACCTGATAAGAATCACGTATTTATAGTTTAAGAATGTGTAATCATAGTCATTTTTAAGAATTTATATGCACCAACTCACGTGGTTGATTTAATTTCTAGCTTAACTAGCTTAATGTGAGGGAACGGTGATTTTCATTAACCGTATCAATCGTCCATGACTAATTAACATTAATAACGTGGTTACATTTAACACGATTATTGCACATTCAGTAAAAGATCACATGCAACGTTATGCTGTCTCACTTGATATCTGGCGACCGTGAAACCCTCTCTGTATATCCCAATTAATTTACGGTTATTGGGCATATATGTGTTTACATTTAGTCCATCTTTTTGGGCAAAATTTAGACTAAGTGTCTCTCTCAACTTCCTCCTTTTATAATGCCACATGCACCAATTAGTTTTAGGTTTACTTTATGCATATACATTAAATCTATATAACATTTTTCTTACAAGATATTCTGGAACCAAATCCAAGATGTATTAAATGGATTTGTTTTTATCATCATTTCAGGAAATTAATATATGGTAGTTCAACTTACATATAGATATACTAATTAATATTAATAGTTAATGGTAGATATCTAAGATTGGTAATGGTTTATCAATAAAGTCAAAAACAATATTCAAATCTAGCTTTCTTATATATTAGCAAAATCCTAGAAAAGTTTATTTAATATTCCATATTTTTTTGTGTGTGATATGTACAGGCTGTCGCAAAGGACTTGTTTAAGATCTTGAAAGAGAAGTATGGTACAAATCTACAATCTTTCTTGTCGGAAAAGGTTACTCCGGTGGCCGGAGACATAACCTATGAAAATTTGGGAATAAAAGATGCCAATTTGACTGAAGAGATGTGGAGAGGTGTTGATGTTGTTGTGAATGTAGCTGCCACCACCAACTTTGACGAAAGGTACAACTACCTTCATATTTTAAACATAATTGACTTCACTTTAAAATTCATAAACTATTATCTTCGTTTTTTTTTGAAATACAATACCTTAAAAACATCGTACGAATATTTACATTTTTTTTTCATAAATATATACATTTGTTCAAATTTTAAACTTTAACTCACAACTTCATAGTTTAAACTTGAAGGTCACCTAGATACCCACCGGGTCAATTACCCTTTGATTATCTACTGTTTGATTATCTACTAAAGATTACCGTGCAGTTAAATATATACGTGATCAGGAATAGTTTATAGTTTATGTTTTTTTAATACAAGCTATCTATGCAAATATCATTATTGAAGGGTGCGTCTTTAGTGATTTGATTGAAATGAAATCTCACAGCTTACATAGTTTCATGTCATTAATTAGTTCGAACATGTTTATAGATAATAAATAAATAAGAATTTATTTTTCATATGATAAAAGTCACCTGCGAGCATTTAGTTTTGAGAATTTTAGTTTAGTGTACGTATTGAATGAATTGATATCGCTTCTTAGATATCCATTGTATGCAATTACGAGAATTTAGAAGAGACGACTGACCTTATCAGTAATAGTATCGGAAGGTTATTATTGATAAATCTTTTGATTTAATGCAGATACGACATTGCCTTTGCTTTGAACACGTTTGGAGCTAAAAATGTTTTGAATTTTGCTGCCAAATGTGTCGGAATAAAATTGCTTCTTCACGTATCAACTGGTTAGTATACACTCATAATTTGACTTCGTTATTATTCTTTCTTCTACTGCAAATTAAAAATTTTATTATAGGATCGCCGAAATTTTGGAAAAAACACGTACATTTAATCGCTCACATTGTGACAACAAAATGCGGATATAATAAGCTACAAGTTTACTGCATAACCATATATTATGAAGTTACTAATGTTTTTCCAGCTTATGTTTCTGGTGAGAAACCGGGGCTTATACTAGAAACGCCATATCGCTTGGGAGAGGCGCTTAATGGTGCACCCGGTTTAGACATCAACACAGAGAAGAGGATTATCGATGAAAAATTAAAAGAACTTAGCTCTGATGAAAAGGCTACCAATAAATCCATTACATTAGCCATGAAAGATTTGGGTATTGAGAGGTAGAAAGCAGCCTTCTGAGTTTTTCTAAATCAACAAGTTCACATTTATAAATGTCTAATTTGTGTTTTGTTTACATTAATTAAAGGGCAAATAAATTCGGGTGGCCAAATACGTATGTTTTTACAAAGGCATTAGGAGAAATGCTTCTTGGAAACTTGAAAGGAAATATGCCACTGGTCATTCTTCGGCCTACGATCATCCTTAGCACATATAAAGAACCCTTCCCAGGTTGGATCGAAGGCGTAAGGTATAAATTTTTCACTCATTTTTCGAAAAAATGCACAATGTTATCATAAGAATATGAACTGAAAAGAGTTATATTTGAAAACTACAGGACAATTGACAGTTTAGCAGTTGGTTATGGAAAAGGCAGGTTATCATGTTTCCTTGGTGATCCCGAATCCACAATTGACGTGGTAGGTTATTTAAATATGCATGTTCAATTCATCGTTCTAACAAATTTAGTTAGAAATTAATTAATTATTAACAAACTTAATGTCTAAAAATTGATGGACAGATACCCGCGGATATGGTAGTGAATGCTATGATTGCGACAATGGTAGCTCATGCAAATCAACCTTGTGAAATAATATATCATGTTGGATCTTCGGTATCAAACCCTTTGAAGTACAAAGGAATTCAAGAAAGTGGTTATCATTATTTTACAAGACACCCATGGGTTAACAAAGCTGGCAAGCCGATTATAGTTGGCGAGATTAAGGTCTTGAACTCCATGGCTAGCTTTCACAGATACTTTGCTCTTCGTTACTTGATTCCGTTACAGGTTCATCTTTATCCTAATTAACTAACTAGTCCCCTTTAATTATAATTCATCTCTCTCGTGGACGTTAAATGAACTTATTGTTCGATTTCAGGGTTTGCAAGTTGTGAATTCAGCGTTATGCCATGTTTTCAATGGAACGTATTCGGATCTTAAAAGAAAAATTAGTTTTGTTCTAAGGGTGGTGGACTTATACAAACCATATTTGTTCTCAAAAAGCTTGTAAGTTCTCTTGGTTCTAGTAATCAATTACGAGTATTGTTTATCTTCCATGTATATAACGAGTCCTTTTTTTATTTGTGTTGATAGCTACGATGATATGAACACCGAGAGATTGCGTCAAGTAGTTAGAGAAAATGAAGTTGAAGCGAATATGTTCTATTTTGATCCGAAAACAATCGATTGGGATGACTACTTTCAGCATACACACCTTCCTGGTGCTGTAAAACATGTATTTAAATGATCAATGTAGATTGAGCTCACAATGATGAGTTATCTTCAATTCGTATGTATTTTCATATTTTTTTGTACAAGTTTCATGACTTATCGTTTACTTCATTGTAGTCGTTGATTGAACGAGGTATTATATATACGAACTAAGGACCAAAATGTTCTTTTCTGTAATTCCTTTGAATTTAAATGTATTAGCATGCATCTATTAAGAATTTGAGTAATTTGATATCAAGTACAGTGACCCATGCTTATCAAGTGTAAGTACGGTGACCCATGCTTATCAAGTGAGTAATTCGAACCAGAAAATTAAATTAAATTAAATTAAATAACTATGGTTATTTCTTGTTACCTTTTATCTACATTGATTCCTACCTAATTATGAATTTAAGGTAAACTTCCAAAGATATTTTCATAAAGGCTTATAATATAACATGAAGCATCATATCTAAGTAGTAGGTAAACTTCCAAGATTACTTCAAGGTTTAGTAATCATAAGATCCAAAAAGTTATACCAAATTGTCGAGGTAAAATATTCAAGAAAAAAGAAGATGAGTACTTTAATCAACACGGAGGTCTGTAGCTGGGCTATGGACTTACGTATCGTAGATATAAAGGCCCAAAGGCCTTTTTAGTTACTACTAAAACAAAATCTAATAAAGGGAAAATAAGTGAGTAAATCTTAGTCCGTTGTTTTGACCATTAACGATACTACAACTAATAGCACAGATATTGCCTTTGGATGTGTATATGATGGAAATAATCATCCCAATCAATTATCTTTGGATCAAAACAGAAGATATTGCCTTCAACTTCATCTAATTCTCTAAGTTAATGTCTGGAATCAATGATCAAAAATAATGAAACCCATATTTCTTTTCATCCAACGTGATGTTAAAGATCTTTCCCAATCAATACCTTTTTAAACTTTTTAACTAAAAAATAGATAATATATACGCGGTCAAAAGTCCATACAATTTATACGTTGTTAATCAATCATATTTAATTGATTTTACAGTTTATATATTCAACAATTTTACGTATTGATGTTTAATTTAGGTGGTTTTAACAACATTAGGATGTGTTTAGTTGTGGAAAAAATTTCATAATTTTTTATCTTTAATTTTTTAAAAAGTGAAAACAGTTCTTTTTCTCTAGAAAAGTGTTAAAAATTCATAAAATGTGTTCAAATGTTATTCCATATTGAAAAACTAGTAAAGTTTTAAAAGTTTTGAAAATTTTTAGAAAAATGGAGAGAGTATTATAAAGGAAAAAAGTGAAAAAGTGAAAATATTTATTTTCCAGTCCTTAGTTATAACATGAAAAAATAGTTTTTCTATTATCTTGGAATTTTTTTTCAGAAAATACTCATTTTAAACGCGTTTTTTAATTTTTCATTTTGTTAGAAATTTTTTTTTAAAAAATACTCTATTTAGTACACACCTTCAATTATCTTTAAAAAATAAAAGAATAATAATATTTTACTATTTACCTTCTTCATGGTTTAAAATGAATGAAAAATGTTAAATGTACTAAAGAGAAAGGACCAAACACGGAAAATGTAGTTGGTCCGTTTATACCGTTCCCAATCGCGGGAGCAGACAGATAGAAACCTAGAAATTAGCCAACAACCATATGGCCACTTCCAAAATTAAAGTCTCGCCCTTCTTCGACAAAACGGGAGGATATGAACAGAACCACGTCGGCGGCCAACAAATCATTTTAATGATCTCAAATAGATATTCTACTGAGTAATTCTTAAAAATAAACACATGTTATGTCACGTGTGAAACAAAGATATGTTCAAAATATGGGTAAACGTTTAGGTTACTAGGGAGGAAGAATATTTTTACTCAGATGTATATGAAGTAATCAGAGTATCCCGTAATTGTTTTCTTCCGTTTCTTTGGCTATGTCAAGATGTATAGTTTGTGAAGTTTGAACCTGAAACTTATGTGAGAATATCAAAACGAATAAGTAAAATGATGAAATTTGATATTATGCTAGGAAGTACAATGAAAAAATTAATAATGTATATATACGAAACTTGATGTCATGTGAATCACGTGTAAGGTGTGTTTCTTATATGTATAGATTTCAAACAAAATTTGGTTAGAAGAATAAGAAGGTGTCAAGAAGTTTTTAAGAGGGAACATGAAATTTGTGGCTAATCAATGGATAACAGTACTGTACTTGGCTAATCTTGTAGCCTATTTCTAAACAGATCGATATGTACGAGCATATATGACTCTTGTTGTTTTACTTTTCTTTTTTCTTGTTATATATATTATTTGAAATGGTTGTGTTGTTGAACTGCTCATTTGCTCACTTTGCGTTGAATTCGATTAAACAGAAGTCTAGGGGAGTTGAAAGCAGGAAGTGAGTTGTGAGAACGGTTTGTTGTGCGGTGACAGAAGATAAGAAAGTGTGTGTGGTTAAGAATGGGAAAGCTTCGTTAGAGATTTGTCGTGTGGTTAACGGGATGTGGCAGACTAGTGGTGGATGGGGGAAGATTGATAAAGCTAATGCAGTTCATGCCATGCGTCTTGCTAATTCTGCATCCTCTATTTTTTCTAGTGAGTATTATACTTTATGCTATATAATTGTGAACATGTTAAAGATGACTTTTTTGCTTTTTTAACCAGGTGGGATTACTCCAATAATGGGTATCTTGATGCCTTTAAAACACCTTACAGATTTGAAAGAAGAAGGTTTGACCTTTATCTATGTCTTTCTATTCTGACTAATTTCTTGACGAGACTGCATAACTTCGTCTTCTGATTTGCGGGTAGTATTAAGACAGTAGCTTTGACTAACTTTAATACAGAGAGGTTACAGATTATATTGGAAGATGGGATTCCCATTGTTAGCAATCAGGTAATGGAAGTTTGTACTCGCAGGTTTCATATGTTAAATTATATAAATGTTTCCAGCTTTTTATTTATTGCTGTGTATTTGTTGCTGTTGCCAGGTTCAACATTTACTTGTGGACATGCGACCTCAACAAAAAATGGCAGAACTCTGTCAGCTCACCGGAGTAAAACTTATAACGTCTCTCTCTCACACATGACTCAACTACTTAATATTCACATCTTAAAACTATATGTTACATTTTCTTGCTTTTCTATTGGCCTAGAATTGTTTCAAATTAGTAGCGCTTATACAAAATGATATATTTCAACAAGGGAAGCATTTTATGAAACATCAATGTGATAGATCAGTTTTAGCAAACAGTTTTTAGTATGGAGTTTTCCAGATTCCTTCGCTGGATTAATGTTGTGTTTCTGGTACAGCTATGGAACAGTAATGGGTGGACTATTATCGGAGAATTTCTTAGATAACAACTTATCAATCGCTGGTGCTGGACCTCCACTCTTCCCTTCAGAAATACAGAGGGGTATGCTACGTACTTACGTTCTTCATACAAATTTTTAGTATGTTCAAAATTAAGTGTCTTTTGGCTTAATGGTGTCAGCTGATGTGTACAACTGTTGATTTTCTAGCTTTTCTACCATTTTATAGAAAAAAACAATGTACAATAACATCACAACTAAGAAATATAAATTTTCAAGCAATATTAAAGGTTATTTTCATATCAAGTATATGCAACTTAAGAAGATGTGCAAATGAAAATTGTGGTAAGTAGTAGATATAGACACTAAGAACATGCTATGCGTATGCCAGATGGTTGATTCATGAGGTGGATGGGGTCTCTTCCAAACTCTCTTTAGAACCCTAAATCAGGTAGCATCAAAACATGGAGTTTCAATTTCAGCTGTTGCTGTAAAGTACGTTAGATCAGATTAGCTCACTCATCCCAGATTGTCTCGAGCACTGCAGTTGATTAGCCGTTTTACTCACACCTGCAATTGCAGCCATCTGTGGCAGGCTCAATGGTGGGCGTTAGACTTGGGTTAGCAGACATATCAAAGACTCCACTGCAATATTCTCACTCAGACTCGATGAAGAAGATTTAGACAGTATTAAATAAGCTATAAGCAAGGGGAAAGATCTCATGAAAGTGATTGGTGACTGCGGAGATGAATTTAGATGCGCTTAAAATACTATGTTGTAGCCATCAAGCATTTAGCTTGGTAAATAAATGATAATGGAAATATTTTGAAGATCCTCTTTAAACATTGTATAACTGGCATTGAAGTGTCCTTGCAGAAAATTTTGCATTTTAAACTTCAGTCCGACACACTATCTAAAGCTTCAGTCCAAGTCACTTCTTATCAGTAGGAATTTAATCAGGCATCAATATCTTAAACTTGTGAAGGTTGTATCCAACTTTTTTATGCTTGTTTCATTTCGTTCAATGGACGTGCAGATTGGTTGTGAAATCAATGAGAAAGAGAAGCAATCGGGAGAACCAAAGAAATGAAAAATGTGGATGAGCGAGCGCTTTTACTGGTTTTATGAAACTTTCTATGCATGTCGGCGGTTAAAGTTGTCGTCTTTAATGGTTAAAACGTATGTTAAGCTATGAATGTTTGTTTGCAGGATATGGTTTATAACCAAATTGATTTGTACAAGGATAAATATCTCATATTTTACAATTTACTCTTTATGTTTTCTATTATTTTTATTCCTAAAATGAAAACTCATTTCTCATTTATATCGTCACCAGAAAAATATATATTACACCACTAGTCAAATGACAAAAATAAAATAACTTTTCATTACAACAATAAAATAAAAATAAAAATAAAAAATCCTTTCTCATGTATATATTAAGGCGCCAAGTTAACGTTATCTTCTCCTTCTGAATTCGACTTCCATCCAAAATAAAAAAAATGGCTTCAGTTACTCTAACCCGTACTTTCTACAACCTCAATAGCCTCGGCTGCTCCAAACCTCAGGCTCGGACCGGTTCGGACTCTTGCGTTAGTATCCGAACCGGATCCAGGAGGACTCAGGTCCGGTGTGAGGCCATTGGAATCGCATCTGAAAACCGTCAGCAGCTGGTAACCACCGTTAAGAACGGTAATGATTCGCTCGAGATATGTAGAGTACTTAACGGAATGTGGCAAACGAGTGGCGGTTGGGGCAAAATCGACCGTGATGACGCCGTTAACGCTATGCTAAATTACGCCGATGCCGGTCTATCCACTTTTGACATGGCTGATCACTGTATAATTCATTAAACCCTAGCTTATATATATATATATATTATATGTATATAACGAATTCATTATAATTGCAATTCAGTTTCGTTACTACATATACACAAAATAAATTACTGTAGTATTGGGACTAGATACGTGGCAGCATCTGGATTAATGAGTATCGTTAGCAAAAAAAAATACTCCAATGTTTATCTATTTGTATATGACTCTTGTTATTTTATTTTCATTATGTTTTATCTGTTATTTGAAATTACTGACTTGTTGAACTGCTCATTTGCTCACTTTGCGTTGAATTCGATTAAATTAAAGTCTAGAAGGGGAGTTGAAATTAGGAAATTAGTTGTGAGAACGGTTAGTTGTGTGGTGACAGAAGATAAGAAAGTGTGTGTGGTTAAGAATGGGAAAGATTCGTTAGAGATATGTCGTGTAGTTAACGGGATGTGGCAGACTAGTGGTGGATGGGGGAAGATTGATAGGGATAATGCAGTTGAAGCCATGCTTCGTTATGCTGATGCTGGCTTTAACAGCTTTGATATGGCTGATATATGTAATTAAGCTCCTAATAGGACATGTAGACATGTATTTAACAAGTTATCAGTCGTGTTAGTTTTAGTTATATTCTAATTGCTACTTGTAAGCTACATAGAGATTTTTATTCACGTGTTTTTTTAGTTTTTGTATCGTATTTTAGGGGTAAAAATTTCTTGCGGTTTTTAGAGTGTCTTATGCAGCTAATTTGGTATGGCAGATGGACCTGCAGAAGATCTGTATGGCATATTTATAAATCGTGTTCGCAGAGAGCGTCCACCTGAGTTTTTAGAAACTGTCAAAGGGTTGGTCATAACTAATAATTTGAGCTCTTACTCTGAAGACATAATTACATGCTAAATTCATCTTTTGGAAGTTGTGCGCTACTGTTGTGGCAAATGGTTGTGGACTGTGGGGATTTGTTATCTTATTGTATCTTGTTTATCTGGATTGCAGTCTTACCAAGTGGGTGCCACCACCGGTTAAAATGACAAGGAGTTATGTCCAGAAAAGCATTGATGTTTCACGAAAGAGAATGGATGTTGCTGCACTGGACATGCTTCAATTTCATTGGTACCACTGCATTCTCAAATAGTTTCTGGCAAGTATTATACTTTCTCTTATATAATTGTTAACATGTTAAAGATGACTTTCTTGCTTCTGGAACCAGGTGGGATTACTCCAATAATGGATATCTTGATGCCCTTAAACACCTTACAGATTTAAAAGAAGAAGGTTTGATTTTATCAATGTCTTTTTAATCTGACTAATTTCTTGACAAGACTGGATAAAATTCATTGTCTGGTTCGCAGGTAAGATTAAGACAGTAGCTTTGACCAACTTTGATACGCAGCGGTTACAGATTATATTGGAAAACGGGATTCCGATTGTCAGCAATCAGGTAATATCTTCGATACTCAAAGGTTTCATTTGTTAATATCTATACAGTGTTCTAGTTAATTTTTCTTATTGATGTGTATTTGTTACTATTATCAGGTTCAACATTCACTTGTGGACATGCGACCTCAACAAAATATGGCAGAACTATGCCAGCTCACTGGAGTAAAACTTATAACGTCTATCTCTCACATATGACTCTAAAGCTTAATGTGCCACCTCTTAAAATGAATGTTAAATTAATGTTCTGTTTCTGGTGCAGGTATGGAACAGTAATGGGTGGTCTATTATCTGAGAAGTTCTTAGATACCAACTTGTCAATCCCTTTTGCTGGACCTCCACTCAACACTCCTTCCCTTCAGAAGTACAAAAGGGTATGTTACACTTTTCATAGAAATGAGAAATCTATGCTAGCATAACGAAGAGGCTTTTGGCCCACTGCGATGAATGCCTACAACTCTCGTTGTACCAGTTTGTAGATCACTTTATAGATAAACCAGTATATAATAACAACTGAAATTTTTTAAGCAATATCAAAGATGATTTTCATACGAAGAACGATATAATTAAGTGTAAGCAACTTCAGAAGATGTACAAATGAAAATTTGGACTGTCAGTAGTGGATAGATAGACTAAGAATGTGATATGCACCTACAATGCATTTGCCAGATGGTTGACGCGTGGGGCGGATGGGGTCTCTTTCAAGTTCTGCTTAGAACCCTAAATCTGGTTGCATCAAAACATGGAGTCTCAATTCCAACTATTGCTGTAAAGTACGTACTAGATCAGGTAAACTCGCTCATCTCAATCGTCTCAAACATTGCATTGTTAATCAGCCTTGATACTCACACCTGTGATTGCAGCCGTCTGTGGCAGGCTCAATGGTGGGTGTTAGACTTGGGTTATCAGAACATATCAAAGACTCTACCGCAATATTCTCACTCAAACTTGATGAAGAAGATGTAAACAGTATTAAAGAAGCTATAAGCAAGGGGAAAGATCTCCTCAAAGTGATTGGTGATTGTGGAGATGAATATAGACGCGCCTAAAACACTGTGTTGTTGTCATCAAGCATTTAGCTCGGTACTTTTGAGCTCATACATAAATGGTAATGGTAATATTGAGGAGAATATAGACTTCAAATCCTCTTTAAACAGCATTTTGGTCACATGTGGTGTTGAGTCAGTTCATTGCCACCATTATAGTCCATACGAAGCAATATACACATACGAATATACGATATTGGTTAATTGTGTATTGAACGACTGTAGACACGTGGAGATAAAAATACACATACGATATATTTTTATTGTGTATTGATTGATTGTAGACACATCACACATGAAGAAAAGAAATTTGTTGGCATAAGTGTATTTCGAATCCATCCTTAACATGGTGTTTAACACTATAATGAAATATAATGTTGGGAAATTTTAAATTTATGATTACAATGACATATTTTTTGTTTTCTTATGGAAGAAAATCGTATGATATTATTCTTTAAAATTTAAATGTTTTGATGGTACCATTTGTTCACATAATACGAACTAACATTTTGTCCGTGGAATGTGGTGGAGACTACCAAATGATATATGTAATTTCTGTAGAACTTTATGTTCGTTAAACAACATGTTATCTTTAAATAATAATATAATTATTTTTTTCATTATTTTATAGATAATATTTCAGTAGGAGCATACTGAATTTATGAATGAAATGATTTTGAAGTTTGATAAATGTATAAATTGCTGTGTCTATTTCTGCAAAAATATAATAATAAAAAAATTAAAATTAAAATGAAGATATAAAATGTTTGAATGTTTGTTGGACATTGTATATGAAAGTTACACATATTTTTACAACAAATGGGTAAGATAATTTAAGTATTTTCAATTTCAATATTTTTTAAAGTAAAATAAGAAAATACTTTATAAGGGAATATGAATAAATTAACAAAAGATTTTTTTTTATCAAAACCTTTCAACTTCTCTGAAGTATTATAAATTTATTTAGTTTTGAATCTTTTAGTTAAGCTAAAGAATACAGATAGTCATAGTCAATTTGATACAAAAGAATGATGAAATAAGGAATTTGACAAAGAAAAATAACATTGATATATTGGTTTTATTGATGATTTTACTACAAGCAATACCATAAGGGGTTAGGAAATGCAAGTATATTTTGTTTTCTATGTGAGTTGGCATGTGATTTCATATGTAGATTAGTTAATTAATTTAATGTTTATTTTATAAAAAAAAATAACAAAACAAATGAATTTTTTTGCATTATAAATTCGATGGCCAATAATTATGTTACAAAAAATATTTAATGGTTTTATCTCAAATAATAATTCTAAATCTAAATTCTAAATACATTACATTTTACATTTTTACTATATAAAATAATAAAATCGAGTAAATATAAACTATAAAGAAACCCTAAATAAAATTGTAAATAATAATAATGTTATTTATAAAAACTAAGGTCATATATAAAGGTTGCACCTGGCTGTTAAAACCCTAGACCCTAATTCTCTTCATAACCCATTCTTCTCCTCCTTCACAAAAACAAGCGGCAGGAACAATTATACTCTTTGGAGGTATAAACCGATTTCTAGGGTTTAATATTTGCCATCATCCTTTTCTAATATTGCTTGTACTTACTACTTCTGTAAACATTGATTATATTTCTTGTCTTCTTTCAGGAGTAATTTTATTGATAATAAGAAAAATGTTAGTTCTTTTTGAAACCCCAGCTGGTTTTGCCCTTTTTAAAGTTTTGGATGAAGGAAAGCTTTCCAAAGTTGATGTAAGTATACACATATATACATGGTGTATGATATTTGTTTGTGTGTGTTTATATTGTTTCTGATTGTATTGATTTTGTGTTTTTAGGATTTATGGAAGGAGTTCTCATCTGCTGATACAGCCAGACAGGTTGATTTCTCTTCAATATTCTACTTTATTTTTTGTGTTTTAATTTTTAATTTTTAGTTCTGTTTATATTTATAAAGTGACGTGATAGTTTTGCTACTTTTTTATATGTTTATCTAGTATGCAACATCATTTAGTTCTTATTTTAAGCTGCACAATGTTAGCTTGTTATGAGAGGAAGTGAATTGATTTATTGATATTTTCAAGCAATGGTTGCTTACTTTTTAAACTTCACAGTATGTGTTTGAATATTACTCTGTATTGATCTTGTTTTCAGTTCATGTGTGTGTGTGTGTTTTAAATTTGGTGTAGTCTTCTTTGACTTGTTTGTGTTCTTGATTGTGTCTACTTGTCTAGTAGACACTGCCTGCTATATATCATAAAACGTGTACTTACGAGCTCATTTTAACAATAGGTGGTTAAGCTAAAAGCTTTTTCTAAGTTTGAGAACACATCAGAAGCACTATCAGCAGCTACTCTGTTGATTGACAGCAAGCCCAGCAAAGGGTTGCGCAAATTCTTGCGTTCTCATTGTGACGGTGAGACATTAGCTGTTGCAGACTCCAAACTTGGAAATGCAATCAAGGAAAAGCTGGTAAGCCATACTTTCAGCTTGGAAATATGTAGTTTGCTTTCACTGTATTTGGATTAATTTTAAACTGTAACTATTCTTGCAGCAAATCGACTGTGTTCATAACCAATGTGTTATGGAACTTATGAGAGGTGTCAGAAGTCAACTTACGGAACTCATAACCGGTTTGGGTGCACAAGATTTAGCCCCGATGAGCTTGGGTTTATCTCATAGTCTGTCTAGATACAAGCTTAAGTTCAGTCCAGATAAGGTAAGCTTACTCTTATTTAATAATATATTAGGCTACTTTTTAGTTGGCCTGAAGATTATCTGTCAACTGTTAAGATATCGTTTGAAAGTGGACCCTTTTAAATTTCATGGATGGTTGACATGAGGAATTTGGGCAATTTTGAGGCCTATTTATTTTTCTCAAAGTATTATACTTGTTATAAACATGATTTTGAACAGCTTGTTTTGTTAATATAATTGTATTAGGTGGACACCATGATCATTCAAGCTATTGGCTTGCTAGATGATCTTGATAAAGAGCTCAACACATATGCAATGAGGGTTAGAGAATGGTATGGTTGGCATTTTCCGGAGCTTGCAAAAATTGTGTCAGACAACATTCTTTATGCCAAAGCAGTAAAGCTCATGGGTTACCGCACAAACGCTGCAAAACTTGATTTCTCTGAGGTTTTTATATACATCATTTTCCTCTTTGTGTGTTCAAAGCATACAACAGTGTCACTTTCTTATTAAGATAAATTGTAATTGTTAACAGATACTGAACGAAGAGATTGAGGTGGAACTAAAAGAGGCTGCTGTGGTTTCTATGGGAACTGAAGTCAGTGAACTTGATTTGGTGAATATTAAAGATCTTTGTGATCAAGTGTTGTCTCTTTCAGAATACAGAGCACAACTGTATGATTATTTAAAGACCAGGATGAATACAATTGCCCCAAATCTCACTGCTATTGTTGGAGAACTTGTTGGTGCTCGTCTTATTGCTCATGGGGGTAGTTTGTTGAATCTTGCGAAACAGCCCGGGAGTACAGTTCAGATTCTTGGTGCCGAAAAGGCTCTTTTCAGGGCTTTGAAGACAAAACATTCAACCCCTAAATACGGGCTTATCTACCATGCAAGTTTGATCGGTCAAGCTGCACCAAAACACAAGGGGAAAATCTCTCGTTCACTTGCTGCCAAAACAGCGTTAGCGATTCGATATGATGCTCTTGGAGATACTCAAGATAATTCTATGGGAATGGAGAATCGTCTCAAGGTATTGTATTTGTGGACATACGGATTGTGGGATGCTTCATTTTTGTGCGACACTTCGTTGACTTTTTAAATCTTTTTGTGTCATGTTTAGCTTGAAGCAAGATTAAGGAATCTTGAAGGCCGAGAACTTGGTCGTTCTGCAGGATCTACTAAAGGCAAACCTAAGATTGAGGCTTACAACAAGGATTTTAAGAAAGGAGATGGAGCAATGATCACTCCTGCTAAGGTGTTATTTCACTCTCATTATCTTTAATTTGCTATGTGAAATGGAGAGATGATATTTCCACCGTCATTTTTGATAGTTACACTTACAAAATTGGTGGTGGAAATATCATTACCCGTTACAATGGGTGGGTTCGGGTTAAAACAGGCCGGCTGGTTGGGTCCACCATAACTCTTTTTCCCATTTTTTAGTTTTTTTTTTTCAAATAACTAGTGTGTTAATGTGTTATTTATAATTACAAACACAAAATAATTACACTAACAGTCAAAATCTTTGATTAGAAATAATTTAAGACATGTGCTATAAAAGGAAACTTTCGGTGAATTTCAGCCAGTTTGACCCATTTAACCCGTTACCATTTTAACTAGTTCTTTTACACATTTGACATAAAACACAACCCAAAGTAACCCATTCGCTAGTAGTCCAAGTTTTTTGTACTAATTTGATATTGGTACATCGTGCAGACATACAATATAGCAGCAGATTCGGTTCTTGGGAGGATAGAAGCAGAGGCTGATAAAGATATAGAGATGGTGACACCACTCTCTGATGAAGGAAAGAAAGATAAAAAGAAGAAGAAAAAGAAGGATGCTGTTGCTGATGAAGAAGCAGCAGATGAAGATGCTGGTAAAAAGAAAGACAAAAAGAAAAAGAAACACGCAGTTGAAGAAGAAGCTGTTGAAGTACAGAAAGAAGAGGAGAATGTTGAGAAGAAGAAGAAAAAGAAGAGAAAACACGCAGAAGCTGATGAAGATGAAGCTGAGGTTGAAAAGCCGAGCAAGAAGAAAGACAAGAAAAAGAAGACCAAAGAGTAAGAATGTATGTTTAAATTTTTTAATAGAAGAGCTTGACAATTTTGGTTAATCGTGAAAACAGGTTTAATGTTATTTACCCTTATTGTAGTAGGAGGGTTGATTTTGGTATTTCTGAATGGTGTAAGTGGCAGCAGATGGACACATATTTTATGTCTTTAGGTGTTTAGAAAATGCTTTGGGTCTCTTTATTTGGAGTCGATTTCTTTTCAATGTTTTGTTAATGGGGAGTGTTTGGGATTGCTTATTTTGACAGAAAATAACAAATAGAAACACCTTTCTTGAGATTGCTTATCTGCTTAAGGAATAAGCACTTAAAATCAATTCAAAACACCCCTACCTGTTGAAGATTATTAGCTTGGAAAGTAGTTGGGGTCTATAACATTTGAAATTTGGTTTATGATCAAGTAGTAAGCAGGTATCTATATTTGTTATATTATTAGTGTGTTGCTATTGCAAACAGTCAAGTCACTTGATAAAATGAGTAACATTACATTAACAAAATTTTCATGAAATAATTTTCACAAAATGATGTGATATCATAGTTTGTCCAATTGAATTATCTTCACTTATGAGAAATGAATGCAAACTGTAATCGTGTTGCAAATTTTAAGAAAAATTACATTGACCTTACCATTAACATACAAGAAAAAGGTTTCTTCAAATGAACTAATAGTTTTAAGTAGTGGATCATAATGGTTACCTTGAAGTGGGTGATCAACATTCAAGTTTTGGTGTTTGGGCCATTTTCCAACTAGCCCACCTAAAGTGTGTTTACATATATAAAACCAACTGTCATTTGTTTTTTCATAACGGTAGGAGAAACGACAAATGCTCTAAACCCCACCGTTACACCGCCGAGGAAACAAAGTCACATGGTGGGGCGTTTTTGAACCACCACGTGTGACCACCTGTTCTTTTCTAAACTGTTTCAACCACCACCATACCTTTCTTTGCCTCATGGTCGTTGACATATATACTTGTTCATGTGTGTTCGATAGACTCCATTTCAACATACATATAATAACTCAAGTATATAAAAGAAATATATACTTTGGATAAGTCATTTTCCCAACAAATTAGTACAAGTGACCACCACAACTTGATGCCAAACAAATAAACCATTTTTCTTATTTTGTATCTTTGTGTTTGTATCATCGACTAAAATGAGTAGCATCTGACTTAGGTGTTGCCGTGCTGCTAAAAATATATATGTTATCCCATTATTTACAGCAAAAATGACTTGACGGCGAATTTCAAGTATTAATATTAATACATTAAAACTAACTTTGAGCGCCAAATGACTAAAAAGTACGTATTAAGAAATGTCTCGTGATGAAATTGGTAGTATATTGTTATAGTATTGTCCCATAGAATTAGGAAAAAATGAAAAGGCAAAATTCATCTTTGACAAAATCAAATCAATCCAACAAATGAGGATCTGTAAAAGTCATTCGTAGTTACGTGATTTGTTGCAACTATCAAGTGATTTGTTGATACTTCATAGTAATAAGTTGAATCCTAAGATACACCACATGGTTACTCTTTAAGATAACGATAAAAAACATCTCAAACATAAGGAAAATTATGGTTAACAACCAACAAATTATGGGGTGGTAAATGATGGTTGAAGTAACTCATATGCTTTATATTCATTATTTAAGTATGGTTGATAGTTGATTGTTTTATTTTTCTTTTTATATTCATTATTTAGTATTTTTAACCAAAACACAAACAATTTAGTGATTTCATCTATTGATAAAGGATTAGGGTGTGTTTATTTTTAAAAGTTTATTAGTTTATTTTAACACAATAACCTCTAATTGTAATGCTTGGATAAGCTTATTTGCTTGAACTTATATACTTATTGTGAGAGCAGTTTTGTAAATACTGAATAGAAAGGACAAAACATGAAAGGAAGCATAAATAAAAACGAATAACTTTTTCTTGGTTGATATTGTTAAGCAGAGGCATCAGATACCACTTTTTATTATATGTAATAAAAACAAAGATTTCATCTCAGGCGAAATGACAACCATAAAATATACCCATGTGTTTATAATCACATGACTTTTGTGATCATCATAAAAATAGATTTATAACAAAAGAACAGTTGAAAAAAAATATAATATAACTTAGTATAAAAACAAAATATATTTCTATTGAAAGGGAAAGAAAGCTAGTAGTCTTACTTACCTATTTCCCCCTAGTTAAAACAGGTTATTTGTCACATATTTAAATAAAATTATCACTGCATCACATTCCCTCCACAACAACAAAATGATCCGAATTCTGTACACAGTGTGAATTCTTGAAAATGCAACTTGGCCAAACTTGATCAGTGCTATCGACTATCAATGTTTTACGAAAATTTAGCTGTCTGAAAACATAATTCCACCAAAAACACCCTAGTAGTATTCCACCGGTGTGTCGGGACAACTATCATCCGACACGACTTCACGGTTGTTAAACAGCGGCGGAACAAACGGTGGTTTTGTACATCTCAACAACGCCCAATTTACACCTTGAAAAAACGAATGTTGTTTAATAGCCGATGACCCCATAGTAGATCCTAACCGCCTCACAGGATCCTTCGCCAACAATTGCGATATCAAATCCTTAGCTGTAGCCGGTATCACGGGCTCTTTAGGAAACTCTAGAGCTCGAGCTACAATATTCGCTAACGTTAACTCATTATCCATCCCTCTAAAAGGCGTAACGCCATAAAATAATTCAAACATAAAAATCCCTAACGTCCACCAGTCAACCGCACTCCCATGCCCCTCACCCGAGACAATCTCGGGTGCTAAATATTCGTGTGTCCCCACAAATGAATTAGAACGAACATCAACAGGCTCCGCTACAAACTGTGGGCCCGAGTGGTTCCCGGGCTTCTTTTTTCGTCTACGCATGGGGTTAAAACACGAGACCGAAGGGATTTTACAGTTTGGTAGAATGCATGAAGAGGATGTAACTTTTGGTGGTTCGAACGTGTGACCGTCTGGTGGCAGATTAGGGCGGTTGTGATCGGAGAAAACTTGGGCCGGGGTGGCGGCGGTGACGTCACATTTTAAGGAAAGATCGTAGTCGGTTAGCATAATGTGACCGTCGGATCGTACTAAAACATTTTCTGGTTTGAGATCACGGTAAACAATGTCTAGCATGTGAAGATACTCTATAGCTACTACCACCTCTGATGCGTAAAACCTGGAAATTAAATATATATTTTCATTAACTAATATAATACTAACAATTTAATTCCGTAAATTAAGTGATTAACATTAAATACTACTATTTCGATTCACTACAAATATAGCAAGCAATTACGGGTCAAACTAACCTAGCTATGCGCACAATCGGGGAATTATTAATCAAATTTTACATACCAAAATAATGAATATTAATTGTTACATTGCTAAACCAAGGATTATTATCTTTGATAAAGACAAACTAAATAACTGCTTAAATCACTTATATATATATATATATATATTTAAAGATTATATTTAAACTAATGGTGATAGTGATAAGTTAACAAGATAGTATCAAATCACTTATCATACATACCAAATTTATTTAATTTAATGAACGTAAATCGAGTTTTGGTACGTGTTAAAGACAAGATAGTATGAAGCAAGAGAATTAGGTGAGGTTTTAAAAAGGTGATTTAATGTATGTCTAGAAATAGAAAACTACACCATATAATTCATTATGCAATATAAATCACATGATGCAGTGCAATAAAGTTGTCGTGATCATAGGGTCCAATATACAAAAAATACAAGTAAGTAATGCTTCACACCAAACAATAATAGTTCATGATTCATACAGCATCTATCTATCTATATGTATATAGATTTGAATGATCCTACCGACTAGCTTAATTAGTATTAGTAATTACCTATTAAATGAAATTAGTAACAACGTGGCAGTAAATTAGACTTGTAAAAGTTTGACTTTCTTTTTAAAATGTGCACGACCTCACGTGGACTAGAACATGTGTAATAAATACCTACCCATGAAAAACTCTTCACTTTCTTCAAAACTCAAAATTATCGTTTATTTAATTTGTTTTTAAATAATCAGGTGTGGACCGGTCTACGATAAACATCATGATCCGGTCCCCTCATAGTACATGAGACAGTTACTGACCGTCGATTTTAAACCTACGATGCACATGCGATACAAACGATTATATACAAAACACAATTAATAGTTATAGAATGCGAACCTAACGGCGGCTTCAGGGAAACGTTTACAGGGTTGACGTTGCCGGAGAACGTGAAGGTCACCGCCGGGACAAAATTCCGTCAATAAACACGACCATTTCGGTGACTCTAACGACGCATATAACGTCGGTAAAAATGGATGATCTAACATTTCTAATATTTCCTTTTCTGTTCTTGCTCTACCTTCTTTATTACGTCCGGCGAGCTCTCGTTTATCCATCACCTTCGCCGCAAAAACCGCCGGAGACGTCGACGACGCCGGAGATGAACTACGTTTGATTTCGGCTAAATAAACGGAGCCGATGTCGCCGGCGCCGAGACGGTGGATGAAGCGGAGGTCGGAGAGAGATAATTTAGCACCGGATTCGGATCCTAAGTGGCGGATTGCGGTCCAGCAAGGATCGCCGGAAGGTGCTTTAGGGAGAGGGAGGTTGTGGCGGGAAGAGTTTGTGGGAGTGGTCCAGGTGGTTTCGGAGCTGGAGCTGGTGCTGCGGTTGATATCTGTGGTGGTGGTGGTTGAGTTGAAACTGATGCTTAAAAGGTCGTCGGAGATGTCGTCAATCCACGGTGGTTCCATTGTCGGAGGGGAAATGTTAGAGAAAGTGGGAGTGAGTATGTGAGAGAGAGACGAAGAAATTAGTTGGGTTTTGAAGAAGGGGGATGTGGAGTTTGGGCCCACTGTAAGTAATAAGCTAACTGTTTATTAGATGGGCCCTTTAATTAATCTTGTTGTATTCAATACGTTCAATTGTCATCGTAACACAGATCGAAAAGATCAGTTTTATAATATTTCAGTTCGGTTAAAAATAATTAGTTTCTTTATAAAAAATAAAAATTAGTTTTTGTAAAGACTGAACTAATTTTAGATTAGTTTTTTGTCAGACTTCTAAGTCGTTCTTAAAATTTTAATTCAATCCTAAATCAATTTAGGACCATTTAAAAAAAAAAATCTTCGTAATTAATATTTTTGTAATAATTAAAATTTGAAAGTTTTATATATTTTATAGACTTTATATATAATTTTAACAATAGATTTGTTATAAAAAAATATAATTTTATATTTCATGGTGTATAATTTAAAAATTAAAAGAAAAATTCAATAAGTATAAATTAGGAGGGTAAAGTTCAATTGTTATTCAATTAATTAAAATTACATGAATAAAAGCTTACAAATAAAGAGATAAAAAATCACTAAAAATATTCTATCTAAATATTTAAATTTTAAAAGAAAAAATGTTATACATCAACAAATAAACATAAGTAGCTTAGAACATATTTTAGTATTTTTTTCAGTCTTTAACCAGTTTTAGTCTTTAACCAGTTTAGACTAATTTCAGTCTAATTTTAACTAGTCCTTTGTTTGAAAATAAGACTTAATTAGGAATGTCAAGCAGTCATACGATCAGTTGAGTTTTTTTCCAGTCCAATCTTTTTTAGGAATGTCAAGAAGTACATTTAAAAAAAAGATTAAAATGTAAAACAATGATGAAATATCAACTTATAGCATTTACAGATAATATCTTCAAGAACAATGGGTGATTAATATATATCTCTGTCCCAAATTCACCCATTATCATTTTTAACTTAATCATGTACGGAGTATTAAAGAGAAATATGTCAAATATCAGTATCAATAATTCGATGATCCATGCATATAATATAAAAGATATAATAGTAATAAAGAAATGCGTCAACATGAACATGAATTAGAGCATGGGGTGTCTCCACCACGACTACGTGTGACAAATGACTTTTTGTTTTAAAATGCTTAAACTTTACAACATACCCCTTAATTTCAGTTATATGTTTCTTATGGCATCATGAGCGCTGTCTCCTCTATTTGGCATGTCTCCTTTTTTAAAGACATTTACTTTTCATGTTCTATTGAGCACAAATGCTAAATGTTGTTAGCATGTTGTTAAGATATCGTTATAGCCGATTACTAAAATACCAACATCATATATGAAAATTAACAAGCTAACTGGATTTGATATGATATGATATAATAGGATATAACTTGTCGCGGTTAATTTGTTAATATGGGTTAAAGGCCTCATAAAATAGTTAAACAAAAAACAATGTCTTAATATATCTATTAAGTATTTTCTTAAGTATCGGCAAACATAAAAACATGCTTAACTAATTACAGTATATGAAACATTTGATAGGAGCATTTATTAAATTTTAAATAGCTTTTTTACAATAGATCATCTCTGGTATTTTTCCTGTTAAGCTATAGTATTAAACAAATGATTTTCATTGAAAACTAATGATTAAACAAATGATTTTCATTGAAAACTAATGATTACATGGCAAGTTGGCAACAACATCATTTATTGGACGTCTTCAATAGCCCAATTAATCCCGGACTTCGTAATTGGTCCATTGCATTCATTTTTGGGCTGAACCAAGCTTGCAATACCTGTAACTAAATAGTATAGACATTAACTTTCTGCAAGTACCAAAAATATACACACACAATTTTATTTTTCTTTCCAGCAAGTTTTAAAACTTATTAGTGATTAGTAAATAGTAACTCTTATGTTATACTGAAAATATAATTAAATCAACCAATGTATTTGTTTTAGGATATGGGGAACTTCTTTTTAATTTTGATTATTAGCTCGCTTGTAACATTTTGATTAGTATTAGCTCTTGTGGGTTCACAGAGAGTCGTGTCCTTTGTGTGGGGCTCATGTTGAAGACATTAATCATTTGTTATTGTAATGCCATTGGTCTTATTTGTTAACGGATAGTCATTTTGGTGGTTGGTAGTTTGAGTTATCCTGACCTCGATCACTGATTTTATGCACGATTGGAATGTCGGAATGCCATCTTTTATCCGTAAGATGTGGAAATTGATTGGTTCGTGTTCAACTTGGCAAATCTGGAAAGCAAGAAACGAAACAGCTTTTAACGCGAGATACCTATGTTGGTCCAAAGTTTTTGAGATTACCAAAAGCAAATCTTTTCAATGAAGATGTAACGCCTCACAATATCACGTCTGGGAGGTGAATCTATGGGATTTTCATTCCAACATCTAATTTCGTATTTATATTTTATGGTTTGATATCGAAATCTTTGTATTAGATATGTAATCAAGTGTGTTCAATAGGTAGTCGATTAGGATCTAAAGTTCTGTAATCTCTTTTCAACTATGTTGGAGTTTTTGTTATATGTTACATCTCTATTTTGCCAACCAAAATAAATAATATATATATATGTATATGTATATTAAAAAATAATAAAGAAAACAGAAAAATTGTATACAAACACTTACAATAATGATTATAAGTACTCCAACTACAAACCTAACTAGGTGGTAAAACTTGAAATTAAAAATGAATACAAAATGTTTTTTGTACAATTTAATTAGTTGATTAAATATAAGTAATTACTATGGACTATATGGAGTATTGCCAACAAGATCATCCTGCTTGGTTGACCAAAATAAGTAATTGCAGTATGAAGTTAGGAGAAGATCATAATTGTGTGCCCGTCACACTATTATATGTTTCCATAAAACCCTCCGTGTTTTGGGTAATTCCACAAAAGCCTTAAGTATTAGATATAGCCTTTCTATGTTGTATTTACTATTTCTTTCTAACAGTACAAGAAATATTAAACTGAAAAGCTAAACATATATTGACATTAACTAAAACATTTGAGCCATATAAAGCTTAAAATCAGTAATCTTCAAGTCTTAATTTATTCCTTAAGCTATGTTGGTTAGAATGTTAGTTAAAGCCACCATTAAATAACGCAAAACAATATCCGTCATTTCATCTTAAAAGAAATTGTAAGAGACCTGAATAGACCGTTGTCATCTGCCAAGACAGAAGTGGCAAACCAATAACAATGATACTTCTCGTGATTTCTCAAAGTTTAGATTGAAGTATACAAGACATTCAGCACCAAAGACTACACATACATGAATTCATCTTGCAACAATAAAAGTATTGTTAGACAAAGAAAAATAAGACTTTATTATATATAACTATATGCATACAACTTAAGTATACGATTAAACACAAAGGAAAACTTGGTACGAATGAAAGTTACAAAATCCAGTAATTACTTAATAGACAATGATATCGAATTTAATGTCTAATATTAAAAAACATACATAATTAAGGTGTCAGAAGTCAGTCCTTTATGGTTATGAACTATGCCCACTGTCATTTCTCACTAGGTAGCTCTAAATACGAGTGGTTCAACCAACTTTAATTTTGGGTACAACCATTTTGACCAAAAAAATAACTCAAATGTGATAGAATTATTTATTTCATAGCTTCAAAAGCATTATTGACAGGATACGTTAGGTTTCTAATAAAATAAAAAATTTAAAGACACTGGAAAGAAATGCTACATATATATAACAGTGAATAATCTTTTCAATTAATTTTCTTATTTAATTTAAATCATTATTTTAGGTACACTTAATTTTCATAAATATGTGATTGAAAATTATGGATATCTTTTTCGATTTCTGTAGTTATTGTGTCATATATCTATCTATTCTATATATATACACCAAAGAGAACAAATAGTTGCTTTATATTTTGTTAAATAGGCAAAAATACCATGTGAAAATCTCTCACAATTTAAAAATAAATAACTAATTAAATATTAAAGTTAAATAATATTTGAATATAATATTAATTAACTAAAGAATTAATAAATCCTACTCAAATACTAATTTAGAAAATAATATTAAATTGTTGAACCTATTAATATTAATATTAATATTTAATTTCTTAAAAATAATCATTGGATTTTCACGGGCCAAACTTTAAGAATTTAAAAATAATTAATTATATTAAAAATAGTAATTGAATTTTTTGATCAATTTTGTAGTTTCAAGTTATGACTATCTATTTTTTTTTAGTGATAAATAAACATTATATTATAAATATTGTATTATTTAAACATTATCTATACTATCTATAAAGAATGTCCATGTGTTGAATCTTAATTCTTAAAAACTAATCAAAATTACTAATTTACCCTCAATGTTAGTTTACCTATTTACGTCCTAATTAAGTAATCAATGACATAAATTTCAAGTGATCTATTTCTAAAATTAAGAGTGAATTATTTTTATATGTTAATGTTAATTGATTTTTAACTTTTATAATTTATAGATATTTTTTAAGTTACTATATACTTATATACATAATCCATCAATACAATTTGTGAATGTTCACTTAAGCAATTAAGGCATATAAACGAATTGTGATTACCATTATAAAACCCAATTGATTTTACTTATATAATGAGATTAAACACAACAAATACTCTGTTGCTTTGCACGGGTGCTCCGCTAGTATATATATATATCATATTATTTGGTCTTCTCAAATAATAGAAGTACCAAATAATCACAAGATAAGTGAATGATATAAATTATAAAACAAAATTAGTGAGACCTTTACTTAAATAGATTTACTGTTCTGTTTTTAGTTGTATTCGATGACAAAATTTAGCTCATCCCACAAAGTTATGTCGTTAGAACTTATTACTATTTAACTTAATATTTCATATACAGTAAGTCAAGTAATAACTACGGTATAAAGTTTGAAGCGTATTTCACAATTATTTTTAGTAGGAATTGGAGAATAAAACTCCGAAAAATGCAAATATTTTATGAGGTTGTGTTGAAGATATTTTACCGGGAAAATCATATTTACTTTCCCCTAAATAAGTTAAATATTGTTTTTTTAGAAAGTCAAATCTAAACCACGTATATCACACTTATATATATATATATATACATTCACACGTATATCTACACAAATTGCTAATCACAGAGCTTAAACTCAATCACTAAATTAATAGATTTCTCACATAGGGTTAGATTATAGGCCTATCATTTTGAGATATTATTTTTTCTATATATTCAACCATTCTAGTCATCTTATCACTAGGAATACATTTTAATAAACATACAAAATTATACTTTATACTCAAAATTGTTAATCGACAGTAAAAAGAAGAGAGGGTGACCTAGTTAATAACAAGTAAATTTTACACAAACGTATAAATTTTATACATACGGCAGTAAAAACAAAAAGGGTGAGCTTCTTATCCGCCGTTCTGTCTCAAAAGTAAACTTAAAAAGATAAAGAAAAATAAAAGGAAGAAGAAAAACCATATATGTCATCCGCCAATTTGAAAGCAGCAGCAGCAGCCTAGCAGGTGGAGAAACACAGTCATACTTCTCGTGATTTCTGTTCATTTAACTTCAAACCTTCATTCTCTCGTGCCGTAAATTACTAAACAACATCCTTATTTTTCTGTAATTTACCTTTTTTCTTTTATACATCATCAATCATAGTTCTTGTTCATCCCCAAAATTAGCTTTTTCAGGTAACCAAATTTCTCTATTTCCACCTACTTGTTATTCATGTATAAATGTAAATAATGATATGTTACATATACGTATAAATACGAATTTTGCAACTGATACTGATCCCATGGAATTTGTGAATTTTGCTTATTATTTTTCTTACTTTATAGTTTACTTTACACCGCGGATTGTATATGTTGCTAATTTTTTGTAGGGAAAGAGTATATACATATATGGTTGCTAGCTGTATCTGCTTATATAACAATATCAGAAGGATTTATTCTATTTTTCAAGTTTGATATTTATATATATATATATATATATGGATCAAGAGGGAAGCAAAAAAAAATTAGAGAATGAAGGAAGTAAATTTCAACCATTGATTTCATCGTAAATGAATTTTAAAATTCACAAAAAATTTCAAAATTTAACATTCATCACAAATGAATGTTAAAAACATTTATTTATAAAAAAATTAAGGGCTAAAATTTGCTTCCCTCCTTTCCCAAGATTTGAAACTTCCCTATATATATATATATATAGGTTGGGATCAAGAGGGAAGTAAAAAAATTAAAGAAGGAAACAAACAAATCTCAACCCTTAATTTCATCATAAATAATTTTAAATTTTAAAATTCATCACAAATGAACGTTAAAAACATTAATTTATGAAAAAATCAAGGGTTAAAATTTACTTCTCTCATTTTTTAAGATTTGAAGTTTCCCTATGGATTTTTTCCCTATATATATATATATATATATCTTAAGCTTTTATAAAGCATTTAGCTATAAGATTTAATGTTAAAAAATTAAAAGTCTGAAAATTACATTTATGTTCATTTCAATAATATAAAAATATAAAAATTAAAAATCAAATCAATTTATATTTAATTAATTTTTTTAATTTATATACCTTAATTATTTATATTTAAAATATAAAATAAATAATAATTAAAATATAATTATTGAGATGACATAGATTATAAATGAAATTAAAATAAAAGTTTACAATGATTATTACTAAAATGACTATTATTATTACAATTCTAATCATAACTGTCGCATTACAAAAACCCCGACTAATATATATAGAGAGGTACGTGAACAGACTAAATGTCAATAAACCAAAAGAACCAATTTAACCTTTATAATGAAAAGGTATTATAGTCATTTAAATTGTACTACGTATAAAGCTGCAACTTATATTTGGTCAACTAATAAACCCCGTTAATCACTTAATCTGTTACTACATGTCGTCCTCTAAAGTTCTAAGTTCTACCTAATTAATCAATTCCCAGAAAGTGAAACATTATCAAAATTAAAAAACAAAAGTCATGTACATAATACAGCGGTCGATAAGACCAGTGCCTATGGCACTTCCGTCTTCCGTTCTGCTCCTGCGTGACACGTCCGTCTTCAGTCTTGTCCATAGGTACGGCCCGTTCTGGGTCCCGTCCTGGGGCTAGCCGTTCTGGCTAGAACGGTTCAATCGTTCGTCTTCGTGCGTGCGTGTGTGTAACGGATAGTAGCAACGTGGATGTCAGTCCTCAGTTCTGAAGCATTAGGATAGACAGTGTTCAGTACTGGGTCAACCCTCTGTCCTCATGCTGATGTAACGCTGATGTGAAGGTCAGTCCTCAATCCTGAGAACGTCTCAATCCTGAAAACGTTACAATAGAAAATAGTCTAATGGTATTATCACGTTCTTTATTCTTGTTTTCAATAGAAACAATCCTTCCAAGCTATTCAAATAAATTAATTCATGGGAGTTTCCACCACAATAGTTTTAAATCTTCATTCTTAATATTTGACTTTCATCTACACTAGAATGGATCATTCATTTCTTCAGTTCTTCTTCTTTTTTTAATAGATTTTTAATATGATCACATCGATTAACACCAGATGGTTGTAAATGGGAAAAACCAATAAATTTGGTCAAATGTAGTGCCTACCAGATAGACATGCTACCTGTAACATCCTCCCAACGACCTAGTACATTTTGGTAAATTTAATACTTAATGTTACTTTATTTACTTGATTTATTTTACACGAAATGTTTAAATTGATTATTGTTAGGAATAATTAAATGAGAATTATGATATTTTTAGTTTTACATATGGATAAGTTTACGTATTAGAATTTATACCATCGTGTGCTAGATTAATGATAATAATACATCATAGTATATGTAAATAATCATATATAAATACCCAAATCTGGAAATCAGCCCATTATCATCTCATTTCTTCTTCTTCTTCATCTCACACTAAAACACACACTAAAACACCAAGAACACACACACACTTTCAATTAAAGCCCAAATCAAGTCCAAATCACCTTCAAATTTAGTTGTTTAGCTTGGAATTCAGTAAATAACAAGTTTACAACTCGTTCCTGTGGATTTAATCGAGTTAAATGTAAGTTTTAATTCGTTTTTGGGTTTTTACTAAAAATAGAAAATTAGTTGATTATTAGTTGATTATGTGTTCATATGTTAAATTGAAGTGTTTCAGATGTTTGTTCATGTGTTTATGATGTGTTGAAGTGTTTGTTTGGTAAAAACAGCTTAGAATCGATTTTTGGTGAGTTTTTTTGGTGAAAACCGAACTGTTTCTGCCCAGTTCGCAGGATGAACTGGTTTAGCGATATTGCAATATCGCCCTCCAATATCGCTACCCAATATCGCGAGTAATATCGCTATGCAATGTCGCTAGTGGCGATATTGCAATGTCGCTAGTGGCGATATTGCAATGTCGCTAGGGTGCTGATTTTGAAAATGCATAAGTGTTACTAAGTTTTGTGAAAATCTTACTAAAAATTAGATTTTGATGAAATTCGCATGGTCACTCGGAATCGATCAATTAATCAAGACTATGTACCATAGCCCTGTAAGTTTTTTTGGCCTTTCGGGGTCGTCTTGGGCTTCAAAATGGCATTTTTCAGTTTTTTAAATGACGTTCCGGGATTTTCGAGTTTCGTTCCAGATTGAACTCTTATTTCCTTAGACTTCAGGGAATTACCGGCTTGTAAGAACGTGTTATTATGATGATTTAAACTTGATAAATGTTTATTATCTGGATAAAATACATTGAAATATGTATACGATTTCAAGGTGAGTTACTAACTCATTATCTGTTGTATTCTCAGATCAGACAAAGACTCAGTAATATTAGAATTCTGAGAGGCGGACAGTAGCAGAAAGGTGAGTGGATCTGCAACTCATAATTTGAGTTAGTTGTAATGGTGTGATTACAACAAGTAACGTAAACCTTGATTGACTATTTAGTCTGAGTTACGATTGAATATATCTGCTTGTTATGCATATGTGGCCTTCGGGCATCTGTGTTATTCAGAGGTCAATTGCGATTGGACTTGGCTACTACTGTGTTTAACACACGTTCCAGATACATGTGTTGTCGCTGGAAAGTGTGTTGTGGTGTTGTAGTGCCAAGTTATCGGCCTATTCTGTATGGGCCTTTACAGATTGTGGTAAGTGTTACTGTGGGCCACCGCGGCTGTAGGGTTCCTCAGTAACCGCCGATCCTCTTGAGTTTATGTGTTTACTGTGCTTAGTGTAAACAGATTATTAGGCTAAGTTGAATTGTTAGTTGTACATTCATTCACTTAGCTTTGTGCTAATTCCACCATTTCCCTTCCTGAAGGTTATGCATGTCTTTTGTGGGTTGGGCAGGAAGATGGTTTTGAAGAATGTTTGACACGTGCCATCACTCTGATATGTTTATGAATGTTTTGTAAATTAAAGCTAATGTGGATTTTGTATAACAATTATATGTTTTGTTTCAGCAACATTTTAATATTGTAAACTCGCGAAAAATCTATGGTCATTTTGTAAGATAAGTTATAATATTATCATTTATCCATCGCTTCCGAGTCAAATTACTATTTTAACCCTGAGGTAATTTAAGGGGTGTTATACTACCGTCCTCCAAGCGTACACTCTCCATGTTATTCACATAAGGCTTAATAATCATCATACAATCATTCTTGCATCAAGTAATGCGTCCAACAAATTTTCAAATTTGAATACTAGGCTGATAAAGATGATAATGTTAAAAGACCAAAATAAATAGAACAAACGTTACTACGTTAGTTGAATGTCATTGTTTCACTACTAGAAAAATACAAATAGAATCCTCCTAATATAATCCGATTTTACAAAAAGTCGGATTCTAATACCAAAACAATAAATGGAACTCGGTTATATATTTATGTACAAACTAATAGAACTTGATTATTTGGTTGAAACCGCAATCTATATAAAAATACATAATAAAACACAGTTATAGTAATAAAAACTGGGTTCTATCAGAAGCAAGCATACTGGTTTATTATACAAAAACCGTGTTCTATTATTCAACACAATAAAATCCACTTTCATTTTAAAAACCGGGTTCATTTAACTTTCAAAAAAATTCCCCAAAATCAAGCGCGAAACAGGTTCCCCCTTCTTTTTGAAACAAATAGAATCCGGGTTCAACCAACAAATATATATTCTACACCCTTCTCCATCTTTCTGGAGAACCCATTTTGAAATTGGAAGAGACATACACAAACTAGCAAACACAAAACAACTCCATTTTACAATTGTTATACTCAACTCCGGTCTTCTTCAAAGGTACATATATATATTTTGTTATTTTGTATAATGTTTTTCTGCTTAGATCTATGCTAACCATTTTATATATGTTTAGATTTATAACGTTGGAGATAAGATATGTGGAGGCTTGGGATGCGACGACGAAAAAGAAAAATATAATCTAGTGAAGAAGAGAAAGATTCGTTTGAAGCCGATGGTAGTACAAGCTGTCCATAACATTCGGTTGCGGTGAGAATAAGAAGATTAGTTCAAAACTAGAAGGTTCCAACTAGCAAGTGGCTTTTCACTTTTGTCTTTTTCTTTTAGAAATGGATCGTTTGTAATGGTGAATAAATGAAATTTGAGATCATAGTTTTATTGTTTTTTCTTCATCTTCTATGTCGTTCCACACAACACATCTATTATTTCTTCATATTATTGTGTTTGCAAGCAAACTGCTTTTGTGTATATGTTTTCCCAGATTTAAACAAGAAGACATGTACTATTGAGAAAATATTTATTCAATAATGCAAATGTGACAATCTCCTATACCAAACAACTGGATTCTATTTGCTCTAATACGCTTTGGACAAAACAAATATAATACGGTTCCAAACATAAAAACGGGTACTATTCAGCAAATAGAAGCCAGTTATTTAACCGTATTCTATGTAACTTCAAATAGACTCCCCTCATTATAGAATCCAGTTCAATAACCGAGTTTTATTTCACTTTTAACCGGAGTCTATTTACACTTTTCTAGTAGTGTTTGTACTGTATTTGATGGTCCATTATTTTTTCGATTCTAGAAATTTCATCACAAATTGCTTATCCATAATAGTATATTTATGTAACCACCACATAGTTTCGGAAGGTATAGTGACAATTAACTCAATTTGCATGATTGTAGATTTTGGAGGTTTATGATATATTTTTCTTACAAATATGATATATGATATATGATATTCGTTAGGATTGTGTCTTGCAATAGGTTTCCGAAGATATTGTTTACAAATGGTGCTTGTATTATTATTTAGAGATAAGGTCATTGCTCTTCTTCTAAAATTCGAATAAACTAATTGCTGGGGAAACAAGCGGTCTACTCTAGAAATGGGTTAATATACACTCGTAAAGGCTGATAGTGTCATAAGTCTATCAACATGGGGGCTTTTTACGGTACTGGTGAAATCGTTGAATTGGAAGAATCTAGTTAACTTCATTAGCGGTTCGATGTAGAAGATGAAATCAGCCGACTTTTCGAGTCAATTAGGATTACTGCAAAGACCAAGGGGTTACCCCAAGTTGTTGAAGATAAAGATAAGAATTAATCCATGAAAAGACCAAAGAGTGTTGGCTCGTATGAATCATCACAAACTGGAATTTCAGAACCCGTTAACTTAAAGCAGGCACTGACAGGATTAAGAATCTCGCATGCATCAGAAATGGCAGCTATAAAGAGATCATCAAAACAAGCACGGTTTTCAGTAGGATTGGAACGTGGACCGGTCAAAAGGTCACAGGTACAGCAACTGAGGAGGTTAATGATAATATAAGTCATCAATAGGTTTCAGATATAGTAGAAGTATCTAATATTCCAGAAAAATCATCAGTGACAGAATTGGTGTAGAGCAGAAACCTTAAATTGAAACTTTCTTTGTTACCCATCCGTTCTAGAAAGAAACTTCCAGTTGTAGACAAAAATCCAACCTTCCTCGGTTGATAGTAAACCAGATTTAGTTGTTAGTAAAAGAAAATTGCTAGTTTATCTTTGTTGTACAACATAAATAAATAAAAATATCAGTACTAGATTGGGATATGTATAATGTACATGATGTTATTCATATAATCTATAACACGAAAGCTGATCAAGAAAGTGATCATCTTCTATATATGTACTATTAACATATTACGAGTATTTAATTATGGTATTCATGAGCACAAATGTTTCCAACTTATTTCATGTGTTACAATCTATTTTACAGCACACTATAAATATCATATAAATACTATGAGTACTTATTCTTTTTTTCTGATCCCATCGAGAATTATGTTGGTTTATGGGTGCTTTGAAAATACTTTTACTTCTCGATGAGCTTTTTCTTGGCCTAAAATGTGGCTCCTCAACCTTCTTGATGTATATTATTGTGTTGTATCAATTTATATATGTTCATGGATGTGATAACATGATTAGAGTTTGTTTTATAAAGCATATACAGGTAACAGGACAGACGATGGTTCGAGAATGGTGGAGAACTGATATATGAAATGAAAGCATCTTATGGGCCTTTTGGGCTTGCTTTATGGGCTATTTGTACATCTGAAATAAATGAAACTGGTACGGGCACAAATTCATTTAAGGTGCATAGTTTTGCCTTGGGGTGTCTTTGTTTAGGTACTGTTTTAGGAACGCCCATAAGTTTAATAGTGAAAGGGATGTTTAGTTGATATTTGAAAGTTAAAGACTGAAAACTAAAACATTACTTTTAAACCCCATTTAAACGACGGGTTTGTTGTTTACATGACAAGTGGAGCCCAAACATCCTTTTCTTTATCTCTATCATCTTATCTTTTATTTTTAATAATTTATAATTTATATCATAATAATTTAATTAAAAATTAATTCTTTATATTAAAATATGTATTTCTTTATTATTTACCTTTCTATTACCTCAATACGCATTATCAAATTCGTCTAAAAAACAAACGCACCCTTGTAGGTAAGCCAATATGAGAAAACTTGATCACTGCAAGTTTTTTAATTTTAAACTTTATCTTCTATGTCACTAGTTTAAACTCCACATAAGAGAGGTATGTTTAGTTACGGAAATCTTTTTAAAAAAATTAAAAAATATGTTCACATTAATATTTTTTACAAAGAAAAAAAGAAGAAAGCTCAGTTATCTCTTTTATAACTACACATACGAAATCGATAATTATTGATTTTCTATTTTTTCTATTTTAAAAAATAAAAATTAAATATCTGACATTTGAACGTGTTTTTTATTTTATTTTATTTTACAGGTAGTCTAAGACTATAAAGACACGACAAACTTTTTAGATATTTAGAAAATGAAATTATTATGGATGTGTGAATATCTGAAAGAGAGATAAGTTACTGTAAAATAGACTTGATGAAAATCTACGTTACCAAATGTGAAATCATGAAACATTTGACATATTGCTACCCGCCTATTTTTGAAAAATATTCTCAAGATTGAGCAAACTTTAGAGTAGTTTTGTAAGTAGATGAACCCTTTTTTGTCCACTCTTTAAAAAGCTTACACATTCCCACACCACGTCTTTTCTTTTCTCAAACAATATAAAATTTAAATCAAATACCACTTTTATAAAGCCAAAATCTCTTCAATTTTGTAAAAAAAATATGTATAAATTATCAATATTTCATATAAAAAAGAATAATAAGTACTACGAGTAAAACTTATGCCGTTTTTGTATTTAGGAAAGCTTAGATTCAAGTTCACAAAACTCAAGTACTTCTTAACTTTTAAATGTATAATAAACCGACACCGTTTTATTTGTGTAAATATTCAAGTTACAATTGTAAAGTTCGCGCCATATCTTCATTAACAAATAAAAAGAATAGTAATAGTAATGATTTGGTCTCTCCTTTTGTTGTATTATATTGGTATGGTGAGTTGGGCATTTTGTACTTTCCACCTCATTTCAACACCTTTTTTGAAAAAAAAGAAAAAGCTTATAGAGTTCGACTTCATTTTTAACCCAACATAGAGTGAGACCTAACATCTTTAATACAAGCGAAATAGAACCATTATTTCTAACAAACAAAAGAGTATTTATCAATTGTTGCGAAAATGGCATGTTTATCTACACCTTTGGATCAACAACAGCAACAATCATCGAAAAAGATGATTCGAATGAAGAGCTCTGGACTAACCACTTGTAATGCAATCCCGTTGATCGATTGTGATGATGAGTTGTCAAGATCGGCCTTGTTTGCTTTTCGGGCTAAAGAAGAAGAGATCACAAAGAAGAAAATGGAAGTTAAGGAGAGAGTTCAAGCTCAATTAAGCCGTGTTGAACAAGAAACTAAAAAGCTTGCTGAAATTCGCAATGTAAGTATTTGTTTAAAATTTATAATGTCGCATTGAAAACCTTGAAAGATAAGATATTTTCAGTTGCTCAATATATATTGGCTCTCTCTATTTTACCAAATTATAGTACTTTTATTATTTTTATTACTTGAATTAGCTTGATCATATTTATTTTCATTGAAAATTCCAAAACGATATTTGATAATTTTATTAAGTCATTATAGAGAATTCAAACTATAAGCATTTTCTTTATAGCAAACGTCCAATTTGTTGTATGACTTATTTAGTATTAGTATATTGTTCGAGTAATTCGGCGAAAACAATCAATTTATTTTTTATTTCTATTACATGTAACTTGTCATTTTGAAATTGTGATATATTTTATAACAATAATAAATATGCAATTAATTATATTTGAAATAAAAACTTTCTTAAGTCAAAGTAAGTTTTATTTTGAGTTTAAAAAATGTAAATGGGTAATTTTAATTTTCATTTAATACTCAACAGATATACTTTATTAATAGTATTAGACACGTGAAAATTTTCTTTCTTTTTTGTTTTCTTTGTAATTACAAATACTTTTTGCAATATATATATATATATAAATATATAAATTTTGGAACAAATGTGATTATAGGATCTTGAAGCATTAGAGGATCCAAAGTGGAAAGAAGGGTTAACGGTAAGAAAGAAGGTTGACTTGGTCAATAAAGAGCTAAAGTCGTTGGGACAAAATTGCCTAAAGAAGGTGTGACATTATCATTTTTCATTTTCTTTTAATTTAATTGTTAGTTATTGTTATTATTAGAGTGAATTACGTGGATCGTCTTTGTAGTTTGTAAGAAATAATACCGATCATCCTTTTATTTTTAAAATTACACGGATCGTCCTTGTGGTTTGCAAGATCGCACGCCCATGGTCCTTTTGCTACATATACAGAGAACCATGAGCGTACGATCTTGCAAACCACAAGGACCGTGGACGTGCGATCTTGCAAACCACAAGGACTATGGATGTGCGATTTTCCAAACTACAAGGACGATCCGTGTAATTTTGAAAATAAAAGGACTATCAGTGTTATTTCTTGCAAACCACGAGGATGATCCATGTAATTTACTCTTATTATTATTATATTATTAGTTACATTTCTCTTTTTATAAATAGTAATAACATGCACAGTAAAAACAAAGTAGATACAAAATCATTGATCTATATTGTTTTAAAGGAAAATGTAGGATGTAAATCATTTCTAATTGAATTAAGTCTGATTGAGATGCTTTTAAGTGCAAAATAATTTGATGGATTATGTTAGTGTTATAAAATGAGAAAAAATTACTAAAGTGAATAAAGTGAGAGAATGTCAATCTATTAAAATCACTAAACCCAACTTATATATTGATAATCAAAATGAACTAAATTATGGTTCGGCTTTGATACCAAAAATCCAACCAAAAAGCGGGAATTAAGTTAAATTTTATTTATTTTTCTTACTTATTATACATTTTTACTTAATGATATATCATGCTATAATTTGTAGGAAAAAGAGTATAGAGAAGCTATTGAGGCATTCAACGAGAAGAACAAGGAGAAAGTTCAACTAGTTACTAAGTTAATGGAGGTACTCATTTATAAGGGTGTGTTTGGTATCATGTTTTTTTTGGAGATTACGTATGATCGAGATTTTAATTTTTCTGAAGCTTAAATTTTTCTAAAAAATAATATATTTGACAAACAAAAATAAGAAGGAATTATTGAAAATAAAATTTCCAATTTTTTTAAATTAATAATTTTTTAAGTAGTTTTTAGAATTCTTTAGGAGATTCTTCAGCTTCAACTCTCAGCTTCAGTTAGTTGTTGCCCAACACAGTCTGAATATTTATGTTTCTAAGATAATTAATATAGAATTATGTTCATGATTAACAAACTATATTTATTGTAAACTGATCAGCTGGTTAACGAAAGTGAAATGGTGAGAACCAAGAAACTTGAAGAGCTAAGCAAAAAGATGGAGATATTTACCAACACATAATAATTTATTCATCTATGATATTTAAGATTTCTGAATGATTAATTGTAAATAGACGAAATTTAAGGAAGAGAGTGAAAGTATTTTGTCCATTTGATTTTAGTTGTTATAGCTGCTTATGTAAAACAAATCATTAATGTGTCTCGTGTGTATTATTTATCTGATGATTTTAGTAGTTCTGGTTTTAATGTTGTGATGTTTTATAATTTTCGCGATATTAAGAATTATGCATGAAAAATGTATAAAACAAAACTTCTACATCAAGTTTACATTGTTTACGACTTGTTAAGATTTTTTTGACGATATAAAAATCTTTATAAAGGCTGTTCGATAAATAAAAAAAATGTAAACATCTGAATACAAGTGTTTCACCATTTTTTGACGTGACATAATTATCTCATTGCATGAATACAACATTGAGTTACAAACGACTCAAATATATAATAATACTATAAAAGATCTACAAGAGTTCCCGACACAAAGACTTTTCACCCATAATAACTTAAACAAATAAATCGCAATAAATAAAAAAATTAAAATAGATGTACCAAAATAAAAGGGAAAGAAATTTTGTTTAGTACATAAACTAGCATATCAAATTCATTTTCACATCATGTACCGAATACAATGTCGACTAATGAACTCATTGACTAATTATGCTCGCCAAGGTTTGTATAGTCATAATAAGAGAATGTAGGAAAGATCCAAAGTCCAAATATCTTGACCACGGCATAATGTTGTATTTGAGGACACAAAAGAACCTTTCATGTTCAACTATAGTACACGACAAGTGACTTTTTATTTGTATTAAAATAGATAATTGAAATTTACTTGCAATAATTTATATAAGATATTTATTAACGAAAGCATTAAGGGCTGTCATTAAAAAATTGTTACATACATTAAGCTATTGTACATTGAGAGTTTATCATTATTAATCTTCTTGTATATTTATGTACAGAAATTTACGAAATTGTGTAATTGGCTTTTAATTCTCACTTGTGTAGACTCAGTTGTAAATACATTCATATGGGGAAAGCTTCGGTTTAAAAGTATCAAATATCTATTACTATCGGGGTAATATTTTATAAAATTAGTCGTGATTATTGATCCTTATGATGGTACATGGTGCAATGTACAACATACAAATTGTGATTAAGTTTGTAATCCTTTTACATTTATATCCTTAATAATTCGTTTTGGTTGTATCGACTTTAATTATTGATACTCAAACTACGATTAAAATGATCTTAAAAGTTCATAACTAAATTTGTTAAACAATCGTAATAAAGCATTTTTGCAACAACTTTAAACAACCAAGAAATATCCTTGCTTTATGGTCGAAGACTTTGTTGAAGTATGTGATCATTCTTCATGAGTGCAAAAGATGTGAATGACATAATAACCACTTTCTTAGGCAGTAACATATATATTACATGCACATAGGCATGAAACAGGGGCAAGTCACTATAAACATGACAATGCTACATGAACATAAAGAGAAATATACAAATTAGGGTACCCCTAGACACGTGTTAACCTTTTACCTAGAATTTTGGGTGTCGATTATGTATTAAAAGTTTAAAACCATCTTAAATATAACACCAAGTTTTTTCGTCTTTCTTTTTTGGAACATCAAAAACCAAATAAGAAGAAGTACTGACATTGTCATCACCTCAACCTTGAAATTAAAAATTATTAATATGACCAAAACATTTACAATATAATACCAAGTAGTAGTCTCGACATTTTTGCTCTATTTTTCATACTAGTATTTCTATCATTTCAAGATTTAGTACATCATATGACACAATTTGTTTATGATATTGTTGTATCTTAATAAGTTTCTAACGGCAACTCTAAAAGTTATATATAATTAACAACATATGATTTATACGTGTATACGTACATTGGCTTCACGTAGGCAATCAAATTGAATGAGGAACATAAACTGTCATAAAAATTCAGTCCTAGATATCCAAAAAAGACCAAACCAAATTGTTACGACAACTTTGCATTTTTTTAACATTTTATCTTTCACGCCTATGTATTTATTAATGCTGCAACTGTTTTTCATTTGGGGTGTCTCTGTTTTTTATTCATATACGTTATCAAATGAGTACTTAAATACATGAAACTTATCAAATTGTTTTTTAGTGTTAAAATATTTAGTGGCATGGTAATTAATTCAGTGGCCTACACGAGATTCCCATTTAAAAATCTAATGTAATGTAAAGCATGCTATTGATTACCTTCTTTTTTAACTCTTTATTATGTAACCATGCAATGCCTATTTGTACTTTAATGCATCTTTATATCAACTTCTATCTCATTATTTCATTAATGTACGGGTCATTTATGTTAGATGACATCCATTAAGGCACACACTCATGATATCAATAAATGTCACTCATTCTATTTCGAAATTACGCCCAATAAATATAAGACAAATTAAATAGTTACAATGGAACACTCATACAAATGTGTTATTACTACTTTTCTCTAATAGTTAATTAGATAGATGTCTACTTTAATAATTTAAATTGTATATACATTTTTTCAGAAATACATTTTTCAACTATACGTAAGTAAATGTTGAACTCAAATATATCAAAAATAAAAAATATGAAAATGGAGACTATTTAAGTCAAACTCGGATATACTAACCGAGAAGTCGAGTTGAAAGTAGAACTTTAAGCAAATTAAGATAAGGAATATAGAAAACGCTATCCAATTGAGAAATTTGGTAACCTTTTTCTTAAATGAATATATTTTTTAACAAGTTAAAAGAAAAATTTGAACACTTATCTTATCATGAAGAGAATCTAAATTAGCGACGATGACAGATCTAAGAATCAAAATAGGATACATAATGCAGTCGTGTTTGGTGAGACAATTTCTATAACTATACAAGTTATGCGTTAGCAACTACTTATATTACAAAACCGTTATCTATATCTTTTTTATGCATTTCATGCCCTTCATCAAGTTCAAACATCTAAAAAATACGGAGTAAACAAATGGCATTAAATTTGTGATAGGGTACGTGGTATGCATCTTCAAACAATACAAAGTACCCATTACCATTGAAATGACCTCATTGGACAATAGTTGTTAAGATTGGATTATATCATATACATGATCAATAGTTGTAACATGCTTGTTATAAACCACAAAAGTTGATATATCTAATTTCATAGTTTGATTTAAATGTCTCAAAACCATGAGCATTTAATTTCAGCAATACAAAAGGTAAAAAGGGTCATAACATGAGCATATATGTTTCATAGATAAACTTGTAACTGAAGCCAATTCATTTTGAACTGAGATATGATTCTCCACACCCCCTCTTACCTTTCTTAGTCTCACTCTAACCACCAAATAACAATCTTTTTGAAAAATAGCATGCAAAGTCTCAAAAGTAAAAGAAATTAAACCCCTTTCAGAGATTCGAAAAGTTCAACCCAAACTGAGTAATTTTGATATAAAGACTTTTTTATTAATTGCCTATTAATTTGTTTTTGATGATTTTTCAAGCTAGCCGAACGATTAATATTGATGATCTCTTTTAGTTATTTCAAAGAACAAATAGAGTTCATTGTACCATGTACCGGAGTGTTCTTTCATTATATGTAGCTCATTTATATAGCTTTTAACTATGCACAAATTATTATTTTTGTGAATATTGCGTTTATTTAATCAATTAATTGGATGTTAACTCAAACTATCAAAATAACAACTCTACATTTTTTAGATTAGAGTAGCTATCAAAGAACACCTAGAAGTTAGAACCCAAACTAACCTAAATGTCCGAGGACAGCAAATAGACGTTAATAAATCAAAATAAACCTACGATCTTAGTGTCAAGGTTACTAAAAAACTATTTTTAGTTAATAAACAATATAAAACATGTTGCTTTCTTGACCCTTTCACATTAATTATAATTCTACTTATTTGATTGGTAACATAATAAAAAAAGAAGTCTTCTAAGACTAAGTAAAACATATCAAACCCAAAACAAAAACAGCGCAAAAACACAAAATTGAATCAATCCTTCTCGATAACAATGTACAACTTTTATTGCATGAAATGCGACATTTCGTAACATTATCGGACTAAAAAATGATTTTTTTATATAAAACAATTGGACAAAAATTCACATGAAAATGAGATGAAATCTACAAAAGAGGATCATTATGAAACTTAGCTTTTGGTAGCATAAACTAACAATGAGAATCCTTTTTTCTGATCATCACTCTTCACAATCTTCTCTTCCAACCACAACCTACTATCCAACCCACTTCTTGTTCTAAACATGAACACTGCATGACCCGACCCGGATCCAGATCCTGAACCCGACCCGGTCCCGGTATCCGTATTAAAAAACCAGTCATGAACATCCCACATCAAATCCACCAATAACCCATCCAAAAAAATTGTTTGATTCCCTCTAAAATTCCATTGTAACCTCTTGACCCGAATCACGACCCGTTTATCTATATACACCAATAAAACCGGGTACTTCAACCCGTCGTTTTCTCCGGTACACCGGATAACAATGTCATGCCAACTTCCGGTATCGGAAAATTGAGCCTTTGTGGCGTAAAGGGTATTGCCGGAAAAGTGTTCTTTCCGGGAAAGCAAACAACTTTTTCCGATCTGTTGATGGGTTTTCAATTTCTTGACTGCGGATTCTTCCGACATGTCTCCGATCAACAACCCCAGTTCGGAATCAACCATGATTAAAACATAGTACCCTTCAACAGGTTCTGCGCCGGCGCCGTACTGAGCCGATGAAAGATCATAATAAATTTCGAATTTTGAATCATGTGTTTCGAAAAATTTCGTTCCTTTTTTCTTTCGAAAGAGTCTTGAATGTGTGTTTAAACGGAAAGCAGTTGTGGGGTCATCGCCGGAGTTGATTTGAAGGCCTTGTGTGGTGGCGTTACGGTACCATGTAACGGTGATGTAGTGGTGGGTCCCGGTGGTTAAGGTGGTTTTATATAAACATGAAACGGCAGTTTGTGTAGATGGGGTTAAATTTGGAGTAATTATACATGATGAAGAAGATGTTGTTGTGTAATTTGAACATGATGCTGATTCGGAGACTTGCACGGCGTATTGACTGTAACATGAAATTAAATCCATCATGTTTTTGTTTTTGTGAGTTTCTTTGTAGGTGTTTTATTGATTTGGTTAAGGAACTAAAGTGGGAAAATGCGTAGGAAGAAGAGGTGTTAACTGAATATGAATGTGAATGTGATTCTCTGTCGCACTCTCGTACAAATTTTTATTTGTAGCTAATGAAAAACAAGAAGAAGTGTCTTTTTCTGAATTTTCGATTTTTTAAAGTATTATTGCTTGTTTATGTGAGATTTTGTGATTTAATAATGCAACTAAAATTTTATAGTTGGATTATAATTGATTGGTATATAAGTCATAATAATAATAATAATAGGACAAATTGGATCTTTGGTTGTATATATCATTTATGTTGTAGAAAAGATATTTAATAATATCTTTAAGACTAATTTAGCTACTAACATTCCATAATGAATCATCGTAAATACGTTACATGTGTCAAGCGAGATTTTGAACTTAAAACGTTTGGTGTATTCATTATAGTAATGATTTGATAGTCTAAAAACGTTTCAACTTGATTTTATCATTTGGTTACTAATTAACCTATATCCGGCAAATCATGTTATCAACGCTAACTTTGTTATTGTCGTCTTGTGCTAATATAGCAAGCAACATGAATAGCTGACCTTACTTAAGTTAGTAGTTACATATCATGATCTTATTAAATACGATCATTTTTTATATTTTTTGTATGCAAGTCGATTCCTAAAGAACGATCATTTAGTACGTATATATGTATGCAAGTTGTATAGTGGAAAAATAAGAATAATGATCAATAATGATAACATTAAATGAAAGTTTGATTTTGGAGTATTAATTCATTGTTGAATGAATTAGTAGGACTACATTAATGAGTTGATAGCAAAGTTTCATCTTTTAAGCATAATTTTTCAACTATAAAGGGTAAAATCAACCTATCAAACAAATTAAATGATATTTATTAGTTGGTACTTGGCATCTCTTGTATCGTTCTTGTGTGTAAAACTTGGTACATTTTAACAGTAATGTGACATGAATTGTCGTTCGATTGTCCTCTTTCAGTGTTATGCTTGTTTATTGTGTAATAAATTGTTACAAATATGCTAATCGACAAAAGTCCTAGTTTTATGGCCTATGAATTCTAGCAAAACGTTAACAAAGTAACCCCAAAAAAGAATGCTGTGTGAAAAACAATGTTCGGACCAATAATTATTCTGGTAAATGCGGTTTAATGATCAACCCAAGTAAATTATGTTTACATAGAATCAATTAAATCTAACCTGTTTACTTTGTTGCCTTGGGTCCCATTAGTAAATATAAGGATTAATTAAACAAATTGCAAGTTAAAATTTCAAACTACACTTTTTGACAAAAGTTCGAATGGTTTGAAAACATAGTCAAATATTTGAAACTAATTACACGGTTGTGTATTGTGTTACTTGCCATAATGATCAAGTACTTTATCATCTCATTAAGTTGGAGCTTTTGGGTTTAAGTTCATTATTAGAGCTTTTGCATGTGGTTTAACAAATGTAAAACTATACAATGTCATTGAAAATTATGTTCCATAAGTTTAATTACTAATGTACTTTCAAATTCAGATCCATAAGTTTTGTGGTTTTATATAATGGAAAAGATGATGAGGTGTTGTATGAAGTGAGAGTTGGTCCCCAAGAAATTAAAACCAAACTGTTGACCCACCAACTCCTACACCTATGATTAAAAGCATAGGAATAATGTGACTTTCATGCACTTTATTTACCTCATCTCATTAACTCTTTTTATCCATTAAGATTAGGTTTATGCTCCATACTTCATCACAATTTATGTACTCCAATATATATGGTATCCAAATGATATTTCTTGAGACTTCTCTAAATAGTTGAGACTTTCTTTTGTTAATATGAAGATCATAGATTAAAGTCTCAAGCTTTGAGTTTAAAACATAATAAACTATTACATGAATATGGGTATGGTTATATTCGACAAAAGTGATTGAAAGCTTATGTACATGTTTTAGAAATCGTTGTGTTGTAAAAAAGTTACAAGTACCTTATATTTCTGACCGTTTCACTTGCCTTTTTAACTATAAAATTCATTACCTTCGAAAAGTTAAGAGGTAAATCATAAAGATGCTAAGTTTAAAAGTATAATAATTTTTTAATCCAGAAACTGAAGTTGATTAAAATGATTGCTATTGTTATTTATTTAGCTGCACATGCAAGTAAAGCCTTTGTTGCAAATAGTTTAATTCTTTTGATTATGATATGTGTAGCATCATTTAATTCATGCATGAACTGTTTTGACACCTATTCATTTTTTAATTCTTTATGTAAACTGTTAAAAGCTGTATAAGGAAACTCCTTTTGTATTAAAACCAGATATTGTTGGCTTTCCTGGACCCATCATTGATTTATTTCCTATGTGTATCGTATGTATCACTTTAGTTTTTGTAAATTAATAAATTATGATAAATATTTAGTTGAAAATGTATTATAATTTTACTGAAAGATTATTAATTATTTTTCTGTTTAGTCAACTTATATATAAATAGATTTTGAAGAGGCATAATAGATCAAATGATTCTTAAATGCTATGACTTGTATTTATATAGTTTACTAATGCCTTAATTACATAATTAGATTCCTTTAAGCTCGAACTATATCGTAAAACCATTATCTAGTGTAGACTAACAAAATAAAATAAAGATTAGGTGAGTTTAATCAGTTTTATTACTGATCAAATGTTTAAGGTGTCACTTTTTGTGTACACAATAAAATGTGAAAGAATATTGTATTCTTTATGTAGCTTGTAAAAAAATGTGATATCATTTATGAAATTGTACTTAAATACAGTTAAACTAATTATTGAATAGTAGTAGCCTTTTATTTAAGTGGACATAGAGATGAAATGGGCATGGACCCCTGGATGGTCTGGTTTTTAGAGCATGTTCCTCCATTATGTTGTGCCCAACTACTTGATTGTATTCTAATCAATATTTTTGTGATTGGGGGTCCGATTGGGTTCCTTTGGGCTCCAACCCATGGTTGACAGTCGGGTTTAACATGGTTCCATTGTGTTTTACCGTGGTTTACCATGGTTTGACCATTTTAAGTCACCCCAACAGACCAAATGTATTTATGATCAAAATTATATTAATGTTGGTGCAACTACTACATGAAATCTAGCTCATAATGTTTTTTATTCTCAACACTTCATCTATATCTTAACTTATGTGTTTATTCTCAACAATCTATCTAATCTACATAAAGATTAAAATACTTAGTTGTTAGATCTAAACTCAAGACTTTTCGGTTTTTTGAATAGATCATAATCACATAATAGCTTAAACTAGAGTAAAGATACCCGTTATGGAGATGATCCAAAGTAAGACTTAAAGGATCGAAGCAAATATTTTGTAACTTGTTTATGTCGGCATATATGCAAGAATAAGACGGGTAAGGCCTACACGAATTGATTCAATCCAGTGGTCTGGCATATGATGGTTCGTCCAATTACAGTACTAGTCAGTTTTCACATAAGCCATATGCAAGTCAACTGTGGATAGATTGTCATTTTCTGACATGTTAGCAATTCAAGTGCTTAATGGCCTAATCAACTTCTGACCCTTTTGACCTGGTAATGTTTCATCACCTATACTTGGGTCAACATAAACCGAATCCTGAAATATCTTACATGCATCGTAATATTATACCATACAAGTTACTTCGCATAAAAAAGTTTTCGTGTGTCTGATAGAGCAATTTCCATTAACCACAGCAATCAAACTCATGAAAAGACGCTAACTTAAGTCAAATAACGTTTATTCTTCATCCTTTAATCAAGATAACGAGGGTGTTGACTTCCTTTACTTTATGACTTTATTAATTTATTGAAAGTTAAGAAGTCAAATAAACTCATTTCCTGTCTTTAATCCTTGTCAACTTGAGCTTTTGAGGTTCCATAAGTTAAAGTTGATAAGCTCGTAAACCGTCAAAAATGAGCTTACTCATTTTTTAAATTTTCAACAAGCTCAATCAAAAATATTAAGAACATTTTGTTTGATCTGCTTGGTTGCAATATACACCCGTTAAGATTTTTTTGACTATGTTAAAAGCATAAAAGATCCCTAAAGCAATACTTAATGAAGTTTTGCTTTAGTCAAGATATAATTAACAAATATCTGCATGATTGTTGTTGCTTCCAGGAAGTTATTAGCAGACAATTTGTGATTAAAAAGGAAAATATATCCAAATCAAGCATAAAAGTAAGCTTAGAAAGAGACTTTTATATTCTCTATCCCTTGTAATGCAGGCTGGAACCATTATTATGTGTCATCTACAGATCCTTGTGTTTTTATAATCTTTAAACAAGTCATAATGGAATACTTAATAAGAGACAAACATATCTTAAATAAATGAAGATCCAAAAAAGTAAACTGGGATTTTGGACAAATTCATGTACTACAATAAAAGCAGTTGGTACAAATAGTTAACTATAGTATATAAAGTGTTAAAATAATCATTATCTATGCTTATTTTGACAGGTGTAATAGTGTATATGCATAAGGTAGGGCCATATTAAGTAAAGATGGTACCTTTTATACCACTTTTGTAACATGCATCAAATTTAAAGGGTATGTTTACCATGTTTTGTGCAGCCAGAAAATGCTTCTCTTCCTCCTGGAGTCTTTTTAACCATCTAAATCCATGTTTTGTGCAGCCAGAAAACGCTTCTCTTGCCAATTGGATCGGATCAGATTTTGGTTCACTGGATTTCTTCCTTGGGTTCCTACTTGTATGCCCATTGAATTTTGTTAAAGATGTGGGAAGTTTGTAGCCTGACACAGCAAATCAAGATAAAATTATACCATTGAACCAAGCTGTAGGCAGAAATCAAGTAAATGAGATGCGTTATCATATTTTAAAACCTTCCTATACTGTATGAATGCGACTTGAAGATGATAATGTTAAATGAATAATGATCATAATGAGTTTGGATATTTTCTGACATAAATTTAGGACTGAGGTGGCAAACACAAACAGGCACACAGAAAGAACATGCTTCGATGAGAATTCGAAAGGATCAGAATATTAAATAAATTGAAGATTTCGATATGAATTAGGGTATGAAAGCAGACATTTTGGCTGAAGTTGAATTGAAATTTGAATGGGATACCTCTAATAAGAAGGGATCCACACGCTATTGCTGCCCCAGCATGACCCTGCACATATGTAGAAAGTAGAAGTTTCAAGTAGCTCGAGACGGAAAGTTAAGAAGAGGGTTCCTACATGATCTTTTATTCAACATATAAACGTAATTTACTTGCTCAAAAAATATTCCGATCATTAACCAGCCCTTGTGATTAATAGAAGAGATACAGTTTGTTTTTTAAAGTAAAAATCGATACTTTCACAACCTAAAATTTGATAATAGTTCTTTGAAATTTTGATAATAAGTTGGAATTCCACACTTGCATACAGTTCGTGATGAGTTCGCAAAAAGCATGTTGTTTTAAATAAGAATAAGAATTTGTACCTTATCTGAAGCTCTATGAAAGCACCATAACGCTGAGGTAATGTCTTTTTATAACACAGTCGCCTGCCAAATAAACAGCTCCCAGAAGTTCGAGAGCAACCGCTTGCAACTAAAACAGTAAATAAAATTTAGGTTTCATGCAAAAACCTGACAAGTGTCACTGGTAATAACGCCTTAGTGACATACCTGGTCTGCTTCCTTCTCCAAATAATAGAAAGCTTGTTGATCTTTGTGAATGCCCTCATTCTATGCATCATACTTCACAAATTAGTTAAAAGGGCTGCCATCAATGAAAATTATGACACGTAGTAAATCAAGTCTAGAGAGCCAAACCTGGATTCTTAGATTACGACCCAATTCAAATTGAGCATCTGCATCACCCATAACTGCTGGTTTCACCAATAAAGCAGCTCCTCTGTGCAAAAACAAGAAAACGAGACACGTTTGATTTTTAAATGAGCAGGCAATAGATGGAAAAATGTTGACATTTAAGATATACGCTTCTTACATAGCTTTACATTGTCCGGGCACATGATATTTTAGGTGCAGTCTAGATAACCAATATCTAGCATGGGTATCTGTATTATCAAATTCTAGAGCCATTTCAAAATGATCCTTCGCTGTCTATGATGGAGAAAATAACCAGTAAGATAACAAGTAAAAGAAAAGGAAGTATAGAAGTAACATTGCGCATATAGTACTACAAGTTGTTGCATTCGTGCATCTGAAGAAATAGAAATGAAACTAATACTCACGAGTACTTCATTTCCTTTTAAGTTATACGTGCTTGCCTTAAGGGTGGGAATGAGTCATTTGTCTTTGGGGTTCACAATAGTCAATCACCCTATCAACCTCCTTCAAAGCATTCCACCCTTTTGCAATGTATTCCATTGCCATCTTGTTTCAACTGTGCAATCCTCGCTGCTAAAAGAAAAAAAGAACAGAAAATAAAAACGGTGAACAACCCTCTGTCCTAAATAAAATAGATGAGACACTTCTGTTTTGGATTGTCCCAAAGAAATTGCTTCAGAAAGTAATCTGATGTTGATCCACGAGTTTCCATTTCAAAGTTTCCTTGTTAGGGGGAATTTTAGAAATAATATGAGTGGTCTGACATTTTCATCAAACTATGCAACAAGTATAACTTCAAACTTTAGTCTTTTGGGGACGAAAGAGTTTGTAATGTTACATGTCGCTTGCATTGGGCAAGATTAAGAACTTTCTTTGTAGAAGTAGCTCCCAAAACCAAGGACTTCAGCATCTTCTTCTAGCCTGCAACAATCAGATAACAATATTGTTGACAGTACATAAACACAAACTTCCAACTACAGAAGTACATCTTACAATATATACGTGTGTACTTGTAGTGTGCATAAACACTGGATTAAATAATTTAAGTTGTAGAATTTCCCATCACTAAAGACATTTTGCTAACGAAAGGTTATAATATTAATCAGTACTTTGACTATTGCTAGTAGAGTGACGACTGACGACACACCCATTAGTTTTAGTATGAAGATGGTTTCACTACCTAGCCATAGAGTAGTACTCTGTAAATTTAAAACTTCTTGATTCAGTACTTGAGTTTAGTAATAGTCTATCTTTTTGTCTAGAGGCTTTCCTCACATAACTGCTTTTTTGAATCCCCAAAAGATACTCTTAGGCTAATAGGTAAGTTTGCTTGCGTATCTTACCATTACTCTCTTCCCGCATTGACCAATTGTCGCTTCTTTAGGAAACTAACATGCGTATAGAGATTCTAAATGATCCAACAAACAATTGTGATTAAGTATCGAGAATTGGCGTTTTAGCCAAATGAGTTCAAATGCATACATGAACAATTTCCTACAGACATAATCACAAACTAATAGTAATAATAATAACTTTAACCAACTGGCCTTTGGTCTAGCGGTGAGGTTGTAGGTAGGAGACAATTTGTATACATCAATACATGTGTGGTGGTATATATTTTATGTGGAGATGTAGGTTTGCTGTTCTAAAAAAGTATATAAATATTAATAGTAATAATAATAAAATTCAAACAAATCCATAAATGCGCAGGGATAACGCGTTCTGACTTCTGATCCATATAATGAAAAGAAACCCATCGAAAAGAAAGAGGAATAACATACCAATTTGTAGAGGGACTATATAAACTTCAAGCTGAGAAGCTCAGTAGTCAACACGGCACTTGGAGATTTGCATACTTATTTGTTATCAAAACAAGTCTTTTACCGCCTGTTAATCATGAAGAGAAAAATAAATCGAACACCAGAATAATTTATTTATATTTTCAGTTCAAGTTCTGTTGATCACAAACCAGGATCCAGTTGAAAATAAAGGATGAAAGTTAATTACTAAAGTTGTATCAGCCATAGAACATATGTAAAAACATGTTTTAAGAGATCACAAAAACTATTATCCATTTGACGACTTTTTGGTATGCGTGCCATTGAACAAAACTGTTGTTTGGTTTCAGATTTGGATATCAATCCCAAAACAAATGTTTCAGATCAATTCCTATCTTTGGGTACGGGAGTACCATGAATACTCACTTTTCCCTGACTATCATTTCCCAAGAACACACAAACATGAGAAATCATCGATTAATGGAGTATATACAAACAATGTCTCACTCATACACCCAAAAAAATCATTTTAATTATTAAGCTTCTTGTCAGATGCCCAGTAAGAATAGAGAAACCGAGTAATGACATGTTACGGCCTTTATCAACAAACCATGTAATGTTTAGTTGAGCAACTACTTTAAGCTAATTCAAATTGGCCTTACTTTAACCTTCTCGGAATTTAATGTGCTCTGTGGCTCTGTGTAGCCGAATGTTTAGGGTATATTAGATCCGGAGATCTAAGATGTGTGTTGGTTAACAAGTCAGAATTCTAAGCATTTCATCGTGAATTCTAGAAAGATGTTATTCGGCCTTTAATTTCTAACGGGCGAAGTTTGTTCAATTGAAAATAGAGATGTCTTTTCTGGCCATTTGTACATGTTGCATACCTTGCGTTACTATTTGATTGTTTACTTGTAGTTATTGCTTAGATCTTTAAGATTTATATATTAACATTTCAAATCTTATTTGTTCTGATACCAGTTGTTAAGTCTTACAGTATTAAGTCGCAACTTGAATTTAAGAATCAAACAGAGTTTCAAACGTTTAATACTAAATGATTTAACTATATTAAGTATTTAAGTTAGTTAGCGGAATTAAATAACAAACACATGAACTCAACAATCAAAGTATATTAATGAATATCTATAAATCGATGTTTACACAAGTTGTATATAGAGATAAGAACGGTTGTACTAAGGTACTTAGAGATAGATTTTTTGTAACCCAGTGATCTCTATTTATACAGTATTTTTGAGATAAGGAAACAGAATCGTCGTATTTCTCAAATCTACCGGATAGCAACTACCTAGCCAATATGCATGGAAACTAGATAACTATTAAATAAAATATGAATCTTCTTTTATTCATAGTTATTTTTGTATTCCTTCATAAGTCAACTTTAAAGATTATCTTTTCTAGAAATCTTTAACTATATGTTATGGATATGAAACTCTAAGTCTGAAAACTCTTAGTATGAAGTCTTTGTTCGGGTTGAGTCTGAAACATAGTTGAATCTAAAAGCTGGTTTAGTATGAAAAGTTGTTAGTTTGAAAATTTCAGATTCTGACAACTTCAAACTGTAATGACTTCAGACTGAAAAATTAACACTTATAATATTTTATAGACTTAGAACTTTGGTGAGTCATTAGATTTAATTGATCTTTATTCATGTTGGGGATTGTTAGAAAATTTAATGAAATATGTGGGTTTTCACTAACTATAGACACATATATACTTTTATATAAAACATCTTGATGTTTTATATATGGACACTCTTAAAATTAAGACTCAACATTTCTAAATATAACTTATATAATTTTTATTTAATATTAATTTTATCATACTCATAAAACTCACTACCGTATCCTGAATCATTAACTCTACATACTAGAAAACTACCGTTATTGAGTCACAGTTTATATTAAAACATTGTAGTCCGCTACATAGCGCGGGTATTATGCTAGTAATTTTATATGTATATGTAGTACATATTTATATTAGTTTATATATTTGCATACTCACTGATGAGAGCTTTGCAACGAGATAAGATGTGTCCAAATAAAATTTGATGTGAATGAGATATCGATTCTCAAAGTACGACATTTAATGTATGATTTGATGGGTTTGAGTTTTGTCGCACATCGGTTGGTGAACAGAACCTAAATAGATCAACCATATTATAAATAGACATGCTTAGGCGCCATTAAAGAACACACAAAAATACAAAATTTTCATTAAATGGGATACTAATATTCTCCAATGAAATCTTAGGCAATGTTAGTCAAGTCCAGCAGTATAAGCTGCTTTGACCATTATACCTTGGGAAATAAACGACTAATCTATTTTAATGGAACCGTGTCAAACGCAAGACTTGATCTTCTTGAGATTAGTTACTTACTTATTTATTGTACTTATACGTTTTATTTTTAATTGTTTCAAATTCATTTTCGATCAATTTTGTTTACGTTTGTTAACTTTATTTATTGTTTACTAATTATCATTTTTCTAGTTTTACATCCGTCTTTTTATCCATATTATTATATTATTATATATGTACAATAATGTAGGTGCCCGATGCCATAGTAACACCAAATTTATAACTTAGGTGTTGGAAAAAGACGTGAAAGTTACTAAGACAGAGAGACGACACCATATTATGAGATCGATATGAAAATTTTAATAAACTGAAAAGGTGAAAAATCTATCGTGTAAGAGGATACAAAACATACATAGTGAAAAGGGGAGATAGAAACAATTATATATATTTTTTCATCGTAGCACATAGATGATAAAAATCAGTAAAAAGATGGTAGATGATGATGTTGGTTTTCGAATGTTTCGTATTAATTTGAGATACACATAGTGCAAGAGGATTATAGGTGAATTCAGATGGACATTAGGTTAAGGGTATTATGATGTAATCTATATGTTCTATTGGTGCTTTTCATCTTTAGTTGAAGATGATCATTGTTATGTTTTTGTAAGGAAACAAAAAAGAAAAAAGATTATGGGAAGATAGATTTCTATATTTGCAAAAATTAAATGCTACAAAATTACCTCCTATATAATCTATAGTTTGAAATTTTATATTAAGTGTTCTTGAGGTATTCGAGAGCCCATTAAGATGCCTCTTAGGAGAGTCATGTGACTATGTAAGGGTGTGAGACACTTTTCGTATTAAAAAAATGTTATGTACTCGCATATTTTTTTTGTTCAAGTGAGGCTATATGGGGCCTTGGTTTACTAATTGAGGCTTTTTGGTTCGGTTACTAGCCTAACTTTCTTTTTATGCATTACGTGCTCTTACTATTACATATTGACGGGAACTCAAGATGGCACCTTTTTAACGACAGTAAAAAATATAAAAACATCAAAGTAATGTTAAAAAATATAAAATGTGGCGTGAAAAGGAATTATTGTTTGGAGGTACTTATTTTCGACGAATGTGACCAAAAAATAACATGCCATGTATGGAACCCGGGATAATGACATGTTATGATAACATGACGTCATGATTCAAACGGACGTTAGCTAGAACGGGTGAAAAGAAAACGACGAAAACTATGGAACGAACTGTATTATTGGCCCCTCTAATTAATTTAATTTCATTTTTAGTCCTCATTAGTAGTAACGATTATATAAATGATACATTTAAGAATATAGTCACCGATCTAACTTATCCACTAGATTATCAGCACATAATGATACATTTAAACATTACATACTCGATTAAGACCATACACACCTCAGTCACGCCATTCATGCAAGAATGGATCTTGGGGAAATTAATAGTGTTATAACATATGATAGTATTATATTGATATTGATTTTTGAAAACCTACAAAATGAATGGTAAAACAAAAAATATAAATATGAGAATGTCAAATCTAAAAAGAAAATAAAAAGATTGGAAGAAAACGTATATATTCACATGAATAAATGTATGAGTCATGTTAAAAGAGTTATTCACGTACATATCAATTTACTCAAATGATTCTCTCGATTATATTACTTTATGTTTCAAGACATTCTTAAACAATAAGGATGGTGAGTTTATGATTGTCACGTTACTCATGATCATGATCATACATACATGGGCGGAATCATATATATATTTTTTTTAAGAAGGTGAACTTAAATTTTTTTAAAGAAGTAAATGTAAAAAATACTCTTAAATATAATTCTATATTTTATTTATAAGGGTGTAAATTTTAAAAATAGCTTTAGCTTTTATTAATAAAAGAAAATACAGTATACACTGTTCACGTCCTGTCTCTTCCCTTGCATACATGTTATAATCTAAATAGCTTTATCGTTTTGTTTAATATGTATAATAAAAATAAATCACGAACCATTTAAAAAACAAGATGTTATGCGAATTGCAAATGAGTAACCGTCATCCAATTTAATAAGATCCAGGCACTTGTACAAATTTTTTTACAATTATCTAAAAATCTCACATCGATTATAACAATATCTCATATTAACTACATGATACATATAAACATATTCACATGTACAGTTATGAAGACTCGTAATTTGGATCTGTATATTGAACGCTTGTTATCATTATAATTGACATGTTCAATCTAAACATCATTTTTCAATAAACAGAGTATAAACATTCGTTAGCAATACAGGGACTACTAGTACAACAATTGAAAAGATAGATGGTATATAATTGTTAACAATATACTACATGGACCAATATACAAAACGCGGTTTTCCCCCTTCACTTTTCACGCTCCACACCGTTTTCTTCTCTCTCCGTAATCACTTGCTATATTAGCTGTGTGTATATATACGTATAGCTATATCTATATATACTATATCTCCCAAAAACACACTCTACTTCACTCACTTACAAACACATACATACATACAAATCTTCTTTATCTTTATATCTATATACTTGTCCATGCGATTGGGATCTTCCATTTCATCAACAACGATGACAACATCAACAACAAGTACAACAATTTGCGCTATTGTTGCTCGTTAATTCACTTCACTCCTAAAACCTCTTCTCATTTTTATTTTTTCAAAACCCTAATTTCAGATCTACTACTAAAACTATGAATTAACAACAATTAAGCTAGTATGGCCCAGAACTCCGACCCGACCAAGCGTCCGAAACCCGGTCCATGGCCTCCCGGTCAACACTCCAATGATTCACCTGCAATGCCTCCTTCTTCTTGGGCCAAACGTACAGGTTTTCGCCCTAGGTTTTCCGGTGAAACCAATGCCAGTGATTCCGGTCAAATTACTAGGTCTCCGGGTGATCTCGAAGCCTCTCGCATCCGTCCGACCACCACGGCGGTGAACGGTACGGCTCCACCGCCGCAACCGCAACCGGCGAATGCTCAAGTACAGGTGCAATTGGATAAGGATCAGTCTGTGAAGAAGAAGGAGGCTGAGGCTGCTTCTGCACGGCTACCGCCTAAGCCTGTGGCTACTAATGGTGCGGCGGCAGCTCCGGCGGCGGCTCAGCCGACTCAAAGAGTGGTTAGAAATGGTGATGTGGAAAATGCATTGCCGCAAATGGTTGATGATGAATTTGTATCTCGTAATTTGCATATGAAATATGAGCTTAGAGACACTCCTGGTCTTGGTAATGATTATTTTTAATAGGCCTTTATATTTTTATATAATTTTTAATTATACTATCCGTTGACTGCAATTATATTAATTGTATTTACTGATTATATTTTCGCAGCATTCACATGTGTAATTTTTGTGTTTGTTTTCAGTTCCTATTGGTTTCTATGGATTCCAGCATTATATATCTATGTTGGGTTCGTTGGTGTTAATTCCGCTTGTGATAGTTCCGGCAATGGGTGGTGATCATGTAAGTGGTTGAACTTGCGGCAGGTTAAGTTATATTTGGAAAAATGTGAATGTTATATCAAGTTAGTCTGATGAGGATTAGTTGGTGTAGGAGGATACGTCAATGGTGGTGTCCACTGTGCTTTTCGTTTCGGGTATGACCACATTGTTACAAGCGAATTTTGGATCGAGGTTGCCACTCATACAAGGTCCATCTTTTGTGTTTCTTGCTCCTGCGCTTGCAATTATAAAGTCCCCCGAGTTCATTGGACTGAATGGAAATGTAAGCTGTATTTTTTATATCTAGCTTGCTTCAAGCTGTCGTTTTTATATATTTATGTTATACTTGGTGGGTAAAATGTACGTTTTATCCTTTTTCTTTTTGTGTTTTTATTATTAACGAGGATGTGATTAAATGAGCTTTATATAGAGTATGCTAAGTGAATTTGGTTGCAAAACCCACCTCAGCATAAAACATACACATATATTGCCATTCATGGGACATAAAAGAAGTTTCATAGTCTTGGTGCTCATGAGCTTCTTGTTTTTTAATTTACAATTGCTTAGTTTCATCTTAACTCTTTGAGAATGATTATTACAAATAGGACCGTACCCTTTAAGGTATGCCCGAGGCTAAAGAGTTAAATAGGTTGAGGCTATTGGTAGGCTAGGAAAGCGAAACACCAACTATACATGTAAACATTATGAGTAACATATTATCAACCGGCAGGCTTTATACAGAGTAACAAAGTCATTTATTTTGTCTAACATATACCTCAAAATTGGCAGTGCACTTTAGTCTTAATTAGTAAAAGTAAGATGAGGAGAAAAGTAAACAATAGGAGCTCAAAAAGAAAAGAAAAAAAGGTTGCAAGTGGTCCATAGTCCATACATGATACATTACTTGACTGTTACTACTAAATTCAAGCTTTACCTTGAAGATGCATTCATCAAGGAGAAGCCCAACAAAGTGATGGAATGCGCCTCTTATGCTCTCCACTAGGCACAATGTGACAACTACAGTAAAAATTTGATCTTCATTAGTATTTTCTTGTCCAATTTGTAATTAGTACATCTTTTTGGCTTAGTTAATACTCATTCCCTGTCTTTTCAAATTTTGGGGTCAAATACACTAGTATCTTTGCCAAAGTCCTAGTAGTACTCTGTTGGGATATAAATAAATATTAATAAAGTATCTATAGATTAGTTATATTTTAAGCTGCTGTTAGTATTCCTTTAAATTTAAATACACCAAGCATAAATAAGTTTCCCTCTATAATACAACATATTCTCCCATTTGCCATGTCCGTATTCCACCAGAGATAGAAATGGTTTATTAGCATTACCATCTGCCACTATCATAATTTTTTAATAGTAAATTGTCTCGCACATGTCCCTATTAGGGCTTGAACCCAGGACCTCTTAGTGTGTGGGCTACGTTTGGTACCAATAGGCCAGACACCTTTTGGTAACTATTACTGGTGTTGCACTCGTTCCGCATTAACCATGCCAAAAGTAATGCAAAAGGCTTCATTCCTTGCTACCTTCCCTCTTCAATGCCATTGTTTGTCCATATCCCGATGTATCATCAACCGTATACCGGTCCTTATCTTTCTCTCCATAGTGGAGCTTTTGCTTAAAATAAATGCTTTATTCTGCTGTCTAATTCAAAAAACAGTAATCGATCTACTTGCCCTCAGCATCTCAGTTATCTCTAGAAACCTCTTGCCATGAGATTTTATGCTCTGTTGAAATGTATTATGACACGGAAACTTTTACTTCTCTTATACTACAGAATTTTAAGCATATAATGAAGGAGCTACAAGGGGCTATAATTATTGCATCAGCTTTTCAAGCATTCGTTGGATATAGTGGACTGATGGCACTATTCTTGAGGTATGGATCACTTGTCTTCATTTGGTTGATTCTTCTTTTTTAAACACTAAGGGGGTCAGTAATATGTCACAAATGTTTATTTGCAGACAATAGATTTAATTGAACATCAAAAGTTATATCAGTTTCTAGGTTTTATGGACGTCACAAGTTGCTTCAAATACCTGTTGCATTCCTTGTGATGAGGATCTTTGGCACCCTTTTTGTTTTCTTGTACATATGAACGGGTGCTGGGAGGATTGACTGTGTGATATTCTAGTACATATTCCTTGTGGATTAATTTTCTTACAGAACACGTGTATATTGTATTCATGAAGTGACATGTAGCCCATATATATCCAAAATGGGATTTCATTTTTCCGTTAAATAGGGTTACTTGATCTCTTATTCAGCAAGCTCTCACGGTCCAGTTCATATATTATTTTTTTGCTTGACGTGTCCAGCCTGTTAGAACTTTCATATCCATTCTTGATTGTACTTACCTTTGCAGCTTTAATGAGCTTTAGTTTTTATTTTTTCTAGATTTAGCACACCCACTGGAATTTGAATTTAATGCATGTGCAACAAAGTTAAGCATGATTTGTATATTGCCCTTTCAGGTTGATTAACCCAGTGGTTGTGTCCCCAACTATTGCTGCTGTTGGACTTTCGTTCTACAGTTATGGTTTTCCACAAATGGGTGCATGTCTTGAGATCGGCATAGTGCAGATTCTGTTGGTTATTATGTTTTCTCTAGTAAGTGATCCTTTTCTACTTGATGTACCGTCCAGAAAGCTGCTGTTACTGATTTATGAGTTGATAAATCTTTCAATATTTTATGTTCTATATATTACCTCACTTGTTTTTATGATACGATCTACTTCATGCCTTTCAGTACCTCCGCAAGGTATCTGTTTTGGGACACCGCATATTTCTAATTTATGCTGTAAGTAAACCTAATGTTCCTTTTATTCTGTGTTGGACATCACTAATTTAGTTCAAGTAGCATATTAATATATCTCTAATTCGTGTCCCCAGGTACCGTTAGGTCTAGCCATTACGTGGGCTATGTCGTTCCTTCTGACTGAAGCAGGGGCTTACAAGTATGATGGCTGTGATGTAAATATACCAACCTCAAATATGCTATCCGATCACTGCAGAAGACATGTTGCCAGGATGAAGAGTTGTCGAGCTGATACTTCCCATGCCTTAAGATCTTCCCCATGGTTTAGATTTCCATACCCATTACAATGGGGTACACCCGTTTTCAATTGGAAAATGGCCCTTGTAATGTGCATGGTATCTATTATTTCTTCTGTTGACTCAGTAAGTTGCAAGGCTTATTCTACCTGACCTATTAAATAAGGTGTTGGTAATTATTGGGTTTATAAAAGTGTTGTTTCATGTAGGTTGGATCATATCATGCATCATCTTTATTGGTGGCTTCTAGGCCTCCCACACCAGGGGTTGTGAGCCGTGGGATTGGTCTTGAGGGTCTGTGTAGCATCTTGGCTGGCTTGTGGGGAACCGGGACCGGTTCAACTTCTCTAACTGAAAACGTGCACACGATTGCTGTCACAAAGATGGGGAGTCGCAAAGCAGTTGAATTGGGAGCCTGTGTTTTGATCATATTATCTCTAGTTGGTATGTCTTTGATTATAAAATTGACCTGGTATCTTATATAGTAGGGATATTGTATCCATAAGCACCTAAGTACAGCATTTCAGGCCACCAAAGTATCAATTTGGTTTGTTTATGCCAATTCGGGCAAAAAGAACTGTAATATTGTAAAAAGACAAATGATCCCGAGCAATAATTATATCTTTAATGCAATTATATGGCGAACTGATGCTATATAAAGCCCTTGTTTTTCACTTTTTGATACTATTTTTTTCACACCTCATCAGTTATATTTATCTTTTTTTGAACTTCCGAGGACATTTTCGTTTCCTGACAAGCTTTGGCCAGAATTGGCATAAACGAAACTGAATCGATACTTGTTTGGCTGTAGTGTTGATATTTGAGTGGTTTTCTTGTGAATTTTTGACTTTTTGGGTGACTTGTTTATACATTATATTCTATTTTAATAATAATAAAAGAAAAAGGTTACTTTCTTATTCTTTGATTTTCCATTTACATATGCTGACAGGTAAAGTAGGAGGGTTTATAGCATCAATCCCTCAAGTAATGGTTGCAGGCTTGCTCTGCATTATGTGGGCCATGCTTGCAGCATTGGGTTTATCAAATCTTCGTTACAGCGAGGCTGGAAGCTCCCGGAACATAATCATCATCGGGCTTTCGTTGTTTTTTTCCCTTTCTGTTCCAGCCTACTTTCAGCAATATGGTCTCTCCCCAAATTCCAACTCCCCTGTTCCCATTTACCTCCAGCCTTACGTTGTTGCTTCGCATGGTCCTTTCCGCTCACAATATGGAGGGGTATGTGTTAAGTTGATCTTTTGTCTTTTTTTCCCCCCCTTTCTAATGAAACTTCCTTTCGATGATTACAGTTGAATTATGTTATGAACACACTGCTGTCGTTCCACATGGTGATAGCATTTCTAGTGGCTGTAGTATTGGACAACACAGTACCTGGGAGTAAGCAAGAACGAGGGGTATACGTGTGGTCTGAACCAGATGCAGCTCGAAGGGAGCCTGCTGTTGCTAAAGATTATGGTTTACCATTTAGAGTTGGAAAAATGTTCAGATGGGTGAGATGGGTTGGGCTCTAGAGACAAGATTATGCTGCACCATGAAAGTTTTGCCATGAAAAGAGAATGGCTGGTTATGGCCATTATGTAAAATGGATGCCACGGATTGTAGTTCTGAATGGAGCAGCAAGTAGAAGGATGAAGAAACAGGTGGATTTTGTACATTGGAGAGAGAATCTGTGTTGTAATGTTAAAACTACTATCAGATGCTTTGTATGTAATTTGTAATTGGAAATTCTTGTTTTAATTGAGTCGAATTTTTCTTCTTTCTGTGTGTTGTTAATAACGGTGTATTTTTGGGTTGCCGTGTATAAAGGTTAATGAGATCTAGGAGAGATTTGATGTTTGATGGCTACATGGGTTGATGACGGATTTAAGTTTTCTTGAAGGAGGTTACTACTGTTAATCTTGAGAACGCGAGGTAGAGATTGGGGTACAATCTTGATAGTTTTGAAAGAGAGTGTACATTTTTTGCAGGGGTGCGAACGAGCCCGGCTAATTTAAGAGGGCTTGTGCTAAATTTCGGTTCGCTTTGAGTCTTATATGTAACCATCGTGATTGACTCAAAATATCTTATAAGCTCGAGGTTGGTTCGACAAAAGTTCATGCTTTAGTTATTAATCAATACTATTATCTTATCAATTACTATGTGTACTATTTCACTTTTAAGTATTTGAAATGTTTCACTTTAAGATGTAACTGTTGGATGACGTTCTGTTAGCCTTGTTTTTATTTTTCACTCAGAATTTTAGAAGTAGAATTATTTTGATCATTAAACAAATCTTAAAACGTACAGGCAGTTACCAGTGTCATTCAAACGTTGTTACTTGTTTGATATGTGACCATAGCAATAATTCCATCAAAGATTTGTAATGAAAATAAAATATAGTTCACCTATTTAAGATTTAAAAGAATAATAATAAAATCCTTTAATCAAAAATACAGATAATCAGAAAGTCTTTTGTGTGTTTATTTACGAGTATAATTTACTAAAACAACAAGGGAGGCTGAAGATATAAAACGTGGTGATATTAATTAATTTAAATAAACAAATGTATTTTAATACATTCAACTTGAAAGTGTTTGGTTCGAATCCTTCAATGTTGTTACTTTTTATATTTTTTATTCAGCAAAAAAATACGTGCCCACCTTTGGACCATTTGGAAAAGTAATTAATTTGCGATTAAGATTCACATGTGTAAAATAATACATCCGGATCTGGGAAAAGATTTAGTTTGTTATTGAATTATGGTTAGTAACTCAGTATTAATATGACTATATTTTTAAGTATTTAACTGAATAGAATTCTGTAACACCTGAATTTTTTTTTCTTTTAAAATAATTGTTATTTGCTTTAAGTTTGACTTCTACCCACTTAGACCTTATAAATATAAATAACACAACAAAAGCGACATACATTACACAAAAAATAGAGTTTTAGACTAAATTGAACAATCCCGTCGATATCCTAAGAATCGCGCCGCAACTCACTCAAAAAGTTCAGAAAAACCCATTGTGACTGAATTGCACCGTGATGAATTGTAATGCAACATAAATTATTGCGGTACAATTATGTTTTTGTACCCCAATCGCGGCGTAATTAAATAAATCGCACTGTAATTTTGACTGCACAACTTTGTTTTTGACACAAATTCTAAACTTGGCACAACTAGGAACTTTCAAAAAATTCATAACCAATACAAAATGCCTTCTATCATCTGTAAGACATGTTTTCGACATATGTGACACCCCTCGAAAACAGGTCCAATTCCGTACACTCTAATCATGCATTCTTACGCTAATTATTTCGTAATCAAAAATGAATTTGATTTAACTAAGGTAAGTCTAGCACAAACCCACTATGCATATTTCTATTGCATACGAAGTTGATGCACGAACATTACATGTACTTAATTTTGTTGAAAATTACACGAAACTATCGGAATGTAACGACGAATACGAACGTTGGTGATAATATTTCAGAAATAACTCGAAACTATTTCTTATCAAATAGTAGTTACAAATCCTATATTATTATGCTAAGATATAAGCATAACTCATACGAAGAACAAATCGTGAAACACTACGTACGTTTAATTAAACATTTATTTAATTAAATTGCGTATAACGACAATTTAGTATATGTAATTAACTAAACGAGGTAACGATAAATATTCGCATATTATGTAATCATCTTACAATATTCTAAAAACATCTAATTTACCTTTAATTACCTCTAATTAATCATAATTGCATACTTAACAATTAATTAACCTAGAATAACACTAATGGTCTAAGTATCTAGCCTAGGTCTTCCCTAAGCTAGTAAGAATGCAGATTTTGGTCCCCCTTGGTTACAAGAAACCACCCCCTCCCTCCCTCTCCCCTACACCACCACCTTACCTCCCGTCCATTTACCACCATACTTGTAATCATATAAGCTTGGCATGGAGCAAATAATGGGAACTCATTAAGTAACAAGAAAAGAACACAACACAATACACTCACCAAAAATCTCAGCCATATCTGTCCCTCTCCTTTGCTAAAAATCACAGAAAACAAGCATCAAGAACACATTCACAAAAACACAATAACTTACCACAAATAACCACCATAAACCACCACATTTCCACCAAGTTTTACACATGTCTTTAGCTTATAAACACACCCTTACTTTATGGAAAAATACCCCCCTCAAATGGAGCATAATCACGAAGGAAAACTTGAGAACTTACAATGGGTTAAACGGAGCTACGCGCGACGAACATGAAGACTTCTTCTTCTTAAAATCTCAACCGAAAACATTGTGAGGAAACTCTCTATATCTCATCATTTCATGAAGTGCTTTTATATTTATGCTAGGAATGTTCACTCACAAGAAACCCAATTAATGTCACATGTAAAAAAAATTGAATAGAAAGTGAAGAACTTACTGGCAGATTTTTGAGATTAACTTAGAACGTCATAACCTTGACATAACATAACCAAAATGAGTGAGTCTTAAGCCAAGAATTAAATTTAGAAAGTTAGGTTTCCAATCCAGGTGGTCTCATGCAATTTGGACGAGTTTTGATACCCCAAATTGATTTTACAAAATTATGTCTCCAATCTGTCTCTAGGAGACATAATCTATTCTTACGTTAAGAGGCCATAACCTTTTCCCCACATACCCAAATGGTATGATTCTCTTTTTTAAAAGTAAAATTTTGTCTAAGGGTTAAAAGTTGTATGGGCATATTTTATGAGCAAGGGGCAAAGTCAGTTTTCACTAATTATCAACACTTCAACGTATGTAAAACTTATGAAATAATAAATTAGTCTTGTTTTCATGTTAAATTATACAATTTCATCATTCTATAACTAATTCTCAAACGAAAACATAATCTTACTAATTGAGGTTTATATCTCAAAAACCCTAACTCCTTAAATTAATTCAAAGGATTGAGAATTCTGACCTTGTTAACTTGGTGTATAAGCTACATAAATCTAGATAACGCTTGGACAAATTCACTACTTCAAAATCATTATTTCTTTGTTTTGTTATTAATAAGCATTTTCTTGTAAAATGTAATACTTAATACTTATATTACATTATAATTTTAATTGTTGTATATACCTTTGATATAAATGTGCAAACAAGATTATTATTTCTTATATATTTTTGGTTATTTTTATGCATTTAGATTCATTAAATTTGAATTATGGTCTTTAAACAGAGATTTCGGTATCATAGTTTTCGATTATTATTTTATTTTTTGCAAAAAATAAGATATACTTTAAAATAATATAAAACAAAGAGGTTTTTACTACATGAAACCACATACTAAATAACTCCTATACTATGAGACCTTGAATAACTACACAACTGTGGAGATATAGACGATGGAACTTGATAGCATGATATGGAATCTAAAATCACATGAACCACATTCTCGACAGCAGACTTCAAAAATGAACCTGGAAGAAATACTCGAAATGACTAGAGAAAGATCTTAAACAACATCAAGAAACTCACTCTTTTTTTGAGCCTGTATTTATTGATGCAGGCTTATCATCAGGTATCATACTTCGGATGAAGCTTTCAAATGAGGCCATCTCAGATTCACCTTCTTCATATTAATGAGTTTCACCGAGGGTCTTGTCGATTTAAACGAGGCTTTAACTGAAGAGTTCTAAACCCTTTTTGATTGGCCATGAAGAGTAATGGCCTAATGAATGGGTTGGCATTTGTCACATGGTGTTTTCATTTATTTTTTCATATAAGTTTGGGTTTAACGTTTTACCATCAATTTAATACCGCATCTTGACATTCATAACTCATAAGTAATGGCCAAATTAATGGGTTGGCATTTGTCACATGATGTTTTCATATAAGTTTGGGTTTAAGGTTTTGGACCATCAATTTAATACCTCATTTTGACATTCGTTTTTCATGTCGGATTATAATCTCATCAAGTTTGATAAGTGGTCAGTCGACTTGCAAGTGTTGGATTTCAATGCCAGTCTTATGTTTTGATGGGACTAGACGTATTAGTTTTTATCATGTCACTTTAGAGCCAAAGAAGTTTGCTACGTTTGTACCGTATGTTGTAACTTTCATGAACTATTTGAAAGAGTGTCAAAAATCAATAATAAGATAAAGGATTAAAAGTTCGATTTTAATTGTTGTTTTGATAAACTTTACATAAAAAATAATAGTAGTAATAATAATGAAGGAAGGTTACTTCTTGGCTATTATTTAGAAGTAAAAAAAATAGAACACTACATTATTGTGCAGATATTTTGCTAATTGTATTAAGAAGATGTGATTTTACGCTTAAAAGAATGAAACTCCATTTTGACATAGTCTAATTCAATTAAATAGCAATAATGTGAGGTTAAGATTTGGTCATTAGCTATGAAAGATAGTTTATAATTTGATTGCTTATTCTTCAAATTGTGTTTTTGGACTTTAGGCCCTGTTTTCAAATATACTTTTGAGGAGAAGAGAATATAACCATAAAGATAATAAATAGGGTTATGAGTTCAGTTTATGAAGAAAAAGAAGAGAAGTGAGACGAGAATTATCCAATTTATTTTCTTCTAATATTCTTTTTATCTGTGGAAAGAAATACAAGATGGAAGTTTAAAATAGTTATAAATTGATACTTCTTTCTAATTCTCTACAACTCGAGAACACAAAATAAATAATTTTCTTTTCTTTTCGACTCGAGTAAGCACAATTTTCTAAAAGTGTTTTTTTGTCCTCTCTTGTTTTTTACTATGTTATTTTCTCTTCTTTTATTTGTTTTTCTCGTCAAAAACTTTGAAGGGGGCTAAATCTGATGGTTAAAGACCGAAATATCTACTATGAAAAGTATACCTCTTTCACTTCTTAAATTCTAAATATCTACTATGTCTTTATTGCAATCTTTTCAAACAAATACCAATTTTATAATACTTAGAAGAACAGTAATTAACAAACAAAGATCTTATGATTGATTAGAAATAAACATTGACAAGATTTTGATATAATTCCTTATAAGCTTTGTATCTTCAAAACTATCTTATCACGTGCTTCTGTAAATTGTAATCTAGTGTGTGTTTTCTTTACTTTTTTTAATTATTAGCAAAAGTCAGTTATGACCAGTAACGTGTTACAAATGACGCCACCTTTTTTTGCCAAATATGCGGTTTATTTTTTATCAATTCATTTTGAAAACATAGTTAATTCCATACTCTAACCTGTTAAGAAAATAAATAAATAGCAATATAAATAAAAATAAGAAAAAATCGAAAAGTGAAAGCAAGGCGATAAATAGTCAAACAAACACTAGAGCAAGGAAAGAGCGAGGGTGGTAGGTGTGCGCTTGACCCAACCACCTAAAAACCAACCCATATATAAACCCTTGTTTTCCTTTCTTTTTATTCTCAGCTTGCCCAACAACAAGCTTCTATAACTTTCTTTCTTTTTTCCACTTTTGGTCCCTTCTTTTTATTTATTTTTACAATTCAAGTACATCTTTAAAGCAAATAATGCAGTGTGTGGCTCCTTCTTCGAATATGAGTTTCAAATCAATAATCGGAGCGACGCCGTTGCATACAGGTTTCACCCGAATCGTTCAGCCGATTCAACCGACTCAGCTCAACATCCAATGCGTAGCGAGCCGCTTCGACGCAGCCTCGGCTAACACCACAGCCGCGCCGATGGCTAACAACTTCACATCTGGTGGCGTGAAGAGCCGAGCCGACTGGCAGAGCTCGTGCGCTATTTTAGCTAGTAAAGTTGAATCGCAACAGCAGAATACAGAGAAATCAAATGGAGCTGATAAAATCACCCTTGTTAACGGTCATGCTAGTCTAGATCTAGTTCCGGTGTCGAAGTTACCGAAACCGCTTACAATCGCCGATCTGTCACCGGCGCCGATGCACGGCTCGACGCTACGTGTCGCTTATCAAGGTGTACCTGGCGCGTATAGTGAAGCCGCCGCCGGTAAAGCTTATCCTAACTGTGACGCAATTCCTTGCGATCAATTCGAAGTCGCATTTCAAGCGGTTGAGCTCTGGATTGCAGATCGTGCTGTTTTACCAGTTGAGAATTCATTGGGAGGAAGCATTCACCGGAATTACGATCTATTACTCCGTCACCGACTTCACATCGTCGGTGAAGTCCAGTTACCGGTTCATCACTGCTTATTAGCGTTACCTGGCGTACGAAAGGAATATTTGAATCGCGTGATTAGTCATCCTCAAGCGTTATCTCAGTGCGAACAAACGCTAACGAAATTAGGTTTAAACGTTACTCGTGAAGCGGTTGATGATACCGCCGGAGCAGCGGAATTTATCGCGGCGAATAATTTACGCGATACGGCAGCGATTGCATCTGCACGCGCTGCCGAATTGTACGGATTGAATATTTTATCGGACGGAATACAGGATGATTCAAGTAACGTCACGCGGTTTGTGATGTTAGCTCGTGAACCGATTATTCCACGTGTCGATATTCCGTTTAAAACGAGTATCGTGTTCGCTCACGATAAAGGAACGTCGGTTTTGTTCAAAGTGTTATCAGCGTTTGCGTTTCGGAATATTAGTTTAACGAAGATTGAAAGCAGGCCGCATCGTAACCGTCCAATTAGATTGGTTGGAGATGAGAATTCAGGAACTGCGAAACATTTTGAGTATTTATTTTATGTGGATTTTGAAGCGTCAATGGCGGATGTTAGGGCACAAAATGCATTAGCTGAAGTGCAGGAATTCACATCTTTTCTGAGGGTGTTAGGTAGCTATCCCATGGACATGACACCTTGGTCACCATCTCAATGATTTGGGAATTTATTTTTATGACGTCATATATGTTTTTAATTAGTTTTTTCTTTTAATTAATTGAATTTGTCTGGGTTTCTTTTTTTCTAAAAAGAAGTTAAAAAGAAAGATGTGGTAATGTTTGAGTAAATATGATGAAGTCCAGTTCCATGAGTCTAATAATCCCAAATTCCAAAACTTGATGTATACAAATTTGTATGTTTAATGGCTGTTTGTGGCTCGCATGGTTTAATATTCAAAAAATCGATTTATTATATATTTCTTTGTTTTATGTGTTATTTTTTTTAAGTATTGTTTAAAAGCTAATTAACTATATAAAACTGCAGCCACACTTGAAAGATCTTTTTGTTTTTAGTTAATTGAACTAAACCACTTGATTAAGTTAAATAATGCTTAAATGTTGTTCAGTTCACCCACCACTACTAAGACATCTTATTCAAATCAAGTACTTGTTTTATTTCTCAAAAAGTATCATTGTATGCAGTTTATTACTCTTTTAGTTGTGGTGTGAAGCAGAACGTTGTTGGTTTATTGTGTGTCGAAGAACAATTACAACATAACATTTCACATAATATTGAATCGAATAATAATACTTGCTTAATGCGAATACTTAGAATGTTTAATAAAAGTATTAGCATAAAACTTGAAGATAAATACAAAACCAACATCTTATGAAAGATCAAAACTATATTCTTGAAATTATCCAAATTAAGTGAAACATTATAGTAATTCTTATAAAGTAGATGGTTGTGTCTATATAAAAAGATCTACATTATCTATTTTATTTTTGACCATGTAGTCCACTTATAAACTCACCGATAGGAAGGTTAAAAACCCGACCCGAATAAGAGTGAATGATAAGATAAGTACTGTGGATATTAAAGATGATAGGTTGCGGTGTGGTTGTTGTTTGTGTACTTTTTATTTCATGACCGCTTGTTACCAAAAAAATAATAAAAATGGACCACCATTGCTACCCACCGTGTCTACGTTGCATATGTCACACCCTTGTAGATAAACACCAACTTTAAATACGTTGATCAAGCTGGTAAGTAATATATATTATATTAACATAGATTGAAAAGAAACCAATAAATTTTGACTTTTTAACTTCTATTTTTTATGGTGTTTAGTAGGTGAGAAGTGATTAAATTGGTAATCATGTGATTAAGCAAATTATTATTAGTAGTTGTTAATAAAAATAAAAATCTAAAATAAAAAAAAGAAAAGGATGTTAGGTGAGAGTTGAAAATTAGTAAAAAGGGATCTTGTCGACTGCGGTCCATGTGTGGGCTGTGGGGTGGTAGGTGGCGATGTGATCCAAGGACAAAATGGTATTCTTACAACAATTAAACATGTGGTTTTCTAATTCTTATTATTACTCTTATTTTTTTGATATTTTTTTAAGCTGAAATACTTCTCATCTTGGATCGTTAAGAACATTTTTTCTCCTTAGAAACTGGCTTTTCCTGAAGATATTTTTTCCTTCCATGTCTTTAAGCGTCGTTCCATTATTTTGACAATTGAATTTGTTAGACGGAAAATAATGGGATGACATTGTCATAAGGTGGTCATGGATTACATTGAAGTGATCACTTCAGTCTTAAGGTGATTATTTAGATGGTAGCTTCAAAGTGATGTAGATCAACGTGAAAAATGTGAAATTAAGATAGTTTTTTATGTTTGTTTTTTATAGTTCATCTTAATTAACAAATAATATTTAAATATAAAGTGGGTTCAAAATTCATTGTGATAAAGTGCAATCAGTACGGATAAAATTGTTTAATATGGTTGGTAGTGTGAAAATTGTTGGAAGGACTAAACGTAAACCAAGCAAACGCAAACAAAATAATAACAATCAAACAACAAGACAAAAGTAAACAAATAATTAAAAAAACATTCGATATAACATGGGTGGGCAATGATTAATTTGATCAAATCCTATTCCACGACTGAACTAGAGATATTGATCTTATTAAGGTTAAACTGTCTCTTGTGAAATTTAAGGTTTACAATTACATATGAGATATATTTTTAGAGAAGAAATTATAGTTTCTCCAGTTATGGGCCAAGCCCAGTGGCTTTCAGATGTCAACAACGAACCTTCCATATCTGACGACATCTCATAGCCTCAAATATTCTTCTCGAAGAAAAAAAGGTCATTTTTGACAAGCTCCAACCGAAACCTATCAGACTTTCCTTAACTCGAACTAATTGCCCAAAACTTTACTTTCTTCTATCTGAACTCTGACTATCAGGAACATGTCAAGTTTCCCCTTGTCTAGAACTTTAGTTTCTTCTATTCTTTTTGAATGGTTACGTCAAACATTACACCCAACAAAAATGAGGTGACACTGATATATTCATCTTTGCTGCTTAACCACTCACGTGCTCTTATTAGAACGAAGTGACATCGGTCATTATTGTATAAGTGATACAAAATCTCTGATACATTTAAATTCTAAACGTTGTTAAATGCTACATGACTACTTTGTTGTTTCAACTTTGATTGATACAACTGAATTTAATTTTCTATCCTTTTAAATAATTTATGTTTATCATTTTGTAGATACTAGATACTTTAAATTTAGAAATTATAGTTGTGAGTTTGTGTATATGTAAAATAACAAGTGACAAACTTTGTACGATTTGACAACCGTCACTTTGAGAATTTGAGTTTGACGGGTGTACTTGTTTAGACTTTATTGCACAAAGTGAAATGAAAAAAATAAATAAATATTTGTTCAAACTCTAAAAACTTGTATTAGCTTTGAATATTAGTGACAAATTAAAATGATCGACGGCAAAAAAGGAAACAATGGTGACTTTTGAACATTAAAAACTTGACCTCTATTGTATCTTTTTAGTTCATTAACTATTGTTATAAGGTTGGTAAAACTAATTATGCTTCATGGTTGCCAACGCGTTTGGTGTTTAAATGAGTACTTGTTCACTCCCGTGCGTTTAAGTTATTTGGTATTTAATGTATTTTTTGGGCTTTGATGGTTTACTTTTTTGGTATTGTGGGTCTTATAATGTAACCGCATTTTTTTAAATATTAATTAAATTAAATAATTAAGTATTAAATTAAAATAGAATAAAGTCATTAAAGGAACTAGGAACCTAGATGATGACTGTTTGTAATTAGTCATCCGCACGTATGAAAGCTAAAAAGAAAATTAGTCATCCGCACGTATGAGAGCTAAAAAGGGTGATAATTAGTATGCTATCGGTTTTTTTCATACATCTCTAAATATATATCACGATATTGTCAATACAATAATATAAAACATAGTTGACAGTGTGAAAAAAAATAATTAGTAATATGTAAAAATCACTCCAAACTGAAAATCTGGTCAATATTGCTTGGCCCATAAATAAGTCAATAAAGTCATGGCGTATGCCAATAAGTTTCATATATGTGGGCTTCTAGAGGCCAGGTCCAATTTTCTAAACTTAGTTATATTTATTTGTAGCTACTCGAAAACTAAACTAAAAGCTTTATATCTCTCGTTTTGAGTTTATGTATGTTTACCGGAGATACGTAATATTAATAAGCTTGGGTAATTTTGTTACAAATTACAAGTTATTTATGTATATATGAAAAAGTTTACGTTTAAAGTGTAAATAATTTTATTACTTTTACCTTTAACCTTATCAAAGTTCATTCAAGTTAATATTACTTATGTTATCTTCGTATTTAACACGCCTAGCTTTTTTACTCTATGTGAAACGCTTTGATTGAGTTTTATAATCCACCCATATAAATGACCAGGCTCACTCGAGTCAATACCAAAACATGTTCAAGTGAAAAATAGTACTTATAATGGTAGTCGTCGAATTTAGTGTAGCTCTATAATAACATCTTCTTCTTAATTAATAATATTAAAGATTGTTGTTTGCATCTATGAATATAGGTTGTTGCATATCTGTTCCCTATATTCTATTAGAGATATGTTTTTAAACATGTTTTTTTTTGGTAATATTAGACCACGGTTGATGTTTCTCTAGTTTTGGGTTTATTCCATGTGATTTTAGTTACAGTGACATATATGGCAAAATGTGTACCAATATATAACCGGTGATTAGAAGACATCTTTTTATTAATTAGTAGATCTTGTGTATACGTTTCTTTCATACAATATACATATATAAATATAATACGAGTAACCAAATGAAGACCTTTTTCAATAAACAAACAGAATAATCATATACGTTTCATATTTATAATTGTCTATAAAGCATTTTATATTTTTCGCTTAAAATTTGAAACTTAGTAAAACTATATCATATCATAACAATATATAAAACATTTAAAATATATATTCTTTAAGATTGAAATGACTAATGCTACAACATTAGTGAGTATTTAAATAAATCGTTAAAAAAATAATAACATACCCCTAAATTTAATAAATTCACATTAAAATTATCATCATTACATCATCAACTAATAAACATATGACATTTAATTTTAATTAGAATATATCTATATATATACTTGCCTATAAATTATTTCACATTTTCTCTCTTAAAACATAAAATTCTAAAACTGAAAACTTACTCAAATTATATCATACCATGATCATATATAAAACATTTAAGATTTTCTTTTAAAGATTTTGAAATGACTAATATATAAACAGTTTTTCTAATTTTTGGAATCAAATTCCTCCTCTAAAACCTTCAATTTTAACTTTTCTCAAATTTTACACATTTTTAAGTTTTTAAAAATATAAAGAACAAATCCTTAGATTTGTTTTGTTCAAAATTATTATTTTTACAAATTTATATACATGCTTCATTTCGGTTTTATATTGGCTCTTTCTATATTCTAGGATTACAATTTACATATCTAATTTTATGATTACAATTTACCATTCTATAAATTTCTTATTATGTTTTATACCATTTACTATTTTCATAATATTTAATCTTAAAATACAAAAAAAAATACAAAAAATTAAATAAAGTCAAACCCTATGATCAAACCAACGAATCTGCATCTTGCAACTTAACACTTGTAACACCACCACCAAATTTACAACTGTATGAGGGTGAACTTACAAGATATATATATATATATATACATATGTATGTATGTGTGTGTCTGTGTATATGGGTGTTTTGTTTTAATATTATTTCGTAAATAAAGAAAGTGATTTACCGTTTTAAATATATTATTATATGCTGGTGTATTGAAAAGTTATTTTTATTTTTAAAATATTATACAATATATAATACTATAAATAGAATAAAAGTGAAAAAAAAAAAATATTTCTATCGCGCAACTAACGCAAGAAGCATTTTTCATGTGTCGTAAAACATTCTAATTATAAATCTCGAAGACTTGAAATTATTGATTGATTAATGGGAAATTAAATAAAATATCCTTCTTTTTACCCCTATTTAAAATTTTATCCTTTCAAAATTTTAATTACCAAAAACTACCCTCCCCACGCAAAACGCAATTTGCGTATTGCATAGCCGGGTTTGCGTTTTGCGTGTGTACGGGTCGTAACACCCGTGCACGGGATGTAACTGATCATGAGCGGGATCGTAAATTTTTTACCGGACACGCAACTTTGCGTTTTGCGTGGGCGACCATGTTTTTTTTTACTTTTTTTTTGTCCGTTTTTTATATGGTTTTGTGACATTTTTGGGAATTTTAGAACTTTTACAAATAATATGACCTTAAGATAATATGATTATCAAGTTATTTCAAATATTCGCTAAAAAACGCTTAGATTTTTTGGTGGACGAAAACTCAATAAATTACAACATCTAAAACACAAGGGACACGGAAAATGCAACCAAGCACCGACAACTTTGCGTTTTGCGTGTCCGGGTAGATAATATCCCTTATCCACGAAATCTAGTTCGGATAAGATTTTATTAGATTTTCTAGATTTTTTCCGATAGTAAAGTGCTGCCTTTTGTTTTATCATCGATAGTCACACAACTAGTAAAATTACTTACCTTTATATATATATATATGGTATATATATATGGTGGGGATTAAGAAGGAAGCAAAAAAATGAGGAAAGTAGTGAAGCAAATCTTAACTCTTGATTTCATCATAAATGAATGTTGTTAACATTCATATGTGATGAATGTTAAAAACGTTTATTTATGAAAAAATCAAGGGCCAAAATTTGTTTCTCTCATTCCCCAGGATTTGAAGCATATATTGTGATGAATCTTAAAAACGTTTATTTATGAACAAATCAAAGGTCAAGATTTGTTTCTCATTTTTCAAGATTTGAAGCTTCCCTATGAATTATTCCCTTATATATATATATATATATGCGCTATCATTTTGCCCGTTCGGATTTAGAATGCAAGGTTTAAACCTAAAATGGCTGATACGAGAAGTCTATATTGTGCGTTTAGTTACAAGAATATTGATGGATCTCTTTTTCTAGAGTCTAGTCGGATAATGTTATATACTCAATTTCGTTGTTGATCTTCAAGTTTTAAAAATCTGTAAAAGATTATTGTTCTAATACACATAGCAAAAGTTTGTAAAAATCTGTAAAAGACTAGCCAAGTTTGATAAAATGGATCCAACATTATTGTTCACTTTGACCAAGACAAACACATATTTATTGATAAAATGGATCCAACATTATTTCCTCGTTGGTGCAGTGTGCTTTGTAATTATCCGTGTTGAAAATAAAAGGTTTTAATTAGGATTTTGCTAATGTTAACCATACCGTATTTAATTACCTTCCAAAACTATAAGAGCATCTAGCACTATATGTACATTTTTGTACTATAATGGTGCAAAACAATATTTTTAAAGTTACTTAATATTGCTACATATTTTTTATAATTTTTATATTTTTAAAATTTACAAATATAATGAATTTCATTACATTTGTAACAAGAATCTAATGATTATATAAAAATTATATTATTATAAAAAATAAAAATATTTATTATTATTTGGAAAACAATGGATTATATTTAAAATTATGTTATTAAATTTGTTTATCTATAGTTTACTAATATATTAATTAATCGTTGATGTATCAGCGACGCGACATGCATAAAGAAAAGTCAAACATAGCTTACTCGATTTGAGGTCGTTAGCCTATTTTAATCAAACCAAATATATAAATTAATCTTGAAAGACATATTTGGTTATCTACCTACAATATTAACAATTCAATTCATATTTAACTACTTGTACTTAATTATAGAGTTTATTGATTCATGATGAATTTAACTTTTACGTTTTTATATTGTATAAGGTTAATTTTGAAAAAAAATTTTATTATAAAGATGTGAAAGTTAAACACGTCACGAATTAATAAACCCCTAATCATATATAATCAATTATTAAATGTATATCATAGTAAGGGTCTACACCTCAGTGGATAAGAATTCATATAACTATTGATCAATGGTATGATATATCATTTACTCTTTTAATTCAAAAGTTAATGAGCGGGTAAAAGTTGTATATCATTTATCCAGTAATGACACATACAATATATCATTTACTTTGTTAATTCAAAAACTAATAAACGGGTAAAAGTTGTAGCTAGATCATTTATATATCGAGTAAATTACACAAATAGGTTGTGTGCTGTAGATGTTTAACAAATCACGTTATCGAAAAGAGCTTGTGAACAATGGTCTCTATATCCATTCTATCTTGTGGAGACTGAGAAGAGCACTGCACTCCAATTTCAACCAAAGAATTCAAACTATTTTCATTGACACCTTCATTCAGAAGCATTGGATCCATAATTTGAAGCACAAAACCACTAGCCAAAGCACTCCTAGCATACGAGTGCAAACTTAGCCTTTCTTGAAACATCGGATCAACAGGTTGTTTCCCTATCAACATCTCTAACAATAGGATCCCGTAGCTATATATGTCCCCACTCGTAGATACTTCATTTCCAAGACCATATTCTGCAACTTATGTAGAGTTAATTGAATTTTTACAGTATGAAGTAGATTAAGATAACAAAAAACATACGAATGGAGTAGTAATCGTTAGCTTACCTGGAGGAGCATACCCAATTGTTCCTCTGATAACACTTGAGCTACTATTGTTTGCATTTGAAACATCTTCAACGTTAAGAATTTTAGCAAGCCCAAAATCTCCAACATGAGCAACCATATCAGCATCCAATAAAATGTTGCTCGGCTTCAAATCACAATGAACAACAACGTGTCCACAATGACAATGTAGATATTCAAGAGCACAAGCCACATCTTTCAAAATGTCGATTCTTTGACCAAGATCTAGCATATAATCTATTGAATGCAACCAATACCCCAGACTCCCATTTGGCATAAAATCGTAGACCAAAGCTTTGAAATCATTTCCTTGGGAATCGAGACTTGAACAAGAAGTTATGACTTTCACCAAGTTTCGGTGACGGATATTTCTCAAGGCATTGCATTCAACCATGAAACTCTTAACACCTCCTCGTCGTTGAAGGTTTAGTACTTTGATAGCCACAGTCAATCCATCTTCATCAAGAACTCCTTTATAAACGGAAGCGAAGCTACCCGCACCGATCAGATTTTCTGAAGAGAAGCCTTCCGTCGCTTTGAACAACCTTCTATACGAAATCTTCTTAAAAGATTCCATCAATAGCGAGTTAGATGGTTTTTCTTTCTTCTTTTTTATACAACAGTACAATAAGACAAGTAACACTAGAGCTAAACCTGCAGCAGAAGAAAGTGAGATTGCTAAAACAACATGAACATGAAGTTTTCTACTCCTTTTGATGTCGCTAGTTGTGCTTGCACATTTGGTTAAATTAAGCTTAGGTATTCCTCCACAAAGCTTATCATTCCCTATGACAGATATTGCACTTGCATTTGCAAAGACACCTTCCACTTGTACCTCTCCCTCAAAGTTATTATATGAAAGATCTAGATACTTCAAGGGAATTTTTTCCAAATACGATGGAATGTTGCCAACGAAGTTATTTCGTGAAAGGTCAAAAAATTCAAGGCCTTTTAATGAACTCAATGTATCTGGCACCGATCCATTAAAGGAATTACTGGAAAGGTTTACGAATCCTAGGTTGATGCAACGGCTAAAACTACTTGGAAGTTCACCTGATAAACGATTCCCAGACAGATCAAGTGCTCCTAACATTTCCAGGTTTCCAATCTCTTGTGGAAGCACTCCGGATAAATTGTTGTGACTCATATTTAGTAAAATGGAAAGCGAAGATAGTTGGAACAGTTCTTTGGGTACACTTCCTTTGAGGTTATTTCTGTGAAGGCTTAAATATTTCAAGCTTTTGCAACTCCCAATAGTCGTGGGTATAGTGCCTTCCAATCGGTTTCCACCTAATTCTAGATCAGTTAGAAATGACAAGTTTCCAATAGATCTAAGAATGAATCCAGATAAAGCATTTTCGTCAAGATAAAGTATGTTCAAGTTTTGAAGCTTCATGATGCTTCCAGAAATCATGCCTGTGAAGTTGTTGATACCCAGATCAAGAAAAGTTAGGCCCAACAAATTGCCTATAGATGGAGGGATGCTACCAGAGATATAGTTCCCATACAGAGCTATGTACCATAGTTTGGATGAGAAGTTCCCAATCGAGTTTGGAAGTACCCCACTTAATTGGATGTCGTGAAGTACTAAAAGTTCCAAACTGCTACAGTTAGACAAAGAATCAAAAAGTTTCATGCCAGTAAGACCTTTGTATTCAAAATTATTATTAGAAAGAATTACTCTGCTAAGATACTGGAGTTGTCCAAAATCAATAGCAATTTGCCCTGTGAAATCATTATTACCAACATCGATAATTTCCAACTCTGAACAATTTGATATTGAGGGTGGAAGAAATCCCTTGAAGTGATTGAGTCCTAATTCTAGCATGTGGAGATGGGGTTGAGTCAAACATAAGTTTGAAGGTAAACTGCCATGAAGTTGATTTACAGCAAAAGTTATTTGTTCTAGCATCGAAAGATTGAATAAGAACGATGGAAAGGCTCCAGTGAGACCATTTTCTCCGAGACTTAATTTTCGTATGAGTTTCAACTTACGAAAGGAATCTGGAATGATGCCTCCTAACGGATTATAAGAAAGAGATAATATTTCGAGAGATGTGAGATTGCCAATGGAAGGTGGAATCCCACCCGTGAAGTTATTTTTCTCCAACGAAATATATTTTATCATCAGTAGAGAACTAAAACTAGTTGGAATTTTTCCAGATAGATTGTTACTGGTTAAGTTAACGATCGACAATTTTGAGCAACTTGATATGTTAGTCGGGATTTCTCCTGTGAATAAATTATTGGGAAGGTGTAGTACTTGTAATCGAGATAAATGACCTATTTCGGGAGGGATGCTTCCATGAAGTTTGTTTTCCTCAAAGATCATGTTCCTAAGGAAGCTTAGGTTGCCAATATAAGGAGATAAAGAACCTACTAAACCCTTACCGGTTAGATTCAAAGCGGTGACTCGTTGGTGTCGACTACCACATGTCACTCCTTGCCATAGACAAAAAGAAAGAGAGTCATTCCATGATTTGAAAACACCTTGAGGGTCTTCTGTTATCTTGGATTTAATTGCTAGTAATGCAAAATGATCTGTTTCGGCATTAGAACCGGAGACATCGGTATTCATAAGCATGAGAATAGTAAGAATGATGAAAATTTTAGGAGAGAAGGCCATAATTACTCTTATATACTGGATTGAAGATGTCATTTAACCGGAGAGAAAATTATGAGAACAAAAATATAAGACTTTGATCGAAGGACAACTCACTTGTTCATATATTGGCTTGCTAGAACGCTATCTATTTATAGGAGTTGATTTGACTTAATTAATTACTTACAAAACAATAATCAACGGTCCAAGATACTTTTGTTCATATATTGGCTGGCTAGAACGCTATCAATTTATAGGAGTTAATTTGACTTAATTAATTAATTGCAAAACAATAATCAACGGTCCAACATACTTTTGTTCATATAAGCTATCTACTTATAGGAGTTAATTTGACTTAATTAATTAATTGCAAAACAATAATCACGGTCGAACATACTTTTATTCATATAAGCTATCTATTTATAGGAGTTAATTTGACTTAATTAATTAATTGCAAAACAATAATCAACGGTACAACATACTTTTGTTCATGTAAGCTATCTATTTATAGGAGTTAATTTGACTTAATTAATTACTTACAAAATAATAATTAACAGTCCAACATACTTTTGTTCATATATTGGCTGGCTAGAATGCTATCTATTTATAGGAGTTGATTTGACTTAATTAATTACTTAAACCGTTTGTCGTCATAACACCTGTTGTGATTTGTTGTGGGTGTCACAACAGCTACAACGGATTGTTATCCACCACTAATTACAGTGGTGTTTTCACACAGCTCACGACGGACAACTGGGACCCACTATTTTTATTATTTTTCATTTTTCTTAAAAACGTATTTATTTTTAATTAAATAAAAAAATTAATTAAATTAAAAAAATATATTTGAAATTACACAAATATTTTTATTAATCATATTTTTATTATAAAATTTTATAAATTTTAACATAATTTTAAAGCAATTACATTTGTTTATTTATTGGACTTACCTCAAAAATTAATATAAAATATAAAGCACATTTTATTTAAAAGACCCATTATCTTATAAAATGCCCATTTTCCCTTTCAAGTTTGCAACTTTCTTTATCATTTCTTGTTCATCTACTCCTTGTTGATTTACTACCTTTGCAAAACATAAATGTCCAAAACAAAAATACAGAACATGAACTTGCAAAGAAAATAGAAATGAAAAGGAAATATTCGTGTGGGTCCCAATTTTTTTTTTCGTCCTAGATCCGTACATTTTATTACGAGGACGGGTCAGGACGGTATTACTCCGAGCGTCCTCATCTGTGTGACCGATGTTAAAGTTGAAAACGAATAACTGCAAGTGATCTTAGAAAATAATAATCAACAGTCCAACATACTTACTCCACCGTACGTCCATACTATATATTAACATGGTATGTTTCAATCCATTCAAGTTTTATGTTGATTCTTTGTGGCACGAATGTATAATTTCTCTTCGTATGTCTGAGTAGAAGTGACGAGCCATTTTCTTACGAATGGGTCGATTTGTTTATTGTTTTTTTGTTAATTTTCAGTTTTAAACAGGTCAAATTAAAAAGGTAATAGTTAAATGGGTCGAACATGTAAAAGAGGGGTTTTGTTTTTTAACGTATATAACCTCTTTTATATCTCTAAGAAATAATAAAAATATTGCTGATACAATTTATCTTCCAGTCGTAATTAACACATTAGTTGTTTATAACAAATTAAAACATGATTAGATAAAAGAGTGTTTGTGGGAAATCCAACCCGGCTCATATATTGATTTTTGGGTTCGCATTACGTTAAGTATATGTACACTTATGTAACATGTATCAAGAGATGATTATCTTAGTAGTTTAATATTAGATTTGAAAGTAAAAGATATTTGAAGTTTAGTGCCGGTGGAATTAGTTACTAGGATCATTGCAACTTGAAGTCAAAATAATCAGACATATGATACTTACGATTCTTTATACTCCACTCAAAGTTATCTCCTCTTTATACCCATCTGAATCACTCGGCCTGGTTCCTTTTACATAATTCTATATAAACTCAAGCCAAAAGGATTAGGTTGATCCACTAACTTATTGTACGTCAACAAAAGGTTTTTAAATTTTAAAATAAATAATGTGAAAATATGATTATAAGACCTAAGTTATCACACAATAAGCTAAATGTATAAAGTGATTTAGAAGGAATTTATGCACCTTAGTACACTTAGGACGACTTACACATTTGGAGTGGTTCTTTTCAATTACATCCATTCGTTTAACCTATTTGACCCGTTAGAGATATAACAGATATTCAAGTTGACTCATTTATAGCTAACCATGTCAAAATTGCGTCATCTCTAATAAAATGATCTCTAAATGGTGGTAAGTAGTATGCATCTGACACAAACCTGATTCTTTTGACTTCAATAATTCTAGATTGGATGGGAGTGCAACGAGGCTATTAGAGAAGTTGCATTTCGTGAACTTTAGAGGAAGCTGGAGTAAGGGGATTCCTTAAAGTAGGTTGCTTGTGCTGCATGTTGTTGTTTATAATTATCACTCATCTTTCATTTTGCTCGTCAATGTATAATATACAATAAAGATTCATGTTTATAGAACTTAATTATTTTCTATTAATTTGATACAAGGATGCAATATCAAGAACACTAAGGTTGCGTTTGGTTCATGAAATTAATTGGAATTTGATGGAATTGAAATTGAGATTTCATTCCTCAGTTTGTTTGATTGTACATCCTCCTGAATTAAAATCCATTTACTAAAATAGAATTGGATTAAATCGAGTATCTGTCTCTCTGTATGTATATCATTTCTTATATTTTTATAAGGATTTCATATATTATGAAAACGGAAACTTGATCTCGAGCCCTTCGATACTTGGATCGTGTTTGGTTGAATAAATTTATAAAGTTAATTTCCATCAAATTCCTTCCACTAAAAGAATTGAAATTTCCTTTTCTTTAAATTTCAATTCCTTCAAAAAAAATTTGTAAACCAAACGCAACCTAAGAATTTAATGGAATTGGAATATTAATTCCATTCTATAAGGGTGTTTGTGTTAGGAATGAATTGATTTGAAAGTCATCACATTCCTTCACTCAAAGGAATTCACATTCCTTTGATATATTCTAATTTCATTAAAAACATTCTCGAACCAAACATACCGTAAGGGTGATCACATGAATTGCTAGATGTTTCTATTCCAGTGTCTCTAACGAATCCTTGAGGGAATTGACGAGTTAGGTGAATTGGTAGTATATCTGTGTCAGAGTGTCTCCAACTTAGTACTAATTTGTTTTTGAAGGATTAGTTGTATAATTTAATGCACAATAATAATTGAACTCTCTATGCAAGTATATGTAAATAGCGCATAGTGTTATGCACTGTAGTTATGTGATTCACTTTGTAATTGTATTTGGCAATTTGGTGTAGGACCAATTGAATAGGTGGTATGACATATGCTGATTTGTTTTAGAACTTTATTTATATGATATATAATATAATAGTAGCGTCAAACCTCACGCATAACAGCAGATTGAGATTTCGTATGTTGTTATCAAACATATGTTTAATGGTACATCAATGCAAGAATAATTGTTACTTTTTAAATTAAAGTGATTTTTTATAATAGTTTAAATTATTGTAATTGTAAATTAAAAAATATGATAAAAAGAAGAAAGAAGATACTTAAATGTATTATGTGAAATATAGTATTAATTGAATTATATATATATATATATAATAGATTGAGGGATAAGTGGATGGATAAAATGATAATTTCCAATATCTCTTTTTAAGGATTAAAAAAGAGAGTGTTAAATACTTTATAAGGATTATAGATATAGATAGATATGTATATATATATAACCCCTTTTTTGTGTTTAAAATTCCTTATTTTCTTTAACAGATCGTTATGACAATTAGTTTTTACTACAAAACAAAAGATAAGTTTCGGATAAGTGTTACGATTAGTATGAGCCATTTTTGTGTTCCTTTAGTTTTAATCATGACCGATTACTGAATGATAGATGACATATCTTATTTACGTGGTGTTTGTTGTAGTTTATGATCGTGATTTAGTGGAACTTTCGGATTTTTATTTTTACACGGAGTAAAGTATTATTTACACTCCAAATTAGATAGATTAGATGGGTTGATGGAAGAATGACATGTAATCTAATTTTATTTTATTTATGTATTATTTTATTTTTTTTGATAATTTTTTATATATAATGTTTTAAATAATTCTGAATATAAATTTAGGATCAGTGTAATTTTATTTACATTTCGACATAATTTTTATTGTCATATGATATTTATTTAATAAGTATATTTTTTAGTTTCAGAATCAACTTTTTTGTATATCGAAATATAGATAAAAATAAACTGATCATGTAGATAACAAATATATTTTATTTTTTAAATTGAAAAGTCACGTTGAGAGGAGGATACCCCATGCCAACTATTTGTCCACAGTTGATTCATTTCAAGTATGATTGTGCAGCTGCATGAACTACTCCGTATATTGATCGAATAAATACTTATGACCAATGTATGCGTGATATATTTAGTCGTAACAATTAGGCAAGCTTTATAATTATTCAAGTAATTGTACGAATAATTTCTTATAATTTATTATTATTGAATAAAAAGTCTTTATCATTTTTTATTAAATGTCGGATATTAAAATGTATATAATATCAAATAATATTATAGCGGTGATAAAATTTATTAAAAATTTATTAATTAAAAAGAAAATTATACTTTAATAATAAAATAGAATGTAATTAGTAAATGAAAGTTCTTGATTTGATTTAGTCAGATCACGGAGGTCTGACCTCCGTGTAAAAAGCAACACTCGGAACTTTCTAATAGATTATTTGATTACTTATTAGAGTTTATCATAATCCTTTTATAATATATATATTCTTTTTGATAAGGATATAGCTACAGTTGCTCCCGGAAAGTGGAGTCAAGTTTGATTGACGCGTTATCTTTCTACTCACTTACATTCTTGTCGACAAGTATCTTCCGACTAAGATTCAAGGTAGATTCTTCATTTTACATTCTAAATTGTAGATCCATTATGATCCTAATACTACAATGATGTTTGACAGTCCAAATAGAGAAGTTATGAGTAGAACCAATTTATTATACCCAGTATAAATTCATATATAGGTATTCCGTATTAATTAATTAAACCTTAGCCATAAATTTATGAAAGAAGCAAAATGTGTTTAAACATGTTAGTTATTAATGCAAAGTCGTCATTTACCCTGTTTAGTTGGCTTACCTCATCAACCGATTGGTTTGATGTTTGTAGCGATATTTAGTTACCTTATTTGTGCATTTGAGATATACCAATGCAAAAGGTTTTTTCCTTAAACCTCTAGGTTGCTATTTAATCTTGGTTCAAAATCATTGTCTACCGTTTATTTGGTCCAGTATAAGGTTTATATACAAAATTGGTGAATGGATTTTATGAAGTTTCTTTAAACCTACAACATTGGAGCCCATTTCATGGAACACCTTAGATCATATTATATTTTTTGAGTTTATTTCCATATTATGTGAATTAATTATTCATTCGTATTCATAATCAGTCAAACATTAAATGTCATGATTACAAACTATAAACTTCATCATCTATTCATATATGTTGAATAAGCGTAGATTTGTACCAATTAACTTGATCACACAACATTAATTACATATTTTTTTACATACAATAGAAAAAGACACGCAACACTTTTTTTTCAATAAACAAAATACTTTATAAAATAAGGAAACTCACATTTACACTTTAATTCTTGACAGGAACTTCCACAATCTGATCAAAATTCTCGACACGTACTAGTTTGATCAGAATTGTAAGATCTAAATTGCAGATCAAAATGTATCATTTCTATAAACTCGCAAATTATATATATAATGATACTAAAAGAAAGTGACATTTATAGGTTGACCAAATAGGTCAATATCCTCGACACGTACATCCCATTCTGCAACCAAAAAGTTCCTACTATACCTATATTGTGTTTATTTCTTGGACCTTGCATTTTTTTATTTTTCTTTTCTTTAATAAAAAATGGTCCCATATGTATCCTTTACATTATAACTTAAATGAACCGATTTTATATACTCAAAATTAATTATTTACAACTAAGAATGTTAGATAAAAAAATCCTTTTTCCTAATATAATTTAGCTTTTCCAAACAAAAATTAAAGGCAAAAAAGGTTTCATTACATTAAATATCAATGAAAACTTGAGGGACTTATTTAGTCAAGTAACGAATAATAAAAAGTACAAAATTACTTCATAAACAAAAAGTAATATTAAAGTAAAACAAGAAGCATAAATAAATATAAATAAATTAAATAAAATAAAAAACTCTTCTACTAAGAGAAAATACGTTCCAAAATATAATCGTTCTCTCTTCTCTCATCCCATGGGTTTTTTTGCCGTCACACATCTTCCTTTCACTTCACACACACTTCCTTTAACTATTTATTCACATTAAACTGACCCTACTACACGTCGTCGTTTCAATGGCTCCACCGCATAATCAACCAAATCTGCAGGTACCGTTTCCGTTACCGTTAACGACTCCGCTATCGTTATCCACCGTACATCCCCGCTGCTCCACATCACAAATGTGCTTCTTCAAAATCCTTCACATAATTTCTTCTTTTCCGTCAACTGATGACGTCACGGATAACAAAAACTCAACTCGTGATGAAAACAAGTCTTCTGAAATCAACAAGTTTGATGTTGACCTAAACGTCAGTTGCAAAATTGATGAATCTGATACGGAATTAGCGGTTGAGGATGAGCGTGCAACGGAGCATTCGGTGATCTCGCATGTAGAAGATCAGAGTTCCGAGATTGAAGTTGAAAACAAATATAAACCGAGAGATGAAGGTTATTTAGGTTTATTAATCGAAGCGGCGCAATTAATACTCGGTGAGCCGGATAACGAACCGGCGAGCCGTGAAACCGAGCCGAGTGAAAATAAAAAAGGAGCGAATCGGAAACAGCAATGTTGGACGGCAGCGACAGAAGCAGAATGGTACGCGGAGTTCGAGGATACATCGCCGGTTGTGAAATCAAAGCGAGGTAGAAATCAGGTGTTGCCGTATAGATATAGAGACTCGGTGGTGGAGCGGTGGTCGCCGGCGAGTCGTAGATCAGTTTCATACGCAACAGTTCCGTCCAAACGAAGATCAAAACAGTAATTTAATATTATAGTTATATAATTTTGCTTGCAAATAGTAGAATTATTATCTATAGGTAACGGGGATAGTATATTAATTGTAGACATCACAAAACTTACGTGACGTCGACCAATCAGTTTTTTAATAAGTTTTTATGTTTTACATAACTTATTGATATGTATATGCATTTTTAGTCCCCGCTAACAACACTTTAAAAGAAAAGGTGATGTTAAACAACACTAATCACTTCCCACTAGTTTATTTGGAAAGAACAAAAACTGTGATTTAATGAATTGTTTTAAAGGGTGAAGGTACGTACTCTTTATAAAAGGGTGGCGTTTGGTTCTTGTCTGATCTGGTCCTTCCAGATTTTTGGTGGTTCTTTACTTCTTTTCATATATACTTTCTAAGTACAAACATTAGTACGTAGGGTACAACTTCGAATTACTAATATTAGGGAGTAGTATTATTTTGGTAAAATTATAAGATTTGTACAGTTCCTGTTCTACGTAGTAAAAGATCCTAATTTGCATAGTATCTTGAGAGTATATGAACAATAACAGATTCCTCGGTCATGACAATAGAATGTGAGAGTTGTTATGATTAGAGGGTGATTTATATAAGATTAAAAAGCGTTTAGTGCTGTATGTAGGTGATTAAATTGAGTTTGAAACAAAGAGAGTGATATAGCATGAAAAAATAAATGTTGTAGGTGGTAAAAGAAAATAAATGATGTGAGCATACGAAATTCCAGTGGACCAAAGATGGTTTATTTTAGGAAATTATAGCCTTGAATAATGACATTGAAACTCCAACTACCAACTTCCTTGAATACAAATAGTTTGTAGTGCAATACAAACTTTTTCCTAAGCTATCGATTTCATGGTCATATTTAAAGTTATGTACTTATACGTTGCAAAATGAACGGGTTGTTCCGGGTGGGTTTGACCCATAAACATTCGTCCATTTCCTCCCACATTGGATAATAGTTAATTCATTAAGTAAAGAATATACAACTTTTTATATAACCCACATCAACAATCTAGACTTTAATTAATAATATGATTAAAAGGTCGTAGGTATCATAAATACAATTTGAGAGATGTTAAACATTTTAACCCATTAGTTATTTAGGAAGTGGTTTTTATATAACCCACTTGACCCATTCTTTTTTAACTAGAAGATTTATGGACATTTTCGAAATAAAAAATCACACGTAAACTTGAATCTTGAAGTATTAAGCAACGTAAACCTTTAAATGTCGTTATATCAATCAGTCTACAATTATTTGGTTGAAGTATAAGCATTAAAGACATCAATCAAGCTAGTCGTTGGTTTCAGTTCATGATTTTTTATCAATAATACTCAAATCAAAGGCTTTGACCAATTGGCCTCGCGTTATTAGATGAACCTATCAATGAAAAGGTTGCGTGTTCAAGCTTAAGTTGAGACAGTGAGTCTATATATTTATCGTAGTTGTAAATAGTGTGTGGATTAGGTTGCATGTTGTTCCAAATAAAAAATAGAAAAAATAATAATTAAAAAATAGTGATATTCATTACTCTTTCTAAAGGGATCAAGATCAATAAGGCCTAAGAAATTAGTAATGTGAAGTAACATAGATTTCCGAAAGTTCTATTGATATTATTTGAAAACAAAATGAATATAGCGATCAACTTTATTTACTTTTTGGTAGAAGAAGTAAATATCCGGCTCACATCACAGATAATAAATAATGAAATGATGTTACGTTTGTGACTTCAAATATGGCTCAATAGTTCAAGTGTTGTGTACTTGTGTGTTTCAAGTGGTTCTAGTGGGCATGACATTATTGTATTTGAGTTAACATCTTGTCTCTTTCCAAATGTACCTTATGTTGAGTTCTTTTTTATTTTTATTTTTAATTTTTTATTAAGTACATATACCATGTGTATATTCAAACTTTCAAAGATTTAGATCTTTTAGGTCATCTTATACGTAACAAATAAAGTAAATTTTACACAAAGGAAGCTAGTACAATTTTACGAACCAATAGAGCCAGTGCCGGAGACACAATGGAGGCAATGTAGGTACCTGTACCTGTACCTCTCCAGTATTTATCCAATGTACTTCTTAAATATATAACTAAAGGTATTTTTAAGTATTTGCCTCTAAAAGAACTCTAACCAAAAAGTTGGCAATGTGATCATGAACCGATAGGTTTTGAGAGACAAGTCAGACAACACAAACTACTCTTCTGTAAAAAATGGCGATTGAACTATGAAAACAACAAACTTCAACAATTTAACTACTTGATTGTGGAGCATTCAACAATTTTACGGTTTGTCGTTTTTTCTTATCGTAAATGGGGTTTGTCATAGTTTATATTATGTTTCCTTCTTGATTTATACAATTATTATACTTCTACTTTAATTTTTATTTCATTTGTTACGGGTTACTTTATGTGTTAGCAATTCACCATGTTAGCATTATGGTGAGTTATTGGGTCTACATCTTGATGTGGTTGGATTTTCATAGTCTTACTATGTATACAAGACAAAGGACTTAAAATGTCAAAAAGAAAAGTTAAGTTCAGGGGCTAGAAGTGTGAAGCTTGTTAGTCTGGGGACTGAAAGTGTAAAGTTTATAATTAAGTTAGTTAGCCCGTACTTAGTTAGTTAAAAATTTGTTAGTAGCAGTTAGTGCGTATAAAACAGTTGCAATTAGCTCATTTCATTCTCAATCAAGTGATAATGAACTCGTATTCAATTTTCTTCTGTTGTTCATCATTCTTTTGACTATGTAAACATTATAGTCAGTTTTTGGGTCTACAACCTTAGTGTATTAGATCATATTTACGTTATTGAATTTTTTTTGAAAGTTTATTCTCTTAAATTTGCCTTTGTAAATAACTTGCAGGTTCTTGAATAGAGCTATTTTGTGAGTTTTAAGGCGCTAAAATAGATTAAAATACGTTACGTTCAAAGATTATTGATCTATCAAAATGAAAATACATATTTGAACATCTCTAATGCAACGTCCACAAAGAAGTTTGCGGCGATTTGCAGGGCAAGATGGCGTCGATTCTACTCTCAGGTGCAAAATTTTCTACTTATAATCCTATGAGCTTCAATGCAGTTAATGATCTAGTCTAAAATAGTAACATGAGACATATGTGTATGTATAGTTGGTTGCTAATACATAAACAAAAGGATATTCATGCTTTAATTCTAAGTTATTCATCAATAAAGGCGTTGTTGTCTGTTTTAAGTCTTTTACATACAACCATTCAAAAAGGAAAAAAGATCTTCACAAAGTGCTCTTTAGCGTGACCAAATGTGTCAGAAAAAAAGGAGGTGTAACGAATTCTCGTTTACAATTTTCCAAAAACCGTATATATAACTTTAGGTAAACAGTATCCAAAATTTAATGTACTTCGACGCTTTTCTTTCTAATTTTAGTATGTGTCATCATTAATTTACATCTAACAAACCTTACAAATAAATGACTATTAATTATTACCTATGTCATAATCAACTTTAAACTCAATTTCTAAAAATCTACGTTCACGTCAAACTTACTTGGTCATATTCTTCTAATAATGACTTGGTCATAATACAACTTTAAACGGAACAAGGGTCATTAATTCATTAATCTATGATTTCACTAATATAAATGACAATTTACTCTCAAATCGATAAACTTACAATAACAAAACATATTTCTATACCAAACTCTAATACTACGAACGGATATAATACAATGTGATCATTAAATAAGGTGTTCAAGACTACAATACAACGAAAACAAACCTTTGTGAGGATTGAAATAGATGGAATACATTTGGCATATTCTAAAGAGAAGCGAAAATTCGGTTAATCATTGTTTTAAAATTGGAGAAAATAATGAGCAAGTCAAAACTTCACGAATCGATCTATAGATTCCAAACAAAAGATTACAAAGAACAATTCCACATTCACATTGAACTAATTCAAACAAATATAACTTACAAATTTTAGTATAATAGTATTTCCAATCAAAGTGTATGTAAACAAGAGACCCCATAATGGAATATAAAACAAACCCTAATCACAATTTGCAACTCAAAATAGGCATAGAGAAAGAAAAAACAGATGAGGAAGAAGAAGAAGGCCGTTTTAGAAATCTTGCATGTGGGCCTTAATTGGTCCTTTAAGAAACGAACATTTGATGGTTGTAAATCTTTATAGGTTTTGGATCAGTGGGCCTAATTGTATCATAACATCATCGTCCTTCTATTATCAATATTCTTATATTATTAGTTGTAACTGTAATGTAACTTGTAAAATATGGTTCTATTTATTTTGGTATTGTTTGAAAAGGATAAGTTGAAAGGTGGTATATAATCACTTTAAACATATTAACATCCATGAAAAATCTCTAATATCTACACATTTTCAGATAGATAAGACAATATTCTAAGTATCCTAAGAAAAATATTAATGAAAGTGACTAGCAAGAGAAAACATAGGTTGCATCAGTAAATTTTACAAAAAATCCAACCATAATTCAAAGTTTCAAACAACTTAACGGTCTCACTTTCATGTTCTTAGAAATCACCCACATTCTTTCCTAGTACTTATATAACAATCAACACTCATCTATTTTCTCTCCTATTTCTCTCTGTTGAATTGGTTACACAAAACCTTGTTTCTATAGTTAAGTTGTACCTTCTGCTTCAATGCTTGTTCTCTAGCTATTAGTTTGTTACAAGGGTGTATTGGTAGTTGGTACAGGTTGATATAAAACTTGGAATTTAAACATCAATGGAAGGTAAAGGTCAATGTCAAAGTCAAAGTCAAAAGGATAGTCAAAGGGTGGTATTAGTTCATGATGCTTCTGGTAGAGTAAGAATGAATGCTGTGAAATGGATTCTGGATGGATTATCCTTGAAGGCTGGAGATGTGTTTATTTTACTTTCAGTTCTACATCAAATTCATCATCCAAGTATATATGTTCTTAATTTCATTTCTCCAACATCACTTTGAATTGTTTTTGTTTGTTTTCAGATATATGGTTTAATTGTCTTGTTTAGGTGTGATATAACATTTTGAATTGTGACTGTAGTGGGATATAAGATCAGAGTGGATAGTTCCATGTTGGGAGCAAATCAAAAGATTATCGACGACGAAATTGCTAGAAAGAAGAAAGAATACGACGAGGATCTTGAACTAGTTCAAATATCAGAACAATACGAGATGAAAAAGGTAATCAAGATAATTCTTTCTTTTAAGATCATTATACGATAGTTATTTTAATTAAGATCGAAATTAATAACATTTGTAGTTTGTATGATCTTGGGCTAGTGGTAGTATGAGTACAAAATCTAAAATCGTGTAACTTGTACCTGTCATGACAGAATTTTTTTTATCAGAACTACGTAGTATTTCATTTATTTTGTTGTGAAAGTATGGTAGTTTTCTATCCTTAAGGGGTTGTATCAATGTATAACCATGTCGTTATATGATAACACAGATCGGTTTCAAAATCGAGTTGGTGGTTGGACCTATACCGAAGTATACTGCCGTAGAAGAATCAAAGAAATACAACGCGACATGGGTGATTCTTGATAGGTAAATCAATGACTTTTATACGTCAGATCCTAAATTTGTTACAAATTAGTTAATTTGATTGTTTCAAAAAGCTAATCACTATAAGATCAAATGGTTTAATTTCTAGCGTGAATTTTTTATTTTATTTTTTGTCTGACGAATTCAAGAAATTAATATATAGCTCGATATGATGAAGTTTATGGCTTTTATAGGAAAATGAAAAGAGACAGAAAGTATTTCCTGGAGATGCTTTCATGTGGGATATCGAGAATGAAACATAACGACGAAATAAAAAAAATACGAGGATCAAAGAGAGCGATGACTGGATCAAATCCTGAGCTATCATATGGCGATATGTTACCCGTTGATAGCAAGATTTCGAATGGTGAAACACAAAAGGATGAAGACTTATTTAGCATTGAATTTGATTCCTCTTGTAAGTATTTCCATCACACCTGAAATCAAACAATATATGTTTCTTTAGGACAATAAGAGCATAAATTTCTGTCATTTGTCAAGTAACAGGTACAAGTTCCACGAGTACAAGAACTAGCCTTAGCGATATCACGTTAATGCTAAGTAGTACTCAAGATGAAAAGATTAAACAGTTGTCGACGCTACTAGAAGCATTAGGGGAAGATCAAGAAAATTCTCCAGGAGAAGTTGTTGACAATCAAGTTCAAACACCTCTAACGCCAGTGGAGCAATTACAACTCGATCAGAAGAAATGTACAACATGTTATAGCACTAGGCCGACAAGTATATGGCAAACTAGAAGCTTTAAATATTCAGAGCTTGTTGATGCCACAAATAGGTTTTCATCCGAAAATTTGATTTATCGAGGAGAAAATGAGGCTGTTTTTTCTGGAACCCTAAAAGGTAGTAAACTAAATGTCATAGTTAAAGAACAGAAAGACGTAAAGAAGTTTAAGTCAGAACTGCAAGCACTTGAAAAAACTCGAAACCAGAATGTGATAATGTTGTTAGGAACTTGTTTGGAAAAAATCCCGAGGTTGATGGTCTTTGAGTACGCGTGCAATGGTTCACTAGATCAACATTTGTCTCGTAAGATATTATATTTTTAAGTAGTTGTGCAGTTTTGTTTTTTGATTGGTTTCTGATACATTCATATTACATGACACAACAGATCAAAGCACTAGGCCTTTAACATGGGAAAATAGGATGACAATTGCGTTTGGTGCATCTAGAGGGTTGCATCATTTACACGCGAATAACATAATCCATGGTGATGTACGTGCGAAAAACATATTATTGACACATGATTTTGAACCACTGGTAACCATCGAACTAGCTTTCAATTTGCGTCTTACAATTTATTAACGCATATGGTATAAACTCTATATTAGTTATTTTTTCATCTTAGCTTGCAGGGTTTGGGCTAGCGAGGATGAATAACGAGAAACAAAGCTCTTCAGATCACTTTATAATAGGTACATTTGGATATCTAGCACCCGAATATACAGAAAGAGGGAAAGCAACTACAAAAACAGATGTGTACGCATTTGGGGTGGTCCTACTGGAGCTTCTTACGGGTCGAAGTCCAACAGATACACGACTAAAAGGACAAAGTTTACTAAAATGGGTAATTTTCGCGTCTTATAGTGCTAAAATAATCTGGTCAGCTTTGCTGGTTATCAACGTTTTGCAAGAATTTTGCTAAAAAGAGTGCAAATAATTAGCATAAACAACTGATATCTTTTGCTCTATTTTTGTAGGCGATTCCATTGGTGAAAGAAAGGAAGTTTGAGGAGTTGATTGATCCTGGAATTGCATATGATAACAATCTGTTCATGAGCACCGTACAAATGACATTAAATTGTCTATGCAAGGATCCAAATATAAGATTAACCATGAAAGAGGTAAATGCGTAACTGACTTCTACCGTAGACTCTGACTAAGATTCCGGAGTTGCACTCTAATATATTGGTTAATCATTGATGCAGGTAATGCACACATTGGATTACATCAAAGATGCACAAATGGACCACGAAGCCCATTGGACAGATGAAATTGAAGAGGTCAACGGAACTACAGAAACTAGTAGTCAAAGTCAAAGTTATTCTGATGAGAAAATTAACTTTAACTTTGGTGCAATGACTCCTATGCCCAAACAGGCGAAGCATTTTTACCAAGTTGGACAAAAATAGCTTTTTACTTGTATTTCACTTTTTATCTAATCAACAATAAAAATAAAAAGGTTATGAGGATATTATAAGTGTGTGGGCATTTTAGGCAAAATAGAAGAGGGTGTACCATATACTTTTTCAGATACCTAAATCTATTCTATATATATAATATATATATACACACACAATAAGATATAACTTTTACTTAACTTTTATTTAATTATTACTAATATCAATGATTAGTTGAGAATGAAAAAAAATTGTGTTTGTGACTGTTAATCTGTTATTATGTGCCTCATCTCTATTCTTTTATTTCAACTATGATGTTTTCCTATTTTAATTTGTCGATATCAACGAGGCATATAGCAGTACCAAGAAAATAAATTAACAATGTCCTAACATTTAACACATCATTAAAATAATAAGTTGTAACATCAAATCTCAAAAATAAAACAGTAAGGTGTATTAAACATGTAAAATAGGAAAAACAATAGTTTTTTTAACCTGTGTGTTGCGGCGGGATCTAAAATATATATATACTTTTGAACGAATAAATTTATAAATTAATATTATAATATAAAAGTCAGTGTATTAACATTCTAATATATGTTATATTTATTATATAAATAGGGGTTGGATATTTGGTTAACCACAATTTCACAAATATAAAAAAAATCAATTAACCCTTATACATAAACTATATTTTATCTTAACCGTCTAGCTTTAACCCTCTCTTGCCATATCAACTGTTTACGTCCACTTCAATTATATTACTCTTATTTATCAAGTGTTTCTATACATAGTTCAATTATATTTTATACTTACTAATATGTACTATATTATTTTATTGACAATTCTCTATTTTCTTTTTATAATTAAAATAAATATTCATACAACTAATTTGAATATATTTTCTCGGTAATATAAGTATATCATCATTGTTAGTTTCTTAAATTATATATCTTTAATAAAAATTTTACACTTACTAATTTATATTATAGTTCTTGAAATTGTCATACGATTATAAAAGGAAATTTACAAATATTGGTCTATAATTGTAAAAGTAAATACAGCTTCAATAGTTATTATAAATTATACAAATATTTAAAAAGAAGAAAATAACTTGTGTTTAACGTAACGATACACTAATAGAAAAGAAAACATGGAATATCATTTATTTTCTATAGAAGAATCATTTACACTTAGACACTTAGATTTTTCTAATTACAAAAAAAAATTACAACAAAAATTATTTACACTTACATTTTTTAATTACAAAAAGAAAACTACAAATAAAAAAGAAAAAGAAAAAGAAAAATTGTTAAGACACTATTCATTAACTATTGAATGAATAGTATCCCAACATTTTGCTAAATGTTAGTATACGTAATGAAACATGCAACAATAATAAAAATTAAATTAAATATTAAATAAAAAGAGAATTTTTATTAACTATTTTTTATGATAGTAATCGTAAGAATATCTTATGTATGTTAGTTTTTTTTTAAAAAAATTATCTCAAAATTATTAGAATTTTTATTATTTTTAATTTTCTTTAAAATAATATATGACACAACTTGAATTTATGATACATAATTTTTATTTGTAATACACACTGTATACTCTACTGGTGTATCACAAAGATCAGTTATATTGTAAATTTCTTTTTTTTTTAAATAATTTAATATTAGAAAATTAGTTAATACTAAAATAAAAAATAATAAAATACATTCCTACATAAATCTTTCATCTATGAAATAAACACAATCTTCTTTTATTTGAAAAAAGGAAAATCATATACAGAAATTGAACTTGTAACATTTACTCCCGTACTACCTAAATATTACAAGACGCCCCCCTTCTATTGATCTTTATTAACAATTTTAGTCCCTTAACTCTATAGGATTCCTTCAATGTTTCCCTACTACTATTTAAATTTTAAACCAAAAATATTGCAGGATTTCATCACTTGACACAAAACACACTCCGCTTGCCCCTGCACCTTATCTTGTTCACTATCTACCTACAAAAATGGCTGACAAAAAACCAGAAGACGACTCATCATCTGATTCCGAAGAACCATACCCGGACACCAAAAAACCCGAACTCTCCACCCGGGTCAACCCTCCCCAGCTCAAAAACCAAAACATCCTCGACGACGACATCGACGATTCACCTGAATCATACTTCAAAAAAGTAAGTCAAATTCTCGAATCAGAAGAATACAAAAAACTTGAAGAATCAGAAGAAGTGAATGACGTCGATAACATCGATGAATTATATGATTTCCCACCCGACCCTGAAAATTGGAAAGAAGAAGATTTAAAAGAGTATTGGGCGGATGCTCCGACTTTTATGACCAAACCCGGTTGGGACCCGAATTCCGTTGATAAAGATGAACTTGATATTATTAATGAGGAGATTAAAGCGGGTCGGGACCCGCCCATTGCTCCGTTTTATGTACCGTATAGGAAACATTACCCGGTTATTCCTCATAATCATTATGATATTAAAAATGCTAAATCTGTTATTGAAGAACTTGATAGAATTGAAGAGGTTTTACAGTGGCATAGCTTTGTTTTTGCTGATGGTAGCACGTAAGATTCTTTTTTTATTTGGTTTTAACTAATTTAATTTCTAGGGTTCTAAATAATTTAGTATTTTTTTGTATTATTGTCATAAGGTATGAAGGGACTGTGTGGGACGATTTGGCTCATGGGAAAGGTGTCTATGAAGCTGAACAAGGACTAGTGAGGTTCCATATTTTCGGTTTTATCGTGCATATATCTTTTTGTTACTTTATTAATGTAATGCAATGCAATGCACTGCAATGTATGTATGTGGTGATGGAGGATTATTGATAGATATGAAGGTGAATGGTTGCAAAATAATCCAGAGGGACATGGGGTACTTGAAGTTGATATACCTACTTATGAGCCAATTCCAGGTTCAGAGTATGTTTACGATCCGAGCTATGTTTTTATGTTTGTTGAATATATTGAATGTAGAGATTAAGTATGGATGTGTTTGTTGAATAATAAAAATTAGGCTTGAAGCTGAGATGAGGGCTGAAGGACGTATATTTAAAAGAGACTTTATGTCACCGGATGATAGGGAATGGTTGGAGAAGGATATTGAAGATTGTGTTCGTTTTTCTGATGGAAGACGTGAAATTCCGTTTTATGAAAATGAGGAATGGGTTAGACAATTTGGAGAGAAACCGTGAGTTTAATACCCAATTAAGTGTTTAAAAAACTGTTTTTGGTTCATTCTGTTAGAACATTGCGTTTTATATTGGTTATTGATTGTAGGGAGAAGGGTCGATATCGTTATGCTGGTCAATGGAAGCATGGAAGAATGCATGGGTGTGGTGTTTTTGAACTCAATGAACGTACCACTTATGTAAGTTCCGAAGGGTTGTCTTATTGTTCTGGTGAAATCTGGCGGTTGATGCTTGTGCATTGAAGAAATGGGAACTTTTTAATGTTGTTTGTGCAGGGAAGATTTTATTTTGGAGACTTTCTGGAGGAAGATCATGGTTGTGATGTTGAAACTTCTGCGGTAATTCATGATCTTACTGATCATATTTTGATGATATGTATTTATTTAGATACTCAGTATTAAGTATGATAAGTCTGCTAATTACAAAGGTATTCTTTCAGTTGCATTCAGGTATAGCAGAAGTGGCTGCAGCAAAGGCTCGGATGTTTGTTAACAAGCCTGATGGAAGTATGCCATCTGTCTCTTATCCTTTCTGTTTTTTGTCTAAATGTTTATGTGTAAATGAACAAGAAAAATACTATTCCCTACAAGATTTCTATTTGTGAAAATCTCAAACTGTACCGAAGAGGTTAACAAAGTTGTAGCTAATAGTTGATTTAGGCCTTCCTCCATTATACCTCAAGTAGCCACATGTGAGATTTCTATATATATTTTTCCTTCATATATATTCTGTTGGTTCTTTAAAACGTCGTTTTTGTTTGTTGCAGTGGTCCGAGAAGAGCGTGGTCCATATAATGATCCTCAGCATCCCTATTTATATGAAGGAGAAGATGTGTGGATGGCACCAGGCTTCATGAACCAGTTTTGTGAAGTAAATCCCACCTTTGTATTTTATTGAGTTATTAACTTTTAAACATTTTTCGTTAAAACCATTGTTCTTGCAAAAAAACACTACGTTGTAAGCATGACCAATTTTGAACACATTGTGGCAATTTAATACAAAAAGAAAAAAAACACACACACACACACATATTGTACTTTGACAATTTTTTAGAAGTTAACAAGTCTTTTTCAATAAGTACCAATCCCATAACACACGATTTTAAAAAAGTCAATATTTCTCATTTGTTTTTCACCAGGTCCCTGATTACTGGAAAGCTTATATAGAAGATGTGGATGAAGAACGACAGATGTGGATAAACTCGTTTTATAAAGCCCCACTTAGGTTACCCATGCCAGCTGAGCTTGAGCATTGGTGGGAAAACGGTAAGTTATTTGGGAAGTTGTGGTTGAATTCCTACATTAGTCTGTTAGTCTATACTGGTTGTTTCTTTACGAAATCTAACTTTTTGTCCGTTTAGAAAACGTAATGTAATATCATAGGTGAAAACTCCCAGGATTACAGTTTACATGACAATAATACATTCCAAAACTATAAATCAAAGAAATAGGATTTTTATGGTTCAACAGATGGTCTGGATCTTGATGTATCAATATTAACTCGTGGGTTGGTTTGGGTTTATGTTGTATGGAAAATGGGTCAAACGAGTGACACACTAATTGGTCAGAAAAAAGCATTTCCTATAAACTCTACCCACTTGTTGTAGTGTTCATGTATAATATATTATTATTATTCATTTACAATAGTCTGGTCTAGTATATTGAAGGAATTTGGATTAACTTACAAGACATACAGCAACCTTCTTATCGTTTTGGTTTCATTTTGAACAGACGAGTCTCCTGAGTTTATTCTTCTCAACAAGGAGCCTGAGCCCGATCCTGAAGATCCAGAAAAGAAGACATACACCGAGGATCCTGTTATCCTGCACACACCAACCGGGCGTATAATCAACTACGTAGATGATGAGGAACATGGGATCCGCTTATTTTGGCAACCACCTTTGGAAGATGGGGAAGATATTGACCCGAGCAAGGTTGAGTTCTTACCCCTTGGAGATGAAGAACTATTTGAGCGTGATGACCGCAATTTCTTAGAGCGTACATTGACATCTGTACAAGATAAATGCAAGCTCATGCTTGACAATTTGGAGAAACGGATCGAAGAGAAGAAGAAACAGAGTGAAACGAAGTTGAAATTAATAGAAACGGAGATTGAAATAGTGGAAGCTGAATCTGAATTAAAGGAGATTATTAAGGAAATGGATGACGAGTTGAAGAGATTGGAAAAAGAAGAGGAAAAGAAGATGGAGATGGGTTTGGAAGATGAAGATGAAGACGTAGATGAACCTGTTGAAAAACCTGCAGAGATTTCGCGTGTTGAGATTAAAGTTGATGAGGTTAAAGATGATGGTAATGATGAAGAAGATGATGATGATGATGATGATGATGATGAAGATGCGGATGAAAGTACGCCACCGAGTTTTGGGTCTGTTGTTAAGGATCAAGACTCGACAATAAATGATCAGAATAGCAAAAGGACTGGAAAATCTTCACCGTTTGCTGCATCTTCCTTGCAGTTTACTTCTTTGGGGCTTGCGTCCGTGGTGAGTCTCTAGCATTTAATCATTTGACTATTAGGATCGTTAATGGTTAGTCACACCAATAGCTGCAAAAAATGATAAGTCAAACAAAGTACTTATGCTAGAGGCCTAAATTATAACCATTTATATGGGAATGGGTGTCTATTCTGGTTGTATTAATTAATAACTGGTCATACGTTCCAAATATAGAAATGAATTGGGTTGAATGGGTTAAGCTGGTCAATGGTATGCTTACAAGCTTCTAGATCAATTTATTATAAAGAAGTTGTCTTGTTATAAATAATTAAAAAGCTCTTGGTGTATTATACATTAATCTACAAAATACAAAAAATGGAAAAATTTGCATTACTAACCATCTCCTCGCTGGCCTAGTGGTAAGGTGTCCTAAAAGTCTCAGAAGAGACCCAGGTTCAAACCTCGTTGGGTAAACATCTTGGGATGACTAGTGAAAATATACGTAAACGGTCACTGCAATGCTGGTTAGGCCGCGTACACTTGTGTAAAAATGCTCGAATTTCCCGGGTAGCCTGAAGTGGGACCTCTCTCCGTTTACCTGGACAAATAAGCGTTACTGTCTGGCTCGTTTGACCAGCACATAAAAAACTGGCTTGTAAACTCTTGCGGTCTTGCATCAACAAAATAACATTTCCATTTACGTAAGTTTATGTCATATTAGTTGTCTAAATGCCACCAAAGGGCCTTTGACCTAGCGGTATGTGAGGAGCCCACCAATCAATTCGTTGTGAGTTCAAGCCTCATGGTAGGCATGCACATGTATGTGTGATGTATATACTATGTGGGTTAGGTTAGTTTGTAGGTTTGGCTTCCTAAAAAAAGTTGTCTGAATGCCTTACAGAAAAACATAGTAGTCTTACTATCTTGGTTTCATGAGTATAGATCATCCATATATTATCAGATTCTCTCCTGAACCGTATGAGATGTTTTGTTGATGAAGCTAAATTTGATTAACCTCAAAGTCGCATTTTAAATTTCCTTAAATTTTGCATGACGATGGAGTCACTATCTTTATTCCTTAAATAATTTTATTTCACAAACAACCTTCTGTGTTTTAATTTTAGGTTCCGTCTCAGCTGCAGCAGCTATTTGGTTCATGGAAACAGTCAAAGTTGCATACAAAAACTACTCAATCATGCTGTTATCGGGTTTTGACAGATCAATCTACAAGAAAGAGTTCAATCGGATTTGAACGAACGTTTGACCAAGGTTTGACTTTGAGGGCACATCATCAGGTCAACAAATACATCACAAAGTCAAGTCCTGGCAACCCTTTTAAGCACAAAGCTTCTGCAAATCTTAAAAGAAACACAGATGAGCAAAAAACATGCAGCTTGACTTGGCCATGTATACGGCCGAATGAAAAGCTAAGTATTCTATCTTTGCACATTCCCATTTAGATTGTTGTTTCACAGAATTAGCCTCGGTGCCTTATATGACACTCGTTTTAAATTTTTATTGGCCTTTGATCAGTTTTGTAATCTTAAATCAGTGCCTTGATTATCGGCAGACATAGCTGTGGGCGTTTTTGACATTTTACCGAGATTGTTGTATGAATCTTTTTAACTTGTTTGGCAGAATCAAAACTGGAAACGTACTTAGTTCACAAAAGAATATTTGAGATATTGAAATGCAATAGATATCTAATTATCAGGTTACTTAAGAACCACATGTCATGTGTGTATGTTCATATTCTTAGCACCTTGGTTACTTTGACTTGCAACATGATTGGGTATTGTTCTATATTTATCTATTGAAGAAACGTTGCAGTTTATTTTAGGTTCAATAGTTAATAGTTAAAGTATCACTTTCACGATCCTGTTTTATGGTTTTAATATTTTAATATTCTTATAAGAATAATATACTTTTTGTTGGACAATAGTATAACGATTAATTAAACAAAATATCTTACCATTTGTTAATTCTTTAAATGGCCATGTACAAGTATGTAAAAGAAGTCATGTAGATCCAAATTTATATACTAGTGTTATAATTGTTATTGAATGACCAATCTTTCTTCTAACAATAACTAGTGGTAAATTCTCATGAAATGCAATAGAAATACGGCAATTAATCTTTCTTCGTGAAAATGACTTTAGAATCATACATATCCACTGGTTAATTCTTACCCATTTAACTTTTTTACCCGCTAGAAATACGGCAATAAAAATGTGTAGGTTTTAAACTCTATTTGACCCGCTAATCTTGCATAATCACCATTGCTTAGCTTTTAATTTACAAACTTAAGGCATGCCAATTCAAAATTGAAAAGGAAGTCTTAGAATTTGTGAGTAGCTACAATAATTTGACAACATAAGTGGTGGTGGGGTACATGGCCTAAGGATTATTGTTTTAGTGAGTCCAAAGAGATTTAATAAAAACATCACACGTCATGCTACACTATATTAAATAATTTTCTATGCAACATCTGCATCTCAACCTCATTTTATTATCACTTTTGCTTTCTTTTTCCTAAAAAGTTATAGCATTTGAGTTAACAAATATATAGATATAGATTATAAATGAAAAAAGAGTATAAATTGTATGAACATAAATAAAACTTACTCGTTTCACAAATTTGGATTCATGACACATAAAAATAAATATTTTTTATTCCTTAATAATTGAATTTTTCTTTCAATGACGTCACTTTACAAGAGAACATGGGACATCATGCTCACTGCTCAGTGGTGCATCAGTAGAAATCAACATACATGCTCATATAATTTTTTTTATTTTATATATTTATATTTATATTTATATTTATTATTTGTTTGTGCTATTTTAAAAGAAAGAAAAGAATCTTTACATTTTTTTCATTCAGATGCTTCCAGACTCAAGAGATACATGGTCAAAATGTTTTGTCCAAATCTATATTTCAAGAAAAAATGTGGCTAATGTGTTTGGCTACATTAAACCAAGACTATTTTACGTTTGAAAGTGTAGGAATTGATATGACATATGGCTATTTAAAGGAGTTACTATTTGTCTGTTAACATATTTATCAGAAATCACCAAACATGCCTACCTAATAGTAGAATATATGGGACATAACCTCTAGTTAGCATGAAAACATTCTAACATATAAATCAAAAATGTCTAATCACCTCACCATATATAATCAATAGAAAATACAAAACAATATCTCGTAGTTTGCATTCTTGAAAAGTAATAAAAAGTAAAACATTAAACAAAAGTTATGGAAATAATTTCGGTTTAAACAACATAAAAAGGCTACTACTTAGTTCAACTTAGGTCAGCGTATAACAAAACCTTTCAGAAATAGTTAATAGAAGTTCAATTAACTCGATACAAATATATAACAGAAGATAATACGTACGTCAAGTTTGAGGATTTATCTTTGTCAAATGGCTGTTTCGACGAATAATTGTAATTCGAAATTCTTTGAATCTGATGCAATCCTTTTCCAAAGACCACATATTAAGCAATGATCGGTTGTTTCCTTTGAAATCGCGGGGAGTTGGGATTGAACACATAACCTGTTTGTCAAAGGCCCTCCATTTCACGACGAGGATACTTGTACTGGGAGGATGATACCACTAGAATTATGTTTAAGAGGGTAAATGAAATATCATCAATCATTATAAAATTGACAACTACCTTATAAAGGTTACAGTTAAATGCTCAATTTGTTTCATAACAAGTGTTCACAATCAAATTATAGAAAATTAAAAAAAATCATAAATAATACATTGTGTAAGAGAAAAATGACAGTCTTATCTTTACTTTTTGCACAGTCTTTTATGAATCGATTTTGTAAAAATAATAAATTATTAGTAAATTGATAAACTCAATATATTACCTTTGAAAGTGAACACTTATTTTGGGACAAACTAAAATGGAGATGTAAACACTTATTTTGAAACGAACAAAGTAATAATAAGAATTAATTAATTATGTTAATTTTTTAAACATCAAAACTAACCAATTAACTATCTTAGAAAAATTGATTGTTAACCGTGACTCTAATAAGAGTAATAATTGTTGATAATTGTAGTGTTTACTCGAGACTAACAGGTATTTCAGATTAAGTTATAATATATGTTGACAAGTGCGAAGTGCACACTTATTTAAGTTAACACTACTACAAAAAGTTTTATTTAGAACGATCAAAGTAAAGCGTGATATTTAATTCATTTATAGATCGTTTCACAATATACACGGTAGTTGATTATTTTTTAGATGGATGGGTATTCAAAGCGGGAACAACATTTTACAAAAATCATGTGGCTCGGGCAAACTGAGATTTCTACTTTTGTCCAACTTTGTGTATATAGATGATGTATAGGTTTTGAAATTATTTATATATATGCATTCCATCTGAATTTCGTCTCATATGCAGGTTGTACATAGATATGATTTGTGTGGTTGCTTAACCCTTAATTGTTGGAAATGGATTATGGTTATGAAAGGGACGTCGTAGTAGCTTTTTATATATGTTCTAAGTGCATTGATTAGGATATATAAGTGTATACATTCTTGACTTTTAGCATTTTCATTAGTTTTTTGAGACATTTGTGATTTTCTATTTTTAATGAAAGCTTTCTTTCTGTTGAAATTTGCATGCTAAAATTTGAATTCTAGTGATGTTATTGTTGATGAAATTCGACCGTGTTATTGCTGGAATTTATTAATTAAATTCCAGTGTGTGCAACAAAAAGGTTACGATATCTATTAGATAGGTTCAAATATATCTTTTAGATTGTGATGCTAGAAAATACATTTTTGGTTGTAATATCTTTTCTAGATTGATTGTTTTGAATGCTACAAAATCTTTTTCTTTTTTTCTAAATCAATATTTAGATCAATTGCATGTAAGCGATATGAAAAAAAATATTGTAGATTGGTCATCTACCCGTAACAAAAAAAAGGCCATTTTTTTGAACACTATTATTTAGCACGGTTCCATAATCGATCTAAATGATAATTTTAACCGCTCTACAAAACCCCGCGTGTAGCACTGAACTTGAACCGCAACTAAAAAGTGGGGGTCAAGAGAAAGCTCCCCTTTACGAGGGTCTAGGACTTAGTTGGGGTTTCTAATATGCAGTTTTTCTGTCAAAATAAATGAACATAATAGATGGACGTATCTGTTCGTTAAATGAACCGTCAAACTGGATTATATATATAACATAATTAACATATAGTTATTTGATCTCTTAAAACTTATGAGAACGTAACAAAAAAAATTGTTACGCTTAAAATTCTTTGCTAATATATAGGTGTGTATATCGATTGATTTCTTCAATTATCCCATGTGTTTTGTAGGATGTGGGGTCCACTAATAAGTTACTGACACGTGTACCTGTAATTTTTTCCTTGTTGTCGGCTCATTCAGTGGTCAGAAATATTTTCACAAACTCGGATTCTGCTTTTCTTTCCTTTCATTTATTTCCACTAAAAATAGTATTTTAATATTATTATTTGGTAGTTATAATCTTGTAAATCTTTTTTAAAATAAATTGAGTTTTGAGAATCTTGATTATAAAAATTACTTAAATTAGTCAATATAACTCTCTAGTAACGACTTTTCATTAGAGTGTACATAATAATAATAATAATAATAATAATAATAATAATAATAATAATAATAAATAACGACAAGGGTAAAGTCATTATTACAGTTTGATTTCGTAATACCGAGACAATACATAGGTGAAATATGTTATTGTAAAAATGATTATACATGATACAGAAATACCCGTTGCACATTTCTAACAATAACTAGATTTAACATTTTTATCAAAATACTAATAATAATATTAATAGTAATTGCTTTCGAGAAGTGAAAAGAAGTGAAGAGAAGACGTCGATGAGTCCCAATGAGGTGACAAACGCAATTTGCATGCACCACTAAACGTAAATGTCTCCTCCCAATTAGCCGGCGTTCATCCCTCTTCTCGCTTTCACAGTCAACACGTGGCACTCACTGCCCTACTCAGCAAACCAACCTTTGACACGTAATTAACATCAATTTTAATATCCACACCTATTAAATATTAATACATGTGTTTGTTCCAACTTTATTTATCATTTTGTATATCTACTAAAAATATAATCATACGTCGTAGTCAAGTATATACTAAGAGTTATAACATACCGAGTCAATTGCAATAATTAATTTATTAATTCCCCACCAAGATAATAATCTACGTATTTACTTATTCTAATATTTTAACACTCGGGCTTTTAGTTAGACCCGGGCAATTACAACAGCCCAATGTTAAATTTAGGGGGTTTTATGTCACTTTTTTATAATAGTTTATGTTTGATGTTTGATTTAAATTAATTATTAGTTATTTAAGTGGTCTTTATATTTAATAAATACTTTATTGTTATTCAAAATTACATTACATACATGATAAATAGTGGTGATTTTAATATCAGTAGTTACTTTTTACATCAGTAAAAGTATTTTATCCTGTTGTATAAAATGATGATTGGTCAAGTCAAACAAAATATTAGTACTACTTTATATTTTTTATTGAGAAACCGGCAATATCCGGTCATTCGACATTCGTTTAGAATAAAAATTGTATATAAGCACACGTCTCCACGTTATTTCAAACTCATCGCCTCCTCTAAAATCCATCTTATTTTCTCTCATTATTTACCATTCCTGGTTATGAACCACCAACCCTAGACCTCACCAATCCGGTGATCACCATCTCAAGCTACATCGACACAAATTCGATAAAAAAAAATTATTCGTTTTGATCGATGTCGACGAAGAAAAGTAGCCGGAAAGGCAATGATAAGACCAAAAAGGTGAGATCACCGGAGAAATCTATGTCGTTTCACGGTCATGCTACCGATGAAATGATCGGAACACTACGGAGGCCGAGAACGGTGCCGGATTTAGTTTCCGGTAGAATTATGTCGCCTACAGAGACTTTGCGACCGAAGTTGACGAAACTATTGCTTAACGTGACCGTACAAAGAAGCTTAGGTCCTGTGCAAGTTTTGATATCACCAGAATCAACTGTCGGAGATCTTATCTCTGACGCTCTAAGGCAATACTCGAAGGAAGGCAGACGACCGGTTTTATTGTCGTTTGATCCTTCTGCTTTCGGTCTGCATTATTCTCAATTTAGCTTAGAAAGTAAGCTAATTAAATACGCTTAAACTATTCATTTTTTGCAAGTGATTACTATATATATATATAACTTATTTCTTACGTATCGATGATTGATTTACAGGTTTGGATCCAGACGAGAAGTTGATCGAATTAGGTTCGAGGAGTTTCTTCCTTTGCCCTAACCAATGTGCCGTGACGATGACGTCAGCACCGGCATCGTCATCTACATGTTTTAAGGAAGTAGAAAAAGTAGGTTGGCTTCGATTCATGGATAACTTCTTACAGTAAGATAATTAATTTGATATTAATGATCATCAAATCATGTAATAATATTAAATATTAATCGATCTATTCGTGTTTATTAGCCGTAACAATATTAGGACGTACTCACGCCTATTTCAAGTTCAGGTTGTCCTCAAATTAAGAGAATTATTGATGACTACACTTGTATTTGTTGTATAGTGGTGGAGGTGCTATATATTAAATTGTATAAAATTATTTTTATTATTACATTTTGTTATTATTACAATGTGCAAGTTGCATCTGAGTGTTGGATTTCATTGTCTAGATTTTTCATTTCTGTAATTCCAAATTGAATGTTATACCTTGTATGTGATTTTATCTTAATCCATTATCCATCAATCAATTAATGATATTATAACTTGATAACTTACCTCATCTTGATTTGTTCTTATGTTAATGTTGGCAAGATGCCTAGTTCATATCGAACAGAATGTGTGAACTAACTCAAAATCTTTTCTTTACGAAATGTATCGGCTGTCGACAAAAACGATATGTGTCAAAAGTGAGTGGCCGAGAATTGCACGTAATCTTGAATATATTGATACTTGTAACAAATGATATTAAGAATTTATGAAAAAACAAACACATTTTATAGCAAAGATCTACCACTAAAAAACTTGAACAAATTACCAGCGATATTCTGTAATAAGTAGTCCAACTATTTCATCCTAACATGCACTTTGCCCCCGCCAGAACTTTATATTTTGTGATAAAAATGACCATTTTTATAATTTTCTATCTAATGAATTGGCTTTTAATCAACTAATTACTCCACAATAACTATAAGTTCGACCAATTATGCTCATGTCCAATTACTCAATGGATGTATATTTAGTTGAACAATTGAGGAAGAAACAGAGGAAAGAGTGAATAGCCAACACGGCAACTCACCAGCCTAATGGTTTGTAAGGTCGAAGATGAAGGTGACCAAGTGAGTGGTTCGTAGACCGGCAATATGTGGGGCCGCGGGGGCCCGAGAAAAGATAGAGGTTGAAGTAAAAAACAAACCTACGACATATAGTTTTATACAAGCATGTTTTATGTGTGTAAGAATTAGTTTTTAAGATGTTTATATCTTGGAGAACAAATAAAAAAGTAAGATAGAATGAGAGTGTTTATTCACAATAGATTGATTATAAGTCCTTCAATGCCAAAAAAAAATTGATGAATGATTCTTCAATTATTGTAATACAAAGAATGAGATGAGATGATACGACAAAACAGAAATGTAGTATAATGTCAAAAATGGATGTGATTCATGAATTAAGCAAGTGGTATGGAAATTTCAAGTCATTAGAAGATCCAAGAATCCAACCAAAACAAATGTTTGAAGGTTGTGTCATGTGGGACAATTATATATAAGCCTTACCATTCGGATAAGTCTTCTTATTTTCATAAATTGGAATAATAATAAATTAAATTAAATTAAATACGTTCCAGCTTTTTTAGTCTTCAATCATTCTCCTCATTTCAAATTTTGATGTCAATCAAAATAACTGTCGACTTTCACAAATAAGTTTTTAATGAGTATAATTAATTAACTGATACGTATTCCATTCCATTAGTTAACAGTGTAATCGTTCTAATTTCTAAACATGTGTTTACTTTAAAATGGTAAAATGAGACGAATGAAATAATAATGACATCATTCGTGAGATAACCATATAAAATGCTTTAAAAATAAAATAAAAATTGAATGACTTTTGAGAAAATAATAATTAAATAAATAAACTATTATATATATGTAAAAAAATATTTTAACTATATCTCGATACTGTTCTAGTATCATCTAGTGGTCCGGTAGTTCGGGTACTTGTCAAATGTGTTGTTTCTTGTTTGAAGTTGACACCTATATATGGGCTTAGTGTCTTGTTTGTTCACCAGACCATGTTCAGATACTAGTCAACAATGCATTCACGACAAACAATAGATCATTAGATGATAATTCATTAATGATGCTTGGAATTTTGAAGACACGAGCAAATGAAAAAATTGCTAGCTAGTTATAGATGTTTGTAACAACTAACCAAGACACATGAGGAAACTTTTATTAGACTTTAACCGCATAGATCAATGTTTTTATCTTGCTGCACAAATCAAGACAATAAAAATATACATAGGAATCTTAATTTTTTGATTCCAACTCAATTGTTAAACACAAAACAAACGCTGACAAATCTAATCCCTTAATTCTTTGATCCCAACTCAATTGTTGTTTGATGTGCATGTTATATAAGGACGAATTCATGATGCAATAGTATAGGCAGTTGCCCCTTAAAGGTATATTAGATATTAATTAATCCATTTAAAGAATAAGAACCGTCTCTTAAAAGAAAATTGCCCTTTAAAAGAACACTCTAATTGATTTATTTTGATAGTTACTTACTTAGGTTTACCCCTTATAATTAATTTTTTGACCCTGCTCTTAATGTTACACTGTACAAGATCAGCACAATGCGGAGATAAATAAAATTTCATTTTAAGTTATAAAACGGTAATAGTTGGTATGTCATTACTCGTCGAGCAAACACATATACAAAAGTAGTTGCATTTTAATCGGGCAATTTGTTGTTGCTATGTAGAGTGAAATTGTCTTTCTCAAACACATAGTGCATATATTAGTATAGATTCATTGATAACTTTGTACCATCATTTATTAATACACGAGTCTAAGAGACAATTCAACATCTATCATCAGAGTCATGTAGTATAGAATACAAGTATGCATACCGAAAGATACTTACACATTATGACTGCATAGACAAACTTTTAAATCACAAAGAAAAAGAAAAGAAAACATAGCTTCAAAATAACAAAGTATATCGAGTAAGAAATTCCTAATTCATCCATGCATATTATCAAATCGCACCATTGCTAGTGACCTTTTTCACATTAAAATAATATGCTATCTTCTAAATTTAATAGCATAAAAATAAATAAATAAAATATATACTCAAAATATAATTTAAAATTTTAGACTCGTTTATTAGAAAATAAATAGATCATAAAACTTTATTATTTATATAAAGCTGTAACTAAGTAGACAACTCACGATAATAAATAGCATTTGTGTTTTTGAATTCTATTTGTTTAATTAGATGGTATATAAAGATGATTGAAAATGCACTTAATGATATTTTCTATATTGTGTGTAGTTAGTTAAAAGTATTAAACTAATTTTCAATCTTAAAAAAGTTAAGATTTGAAGCAGGGTTAGTAAATGATTTATAATGATTATTTGATATAACAAAAGAAGACTAAAAACTAATAATTTAACAACTATAAAATGATTTTGAATTTTAGTTACAATAGTTATGTTGCCTCTACCCCAGTTATTAGAAGCATTTTGTGATAAACTAGACCATAGATTTCATCCTAATAAGTACTTGTTTAATTGTGTTGTGACACAAATAATGAGATGACTAGTCACGGTTTCGTATAATGTGATAGTTATAAATAAAAAATATGATAATGGTTGATAATGATAGTCATTTTAATAATAATAATTTTAAATTTTATCTCAATTTCATTCATACTTTATGTTATCAAAATAATTGTATTTTAATTATTATTTATTTTATATTTTAAATAAAGATAATTATAAAGAATATAAAATATTTGAATGTTTGTTGGATATTATATAGAAAAGTTATTATAAATGTTTATAGGATAGAAAGATATACATGAATTTTAAGTTAAAATATAAAATATTTTTATAAGGAAATAATGATGAAAAGAAAGAAAAAAGGAATTGTATTATAGTGTCATTCGTGAATGGGGTGGGTTTTCAAGTGGTATCTAATTATTTTATTGGTGTAAAGTTCCAAACATTCAACCAACACTTGTTTCAAGGGTTGTGAGACAAAGTTTAACTCCTTAAGCCTTGACCAAGTGGATATGTCTCCACCTTATTTATTTGATTTGAATGAATGAATTAAATTTGTTAAAATATGATTTTAATAAGAAATCCATGTAGTCTCTTTTGTTGATTTGATATATCATGAATTCTAAATTATTAGAGATGGAGAGAAAGCTAATCGATAGAGAATGTTTAACAAGGTGGGAACCACATTAAATTGTTTTGGAAATGAAAACTAATATGTTAGGCAAAATGTTGCGAAGCAAATCTATAAATGGTCCACAAGAAGTCAACATGTCCAAAACTGGATGATAAATGCTTAAATGGATCGCAGTAATGTTCTGTATGGGAAGTCAATAGGCATGCATTGACCTGGTTTATTGAAACCCGAGTAAATGAGAAAGACTTGGATCCTAGAAAGATCCGACCCGATATTCACAAGACCCCCATTAACTTTTCCGATTGATAGCAAATATTAGGTTCTTTTTCCTTCTTTCGCCTTGATTTCAACCATCGTTCTACCACCATTAATTGACCAAATTAGTAGCTCAAAACACTTTTAAAAGCCCAAATGTAATTAGCCCATAACTATTTGAAAGCCCAAACATCAGTTTTAACGTATTCACGGCTCGTTATCGTCTAACCAGATTTCCGTTCATTGTGCGTGACGACGAAGAGAAGAAGGATCAATCTGAGGATCGAAAAATTATTAATAGCAGCATAACATCAATCATTCATCAGTTCAGATCTAGGTATAGACCTTTGTTCTTTTTGTTTAGATTTTGGTCTACTTTTTGTTATTTTTCAAGTAATTGATTTTTTGGAATTTATAGTTGTATCTTAGGGGATTCTTGTATTAAGATAAAAAAAATCATCAAGCTAAGATGCAAGATTAAGGAATATAAAGCAGGATTAAGATTAAATAAAACAACAATATGTACTATATGAGAGTAAAACTTAACTGGTGTGAGTGAAGTAACTAATACGACCCATTAAAACAAGGGAAAATTACTTCACTAACATGTTTATGATTCAGCTTTAAAGATTTAACACCTCAAATAAAAACTATCGCACAAACATAAAAAACCTCGCACAGGCCAAAATTATAGCACAACCAAAACAATATCGCACAGACCATTAAATTTTAGACAAAGATTTAACATTTCTCAAAATTTTCGCACTAACATTAAAATATATCGCACAAAACATTAAGACAAACTAGCTGGTAGTCTAAGCTCCAGTAAAAAAAATCATAATGTTGTAGTTTTGTAGGTTTTTGACTATCTTTTTCAAATTTAGTAGTTTTTGTTAGTCTTCATTTCTCTGGTTTAGACCATTGTTTAGTCAACAATCCCAGAAAGGAGAGATAACAGAAGAATGAGCATAGAGAAGGAAGAGGTAGTAGTGTTACCGAGACGTAAAGTATCATGCACCACCTCCTTTGATTCTCTCTGGTTCTGCTATTGTAAGTCTTCACTTTTTTAATTATCCCCTGTTCTACACGCTTGCGTATGTGTGATTGACATACACTTAATTATTAGTATTTATTATTATATACATATGTAATTTATGTATGCTTATTTAACATTCGTATCATACTTCATGATCATGGCAGCTCCAGTACATCAAATGCAACAATACTATCGACTTGGGTCCCTTGATAACTGTTCTGGGAAGTGGAATGCTCTTGTTGATTGTTTAAAACTCAAAACGAAAAAGTCTCAGGAAGCAGAGGTAGTCAGATTTTTTTGTTTACCATAAACATGATTTTGTTCATTTGCTAATTTGTTTTTGCCATAAGCAAATTTTACTTCATTAAAGTATGTATCTTGTCACATGTTTGTTTAAAATATTTCTCGGTGACCATGCTAGAGCAAAAATACAATCAAACATAGGCTTGACGTGTGATCTTGATACTACTGTAAGTTTTAAGATTAAAACTAATCATATCAACACATAAGCTATGTTGTACTGATGTAGTTAAATTTTGAAACTTCGTGAATATTTTCATCTCCTTATCTTGTGGCTACGAACTGAGTGTTTGGACTTTTGTTTAATAAAAGGGTGGAGCATGTGGGCTGAGATGTGGTTTCCTTTTAAGCCATGCGTACTTTCGACTGTAAGGTAGGTAGAATGGTTTGTTATACAGGGAAAGTAAATTGAATTCGTTGTGGATTAGTTCAAAAGTTTGGACTGCCATGTGAAACTGCAAACATACAATTTAATGTTTACAACCATATTTGTTGTATCCCTACATCTTCTTATATGGTATAAATGATAGTAACATTTAAACACACTTATATCTCATGGGGACGGGGGCCAAAGCATAGGAAGAGTGATAGAGAACTGGAATTATACGAAACATCTTTCTTGTGAAAAAAGATAATCCTATATTTGTAAGAATGATTGATGTCGTACTATGAGTGCCAAATATGATGCTATTTTGTTTTGCTTTTATATTTATGTAGTTATTGCAAAATCGCTGCAAACTATGGTGTTTCTTGTGTCAATAGTCGGTCAATATTAGATCTTTTGAGACTAACAGGATTGATGTAATAACTGCAGGAAATTCTTGAATCGCGTGAGAAAGAAAAGACTCACATTTGGTCGTTTAGGACACCAGAAGAAGCTGCTTCTAATTGGAACGACATGTTCGGACATTTAGATGATGGTAATTGAGGTTTTATAACTTTTGCACCTCATCACTCAAGAACTCATTATAGTAATGTTTTAGAAAGAGGAATGACTTACTAATGATCTGGAAGAAGAAACTTCTGTCCCTACTTTTTGCCAACTGAGAGATTTTATTTTCATTAAGTTTTAAATAAAGTTCAAGTAATAGTTTACTTGTCTAAATGAACTCAAAAGGAGTTGAGAAGAGTAATTTCAGTTCTCAAATTGCAACATCATTTGATCTACACTTTCATTTAAGAATCCAATTAAAATAGGCTTAGGTCAAACTGTAACTTGAAAGAATCATTCCGAACAGGGTTGAGTAAGGTTCGGTCAGGTTGACTTGGCTGTTCCAAACGGGCTAAGTCGCGTCAGGTTCTCTTGACTTGGCTGGCAAACGGTTTTATTTATAAGTATCAAATATGATTGCAAAATTTATCTTTATTACTCTGTATTATTATAAAAAAATACTGAGAGATTATATAGACACTGGACTATATGGAAGTTACTTTTAAGCCTTTTTACTTGTTTCTCTTTTAAGTAAAATTTTTTGGGTGTTATTCGTTACTAAAGTGTGGCCAACTTTTTACCTTTTTTCACAGATATAGGTTAAGATTTTCCACTTTCATTTTCAGTGTCTCAAATCGAGAATTATTGGGACGTACAACGGTACTCCACCACACGATCTTCAGAGTGTTATCTCAATCTTTACTTTTTGGTTTTTGACCGTATGTTTGTTTATCCTTTCTAGCTTTCATGATATCTTCCTTTTTACATGTACATTTCTTTGCTAAAGTTCAACAATTCTTTTTTTTTAATGGTTCTTTTTATCGACATTGTGAAGATACATTAGGGTTCTCTTTGTTTGGGTGTTACACATCGTCAAAGGGGGAACGTTCGAGTGGCATCATATGTTGTACAGAAGCTCGAGTTTACTACAACCTAAAGCTAGTGTTATATTGGATATGGAATCATCTAAACTATCAAAGAAGGTTATAACAAACACTTGTAGCTTGTGAGCTATATTTTCGTAAAGTTGTTCCACATTGGGTCTAGCATATGACCAATTCGATGCTAGTAGTATTCTTCTTCAAGATATAGTAATGTTTTCTCCTAAGATGCCATAATTTCAAACCTTTTTTTCTTTTCTTTGAGGGATTTTTGCCTTGATAGTCGAAGATTCATTATATAACACTATGGTCAAGTGGACCTATATGTCGAACACAAAGCAATGAAAAGATTCAATGATGTAACAATGATATAGCTTTAGTACATGGAATATAATCTTTTATTTAACTCAACTTATGTTCGTTACATAAATAGGCGAAACGTAAACGTACGTATTCTTTTGTTAATTTTATTGTTGGCTAAAGGTAACGATGAGATGAATCTAAGTATGAAAGTTGATGGGGTCTAAACCAGTGAAGTATCATCGGCCATGGGGTATGAGTTTGAAGTTGCACCGACAACGTAGCTGCATGAACCTTCAGTTATCATGTATTGCAATCAATGTCATAATCATATACGTATTATCTAAAAAGGTTGTTAGACCAAATGTCATTGTACATATAAGAAACAAATATATGGGTGGTTACTTTAAAGATTTAAAGTTGTTACATGTAAAACCAAAAATTAATCAAAGAGAATAAAGCAAAAGCATTTTGAAGAAAGGGAGAAGGTAAGCAAAAGCAATGGTGGCTATAGTTTGTCAATTTTAATGTGATAAAATAGTAGGTCTAAAGTGATAATAAGCATTACTTTTTAATTACCCAAAAACAAAGAAATGAAATATAAATTTAGGTTTTGTGAAAGGGATGTATGTATCTACTAGGTCTTTAATATTTATTGTCTTAATCCACAGAAATTGCTAATCGATTTGATTGGTTTTAATTAGTGAAAATTAGCATAGTATCCGCGAAATCTGCCTGTTAAATTATTTGATAAAGACATTCATGTTAAGTGTCTTAACCTCATGCAATTTGTAGCCCGTTGAGTTAAAAACAAAACAAACAAGCTGCGTTTGTCTACTTGGCAAAAAAAAAAAATGAGTGATTAGAACCTCATGTTTGCAATTATGTATCTTTTCATGCATTAGTTGTTCTCCATGAAGCTACATAACTACATACATCTATTTCTATATCACTCAAATCATCAATGTTAATTCTTTTCCGTACCAATAATTAATCAAAAAGTTGGTTATTTCATCTCAAAAGTAGTTCCAAAAACGACAACCATTTGTGAGCACTTGCAAAACAATCAAAGGATGCACAAAGTCATGAATAAATATGGACTTTGTTGAAAGTGTGTGTGTATAAATATATATACATATTTCTTATTCATTCTTGATGCTATAAGTCTATACCAATTGATAAAGTAAAATTATATTGAGACCGAATAATCTTGTACTTATATGAAATTGTTTGTATATTAGAAAGGCCCAACAAGATATTTGCTGTCTTACAAAAACATTAGGGTGATATTAATGTAAATTCGAATCATAAGGGGTAAAATAACATTATTGATAAGTATGAGGGGTGGTTGTGGAGTTTGTTAAGCCATCAATTCAAGACCAAGAACAAAACATAAGGGACAAATTTTACGGCATAAAAAGATATTTGAAGGAAACAACAACCGACACAAAATGCACCAAACCCCTCTTCTTTATATAATTTACTTCAACGGCTACAAAACATACATATTTGACTTGTTACTGTACAGTTATATGATGTTAAGAAAATATATATACGTATTTTATACTGCTGATTAAACATTTATTATCATAATTCCATGTCCTGACTAGTTGCTGTTTTTCTTTATTGTTAGCTGTTACGGAGTATATTGACTCTAATAAATACAACATGTTTGTGACATTATTTTACAAATATCACAACCTTTCATCTTGTCAGATATTTGTTTAAACATTATTTTAATTGTTACTTGGAGCTATTGAATTGAATTTACCTTTAAAAAGTAACCTTAGAATTTGATGTGACATATATGATGCTTCTTTCCCATTGTATAAGTTGCGCCATATTTATGACAAAAGGTTTCATGTTAACTCTTATATATATACATTTTATTTTATTATTTTAATAGAAAATTATTATATTATTATTAGGTTTTTGAGACGTACGGGTTTATATTTGATGAGATAGGCTGAATAAGAATATAATGTCGAAAAAGGAACAAGTCAAATTTATGCAAAAGTGATGAAGAATAAGAGATTTGATGTCATGATCGAATATCAATAATTCGATATGTCTACAATTCTACTGCTAATTTTTAAAATATCATTATAAGAGATCCATTTAAAATGTTACTGGTACTCCAAAATATTGCCCAACAAGCGTATTACAAATATCTTTTCAATAGTTATAAACAATCTTAACATTATTTTTATTTTCTTTTAGCATTTATGATATCTCTTTATTGTGCTACCTATTTATATATATATATATATTATATATACGTACATATTAAATACTAATACTAATTGACGCACTTGTTGTCTTTAATATATATATATATAGGAGAATGATCCATAGGGAAGCTCCAAATTTTGGGGAAGGAGGGAAGCAAATCTTAGCCCTTGATTTTTTCATAAAAAAATGTTTTTAATATTCATTTGTGATGAATGTTAAATTTTGATTAACATTCATCACAAATGAATGTTAACAACATTCATTTATGATGAAATCAATGGTTGAGATTTCCTTCCCTCCTTCCCTAATTTTTTTGCTTCCCTCTTGATCCCTCCCCTATATATATATATATATACTAAATACTAATACTAATTGACACACTTGTAGTCTTTTACAGTTTATAGAATCCGAAAACACTCATGTTGATAATCTTTACTACTTTATAAATTATTTTTCTTATTATTTCACTTTGAACTTACATATATAGTAACACACCTAACAAATAAACAAACACCCTTGATTGAAAATCTCACACAATAATTTTATTTGTCTCTCTTACATAAATGACATCTGAATATAAAAACATTTAATGAACACCATAAAAACACATACATTGAACACTAATAAATATGATGTCGAACTAAATCATCCGACGTCACTGTTTTACGCGAAAACAAGACTAGTTTAATTTAATATACCTAAGATGTGTGATTCAAAATTATGTTATTCGATTATTGTGAAACAAAACAAACGAATAATTATTTTTTTAGTAGACCATGATATTAATATCACTTTTTATTAGTCAGTATCCGATAATTGTTTTAGTTTTTTCATATAACAAATTATTAGAATGAGTACCAAAGTATCATAATGCATCTAACGAAGTTATAAAGTACAGTAGTTAAATAGTCCACATATTTTTTTGTCTCTTGCTAACTAAATAGCGATAATAATGATATCCAAATATGGCATTTAGTTATTTTCCAAAAAATATATATATGTGCCATTTAATTAGTTTTTTTCCACATTTCAAATAAAATTGTTATAATTGAATTAAAATATTAATTAAATGCCGTATATTCATTGAATAATTTTGTGAGACGTATTGTAAATAACTTGTTGGGATTTTGGTAGAGTGTTTCTGTGACCAATAGGTAGGTGCGGTCATATGGATGTTCCATAAATATCAACCGGGAATAAGCAAAAATAAATGACAAAAAATAAATGATAGGAGTAATAAAAATAACAGAGACATGTGCAACTCAGCTGTTATTCTCGTATATCAACGTGCCACAAAAATGTTTGTCACGTGACCCTACTCCCATGTTATTAGAGACTTGTTCCTAAAGTTTTTGCTTCCTTTTATCCTCTCGGGAAATAAGTGCTCCTTTTGATCCACACTAAACATGAAATACACATTCATTAAAATTTTAAAATTAACTCTGGTTAATCTTGTTGAATATTAGGATTCTACAAAGTGTTCATAAACTACTTTTGAAATTATAGATTTCCTTTTATGCTTTATGTTAATGATCTCAATAGTAAATATTTACTTAATTAGTTGATATATGGCATATTAAATTAACTTATAAAATCTATTAATAAAATAAGAGATTATACATCTAGAGGTTACCCCAAGTTTATCATTTTGATTTTGTAAGTCACTTATATTTTAAAATAATTTTGTAGGTCATCCAAATTAGTACGTTGTTCCATATGTACTAAACCCGGCTAAAAACTCTAATTTCAAAAATGACACATATACCCCTATATTTATTAATTAACATTATTTATATTATTTTAGTTTTTTTCAAACACATGAATATTTATATCATTTTATATTTTTCTGACTAGTTTTTAGTCTGATTTAGCATATATGGAACAACATAAAAATTTGAACGATCTACAAAATCATTTACAAATAAAAGTGATGTATAAAAATAAAATAATAAATTTAGATGAGCTTATGATAAATGATCCCATAAAATAACTATAGAAATTAAACTACGCAAGTAATAAGATTGGTTATTTAGATCTAAAATATTATCAAGGGGAATTACGCTTTTATGGAATTTTGCCTTTTTTATGTTATAAAGGAGCATGTTATGGTACACCTAGTTGTATTTGTTTTTTTGCAATCATGGGATTCATTGAGTGTAGAAATATATATATTAAATTGAACTATATCTAAATATAATATGAACAACCAAATAATGTCCAAATCTACACACTCGATCCTAATGATACAATTTTTGGTCCTTCAAAAATAATATTTTAGGCTTTTGAGATTATTGTAGTTCTGATTATTGGTTCACATAGCTAAATGATTCTAGTTATAAGCATCTGAAACATGATGACTTTTAACCCTTTTATCGGCAGGTACCACCAAATGTGACTCGTTTTGAACAAGTTATCTTGTAATTTAAATTGATATGATCAACTTTGTTAATGATGATCAACAAGTCTTTTAAATACTTCATATTGAAACTTATATAAAGGAATTATAAATTTACACTTTAATAGGTAAAAAGAAAATATAATATAATAATATATTTAAAGAAAGGTATTAGACTAACAGTATCGAAATGACCCTTCAACTATTAAGTTGTAAGTACGAATCTTTGTAAAAGAATTGTATATATTTGTGATAGAGTATCTATAAGTTTATTGTCTTTTAAAAATAAAATATAATGCATCTATATTTGTCTAGTACTATTAAAGTCTAGTATAAAACACCAAAATTCTTACAATCCTTAGGAATTAAAAAGTTTTGAAAGAAAGATGATTAAAAGATTTAAAATGTATATTTAAATCTAAACCTAACAATATTGTTAATACATATGTATGATTGATCGGTAAATCTAAAGAAACATGATAAGCAAAATTTATATATCAATCATCAGAAGTTAGACGTAGATTTAAACTTGTATAAGTGAGTCCATTTAGCTAAAACGACCAATCTAATTGCTTATATTAAGAAAAAAAATCCCTATAATTAGCGTTGAAATTTAGAATTAAGATGTGTATAATCATGTGTTATGGGTACAACTTCCAATGAGACAACTCATTTGGATTAATGTATGATGCTACCCTGTCGGTGCATTAAGGCCATAAAAAGAAGCAGTATATTTATTAGGATAAAAAAACATATGCTGTGAAAGTTGTAAGTTACGCCACAAATGTTGTAATCAGAAGTTGTAACATTGAGAGTGATGTGTAAACTGTAAAGTGTCGGTGGCTTTTCACAAGTCCCCTTCTTGATTGATTTTTTTAAGGACACAAATCCCACTTTATTTAAAGCATCTCACATAACTTTCTTTTTTCTTTTTTATTTTGCGACAAATTCTACTCAGTACTTCACTAGTTTCGTTTCTTTATATTTTTCGACTCATTAATACGACTGCACCCGGTTCATAATACTAATAAAAAATATATATAATGCATCAATTATTATTTTATATTTTATATAAAGATTAGTATCAGTATAGGCTTTTGAGTAACTTAAAAATGTAGTAATTTTGTATTTGTTAAATAGTCCTCCTACTATGTATGTTTTAACTAATATTGATGTATGTGAAACCATCAATACCAATACAACGGCTAACGCTCAAGAATTCGTCCGATTAATCAATTTATGAGTAATTCTTAAGAAAAATGCAGAGAAACATTATATTTTTTAAAATAATAAACAATTACGAGAAATGTCCAAAATACACAACCAATTTTTTTCAACTATATTCATAATTTGTTAGAATCGTTAAGTTTCCCAAACATTGTTATTGTTGCAATCTCCATATGATGGTGGTGATTAGGTAACCTCAAGATATTAAAATGCAGTAATGTATGAATTTCAAAAGAGAACTACTTATAAATGAATAATAAGATGATTATGTGTCATTTATTTTATTTTGACATAATAAAATAATAACATACAATAACAACAACAATAATAATAATAATAAGATGAAAGCTGTCTGCAGAAATTATTGTAAAACTGATGTTAGTTTTCTACAAATGACTTGATTTTGGTATTTTATAATTTTAACGATTGTATAATTACATTGTCGTCTACCGTATGGATAACACTTTTTTTTTAAAGAGAAAGACTTTAGTAAACCAAACAAACCAATATGTACATGATTGAGTCCACAACGAGTTTAAGGAAGAAGAGTTTACAAGAAGATAGAAACAATTACGATGAGACTAGCGAGGATCAAAATTTCTCAGTTTCAAAATCTAATTGTTTCATTGCTTTTGTTTTCCAACTATAACAATGAATATCTTTGAATAGCAGAAAAAATATCTTCATATTGAATTTTGCTTATTTTCTTTTTCGATGCAAAAAGAATATTATTTCTTCACTTCTAAACAACCAATAATGTAACAAAAAATATTTCATTCAAGACTTTTACAACTATTTACTTTCTTTTATCACCATTTTTCAAAAATAATATTGTGAAAAGAGATGTTTTGAGATGGTTGAAAACTCCACCAACTTCGTATCTTTCGTCATATACTTCATACCTTATGACATTTGAATAAACAATGAGTTATCGTTTCTAGTTTGATATTGTAAATAGTACAAGACTAAGTGTTTAAAATAACCTCTCATTTACTTAGGTTGAAATGAAAAGGAAGTCAATCCAAAAATACACGTCATATTCATATGTTAACCTATAGTGGAAGTTAAGAATTTCAAATCATTTTACAATCAGTTTATTATTCTTTGAAAAGATTACGTTGAATGATCTATGATAATTTTTAAACCGACGTTTTGATCCAATAGGCGATATCATATATCTGAGCCCTATTGTAGATATATGTATATTATTATTTGGGTCTTAATTTTGAACTATCTTTTGCCAATAATATTAACCAAAATCAATGTACTAATTCAATTTTTGTATGATTCAAAAATCAAATTGTTCAACTCTACTCGTAATTCTATCAATTATTTCTCGGATATTACTTGTTTCATTTAAACTTGATATTTGGTTAAATAAAATTGTATAAAGCTTCACATTCTTTAGTTACTCGACGTGTGAGGAACAAATGAATTTGAAGGTAGTAGGTGCGTTGGGCACACTATTAAGTACGTCACAAAGTATTAAATAGTGAAGCATGCGTGACTTTTCAATATTTCTTTTTAAATTACTCAACTATATAATATATTTACTAAAATAATTGTTATGTGTTAATATGTTTCTTTGTTGCGTCAAAGTCAACTGCTATTTCAATTTTTTTAGTTTTACTATATTAATTAATAAAAATGATTATTTAATACGAGTAGTTTTTAAAATAATTTGTTTAGTTTTACCGAGACCGTTTATGAGGGTTATCCCTGACTAAATGCCAACAAATTCTAACAAAAAACAAAACAAATATAACTACTTTTGGTCAAGTATTACCGAGGAAGTAACTTAACCAGTTTTTATTGACTAAAAAATAAACAATGAATCCAACTTCTTCAGTTGTCTTTGATTTATTTATATATCGGTAAAATGCCAATGATATTTCAACGGATTATCAACTACTTCTTTTTATCATTAACATATATATTTTTATGCTTTCATGAGCAATGATTGATAGTTTTCATCATCCTCTTTTAACGATATCCTTATCACCATTTACATTTATGTTACCATTTTGCTAATCAAGTAAACGTGACGTAATGTCACCATCTACATGAATTAATGTCATAGACGGATCTATAAGAGGAGTAATTGTCCTCTAAAAAACTGAATATAATAATAATAATAATAATAATAATAATAATAATAATAATAAGGGTACCAATAGTGTAAAATTTTAATAGTATTATTGACAATTTAAAATTTTTGACGAATCAAAATAAGAAAAGATTAACAATAAATTCCTCAATGAGAATACCGTACTAGTTATGTCTATGCATAACGATATATCGAGTTTGGCATAGCATTTAGTGTGCACTTCGTATAAAAAGTCAAACGATGGTGTTTTGTGTATTCCACGGACAATCGTACGTTTACAAATTACTCGAATTTAGAAGTAGCAACTTTGAAATTTAACTCTAGTTTCTAGAGAATATATGCGAACTAAACGAGGTTACTTTTGTAAGAATGTGTTACGGGCACACAAAATATGCGATTAATGAAATTATACTTAATGCTATTAATCCAAGTGTGTAAGAAAATGTGGTGTGTAATACAAGAATCTTGAATTTAATTACTTTAATAAAAACATGCTAAAGGCTTGTTAATGGGTCACTCTCTTAATGATGAACGTATTGTAAGGTGACATCCGAAATGTGTTAAGACTTCTTTATCAAAAGCTAAAGAATGAAAGTAGGGTTTACTTTGCATCTAGGAAATGGTCATATGCAAGCAAACACTATAGAATCCAAATATTTAAATATCATTATTTCTAATTAATTAATATTAATATCCTTAATAAAATATATAGGTAACGTTCACTTCGTCAACCACATGCTTACACATTGTTTGAATGTTCTGCAAATTGTATTAATTTTTGGGAAATGTTCATCTGCAAGCATTAGTATAATAACTTTAAACTTAACAAAAATTACACGCGTACATGGTGTTTAAATGTGTTTTATAATTTTGATTAATTTTAACAAAAATTTTTTTTTTTTTATTGTTAGAACCAAATTAATCAAGTTTTTTGAATCATTTAAAAAGTTGTATTTATTGAATTGAAGCTATGTAAGTGAAAATATAAATTATCTAACTATCAAAACTATAATTTGATTGTTGCAACTAATTATTTGATACCAATTTCTGTAGCATGGTAGTAGATAGTCATAAACACAAATATGTTACATGTCATATCACAAGATTCATATATTATGTTATTATGTTTCATCTATTCCCGTCAAAATTGAATGATTATATTAAAAGGTTATTGAACTAGTATTATTGAGGTGACCTTTCAAACTTTTAAATTGCAATTTCAACTTCTCTAGATGGAACATTTGTATATATTCTTGTGAATGGTAGTTGTGTTAGAAATACTTTGACTTTCTAAAAAAATAGTACTTTGTATATAAAACGGGTAAATGAATGAGATTTTTTCTGTTTAGGCTACTTTGAGAGGGCGAGTAGTTTTACTCAGATTTATGCAATCTAACCGAAGTATTCCCTGATCACCCCTAAAATGTGCAGCTAATGAGTTTTGAATCTGAGACATCTTGTAATGATATTAAAATGCCAAACACTAAACCACCTTGATGATGATTATATTCATATATATTATCGTTATATATATTTCATTACAACCAAACATTTAATAAAAAGATGTATAGGTAGTTAGAAGGAAGGTATCTTTTGTTTCCCAAATGAGGAAGGAAAAGACATTTAGAGAAGCTTAATTGTACAATACCTAACTTAATTGCCTGTTGAAGGCTGTTTAAGTTGAGCAAAATGCTACAGCTTTTTCCATGAAAGGCAAAATTGGTTTATTACTTTATCGATGTATGAACTTAACAAAAAACGGGTGTTTTCAAAAGGGTACATATATAATAGAAGCTGTTTATATCGTTTTATATTTCCATGTATACGCTTTTATGATGTGAATCAACTTGAAAATTTAGATCTAAAAGTTTGTTTTATTTAATAAGTGGTAAATTTGAAACGAGTATGACTCTCTTACATTTGGTGAGTTTTAATGTTCAAATCTGTGTGACAGTGAATTTACATGGACCATGTATTTTTATAGGAGAATGTTATATGAACCAATTATGTATAGTAGTGAATTTACAAAATAATGACTCATTAAAAGTGACTTTGAAATCACAAACTAACAAGAAAAAAGAAAGTTTCAAACCGGTTACTCCAGTTCAAAGTCATAGAATGCTACTACCAAACACATTCCCAAAAGGTAAAATTAAGTCGATCTATGTAGCAAGAGGTTGACTCCTTTTATATGGTCAATTCTTGTAATGTTTCTTTAAGACATCAATGATACGTCCCCATAAAAAACAATGTAAATAAATAGATGTATAATAATTTGACTAAGAAAATAAATAAAAATCAATGTGAATGAGAATGGAAGCTTAGAAAAAGAAATGATGCAACGATTTTTGACTTAGTTTTAGTTTACTACATACTTGATTGATTTGCTCCTTTAATATCGTCTTAGTTGTTTGATTTTTAGTGTATTAATATTGACAATTTTGTGTTTATTTTTGTTTTCATTAGCGCAAATTAGAGCTTGGATCAAGGGAAGCCAAAAGTAGTTGAAGTTTACACATCACCACCAGTCAACGGTCAGCCACACCATATTTTTCACTTTCCGTTGCTCTCAAATCTCACCCCCTTTTTCTGGCCTTTTTCGTTATTTCTTATCGGGTCATTGTCTTCCCATTTCCAAATAGTAAGGGTATTCAGAAATGGGTATTTATGATTTGCACGTGAGCTTATCGATGATTATGAGAGTCCAAATTTGTAATTTTTTATTTCTATAAAAAATTATCAAAAAAATAAAAGTAAAAAAAATTATTTTAAATAGCTTTTTAACTTCAACTTCAACTTATAAAATGTGACATTACATAAATATCATGCGTATCATTGTAGGTTATGAACTTTTTATCTTTTTTATATTAATTAACATTTTTAAGTTTTAGTTAGTTTTATTAAATACTTAAAGAAAATAAATTATAACTTCTAACATAAAATATAAGTTACAGTTACCAGCTTCAACTATAAATTTTCGGTTACAATTACCAACTAATTATTTTGTCAACACCTTATATAATACGTAGTATCTAATTATCGTGGTTGCAATTATGTAATATGTAATGTCTTTATAGACGTTATAAACCATATCATGTTAATTGATACGAACACATCCCTATCTGTATGATATGAAGTAGATCCTGTTCTTTACCCCACCCAACAACGATCGATATATGTTTTTCAAATGCAGACAGACATCACTTTCTCTATTTTCCATTTACCTTTTTATTTAAACAAAAAAGTAAAAAAAAAAATGAATTGCTTAATTAGCTGGTAAATTAAGATAGTAATCCAATGTTATATTTGTATTTCTTTTTATATCTATTTGTATTTGTATTTTCCGACTAAAACTTTAACTATTTCGTCAAATTTCTATATAAAAATCTAAGTTCCAACTCAATTTGAGCTTCATCCAAAGTTAAGAAAGCTCAACTAAGAACTTAAAGCTACTTTTGACAAACATATATCTAACATTAAACTAAGCCGAATATTAAATGGATGAAACCTAGTGTCATTTGATGCAAAGAGCTATATCCGATGTATTATGCAATCACACTTCAGGTATATGACAAAACTTTAAGAGTTAAGATCACCAAAACAATATATAAATTTGATATATATTTGGATCGACGTTGGTATACTCGAGAGTGGTAAAAGATATGCACAAATCCCATAAATTAGGGAGGTGAGTTGAGTGTAGACAAATGGTTAGTTCTATCATTCTTTTCATGTTTACTAATTTCCAAAGGCTTATTGTGTTTGTATTATCGATGAGGATAAAATGCGGCGTGGCCTTTTCTTTTGGAAACATTAAGGTCCCATGTGCCTGCATCCCTCAAATTTTTATTATGGAAATTCTTACGTTACGTTGATCAACTAATACTCGTGGTAATATAATCGTATATGATTGTTATGATGCATAAAAATTAATAATCGTATGTTATTTTGTTAACTAAGATCGTTAAAAATGTACTATATAATAGGTCTTACTATGATATTAAGCGTACAGAGGTGAGAACACCAATGCATATTCATAATTGATAGTTACTAGTAGGGTTTAGTGTGTACGAATGCACTTAATTTTTGTCGAATGTGCGTAGTGTGTACTTAACTTACGGGTAGTGTATTTAATGCACTCAAGTTTCAAAAATCATTATTTGATGTGCTTTGCTGATGTGTCGTCCGTTTAAGGTGACACGTGACATCCGTAGAGGTTGACACATAATCAAAACATTAGCAAAGTACATCAAATAACGATTTTTGAAACTTGAGTGCATTAAATACACTACTCGTAAGTTGGGTACACACTACGCACATTCAACCAAAGTTAAGTGCATTCGTACGCACTAAACCGGTTACTAGTATATAAGTACAAGAAAGAGTGGAGTTGATTTAAAAATACTAGTACCTGAATGACAAGTGACACAATTCTTTAAATATATTACTCTCCCTCCGTCGCAAATTATTTGTTAATCTTACTGTTTTATCTTGTTTCAAAGTAATTGTATACTTCTAAAAACAAATATATATTAATGATTAGATTTTCCGTATTACTCTAGGACAACACAAACTTGAAAGAACACATTTGATTAATGATTGAAGATTAAATTGTCATTATTAAAATATATGTTTTTACTTTAGTGACAAAATAATTTAAAATGTAACAAGTTTTATTTAGAAAACGTTACACTACACAAATCGAACTTTTATGGACCTAATGAATTCGTTCAAGTTGAACCATAATATCTAACTTACTAAATGTATGGAAGTGTATGTGTGATATAACATATGATTGTGTGAGTAATAAAATCGTTTCTGCTGTTTTTTGGAAAAATTACTATGTTATATTACGGTTATTAAAAAAAAGTCATTAGCATTATAAATATTTTCTAAAATTAAATATTTGTTAACTAACGTATCGTCACAAAAAGTATTTATACAATCTAATTAATTAAGTCACATGATACAATCAATCAATTTATTGTATTTAATAACTATCCACTTTATATGTGGGCATGACATGTCACATTTTTTTGTTTATTTTTCACATGATGCTACATGCACTTGAACTTTTCCTCGACTTTTATTTATGAGTCCATTAAATATCCTACGAACTTCGTCAATCCAAATGTAAGACGGGTTTATTTATAAAATATCTCTTTTATTTTACGAACTACGGACTATTATTTTTAGATTTTACAAGTGTTTTGTAGTTTTAGAAAAATTAAATAGAAATTTCAAAAACGCGTTTAAGTTTAAAACATGACACGTGTTTTCATTTTGCAGAATAACAAAACCAAATGGTTATAAATTACAGTTTTTATGCTTGTAGTTCAAATTAAACTTTTCCAAAAAAACATAAAATTAAACATATTTTCACATGAAGAGTTTTATGGAACTAGCCCATTATACTTGTTTTTTTTCCCTTATCAATTTCACTAATTATTAGAGAAGATTATCTATCACACTCATTATCGTAACATTTAACGTAACAATATGTTAGAGATACGATGGAGGTGTCCAACGAGACATACTCGCATTGCTACCTTAAGAGCAGACATTGTCTATGGTATATAACTAGGTTCGCGCTCTCCTTAACGAGACCAGCGTTTTGATCAAAACATTTGGATGTACCCAAATTACATGCTAAATTATTGTTCCACTTGTAGAAACATGATAAAAGTGATGCATGGCTTTCAGAGCCAAGTTATCGCCGTGTACGTGGCAGGATAATGATGCTTGACTCTTTTGTATATTTTTAAAAATTGCACTCATTTTTTAGACCACTTATATTTAATATAATGTTATGAAAAAAGAATTGAACATTATTTATAATAACAGAATACGAAATTTTTCAGCGTCACATCATTTCTTGATTACTAATACAAATAACATATTCATATTTTTAAAACACAATAAATTAAATTATAATAATGATAATAATAATAATAATAATAATAATATAAAAAGCACATAAATAATAAAAATTATTTTAATTTAAAAAATAATGTTATATTAATAAAAAAAATTACATTAATTAAAAAAATACGTTAAATTAATAATAACAACATTACATCTAAAAAACACATTTATTTCAACTGAATTACATTTAATTAAAACTTATAAGTTTATACTCATTTTACATCACTAAATTGTTCTATGTGACAAACCTCTATGCATGACAAATAAGCATTTTTCTCATGTGTCATTTTAATATTCTCTCAAAAGTTTTCTCAAAAATTTTACATGTCAAGTAATGTTCAAACTTTTATTTAATTATTTTATCTTCTTTCAAAGAATAATTCTAAAAAAAAATTATTAAAAATGTTCGTCTCTTAAGATGATAATGATGAGAGTTGGAGGGCGGTATAGGTATTAAGGTTATTAAAATTGAAATCTTATTTGTAATTATTTTTATCTTTATAAAATCAAAATCGTATGATGAGAATCTTAATGTCCTATTCATATACTACACTTTCATACATGTACGTATAATAATACACCTATTTGAGAGGTGATTACGAATTAATTACCCCCTTCTTTTACGGTAACACAAAGAGACTTTCCATCTGAAGAAAACACATTTATTTCAACTGAATTACATTTAATTAAAATTTATAGGTTTATACTCATTTTACATCACTAAACACCCCACACAGTCTTTACGCCACCGTACACCACCCTAAAATAGTCTGGCAAACCACTGTGAACAGTCCTATCTCACAGGGCATCGGCCTATCACCTTCTTCCATCACACCGACCACCCTAAAAAGGAATGAGAAAAGCATCATGGTTGGTAGGTGAGGTGTATCTGAAGTAAAAAGGGTGCCAATCGGAAAAAACAACGCCGGAAGTCGTACCGGTTGGGATTAATGAGGTCTTATATCAATTTGAACAGTGTCGTGAGCAAGAACGTACACCCTTTTTAAGTTGAAGCACTATTGATGTTTTCTGTTTACAAAATTTGTTCCATCAAATTGAATATGTTTTTTTTTTTTTTTAAGATTATAGCATCAAAGTTAGGTTTCTAATGGGCATTGAAAGGAAACATCTTGTAGATTCAAGTGAGTTTGTTAACAAACACATGGAAGATGTTGTGGGAGTTTGAAACAAAGGAGAAGGAGATGGTGAATTTGTGTTGGGAAGAAAATAATAATGAGAGAGAAGGACGGCTAGTTAGAGAGTGGGGTAGGTAATTACATTATTAAAATTATACGAGGGTAAAATTGTCAATTAATATTATTTGATGTGAATGAACTGAAAAGGGGTGTGTAAAGATTACCCCCAATCTATTTACCGAATGGGATTTAGGTTATACGCCGGAATATCCAAATGGTACGATGTCGTATCAGGATTGCCGCCAGTAGGTTGCCCGTTGACTACTTTGTAGTTTTCAGTTTACCTAAACTTCATACTGAACCTTGTATTCTCAAAATTTTACAATATAGCTCCTTAATCTTTCCAATGCACACTTACATTTTTAGTTTAATCTATAGTCTATATAAAAATAAGAATAAGAATAAGAATGAAGGTGCAGCAAAAATTATAGTCTTAACTGATCATTTGGTATGTAAAATTCAAATACAACTAACAACGGCTATGTATTTTTATTGTTAAAAAGGGAAAGAAAGTATCAGTTAATCACTATTTATGTAGCGTAGTCAATTCGATCATAAACTCATTGGTTGTGAAGGATCTATCATCAGGCCGCTCGACTGTGTAAGATACAGTTATTATCAAAGATAAATAAGTCCACTAAGATATAAACATAAAGATATAATTGAATCTTTTGTTGTTTACATGTGTCATTTATACTAATTCATTTGATAGTCTATACACATGTCTTTCGAAATACATGCCACGTGTAATTATATCGCCTCCTCGCGTGGAACATTTGTAATTTGTTAGTATGTAGAAATTATTTTTCACGCTTTTTGAAAAGTCGACGGTACACTTTAAAATCATAATGACATTAATAACAAAAGTAATTAGCTAATTATAATGAAAAATGTCATATATTAGCTACTTCAACTAAGAACATAGTTGGTATCCGTTTTCCTAGGGATTACTCAAAATGCATACCTCAAAAATGTCAAAACTTTCAAAGTTCATCTAACGAGCGTCGTCCAAAATGCATACCTCAAAAATCTATTCCAGAGTACAATAAACTGATATTTGCACAAAGACCTTCAATAGTTTACAACTTCAATGTGAATATATCAAAAGTTAAAGACCTAAATATGTAGTTTACAACAAGTACAAGGACTCAACGTAACACCATGACACACTAAAAAGAAGCAAGGTAGAGTGCAAAAGTCATTACAAATATTATTACTATTACACTATACATTACAGAATTATAAAATAAATAACAAGTAATAAAAATGACTATAAAAAAACCCTCAATCTCTCTCTCTCTCTCTCATTCACTTGCTCCACTCTAGTCTCTCTACCCCCATTCACACTCCTCTCCATTTCCTATCCTCTCTTCAGCAATGCCATAACATTCCTCTGTTTTGATTCATTACAACTCGCAGAAGAAAACAGTTAATATTTGGCATAACCTGTAAGCAGAGGAAAGGGAATAAGAGCAGTGTTTGTGTACTTTCTTAAAAATCTGGGTAGAGAGAGAAACAAAAAACAAGCTTCAAATCTCACCCACATTTAATAGATCTAGCTTCCCCTGTTTTCCCCTGTTTTTAATTGAAAATCAAAATGGGTGACGTAATCTCCGGTAAGAATCTGATACCGGAGAGTTTTCCGGGAGCTTCGGTAGACTTGGCGGCGCAAATTGGGTTATTGTGGGACCTAATTAAACTCCCATTAATTGTACCATTGTTACAATTGGCTGTTTATATATGTTTAGCCATGACTGTTATGCTGTTTCTTGAAAGACTTTATATGGGTATTGTTATTATTCTTGTTAAATTATTTTGGAAAAAACCCGATAAACGATACAATTGGGAACCCATTCGTGACGATTTAGAAATTGGGAATTCTGCTTTCCCTTTGGTTCTTATTCAAATTCCAATGTTCAATGAAAGAGAGGTTTGTTTGTTTGTATTTTAGTATCACTAATACTAATTCTGTTTAATACATTTTTTGTGTTACTAATGATGACGTCATCACACAGGTGTATAAGATCTCAATTGGGGCAGCATGTAATCTGTCATGGCCATCCGATCGCATGGTGATTCAAGTACTTGATGACTCTACTGATTTTGTCATTAAGGTACAACTTATCAAAGATATCTATACATATAAGTTATTTATGTATATTCATTTATGATGATGATTTTGTTATTTTTTAAGTATAAAGAAGATTTTAATCATTGTTATCACATTAAACCTTTTTTACTTGTACAAATGATTACATCATTTTTTTATTGCCAAAAAATTGGCTACAAATTATAAACTAATTAACGGTTTCAAGATCCAAACTTTCTACCAAATTTGATTAATTGATACGGGATTTTACTTACCATTAATAGTATTTTTTCCATTTGTGATTTTATTTTTAATATGTCTTATTAGTTAACATTATATAATCCATAAATGGCATCAAGAATTCTAGTTATAAAAAATCAAAAGTATTTATTCGTAATTTATTTTTATTGTTTTCTAATAATTTAATGCTGTAATTATTTTTTTTTGTTTTTTAACAAAAGAGTTAACTCATTTTACAACAAACGACAGAGGTTGCTTTCACAAGGAATTAAAATTCTAGATCCTGCTTAGAAATATGTAGCAAGTTGTAAGCAGTTATTACATTAAATTTGGTCCATCTGTCACCTGAATGATAATTGAAATGTATATAATCTTAAAACATTAATTTCTATCTATTTGCAACATAAGTTTATTTGTTCTTCTAAAAATCTAGAATTTTAATGAATTAGTTAACAGGATACTTATAATATCTTTTCATCAACTTTTAGGATATGATTGAAAAAGAATGCCAAAGATGGGCAAGCAAAGGGGTTAATATTAGGTATCAAATTAGAGAAAGCAGAGGAGGTTACAAAGCTGGTGCTCTTAAAGAAGGATTAAAGCATGATTATGTTAAAGATTGTGAATATGTAACCATTTTCGATGCTGATTTCCGACCCGAGCCTGATTTTCTCCGCCGAGCTATCCCATTCCTCGAGTTCAACCCTCAAATCGCTCTTGTTCAAGCTCGATGGCGCTTTGGTAAGTTTCTATAAATTCAAGTTCGACTCTTTAAAAGTTTTAAGCTCGTAATTAAAGCATGATTAACATTATCTTAATATTAAATGTTACTATAATTAAGTATCTACTTGTAGTATATATTAAGTTAGTTTATTTCTTTTGTTTACTATCTCCATTATTAGTATTATTTATAATTTATAATTTATAATTTATAATTATAATTATAAATAAATAGAAATAGGAAAAAATAAATGGGAAAAAAAAGAGTACACTTGCTATTGATGCTAGAAGTGTCGGTGGTGTCACCCCCTGTTTTGGTGATCTGATTATTGAAAAAATATTGTAATTATAATCCGTATTTGATAATAATAAAAGTACATAATATAGAATAAATATGAATTATTTTTTAAATATTTAACTATTACTCAATAAAAATAGAATACATTAATTTTCCTGCAACCAATTTAATGTGAGGAACATGCGTATCATTTTATATGTAGAGAAGACATACACACATACTAGAATAGTTATAATTAAATAGTCTCATGATATGAAATATGATATAATAATTAAATAATAATATAGAATAAAAAATTGAAAGTATTAATTGAATCTTTTAACTAGCATTCAATAAAATAGATAAACCTGCAACCAAATTAATGTAACGAACATGCATATCGTTTAGGAAAAGTATTTTAGAATAGACATACGAACAATTTAATGCATTAACGTTTGATAGTACACAAAAACATTATTTTGAACGATCAAACATTCAAAAATAATGTTTCAACTACCGTTTACAATTTCCAATAATATAAATCTTAGAATTATTATTAAAAACAGGCATTGGAAAATGAAGTATTCTATTCTATATTTAGTTTACATACCATGAATTATTATATCAACTTTTTTACTTTAATATTTTATAAACTTAATCTATTTTCATGTAATTTCTTTTTCTAAAATTATAAACCATCATTTATGTGCAAAAATCTTATATTTTGTCTATATGCTGGTTTTGGGGAAATAAGCCCGGTTTAGAAAGTTACACAGAGTATAATATATAAAAGTACAAGGATCGCTTCTATAAAAAGAGTATAGTACAAGGAGCTAAGATGTAATTTACATGTTACCGGAAAAAGAAGTGGGTCCAGTTAGACTCCACCAATCACGGGATCCTAGCCGTCGATGCTGACACTTGTTTTCAATTTACTTAAAAATTGAATTTAAAAGCAACAAAATGCAACCCATTAGCGGTAACTCATTTGTACTTATAACATCAAATCTAAGAGGTTTCTCTTCAGTGCACATAATTGTGTTATAGTTGTAATTTTAATTATTAATAATAAAAAACTAATTTATATAATGAAAAATAAAGAAAGAAAAAGTAAACAGGCAACATGTGTGGTTGTTTTTTTGTTTATATATATTGACGTAAATGTCCGGATTAACTTGCGGAAACAAGTTATGGGTCACCCCAGAATAGCCGGCATAAATGTTGCTGCCTCAGGGATGCTTTCGTCATTTCAGCATTTTTATTATAATTATATAATATATATATATTATTAAGCATTAATTAATTTAGTAAATATTATAATAAGTATTTACTCCTTTTTACTTAACCAGAAAGTGACCTGGATTTTTTAAAGATGAAATTAACTTAACTATTGAAGGGGTAGTGTAGTAATTTAGCAGTCTGCAGTCCATGTGCACTTATGCTGTACACTGTTCATTGTCGTTGGTACAGTTGCTGGATTCTATTTCTATTTTCCTACCGACACTCAAAGAACCTTAACTCTTACATTTTACTCCCCCTGTTTTACAACTTTAATAAAATAATAGTTTAATAATGTGATGTGATATAAAAAATGTCATTGACTATGTCAGAATTAATAAAATCAATATTTTTAATTATGAGATTTATTTTAATGTTTGAAAATATTTATTCAGTTTAATTTTATTATTAAAAGGTATTAATATAAGATGAGGAGGTTAGGTTAGGTGACGTATTTTGTGGTTGATATAAATTGTAGTGGGATAGTGACAAAAGAACAAGCTGTGAGTTCATGTGCTAAATGGCGTCTAGTGTTTGTGATGTAGAGACATGTGTAATGTTGCTCTATTGGCCAAATAATACCTGGCCCCACTAGTACTATTTCACTTTATACACTTTCATTGTTAACTTTCTTTTTATTTTTATTTGGATTGGATTCTCTGAAAGAAGTTACATAGTCATTCTTTCATTATGTTTATTCATACCTCTCTTTTGTCCTTTAGTAAATTATCATCAGTTAAAACCAAATTTATTATCAAGTCAAATGTTACCATAAAAAAACAAAATACGTATTATTTAATTATTTATATACCATTTAAGTAATTATTTAATTTAATGTTTATATTATTATATATTGTATTGTATAAGAAGAAATTTTTCTTTTTTAGTCATGGATATTTTATAAGGATTATTTTCAATGTGAAGAGATTTTCATAAATTTATCCTGATGTAACTTTCATGGATTGAACTTCATACTTGTTTACTGCTACATGCTTAGGATAACGTTGAATGCTAGTAGTTCTCACAGATTTAATGAAGAAATAAAACATTAATTTGTGGTTAATTTTTTGCAGTGAACTCTGATGAATGTTTATTGACAAGAATGCAAGAGATGTCACTAGATTACCATTTCACAGTGGAGCAAGAAGTAGGATCAGCTACTCATGCATTTTTCGGATTCAATGGTAAAAACCAAAATTTCACATATTCTTTAATCGATTTTCACCATTTTAGTAAACAACCGAGGGACTAACATGAATGTGACCACCAACAGGAACTGGAGGTGTGTGGAGAATTGCTGCTATTAATGAAGCGGGAGGATGGAAAGACAGGACCACCGTAGAGGACATGGATCTCGCTGTTCGTGCTGGTCTCAAGGGATGGAAATTTCTTTATCTTGGTGACCTTCAGGTTAGTCATTTTCATTAATCTTTAGTTGGGACCCATCTCAAAAAGTTCAATCTTTTAACGGAAAAACAATTAATTCTTGAGTTAATAACCAAAATTGGTATTTGTGTAGGTGAAAAGCGAACTTCCTAGTACATTCAAAGCCTTTCGATATCAACAACATAGGTGGTCTTGTGGTCCTGCCAATTTGTTCAGGAAAATGGTGATGGAGATTGTTAGAAATAAGGTTAGTTACATGTATTTTTAATTATTATTAACGTTTATGCTCTTTTTTTATGCAAAATAGTATTAATCTTGATTACTTTTATCATGTTGCAGAAAGTGACATTGTGGAAGAAGTTGTATGTGATTTACAGTTTCTTCTTTGTAAGAAAGATTATCGCTCATATGGTTACATTCTTCTTTTTCTGCGTGGTTCTTCCTCTCACAATCTTGGTCCCTGAGGTTGAGGTTCCAATTTGGGGTGCCATTTATATTCCTTGCATCATCACCACATTGAACTCAGTTGGAACTCCAAGGTATTTGGTTTATATTTTTGTATCATTTGAAAAAATTTATGCAGTGATTGGTTGTCATTTAGTATTCATATTGTGATCTTTTATTTAATTTCAGGTCCGTACATTTATTGTTCTACTGGATTCTTTTTGAGAATGTCATGTCCCTGCACCGTACCAAGGCCACATTCATTGGTTTACTTGATGCCAAGAGATCTAATGAATGGGTTGTGACTGAGAAACTAGGAGATGCTCTAAAGAACAACAAATCGAATGCCAAGGCAGCACCTAAAAAGTTCAAATTCAATATCGGTGACAGGTAAAGATCATTGCTTTCCACTTGTTTTGTTTCTAGGATTTCTTATATGTTCTTTAAAGTCTCAAACTTGACCAAATTCACTTCTTTTTTATCATTGAAGTGTAGTGTTTGGTAATATGACCAAACCCCACTGCACTGGCTACACAATACCTTTTGTGTTTGTTACATGATAAAAAGTTCATATATTTTTTTGTTTGATAATTTGTGTGTATATGGTGATGTAGGATTCATCTTACGGAGCTTGGATTCGCAGTGTTCCTTTTCTTCACTGGCTGCTATGATTTTATGTATGGAAAGAACAACTACTTCATATACATCTTCCTCCAGACAATCACATTCTTGATCGTTGGGTTTGGGTATGTGGGTACCATCGTCCCGAGCTCTTAAAAACTCCACATGGGACTTCTAATTAAGCAAGCGAAATAGTACACATCTTTTTCTCTTCTCAGTATATACAATCTTTTGTGTGATTGAAACACATTCCGTTTATCACGTTGAGAAGGGGATCATGAAAGAGATTAAAAACTTGGAGTTTTTGGAAGATTGATCTGTTTGTGAAAATTAAGAGACATAAGAGAAATAGGTTGTTTGTTAGAGCACAGTAGTATACAATTGAGTTGAAGAAGAAAGATGATGTTTTTAATGTTTTATTGGATTCTTAGTTGCTTTTGTTTTAAATATATGTCGAGTTGGTTTTTTGCTTTTAGAATTATGTTTTGTGGAGGGGAATAATGGTGGCAATAGGATGACTAAGGTGTAATGAGCCATCTATTCTATTCTACTCTTTTTCTATTTGTTTGGAGTCATGTATTGTAGTACAACTTCATACCATTAAATTAAACAAATGCTGGTCACTTCTCTTCTAGCAAATGTCGATATCAATACTCAATAATGGTGGCAATAGAATGACAACCACTAATGTTATATTATCATTAAACTAATGGTTTAGTGTAACTCTTGGTTTTAAGAAAGCAAGTGATGTGCTCAAGGCATTTGATAACCGAGTTTCATACTTTCTCAACGATAGTTTAGATAATTTCTAAAGACATTTCTTTTTGAACAATATTTATCACTCCCAGCAATTCCAATCAAGTTATAAAGACAAATGACCGATAGCAGTTGAAATGATTAGCAGCTTATTTACGAAATTGTTCAGGCAAACAAGAATGGATCACAATTCGGTAACATTTTAATCAATTTTCTTTTCTCTTTTCATAAAGAAATCAAGTTTAGAACACTGGGTTTCTTTTGATGTGGATGATGTAGTATACTAGTTACTATGATTAAAATTCGATAAAAAAGATGGGAGATGAATAAGAAAAAGAGCATGTAATTGATAGATCTTAATCAAAATATGACACGGTAACATTCCTATTAATGTTGCCAATACAAAATAACAACGAGATCTCTACAACAATGGAAATCTTTTGACATGAGCGATGAAGCAATCATATAAACATTCAGAGAACAGGGTGTTTTGTACGTGAAATTAACAAGGAGTCTTTCTTCCAGAAAGTGTGAATAAAAAAAATTACATATGTATATATATATATATGTGCATTGCCAAACAAATCCAATAATCTTACATACAACATATTCGTCAATTCCGCTTATCCATATTACATAATGCAATTTCCCTCTATATATAATGTAAATGTTTCAAAGAATTTAAAAATCACCAAGAATGAGAAAATAATGAAACCCAACATACAAAGACACGAACTAATCGTGCAAAAAGAATCCCAAAATGTTCCTCACCCCTAATCCTCGTCCCGAAAGAACCATTACTCTAATCGTATGCTGTTCACTCAACCTTAATACACCAACGCATGAATTGTACTATTGTAGCACTCCATCCCCAACTCCTTGGGCCAGTTGGTAATTTTTGTTTGTTGTTTATCTGTTTTTATGTAGCCATGGACATATATATTCAATGAAAATCTGTTCAAAGTGTTTCAAAGCAAACCAGCAAGTAAAGCGCCAGGATCTGATGTTGCAATGGGTGGAATAGTTGGCTGTAACACAGGTGGCCTAGAGGCTATGGGAATGCTAATCAGTTGTTCCTTGACGAACTCCTTCAACCTGAGTGGACATTTAACCAGATGATATCAAACTCAGGTTATCATAAAACAATATAGTATTCCCTTTGATATGATATTAACAAATGAAAACATACTCGAATGTTAGAGTGGGGTCCCCTGACGCCACTGTCATGCGTAGTTGGGTTCTGTCAGCTGGATCGGTTTCAATTCTCACCTGAGAGATGTGTATAAGAACTTACACCCTGTGGTCGTACTTAATCTGTTAATACAAGACCATAAACTGAAACAACATGTATACTTACCAGACATAACATAGCTGGTGTAGTTTCAGAATAGAAGGTCGTAGTTGCAACTAAATTACTTGCGTTTGGATCCTGAATATAACTAAAATGGTAAGCCCTGCCTCATTACTTGATGTAATCATGTTAAAAGTGTTTAATATAACTTACCAGTCCAGGGCAAACAATAAGCCTCCAACTGTTCAATAAATTTGCCATTTCTCCCAGCGACATTGGTTTTACACCTTTAACCTGTTCAATATTATACACCAAACATTTTAAATATCCTCCCAGTAACGTAACGACAACATACAAATACTGTAAAAAAGTACTTCTCTATATTAGTTTCTGTAGGAAGAACATGAGTTGAATAAACGAACCACTTCTTGAAGTTTCAAAGGAGGTGCAGCAAGTGATCTCCACTGAGGGAAAAATTCCTCTGCAGATATTGGTATAGGCTGAAAAAATTTGTTCAAGACTGCAGGAAGGCGGAGCTTATTCTCAACCTGTGTGCGACTAAAAGTCAATACTGTTTTCTTGGATATAATGGAGGCAGAAAAAATCCACGAAATGAAGCACAAGGATGTACCAAGTTGGTTCCACACTTGTAACGGAAGTCAAGAACCGCAACCTCCCTACTTGGACGGATATTTAACACTTCAAGAGGGCATTGAACCTAAGCAAACAAATAACAATTTTCTTATAAAAAATAAAAATAAGGTAAAACAATGAATTTTATTCAAAGAAAAAAATTATACAACACCTGTGCTCGCGGAGGAATGATTTCAGGTACTAACGAGATCTCCAACTTCAGATGGGATGGAGGCAGAATCACAGCTTGAACCGAGTCAAGTGAAGAAGTAGTTTTGTTCCCCAAGAAAAGGACAAGGCGACCTTGATGAGCTCGCCAATCTGCTTTAATACCAATCTGAAATAAAATTTAATCAGGAAAGTCCTAATGTGATATGTTACTTGAGCATTAATTTAACTTTATAGTACCTGGACATAAGGATCCTCGTATAGAACTCCACTATCTTTAAGGCATAAAGCATGGAATCTTTCTGCCATATCTCCTATTGGCTGCAAAATTGAGAATGCAAGGTTGAAATAAAATACAGGACATCTCCTATTGGCTGAAAAGTGTGAGGGAGATGGTACCTTGACAGAATTTTCCAGCTCTCCAACAGGTGCAAGAGCTAATGCATTTTCTTCAGTTAGGGCTTCATTTCCAGATACACCAGGAGGTCCTTCAATAGCTAATGGGCTTAAAAGATCTCCAAGAATATCGGTGTCAGGAGCATGACTATGAGCCACGGATTGTGGTTGTGGCTCGACTTCACCCGTGATCCCGTTGGCATGAGTAACTTCTTGGTCAACGGAGTTATTTTCCTGGGAATATATTCAAATTACAGATCATCTGATCAGATATAGTAAACGTTACAATGATAAAAGTTTCCTAATTCTTTTAAACCCACCAAGTTGTTAGTGCTTGGGATCTTGACCATAGCGAGTTGGCTCACTTGTGGAGGTCCATTTGCAGGCTGCTGATCTGTCACCACCAGAGCGCTAGAAGCCTGCTGTTGCGCCCGCAACTTGATAGCACTTAGCTCTGCGGTATCAGCTTCGGTGTCTTCTGCTTTCTTGATCAATGAGGACTTCAAAGAGGTTACCAACATCAATAACAATCACCACGAATGTGGCCTATACTCCTTCAGTATATATAAATTGATAACCCAATGAAAACCCTAAATATACCTCGCGTTCTGGGAACTTGGGCATTTCGGCTAATATATCCATCAGGGCTGTACCTTTCCTACTCAATGCAAAATACTCGACAGCTCTTTGTTGTATCTCAGCATCAATGCAGGTTTCATATCTGAGAATGTTGACTTGTGTATAATTAAATCACAAAAAGTGTACCTCCAACAAATCATAAATCAAATCACTAAACTAACTTGATGAATATCGCCCAAATCTGATTCTGCAATTCTGGATCTGGTGGTTGTGAGTGCATCAAAATCTTTGCATACGTTGAGAGAAGAATGGAAATTGTAGGTGTCCTGAAGAAATAAGAGATCTTAGATGATGGAGAAAAATCTATCACGAAAGGCAAGCTGCAAAGGTATACTCACGAGACAGTAGGAAGCTTCTCATGGATAATGCGAAATATTTCTTTTGGACTACACCCGGGTCGTCTGGCCAAAAGGTGGCTGTACTCTCCAAGCAGATATGCACTAACCTATTCAATATACAAACTTGGTAAACTAATTTACAAGAAAATTTCCTAAATTACTGCTATTTAAGATTTTAATACCTTCATCATTGTTTCATGAATTGCAGGCTTATCAAGGTACTCTCTAGCTTTAAGAGCTGCATAAGGCTAACGAATTATACAAGGATTGTTAGTCGAACAGTTCTATGAAGTTTTATACGGCTGCTACAGTAACAAATCAATTAACCAAGTTTAGCAAGATATAAAGTAACCTGAAGGTCTTCATTGTTAGTCACAAATTGCACAACACGAAACCAAATGTCATCGCTGACAAAGTCTCCCGCTTTGTCAATCAGCTGAAGAATAACATCCACATACCTGAGTAGTCATAATGGAAGCAAAAAACATATTAAATAGAAAGGTACTTAGTAAATATCCTTTAGATCAGTAATTACAACCTGCAGATTTGATTTATCAGATGAAAACAACATACCATGATAAATCAGGGGCAAATTTCTCTGCAAGAATAGCAGCTTTTAGTGCCAATTCTTCACGCATTGTAAAGTCTGCTGTTCCAAGATACTAAAATAAGAGGTTTATCAGTGCCATACTAAATTAGGTTCCACACATATTTCTAAGTTTTTTTATCAGGTTATATGAGCTAAAGTCAACTGCAATAGAGTTATGACAGTTCATATCTAGCATATGTTCTACCTGCAATAGTTCTTCAACGATGTCTTTAGCATTTGAAACATCACACATACCATAAAGTAGATCAAGGGCACGTCGCCGAATGCTGTAAACAATTAGCAGGGTCAACTAGAAAACTTAGCTCTCATACAACAAAAGGTGATAAATTACACAAAGAAGATAAATGCAAATACAAAATGATAAACAATTAAATGCAGTTAACTCCCACCTAATGTCAGGATCCTTTAGCGAGGTGATAATTTGAGCTTGATGTCTCTTAATTATGTCCTGAACATCCGTAACCATCAGCATACGAGTCATATTTTCCTGTAAATGCCAATTCGAGCAAATAACACCATCAGACTACATGATAATAAAAAGCTTCATATGATCTTAAACTAAAGGGCCGTTGGCCATAAAAAAACAGATAACGAATATTTAAATCATTTTAATTAAACCATTTCATTTCTATAACTAAACTTACCAGTCCAAGATAACGGATATTCGGCTCACGGACAGCAATAAATTTTCCTAGCAACGCTACACACTGAGACATCATCTCTTTTTCAGCATCAAGATGCATTACCTGTTATAGGATGGTCGAAATAATAATAAGAAAAAAGTCCTTGATGGCCATTATTCAGTTTAACTTGAAGTGCAATTATTATTATAAATGATAATGTTGAGATAAAAGCATACAAGAGCAAGGGCTTCAAATAAGACAGCATGAGATGCATTGTTCTTATTAACATTCTTGACAACATCTGTTCCCATAAGTATTCGTTGTAAGACCTCAAACAATGCTCTTCTTGTGTTGGGATCTTCCACAGTTGGAAAATATTGAAGGGCCCTCATTGTTTTCACCTGCAAATTCCAAATATTTTTAAGAAAATGTTTCATAAATCATGTCCATTAGTACTGAGAGACAATGAAGAATATACACTGAGGATAACTATAATATTTGACCTTGACCACCATTTAAACCTTGATGAAAAAGAGTTCAAAGAAAACGCGTACAAACCTGAAGCCAGGGAGAAGGAATACCATAATATGTGTATTCTTGAGGAACATCTTGACTCCTAGCAAGCCTTTCCAAAATTTTAACACACTTCGGAAGACAACTCCAGTATGCTTCATAATTATTGGACACTAAAGCAACGAACAAGCTCATAGATGATGTCAGAACACCGAGATTCCGCTCATCTAATAGTTGTGTCATACGGTCTGACCTGCAAATTTCTTCAAGATTACAAATACACAGAGAAGACAAAGTACTCTGAGAAGCGTTAAAACCTATAAACAAGCTTACCAGCCATCTACATTGACAACATCAGGATTTTTCCTAAAGAGCCGCAAGAGACAAAGAGCGGCCTTTTTTCTCACTAGTGGTCTGCAACTACTTGAGATCTGAGGTATTACCGTATCAAAACAAATGATCATCATTTTCACTTAAAAATATACCAAGTTCCACAAGTTTTCAGACTTACAAGTAATTTTTGAACATCTGGTGCTAGTGATTCAGCAAATTCTCTACCACCAATGTTCCCAACCTGCAGCAGAGGCCAATGGAAAATGTACAATATATCATTCACGACATATACAGAGTGTAATGTCACCAAGGAAGTTCAACTGTGCACAACACAATGCTGAGATAATAGAAGCCAACGGGAATAGTACAAAATCACAAATATGCTTCTATAGTCATACCAATGTCAATGCTAGGCACTGAAAAGTTTCATTGCGGCCGATTATATCATTGCGAACTGTATTAATTGCTAATCTTAGAAAATCGTGATTTTCATTTAGCAAGCATGATGTCACTAAATACCCAACCTGCAGAATTCAAGTTATAAGAAAATCAAAAGCTAATATAAAAAAGATATAAACATTAGTTCAATATATACATAACATAAGCCAGTATTAACAAACATATATGTAAAATGTACCTGCTTTTCTGGATATTTTGGTGCAGATATCAAAGAAACTGCTTCCATATGACCAAAGTCCACATCATATCCAAGCATAAATATGTAAAGCATTTTCCAAACATATTTTTTCTTCTCATATGGTGTCAACTGTTGGGATTGATCACCATCACAACAACAAATTAACACAACAACTATAGCCAATAGAACGTAAACAGAAAGGCAAACAATGACACACATTGATTTTCATGGTTCGGCTCCTCAAGCCTAATCCACAACCACAAAATCACTTTAAATAATGGGTTTTACAAGAACGGACACTTCTCTCAAGTTTCAACACTCTTGAAGACGCTCTCTCTCTACGTAGAGGCGCCCTCGACATTATTGAATATAAAAAGATCCCTTCTATGCTACTGTTCATTTTATTTTTGCCTACACCTCCTCTTGAGGCTGCTAATAGATAGATGAAAACCAGAAGCTTGCTTTGGATCATTTCACTTAAAAGATAGGGGTAGATAACCTTAGCTGAAGTTTCTTCTAATTCCAACTTGTTCCACTCACAGCCCAACGTCATCAAACCAAACTAGCAGCCAACAAATTTGAAGTAAGGGTACTAACAGGCAGTTCTGCACCTCCTGATTTGTAAGTCGTAACTAGCACAGGTAAACATCTCTTATTATGGTATCTATCAGCACAGGATCACATTCCTTACTGATGAAGAATATCACTAAAATCATCTCAAGTCGAAACACCAGACTTGAAAATTCAATTCAAGCAACACCAACAAATCTATCTTACTTAACATATCCTCATTCCAAATCATTATAATAATGTGGAAGCTTAAGTGTTTTCTTAGTCAATTCAGCTAAACTTCATAATTTCCTCAAGTAATCACACTACCTAAATTGGCCTCAATTAACCAAACGAACTAAAACCTAACTTGCAAAATTCACTTCAACCTACGACTAATTCACAAGTACATTTACAGAGCTACCAGCAAAATGTATATATACATATAGTTAAAAGTATAAAATTAAAACTACTTTTGTATATCAGCATCATATCTTAATTAAGAAAGCGGACCTTTTCATTTTTGAATTTAGTACGGATATTGCCGAGCTCTTTATCAACACGAAGGCGTTCTAGTTCTTTGTTTTGGCAATTACGAATTTCGGAGATGAATACCGACAGACCTCTCATGCCGGATAACGCCATCTCCGGCAGCCACAATAATTCAGTTCAGATCAGATCAGATCCAGTTTAACTTTAGAGGTGTCGGAGTACTATATATCAATCTGTCTCTACAGCTTCTAGGTGTCTATGTTGTGAATTGTGGATCCGAATTTTTGAAAATGTAGTCAATGTGAAATCAATTTCAGTTTAATAGAATGTGTGTGATCTAGAGGGAGAAAGACAAGGAGAAGGTGGACTCGAGTAATTTTGAGATTGTTAAAAAAATAAAAAATAAAAATAATAACATGTTGAATATTCAATACTCGATGGCCTATAGTTTTTATTAATATTTATATACTTTTTTAAAAACACACATTATATAAAACGTGACATTCGAGTGTCTGTAGACAGAGAAAGAGAACGATAAGGTAAATAACTAGTGTTACATTCGGTCATCTATCTATTTTATAAATAAAAATAAAAACAAAAACAATGAATTTAAATGTCATAAAACTATATGAAATACTTGGGATAAAATGATTTTTAGTACATAAAGTGACACTTGTATTTTTCTTTACGTTAATGTATACTTATGTTAATGATCCTTTATTTCAAGAGTGTAAAATAAAAACCATCTAAAATCTGGAGAAAAGAATATCTTATATGAAACTCGATAAAACTTGTTATACATGCAAAAAACATATAAATACAATTTTATAACAAAAATACATACAATAACAAATTTTAGAATTTAATACATGTACTAGTAAAATGTGTAAGGTTGAATACATCCCGACTATAAAATTTTTAGCTTTATTAGATGAACACATTTTTATAGAACATTTTGATGTTTATTGATTCAAGAGTTTTTTATTCCACACGAACAACTCAACGAGTTGACGTATTTTGGAAGAGACGTATCTATACTCCCTTATAATTGAGGAAGGCTTTTCACTTAAAACACATATCTGAATTACCTATTTTACCCTTCCCCATTTTAGAGGTATATAACCCTAATATACCGCACGCTTCGTTACCGGAACAAACTTTTGAAATTGATAATTGAAATTGATTAATCACACACACACAAAGACTTCGGTATTGATTCATTCTATTTTTCCGATAGATTAATTCGTATGAATATTGTTGCGTTCCCGGGCATATTATTTGCAGTTATCATAGACAAGCGTATCTAAGCGGCGGCCGGGATAGATAGAGAATCCGAGAGTGGAGTGTGACCCGATCCGAGCTATCTGCAATATTAGGGTTTTGAAATTCCGAACAAAACTATTTATTAGTCGAAAATCAGGTTAGTGTGCATAATTATTTTGGTAATTGATCGTGAATTATTCCATATTTAGGTATACGATTTTCAGATATCGATAATGCTGAAATTGATGATGATGATGCATGTATGTGAGAAAGAGGTGTGTGTATTGTGTGCGGGAGTGAGATTAACTCTGAGAGACAAAGAGTTTGGTGAGACCGCAAAAGGATTTGAGTGTAAGTTTCTGGTTATGTATGAGAGAAAGCTTGTGGTAAGTTTCTTTTATTAATTTCTATATTCAATTTTATCGTTTTCATATACAAATAAAACTAATTTTTGGTATGTTTGTATCAAAATTAGGTATTGGGCAACCCAAGGTTGGTCTCTTATGAAGGTTGGTCTCTTCTTTTCATGTAATCAGTGAACGAAAAGATACTAATTGATGAATTAGAGTTTAAGAATTCCAAATACTATAATTTTAGCATCTAAAATTTTTCAAGTTGGCTTTTCAGGTTTCTTGTTTATGGTACGCTCCTATATTGAGAAGGTATGTAGTTTTCTGATAAGGAATTAAGGCTACAGTTTCCGTTCATCATTATGCTTGAAAATTTAAGTTCTTATGATCCTGACCCGACAAGACTTGGATAACTGAAATTTGATCTTCTTGGGTTATTATATATTGAACTCTGCCTGTATTCTTACCTTGCAGCCTAACTGTATCATTCGGCAGTTTCTCCTGCTAACCAAGATCTTGCAACATCCAATGCTCTCAAACTTTCTCGTGAATTGGATCCAAGAGGTAGTATACCATCTCCACACAAATACAGACACTTAATAATTTATTTGTCTCAGAGTTTCTCGGTTTCCATGTTTGATATTTGAATACCTCTAATTAGCACACTTTAACATTGTGTATAAATTATTTAGCGTTGGGCAATAGCCACATTCAATGAAGCGGAAACACACATATCGGGCAAAATCGCCACTCTGAAACGACGTTGTGGTTGTGGCAAAACACCTGGAACCAGCAGGAGCCGCAATTTTGTATATAATGAGAGATCATGGCACTCGGAAACGGAAACTCGAAGAATTGGTACTGTCATGAGGGGCGGGCAAGCAGATTATGGGACAGAAAAAAGGGGTCATGAGAATATGGAAAGTTATCCAGACGTATTTGGGTAAAATGATTGCCACCATTATAAAAGTGGTATCCAAGGAATCTGGGGGCGTAGCTAACCTGTCGAGGAGTTTGGATGGTAATTCAGTTACTAATGGACAAATGGGGCAGTCTCATGTTAACGTGGATCACCTGGCAATTATGAGTTTTGCCCAATTCGTAATAATTTTTGTTCGGGGACCTTCAATAATCTTCAAGATTCTTTTATTTATGTTACTCCTTTTAAATAGGTTATATCAGGGAAACTATATGCTGGACCCGAGGCAGATGTATGGAGCTGTGGCGTTATCTTGTATGCTCTTCTCTGTGGCACCCTTCCTTTTGATGATGAATAACCTTTTCAAAAAAATTAAGGTAAGCCTGTTAAATATTATTTGGCTTTTTTACTAGAATGGTTCATTATCTAGACACCAAGTAATGCTTATTATGAATTACACTTATTTAGACACCAATATGCTCTTTATTTGGCAAAATTGTATCAAGTTGTATTTAGATTTAATGATTTACCGAATTCACGAAGTTATAAATGCATAGATGTTGTGTGTGCTATATCTCACATTTACATGTCTAATGGTTGTTGCAGGGTAACTTCCTTTTAAAATGATTTAGAAAAGATATTGTTTGATATAGATGTATTCTGTGTAGCAGCTGCTATTGTTTTTGAAACATTTGGAAGAAGACTCAATTAAAGGAATTTTATCTAAGCAGTCTCTGTTGTAATCGGCTAAAAAAATGGCGGTGGTTGGCTTGCGGCGGTGGTGATGAGATAGTGACGGTGGTGGTGATCTTATTGGACAACCTTATAGCTCACATAAGCATTATAATGTGAGTCCTTTCTCTGTGCCGTTTTGTTAGAATAATCACTATTGTTATTTCTTAAACTTATCTCTTCCATTATTTTGTTCCGGTAATTTTTCAATTACTGTTTTATGTTTTGAAATGACAAAGAGGAGTCTACTTGTTTAAAACAATTTTCCTGTTAGATGCTATTAGATACAAGAGTATGTTTTATATATCTGGTAGCATTATTTTAGACTGTTAGAGTAGTGTAGGTGTCAATTAAGACATAAGATTTTATTTAGGTTTCTTGTTTTGGGATGTTGATTGGGATGAAATGTTGCACCAAACCTGAACCCAAAATTAAGAAATAATGCGATCGAGAACCGGCCTATCTAAAGCCGCTGGTATTGGTCCTCTCGGGTTCCCAACCTAACTATAAACTGAATACGAACTTGGGGTTATATAGTTTAAAAATACTAGCAAGGTTGCTAACCTAACAGTTTCCTGTTTTATGTGCGCGAACTGTTCTTCAATCACAACAATCCCTGAATAGTTTATATGCAGGTTGGTGGTAATCCAGTAACGGTAGCAGTGGGAAGTGTTATCTCTAAAGAAGGTTTCTCACTTTTAATGTCACCGGCAGCTGCATGATTGATTTGGAAAGCTCTTCTGAGTAGTGGTACAACTCCAATGGGTTCAAATGCATTTGAAACATATAGCCAAATTTAAACAAATATTATAAAGAGCCTATAAGTTACTTATTAGCTTTTAAATGAGAGATATTATTTTTGAGAGTCTACTTTAGATCATACATATTAGCTTTTTGATTTAAACTTCATATTGGTTAGTATATTTATAGCATAATAGTTTCAAGTGCTTTGGTGTCGTGAACTCGTGATGTGTTTTTTTCCTTCCTGATGGCATATTGTCATATGACCTTATTTAACATAGCAATCATCTTTTTGTGGACGACTAAAAGTTGTTGATGGAAAGAAGGTACAAGTTGCCCGTTTTTAAAGTGTTGTTCACCATATGATTTTTTGTTCCATAGGTATATTTCGCATTAAAAGTAAATAGGTTATTTAGAACCTTTTTAATCGCTTTCAAATTTTTGCCGCTGCAAAGCGCGACGGTTATTCAAAACCTTTTTAATCGCTTTCAAATTTTTTACCGTTTCAACGTGCGGGTTACCAGCTATAATTGAATAATATTATTGTTGCCGCCGCATTGCGCGGGTACTAGGCTAGTTAATATAAATTAACCATGCATATTAGGGTATTTTCTATCTAAGGAAAGTGCGTTTGCGTTTTTCAATTTAAGGGTTTCTTAATCTCACTTCTTAATATTTTTACTTCTTAATATTTTTACTTCTAAGGTAAAAATAATTAACGGCATAATTAGATAAATATAATTAGATAAATAAAAGCTAATAAGAAATCAGGAAATTAGGAATTACACCTAACAATAATACCACAACCTAAAACGTAAAAACCCAACACCTACAAGTAACATAAGGACAATGCCCACAACCTAAATTAATCCAAAAAATCCCAATTCTTGAAACAAGGCCTACATCCAACAACTCCTTAACGCTATTCGACGAATCAATTTGAGCGCTTTTATGAATTTAATCCCGATGAAGCTTTTTTCCTCTGATAAAGTGAATATTCAGATTTTTAAATATTATATATCTAAGTATATATATATATAAGCTTAATAAATTCATAGTCAAATCAATTTTTTCTTTGTTTTTCAACAATACACTGTTTATCAAATGATTCTTCTTACATTTGAAGGATGTATGATTCAAAAACATACTCTTATTGGCTCCATTGTTTAGGAGCCCACCAGTAGCCCATCAGTTAACTTTAAAAGCTTATTTGGGTTCATGTAGTGCTTTATATGCTCAAATAATATTACCACCATTCTTGATTAAACTGTACAATATCTTCTACGTACACTTCATATTATAAACAGCATAACCAGATAGATTGTGCTCTTTAAATTCTAACATGCATAAATATAAATAATTTATTTAAAACAAACCCATAATAGCAAATATATATATATATATATATGATACATTTATAAAATCTTTCTATTAGTATGTATCACAGTTTACGAAAAATCTCATGAATACTCACCTTGTTATCTCTGACTAACTATTCGCTTCTTGCTAACAAACATCTCCTATAGATTCGACAAAACAAAGTTATTATCAAAATCTCTATGTAGGAGAAGTGGTTGATTGGTCGGGTATCTCACAAATTTTAACTACGTATAACTCTATATAAACTCTTTATAACGATCCCTTTCACTTTTAACAGAAAATGTCATAATACTTCTAAAAGATACTGACCGAAATCACATTACAAAACTTCCCGTCACGTAAATGTTTTAAGGAAATTTACCTTTAACACAATTCTACAATAGCATATTGGTCAAAGTTTAACGCACTCTTTCCTTTATTTTTCTTGCTTCACAGGTCATACAACTAATCAAGCCACATTTTCGTTACCTTTGTTATTTAAATTAAAGTTATATTTAAAAAAAAAAATACATCTTTTTTAAAGATATGCAATTATATTAATATATTACCCCGATTTTGAAGCTAAGGCTCATCTTATTGAAAAAACGTAAACCTAACTCCAACTTTTTTAGGAAATATAGACCTAATAAATATAATAAAGTTAGTAAAAAGACTCATCTCTCTAACAAGAACAACGCTTTTAAGAACAATAACAACACTAACTATGCTGCTAAAGATTGTTTTGATCGTCAACGTCAACCTAGAGAAAACTATTTTAATTCTAACCCGAACACAACTCATAAGGCCCCTGCGAATGTTGTGACTTCGGGTGCTAGCTCCAATTCCCAATTGCAAGGAATCATTAGACTCACGTACCATAAGCATGGGAAATAGGAGAAGGTCAAGTGCTGCTATGATCATCATCGGTGAATTGCTTAACTTTAAGTCGTGCTTTGTTTTTCATGTTATTCATGTCGTGAAAAATTGAACCTCATGCATTCTAGCTAGTTCTAATCAAACTTCTACTGATGCTTATTATTCTATTGCTAAAGTTGAAGATTGTTATACTTGGCATGGGAGACTTGAACATGTGAGTTTAAATTCATTTAAAGGTATGATGCTTGATTGATCTTAATTATTCTAGAAATCTAGACATGATTTTTTGTTGGCAAATGTCACATTTGCATGGTTCAATAATCAAGTCGAAACACATTCTTTCTGAGTGTAGTAAAAAAAGAAAGAAAGAGAGGTATTATAATGAATATTTTTGTGAAGGTTGTGATACCTAATTCTCTATAATTTTGAATTAGTTTTAGGAAACTATGCAAATTTTGCCAACCAATCATCCACCGATTTCATATAACGAACTCATTTATGCCTTCATTACACCTACACAGTAGGGGTTTATAAAAAAAATAGAAAAATTACAGATATACTCAACTTAAGTTGGATAATTATATATATCCCCAAAACACAAATATTTAATACATAATGTATAATAATTTTAAAGCATGTTTGGAGAAATATGTAACTGTTCTATTTCATGTTGATTGTTTCTCTAAACAAAATTATTAAGTGTTCGAAGAACACCTGTTCCTATTTTTTACTGTATCTCATTGATGTTCTTAATTATGTCTTTTGTTAATTTGTAGCAACAATTTACAAAATGGTAGTATTTTTAAGTAAAATGAAAGCATTAAGGCTTGATATCCAATTGTGTCAAATCTCAATCCCTGGCTCCTTATCTATGAGTCCATGACAATAATTTTCCCAAAACGTCAAGCTTGAAGTTTCTTGAATTGATGTGTGCATTTATCAAAATGTGCTTATACCCTAATAATCAAATTAATTAAGATTTCTAAATAAATTTCAACTAATTTGTAAATATTAATGACGGAGAAAACTTTCTTTTTACATCCACTAATTTTACCTTTTCTGTCTATGTGATAATAATGATGTAAAAACTAAAAGAGGACATGGTTAAGAACATTTAATTACGTCTATAATTATATAATGAAATATTAATTTACCATTCACCTGACCTTTAGTCGATCAAGTTTCGGGTTAATGGAGTTATAAGGTTAAATTTATTCAGTTTTCTGTCAACTCTCAATTTAACATCATATCCAAAGTATAGATTCACACAATCAAAACCGTCCAAATTGTGATTAAAATTTTTGAAGCAATTGAATTGGTCAATACCAATGTAAAACGTTTTAATTATTTAGATCATGTTATTTATATAAAAGGTATCCGAATTGAGTTATATGAGTAATTAGAGTTGTATATATATTGGTTACTCGAATAGGATTATCAAAAATAAATATTACCGTTAATGCTTATTCAGTCTTTCAGGTACTCTAATTAAAAATATTTAAAACTAAAATCATAAATTGAATTTTTTAGACTGATTTTTTATTCAGTTTCACTCAAAAATCAACCAAATTTAAATATCTCAACTCAAAAATGTAAACAATAGATAAATTGATTAGATTATTCAATTAAATCAAATAATAAACATAGGCTATTTCAATTTCATTGTTATATACTCCCGTACATGATTTTTACTACACATAGCTTTGATGACTTCGAAATCATTATTCAATCTTCAATATCTTGTGAAAAGTATCATTTTTCTTTGACAAATATAAGTAGTTGATAGTATAATACAATATAATTTCAATGCTACTCTCTACTAGAAAGGGTTTACTTTCTTTTCACTATAATGATCACGACTTTACAGCTGTTTTAAAATTTTTAATTCGAGCATTCACAATACAAGTTTTCTCTAACATTTTTTAATTTTTAGTTTAAAACTTCTAAACACTCAAATCTATTTAAAAATAATACAAAACATAGAAGAGCTAATATACATACAAGTCAAGAAATCTCAAACTTTTTGTTAAAAATTCATACACAAAATCGTGTAAAACTTTCCAAAAAAAATAAAATCTATTAACTTACTCAAATAGTAACAAAAAGTTTTAGAGGATGTTAGATAAAATAGTTGTAAATTGTAGTTGTAGTAGTAAGTTGGAACTCTAAGTTGTAGCTTTATTTGGAGGGTGGGCACAAAAATTGAAAAATTGAATCCTAACTGAAATAATCAAAATAATCGAATTTTATAAATACATACATAATATACTATTTCTATCGTAGACTTGTGTTTCTAACTATTTTAAGGTAAAATTTTAAATTGTTGCCACATTATAGATACTTTAACAAGTGTGTTTTTAAGGCTGTAAAATCATTTATTGATATATTCTAATCTATATAGTATATTTATGTTTAGTTTAGCATGTTTATATATGTACAAAATACTCTGTAATATATTTTTGTTCAATATTGTAAGAAAAATGTTTAAATTAATTTATCGAGTGACATTATGTAATAAATCGAAATAATCGATAAAGAAACCGGGCCCAATAAAATCAAAAGTATCAGCAATGATATATCAAGATTATGACATATTTACACATCTTTCTATCCATCTACGCCACTCATTTTTTCATTTCCAACCAATCACATTTGTAAAAGAAAGCTTTGGGAGTATAAATAATTTTTGAAAGATAAGCTCAAACCTAAGAGACAGATAGCATAAAAAGGACACCAAAAGACTTTCCAAGAAAAGAAATAACAAAAATGCTAACCATCTAAATTACATCAACTACTGGTGTTTCTCCTTCACTTTCCAGACGAAAATAGGTAAACTATTAAATGAATATCGACAAACACAATACATAAAACTTTCTTTATTCAAAGCTCAAGGAAAAAGAGCAGGCTACAAATAGGAGAAAAACTAGGAACACAGATCAGGCTATATGGACTGCCTAAGGGACTCCTAAAGATCATAATTCTACATTTGAAACCAAATGTTTTCACAATTACTGCACACCACTCCATCTAGCCCAATCTACAAATTGCATCCCACCGTAAATGTTGTTTGCAAAACGAACGCCCACAGTAAAAGCCATTGCCACTAGAGGGACCTGCTTCGCCAGGGGAGAAGCTTCAACCACGCTTTCTAATCCATTAATAACTTGATAACGTGTATTTGAAGACAAGGCAAGGAAAACACCTGGATATTAAACATAAAGCACAGACGAATAAGAAACTGTAAATGATTAAGGTCCCGTTTAACTTCACATGCAAATGAGGCCCACAATCACATCTTCGTGCACTAAGTTAAAGGATTCTGAAAAACATACCCCATAAAACAGCACTTTGCACCAAAGGGGGCACACGTACATCACGTTCTGATGCATGCATCCTCCTGAAATTCAAAAACAGATATGAATGATACTCCATGGTCCATTCGTTCAGAAAATTCTCAAATACTTGCTATTCTGGTTGTCCTAAAAAATGAAACGGCCCCTTTTGAAAAAATCTCTTTCGAACTATACTTATTTGTCCATTAGCAATTTAGCAATAACCACAGCATATTGATCAGATTAACTATGACCATAACTTTCCTAAATTTCATCATACTTGGGGGAATATAGGTATCCTAATATTAATCAAATACTTAAACAAAGTAACTAACTTCCTCATATCACACTGATGGTTTTATTATTTGATCAAGGAGACAATGGGACATCAGCTGATAGCATACCGTTTGGCATTCATAATCATATTTGCGATTCCTTGGCCAATAAGACCGCAACCAAATCCAACTGAACCATACAAGAGACCCTGAATCCATAAAAAGCAACACACAAGTTATCACTAAAAAACAAAGAATTGGTATAATGATAAATATGTGAATTTTCTGCATAGTTTGTAAAATTTGAAGAAATGTCTATATAAATTACTAGAGACATCAGTATACCTTGTAAAAGTAGGTAGCAAGCCGCTGCTGAGCTGAAAATCGACTCCCTGGTCTCTCGAATTCAAAGACACTGCACAACCAACAAGGTATTAATATCAACAGGAGATCAGTATCTGGTTTAAACAATAGTATATCATGTCTATGATTAGGTGTTAAAATAAGGGCATGAAAATCACCTGCTCGGAAGAGCTGCAACAGAGTTCTTTAAACCACTAAACAAACCACCACTTGCTACTGATCGTTTCCCAATACGTGCATACGGTGCCAACATGCCCACCAAAGCAATGTCAACTACTATACCTACCAAAAGATCAGCAGCATACAACTCAAATTCATCCCAAAAATCTTTTCCTCTTTTTTGCACTTCAGCAAATGTCGCACAACAAGAGTCAATTACTATCTACATCATGCAAAACAATACATAAAAGTTAAGCCCATTTTTTAACCTACTATTATAGCAACATTAATGACAAGAAATATCACAAAACAAACCTCGGTTCCAACTTTAAACAAAAATGATGGATCAGCAAGCATTCGGTTACGAAATATTGCGAAGTTTTTAGTCAAGAAACCCATCAACCAACCTGATCCCTGTATATTAAATTGCCAGTAAACTAAACCTTAACACCATACGAAATAAACACATATACATACATACATAAATTGCATTTTACATTTGAGTTTGAATAAACTTATACATAAATTTACACCTGTAACTCGAGATATCGAGTAAGAATAAGCTTACGAAGACCGGTAGCTTCTGCAGCCTTCAACATATCATCAGGAAGACTATTAACACCGTGTGATTTAGCCACTCTCATCACTTCTTCATACATCAACAACGGTCCAAATTCCTTCTCCTCATGATCACCATCCTCACCACCACCACCACCACCTCCGCCATTATCACCGCCACCGCCGTTACCAGGAGGCGGAAATTTACCATTACCATCATCGTCATCATTTTCATCATAATCTCGGTCAGGCATTTCGTCAAATACTTCAGTTACCATAGACATACTTCCTAAACTATCCGATTTAGCACAATTTAGCTTACGTACATACAAACTTCTGCTTAAATTAGAGTTACTCGAAATAGGTTTCTTTATAAAAATAGAAACCTTGTATTCGGATACTGGTTTAAACTTTATCAACAATTGTCTCGGTAATTCATGTCTGCGTGATGAATCGTTAAGTTTCATGACAACGATACCTGGTGGAGATAGCGCCATTGTAACAGGAACTTTGACCGGAAACAATCGCAATTTGCAGAAATTTGGTTAAAAAGTTATCAAATTGCTGCAAATTTAACAAGAAAATTGACTTGCACACACGACTCTGAACAAATTGATCAAAGAGAAAGCAAGAATAATGACGCAACTGCGAACTAAAAGTTGGATGATTTTGTCGTGTTGTACGGCACGACAAACGATCAACCCTAATTTGGTTTCTAACGAATTGGGCTTTCAGGAGAGCTGATAAATGGGCTCTTAAAGCACTATAAGAAGCTGAGTTAGGATTGGCTAATTTACCGGATCAGTTACGTAATAGAAGCTAGGCGTGCAAAAAAAAATCGGTTTTTGAACGGTAACTGGTTTGAGATTGGGTTCTCAACGAAAACCGTTTTGGATCGGTTTTTTAGATTTTATCCGTCGATTACTCTGTTTCTGAAAGTAGCCGTTTGAAAGCTGCTATATAGCTGTTTTTAACCCTTTTTTAGTGTTTTTTGAGAGCTTTTAGTCCATTTTGATAGTTTATATATGTGGTAGATGTTGAGGTTTAGTTACAACACTAAAAGTTTTGTTATAATTATAAACACTCTCAAACCGCAAAAAACGCAATATATACTCTCAACTCTCATTAGCAATGGCATCATCATGTGAGAAATCACAATCTTCCGTCGATGTTGTAGAATCGTCTAGTAATGTTACGGTTGAGCAAGAAGTACATGAGGAAGAAATAGCAATGGGATTGTCAGCACCACACACCGCGTAAGAGCTACCTTATGAAGAAGACCTACACAACTTGGCTTATGAAGAAGACTAAATAAACGACCACAACTCTAAGACTTTGTTTTATGTTTTTATGTTTGAAGACGTGTTATGTATGTCCATTATTTGTTTAAATGAGAATAAACAAGAAATTTACTCCAAAAATATGTTTCATATTGCTCGATTATGTATATATTTATCCCTTAGTTTCATGAACTTTTGGCACTTAATGCGCCTGATTACTGTTTTCAAAGGTTACGAGTGAATACGAGATATATCGAGTGAAAAGTCGAAAACAAAACTAAGAATACAGGAAATGCCCGCCTGGTACACCACTTAACAGCCGGGTATGACACCTATCCACCGGGTAGTACACTGTTGATCCGGGTACTTTCAACCAGAAACGTTTTGAGCCTAAAGTACCCGTCGGGTACGATTTCTACCTACCGGGTACCGGTCAAAACGCGAAACCGATTTCAACTCAAACCAATTTGAACCAAACCAGTGTGGATCCGTTTGGACTTTCCCCGTCCAAACCGATTTCAAACCAAACTTTTTTAGATTCAAATCGATTTTGACCAAGTTTGATCAAAGCAGTTCAATTTGAAAAGTCGATTCAAACTAGTTTTGTACACCTCTAATAAAAGGCCAAATATAGTTTTTCCATATTTTATAATTTCTACATAAATTTACTAAATACTTTTTTAAGTACTTAAATAGATGGCTAAATTTATTTTTTTCGAAAACCCTTACCAAGTTATCTACAAAAGCCACCCGTTTTTTCTTGAGATTTTAAATATACTTTGCACTCTTTAATTCGATTGGTACCTCTCCCAATAAAATATGGGAGCTACTGAATCTACCAAAAGAGTTTTTACCAATCATAAACTTGACATTGGAAATCGTATTATCTTACTTCAATGAAATGTTTTGAAAGCTGCTAGCATGCTACCTCTTCATTTTGTAGACCCACGTAGGTCTCACTTCTCCTCAATTATAATTGTATAATTCATGCGCCACTAAAATAAAACAAAGCCATCAACCCTTTTTTAATAAATTGTCATTTAATACTCATATTTTTTATTTTAATATATAAGAATAAGAATAGTTTTACATAAAAAAAATGTTATAATGTTATGCGTGCCATTTAACCTCTGTTGTCAAAGTGTTACATTGAACGTAACCTTTTATTTCAAAAAATATTATTTTGTTAATTTATTTACATTTCATATATAAGTACTTTTATTTCATTAATAAGTAGGGTTGAATTGAGGTGAAAATAAGATATTAAAAAAGAGTAAAAATATAACATAAGGAGTATAATTTATTAATCAAACTATGATTGTCTTTGAGAGTGCGCGAGGTGACTTCAAAGATATCTATGTGTATGTGTATAATATATATATTATGTGATAAATAATTTGATTATTATTTAATAAATAAAAAAGAGAAAAAAGTGTCTTGATTAGTTAGATTATGTCTAATATGTTTGAGCCATAAAAACACTTTTAGTTACTGTATTTCGTAAATGTAATTTAACTTTGTGTTATAGAATCGAAAACTAATTCTTTTAGTTCGGATTCAGTGCATTTTTATTTTTGATTTTTTCAATTTTAAACCAAATTTACTAGGCGTTCAACAAATTTCTAAACGGGTATGTTGGGATAAAAAAAAACACTAAAGAAGTATGATATCAACTTATCAATTATAAACATTGTGAAAAAAATGGATCTTCAAATTGCAAACGAATTTTGCTTTATAGTTGTATGATTTCGTTTTAGTTGAGAATGTTGGTTCTTATCGAGTCCTTTTTAACAACAGTATACGTGACAGTTAAATTACCATTTCGTGTGCTCTAATGCAGACAAGCTACTACAACAATACAAATTGAATCTCATATTTGATGGACATCCTTTCTATAGATAATCATTCATATCACTCACTCACACCTCAATTTCAATTTCAATTTCATTAATTAAAGCTTTTGTGGTTACATTTTGGGATATATAATTCTAGCATCGCAAATGCGCTGCCTCGTTTGACAAAACATTAGCAACATCTCAAATAACTATTGTGTCTGATAATATCAAAAATTATAAATTAAAATGTAGAGTACAGATCTGATCCTCAAAAAGATGTAAATACCTAACATTTACTTATAGATTAAAGTCGCTGCAATAGGATTCAACACAATATTGACGTTGTCACTGCTGTACACGATGAGATTAAATAGGCAAAATGTTTAACCTGCATCACAGTGTAATGATTCTTCTAGGATTTTGACCGGAATCGTCGAGTTATTATAAGTTTAACAATTTTCGAAATGAGAATCGTCGGATAGAAAGAGTTGTGTCTTTAACATTGATCGTTGACACACAAAAACTCACAGACTCCAAAGATTCTAACCACTGATGTCGACTATACATTGTCATTTTGATATTTATATAACACAATTACCTCTAATTGTAACATCAATGGTTGGTATTAGAAATTGACTATCTGCAAATTATGGGGGTGTTTAGATGTGCTATTGAATTGATTACTGTGAATTGGGAGTTGAAGTGCGATAATCAGAATTGAGTGCTTGGACAATATTTCAGGGTACTAGTTGTTTGGATAAATATGTAAACAGCTGCATTTGAAACTGAGAATTTACAAATTGCAAATACACATATGAACTTATTAATCTATGGTTACTTTTAATAAACTGATATACAAGACGTCAAACTGTCGAAGTCTTACAAATTCACAATCACCAATAGATATTCATTTGATGAAAGGAGAGTTCGATAATGACTTTGATTATCAATCTACATCAAATGAGATTTTTTACAAGTGTGATTATAGCAAATCCAAGTCTTCTGATTTAAAATCAAAAGGGATAGTAATCACGGAGAGAAAGGAAGGATAGTGTGGATTTGAAGATGTTAGTTAAAATTCAAAAGAAACGTTGATAAATACTCATGTTCCTAAAATCGTGAAAAAATAGCCGTGACAGTTACTCATTTTTCTAAAAGATTTTGTTTATTTTAATTTTTATCACGCACAGACTCGGAATGGGCAGGAAAATTGCATAAAATTGATGACGTGGAAGAATTCAGTGTTTGACAAATCATAGACTAATATCACTTTTTAATAATTGGGATAGAATAGATAGATAGATAGATTGTAGTTTAACCTTTTGACATCAAAATATAGATAAAGATTTATTTGTCATATTCAATTTTTCTTTTCTATTTGAAAGTTTAAAAACTCACTGGATATAACCCCAATGGCCAAATACCGTTTTATACAAAATTCTATTTTACATGTAAATGTGCACTAGAAAGTGACAATCATCAAACCAAGACCAATATGCTTCTTGGATGGATTCTCATGGTACCCGTACAACCGGAGTAACCAAGTGACTATTTAAGCGACTTGTATTGCCATTTCATAAAATTTTACGTGTTCTTGAAATCTCTCATTCATACCTTCAAGATAACAAAAATACCATCTCAGTATTCACAAAATTAGAGTTGACTTAGCCTTTTAATCTCTTGTCTCAGTTTACTAAACTCGTCTTCAAGTTCATGAACTCTAGTCCTCATCCTTTCCATGCCATCTCTTAGTACTTGGTTCTCGCGAACCAGACTAGCCCAATCATCTCTCTGGTTACCATGTGAAACAATAGCCAATGAATCTGTAGGGTTGTTTTCAGTATCCAGCCCATTAAGACAACCTGTTATAGCTGTTTTCAAATGCATCTGTTCGAAAAACAACACTTGGAGGACAAATCTTAGAGGGAGGCGATTGTTTTGAGAAGCATGAAAACAAGCATCAACAGAAAGTTTCTGGCAGTCTATGATGTTGCAGAGGTTTTCTTTTTCTTTCTCAGCCAACCATGGATGAGCCTGCACGATTCGTACAATTAACAAAGTCATTAGAGGTGGTAAAATGGGCAAATCAAACGGGTTGGGTAACAGGTTGAAATGGTAAATTTTAGTATTGGTTGGGGCCCCACCTATACTTTTTTGTAGTGCTAGGTATGATTAAAATAATGAGCTAATATTTATAATATTTATATGATGTTGTATGCAATAAATTACGCTATGGGTAACTTTTGACACATGACCCGTTTAAATCTTAGCCGGACAACCTAGACTTTTTGATTTGATGCATTTGAGATATAATAGGACCCATTAATGGGTCAAAATTCCCACCTAAGACACATCAATCCTTCTTCCAAACCCTTTTTCTATGTATAAGATGGAGGGAGATTGCACGAAATATACCTCAATATAAATATCCAAAGCTCTATATAGTCCATCATTTAGAGATCTTGAAGATTCCGGAATAGCCTCTGCGACTGAAAGTATCTTTTCCGGTTTCAAGTTCACATCTGATGCAATCTCTGCCATATAACTGTCTACAAGCTTAGAAACATTCCTTAGTGGTGTAGATGATGGCGATACTTTACCCATTTGTTCAGAAATTATAAAATAATTAATCATCCTTTCGATGCAATCAGTATTATATAATGTATCAGAATCAGAATAACTAGGAATCATTAGACCATCTAGTGTAGCAAGTTCCAACTGCATTCCTATCCTTCTTTCAAGAGAGTCTCGACACTCTTCAGTAACACCCAATATTAAACCAACACGTAAAAGTCCCAACAAGAATCGACATATAGACCTGCCCTTTGTTTGTGGGAAAAGTTTTACTATGCTTTCTAGTAAAACTTTTTGATCAGTCGTGTCATTTTTCATGCTAAAACTTGCAATTGATCTAGTTTTTATAGTCTGCCCGCCTTGCCATCTGCCTAAACCGTGAACACAATTTCCACAGTAGTACATTAATGCTCCTGCAAATAAGGGGTGAAATGAAAGGGTCGATTACGTTTTGTTAAACCTTAAAGGGGTCCAATAACAAAACCCGCTTAAAAAGGAACGGGTTAAATGGGTCAAAAAGTTAAACGGGTGAACATCGACCAAAGTCTAGAACTTCCTAAGTCAGTCGATTCAAAGATTTAGATTATAATTGTTATAACACTCTTTTGTAATTAACATGTCAATTATTTCCTGAAATTACAAAATAGACAAAACAAAGTGTTTGCCGTAAACCTAAACCATAATAAAAATGACCCATTTCAACCCAACCCTGTTTTGACCCGTTACACAACGCGCCTGGCTTCCTCGATATTTGATCAGTTAATTCGAGGCCCCAGAACTCGGAGATATCAAGAAGAAAAACATGAAAATAAAATAAACTGAAAAGAGAGTATTTTGGCACCGGTTAACTTTTCGGGTTGAATGCCTTTAGCTTCCATTGTTTTTATTAGCCTCTCAAATAAAGCAAAATGAAGATGTGACACATCCTCAAACCACCAATCAGATTCCAGGGTTTGAATTCTTGCGCCCGTATTAATTCCATTCCACAAAATGCTACCTTCAGGGCTTTGTAAGTGACCATACATCAGCATTGGCCATCCAAATAAACTGGGATCTGTACAAACCATTGTCGATAAGGCATCCAAGCATTTACCAACTATTTGGATATTATCAACTCTTGATACTACAGTCTCACAACTCTGAAGAGCAACCATGCAATCTTTCCAGTTTTTTAGTACATTTTTAGAGAAGTAATTCTCTGCCTTAGAAAACAAATTATCATCTCCATACTTATCAGTCATTTCAAGATAGTCTGCCAGCCAATACATCATAACTATATTTTTAGGGGTAAGTTCCACATTAACACCATAAGAAAATTTAGCTGCGACCAAAAATCCATTACTACCACCAGGAATCTCTTCCAGAGCAATTGTGCAAGTCCCTTTATCATTATGTTGAGTTTCTTTTATCAACCTTTCTATTTTCCCAGATCTCGAGAGTAAAGGAAACTGCAGAAATATGCAGTTACAAAATGTCAGAATTCTGATATTAATATTGTCACCTCTAAAGATATCAAAAGAACACATTGTAGAAAATTAAATGGATGAATTGCATAAACCAACGCTTTTTATTACCAAAACACAATTAAATTTGCTTGATTACAAGTTTCAAGAAATGTACCTTGTGAAGGTGAAAGTTTACTCCATCTATGACAACCATGAGATCACTTGGCAGGCCTGCATTATAAAACCTGCCTCAGGAAAACCAAAATAAACAAAGTTTTGGATTATACTCATTAAAATACACCAAAACCCTCCTAACTTTTTGGATTATACTCATTAAAGACTCCAACTTTCCTATATTCAAAGTGAACATACCAATAGTTTGTCAAGTACGAATTGAAGTTCAATGAATTTATTAATCATAATTGAGAAAAGAAGAAACAATTTACCATTCATTGGCTTCCTTATAGAATCCCAAAGCTTTCCCTGCAGTAGCCATATATGATCCTTTCTTTCCCAACTCAAAATATCAAAACTTATTTCTTATAACCATACCTTTGTGTCTTGTTGCCAGCTTTAATTTAAACTAGAAGACTTTGAAATATATAGCCGGCAAGACATAAATAACCAAGATACTGAGTCAATAACCGAGTCAAACTAAGTCATCTTTTTGGACCATTGCTTGATTATAGACAAAAAGGTGATAATTGTGTCTCCTTCAACACAATTAGCTGTGGGTGGGTGGGGTTTTTCCCCCATAAAAAGGTAATCTTGATTGCCACAGGACAACCCATTGTCATTCAATAACTATCTCACCAGATACCAATCTGGTCCCATGTAGTGTCATTTAAACTATATATATTCAAAAGAAAAGGTAAAGAAATTAAAGCAAATAATATGAAGAAATTGAGGGATCATTTTGAAGAGTCTTATTTTTTGGTTTTAGAATTTTAAAACACGAATGACCCTACCATGAGTGTGTGCTTTTAGCTGTTTTGGTATATACCATAACATCCACCTTACGTTGATTATGGGCTCCAATTGTATGTTTTCTATTAACTAATACTTTTTAGTCAATGTAAACTGATTTAAGATTATTACTTTAGTTTATTTTAACTTGTTGGATCTTTAGACTCTTGGGGGTATTAGCTGGCATGAAGATGGGTGGTGAAGACATAAAAACATGGCTAATGATGGTTGAGGCATTTTGTCGAACAGGTTATGCCCAACATTCGAGAAAGCATGGATCCAGATAGCAAGTGAAGTGCTTTTGGTTTGTTTGTTTATTTCTATCTTTAATCTTTGATTTTATAATAAGCATTGATGAATGGGATGCCTGCTCTTGCTGAGTTACCACGTTGAAGTTTAATTTGAATTCAACGAAACCTTGTGACTGATCATGAATCATGAGTCAATTATCGCCCAAGTTTGCTCTTTTCGTTTACGGCCCGCGTTGACGCCACTAATTTTGGACTTCGAGAAATTGGTTTGAATGATGCACAGGCAGGATACGACTAAAGTGTGAATTAATTGATGTATTTTACTTTTTTTTAATCTTACTTTCGAATGTGAGCTTATATGATTTATCTATTATTTCTCTTTCGGCAACATTTTGTGCTACTAGTTGCTTTCTCTAATATTGTTAGTTGGTTTCTCTCATATTATAAGCACTACACTCACCCAGACTATATTTTTTCATTCATCATCTATTCTTATAATTATCATTATCAATATCAATCAATATTAAATGTGTGCTGATTATATTTTTAGATCTAGATTTAAGTCTAGAGTTTAAACATGCATATCATTTTTTTTCCTTTTTTCACTTTATTTCACTAACCTTTTAATAAAAACATATAATCTTCAATAAAAAAAACTTTAAAAAAACCTTTTATTTAAATCCTACATGTATGTATATGTCATAAAGAAAACTTTAAACAAACACTTAATTTTAGCAAATCTTTTGAGTATATAAAAATCTATCTTTTCAATATTCTATACCTTTTAGTGCAAAGGCTTTTTCACTAAATGATGCATAAATTCTTGTGTCAATTGATTAGAGAAAATGATTGAAATTTTTGAGTCATTGGTTAATGAGAAAAAACTCTTTCAATACATTTTTTTATAGAAATATTTTTGAAAAATCCCCATTGGAGATGCTTTTACCTTCAATTTATATGGTTTGGTGTGTTATCATTTTAGTTCCATCGCGTATGTTTTTCCTCCTAATTTAACATGTGTTATAGATGGATAGATTTACAACATTAAGAAAGTGTATTTGTAACTTTTACATGGCATTCCTTTTTCATAAGATGATTGTACTGAACATGATCTTTCACATAAAAGATAACTTAAACGTTCGTAAGTAGTGGTTACAAATCTATAAGTGGATGGTTCGATATATAATAGTGAAAATGAGTCATATTTTTGTATCTTATCATCATGTGTAACACTTTAAAAGTTCAAATTGATTGTGAGTCCAAATTTTGTAGAAGTTGTAGGTCATGAATTTAGAGCACGTACTTATATCTTTGTTTGATTGTAATAATAAAGAAAACAAGAAAATGAGTTGTCTTTTTGCTTAATAAAGAGATTAGAGTTTACTATTATTGCAAGGAGTTTTCAAACCTAACCTCTATCGTGTGTTTTAAGGAAATTCAAGTTTAGATTGTGTTTGCATTAATGACTTTGGAATGAATATACATGAATAGCTGGATAGGCATGATACAAAGCATTCAGTAAAAGAAGTTAGTTTTTAACATTTCGGGTCATCCATAAAACTTGGATCAAATGATATGTTCATAAATCTCCTCCAAATTGTTGTTTTAGCATCTTCCTTTTTTGTCAAGTGCTTAACTTTCCTCTTTCCTTGTTGCCGCCCTCGTTTACTCAACAATAACCATCGACACAATTTCTTTTACCATACTTACAAGGTCTTGTTTGGTAATTCTTTCCACATTGAATACTTACACGATAAGCATGACATGACTTGTCAACCTCGAGCTAACATCATTTTAGTGTAATATAAATATAAATACAGTAGTACTTGTTGTAATATGATTAAAGTAACATTGGATAAACATCATTTACTTTTTAGTTTTATAGTATATTTCAATTTCAATTTTAATAGTTTGTATGTTGATAAGATTAAATCGAGACATTTTAGAAGAATATGGGAGAAGAATATATGCCATCAAATTTGATAATAGTTCCTGATTATTGTTAGAAAATATGAACAAGGTATATGATTTCAATCATGATAATCTATGAGGGTCGTCTTAAGATCACTTTTTAGAAGTAACATTTTGACCCTAATCGATTATCGAGTTCATGAAATTCACTTCGTGAACAAACTCGAAGAATTGATTATGGTTTGACATGAAAATTAGAATCTAATGCATGTTTATATGTGTGTAAAATGTGTATGTATTGCGTTAGAAATATATCCAACCAACATGACAGTTACAAACGGTATTCTGTCTAAAAACTGTTATTCGAGTTAATTAAACTTTGTCATTTTCATTGTTGTTTTGGGGCGTTGCCCTAAATCTAACAAGGGTGTTGCCCCTTGACCCCACCCACATATCAGCCAATAGGATCGTAGTTAGGGGCTTGCCCCCTAGACTATGTTAGAGGCATTATCCTCTAACATCACCAAACACGTGTCAACTAATATACCAATGCGTTAACATATAACAATTATTACTGCAAAACAAATAATTAATTATAAAGAATGATTTTAGAAGTGATACCAATTCATATTCTTGAATGCAAACTCAAACCACCATCGCATAATGCATACACTTGTATATCAAACATATCTATAACATAAATGATACACTTAATTATAAAATTTTATGTAAAATATGTATATAAAATAATGCTTACCTATATGAAAGGCACAAATTAAAAGAAAGCCCTTTTTCTAACTGATGGAATTTTATATTAATGTAACTGATTTTGTAAACATTTCATTTATCTTTTATAAGTTTCTCATTCCCAAACCTTAATCCCGAACACACCCTGATCTTAGGTTCCGTTTGATTCGCAAATTTTCATGGAATTCGATGGAATTAGAATCTCAATTCCATTCCGTAAGGGTAATTGGTTGACGAATGAATTGAATATTGTAGATAGTGAGGGGGAGGTGAATCACTAATTTATGGTTAATTACCGATTTTTAAATCTTTTGCTTGAAACTTGGATAATTACTTAACTAACAATTATAATAAAAGATAAATCCAATTAAGTAAATAGTTGAGGGTTAAAAGGATGTCACCAAGAGACCCCATGATTTATAGTGGTTGGGGTGACCGTTAATTAGTCTACCTTAATCCATTCCCTGATAGTACGATCTCGTGATTTCTTCACTAAGATTCAATCATTTTCACCGGTAGGAATGAAAATCGTTTAAAGTGTTGTTTCTCATTCAATAAGAAGACAACATTGATATTTTTGTATCTACAAGAATATATCACCTAACCACATTCTTGATCCTTATTTCACACTCTAACTTCTACAATAAAATGCCTAACAACTAACACCAATTATTCCTCTTTCAATTAGGAAGTCATCCCAACACCAATAAAGTCTTGTCCTAACAACTAGAAGACAAGTTATCACCACAACTCCTTCCTATAACACTTAGGAGGTTATTACACCAACAATACTTATTTTACTTTCACTATAGTAGGTATGACCACCACTTATTCTTCTTCATACACTTAGAAGAGCACAACAAATAATAACTCACACAATAAGTGTTCCCCTAAAAAATGGAAGACTCTCTACACTCATTTTTTTTTCCACAAACACTTGAAAGAGTTACAAAACAAGATCTTCCTCACATACACTCTTGAAGATTACTCACAACAAATTACAAGAACAATGTAGTGGTACAAATGTTTACATCACAATAACCTTAGTACATAAATCAAATAGTTGCTTATAAGTTTTAATCTTCCAAACACACTTAATGATAAATAATTACTCAATGGTTAAACACAAAAGTAGGTATACAATGGATAATAAGGTACACTTCCTTTTACCCAATGATTTATGTATTTTTATTTTTTGACTTTAACATAAGTTGAAATGATTTTGAAAGATTCCGTCCAACAATTTCCTTTTATAAAAATACTTTTAGACATTTAAAAGTTTAATAAACATTTCACAAAGTATATAAAATAATTATGGTTTTATAATAGCTAAACATTTATAAAAATATTGATTAAAGTCGTATTATTTAAAGGATTAAGAGTTGAGAAATCTCAACTCAAATGATGATTCGGATATACGAGTATTAGATTGGTTGACACAAACTTTGACCCGACAACGTGAAAAATGGACAACAAGACCATGGTCGACCCACGGTCCGACTGTGAGTTGGCCGTGAGTCAAGAGTTCACATTATCACTTTTTCTTTTTTCGATTTGACCCATAATATTTCAAGAAATATAAATGCAAGTATATAATTTTTAATAATTACTATATTTTTATATTAATTACTTTTGCAATCATCAAAAATAAAAATTATGCACTTTCACAAAATTTTTTACAATTAATGATAATCAAATATGCAACAAAGTTATCATTTTTTTTTAATTTAAAAGAATTTTAATTTCTTTGATAAATTTTAATTTTTCAAAAATATTTGATGAATAAAAAAGTACTATAAAGCCGATTTAATTCAATAAAATTACACCAGTTTGACAAAATTACCCTCGCATCTCTCGTCGATCGCGGCTAAACCTCGCACTTCCATTTCAAACCCTAGTTGAACTACTTCAGTCTTCCATCGCCAAAACCCTAGCTCGCTCTCCTGTGCCGTGCTTTCTCTCGGACTTTCATCAAACCTTCCATCTCCAAACCCTACGTCACAGTCACTCTGTCGATCCGTACATCATCAGGTTCATTTATCCTTTCTCTTAACATTTGTTCTATTTATAATATTTCTATGATTTTAATTTATTTATTTTATTTTCTGATGTAGGTTTTGCCAAAACCACACTACAAAGCAAAAACACCGAATCTAAAACCCTAGCGCCACCTCGCAATGGCATCTATGATGGTAATCAGATTTTCATATTCCATTTCACCATTTCCAGTGTTTATGTTTACGTAGATGTTTCATAATCGATTTTATTACTAACGTAACGTGTTAATTGTTAATTTTGTGTAAATAAAACAGCAACCTCAGATCATATTGCTTAAAGAAGGTACAGACACTTCACAAGGGAAACCGCAGTTAGTGAGCAACATTAATGCGTGTATGGCTGTAGCTGATGTCGTCCGCACAACCCTAGGTCCTAGAGGTATGGATAAATTGATTCATGATGATAAGGGTAACACTACTATCTCGAATGACGGTGCTACAATCATGAAATTGCTTGATATCGTTCATCCTGCTGCCAAGATTCTTGTTGATATCGCCAGGTCACAAGATTCAGAGGTAGATATATACTACACTATAGTATGAGTTGCTCATCATTTCGCAATATTGTTGCTTTTGTGCAACTTGTGTATATAAATGTGTATTTAGTTACAACTTCAATATATAAGTTCTATTTATTTGGTGCAGGTTGGTGATGGAACAACTACTGTGGTTCTTCTTGCTGGTGAGTTTTTGAGAGAGGCCAAGCCATTCATTGAAGATGGTGTTCATCCTCAAAATCTGATAAGAAGTTTTAGAACCGCTTCCTTTATGGTAGAATTCGTGAACGCTCTCTGTAACTCATAACACATATGAAATAGTTATTAATTCCTGATTTGCGTCTGGTTTGTTCATTTTAAATTGTGATACAGGCAGTTGAGAAGGTTAAAGAATTAGCTGTAAGCATAGAGGGAAAAAGTTTAGATGAAAAAAGAAGCTTGTTAGCTAAATGTGCTGCTACAACACTCTCATCAAAGCTAATTGGAGGAGAGAAAGACTTTTTTGCAACTATGGTAGTGGATGCTGTCGTTGCAATTGGTAATGAAGATAGGTTGAACATGATTGGAATAAAGAAGGTATGCATGCTTAACCCTGGATTTTAGATGCCTAAAATTTTGCTGGTTTACTATTAAAATTGGTTATTGAAGTGATAGTTTTTATTTACCGATGGTTAATGCCATCGCATATGGTGTATGGGTGAAAGAGATAGAGATAGTTGTGTGACGTGTTCTTTTATTATTGCGGAGCTCAAGTTTCTCATGGAGGATTGAGATCTATTGTTTTGAGTGTCTGCTTGTATTGAAATGTGAATCTAAACACGTAAGTAGAATAATAATATTTACAAACGACTAATCTTTTCATGCTACTGAGCATCTGAGCCTTAAGAGTGGCTTACAAAATAGAAGTCTCTGATGAGCTCTTTTTCCTCCGGTTAGCTCAGTTTGGGTTTGGGGTAGAAGATTTGTTATGTCAAGTGTGGGAGTATACAACTTGAAAACTATAATCTAAAATTCAGGGTAAATAATATTTGAAAAAGAGACAAACTTATCATGTTCCTGATTCGTGTGAGGGGTTTAGCTATTCCATTTACAGTAAGTTTGTTCTGCATTTTGAGATATTGAGTTGGTAGGTTAAGAAACTTCAGAAGATTGATGAGTAGATCAGATATTATATATTTTGTGTCTAGGCTGAGAACATTCAGGATGCATTGTTCTAAATTTTCAGTTGGAATTCTTAAGGTTATTTAGTTGCCTTGTTAGCATTTGGCCACAAACCTATACTTTAAACAAACAGATAGTTCTCAAATTTTCACAAATTACAGAACTAATCATGTTTTGAACTTAAAGAAAGGGTCATATTTTGTATTAATCTGCAGAGAAATTTCAGTAATTTGATTATTAGGTGTGGACTTCACACATTAAATGGTTGTATGCAGATGGACCACTAATTGTCGGGTCAGCTATTCCATGCACATGACTCATGATATACTTTGTTCATATGATTTGACTTGTATTCATGTGTTGAACTTACTCTTTTGTTGAACACTACTACACTAGAAATAGAAAATCTTTGTATGTACATTCACTAGTTACCAAGTAATCTTCTGATACAATGTCGAATTTTCTGTTGGATACTTGGATGGAGTTTTGGTGACTCAAATTCTGTAATCGTGTTGTAACATGGGAATTATAAATATGATCTGAGAGTAAGTCGCCTCCATTGCTCCAGTTGTTATAAAAGAGTATGGCATCAAATGCTAGGTAGCTTGTCATTAAGTGAAAGCCATACTTATAAACTAACAGTAGAAGTTGTTGCTATTTGTCGAGTTGAGGAAATTTGTTGAAGCACTTCAAAAGTGAGAGTGGACTACTAAGTTTGAAATCAATACTTATATATATTACTTAGCTGAACATTTTTACAATTTAGATATTTTAGCAAGTACTTGTTCACATTCTTGGCTTTAAGGAAAGAAGTACTCATCTGAATTAATAAGGCTTGATTATTTGTTCTGCCTGTAATGGACATCTTCTGTTTATATATTCCCAATTGATAATTTGAGCTCATTTTTCTAGGTTCCTGGTGGTACAATGCGGGATTCATTTCTTGTGAATGGTGTTGCATTTAAGAAAACCTTTTCATATGCTGGGTTTGAGCAGCAACCTAAAAAGTTTTTGAATCCAAAGCTCCTACTGTTGAACATTGAATTGGAATTAAAATCAGAAAAAGAAAATGCTGAGATAAGGTAGATAGTTTATTATGTGTCTTGTTTTTCTTTTTTTTTTTTTTTTTTTTTTTTCATGTAGCTCTCTAATCATGTCTGACATATTTATTTTCTGTTAATAGACTTTCGGATCCATTGCAGTATCAGTCGATAGTTGATGCAGAATGGAATATCATATATGATAAGCTGGATAAGTGTGTAAAGAGTGGTGCCAAAATTGTTTTGTCACGTCTGGCCATTGGTGATTTGGCAACACAGGTGAGGGACCTTTTCTATTTGGACATTGTCTTGTTTCTGCAAGTGGAACTCAATTATTCAATAAACAATGTTATGACAAACTGCTCTCCTATAAGTAGCATCTAGAAGGTTCAAACGTTTGACTCGAGTGGTTTTTATGCCATTAGTATTTTGCAGACCGAGATATCTTTTGTGCTGGCCGAGTTGCTGAAGATGATCTGCATCGTGTTGCAGCTGCAACTGGGGGTACTGTGCAGACATCAGTTAACAATGTTATAGACGAGGTTATCTTTTGACATCAATTGGTCTTTACTGCTATATTCTGCTTTACTTATCTGAATTATATCTTTCTTTTGTACCCGGAGAAGGTTCTTGGGTCTTGCGAGGTTTTTGAAGAAAAGCAAGTTGGAAATGAACGGTTCAACATATTTAGTGGATGTCCTTCAGGCCAGACAGCCACAATTGTTCTTCGAGGTGGAGCTGATCAGGTTCTTCTCTTAAACCATTTTGATTCTTTTATATTTTTTTTGTACTTATCAAGATGTCCTTTTTTTTTTGGAAAGCAAAGGTACAGTTTCAAAACTTTTGGATCTATCCTGTCTAAAATAATACATTGACGAACATTATGGAACGCGTATCCCCATACATTCTCTTTACTTGCATCCCACTAAATAATTATGATTTCTCTTATCTTGTAAAAGAAACTCTTGTTGCTTGTGTATTCATCTTTGGATAACCGTTGGATATCAGCATTGATATGTTGTCTATTTAACTTTAATAGTTTATTGAGGAAGCTGAGCGGAGTTTACATGATGCCATCATGATTGTGAGGAGGGCCATGAAGAATTCCACAGTGGTTGCTGGTGGTGGTGCAATAGATGTATATTTGTTTCTTACCTTGTTAGAGAGTGTATCCAACTCACTGGTGTTTATCGTCTCATGATTAATGTATTTTTATCTGCAGATGGAGATAAGTCGGTACTTGTGGCAACATGCTCGTAATATAGCTGGAAAGTCCCAGCTATTTATTAATGCCTTCGCTAAAGCACTTGAGGTAGGTTTTTTCAGGTTTCTTTAGTTGCATAAACTATTACCTTTATTGTTTTTGGAGGTTGATTATATCAACTTACAACGCTAGAATTCCATGAATTGTCTCATCATTCTGCCACGTTCTAGTTATAGTTCACTGTACTTTAAACCAACAAAAACTTTATGTTAATGTATGCTTCTATGTTGAATTTTTGAAGTCTTTGGCCTATGAATCATGTGTCTCATTGTCTGTTTGTCATATATGAGCGCATCTGTAATTATTTGCCTATAGAATTGATGGTATATAATATGTTAATGACTGGAATTGGGAACTGCTGGATTTGTGAACAGGTTATTCCACGACAACTTTGCGATAATGCTGGATTCGATGCAACTGATGTACTTAACAAACTGAGGCAAAAACATGCACTTCCATCTGGTTGGTCTTCTGCACTATATTTTATCTACTTCTTTCCCTTCTTGTGTTTCCCTATTTTTATTTTGAACTACCTCTAGAGTCCCTTGATCTAAATATTAGATTTATCCATTACCTACAACATGAATACCATATACATGATTTTGTTCATGGATTCTGAATTACGTTGCAATATTTTATATAAACAGGGGAAGGTGCTCTTTATGGAGTAGATATCAACACGGGTGGAATTTCTGATTCATTTGCCAACTTTGTGTGGGAGCCAGCAGTGGTAAAGGTAATGGTCATTTGTTGTATCAGTTGTTTATGTGTTGATTTTGTTTAAGCTTTGTAGCAAGCTTGCTTACTTCATCATTACTACAGATCAATGCTATAAACGCTGCAACTGAGGCAGCATGCCTTATCTTAAGCGTTGATGAAACAGTGAAGAACCCGAAGGTAAATCCGTTCTTGTTTTCTTAATTTTTTGTAATCTTTTATTTTATAATTAATTAATGTGTTAATTATGATCACAGAACAGCATTATCACTATAAAAACCTAAATCTGCGAGTAAAATGATTTAGGAGGTCGGGTCCATTGAAAATAGACTTTTGGCTATCTTATATGCTTTTGTATTATCTTGAAACACATCTAGGAGGGACACTTGATACTTGTTTGCTGATGTGTCTGTTTGAATTGCAGTCGGAGAGTGCACAAGGAGACGCTGCTGGTATGGGTAGAGGACGTGGTGGTGGCATGCGTGGTGGACGTGGAAGAGGGATGCGTAGACGTTAAACATGTTTTGTTTTGGTATATCATTCAAACTCAAGCCTAGGCATTAGCATGGGAAATGTAATCTCTGATGTGAGATGAAGTAATTTTGGTTTTTGTGTGAAGATTTCTTTCCAACTAGTTCGCTGGTACTTTTTTTGTGTTGCTGATTAACTATGTGGAACTTGCGTTTTGTAGCTGGGGATCTATAGGGTAATTTTAAAGTTGAGCATCATTTAAGTTACCCTATTCATGTGATTCTTATTGTTTTTGTAGAGCATAAATCGACAAATCCTTAGTTGCTGATTTTGAGTTGTAGGATTGAACAGTTTAATCGGTGCAGTTTGAATATTCATTGCCAGAAGGTGACTTTGTGTAGATGATTTGATCTTCTTTGCTATTGTATAGTGGGTAAGAAAAAAGATACTGCAGAAAAGAAAGAGTTGCTATAATCATGATTCAATCTAAATCAAAACCATTGATAAGAAGCTTCTTTAACCAATACTAGACTGTATCATCTCAAAATGAAGCCAAGTTACTTGATGAATTTGTTTAAGGAACTTATCTGAAGTTTTTGCCAGATAAGATTGGCTTTATGTCATATTACAAACTACCAAGCAAGAATAGTTTCTTGAACTTTATTTTAGTTAAAATTATGTCCCACAACACATGATGCATTACTTCTCGAAATTGACATTTCAGTTTACAAATTACTCCCAAGTTTCTTATGCTCAGAGTACGGATGCGACACTAATATTGTGAACTTGACCGCTTTACCTGTCATTGAAGCAGACACGTTGGAGATGTATCGGCCTATATTCCTACTAATGTGACCGCTTTACCGGTCATTGAAGCAGACAAGCTGGAGATGTATCGGCCTATATTCCTACTAATGTGAGCTCCATTAGTGATGTACACATATGTATATGAAAGTTGTATATTTATCTAACCTGCATTTATCAATCATTACAAACATACGTTTATTACAGCATAAAAAGAAATAGTATTGTCATTTCATAGTCAAATTGAATACAGTCACACCAACAAAAGCAAATCATCTTGTGTCTCATCACTATATTGAGTGGTAGGTGAAAACTGCTAAATATACATGGCGCATGCAGGTTGTGCCAAACCGAAAATGGAAGCTTGCTAACTGTTAGGTTTGTGAAGGTGTTCGGGTATAGATAATCAGATACAAGTGTATACACTACTAAACAGAATTTTTTTCAAAACTATGCTTGTTTTCACATCATTTATCAGAACTATAGCTTTTTTCAACCTCATTTAAAACTATTGAAAACGGGTTTGCCAAACCCGGCTTCTAGCATGACAAAACTAGAGAACGTGCTTGCTACACCCGACTTCTAAAATGTAGAGTGAGAAACCGGGTTTGTCACACCCGGTTTCTAGTTTTCTTTGACCACCGACATGCTCTACAATGGGAAACGTGGAAGATAATTGAAAGTGTGGGTGCTAATAATTGAAAGTGTTGGTGCTAGACCCGGTGTCTCTAATGTCAGTGATGGGCTTTCAAAAGTGGCACACCATGTTACAGATTTTGTTTAGGTAAAGCCATGAGTGTCAAACTAGCGTTTAGAAACCGGGTGTATCACTTTTGAAAGCCCATCACTGACATTAGAGAAACCGGGTCTAGCACCCACACTTTCAATTATTTTCCTCGTTTCCCGTTGCATTTCATCGTTTCCCATTGCAGAGCATGTTGGTAGTCAAAGAAAACTAGAAACCGGGTGTGCCAAACCCGGTTTCTCACTCTACATTTTGAAAGTCGGGTGTAGCAAGCACGTTTTCTAGTTTTGTCATGCTAGAAGCCGGGTTTGGCAAACCCGTTTTCAATAGTTTTGAAAATAGGTTGAAAAAAGCTGTAGTTCTGATAAATGATGTGAAAAAAAATATAGTTTTGAAAAAAATTCTACTAAACATGATGGTTAGATGTTTTTTTCTTGATTTTCTAAAGAAAACACAGCAAAACAAAGAATTTCCCCAATGCATTGCTCAATAGATCCTTAGATGGTGGTTTCATATCTTGATAATAAACTGTTTGTTTCACTATTTGAACTTGCAACAAAACACCAAGAAAGGAAAACTAAACCAGAGACAACAATGACGACTGTTGTTATTCCATATAAATCACGTTACAGATCTTACTGTCAAGTTCATTCCATGAGTGTTCAGGACTCAATTTATATAGAATCCACAGATATATATGTCGATAATCAAGTGATATCAGTTGACCAAATATGAACATTACCAACGGACAATTTTCATGCAGCAGCAGTTGGTTCAGTGGTTCTTCGTGCTTCAAGTGTCTTCTCATATTCCTCGATAGATTTAAAGAGCTCTGAGAAGTTTCCCTTGCCGAATCCTCCACAGCCTGCTTTCTGCTGCACCTTGCCTTCATCATCTTTCAGTATACACCCTACTCTCTGAATTATCTCTATGAATATTGTCGGCCTGTTCAAACCATTAACATACCTAAATTAGATCAAACATCGAAAGCTCGCACAAACAAACAAACTGAGAGGCCAGACCTTATCAAGCGTGCTATGGATTATAGACTGAATAAAATAGGTAGCAGGACATGGTGTTTGGATGTGCTTAAGTTGTAATAATCAAATAATCAGCTGTTCAGCTGTTTGATCGTTTGGAAAATTCTAATCATTTAATATATTATTACCCAAACGATCAATAGATAATCAGAATTAGCTTTTTTATGGCTACTCCAAAACTGATTATTCAACGGCTAAATAATTAGATAATCAGAATCCATACACCCAAACACTACAAGCTGTTATTTGCAACTTGAAAATGCAAGAATCCGATACTCACCTTGTTCCCAAATATCCCTAGGTTGATGGAAAACTCGAAGCATTCAAAAAAATTTATAAAATAAAACAATAAAAAGAGGCATCCTAGTGAAAAAAGGACAGGTATTTATCATCAAGTTAAAGACCTAGTCAAATGGCAGTTTTATCTCACTCTTTGATAGTTTGATATTCAGTTTTATTATCTTTGATACAAGACTAATCAACCTAAAACTATAATTTAACTTATAAATAATCCACGATATCAAATGAGAACACAATGTTAAAAAGACGGTGAAAACAAAAGTAAATTCACTTTTTTATAAATTTATGTGAAGTCAAAAAATAATGAAGTTTCACGATCAAATTTTTTCTATCCTAAAAGAATTTGTGAAGCGAAATAAAATATCAAAATTCACAGTTAAAAATTTCTATGAAGCAAAAAACTATATAGCTTCGTTTCTTTGTAAATTTACGTGAAACTAAAAAATAATGAAGGTTTACAATTAAATAGATGAAGCGAAAAAAATAAAACTTCACTAATAAAAATAAATTATAAATAAAAACTGAGAATGTTAACACCGTTCTCTTCTTTTACCAATGTTTTATCACTGAATGCATGACTATAATATAATCCAAGCAACAATCTTTAATATAAGGTCATCGTTAAACAAGATCAATATTTAAGCTAACTTTTTGTAAATAATAATACCTGTCACCAACAGGTTTGGTGAAAATCTGAAGCAAAGTCCCCTGATCATCTCTATCAACCAAAATCCCTAATTCCTCACATTCTTTAATCTGTTCATCACTCAACACATCACCAGCTCTATTCTTCAAATTCCGATAATAAGTCGGCGGTGGGGCCGGCATAAACTCGAAACCGCCTATACAACTACGTTTCCTCATTTCTCTCAATGTCCTAAATATATCTTCACTAGCTAATGCCAAATGCTGAACACCAGCACCTTCATTGTGTTCTAAATACGTCTGAATCTGACTCTTTCTCTTCGTTCCGTACACCGGTTCGTTCATCGGAATCAAAACCTTCTCGCTGTTACAAGCTAATACGACCGAGTTGAGTCCGCTTTCGCTCGTTCCGACGTCTTCAGCTGTGAATTCGGCGAATTCGTGAAATCCAGTGAAGGATTTCACGTAACCGACGGCCGGAGCTAGCTCCGGTACGTTTCCGACGGCGTGATCGAGACGGCGGATGCCGTAATCCAGATCGTAAAACGAAGACGTTTTTTCAGTAGCTTCAAAACCTGGTAAAAACGTACACGTGGACTTATAATCAGGATTCTTATAGCTCACGTAGCGTAAAACGACGTCGCCGTAGAGCTTAACTTCAGATAAAACGACTTCGTTGTTCCCGAGTGTAACTGGAGCAAACGAGGGTTTAGCACCGTGCGATACACTAACGGAAAACGCAATTTCGGCGTCTTCGACTTCAATCGCGATTGATCTGACGGCGAGGCCGTGTACGGCGGAGAAGCTCCGGCAATCGGTGTGAGAAAACGACGGGATGGAAGCGGTGGCGTTTCCGTTGGAGATGGAAGGTGAATAAGGTGCAGTGAAGAGGAAATTAAGTTCGCCGGAACGGAGTAGGTAAGATGCGTGAGTTGAGTTGCCGGTGGAGAGATCGGATTTTTGAACGATAGGCATGCCGAGGCCCCAAGAGAAACGGCGGGCGGTGTTTGTGGCGTCGGAGCACCAGAACTCAACGTGGTGGAAGTTAATGACGGAGAATTTGTCGGAGTTAGGGTTCTTACGGATGAAGTTTTTGAAACCGACTAGCTTGTAAGGAGAGGTGGATTGGTCTCCGGTAACGGTGGTCCCGTTAGTGAGGTTAGCTTCTGTTCCCATTTTCTTTTTTCTTCTTAATTTGATTTGATTTGATTTGATTTTAATTCGTGAGGGTGTTTGTTTTTTGTGATATACAACAATTAGATATGGAAGTGAGTAGGATATGAACCACACGGAAGTATAAGTTGATTGGTCTGGTGAGATGAAGAAAATGATGATATCGACACATAATGGTGTATATCAGAAACCACAAGTAAAGATAATTATGAATGGAGTTAGAATGTTGATGACATGTTTCATGTTTGTTTTTCCTAATTGCAGTTAGTAGTTAGCTAATTTAACTTATCGGATACTGCTTAGGCAGTTAGTAAGAATTAGCTTAGGGTGAAAATGGGTCAAGTGTTTTAGTGCTAGTTTATCCAATGTTTAAGGAACCGGTTTGAATATGATCTGGATTGAATAGTGGTTCGATTGAATCGGTTTTTTGTTCAGTAAGAGTCCGGTGGCTTACTGGTTAAATTGGGGTTGATCCGGAGTTAGAACCGGAACCGGAGCCGGTGTAAACCGGTTTATGACAATTATAGTGGAAAACCGAAAAGCGGGTCAACCTACCGGTCAAACTAGTAGGATCAGTCAAATCAGAATTGGAGTTCTTATCCGTTCATTGTATAAATTGGTTTTTTAAACGTTGAATTTATTCGAGTAAGATAGAGAGTATATTTCATAAGTAAATAATGTTCAAATTGATAATGAGAATACTACGGATGTATGTATATTCGTATTTTCATTTTTTATTATCTAAAGGGTTTAAAGCGATAGTGTATTTTATTTTTTGTATCAAAATGAGTAATTTATTCATTTTATTACCAATGTTGGCTAACAACTCTTCAATTGTGTATTTCATAAAGTAATATGGTGATCGATTATCTGCTAAACTGGTTTAATTTTTACAATCTGACTCATTTCAATAAAATGTGGAAAAAATATTGATGTGGTACTTTTTTATAAAATCATTTAATACATATTAATTAGGTTAAAGCTTAAATTGACAATATAATCTACTTTTTGTACTAAAGTGAATAATGTACTCATTTTATTACAATAAATATATATGACATGTAATGCCATGTCACCAAAAAGTATACAAGTCAGTGTCATGTCAACAATGCTGATTAAGAAACGGTGACAAAAATACAATGTTACTTACACTAACACATAACTCAGGAGTTAGTAGTTTACATCTATATTCTCTTATAATACATTTAGGGTTTAGATTTTAAATATTAAATTTCAACAATCCTTTAAATAGAAAAAAGAAATTTGAGTGCTAGTATAAATGTGAGACAAATGAATATATACAATTCAAAACTAAATAAATAGAAGTTACTCCGTATTGATTGACAAACAAGAAATTCGTAACTTCTCCATCGTGTGTATATATATATATATATCATTTATGTAAAACAAGAAAGTGTAAACAATTAAAACCTCAAATATCTCTTACCGACTTCTTTTATCTAGCTAAATACACATTTTATCATCATTGACTTACCTTATCTATATCACGTAAAATATTGTATCGATTTTCACTGCACAAAATGGGTACTATTCTAGTAATAAAATAGAGGCATTACTCACTTTGACATAAAAAGTAAACTACATTTTTAATTTATTAATTCATGACTTCAACCCTTATTTGTAATTGAGTGATGGTGATATAGTATGCGACTTATTCGAGCATATAACTTAAGTAAGCGAACCGTAACTTCTATTTTTCAATTTGATTAACTACAAAGAGAGAAAATTGTAAATGATTTGACTGTTACATTAACCGAGTGAAGCAAAACTTTCACAATTGCTAAAAGTTTGCATTCTGTTTTTAAATTACAAAACATAAGTATTTGCCTTAAGTACTTAATGCCATTGTGTTTGAGCACAATCACATATACACGATACTAGCATACGCTTCGTGTTATGTAGAGGAACTACGCATTACAAATGTAAAATTTGCATACCAACTAGTTTCGATGTTGAATAAACATTAACAAGAGCTATGTGTTGTAAGTGTTGTGGGTATATAGACTTATGGTCGGATGATTAATGTATATTGATTTTAAAATGAATATTTTGGTATTGGTTGAAAATGATATGTAATTAGAACAAGGGTTTAAAGATATACGTACATGAAAACATGACACACGTTATTAGTGTGTTTTAAACCATGTGCAACTAATGTTAACCTGTATGACCCACACACCCACATATTTACCAACAAACAAAAACCTTTTCTTATCTTAAATACATTAAACACAAATACAACAAATCAATAGCTAAGAAATTGTTAATGTATACAAAGTAATTTAATTTATGTCAGATTTTCATTTTTGTTATGCAAAAGTTTTTAGGCAAACTACAAGTAAAATAGCTATGCCTGAGTAGAATCAATATTCGATCTCGTCTGACATTCTATCCAGTCTCGAATTAAAGGTATCAATAAACAGTAAAAATTTACAAATATGAAACCAAATCTTAATATCTTAAATTAAAATTTGATTAATTCACTATATATTTGGCATAAGTAATGTGTACATCAATCAAGCATAATATAATATGAAAAATATAAATCGTCATGCCTTTGTTATCCTTAGCTAAGTCAAAATCGAGGGCTATAGAAGAGGACAAAAGAAACAGTGATATTCGTATACCGTTATGTCACGGAGTTGTTAATAAAGAAGCCAAGAGAAATCGATGTTGAAAACACACATTGTTTTTATTAGTATAATATTTGCATTATCCGGTATAATATAATATTTTATTATAAATTATAATTAAACAATAATTATATAATATGTTTGTTCTTCATGAATTATCTATAATGATAACTTAATAACAGTAGCCGACTCGTATATATAGTTAATGACCGGTGAGTCTTATAAGTATATGACACAATTAATATTAAATAAAAATTATATAAGTTATATTTAAAAATATTAAGTTTTAATTTTAAAAATTTATATATATATATAAATATCAAAATACTTTATATATTAGTATAGATAACACACGTACTCGAGAAAGCAGTCTTTTTAAAAGACATTGCAGTAAGAGATTTATACACATTCGGTATATCAAGCAGCGGGATGTATTTACATTTTATGTTCTTTTTCTTCTATTATTTAACTTAATGTTAATAATATTTTCTTCTTAAATAATGTCTATGAGCAGAATACTCAGAACGTTTTCGAATGATTAAATCAAATAATGCATACGATACTACTACATTCACTTTGATGTGACTACCTTTTTGCTATGGGCGATAAACGAAATTTTAGAATGACTTACTCGACACATAATTGTTATAAATTCAGGTATACTAATTATTTTAGGTATAGATTTAATGTACTATTCATTTTTACTAATCTTATTTTTATGATCACAATTTAAAACGATATCATGATTTTCAAAATAATATTTCCTTATCAAACTAATATTTTTAATATTTCCTTCTTCTATTCTCAATATTTTATGTAGAATGGTTGTACTTGATAAGTCAGTATATTTATGCTCCTGAAGCAATAACTTCGACGCAAATCTATGTTTATTTGTGTTTTTCAGAAAAAAAATAAAACTAAGACCAAAAGGCTGAAGATGACCCAATGAGTCTATCGGACTTATGGCCCATTTAGACCCATTGCAGTATAGAAGCGTCTATTTATTCCATCTTTTTATTTATTACGCAATATTAATTGTGACTTTAATTTGAATTCATCATCTAATTCATTGACTCTAAAGTTTAAATAGTTGTCTGGATTCTCGAAAACAAATAACTATATTACACTTTATTCAAAAGTTTGAAAACTAAAATAAAATAAATTGATCATCTTTTATTTGCTTTTGTTAAGCATAACATTATGTTGAACCTATCGCAATACACGAACCTTTTAAACTTTTTACATTACATATTATGCTTCTGGCATACTAGAGAGAAGTTAATCAAGATTTAGTCTGATCAACAACATCAACAACAAAAAGCTTCCTTTTGTTGAGGAATCAAATTCTTTTCTAGCAATTTCCACATTATCTTTTGAGCTAAACACCAAAAAAGGTTAACTCATGGTTGAAGCTATAAACAAGGTACAACTTTAAATACTTTATTTTGTCTTTAGAATATATAAATATAATATAATATATATATATATGTATGATAACCATGACATCACATTGTGTACTTATTCTGTTTAAGTACGACTACGTATATATTATATTCACAAATTACATTAACCGATAATATTCATCGGTTCACACACTTGCTTGGTTTCAAGTGTAAAATAAGCATACGTTTAAAGGTGGAGGTCCAATAACAAAACTGCCTTGTTCTAGATTAATAGTGTAGTTTGTACCGGTTCAATATTTTTTATATCAAAATAAACAGGTAAAACTAAGCTGCAAAATTCTACAAGAGAAGAAAGAAGATGATCATCAGATACCAAAATACCATAGTAATTTCTTAATTATTGTGCCCCAAAGTACACGCGCCAAAAATACACAGACATTTTTAATGTGTGTACAAATCTTATTGGTATCCTTTTATTGTCTTGTTGCAAACACTGCGGAAAAACCCAGAGCGGGGTAAGAAAACTAGGTCCAACGGTGATGGATCACCACTTATTTCAACATTTTGGTACTTGTGAATTGTGATCGTTTTTCTTCTTATTATTACCCATAAGTTATCTTACTGGTGGTAAGTAGGTAACTACAGAGATAAAATATTATGGGTTGGAATCCTATGTGGTTGGCTGTTATTTTTACAAGATTCTGCTTTGAAAGCTTGTAAATTTTTACAAACAGATGGCGGTTTTTGCTAAGGGGTCATTGGTAAATATGGTAAGTGTAAGGTAATCTTAAAGGGGGTTTGTAATGGTGGCACCTTAGGAAGGTTTTGTATTGAAAAGTAAAGTTGACAAGTGGCTCTCTTCGTTGAGACATCAGTAAGTTTCTGGTCTATTCTCTACTGCTTCGTTTGTCTCTCTCTTTCTATATGTCATATATACATACATCTTTTGACCGCTAGACAAGCACCTTTTTTTCACCTATTTCACCGCCTACAATCTCCTCTCATATTTGGAAATAAAATCCAACGAAATTTTATAGTTTCCTTTTGTGGGGTTTTCAGATCTTTCTCAGTTCGGGATGATTTTGTTAGCACATTTACAATCTTTATGTTTCCTTATGTCAATTCCAACCATGGGTAGTTCTTCTTTCTGCTAAATTTATATAAAAATCTCAACTTTTTCTTGTTTTGGCTTTCTCTTGAGTATCATTCCTGCTGTTGGAGATTTTGCAAACAACATGTCAATTCCAATCATGGGTAGTTCTTATTTTATCTAATTCGTATAAAAAACCAACTTTTTCTTGTTATAGCTCTGTTTGAGGATAATTCTTGCTATTGGTGATCATTGATTCTTGAATATGGCTTCAGTTCTTCGGTTCCGAAAAATGTGTTATATTGAGCCAACATTGAGAAACTATGAATATTCTGAAACCCCCAAAGATGAGAAACAATCAGTTGATGGAGAAAAAGGTGACAGAAAACAAGAAAAAAGTCAAACAATTGAAGAAGATAAGAACAAGAAAAAGAGGCGGCCAAGAGGATGGAGGTGTGTGGATTCTTGTTGTTGGTTCATAGGGTGTATGTGTACAACTTGGTGGCTACTGTTGTTTTTGTATCATTGTTTGCCGGCTAATTTGGCTGGCCTTAAAGGGGCCGAACCACCTGGTGTAAAGCTCAAGAATGAAGGATTAACACCTCTGCACCCTGTGGTTTTGGTCCCTGGGATTGTCACTGGTGGCCTTGAGCTTTGGGAAGGAAAGCCTTGTTCCGATGGGCTCTTTCGAAAGCGCCTTTGGGGCGGTAGCTTTACCGAAATCTTTAAGAGGTTCGACCATACAATCAGTTTTTTTGTGGTTGCAAAAAGCTTGAATTTTTATTTCATTGATATTTAGACGTTCTGATAGAATAACAATCTGCTAACATTGTAGAATTAGTGCTAAAAAGCTTGAATCTTGCATGCATTACTAATGTTCTTGTTTGCTTAATCTTGATTGAACTTGTAATTTGTGTAAAAGAAAATCCATAGCTTCAGAAAGAATGACCCCAAGTAGTTCAATATATATATAATGATAAAGGGTTGGGGATAAAGGTCTTCCTTTTAGCAAGTCTATAAAACACATTTATTTCCTGTCTTTAAAATGGGTTTACAAGAACGATTAACCATTTTGTCATTCTAAGGGGGTACTCAAGACATTTGATTGTTCATAAAAGGTTTCTCATTTATTCAAGTATATGATATGATGTGACAAACCATTACCAAGGTGGCCAAGTGGTTGACGTCCTGATATTATCGCAAGATGTCTTAGGTTCAAACCTCACTAGCTGCACATCTTGGAGTGGCTAGGGAAAGGGTCGGAAAAGGTCACGGGATACCCCGGTTAGGCCGCGTACATCCAATTAAAAATACTCGCCCTCCCTGGGTAACCTGAACATGGAAGTCCTCATCCGTTTACTACCGCCCCAAAGGCACTTTCGAAAAGCCCATCAGAACAAGGCTGACGATGTCATTTAATTAAAAGAATATGATGTGACTGTCATTTATTCAACAACTATATTACACATATTAATTTTACCATAATGGGACTATGGACACATGGTATGTCCAACTTCACAGATTTGTTTATGTGATTAATTGGTTATGTACTTGATTTAGTAATGATGATGACGATAAATAAATAAATAAACAAATAAAAAACTATATCTTGAGGACTTATTTGTGTGAAGTGTGAATTTTAGGCCATTGTGTTGGATGGAGCATTTGTCACTGGACAGTGAAACAGGGCTCGACCCACCAGGCATTCGGGTCAGACCAGTTCCAGGACTGGTGGCAGCAGACTATTTTGCTCCAGGGTATTTTGTTTGGGCTGTTCTCATCGAGAATTTGGCTAAAATTGGGTATGAAGGAAAGAATATGTATATGGCTGCTTATGACTGGAGGCTATCTTTTCAAAACACCGAGGTAAGGGATCAAGCACTTAGTAGACTGAAGATCAACATTGAGCTAATGTATATAACAAATGGTAACAAGAAAGTGGTGGTGGTTCCACATTCGATGGGTGTTATCTACTTCCTACACTTCCTTAAATGGGTCGAAGCCCCTCCACCGATGGGCGGTGGTGGTGGTCCAGGTTGGTGTGCTAAGTATATCAAAGCTATCATGAACATTGGACCGGCATTTCTTGGTGTGCCAAAGACGGTTAGTGGTTTGTTGTCTGCAGAATGCAAAGATGTTGCTTTTATCAGGTAAACTGATATTATGTTATTTGGAAGTAAAGTTACCAAAACCAACATAAGTTTGACTTTAAAAGTCAAACTTATAGATTTAATGGATGGGTAATTCCGGGTAATGTTTTATCTGTTATATTGATACAATTAGAAAAAATAAAATTAGGCACGACGAAAATTATCTCAGTCAACCCAACGTGACCTGTTTCAACCCATTAAAAGTACCCCATTGTGACCCATTACCCAACCTGTCTAACACACTTATTGTGACCTGAACCCATATATTTTAAATACTGTAACTATGTTGGCTCATTGGGTTCATCTTGCAGGGCCATGGCTCCTGGTCTCCTAGATTCGGAACTTCTGGGGCTCCAAACTATGGAACACATGATGCGTGTATCTCGAACATGGGACTCTTTGATTTCTTTGTTACCTAAAGGAGGAGACGCCATTTGGGGCGATTTAGATTCTTCCCCAGAAGACGAACACGAGTGTGATTTGGGGACAGATAGTTATTTGCAGAAGAATTCAAGAGAAAATGGTAGCACCAATAAAGATACAAGACCTCAAATTCAAATGAAACAACAAACAAACTTTGGAAGAATGATTGCTTTTGGAAAAGCGGCTTCTGAGCAACATTCTTCGAAGATGCCTATCATTTCTCCAAAGGTACACTCTTTCCTGACCAAAAGGTCAAGGATTCTGATTTCTAAGAACTTGAGCCATGGTTAAATGAACCCTCACAAAGTTGAGTGAATCTTTGTGATCTTCAGGAATTTATACATAAGGTCTCAAATTCAAGTGCAAAATGTGGAGAGGTTTGGACTGAGTATGGAAAAATTAGCCGGAAAAGCATACAGAGAGTAGCAGATAATAAAGCATACACCACCGGAAATTTAATGGACCTTTTACGGTTTGTGGCTCCAAAGACAATGCAACGAGCTGAGGCCCACTTCTCTCATGGCATAGCAGAGGATCTTGATAGCCCAAAGTATGCCCATTACAAATACTGGTCGAATCCATTAGAAACCAAGTACGTTGATTCCTATTCCTCAGAATCTTTTGACATTTTCTAGTGTTTCAAACAAGTATAGTTTGACAACAAAGTGGAAATTTCAACTCGCTTACTTATGAATCGGTCGATTCGGGTTATGTTTGATTTATGACGGGTCAAACTGATAAAATCAATTGTAACCAAAAAGGAGAGTGATTCCTAAATTAGTATTTATAAAAGATATTATTGAAATAATTTTGTAATCATACTTGACACACTTGCAAACAATAAAATTATTCAAGATTGTGAGAAAAAACTGTATCAAATTACTCACTTTGACCCGTTACCAACACACCCATTTGGCAACATCTTGTTTGAGCTCAAAATTTACAATGTACATGTGTGTCCAGGCTGCCTGATGCTCCGGATATGGAAATTTACTGTTTGTACGGGGTCGGCATCCCAACAGAACGATCCTATGTTTATAAACTCTCACCTTCAGACAAATGCAACACTATTCCGTTCCAGATTGACAGCTCAGCAGATGGAAACGCTGGCAGAGGATGCTTAAAAGGAGGTGTTACCTTTGTTGATGGTGACGAAAGTGTTCCGGTTCTAAGTGCGGGTTTCATGTGTGCAAAAGGATGGAGAGGGAAAACGAGGTTCAATCCATCGGGAAGTCCTACCTATATAAGAGAGTACCGACATAAACCACCCGCAAGTCTGCTTGAGGGCCGGGGTTTAGAAAGTGGGGCTCATGTCGATATAATGGGAAACGTTGCATTGATCGAGGATGTTTTGAGAGTCGCTGCAGGTGCCTCTGCTGCGGAGATTGGTGGTGAGCGAATCTATTCTGATATATTGAAAATGTCAGAAAGAGTAAATATCAAGCTATAAGTGCAAGTTTTTCAGTCTGGTACTGAACAATGATCTTTGCAAACATCTGCGTAACTGGGCCAAACAATGAGTGCTACAATGACAGGCGATGCGTGATGGTTCCGCCCATGAGTATCACAAGAAAAGAAAATCGTCTATAGATTTACCAGCAGACGGTTGTTCCATCGATAGAGTATTTTTGCCTTGTTTTTGTCTTTGAATTTAGATTAGGATGCTAAGAAGGGGATAACTAGCTGGTGTAGGGTGGCTTGTGCAAGCATACTCACATCATAATCCTAAGGATACAGTGCTTGAGTAGGTTAACGTGTACTTGCAATCTGTATAATGTCAATATATCTTTTTCAGTAGGACTGTTTTACTTTGTTGAAATATACTTGATACTTATAATAATATACAATAAGTGTTGCTAAATAGGTCTAAATCTTAGACTTAAAACTTTGCCTACTCCATACAATGCATATTTTGCACTAATTCTCATTCTTAATTTTCGCCAATAACTTTAATATGCATTCCAATAATTTTGTTAAGTGTATATTTTGTCATATATTTTTTATGGTTTACCAATATTTTTCAATTGGTAAAAGATTAATTCCTCGTTCACAAATATTGTTATACTTTTCTTTTTAAAAGGAGTGCTATTATTTGCATTATTGTTTACAAGGTGTGGATCCAATTGTACGGTACCCTTAATTAACATTATTTATATTACTTTAGTTTTATTTAAATAAATTTTTTACACCTTTTCGATGAGATTTTAGTCGAATTTGATATACATAAAATAATATATAAATATGGATGACCTATAAAATCATTTTAAATATGAGTGGCGTACAAAAATCAAATGATATATGTGAGCTAGCTCCGAGTTAGTTAATTAATGCGGATAAATCGACGTGGACAGAAGATGACCAGAATTACAACTGTCATCCTCCCTCAAACTCATAAAATCACCACAACCACAACTGATTAATATATGCATACAATAATGCGTAAGATTGGATTCTCTACACGACAAAACAAATAGGATTAAGTTTTTAGATGAAATCCTTTACTTGATCAGCTCTCATATTTCAACAGATGGCGTTAGCGACTCCAATTTCATCGTCATCGTCATCTTCACAGTTGTTTCAGTTACCACTAATTCATCCACCGTCTCCATCGACTAACGTTCCGGTTATCAGATACGCATTGATCCGGTCAAAATGTCAACTGATCGCTGTACGGAACACAGGCGATTTTGCGTTTCCGGTTCAATCGAAATTTTCCAGGTTGAAGAGGTGTTGTACGAAATCCACGGAGGAGAGAACGCCGGAGACGTTAACTAGTGATGATAACGAAGATCATGAGGATGATTACCGTGAAGAGACTCATCGGAGCTCTGATGATAAGGTGGAGAATGGTGGTTCTCGGAGGAATGTGACGTCCTTATCTGATAGTTTAAATTTTGGGATTCGTGAACCGGTTTATGAGGTTTGTTAGGTTTTGGAAATACGACACCGTTTAGTAAATTAATTACTCATTCAATACTTGATAGTTGATAATGTACATACATGATGTCATCTTGTATATAATCTGTATGACAACATCTATTTTATTACAGTATAATTTTGTAATATGTTATTGTATTTGTGTATCTTAAAGGTTGTAGAAGTGAGTTCAAGTGGAACAGTGTCAACCAGAAAAATTAGTAGAAGGCATCTGCTAAAGTCAAGTGGTGAGTTGAAACTTTGGATAATATAATTCTATGCTGCAGAGTTTTTTATTTGCAATGTCACGAATCATATTTCTTAAATGATGTGTTGGTTTATCATTATGTGCATTTTCATTTCATAAATGAGGTTTTGATATCAGGTCTTCGGCCCAGAGACATTCGGAGTGTTGATCCTTCACTGTGGTTGACCAACACAATGCCCTCACTGCTGGTATGGCACCAAGTCTAGTTACCGTTATGGTGTTTAGTTCATGCTTATGAAACGGAAATCTTTTAACTCATATGTTGGCATTGATCCACACATCTGTTAGACTTACTGTTGTTCCATTATTTGTGGGGTTTTTTTCTTTATTAGGTGCATTACTTTTACGGGCTCTATATAGTATATCATCTGAAACTGCAAGATTAGTTATGGGAATAATTTCCTTAAAAATCATTTTAAAATCACAATCTTCCATGTAATCATTGTGCAAAGACAAAATGGCACCGTGATGGCGTGATTGATGGCCTAATTCAAATTTGAAAATTTGGTTTGTTTACAGGTTCGTGAGAATGCCATACTATTGAACTTAGGCTCACTGCGGGCAATTGCCATGCTAGAAAGCGTCTTTATATTTAATTACAATCGGTGAGCATTGGTATTTGAACATATTTTTATTCAATTTCAATCCCCCTTCAATCATTGGAAAATGGTAGTTAAGCACTTTTTCCCTTGGTTTATATGTTGGGTATCTTAGGCGAGCAGGGAAAGCTTTTATTGATGCATTATTACCTCGCTTAAATCCTAAGAACCAGCATGGAGGTCCTGTAATGCCATTTGAACTTGAGGTTGGTTCAGGCCGTCGTATCTGATCTTTTGATTGGCTAACTTCTCCACCGTTTAACTTATACATGTCTAGATTCGGGTTTTACAATAATTTTGAACTTGATTTTTCAGGTTGTTGAAGCAGCACTACATTCAAGAATACAGAGGTTTGAGGATAAACTCATGGATTTAGAACCACGTGTGAGTATGGAAACATAGTGAGTATATACAATCCAATTAATGTACCACACACATGTTCATTGGTTATGAGGAGCCTTTATGGTATGCTTCAGGTTCAAGCTTTACTTGAGGTTTTGCCAAACCGATTAACAGCTGACATATTGGAGCAACTCCGTATTAGCAAGCAAACCTTGGTACCATCCTTATATCACATCTGCCATATACTTGGCTGCATGTGTATGTGAAGTGAAAATTTGATTTATTTTTGCATGGAAGGTTGAATTGGGATCCAAGGCAGGAGTACTCAAACAAATGTTGCTTGATATACTCGAGGATTCTCATGAAATACGTCGCCTCTGTATCGTGGGAAGAAACTGCATCCTGAGTAGAAACGATGATCTAGAATGTTCCGTTCCACATGAGAAGCAGATTGCTGAGGGTATGTGTGACCTTTTTTGAAAGGCTTAAGTATATGGAAATATAATTATTTATGATCTGACATTCATAGTGTGTAGCGAACTATTCGGTCATCCATTGTGTGTAATGAACTTGTTATTCATTGCTATTATATGTAATTTTTTCTACTTCTACTAACGTGTTAGCTGTATGAGGTGACACATGGCATCATTACAAGTTGACACGTCACCAAAATACATACGGTAGCAATAATTGGAAATTCATCACACACAATGTAACCCCGAGTAATTTGTTGCATACTATAAATGTCAGAGTGTAAATAATTACATTTCGGTGCACTTAACCCTATTTGAAAAGGTGAACGCATTGTTATTTTTTCAGTATGCTAATTTTTAAGTGATTATTATATGCAGAAGAAGAGGAAGAGATTGAAATGCTACTGGAAAATTATCTTCAAAGGTAATATTGTGGTCCCTAAAGGCCAAAGCACTAGAAGATCAGAGTGTTTGTCATTTTTGATTTGTGTCTGCTTATGATTGCAGATGTGAATCATGTCATAACCAAGCAGAAAGGCTTCTTGAGTCAGCAAGAGAAATGGAAGACTCAATCTCTGTAAACTTAAGGTTTGCATGAGTATGATACTTCATGTTTTCTAGAATTAGTATTCTGCAGACATAGTATAATTGTGAACACACGATGTAATTCTTGCGCAAATGTGACCTGTTTTCTTACCAGCTCTCGGAGGCTTGAGGTGAGCAGATTTGAATTGCTTCTTCAGGTTGGGACCTTTTGTGTTGCAGTCGGTGCTCTAGTTGCAGGTTAAATCCTACAACTTTCTGAACCTTACCAGCATTTTCATACCTGTAAAGTGAAACAGGACTACAGGAGTGTATCATTTTGTACAATAATGACTGCAGGCTCTTTAGTTTTCCTCATAACCTTTTACGTACCATTTGTATATATTGTCAAAATAGTCATTAATTATACTAGAACGCATGGAGGAATTTGCTGATGTTATGAAGTTTGACGCACGTCCCTTACACATTACATTATGCAAATGTTAGATTTAACAAGTGGTATCCTCTTCCAATGAACCTCCATTTCTTTTTGTAGGTATATTTGGCATGAATCTAAAATCCTATCTTGAAGAACATGTGGTACGCAATTTTTAACTTCCTTATGGCATACTCAATGCTAATATATAACATTTGCTTGTTTCGTGTAAGCTAATGATTAGATCTTAGCTTTTCGACTCTCTAAATCTAATCATTATGTTGCGGGGCTGGAATTGAGTACTGAAAGCATAATAATATCTTTTGTGCAGTTTGCATTTTGGCTGACAACAGGAGGGATTATTTTTGGTGCGGTCATGGCATTTTTTCTCATGTACTCATACCTCAGAGCAAGGAAAATATTTTAGGCTTTGTGAATAGCTAAAAACTCATATATCAACCTTCGTCCACTTCTCATTGTGACTTTCAAGAGGGGATTACCTGATGATACAAGCACAAGAGATGAAGAACCTATGAACATGGGCAATCAGATAGATATGTGATTATTTAGGGGAGATAGCACATTCAGGAATTTAAAGATTGCAGAGCTCTCATATACTCAGATATTCATCGCCATAGTTGTGCTTGACATGGTGTATGAGATGTCTTGGCGGAGATTCATCGAGTACATTGTGAGTGACTTGATACAAAATATTATTGTTAATGCCTTGATTGATATCATAAAAACATGTGTATATGCTCTTGACGCAAAGAATCATACTTCCAAAAAATTTCGTTTTTGTTTCTCAAGATGTCGTCTTTCACACACGCACCAAGCAACTACAAAATTCATACAATTGAAAATTCTTCACGTCACTTATATAGAGTTAATAAAGAAAATAATGAATTAATCAAAATGAATAAAGACATTGATCAAGATCACACTTATAATAATGGTAAATACTTGCTATTAATAGAGACAAATAAATCCATCAAGACTTCAGCAAATCGGCAAAGGTAATGAAATAAAATCCAGAATAAGACATGCATTCTCTCATTTGTTTGGTAACAAAAGGAAAATTTACGGATCCAATAAGATGTACAATTCGGATCATCACAACATCAAAGCCAATTGCAATACCATCCCCCCAAAAGAAAAGCCACCAATACATAAATTGTACAAAAGAATATTGACAATATTTCCCTTCTTCCAATGAGGTGATGTTTTCCTTTTGCAACAAGCCCGCGGTCAAAAAATGAATTGGCAAGGGTGCACTTCATCTCTGAAAAGTAGGAAGAAAACAAACAAATGAATAAGCAAGTACTAAGAGATACTTTGCGACTTTTTGGCCAAACACATTAGCATTGAGGATTCAAAATTGATAGCACTGTCTAAATAAAACAAGGATCCCATGTTATTTTATATTGTAGTATATGCTGCATATAACCAATTTCCAAAACAGAGCCAGTTCAAAATCTATCAAGTCTTGCCACAAAATTCTAAATGAATGACAATTGATTCCCATCATATAATTACCTTCTGAAAATACCACAAAGACGCTATAATTTGCTCGAATCAGCAAGTGTGGACAATATGTGCCCAAGTATGATGTTTTTGTAACTTTACTGCATTTACTTTTAGCACAAATTGTCCAAACGTGCTTACTCTTGGCATTTCCCCAAGCCTGAAGGACGGCTTGCAACAGATAGCCAACTACTATGGTTTAAAAAATTATTCCCTTTCTATTATTCGATCCAAGGTAGTATCAATACAAGTGGTAACTTTATCCCATTTACCTATAGAAAGTTTGATTTGGGCTATTTTTATCCACAATGGGTCAAATGTATCTAATTATATTACTACAAACATAGGTTTAGGTTATTACTATAATATTATAGCTTTTGTAGTCATATTCAACATGTAATACATGCATAGCATAAACTGTACAACATAATAATAATAATAATAAAATAACATAAGAAAGTGTTTGCAGACCTCACCTAACCCAATTTGACTTCCAATGATAGAATTACTCGTGACCCAACCCGCCCATTTTGCCACCTCTAATCATCAGGAAAAGAATCAGCAGAGAAAACTTACCTATGAAACTCAGCAAGCTTGTTTTGATGGTGACTTTGAAACTCCTCCAATAGCCATGTTTCCCACTCCAGCCTCCATAGCCTCCCTCTCATCTTTCTCTTTGGTTTTCTCGGGAGTCTTATTATCATTGGCTTGCGGATTAGAATTAGGGGCAGGAGTAAGTTGCCGAGATGGTCCTCCAGTGAACCATGGGTGACTAAGGCACTCGGCAGCTGTTGGCCTTTTCTCGGGAACAAAATCAAGTATAGGAACAAGAAAATCAGCCAAATCAGTTGCATCTTGTTCACAGAACTCGTATTTCTCCTTAAGCACCTTATGCAAAGGCCAAAAACGCAATCGTCGGATATGCCTCAAGTCACCATGTCTGTTAAAAAAATCACGAGAGTAACGCCCACCTAAAGCTATCTGCATTAAGCTTTTCAAGTTATAAGCCTACACAGAGACTATTAAATATTCATATAGATCCAACCAAATGATTTAAATAAACCTTTCGAGGCATCATTCCAAGAAGTTCCATCATTAAAGCCAAGTGATCCTGTAAGGTACAAACATAATTTAGATAAAGCAGTAGAGTAAAGAACCTAAAATATAAAAGAACATGTGTCTACTAACACCAGAGGGACCAGGGATCCCCAGGTTTGAACCCAGAATACCTAGGATCTCTTAACAAAAAGCTGTATCACAACCAAGATTGAGTTTTTTACGACATTCAAAGTGAATACTTCTAATCTTTGGAAGCGTATCTATCACGTAAATTAGACATGGGAAACGAGAAAATGATTAAATACAGAAGTAACCATAACATCCATGATAAAAGATATTTATGTAATCATAGCTTTCATAACCTCAAACTTCATTGAAAGATACTTCACAGAGAAAACAAATTTTCAAACCAAGTAACAATTCTTAAACTGGGAGTTTCCTATCTACTAAACCATAGCACCATCTGATAAATAACAATCCATATATATACTGCTAAAATGACTAATAAATCAAAATGGGTAGCATAAACTCAAAATTTTGGCATATAATATAAAATTCAGAGTAAAGTACGGAAAAAAATATCTCACAGAGAATCCGAAAAAAACAAATTTCACACAGAGAATAAAAAATATAGCACAGAGAAATAAAAAACTTCGCACATAAAATTTTTGCACAAAGAAATACCTCATCTCTGTCATAGTTGTCACCACTGTGAGGATCAAAGAGAACATCACCAGTTGCCAACTCGAAGCATATGCATGCGAATGACCACATATCAGCAGAGGTCGAGTATTTGGATCCTAGTAGAACCTCCGGACACCTGTATTGTCTAGTTTGGATATCACCAGTAAATTGCTTATAAGTCCAACATGCATTTCCAAAATCCACCAACTTGCACTTAACATCAACCTCTGCCAATAGCTTCTGCCTTGTCGACCTACTCCCTCTTCCGCGAAGTACATTTCCTTGGCGAGTATCAGAATGATTCTTCGACTCGGATTTAACAACCAATGATGTGGCATGTTCTTCCAGCGAATCCCCGTTTGATTTTGAATCAGCACCAGCTGTCTCATTGTCGGCTTCAACTTCTTCAAAGTCTTCTTTACCAGTACCAATTTGGGCAGCCTTCTTAGCCTTTTTCCGGATTTTCTTTTTCTGATTCTTGGTAAGATCACCATTATAAATCTTAACTTCTTTAGAAACACCGGAATCGGTCAAATTACTCTCCTTATTAGACGAGAGAACGAGGGGTGCACCTGTTTTCGTTCTATCTCTTTCTGGATCAATCATCGACAGAAGTAAAATGTTTTCCGGCTTAAGATCCGTATGTATAATAGAAAGCTGGCGATGCAAGTAATCCAAACCCCCTAACACATGGTAGCAAATTTCCTTAACCTTTTGTAAAGGAACCCCTCTGTAATCCGAATACTTGATTAACGTCAAAAGATTATCACCCAAATACTCAAACACCATACAAACATGATGCCCGTTTGGTCCAGAATGTTTAAAATGATCCAAAAGCTTCACCACACATTTTTGGTCATCTGGATCCCCTTCTGCTATCTGCTTCAATATCGTAATTTCGTCCATCGCCGCTTCAGTATAATGTTGAGCACTCTTTTGTACTTTTAAAGCTACATATCTCTACAAACCAAACAAAATTTCTTGTTTCAATTCATCCATTCAAAATGATCACAAACAAAAACACGAATTCATGCATATAATTCATTAAAAAGAAATAGCCTGCCAACTAAAATCATTTCTCCCTAGCTCCAGTTAAACTAAACAGACACACAAATACTGCAAACATTCTCTAATTATCTAATTAATCCTCAAACAACCACCTTATACAATACATGCATACATATGATAATGGTAAGAGGAGAAAACATACAGATTTATGAGTGTCCCAAGCGAGCCAAACGGTGGAAAAATGACCCCAGCCAAGCTTACTTTGAACAATATATCTAGAATGCTTAAATTTATCACCAATACGAACAGCATGATAACCACCACGCCTGTAATCTTCTGTTCCTTCATCCTCCGATGTGTAATCACTTGTTTCGCTTCGATCGTCACCGTTGCCGCCATTTCTTCTGCTATTATTATTATCTTCCGCCATTGAGCAAAATACAGCTAGGGTTTCTAATTGAAGCTCAGGTTGAAACAAATGGATTGCGTGATGGATCGATCTGGAAGTGAAACCCTCAAATGAAGAGAGTGTGTGTTTGTGTATCTGGAAGCTTCAAACTAGGGTTTCTACTTGCTCTGGTACTCTTGATTGTTCATTTTGTTCTCATCTGGACACGAGAATACAAGATTACTAGTTTTCTTCTTTTAAATAATAAAATAATAATATTATTTTACATTTTAAATTATTACACGTTATCATGTATCTATATTAATATTTTAATATATAAAATATTTAGCCCCTCCATGCCTCCCTATTCCCTTACTTTTTATGAGCAAATAAAGTAAATTTTTATTATATTATTTTTAGTTTATTCTTTCATTTCACTTTAACCTATCTAAATAATAACATACTTAAAAAATAAATAAACATTTTTAACCAAAAATCTCACGATAGTTTTATTTATCTCCCTACATATTTGTCATCTGAACATTAAAACACTTAAACACCATAGAAAACATACACATCGGACACTAATAAATAGATATGATGCCTAACAAAATCATTCGGCGGCGCTACTTTGTGCGGATAGAAGACTAGTCTATACTAATATATTAAACATTTTAATTTTTTATATTTAAAAACTTTTAAAATTAAGACTCAACATTTTCAAATTTAACTTATGTAATTTTTATTTAATAATAATTTTATCATTTTCCACTCTTCATTACCGTATGCGAAATCATAAACTACACACGAGCAAACTATCGTTATAAAAGGCTAATCTATACTAATATATAAAACATTTTAATGTTTTATATTTAAAAACTTTTAAAATTAAGACTCAACATTTTCAAATTTAATTTATGTAATTTTCATTTAATAATAATTTTATCATTCTCACAATTTTCACTTTTCATCACCGTATGTCAAATCATAAATTACACACGAACAAATTATCATCATTGAGTCTCAATCATGAATAATCTGTGAAAAACAAACATAATATACGATTATTGCCGAGTCATTATTTTTATAATAAAATATTATATTCTGCTGTATAGTACGAATATTATGCTAGTTGTTTTGATTCGTCTTCGTTTTATTATTATTTACTTTAATTTCCTATTAAACTAATAAATTAATTATTACCATTATTATTAGAGGGAAAAGTGTTCTTTATGTATAATAGGCTTAAAATTAATGCATCTAACACAAATATTAGCATAAATAATTTGTTCTAAAGTTAGGTGAAAATGAAAAGTTATGTCGACTTGACGTGAGAAGAAAAATCATCCTAATGAATTGCGAATTTCCAAATTGATTTGACTTTTCTTTTCACAATCAATTTTGTCATCTTGTTACAATATTAATTAATTATATGAAATTACAATGTCAAGTAAAATATTACAAAAACAAAAATGACAAGCACTCATACAACTTTCATCACAAGAAAATAATAAAAACCATATATTTTTTGATTAAAAATGAGTATTTAATTTATTGACTTAAATTGGTTAAATTATTTACATGGCTTTTCAGGAAAGCAACCATCATTTTAGCAATTTCATATACATGTATGTATGTCACAAATAGATATTAACATACACAAACACATTAAAAAATCGATGGATTTATAGGGTATTAGTATGTGAATAACTTATTAACCAACATATTTTAGGTTCAAGGTTCGTGAAACGGGTGTATATATATATATATGTGCGATTTATATATACTACGTAGGATAGGTTAATCGTAATATTATCTTTCTAAAAAAATTTAAAAGATAATAACCACTTGTCTTTCTGAAAAAATTATGAGCACTTGCTTTTGTTCATTTACTTTTCTCAGCAAATGATCATTTGTTCATTTTAGTGCTTATTCATCATTTCAAATATATTGTATTTGACATTCAGAAAATTAATATCTTATGAAGACCGTTGATATATGCAACCGCCAATAACTATTTTCTGTTAACACAACATGTTATTATATTACTATTATACATATTATTATTATTATTATTTTATCTTACAAGAAGAAAAGAAGTTGGTGTTTGTGTCGACTGTCAATATTGGTCCAATTACATTTAAGAAAAATAAAAATCAAACCCAAATATCTTGAAAACCAACAACCATTTGACTGTAACTTTATTATTACGTGTCAATTTAATATTCACGAAATAAGGTTTAAAATACATGTATGTAGACTGTAAAATGGTATGTTTTCTGCTTTTCATGATAAACATAATCCACTTGTCAATAAGAAAATTACAGACTCTGTACTAATCTTGATTCACTAGAACACAATCCAAACCAAAGTAACACCCAACCACTAAAAACAAATTCATACATGACAAAGAATTGTGCTTTAACAAACTAAGACAAATAAGTGTTGCAGGTAAATTTGTCCAAAGTATAAATCCATTTATGTTATGTGCAAATCACTTAATCTGCAACAAATTGCAGATAAAATGCAGCTCAATAGCTAAGACAAAGAACATAAGTCAAGAAGGAATGTGATCAACTAATATTTCTTTATATATACGAGTACAATGTATAGACTATGTGTGCATATCAACAGGTAATGTCACAACCAACTTACGTATAGTGCGATACTTGCTGCGCAAGTTACATAAGTTCAAGGTGAAGAGAAGGATTAAAATGGGAAACTCTCCCTAAGGTGAGATACTAGCGGTATGAGACCAGTTAAAGCAAAAGAACTAGAGAAAAAGAATATTGAAAATTTTTATGAAAAGAGAAAAGCAATAAAATATTAAAAAGAAAAACCGCTGAATGTCAATGCCGAATGTAGTATGGAAGCAAGAATAAGTATCGGAATCATTTCATAACGAGTAATCTGCAATGAACTGCTGCTGCCAATCTGACCAGCATTACCCCTTACAACTTCACTTCTGCCTCCACTTGAAGTGGAGGACACATTTACAGACGATGAACCTAAAAACACAATTTTAACGACACTTAGTAGTCAGTACAAGGTGGTAAGTTCAACTCGTTTACTTAAAAAAAGATGCATAATGATGTTGAAAGTAGTTAAACAGAGTAGAGAACTTACAGTCATAATCAGACCATCCAATCCGCTGACCACCCAAATCATAAACAATAATCTTGTCCTTAAGAACAAGGTCTGCATGACCAAGTAAAAACAACGGTCAGAACAAGTGAATAATGGTCAGAAATTCGAAGGGACTTTCAGGTTCCGTGATAATAAATTATACCTCCTAAAATAGTAATTCCTTGATTTGCAATTGTCTGAAAGCCAATGCACCACACCTCAGCCCCACCCTACAATTACAAATTTTGTTCGAATAGGTGAACGGAGATTTACCTCAATAAGAAAAATATGACTTTTGTTAGTTAATTACTCTGTAACATAATGTCATATCACATACCACAGAGTTCTGCTGAAGAAGGTAGTCCTGAGGTCTTAGATGCATTGAAGCACCACCAGCAAAGTTCAAGCTTACTGTTGGGAATATGCTGGAGACACTGAAATAACATAAAAAACTTCTTATTATATTTAACGAGAAAAATATAGCGAAGTACATATAGTAAATCCCGAGTTCTATTGAGATTTCACCTTGTATAACTAACCTTCTATTTGTTAGAGCCTTCTAAGTTACGTATATCTCATAATCTTATAACTATAATCAAGTGTTTATTTTTATTGTAAGAGACATATGATATGCCAAAATGACAAAATTTACTTCTTTTTCAGCTAGTTATACTTTGGCATAAGTTCGTAGAAAGCATACCTTTATAAAATAATTATAAGTTGAGCTAAATGGTCTTGTTAGCTGATTTATTGGTTAATGATCAAAGTGATAACTAAGAATTATTTGATTTGTATAAAAATCACAAAAGTGGGTTTGAAAACACGACAAGTATACGTTCATTAATCAATTCAAGAGCCTAAATATACAAAATCAACCGTAAATGGACATTAGTCATGTTTTAAAGCCACTCATGTGAGAAGATTTCACACCACCAGAGAATAAAAGACTGAGTTCAAAAATCATATGCAGGTTTTGAAATTTTGAAGGGATTATGTAACTTCTGCAGCATTTGAGCTCTAAGCCTATACAGAGACAAACCTAATAAGGAGTAAATTTTTCAATGAACTATGAAATAGCTGGGTGAGGAAAAAAAACCTTGAAGTAATTAGGTAACACCGATTTCCCTTTGAAATAAGCGGCTGTACAGACTGTGAAACCGATTGTGTAATCTGCAGCAACAAAAATGATACCAAAGATGAAACTGAAATTGGCCCCTCCAAATTTAAGTACCTGCAACCTTTTGCTAAAAATGTTTGACAAGGCATGTATTCTGAAAAAGATATTTGACCATTAGTCAAACATCTAAGGATCATTCATGGTAACTGGAAAAACACTTTTGTGTACTAAATAATTTCATCATCGGTATTTTGCAAGACTCGCAGATAAAGGTAACTTCACAAAACTTTGATAAAATAGAATTTCAGATGACAGATAAGACTTTAAGATTGGAAGTTAACCAAAAAATACGAATGTCGTAGTTTCACATGATGAATGTCAAAGTAAAGTGCTTGAACCATTGTACTTACAGCATCGACAAAAGGTGTGTAAGCATCTTGAGCCAGGTATGCCAAAGTTGTTCCTGAATCAATTATAGTTCCTCCTTGGTTGTCTGATATTGCAAATGTTGATGGATCAATGGCCAAAGTTTGGCCATTCACAGAAATACTCTGCAGATTTATATTATAATGTGGCCTGCAAATGTGCATGGGTGAAGATAAGAATTAGTTTACCTTCAAATTCACAAATGTATAAGAATTATAATCTCGTGTAAGCGTATCATTTCACATAGTTCTTTAGTCATTCAAGGTCACATAATGGAAGTTGCTATTTGATCAGCAACAGCCACAAAGATCATATTTTTCATTGAAACCCTTTCAACCCCTACTAAAAGCCCGTCCTGCACATATTTCATTGAAACAAAAAGCGTGATTCTAACAGAAAGAAAACTTACTGTGATTGGACAAGTGGAGTATATACCATATTTGGCTCCATAATTTGACCAATGACCAAAATACCCCCACCACTGTCACTTCCCACGAGACAATGAGAGAATGCATCAGAAGCAATCCCTTGTGAAGAAAGTTGTGAAATTATCGACAAACCTTGTTGACCAAATCCAAAGATTCCATCAACTGCTCTATCAGCTTTAGTCAAGTCACCAGTTTGAGATGTACTACAACTGTTGCAATTTGCATAACTCGGTAAATCAAAAACGGTTTTACAAACAAAGATTGTAAAAGGTGTTGACTTCCTGATAACTCACCCAAATACAACATTGGCTGAAGAATTTGATGATCCTGAATCAAGACCAATTGTATTGAGATGCATCAAGTCAGATATGTAATAACCTGACGTTCCGCTACCATCTCCATACTGGAATCTGTAACTACACTGATTATTTGAACAGCCAGAATCAGAAGATTGACTGGCTTGAGAACACCGTTGGTCTGAACAAGTAATTTTAGAACTTGTTGGTGATGTTGAAGGGTCATAGAACTCAAGCGGAATCTGATAAAAAATTACATAGCATCATTATTTCATTAGTACTTTACAATATCAAGAGAAGTCACTTTTCCTTATAAAATATTATTATTGAAGAAAAGATAAGCATACTTGGAGTCCGCTTGATGTCGGGCAACCGTTGCATGAGGCGCAACTGACCCACAAAACATCACTTCCTGTGTCTATTTGTACATAATAGTCCTTTGGAGGAGATCCCAACTGTACTTTTGTATAATAAAGCCTGTAGTGATAACAAATATTCCAATATATAAGTTTTACAACAAAATACGAAACATAAAAGGACGAAATACTCACTAACTCAAACAAAATGATTAACTTACAAATCAATTATAAAGCCATATAACCTCCGAATAAAACCATAGAGGAAGTTTATAGGACTCATAATTCACAATCACAGATAACCTTAAAATAAGATCAAACCTAAGGCTCAGTATATCAACATATGTTACTTTAAGATGTATAATGTAGTGAAAAAACTGCTTTAAAAAAACTTGAAAACACAACTGTTCAGAGCAAGAATCTTTTCCATTTGGGTAAACTAAAAAAAGCCAAAATAACATCAAAGCAAGAAACTTTTTACATTTTAACAATAACCCATATAATTAATTTGCGAAAATTGCCTAAAAGTTGTATAAAAATTCATAGAAAATATAATAAAAGAAGAAGTAGAATTACCCAACACGATAAGGATCATAAGTTCCTTCAACTTGGAAATCAACAACACCAACTGAAGAAGATTGTTGTTGTTGCAATATTCTACGGTGTCTGTAACTATCTCTATCTCTAAGTTTACTCAACTCAATTCTATGGTTCACCGGAAAAGCTCTTTCCAACGTTAAACTCGCCGGAAACCCACTAAGAACAACCGCCGCCTGCAACAACACAAATACGACGGCGCCGGAAAATGCTAAAGTCACCGGATTTCTGACATGAAAAGAAACCGGCATTCCTTCTCTTTCTTTTCCTTTTTATCAGATTAATGATATAAGTCAACTAAAAAACATAAACACACATATATACGTGTTTTATGGGTTGCTTGTAAATAGAATCCGACCGTTTTTTTTTTGTTTTTTCTGAGGAATTTAGGAGAATTGAGTAGATTTGAAGGACAGGAATCAAGGATGAAACAGGGGAGTTTGAAAACTGTTTTTCGCTGGAATAATCAATCAACTTTAATCATTCAGGTAATTAAATACTCGTTTGGTTTTGTCCAAATTTTTATTACTACTAATTTTTTTATATAAGTTATAGATATGGTCCCTTATCTATTATAAGTTTTACATCTTTAGCACAAAGTACGTTATTTATTGATTATGTAGTGTAGAATTGTAAACAAGCATGTTAAATGACATTCTTGTCAAAATCCAGTGACATTGTTAAATGTGAAACTCATAGTAGCCTGAATAGAAAACTTCAATTATTAATTTTATGAGTCATGCTAAATATCAATAATATTTATTGGTATAAGACCATTTTATGTTTGTTTAAGTAGCATGCAATTTGATTTATTAATCATAACCATTATACCTTCGCATATAGATTTTTTAGATGCAGTACAAATTTAATTAATAATGTTAATTAAAGTTAAGCAATTTCTAGACTTATGAAGTTATGAATAAATTATTCATATGCCGGGAATTTTTGGTCATGCACATATAATCGAATGTCTTTTAGCAAGATTGAGTAATGTTATTATTATTGTTGTAATTATAATTGCATCTCGTAAATGCAAAGACATTTCATCAATTTATAATTCTAAACCATAATCTGTTATACTGAATTTCTATATAAAATTTTTAATAAAATTCTTTTATCTCAAATAAAATATAATAGTATTCCCTCTGTTTTAGGCAAAGCGTACACTTTTAAAATACACTAAGTTTTAGGAATATTTACTAATTATATTTTTCACCAGCTACATATCATCTCTACCTACTAAAGTCTCTTTTAATTCGTTGAAATAGTAAGTGGATATCTATTTTGAGACATTCAAAAATAGAAATGTGAACACTTACGTTGAAACGAAAATAAGAATAGAAAGTGAGATATTTGTCCGATTCATCATATAAAGGGGCTTTAAATATCACTATACAAATTCAAATGGATCCTTTGTGATAAATAAAACAAAATTTGCGTGCGTAACATCATCATATACGTGTAGACACCGCCTTTTCCCTCCATTTGGATGCACACCTATGATCCCTTTCTGATTTTGACCCAATGCCAATCGCTTCATTTAATACTTGTACAATGTTCATAATTTGTTGTACCTACTAGATGTTTGAATCTTCTTTGCAAGTTCTTCACGACTTTTGACTTGGTAAATGTCATGTTTAATACCGTACGATTTTATTAGGTTTTATTATATATGTGGTCAATGAGTTTAAAGCGAAGTAGGTAAACTAACCCAACTATTGACTAGTTAAATTTCTTCCAAATTTAATTTCGAAGATGTTTGGGGATTTTGACATTTCCGTTTTTTAATGTATGACGGGAATTCAATTTAAGGTACAGTTGAACGGATTTTTTCAAATTGCTAGTAATAATCATATGTATCATTGATATGGCTTGTTATTTATTATCTAAAATGGTGGATTATTATAATTAAGACATGTATCAAAAACTATTACCAACGTGATATAGTGATAATCTGTCATGACGTGTTCACAGTCTCACACGAAATCAATTTAACTCGTTTTACATTCAATGAAAATTAGCATATACATCATAACAAAATAGCAACAAAATGTGCCTCACGTTCTATGTTCGAATTCGGTCCTTAAATGTGATGAATTACGAGATCACACCTTTGATACTCACGCTACTAAACCTTAATCGTGGTGTCGGATCATGCACCTTTCTTATGGTTTTTAAGTACTAATTTACTTATCCAAAGTTTTAAAATATACTCGTAATAAGTAAAAAAATGCCATAACTTTCATTAGTTACTAAAGAAACAAACGTGTTAAATGTCATTTGCTAAAAGAAAAAAAGAATGACTACCAATGTGAAAAACATTAATACAACAGCTGTCACACAATAAAAGAAAAACTTCATTAGAATAAGTTGCTTACACGTTGTGAAAAAATTAATAATATTATGTTGTTACCAAAATTATATCGCAATTGAACCTAAATCATAAACCACACAATTTAAAAAAACGAGCCACTACACATGTTTTTTCCTTCTGCCTGTAGCTTTACTTAGCATGGTGGGTTGTCCCCACAACCTAAGGTGAAAATCAGAATATATGGATCCAAATATCCAATACCTTAATTCAATTACATAATTGGCTCATGGGATAACAAAAGAAACTTTATAGCAAGCACTTCAACGTTCAATCCCTCCCCTTTATCGTTCATGCTCTTTATTAAGTATATTTACGAAAAGGATGACATTCAATAATTGTCCATTACTTTGGTGCTTAAGTTTGATTGTCGACATTCATTTTCAAATACATAAATTAAAATTATAATACTTTAAAATCATTACATTTGTATTAGTCTTATTTTATACATGTAATCATTTATAAATTGAGTCATTAAAGTTGTGTTTAGTTATGGAAAAGTTTTCTCATTTTTCCTTTTTCATTTTTCTAGAGAATGAAAAGTAATTTAATTCCCTAGAAAAACAATGAAAATTTAGAAAACGCGTTTAGATGCGAGGGATGGAGTTTTCTTTTTTTAAAAAGAAGAATTAGAAAATTGTAGAGAATCTTGCAAATGAGTTTTCTAATTTGTAGTTATGGAAAAGAAAGCAAGAATTTTTATTTTCTTATAAAACTTTTTAAAAAATTCGGATTTGAACATGTTTCTTAATTTTTTAGTTTTCCTTCAAAAAAATTTCTAGAAAATAGGAGGAGTTTCCTGTAGCTAAACGTGACCTAAGTTATTTAACTTCAATTTTTCTATATAATTAATTATACTATCATCTCTTACATTTGAATGACTAAGATTAAATTATTTGAAAGAAAATGAACGGTGAAGATCTCATTTATACTAAACTTAAAGTATTAAAATGATGATAATCCGTACACCATACTTATAATTATATCATAATACAATTTAATATATATAGATACAAATATGGACTATATTTTCATATTTGAGTTTTATTAACATTTTGAGCGTGGGTTACATGTGTGTACTGAAAAATATGTAGCGTATAAGTTGACTATACCAACAAAAAGACTATTAAACTCCTTAATCATCTACTTATGTAACAACGAAAGCTCACCAACAAATATTGTTGTAAAAAGATAATGAAAAAGATGGTATATGATAAAATGGAATCTTAAACAACAAAATATCAGTACTTATAAGTTATAATATTTCCGTAATCTTGATATTGCTTGTTCGGTCGCTAAATTCCTGTAATTAAAAATAGCCTTTAGAGCAATAATATTATATTTAAAGAGATTCAAATTCATCCGACTTTAAAGTGATTCACATCCTACATTTAATTAATAAATTGTTTGAAAGGGATTTGGAAGACAATTATGAAGTGCACATTTTTATCTTCTGACTATGCACTTTGAAAGAAAGCAAGTGACCAATTTTTGTCACAGATCTTTAGCTTTATTTGGTGGATTGTCTTTTAGAAAAATCAGCTTTCTTTTACGGATTGAAATTATAAAGATTTTAAATGTTTACAAAAAATTGGAATTGTATTGCATTTGGTTGGTAAAAATATAATGAAATTCCGGTAAATGTTGAATTGTTTAAAGGTAAAAATGAAAAGGTAAAATAAAATCGGATTTAATTGAACCAGAAATTTTGATAACATTTGAAAAGTTATAATTTTATCCATTTTCTGACACTTTACGAGAATTTCTATTTGATTGATTGAAATAATAATTATTATTATATGTTTATATAGTCGGTGCCGATACTACTAATACATCAACTGTCAATGAACACAACAATTAATTATTAACGACTACTCTTCAACTTCATATGGATTCAATAGACTTTTATCTTCAACGAATGACCTGACATTCAATGCGAGTCAGAGCATATGGTTGTCGGGTAGGTTAAATGTCTGGAACCTCAGGATCGTAAATGGATTTGAATACTATTATGATCGCCGTTTTTTAACAAATGCAACATTCACCATTTATCTATCACACTAGTACTTTGCTTTAATTACCTTTTTAGTGATAAAGTATAAACTATAAAGATAATAAGCCCTTGTTAGATAGTGCTTTTCGTTCATAAACTTCGAATATTTGATATCGACTAAGTACAAGTCGAGTTAAGCTCGAGCTACTCAAGTACTAATATACTCGGTTCGAGAAGCTCGCGAGTCGAATCAAGCTTGCATTACTTTACATTTTTGCCCTTTATTTATGTGAATATTAACATATTTACCGTACTTTCTAATAAACTTCGAATCGTGTCGAGCACGAAAATATCGATAGTCGAGTTAAGATTTAAACTATCGAGTCGAGTAGTGTTAAATATGAATTAACTTAATATTAATATTTTAATACCAATAATTGAGTCGAGTCGAAAACAAATGTATCGGTTCATTAGTCGAGTCGAGTCGAGTTTGAGTTTGAAAATATAAGCTCGAGTCGAGTTTTTTAATCAAGTTGAGCTCAAGCTTGGCACAATATTGAATCGACTTGACTTGATTACATCATCCGTCAACGAGGGTCCAAATGCAATGGGCCACAAATATAACCATATAAAAGGTCCAAGAGATAAATTCTCCATTCTTTCAAAGTTTAATGTTGCTCCATAATATGTAAAGATGTTCCCTTACATTTGATCACAAAGTATTTGGTTCGTGCCAACTTGTCAAAAACTCATGGCAGTTACTCGACATGAAAATCGGAAGAGCTTCACATGCGTTGAAAATGTAGTTAACCGTTTATATTAACATATAATATGTATTATAATATAATATAATGGATGTCTGAATGTCTGTTATTCCTTTTGGTTTCACATTAACATACAAATAAAGTTGTACCTTACTAAGATGTATCTTTTATATGTTTAATCTCTCACTTTTAATCTTCTTGCTATACTCACATGTATAATAAAAGTGGAGATCGTCGCAATATAAGCTCAAATGGATAAGTTAGAATAGAAAGCACCATCTCGTAAATTAAATACAATTTTTTAATTTCATATTGAGGTTAAAGATCATCCATAATAAGTTCACAATTACGTTTTTCCTCATAAAGATATTTTGTGATGGATGAAAAGATTAGAAAAAGAAATAGATAATCACAAACACACAAAAGCCATTTAAGTACAAATATGACGTAAAAATATGTTGATATTGCTCATTGTATTTGTAACTCTAGCTTTCTACATGGGTTTTCTAACGACAGACAATAACCATTGCTATGGTTTTACGTGGCATCAACATTAGGAGTGGTGATACAATCGTGTTAGCGACATGTGAGTAGTGCTGAAGATGGTTGTTGTAGATGAGGTTGTTGCTATAGAGAAGGAGATGATAGTGTATTAGTGTTAAGTGTGTATTTCTCTAATGTGTATGTTTTGTTGATTTTTATATAGCTGAAAAGATAGGGGGTGTTTGGTTATGAACTTAGAATGATAGAGATTGAAAGGTGAGATTATTTGATTTTGAAACCCAAATTCAACAAGGTTTTTCTTTTATTATTTTTATTAAATTAAATAAGTTATAATTAAGGGTGGGAATGTATCAAGTACTAACAGAACTACATAAGACATACAAGTCAATGTAAATCAACGCACAGAATCATGATCTCACGTTAACCTTGCACTACTGATCTGCATAATTATTAATATTCACAAATGGAGTTCCAATTTCATCAATTGCTGCTTCATTTCAGATCCTTGATTTGAGATGCAGCCAGGCAATTTTTCATCACCACCACCATTTGCTCTGATTCCTCTTGCTTTAAATCACTCAAATTTGACCACTGAGGGTTTCGAGCTTTCTAGGTTTTTGTTTTTAGGTTCGCTTTTGTTATCTCCCCGCGGCAACATCGGCATCGGCGACGGCGACGGTGGCGGTATGGATTTTTCAAAGGTTGGTGAGAAGTTTCTCAGTTCAGTCCGCTCCGCTAGATCTCTCGGTTTCCTTCCGTCAACTTCCGATCGCCCTGAGGTAATTCAAATCTTACAGCTCAATCTGATTTCAATTAGCTTATAGTACATATATGCATTTTTAATTTCTTTTTGTTAGTGACCTATTAATTCACACATACCTATTACAATATATTTATGCATTGTGTGATACTAAATATGTAACAACCCGTCCCACATCGGTATGCGATAAGAACTTTGAGTCCCTTGTACGTATAAGGTAATGAGCTACGAGTAGTCCATTGTGTTCGGTTGTGAGGGCGTTACGTATGGCATCAGAGCCGTAGCCTCTCGGGTGTGACGGGTATGCGACTCATGCATCTTCTGAGGTACGGATCCTGGTTATTGGTTATGTTTCGGCCTTATGAGGACATCAGGTATTTAAGTGGGGGAGTTTGTAACAACCCGTCCCATCTCGGTATGCGATAAGAAATTTGAGTCCTTTAAAAGTCGAAGGTAGTGGGCTACTAGTATCTTTCCATCATGGTTTTTAGTTGAACCTGAATGATGATTGAGTAGTCCATTGCTTTCGGCTTTGGGGGGCGTTACAAAGTAAGTCATATTCTATTAGAATTTTGGATAAGTAGCTGTAAGCAACTTGTTTATGATAATAGTTAGGTTTTATTATATACATTTTGTGATGTTTTTGAGCTAAGGGGAGTGGGCATGGGTAACTTATAACTGGAACTATGTACATTTTGTTAGTGAAATTTGCAGACATGGTTTTAACTGCTTCTTATTTAAGTTAAGCTGGGTTCCACAAAGGAGAATACTAGCATTTGCCCATACCCTAGATGAAAGGGGTTCTTATTTGTATCAGAAATTGAGTTAAGAAAATTAGAAGTGGTAGTAAATTACTTTAGAACATTCTCATGGCTATTTAGGCAAAGTTAAAATAGAATTTTGTGGGTGCTAATGGAAGAATTGTCAGGTAGGATTATGATTTTCAGTCGAAGGATACAAGTTAATGTATAAGTTTTCTGAACTATAATCAACTAATGTATCCACTGTAAGAAGGTGAATGCATCCTGTTTTGGATCTTCTTAATAGAAGTTGTGAAAATAATTCAAGAAAGAGTACAGAGATAAGACTGTCTTGTTGGTTTCTAAGACTAATGAGGAAACTAAACATGATTTCCATAATAGAAGCTTACCAACCTGTGAATGTAATTGAAGTGGTAAATAGGCTAAAGATCATGTCTTGTTTAAACAGTTTGAGTTTTGTAGATGGACATGACAGCTTAAGTTAATTGAGTTTTAACTTAAAGTTGACATGATATGTAATTGTGTATTAAAGGAAGAGAGCAACCCCCTTCAGTATATTGGAATTACAGTTCATAATGTATGAATTCCGATAAGTTCAAAGAAATGGAATTTTGATCATGCATATTCCATATTACAAGCACTTACAAAAAGTACCATACTGTGTCTCCATGTAGAAAAGCAAAAGTTCAACATATTACCTGCACAGGCATTTGTCCTGGTCTGTTGTTTTTCCTTTTCTTTTTGAGACTTCATACTTTCTTTGTTCAGTTGCTGTTTTTGGCAAGTAATGTGGAAACTGATGCTCACAATATTGTGGGGAATTCAGCAGGTTTTTACAGGATTTTGCAATATGTTTCTGATGTAAATCAATCATCTTACAGGTTCCAGAACGTGCTGCAGCTGCAGCAACTATAGCTCGTGCACTTGCTTCAATTCCCCCACATCAGAGGCACAATATCTCTTCAAGCTCTGAGCAGCTGACTTCTATTTATGGAAGTGATCCTGGTGGTCAAGTAGTGGAAGAACTTGAGGAAGAATTTTATGAAGAGGTTTGACATCTATGTGATTTGTAACATTACATTTTAGAATGGTGATATGCACATCCAGTACCATATTCTTAATGAAACTATGTGTTCTCCAGTCATGTTCCGTTTAAATGATTTATCATTCTTCTTACGTTTGACATCTATGTGATTTGTAACATTGCATTTTAGAATGGTGATATGCACATCCAGTACCATATTCTTAATGATACTATGTGTTCTCCAATCATGTTCGGTTTAAATGATTTATCATTCTTCTTAGGGTGCGGTCCTAGTGAGACCAACTATCGTCAGATAAGGGGCTCTTTGTTGTGGATTCCTTCCTGTAATTTTCATATCTATTCGTTACTTATTTGTCTTTCTTTGGAGGAAGGAAAGGAGAAAAAAAACTTGGGGGGGGGGGGGCACCACATGTACTTGCTTTTCATCTTAATTAGTCATGCATACAGATTCATTTTTGCAAAATTGCTAAAACCTGTTTTCATTCTGTACATAGGAGTTTGATCCCGTGAGGCACACTCTTGAGAATATCCCATCTGAAGAAAGTGATTTTACATATTTTGAGGGGAAGGTAATTTTATCCATGTGTGGTTATTTTGTTTATCTTCTCCTTCCCCTGGTACCTTCATTCTCATTCTCACTTAACATGTTATAATTTCATATTGTGGGTACTGCTTTTACTTGAGGAATCGTAACACGTATCTCACTGTGAGCACTTTTATAGCAGGGAGAACAGAACATGGATTGGGGATTGGTTTAGATGCAAGTTCATTTTATACCATGCCATGTGTTTAAACTTTAGATTTAATAAAAATGTTCCACCATTTTAATTCTCAATTCACTGTTTATAGGCTGCTCTTAGATTATTACAACTGGATAAAGTAACAGAAATGTTGTCGCACCAAGTGATGGAGCACCATGAAGTAATGGGTAAGATTAGTGATAAGAATTTGTATAAACTTCTGTCAGATACTTAATGGATTTACTGATTATTATTTTTGTGCCTCGTGGCTGCTTTCCTGTGATACTTTATTGACATCACAATCAGTTGTAATAACATTTTTTCATCTATGAACTGATAGAGGTTGCCATAATCTTTAGTTTGCATTTGCAGTTCCATCACTAACTTTTGTACACTATTATTCCCTACGTAATGACTCAAAAATTATTGTCGAAGTACGGTAGTTGATAGGTAAGGACAGAAATATAGGGGTATATCAGAGAGTGATATCTACATATTATTAGGTTATGAGGACATAATGCATTTTGCTTCTTAAGAGTACTATGTTTGTTGGTATGGTTAAATGTATATCTTTAGCAGTTTCTACCTGCCATTTGATATAGAGCTTTTATATAGACGGCGATGAATTGTTAATATTTATTTACATCCAGTGAAAGGAATGGATCTGGTAGGCGAGTTGGAGAAAGACTTGAAGATTGCAAATGTCATTTGCATGGTAAGCATGTGATGATGCTTGTGAATGCCTATGCCTGATTTTGCTAAACCATAAACCTATAGGTGGCAAATGTTCTATTCAGAACTCATAATGCATGATTATTTTGTATGCACAGAATGGACGAAGACACCTCACTTCTTCGAGGAATGAGGTATCAAGGGACCTTGTTGTTAACACAAGTTCTAGAAGAAAACAAACTCTTCTGGTATTTCCCATTCTTTATACCCTTAACAATATTACTTTTTGTTCGATTAATTGGCATGCACATTTTGCAGAGACATGTTAGTCTTTATGAAAGTAATGTGCTTGACACATCTTGTCTTGTTCTAAAGTTGTCTCTAATATTGATACAGTACAGAATTGGAGAAAACTTGACCCGCAAGGAATTGATTAATTGCTTGGCCAATAAAAAGATGATTATTATTTTATAGAGTCTGAATTGTTTATGGAGTCTTTTAGTTTAGTCTTTATCTTTAATTAGATACCTTTATCTATTAGATTAGGATTAATATTAGTATTAGTATCCTAATAGGTTTATTATCTCTCTAGTACATATAGGGGTTTATTGTTTAGTTTTTTGGGAGGTTGATTTTGTTTACTATTTGATATATAAAAAGAGTCGAGAAGAGTTTTCTCAACCCTTGTGTGGCTTATCTTCATCTGGTATACAATAATAACCCTTCCTTCGGTCTAATAACACGATAGTTATTTTATGTATTACGTCTGACAATACGTGAGTTGTCTAATCTGTAGTGTCGTGCTACATCAAATATAGTAATATGTACCGCATTTTATGAAATAATTTTGGAGTTTTTAAACCCAACCACGTATATCGAAATATCTTGGAGTCTTGGAGATAGGTATTCTTAAACTGGTACTTTTCTGTGTAGCTGTCTATTTACTTTCAACATAATCTCTACCAAGGTTTCCTGTAAGCATTAATCTTGTAAGGCAACCTCCAACCTCAGCTGAATTTCTCCGGCAATTTCTTTTTGAATTATTTATTCCTTGGGAAAACATGTACAGTCTTTTGATACAAGAGTGAAGGGAAATACTGAAAACAACTAGAAAGCCGATGATTGTCATAGTCCGTTACCATATTGCATTTTTTTTCTTCATATGATACAATTATGTTGTTAGTCTGTTACCTTAGCCAGTTACTCAGGTTTATTGATGTCCATGCACAGATCCTCTCAAATAAGAACATGAAGTGTAAGGAAATTAGTTTAGATTCAATATTATGAGTTTTAGGTAGGTTTGGTTTTCTATGAGAACGTATATGCTTGGGCGGGAATAATTTGAGTGTTATGTTATAGTGCTTCAAAGTTCCACTCTTAAAGACATCAGACATTGTCGAATTGAAGTTTTTCACATAAGTTAGGTTTGAAGATGATTTGATTGCATTTGTCTCCCATGGTGCCGTTAGAGCTACTGCAGGATATCTTTATATCTTACAAAAATGTAAAATGAATTTGCAGAACATGCTTCAAATTTTAGCTTCACTTCGTCGTGCAAAGGATATGCAAGTAGAACTTGAGATCCACGTTGATGAAGAAAATTTCTTTAAGGTTCACATTATTTTCTGGAAGTTCTTTGGTGTCATGCAATTTATCTAGTTTCTGTGGCTGGTTTCAAAGATTATACATGTTATGATCTCTCAATTCGAGACTGCAGCTTTATGCTGGACTGGTTCAATGTACAGGCATTCCAGGTCCTTTCAGAGTATCTTCAACTTCTGGATAGCTTATCAGAGCTTTTGGTTATACAGGAGATGAGTCGTGGAGTGGAGGTAATAAAGTCAGACAATTGGAAGTATACTCGTATGGTTTCCTTGAACTGATCCTAGTTTCAGTTGTAGTACATTTTACAATTTTGATACACATTTTCGTTGCAGATTTGGTTGGGAAGAACTCTACAGAAGCTGGATTCACTTCTATTGGGAGTGTGCCAAGAGTTTAAAGAAGCAAGCTTTTTGACTGTGAGTACGTTGAGCTGTTGTTTTCATTGTGTCAGATACAAAGGACAGACATGTAATTCAATTTTGTCTTGTTTTTTTTGGTGTTCCACCTTATTGGCTACATTTTATTCTTAAAAATTGTCATGGGTGTGGATTTGGTCGCCCAAATTGTTGACTGTATCTTGATTGAGACCTGCCTTTCATCACATTGCGTAAATTTTGATTATGGGAAGTAGTTCAGTTATTTGTTTGATCCCCAGTTCAGCTAATAATTACACAAATTATCTGTTATTTGTTTGATTACTCTCTAGTTAATGATTGCACATATTATATGTATGTTTTCTTTTTCTTCTTATGTTCTCTTTGTACAGTATAAAACTTCCTTTACATACTTGCAGGTGGTCGATGCTTATGCTTTGATTGGTGATATTTCTGGTCTCGCTGAAAAGATACAAAGCTTCTTTATGCAGGAGGTTATATCGGAAACTCACACAGTCCTTAAGAGCATTGTTCTAGAGGTACAATTACTACCAATAACGTTAAATCATAGCAGTTACTAGAATATCCCTTGATATGAATTAAGAAAACTTATGGCGCAAAATCAGTCTCACCAATATCTTGTTACAACTGTAATCTTTTCACGAAATGTTGTGTCTTGTGAGACAACCTAAATATGAAGTGATGTATTTCTCTTTTTATGGCTATAGTTATTTATCGTTTTTGTTATATATTTCCATTAATAATTGAATGTGGCAGGATCTAGAAGCGGCTGAAGTTCATAGTACCAGGTGTTGTCTTCTTGTAATTTATCATTTATCTGTCCTACCTAGAGTTTTCTTTATGTTATTTATTCTTAAATATTGTTTCTTCATGTCTCAGGCTTACATATAGTGATCTTTGTTCTCGGATACCTGAATCCGAGTTTAGGCAGTGTTTATTGGCAACTCTAGGCTCCCTCTTCAAGTTGATGTGCTCATATTACGCAATTATGAATTTCCATTCAGAGTATAAGGTAGGAACGTTTTTATTTTTATTTTTGTTGTTGTTGTGGTTGCTGTCTTGATTTATCTAAAATTTTAAGATATCATCGTTCGCCTAGTCGAGGACCAAGCTGTTTTTGATACATTCTTTGCTTGGTAGTTGTGGTTACACCTTGTCCTTCTCCAGGAGTCATGATGTTTACTAATTGCAATTGGTTCTTCAATATCTTTGTCAGATCTCAACGGATCATTTATCAAATGAGGTGCAGAAACAAGGTGATGAAACAGGATCTTTGAAGAATAGTCAACAAACTGATGAAAGTGAAAGTGGCAGCTGCATCCCTGATGATTCATTGGGTTTAGAATCAAGGGATGATGGCAGTGGAGCTTCAAGCAGTGGATCCCCATGGTTTCAGCTCCGAAATGATGCCACAATGTTTGTTTCACAGACATTAGAGAGAGGCCGCAGGAATCTTTGGCAACTTACGACAAGCCGTGTGTCAGTATTGCTCTCTTCTGCTGCAGTTTCTTCGACCAGCATTCATCAGTTCTTAAAAATATATGAAGATCTCAATATCTTCATCTTGGCTGGGGAGGCTTTTTGTGGGGCTGAAGCAGTTGAGTTTAGACAGAAAGTCAAAGCTATTTGTGAAAACTATTATCTTGCTTTTCACAGACAAAATATACATGTGAGTTGGCTTATAGGGTTTTTGTTTCATACAAAAAATCTATAACTTATAAATTATCGTAGCCTGTCACTGAAAGGAGAAAAAGAAAACAAAGAAGTGCGAAAGGCTTAGCAATATACTGCATTGGTCTTTAATATTCATCTTAGTTCTAGAAATATTTTATAGTGAGAATAAGATCATTTTTCATCTTCCAGGCTCTGAAAATGGTTTTGGAAAAAGAGAGTTGGTTCACCATGCCACCTGAGACCATTCAGGTAGTGAGCTTTGCAGGCCTTATTGGTGATGGAGCTGCGTTAATTAGTCAAACTGGTCGAGAGCTGCAATCCCAAAAGTCACCTGATTCTGTAAAAACTAGCACTAAGCAAGGTGGATTCTCTCATTGGACTAGAAGTGGGAATCCATTTTGTTTTAACTATGACTCCAAGGAATGTCACAGTTCCCCAAATGAAAAAATCGATGGGGTGCCTCACAAGAATGGCTCGTCACATAATATTGATGCAAATCATACTAATGGCCATGCTGATGCCTCAGAAGATGAAAATGAAGATCTTCTTGCAGATTTTATTGATGAGGATAGTCAACTACCAAGCCGTATTGTTAAGCCTAAGCATTTAAGAAACCAGTCTTTGTCTTGGATCGCTGAAGATATGACAGTGCACACAGGATCATCAATTTGTGTGCTAAGGTGAATTATTTCTCTAGATTCTTAACTAGTGAGCGTATTGAGTACACCGACCTGAATATGATGTATATGCAAAATAGGCTAATGGATAAATATGCAAGGCTAATGCAAAAATTAGAGATAATCAATGTTGAGTTTTTTAAGGTATGTTCCAGATAAAATCATCCTCTTCATACTTTGTGGCTTCTGTCTTTCTTATCGACTCATTCCATCTTAACTTGATTTTGCATTTATAGTATATTGTCTAAACAAGTTAAACTCTTACAGGGTATATGCCAGTTGTTTGGAATCTTTTTTCATTTCGTCTTTGAAAGCTTTGGTCATCAGAATGCTAATTATTGTGTGAAAGGAAATAATGATGCTCTTAATTGTGAGATTTTTTGACTTAAATTTCTGTTTTTGCTCACCATTCAGTTTCTATGCTTACTACTTGATATGAAAATTTACCTCGTTTGGCACTCAGATCGGCTGAAAACAGCTTTATCCAAAATATTCCAAGATTGCAATCAGTGGATAAAGTCCCCATCTCCTTCAGACTCTTATTCTTCACACACGCCTTTGAACATGCCATTTTCCCATATGGACATAACACCTACTCCACCCAGCTCAAATTCTAGTCATGTGCACGGCACCACTTTTGGCCTGAAGGTAATCTTTCATTCCGTTTATTGGTTAATACTACTCTCATTGTATAACAACTGTTTTTCGGTTGACGGATCACTATATCGCATACTTGTACAATACTTAAACTGCTTACGTGGTAAACATAATTGTGAATTTTGCTTTCATGCTTCTGATGATGTTGCAGGAAAGATGTGCAGGAGCTGACACCATATCTCTTGTTGCTCGACTGTTATATAAATCTAAGGCTCATCTTCAATCGATACTTCTGAAGAATAATGCAACAGTTGTTGAAGAATTTTATTTGCATTTGGTACGCATTTACATATTTATCTCAGATAATATATACTGTTAATAATATTTTGATTTTTGTTTGATGATTTGGTTAAAATGCTTAGCAAAAATAATTGTGTTTTCAAACTGGAAATCTAAGAACTTATATATATAAATTGTATCATGATGTGTTTGAAACTAATGAATTTTTTGGTAATTGTCAAAACATTATTATCTTTCTAGTATTTTTATTTAATTATTTATTATTCATTATTAATTTTAATTTATACCATAAATGTCACATAATTTGAATAATGACACTACGGTAATGGTCAAAACATTAACAGGTTGATTCGGTGCCAGATCTGACAGAGCAAATTCATAGAACGACTGCGAAGTTACTTCTTCACATTAGTGGGTAAAACATGTTGTCACATCTTCTGTTCATTTTCTTTATATTGTTTTACTATACTTTATAAATTAACTGCTGGCAATTTAAACGCTTCTAAGAGCAACCTAATCATGTGCTCAACCAGAAAACATATTATATCTTAGCAGTTTATCTACTTAAGTTTTTAGTATGCTGTGGCCTTAACCTTAACTTAATGGCAGGTATGCTGATCGAATTGCCAATGCTAAATGGGAAGTTAAAGAACTTGGAATGGAACATAATGGGTAACCATCTTTTACTAACATCTCAAGGGACAGTTGTTGATATTTATCTATTCAATTACTTAGTCAAAAATGTTATACAAGTTATATACTGATAGTCGGCATGCGATCTTATTGTATGCCATAGTTAGCTCAATATCAGCTTAGAAAAAAGAAACCTATTAGTTATCTATATTCAGAAAAATTTAGTACCATACTAGGGTGAATTACAATTTTCATTCTCTTTATTCCAGCAATATCTACTTACTTTTGTATGTGATATGTTTGTCCCAAATTCTGTTATACCAAGATACCGACTGATACTTCTTTTAGTGAATTGAGAAAACTAGTGTTTAAAGGACTAACATATTGTGGTTTAATAGGTATGTTGACCTTTTATTGGGAGAATTTAAGCACTACAGAACAAGACTGGCTCATGGGGGTATTCGGACGGAGGTAAACTTCAAACTTCTTAACAACGACCAAATAGAGGAATTTTGTGAACTGAATTCAGACGCTATCAGTAAAATTTAATGATTACCAGTGGCCTTATATGGTAACTTTTGAACTGAAGCTAAAGGAAATGCTGCACTTTTTAAGCGGGTGGAAGGAGTGGATAAAAACAATTACATATCTATAAAAGGGAAAAATATACTTCCGTAATGGAGACCATTTTTGTAAAAGCAGGTTCAAGATCTCCTAATAGGGTATGGAGTTGAAAATATCTCTGAAATTCTTGTTGAAGGACTCTCAAGAGTGAAACGGTGTTCTGATGAGGGTCGCGCCTTAATGTTATTGGATCTTCAGGTTTTCCTTGAACGATTACTTTGCTAATTTAGCTTCTGTATTTTCTTGTTGGCATGATTAGTATTTCTTTTATCATACCAGGTTTTGATCAACGGCCTTCAGCATTTTGTCACCGTTAGTGTTAAGCCAAAGTTGCAGACTGTTGAAACTTTTATCAAGGTCAAGGAATGACTATTTGGTTAAAGATATTACCTTACTAATTCCATCATGATGTGAGTTAGTTGCTGATACTGTCTGCGTGCTACTCTTGCAGGCATATTATCTTCCAGAAACTGAATATGTGCACTGGGCACGTGCTCACCCGGTAACATATTCTGGCTCAAGGCTATTTTCCTCATAATTGAATTATTAATCCACGTTAACTTTTCAATCATATAATTCTATAAAGTGAAATAGTTATTAGCCAATTATCGTACCTGCAGCTATGCTCATGTGATTAGAAAAACTGTAGGATAGTAGAATATATCCTAGTAGTTATCACTGCCAACAAGAAGTCTAAGGATATCATAGGTGAAAACATATCCGTAGAGGTAGAAAATTCAACCCATTTAGTTGAAAAAGAGTTGATTTGGGTTGTATTTGTACTCGAGCATGTTAAATGGGTCAAATTTAAAAGTTACCAAAATAACAAAACAGGGTGAGTGTGTCCAGTGGATTGAGAGCCCAAACTGTTGATTCGGGTGTTTTCAACCTCCTAGATTGTTTTTATCACAAATTAATTATTAATATCGTTTTAATCACAACTTAGTTTTTCCAAGGAGTTGATGAAAGCCTGGATAAAAAAGTATTGGCAGGTCAAATCTACTGGACTGTTTTGGATGGAGTTGAATGTTAATTGCAAATTGTTTATAAAATCAAACAGAAGAATAAAAAATCATCCCAACAGATAGAACCATAAGATTTCGTATTCACATTATTCTGATGATGCAGGAATATACAAAAAGCCAAATAGCAGGGCTAATAAACCTTGTGGCTACAATGCAAGGTTGGAAAAGGAAAAACAGATTGGAAGTTTTGGAAAAGATAGGAGCAACAGGCATGTAATTAGCTATAAAACATTCATACGCCCCGATTTATGAGCCATTTTGTGTGAATTGAGCCCCACAAGTCAAAGGTCGTAATATAAGAGCTTCCCTGTTAAGGGCTTCTGAATTGTGATCTAAAGATGTTTATATGTTCAATATGTACATCTTTACACATTTGAATTAATGATTATTGTAACCTTTTGATTGGAAATAAATGAAGTAATAGTTCAATTTTCTCATAGTTCCAGTTTGAAGGCAAAGTTCGAGCAATACGCAACTTTTAGTGCTTTCTGGATAGTTTCGGGGCTAAAATTGATAAGGTTAACATTAGTATACAAGCCAAACTTCGATTAAAAAAATATACCAATGATGCCAAAATTTTATTTGACGAAGTTAAACAACTGTCACAAATTCCTCCTAATGATTGTTAACAAATCAAATATATGGATTGAATGTTTTAACAGAGACGCAGAGTAGATTTAAAAAAATAATACTAAAACTTGTTGAGGGTGTCGGTACATCTAATTCCTCATCTTAATTCTTCGAGCATGAAAATCACGTGCCAGTTCCGGATTATGTTACAGCAACGTGTGGGTTTCCTTTAGGGGTTATGGTGCTCATGTGGGTATATGTTATTTGTAATGTATATACTGTAATATATATGGAGGACCTAAACACTGGCAGTTCCGGACCAACAGTGATGGTGCTAGACTGCTAGTCGAAGTATATGCATTCTGGTATTGTACTTCTGTTTATTTTATTTTATTGGTAACAAACAAGATAATATATTGATTTGTAAATTAAATAATCTTGCAAAATGATAAGGTACATTTATTCAAACCACTATTCCGAATTCCTTGTTCGTACTCCTTAAACAGTCTAACTAACAACCACTATTTTGGGTCATAAACACAGATTTAGTTTAGGTCTGTGCCTTTTTGGAGAAGTAACCTTTATAAATGCTATGTATGATAGTTTACATTGCTTATTCATCAACAAAAAATAGATTACGTAGTTGTTGAGTTTAAAAATGATCATGGAACTTTAAGAATACGTTGTTCAAATTTTAATATGACTAGGAACTTCAAATTAGCTAAACACAAATTTTTAAATAAGAAAACAGATTTGCTCTATGTATTTCTTTTCCCTACTTTAACGGCTTCTCTTTTCCATTACGTCCATCATCGTTTAGTGGGTTGTTATCGGAGAATGAGTGATGTTACCCACCATGTCTAACGACACACATGGCTGATCCACCGGTACCTAAAGATCACAAAACACGGTAACCTTTAATAAACTTTGTAAATGATATGAAACTATCTAGCTGACGTTGGTTAAGGATTTTATGATTTGCATAACAAAGACTTGGAACATGTGAAATATGTTTGGACTTTAAGAAGGGTCTTAACATAGAAGCACTGTGCATTTTGACTATGATAAATGAAGGAGATGTTGGTATAATAGTGTAGAACTTACAAAGTGACCAGCTTCAAGGATCCAATAAAAGTGCAAATTTTTGTAGGACTTGGTAAATCCTCTTGTTTTTTTGTCATCTCCACAATACATTGCAGTTCTATTCATGCTCAAGAATGTCTTTAGGCTTTCCCATCTATTGTCAAAAATATGAAATAAATCACATAAGGGCAATATAGTAATTTAACACTGATTGAAGTTGCATCTCTAAAGATGTCATTTTAGAAATGTTACTTGAGCTGCTCAACCCATGCTTCAGCTCCCTTTGTTGCACATATGAGATCAAGCTACAAACGAAACCAACTTGAATTAATAACCAGAAATGCAATAGTTCTAATATATAAATTATTTACCAATATTTATAACATTGCTATTAGGTATCACTTTTGTGTACAAGTCTCAAGTATTAGAAATATATTAGTATTCTTACTTGACCATTATAAACTGTCACGTTAACTCCGGCATTCAAGAGTTTGTCAACCTATAAATGAACAAATGAAATATTATGTTAACGAAAAGCTCATCACAAATTAATAGTATTGTCAATAACTTATAAAAACTCGCCTCATTGATCCTTGGTTTCATGAAATCACCTGATAAGTACTCGAAAACAAGATCCGATTGCCCTCCCCATCTGTAAAAACCAAATTCAGCTTCAAAAGTTTTTTCACAAAAAATAGATAGAGTGGAAAAGACTCACGTCACATCTTTTGGAATGATCCTTAATTTCTTTTTAATGACTCCATTCATCAATTCATCTAGATCACCATCTCCACCTGCAGTAACCCTCAAAGATTCGAGATTTCTTGAGTATATGTTCGTTGCGGTTTTTCTTGAGAGTTCACTTGTTGTCATTGACCCTCCACCACTCCCAGCATCCAACATAAAGTTGTAAAAATCCTATCAAACAAATTTTTTTTTTTTTTTTATAGAAATTAAATAAAAGAATTTAAAAAGAAAAAGCATGAAAAGGAACATACAATAGAGTTACTACTGTCAATGATGACTCCTTCGAGATCACCCCATGATTTAGTGGCCTCTTTCATTTGCCCATTTGCTATTTGTTGCTTTATTGTTTCAACTAAACTGTTCCCTGAAATGGGTTTGTCAGCTTAAAGAAAAAACTATTCCGATCAACTTAAAGCACATATAACACCAAAATTCACAAGGTTAATGAAGCAGAAATGAACCTGTGTGATTTCTTTAGTCCACTGTTGTCTATCCTAGAAACATCTTTGAGCAGAGGACCCCATGAAGCCTATCAAATTCAATTCCCCAAAAGTTCAATTTCAAGAAGTGTGTGCATAGTGCCACATTTTTCAAAAGCATAAAAAGACAAACTTTACTCACCACAAAATCTACAGGTGACATCCAACTATTTCCCAATGCAATTCCTACATACCCACATAAAAAGTTTCAAACTTTTCAGTAAATTTTAACTTTTTATCTTTAATGACATTTGCTACTTCCAAAATTCATGAAAATTATACCTCCAAGAACGAGCTTCAACCTTCCTGCTTTAATGGCTTTGAGAGCTGTTAATCCAAGAGTGACTGCATATTTTCCTCCATAAGACTCTGCAATAATATAAAGAGGGCTTCTTTGGAGGGTCTCATTTCTATTAAATATTTTAATCAACAATGTAGTTAAATCCCTTGCAGCTTCTTCATCAGTTTTCACCAATAACTCTTTATCCTCCACAAAACTGTATCCAGTCCCAACTGGATTATCCTAATTTTCCAAAAAATTGAAATTTTAAATACGAAAAACAAAAATTAAAGAAGATTATAAGATTTTATGTTAGAATCATCAAAATGTTCTAAAAAACTCAATACCACAAATAAGAGATCTCCTTTTCTGAGCCATGTAGAGTTTCTGTGGTTCAAAAAAGTGTCCAATGGTCCTACCTCTTGAAAGTTTCCTATTCCAACTCCTGAAGCACCCTACAATTTATTAACCACAAGAACAGAATTTAGTAATAAAGAATCTTTAGCCTATATGTTTGTATGAACATTTGTGGGAATGTGTATATGTGTATGTGTATGTGTATGTATAGGACTTACAGGTCCACCTTGTAACCATAGAATTATTGGCCATGGCTTATTTGGATCTTCAGTTCTGTAAGGACTTTTATAGTACCACCAGAACATGTGGGCTCCTGTTTTCACACAAGAATTACATTTTTTAAGGATCCCAAAAATAAAATCCAATCTTGATAAATGGGTAGTCTTAATTTTCCTAAATTAGTAAAAAAAATAAAAAAATTCTCTCTATTTATAAGAAGGAAAAAAAATGGTTGTTGACTCTTACTGGGTCTGACTTCAACATAACCCCAATGCTCTGATCCATCTGGGGTGCCTGCAGCCATAGCCAATCCTCCATGAAAATGTGGAAGAACAATGCATATTCCCAGAATAAGGAGTAAACCAGCACAATGGGGTTTTTCCATTTGGTTTTTAGAAAGAAAAAAGAAAGTTTTCTTTTAAGAAAGTGACAGTGATTTATATTTATAATTTAGGACTATAAGTGAAAGGTGAGAATGGAATTATTGATAAGGATAGGGGCGTGGTTTTCTAGGGTTACAACTGAAATTACAAAAAATGTGGGATGGAATTCTTGACTTGCTGACAACAATGTAGTACTAAACTTATTGCAACTTTGACTTGACATAGAATACTCCGTAATTTTATCTTAATTTCATAACCATATTTTCATACTTTAGAATGAATATGTGATAAACTTCTTTTTTGGGTAATTTCAGTTGAGAAAATGATGGATCAAGTGACAGAATCCGCAACTTCACTGGATCTGACTTTTGTTTCACCAATATAATATTATAATATTTAAAAAATAATTAATAACCTAAAACGATAAAAATCAATTTTAAACTCACAAAGGCCAAAAGAGAGGAGGAAAAATATATTTTTGGACTAATTCCATGTTACATGTGATTATGTGAACCGGTCACATGCAACGCCTTCTTTTTTAATGTGATTGGTTTTACAGACTAGGGGAAACACATGACTAATACTTTCTGCGTTTCAATTTTATTTGCTCATATTTTTATTTTAAGTTGTTTTAAATTAATTATTTATTATCAAATATAAATAAAGAAATTTGATCAAATTTAGCATATTATCTTTATTTAAAGTTTAAATAACAAAAATTAAAAAATATTTAATTAGTTAAATAGGACTCATTCAACAAAAAGTAAATCATAATAATTATATTTTCTTAAATTATATTTTTTTTCTGAAATAATTAATTTAAAATGGAAAAAGTAATTAGTATAAACTAAATCCATGTAACGTGACCCCATCATATGAAACACCTATCTTTATTTATTTATTTATCTTTAATGGACAAAGATAAAGGCATTGCATGTTTGGTATAGAGTAAGACAAAGGCTGCTAGTAAGCATTTATCTACTTGAGTTGACGTTTTGATTATAAGTTTCAAAGGTTAGATGGTAATAATTATAGGGTTGAGGTACCGTCCAACGGTGTTTTTACGAAGTACGGTTACCAGTTGCTCTTCTTTTCTACCAACTCTTTGGCATTGAAAATGCTGGATTCTACTTATTAAGAATGGACAGCTGAGACTGAACAGCTAACGAGTTCTATTTATTGAACGACGTTTCATGGTCGGTTAGTGATCTTTGGATACTGAAGACATCCTTGACTCGATAGAGATGATAGAGTTAGGTCCATGAATTCTCCTTCATTTTGCTCTTCGAGCCTTCTTCACCGTACCTCTATTTCTATATAAAGAAAATAAAGAATCTTTTCAATATATTCTCTTTCTAAAAATAACTCAATTTCTAACTATCTCCTCTAAAACTCCACCTTTATAATATTTATTCAACTTAATTTTATAGTTAACAACCACTTGACTTAATTATATTATATATCTTTTTAAATCATTAAATAATATTTAGTTCATTATAAATATCATTAATTAAAAACATGTTTATAATATTTAGTAAATTTGAATGTATTAAAAATATGTAACAAACATATTTAACATACGTAGCAATTGAAAAGGAATTTATAACACGTAGACATGTCATGTCTTTTTGTTTAGAAGTTTAACTTCTAATTTTCCGAGTTACTATATCACTCTCATATATGTTCTATTAATGCGTTACGCAATTCATAATGAGCCTCCTTATCTCTATTTTGCTTATATTGAGCAAGAAATTTAAACAGCCATAGGAGCGTCATCGTTTTCTATTGATTTAAACAACGATTTTGACAGTGTTGATGATGATACGTAAAATAACGAACGAACAAACACAACGTCCTATTGGAAGGAACAAAGCAAAAATGAAAAAACAACAAACTCAAGAAATGAAAGTTTTTTTCACTAAAATAAATGACAACATGAAAGAGAAGATTAATACAATTGAATCTTTAATTGAAAAAAGTTTGAAAATTGAATCAAAAAAGTTAAATGTAAAGGAAAAAAATGAGATGATAAGACTAAAAGAAGAGAACATAGTTGTTAGAGGAGCAGAATTTTATTCATGGATCTGAATTCTATTACCGATTCGATTGTGCGTAAGAATTTACGACTTGAGCAAGCGAAAATAATGAGAAAAGAGTTCAACAAGAAACACCTCAAGTCGAGGATAACTCGAATGGTTTAAGTCAATTTTTCGACTTAGAGGGAAATGATGATAATCTTCAAAACTACTAATATTTATGATTAAATTAGTAAGAGTAATTATATCTAGCTTCCTTTATAATTGATCGTAGTCCTAACTAATTGTAATTGTTAAGTTATAGTTTATTACTTTAATATGTTCATCATTAATGAATGTTATCTTTTTATTTGTATTATTGCATATATTTAATTTAATAATACTAATTAATTAGTTATTAGCAAATATTAACTATAAGAAAACATATAATCATGACTAATAAATACATCAATTATAGTTTAAAGTTTTTAGATGATGAATAATGTTCATCTATATATAAAAGAAATCTGACTTCCTCTGCTCTATCTCTAAATATAGAGAAACCGTTAGATTGCATTTTTCCTCCTCTATCTCTCTGTAAAGATAGAGAATAATTATAAATAAATATTGAAAATACTCTCAACATACTAATTATTTTCACTAAACTTGGTAAGTCAACTTATTATTATATAATATTGTGTTTTTTATAGCTTATTAATTCTACACATTTTCACCGTGACAAACATTGATATTTATTCATAACGAGTACATAACTAATGTACAAGTTTTAGATTATTGGAGATAAAGATCAATAGTCATTAAAATTGTTATACTTCTTATATTTAATTTTATCTTATAAATATTTGAAAGACATACGGTAAATCATTGATACCTTGAGTTTCTGATTATACTAATCCTTTTTTACTCTGTTTCATTAGTACCAAAAAATACATTCGTTGATTTTCCATTAGTCAACAAAATTTTTTGGTTTCTTATATAAATATAAAAACACATGTAACAGCTTTTATATTGTTACTTTTATACTATGTTGGTGTTTTCGTATATGTCTATTGTTGTTTTTCTGCCAATTTATGTTTGCTACTTTAACATGAATATTTGAAGTTTCAATATGGTTTCATGTAGTTTTTTCGTATATGTCTATTGTTGTTTTTCTGTCAATTTATGTTTACTACTTTAATATGAATATTTGAAGTTTCAACATGGTTTCATGTTGTTCATAGATTCTGTAAATTGAATAAGACTTTCAGAAATATATGGTTCGGTTTTTAAGTCTATTTATGCATTGAATTTGAAAAAGTCCTATCTTATTTCAGTTGGCTTCTTCATAGAGAGAACGGGAGATGATGCATGGTTAGAACAATGAGATCACTTTGTTTCAACGTCTTAGTACCATACAATTGATGTAAGTAAACACCTAGAGTTAAACGTACTATCTGTTTTTCTTTTCATTCAATTCTACATAAAACTTTTATATGAGGTAATAAAATACGTCTATTTTGCATTCAAAAGTTTATTGTCGGCAAAAAGGATAAGTACCTGAAAATGCAATCAATTAAGGTATGACATTTGTAACATGTGTCCAATTATTCGACCGTATATCGTCTATAATAAACATATTTATCGGCAAAAGGGATAAGTACCTGAAAAATGTCTGATCTGTTATACGATGTGGACTCTGATGATGTTTATTTCGGAGATATTGACTGTCATTTTAGTTGCGGATTATGTTACAGCAACGTATGGGTTTCTTTTTGGGGTTATGGTGTTCATGTGGGTATATGTAATTTGTAATGTATCTATCTGTAATGTAAATGATTTGGTTGTAGATTTGTTTGTAATGTTTTTTTAGCTTTAATTTTGGTTATGATGTGACGTTTGATGATAATCAAGTGAAATTAGGTGAGTTGATGCTTGGTTATTTTGGTGAAATGAGACTCTAAGGGAATTTTAGATTGTGTTTGAAGAGGATGAGAGTATTTTGGTCAATTTGGGTGGGAAAATGAGGTGGACTTAATATAATGATGCGGCTAAGACATCTAGATAATTAATTATACATCATCTTTATAGAAATAATAAATATACAAAAATAACCAGTTACTTATTTATTAGGTCGTACGTTATATACATTGTACGAAAAAATATAAGTTTATTACACACATTGTACGTCTGAGTAGTTACTTTCACACTTTAAATGTTAAATCTTAATTGATTGCATTGTCAAGTACTTATCCTTCGACAAAATTAACCATATTGACTAACCAATTTTAGTTACATAGCACTACTTTTCTTCCTGCCATTACTTATTGTTTACGGAAGCACATACAACTTCTTTAGACAAACCGTGCATCACACGGGTATTACTCGTAATTAGAAATCAAAACACCTTAAAAGTTTGTTTATCACATTCCTAATATCGAATTTTTTTGGAAAAAACGTTTCCATTGATTTCATAGAAAGCTTCAAACTTCTAGTATGTAAACTTTTTATTGTTTTACTCTACAATTTGTCCATTGTTTGTAACTACTGAATTATTTTGGTTATAAGATATAAGATTACTTGTAGAAGGTTCCTGATTGCATTAATTTATATTCAATATTTCGATACTGATAATGAGTAAAATTATCATATTATAAAAGTAAAAGCATATCTACCGATTCAAATGATAGCATTATATAGCATTTAATAGCAATAGTACCTACCAAAAGGGCAAAAGGACAATTTGAGTTGTCCACAGTTTATGCAAAGCCCAACGGAATATTTCATTAGCCCATGTAAGTACATTTTCATGATGATAATAAGCCCAGAAAAGTAGATTCTTTGCCCCTTAAAACAGCCCAACAAAAAGAAAAAGAAACCTGCACAACAGCACAACAGTAATGTTTACAAAAAATTTAATTTTTAATTTTTAATCTATAACTTTCATTTTCCTTTTCCTTTTTAATTTTTATTTATTTGTTTATTTACATTATTGACTCAAATAGCTCTGTGTGTATAAAGAAGAAAAATCAGAAATAAACTTGTCATGTTATTATTGAATCTTGAATACATGATTAAGTTTTGGGTTGGACTAAAGAGAACAACTGATCGAGGTAGTTCCTAACTGTATATCTATGTCAACTGACTAACCATCAAAATTAATATATATGTATGGTTTTATGTAAACATTTACAGTTGATAAAAAGGGTTATAGTAGTTGATATAATGGACATTACAAAAATTTACCCCCGTGTACTTGGAGAAATTACAAAAAGGTGACAGTAAGAATTATTGGTACGTAGAAATGCTGGTTAAATCTGGGGTAAAAGACTTTGTACGTGTACCTCGTAACATGGAATATATGATCCATGATTGGTGACTTATAGACCCGACAATGTGAACCATATTTTGAAACTTCACCCCTTGTATTTATACAAATTACAAAACCAGGACAAAATTAAACTATGGAGATTTCTGGGAATTTACGTGCAATGATAATACTACCATACAATTAAGTGGTGGGGTTGAGTAATGCCATATTGGCATTTTATTTGCATCTATACTCTTACCAATTGAATATGTGGTGTTTATTTCATTTACAATATCATGGTATCCTATGTGATACTACTCATATATGTTCCTTATTATATTGTATTGTTACTGAAAAGTTAATTATACAAGATTGATCCGTTTAAAATATCAAACTTTGTATAAAAAAACATCGATCGTTAAGTTGTGAGTTAAATTTATTTTTTTATTACATTGGGGTGTCTAAAATCGTAGTTTTAAATTGTAGTTTACCTATTATTAAATCATGATTATGATGGATAGTATATGTGGGTGCTAGTTTTGTTGTAAAAAATTAACAATCCATTAAAGTGAGAAGATCAAATTGCCATTAATTATATATTTCAAGGAGCACGGAGATAATTTTACTGACAAACAAAAGTTCATGAAATAGAGCACAAGAAGTGGGAGGTTAAATGTCGCTGTTTATCATTGGGAACGCTGTTGAAACGACGTTCCGGGAAGCATTCTGACTTCAGCACCTAACATGGAACGTTGTTCGAGCTTTTCTTCTTCTTTTTTCCTTTGTTTTTCTTCTTTTTTATTTGTTTTTCTGCTCTTTATTTGAAGAATGATGAAGAAGAAGAAGATGCAAGGAGAGCTTTTTTGTTCTGCTCTTTGTTTGAAGAATAAAAAAAAAGATGCAAATTAAGATTTTTATTGGGCTCATTTTTAAATTATTTTGATTTGGCCAAATATATTAAAATTAAAGTGGGCAAAATTAAAATGAATTATATAATCTCTTTTTAAGACTTTTAATATTTATTTTTATTTTTGATGAAATTGTTTTTTATATTTAATTTATTTAGTTATTTATTCAGATTTATTAAATTATTTGATTTTTTTAACAAATAAAAAAATCAAAAATAAATCCTGAACACTATTTCCACTCCGTTATATTTTAACAACAGTAATTTTAGTGAACATTGTTACTGAATACTGTAACACAAGAATCACCCTTTATAAGCTCCTAACAAAGAAATTTAGGAAAATATTAATCCACTTAATGCAAAACTTTCAAGTTTATAACAATGATGTGATGCTGTGATGAAAAATGCATATAATCAAAAGAATATAACATGAAATAATAGTCAACTGTTGATTAATTCTTAATTAGTAGCTCACTGGTTATATTCGAGAGAAGACAAAACTCATTTCGTCGATATTTAATACACAATACAAAGTACAATATACGTTTTATTATAGGGCAAAAAATATAAAAACTTACCATTGACCGGTTTTATATTTTAGAATTAAACTATGAAAACTATAATTAATAGAAAATATTTCCAATTTTATCATAATTAGAGTAATTTGTCATCTCGAAATTTAGAAAAATATGACATATCATATCATTTGTATAATATCAATTATAATAAAATTAAAAAGTTTAATTTTTATTGTTGACAAATTTAATAATTGATTTCTAAATTCTGAAACTAACCGATAATTCGTTTCTATCTATCTGACCTTTATTATATAGGGCCTTTGCTTATAATTTCATATTTTATTTATTCTACCCCGAGATATTTAATAATTTCATATCAATATCTCGAGACTTTTTAAGGTCAAACTAGAGTAGAAAAGAAATATATAGCACAAAGATACTTTATGTTTTTCATGGTTTAATTATTCGTTTTAGAAATGACAAGTAAAAACAAAACGTAATTGCTGCCGTAAATAAACGTATAACTATGAAGTCTCGGCAAAAACTTACCCACGTAGATACAAGTAATTTAAATGAGAAATGAGAACTTTATCTTATCATTTTATTTATTTTTTATATATCTTTAAACATTATCAAGATCAAAGTGGCTTAATAGCTGATGTCTTAGTATCTTCGTAAAAAGTTTCAAGTTCAAATGTCATTAAATTCACGAGATATTGCAATTGAACTAAACACATTTAAATATGAAATATATGCTCTTCTCCGAATAATCTGAATATAAAAATTTATCTGCTTATCGTATCTTTAAATAATTATTTTACTTATGAAAGTAAACTGTTTGAAGAACGCTATGAGATGAAACGTTGATAGGGACAACAAAATAAATAAACATTCAAATAATGTGAAAGAAAAAAAAAAGGGACCAAAATTGTTCAAAGAAGATTGTCAAGGAAGCTATTTCTTTCTCTCATAACTTCATAAGTTGAGCTCATCACCGATACTTGTCGTATACAAGTTATTCGAGCCTGATGAAATCGACATCATCAAAACCTACAGGTGATCCCAAGCAGGATGATGAAATTGATGATGAAGATTCAAAGTCAAAAAACAAACAACTAGAAGACGATGATTATGATTGTCAAACTCCAACTTCTGATGATCACAAGATCCAGCTACCACAGTTGCCACCACCACCACCACCGCGTAAATTCATACAAAAAAGAAGAAGGTCATCGGATGATGTCACAACTGTTGAATTCTTTGAGAAAACAAGGCGTGAAGAGGTAGATGCGTTTTTTCGATTCTTTACCTTTAGGGTTTCTTCTTCTTCTTCGTCTTCCAGAAAAAGGCGTAGTCATAGTATATGATTGATTATATAATTGTATGTAACTTATTTTTTCCTCTTTATAAGTTAAACTAGCTAGATATATGTTTGATACCTGTGATATTTATATGTAAACTAGAAGAATTTTAAGAATTAACCAGACGAATCTTAGTGTGATTATAATTTCCACTAGTTCTACGATTATGATTCTTCTTTGGTTTAATATAGACTACATGATAATTAATTAACGAGTTTATAAAAATAACTATTTATGATCATTGTAGGTGTTATAAAGAGTAAATCTATCTGCTCTTGCTCAGTATACCATATCCAGGAGGTTAGTTCCACAATTCGGATTATAGGAAATAATGTTGAGTAAATTATCAAGCCTGCAAAATCAATCTTAAGATCATCTTTTTCGTTCGAAGTGAGCTAGAGCCGCTCTCTTTCTTCCCTTTTTATGATTGAAAAGCCAATGAAAATATATGATGTTTTGATGAACATTGATCGCTGACCTTATTTAGTGTTTGTTTTCTCTTAAGATTCATTGTGAGACCGAGAAAGATGGACGGGTTGGTTTCTATATATAACTAACTAACTAGACATAATCATATAAGAAATGACCAAATATATATCTGATGATCGCACAATTAAATGTCTGATGACATACAACTTTTTATGACACATACATAGCAGGCGACTTAAGTTACAGATCGAGGTACGTAGATGCCAAATTATATATACTCCAAATGATCACATTCATCTTGATATTGTTTTTGAAGCAAAGTCTTGATAGTTCTTTTAACGTTTTGCAGATCGAATATATGTTCTTCATATGTATCGCGTATTTCTTCATGTTCATTTACGATGTTAAGACTCTATCATCTGATACACACATGAACTAGAAAATATTTTTTAGTCATGAACTATATAGGACTAATTCTTTCAGGATAACATAGCTAAGGTTTTAATTAAATTCGAATTCCATGTATTTCTTCATTCTTTAAACTATATATAGTGTAAATATTTTCAAATGCAGTAAAATTCAGTATTTGCGTGTTCTAAATAGGAGAAAAAAGAATTACAACATGCAGTAAAATTCTTTTAACTATGTATCAAAGATAGTAGTGGCAAATTCTTCCTATTTATTTTTATTAAATGTGTAGAGCAATTAGTAGTGTCGGATAGGATGCTGATTGTTTCCTTGTGGTGGTGCTCTCCATGTTGGAGGTTCTGATCGATACAACCGATTACTGTAACTGAGCAGCCGACCGCGGCCTAGTCTCTAACGTCCTAATAATCCCCAGCTCACGTTTTTATTAATTATAAATTATAATTATAAAGAAATTAAAAAAAAAAAAAAAAAAAAAAGAAAACTTAAGACCATGTGCACGTATCTATAGAGAACAGATTGGGAAAAATAAAGAAACCGAGATTACTGTTCTTATATACGGCGCAGTTGTAAATTATAAACGGTATCGGTTACATAATACTGTACTCGGGTAATTCAATTTTCGTCCATAACAAAGGTTAATTACAGTTCACAAATTTACAGCTACAATTAACCATTAAATGAAGTTTTTACAAATCCTATATGTGATTCCTATAATCATTTCGGATATACATTTATGTTATGAATTCATCGGTTTTTTTAATGGGTTAATAATGTTCTAATCTTTTAACTTTCTATTAGTTTTTACGGTTTAATCCTTTAACAAAATTTTGAGATGTTTTACTCCTTACATTTTATTTGCTTGGTGTTTTGATTCCTAAACGTTCATGGTGATGGTTTAATTTTTAAACTTTGATCCAGTTAGCGATTTAACTCGATGAAAATTTAACAATTAAAGTTTTGTGATAAATGTATAAGGGTTAAAACATTAAGTTAAAGAAAATTTAGAGGTTCAAACACCAAGAAAACAAAAGTCAAGTGATCAAAAGAAAAACTGACTTGAATTTAAGAGATTAAATCACTCTAAATCCTTTTTATTTGACGTGGAGTTAGACTTAAATGAATTAAGAGATTAGACTGGTTGTCGGTTTATAAAATGATGTGTGTCACAAAAGTGATACTATTGGCAACGCCGAGTCATTGTAGTGTGTCACTTATTTTGCATCAGTTATAAATATCGTCATCTTTTTATTTTTGTTTGTGGTGTATTAATGAAGAGATATTGATAAAACGTAGGGTTCAAAAATTAAAGTGATACAGTTACTATTGACACCGTTGTCTTGGTAGTGTGTCAATTTGAAAAGTATTGAGCTGGTGTTAAGGTGACACAACAGACACAAAAATAACACATCAACTGTTCGAAGTAATCTTATTACTAACATAGTTATTTTCAATGTGGATTCTCTGAAATAGATAGTTTTCATAATTCATTAAAAAGTGAAATTACATGTTTGCCCTTCAAAAATTCATCATTGGAAATGCACATTCTCTTTCAAAATTTTGCTCCAATATTTTCAGACAAACAAACTTGCTTGACACAACAAATTGATGATACAAATTTTTTATTTATAACATAGTTGAAAGAATAATTCACAGTTACTACTATTTAATTTGTTCCCCTCGTACCACCAGTAGTATGTACCTCAACCCACCCACCACTAACCACTACAATCCTACTAAACAACAACACCGCTATCCACCCACCCACCCATCATAATCACAATCATATATAATTCAACTAAAAAATATAAATTAAACAACAAATCGTTCCTACACATGATTATAACCAATCAATCAATCACATATTCACAAAAACAATTTAAGAAAAAAGATTTTATACATTACCATCGTACAAAAATGTCCGATGCTTCCTTTAGAAGCTTTGAGATGCTTATAACATGTGTATAATTTAGTTCTAATTTATCTTAACGGAGCCTAAGATAATTATTATGCTAATCGAAGTAATTATATCGGATTTTAGTCAATTATTAAAGCTAATTTAACGGTTTTTGAAATGACTTGATGTAGTTATCTCGAAACATGAGACTCATGTTTCTTCGTATTTTGAAATACTGAAATTCACATGTTAACATAATGTTAAATTTATTTATAAAATTAATATTTCTTCCATATTAAAATTAATATTTACATTAATATCCTAATTTATTTTAAAGTAGTTGTACACTTTCAAAATTAATATACTAACTTTACTATTTTATATTTATTATATTTTTATCCAAAACTAGTTAATTAGAATTTGTGTAAAAAGTAATGATAAAAGTATTTTTACTGTATAATGTAATGATTATATATTTTTAAAAATTTTATACTTTTAATTATAGACACTTATTAAATCACATAAAAAATAATAAAATGTGAAAGAACATGTCTCTTATGTTCAACCTAAGAGACCTCAAAATCCTATATATATATATATAATCTTAAAGAAAAGAAGTTGTAATCGGTCAAAATTTGTAAATGGTATCCAACAAAGAATCTAACATTTATCAAATTAAACAGCATTAAAACATGAGGAAGAAAAATCACGATAAGAAGCAAGAAGTGACCCAATATTATACAAAGAAGGTTGTCAAACAAACTAGCTATCTGTTTCACTGTCTCTCTCTCTCTCTCAGATCAGCATGACAAAAATTGCTGATGATGATCGAAAGGATGATGAAGCATCAAAGTCAAATAGCAAGCAGCTGCAGGTAACACCTAAAGGAGACGAAAATGATGATGATAATGATTACAATTGTCAAACTCCAACCTCTGATGATGATCACAAGACCCAACCACCGCAGTTGCTGCCGCCACCGCCACCGCCACACAAACGCATACATAAGAGAAGGCGGAAGTTTATCGGATGACGAAGCAACATCAGAGTTCTTTGAAAAAATGCGGCGCCGAGAGGTAGATGAGTTTTTTCGATCATTTACTGTTAGGGTTTCTTCTTCGTCTTCCTTATCTAGAAAAACGCGTAGTCATAGTATATGATTCTATGTGATTTCAATTAATAATTCTTTTTGTTCTATAATTTAATCAATTTATTTATTTATTTATTTGATCTTTATATGTAACGTACAGAAGCATATATAGGATTCTTTTGTAACAATAATAGATATTCAAGAATCAATTAAGCACATTAATTGTACCATGTTTTGTGTATTCAAATTCGATGAATTATTCCTTATAAACTTTATTTTTGTTTATCCTTCACTTGTGAAAAAATAAAAAACAAATTAAATCAAGGCTCTACTCTTTATTACTGTATTTCCTTTCTTTCATTATACATAAAATTAAAATAAGGGAGCTAGCAAAATGAATATATGTTGCATCAATGATTAAAATGTATGGAGAACCAGCAATAAATCAAGATCCTTAAAAACTAGTATCGTGACCCCTACTATATGTACTCTAATCAGAAGGCCAGATTAATGAGGCCCCTACACAAGATTTTGGAACAACGTCACCCGGCTCCTACTCTTACAACCGTTTAATTGGATAGAAGATATATAGCTAGTGATCGAAAGGATTTTTTTAAATAGCTTTTTAGTGATTGAGATTTATGATGAGTGATTTGGTCTTCTAGATTCTTTAAATTTATGACAATGTCTTTTTTCAGAACAAGAAAGAGGTAAGTAATTGGGATTAACATGGTTTTGTAGACGTTTTAATTTTTGGTTTGAAACACAATATGTGATCAAAGGTTCAAGAATTATCTATATGTAACGAATGCAAACAAAAGGGTACTTCCGTAATTTACTATCTACAATAGATACGAACGTCTAATTTATTTGTTTTGATATTTAGGTTGTGCTAAGCATAATCCTCAATTGTTCATGATCTTATATATATATGGTGGGGATTAATAGAGAAGCAAAAAAATTAGGAAAGGAGTGAAGTAAATCTCAACCATTGATTTTATTATAAATGAATTTTAAAAATTACAAAAAATTTCAAAATTTAACATTCATCATCAATGACCGTTAAAAACGTTTTTTCATAAAAAAAATCAAGGGCTAAAATTTACTTCCCTCCTTCCCCAAATTTTGAAGCTTCTATGTGGATCTTTCCCCTATATATATATACATATATATATATATATGTATTTTTACTAAATTTGAATTTAGATAAATAGTTATTTATATCTATTGTACAGTAAGATAAATTAATATCAATTTACACTTATCCAAATAATAAAGTATTTTAATTGATTGATATATAATCACATTTTTTAATTATTTTTTCTAGATATTTATAAAGTTAATGATATATTTATTATAGTTTGAAGTGCATACATGTCTTAAGTTTGTGTTAGAAGATGAACTAATATCGAGTTAAATTTACTTAGATAGTGTATTAGTAAGGAGTAATATGTCAAATTTTAGTGAGTTTAGCTGTCAAGATTACAAATTATGTAATAAGAATGATCAAGATATGATTATTGAAATCGATTAAGTATTTATTTTTTAATTAAAAATAGTTTAAAGTATTTGATATGTTTATTTTTAAAGTATGATGTGTCATTTTTTAACGTGTTAAATTTTTTTAATGTGTATATTAATTATTAAGATATTAGAACATATAATTAAGAATAAAATGTTAGAAGTATTAAAGTAAAAATATGAAGATACATGTCATTTTGTGAGAGGTGTTTCTGATATATACATATATGTATATATATATATATCATTTTAGATTATAATATTAATACAAAAAATTAACATTAACACATGTAAAAAATATCAAAAGATGACTAATGGTGTACCACCCTAATGGGCCTGCAAGCCCAATCCTAGGCAAGTCCATTGTGCATAATCCACTGGAGATTTACCAAAAAATATGTTGGACATATCCCCGACAATATAGTACAACAGTACAACTGTCACCTAGCCACCACAATATGCATACACCATTATCCTTGTTCATCATCTTCCATCGGTCCATATAGGACAGTTAGGTCCCACTGTAGGGATCATGGGTTAGATCCTCAATCCTCATTAGACCACGTGTCATGATCATACTCATCATTGGGTGATCACTATCCAGAATCTTCTAGAATATTCTAGAAGGTTGACCACATTATAAATACAATGGATGATTCCCTCGTCCATCTCTCAAGCAACTTTATCCTAAAAACACCTAAAAACCCTAAAACCACAAGATATTTTACATATCCTCTAGCTGACTATACCACCCTTAGCTTTGTTTTATACAAGCTCGAGGGTTAGCCATGTAAATCGAAGTGTAATGAATCAATCTGAATTATCCCGCACTTAAGTGTAGAAATATGTTTGATCAATAACACATGCCATCTTATGAGTTTATTAGAGTGAAATGGTTTTCTTTATATATATACTAAAGAAAGATAAAGCAAGTGAACTAGAAACATAACATTATATTTGGTTGGAAATTAATTATATAACAATAGAGTAAAGTTCAATTGAGTAAGAATAATTGTTGTGAGAATGAAGGAACAAATAAAAGCCATCGAATCCGGCAAATCAAAGATCAAAAATCATTCCTGCACTTAGATAAAATTGGTTGACATATTATATAAAGTTATATAGGTAGGGGTATCATGTCAATTCACAACATAATGGCAAATCTCTTTCTTCCATTTCAAATAATTAATTCCTTCTGTCTTGGTCCTCAGATCTATGTTATGTTCATTGTCAATAAATACATCGGCTGTAGTAGCCTACGAATCGCCACTGCCCCATCGACCTTTGCCGCCGGCACCATCATGATCCCAATCAACCTTCGCCATGTGTGCCAACGCAATGTAAGAAGCCTTTTGCGCTGACACTTACATTGCAACTTAGGTGAATTGGTTTTGGATTTGAATTGTTAAAATCGAATATTTAGAATTAAAATAAAAAATATTTCAATTAATGAGTTCGATTTGGACGCATATGTGTGTTTAACTTTAAACGAGACATGTGACACTGATGATTATGTTTGTGGATTGGTTCTATTGTGTATGCTGGCATTTATGGTCTTGTTTGGAAATTTATGTTAACGAATACTAATATAGCTATTAGTTAGAGATCGGATGTTATGAAAACTTTTATATGCATTAAAAAAAAACAGAATTGAGAGTAGTTTTTGATTTGATTATTTATGGAATACTAGTTTGTGTAATAATATGTGATTGTAGATTGTTAGATATAGTATCAACCTCATAACTATTTAATTATACTTAGATTGGTGTGTAATCATTTTATTTTTTGGTGTTTTAGTTACATTTAATTGTATCTGGCATTATATGTAAACTGCAAATACACAAATATTTATCACACGTAATTTTAATTAATATCACATGTGATAACAATTATTATCATATGTGACATCTATTAAATACCGCATGTGATAATAACTATAATCAATAGTGATAGAAGATATTATTGATTAATGTATAATCACTCGTAGTTACTTTTTAATGTTTTAATCACATGTAATTGTAAATGACATTATATGTAAATTTCAAAGCTACATAAATGTTACTTGTTAGTGTGTAATCACATGTAGTTTATTTTTTAGTGTTCTATTAACTTGTGATTGTTTATGTATTGAGTTTTAAATTTCAAACCTACAAATAATTATTACATGTGATTATTTTCAACTATAATTACATGTGATCATAGATACCATTATTTTGTTGTTTAATCAAATGTAGTTGTAGCTTATATCACATACTAATTTTAATTTACTAGTTATAGTCACATGTAAATAGTTTTATTTGATAATTAAAATAATTGAAATAAAAATTCAATTATTATCGCATGTAATATTACATTGTATTACATGTGATACTATATTGTGCAGTTTTAAAACTCAAAAAAATAAAAAAAAATGGTCAAAAGTATATCAAGTGTCCTCTTATTTTTTTTCTTGAATTGAGATCCGTAAATTAGAATCCTGATGCATATAGATACAAATGATTCACAGGGAGCAATAATTTTCAGGAACATTTGAAACATTTCATTAAGAGGAAAAAATATTAATATTTATGAAGTAATTTTTATAATCTTTTAATTAGTGGTTTTAAGATATTTAATTTTTAAAAATATAAAATAAATAAATTTTTATTAAAATGAACTTTACACCAATATAAATAAAGCTTTATAATTGATTCTTTTATTCTTACCGAACAAATTTTTACACATTTCAAGTCAACTCTACAACAATATATTGTACGTTATTCTCATTATAGCTGAATTGAGACATTCTAGTACTTTTTTTAATTAATATATTATTTTATTGGCAAATTGTAAACATGTCTTGTCCCAAGAAAAAGACTGTTGACAAAATTTATAGCTTGTGGGCCGTATTATTAAACAGAGCATTATCTATTTAATTATTCGTTAAACAAAGATATCGATAGTCTGTAATGTCATATAGTCATATATCATTTTATTGACGTAGTTTTAAGATAAAATTCTAATAGAACTTCTTCATAATTTTTCATAAATTATGAATTCCCATTCGTTTCATATGCATTAGTAAGTGTTTGGTATGAAATTGTTAATAATACAATATACCATACGCTGTTTCTATGCTGCTGCTGCTGATGATGATGATAAAATGCTTTATTAAGTTTAATAAAATAATAATGACCTTTGATATGATTCACTTTTTTTTTGTATGTAAAACATTAGGCTCAAACCATGCCAAAGTTTGCTTATGCTTGTGTGGTGTAAAACCATAAATAGGCGAACCTAATCCACCACTTTTGGCTGTGGTACTACTTGTGCCAAACCCTACTCATTCCATTCCCATGACATCCTGTCTTTCTCGACACACTTGCTAGACTTCGTGCTCCACACGTACAGCTCTCTTGCTTTCATACACACGTACCTCAACTTGGACGATTTCAAGTTTTGCCCGAAACCAAACCAAATTTTCGGTTTCTTAACCATGCTAATTTTAGAAAGTTAGTCGTTTTGCTTTAATTAATCTTCAAAAACAAGCAAATTAGGCTTTTGAACATTAAAATGGCAACTAATCCATGTGTCCACACATATTAAGATTTTAGAATCGTGTAGCATATATACTAATACGTGTCGACTATATATGAATACTTGGTTTGGTTTCAATACCGACTTTTGCCATGATCTAAAAATCGAACCATATTTCATTCTCATAAAAAAAAAAATAGTTGCTAACTTTGAGTTTAATAGGATCAAAAATGGAAACCATTTTTTTTTTTAAAAAAGGAGAAATAAAAAAGGGAAAGATGCCTACTTTTGTATATCACTCACTTTTCGTGAATGAAAGGCAAGGCATGACATGCATCACATTACCGGTTTAACACTCACCACTCACTTACTCAAAGTATTCCACACTCACTACACCACTTCAACACCAATTAAAATTAAAATATGCCAATATAATGTTAATGTAATGTTATACATATAGTCTAGACATCTAGCTTGTTGTACATCAATCACATAAAATGTATGCTTACTCTACTAAGTTATCAATAAACTACTATCATAACTTGAACATCCCATAACTAAGAATAATAATAATAAGATACAAGTTGTATAAATATTTCGAATTAAACTAAAGATATACGGTAATTAAAGCTTATCACATTTCAATTTGGACATTTCCTTCTTTTGTTTAGTAATGGCAATCCACCAATGATGTGGCTGAGAAGACAAGAGGCCGTTGCTGTGAGTGGACGTCCTCCACAACTTCTGGTGGTGGAAGGTTTAGATCTAAAGATAGCACATGAGACTTTGCAGTGATTTGGGTGGTTGAAGGCGGAATTGTGCGGTGTCTTCTCATGTGACCCCCTAGAGCTTGTCCTGAAAAGAACTCCGATCCACATATTGAGCATTCATGAACCTTTACCTTCTTGTTCTTGTATCCTGCTTGGATAAAATCCGATGGCAGATAAGGAAACTTATTGTTTGTTGTAATAAATTTGTTTTCTTTGTGATCAAGCAGAACTAGTTGTTCTGGTTGATCTTCTTTTGAAAAATCCATTTTCATGGATCCAAGAGAATTCCTATCTTCAGTTGTAAGTTTAGGTTTCTTGTGACTAGCTCTATGTCCACCTAGAGCTTGGAATGTAGGGAAAGCGCGATTACATGTTCTACACTCGTAGTTGTGGAAACTGGAATTTGGTCTAGTGGTGGTGGTGGTTTTTAGACGAAGAATCTTTAAATTATCAGTTTCGTGATGATCTAATTTGTGTTTCTTGACTGGAAAAACACTTTGAGCTAACATAATCAAGCAATTCGCCATGTCTTCTTCCTCTTCATCCGATGATGACTGACCACCGCCACTATTGTAGGAGATAGAAGTTGCCTCAACCATACCAAAAGAAGAACAAGGCCTTTGATGGCCATCAATACGCTTTCCTGTGATGAATTGGTGGGATCTATCACGATTCGTGGTCACCGTAGATTCTGGATTTAAGTCCATTCCGTCTTGGCTTATATGCAAGTCGATGTGAAGCTTTCTTAAAGAGAGTTGGTAGTGGTACTTATGGATTATAGAAAAAAGAGTGAGGATATCAGTCCATATATATATGTGTGTGTGTGTTTGTACGTTATTGAAGAGTATAAATTGCTGAAAACTTTATGACCATAAGTTTGACAGAAATTAAACAATAACAAAAATTAAAGTGAATGATTTAAGGGGATTGAAAATAATATTTTGGTGAAAACTATGTGTGATGATTAATCAAAAGAAGATGATGATGATGATGATGATGATGATGATGATGATGATGATGATGATGATGATGATTATTATTATTATTATTATTATTATTATTATTATTATTATCATTTAAATACATGTTGAGCTAAATTTGAATTCCATAAACTTATTAAATCGCAAATTTGATACGATGGTTCCCACAAAGTTGACCTCCTTTTGTATATGTTCCAAGAAAGATTGCAAAATACATAAAAGCACAAGCCTGAGTCTTTTTTTTGTTTCCTTGCTCTTGTTCATTAACCAAAGTTCTCTTTCAATTCTATCGGATTAATTACATACGGAATGTGTTCGTTTAAAATAACTAAACTAAAGGAAATTGTTTTAGAGCAAAAAGTAACATAACAATTACTGATTAGATGACTCACATTAAGGTTGAAACATTAACATACAAGATCAAGATATAATTTACTGTCAAAAGTTACTATCCTTATTCAACCATTTTAGTAGATGCGTAATGTTGGGGATTACTTAATCATATTGGAGTACTAAAACCAGTGACACCTATACATAACATGGTTGAGAAGTAACAATTAGTTAATCCAAATCACAGATGATGCAAATTAAAGGCGGATCGATGAGAAGTAAAGTTATGCCAGAAGAGATAATTAGAGCATGCCTAAATGAATTTTATGCACAATGACACAGACTAGCATATTCTACCATCGCGAAAAGAAGTGGTCAAAAGGTTTTTAAAGTTATAGTAGTTCAAATTACACCATTAATTTGCACTCTCTTACTTGCCTACCAAAACTGCACTTTTGAAAGTAACATTTTTGATCAATTTATGCCTTAAAATATCAACATGGATTCATCTAATGTTAAAGCATGTAACTGGGAATAGCTTAAGATGAATGCAACTAATAAACCAGTGTAAAATCATGTCATTTGTGAATCAAATTAATAAACAGATAGATTTAAATAGGAAAGTTAGGTGGTTGGTTGCTGACCGCGCGAGGACATGGTGATCGTGTTCATGTTGTGCATATCCCCAATGAGGTCCACTTTAAATCGTAGTATCGTATACACCCTTTGACAAATTGCACAAAATGGTGGTCCAACCATTGTAGCTAGCTTTAGTGGAAATACTTTGCATAAAGGCTATTATTCTGTTTACTGATCAAACTACCTCTAATGAAGCTGTGTATTGTGCCATTCTACATATAAAAAAAAAGGAACCATTCAGAGGGTAAATGGGGTATACGTACTTTTCAATCCACACGTTTAACAAATTTGACTACAAAGACAAACACATGTATAAAACTAAGTATGGAGTCCAAGACATATAAGTTCCTTATAGATGTCTTGATATATCGCGCTACTTAATTTGTGGATATATCGGAGCAATCAATCTGCAAAACCTGTTAATCACTATAAAAAATGGCACAATTTGGGCAAGTGGTACACATTCAACGTAGACTATACTGTTGTCTAAACAAGTAGCGTGATATATTAAAGAAACTATAGCATGTATCAGTATAAGTATATCAATTTAAGGAGGAAAAAAGAGTAGTCCGTTTTGAGCGATTGAATGTTGAGATGAGCCCAATAGCAATCCATCTTTGAAGTCCAATAAGTATTCCATCTTTAGCCCAGATTAATTGGTAGTAAACTGTTTTACACCTTTAACACTACAAGTTCAAAATTTGTGCAAGTTGTCACGAAATTAATAAACACCGTTAGTAAAAGCCTCCCAACGTTCGATATTATGAGTTAGAGTTTTTGAATTAAATATTGCCTGTAATTTTTATATGTCCGTGCTAAACCTTCAAATCTTATATATGTTCTAGGTATAAAATTTTAATACATACTATTTTTGAGATTGTTATATATGAAAATTGTCCCATTTTCTAATTAACAATCTGATAAAGATATATCCTTTCCGAACAAAAAAATTAAATTAGTTTAAGAAAAAGACAAATTGACAGGTAGGCTTAGTTGTACAGATGATAGATTCTAGTGCTCTTACATATACTCTTTGTTTGTGTGTAAGATAGAGGATCAAACGACAAGTTGATTTCGAGTGATGTGAAACACATTAACTCATCAAATTACAAATTTCATTGTCATTTGATTATGAATATCCCACATATTGTGAATCGAATTACAAATTTCAAGTTGGTTTATAGTTTTGTTGAATATGCTCAACGTATATAAGTATCTTTGACAACGACTAGTTGATATTTATTTTAAAAGCTATAATAAACCACTTGAAAAGACTTTTATTTTAATGGCTCGTAGTTTGTTTTTTATACCAAAAATAGATTATTATTTTAAAAATATATATATATATATATATATAGAAAATAAGAAACTCGAACTCCTAAAATCTTAAAAATGCATTAAAAATATGATTGCCAAATACACCACTATAATGTAACTCAAAATTAGAATTTTATTAAATTAATTAATTAAAATGCTAACTATAGCCCTTAGGGCTATGGTTAAGTTTACCATATTTACGAACTTTCTAAAATTATAACTGATTATTTCTATAAATATTAAATATTTACACATCTATATACGGAATGTGAGTATAAGTATAGAATATAATCACTTTGAATTATTATGAACTAAGTTGCTGATGTTATTTTACATAAGTTTAACTATAACCCTAAAGACTATAGTTAGCATTTTTCGTTAATTTATTTGTCTTCTATTTTCAAATAATCACATGCAAACACGGCAAGCTATATTTCAAATTTAACACGTGAAAATAACAGTACGAGCGTGACCCGGAATTGATATATAGGGACCCATGGACACTAGACGACGATGGATCGTAGTGTCTTAGATAATTATCTAGTAGTGTTGTGTGGCTGATGAATGGAAGTGGCCTACATGCATAGCATAGAATCGCAACATGTTTTTCACGAATTGCAAGTCATTTCAAACGAAAACAACGCGTTAAAACCTAAAATTAAAAATACTCCGTAAAACTTAAGTTCACAATCAAATCAGATAAAAGGCAAATGGAACAACACAATTTGTTATTAACACTTCTTTCATTTGCCTTTTTAGCTTTTATTTAATTTATTGTCTTACGAACAACGTTAGTCTTTTCATTACATTTTCTGACCATTGAGTTCTTATAATCAATTTTTATAAGTATGGTAGATATATGCTATGTTAATATATAGATGATAGATACTAGCAAGTTACAACCGTATCGTACGTAGTTTGAACCCATTACTCTAGTTCTAGAACATTACATACCACATTTAACTTTTCTTGAATCCTTACTAAATGCCATAATTATTATTATTTTTTTGCTTTTTTTGATAGTAGTTTCTTTATTATCGGTGAAAAGTTAAGTGTAAGTTGTGCAGTAAATATTGGGCTAGACAAGTTACATTGTCAGTGTTATACTAATTACTCGTATTTATTCAATAATCACGTGGATGACAATGAGAAACTCACGATCAAATATCTCTCTCTTAAGACCACCTAGGCGTGTAAAGTTTCCAGAAGTCTTTACGTCGTTGTCTGTCACTTGCAAACTAAAACTTTATCTGGGACCTAGAATTTCTATAAATAAACTTCAAATTTCATAAAATTATAAACACCTCAAAGTAAACGCATAAACAAATGGCTTCACAATACTACATTACTTCTCTTTTCAAGCCTAACGGCGATGTTTCAAACAAAGTTTCATATCAATGGAAGTTGGTTAATGTTTCACCATTCAAAAGCTCTAAGACATGCATGTGTATCTCGTCTTCAACTACGCTCTACGCAAACACCAACAAAACAGGCAGGGAACGACTAGTATGCCTAAACCAGCCGCAAGTTGATGTTAACACCAAAATCGACGACCTCCAAGAAAGTACGAGAAGAGCTTTAATGACGAGTTCAAATCCTACAACAACATTAACTCTAATCGATAGTATTCAAAGATTAGGGATCGGGTATCATTTTGAAGAAGAAATTAATGAAATATTAAACAATCTAACACAAGTTTTGCCTAATGCGGATTTATATACAACTGCTCTACATTTTCGCCTTCAACGACACAATGGCTTCCATACCAATCCCGGTACATACTATTTTAATTTATATTTTCCATAAAATAATCGTATCTTATTAAGCTATCAAAATTTGATATCGTATGATTGACAAAAGTTCAACGAACTAAAAGTAATTGGTTTATATAGCAGAAGTTTTTCACAAGTTCATGGATGTAAATGGTGAAGTAAAGAAGTCATTATGTGATGACATTGAAGGGTTATTGAGTTTATATGAAGCTTCATACTTGGGTGCAAACGGAGAAGATTTTTTACCACACGCAAAAGTATTTACTACAAGACACCTTCATAAATCGATCTCACAATTATCTAGTCAGAAACTACATAAAAAAGTTGTTCAAAGTTTAGAGCTTCCAAGACACATGAGAATGGTAAGGCTAGAAGCAAAAAGGTATATTGAAGAATATGGTACTGAAGAAGATCACAATCCAATTGTGATAGAGTTTGCGAAGTTTGATTACAATCATGTCCAGTCACTATTTCAAAAGGAGCTAGCTGAGATAACTAGGTAATATATACCTTTTGGCTTTTGTTTTATATTTTTTTGATGTGTTTGTGCGTGTTCCGTTTTATATCATATCTTAGTTATTCAACTAATAATGATTTTGGTTTGATTTTAGGTGGTGGAAGGATTTGGGTGTAGCTAGTAAGCTAAGTTTTGTTCGAGATCGACATGTTGAGTGTTTTCTATGGATTGTGGGACTTTTACCGGAGCCGAAGTATGCTAGTAGCAGAATTGTTCTGGCTAAGGCCATAGCCATTATGTTGGTTATTGATGATATATACGACACTTATGGCTCGTACGATGATCTTGTACTCTTCACCAAAGCAATTCAAAGGTTCTGTTATCTCTTATGTCGTTATTTAGGTGTTGATTGATCGAATTGAATTAATCCTGACATTTTAGTTTAACAGATGGGATTTGAATGAAATGGAACAACTTCCTGAGTACATGCAAATATGCTTCCTGGCATTGTATGATACAAATAATGAGATTTGTGACCAAGTGTTTAAAGAACGTGGACTGAATGCCCAACCATTTCTGCGCAAGACGGTAATTTTGTCATTTTTTTAAATCATTTACGACTAGATATATACGACAAAGTTTTGATTGTTTGTCGTTCATATGACAGTGGATTGAGCTGGCCGAAGCTTACATGTTGGAAGCCGAATGGGTGAAAAAAGGGACGATACCAAAATATAAAGACTATATAGAGAATGGGGTTAGAACATCAGGGACACACATGGCATTGGTGCATCTATTCGTTCTCATATCAGAAGGAGTTACGGATGAAAATATTAGACGTTTTCTTGATCCGTACCCTAAATTTTTCAGTTTGGCAGGAACAATACTTCGTCTATGGGATGACTTAGGAACTTCAAAGGTATTAATTTACTAGGAAAAAAAATATAATTCTATCACGAGTCGTTGTTTTCTTATTATTACCTGAATTAATAATCATGATAAATATGTATAGGAGGAAGAGGAAAGAGGGAATGTATTATCAAGCATAAACTTACTCATGAAAGAGAGGAACATAACATGTGAGGAAGAAGGAAGAAAACAGATATTCGAGCTGATTCATGGGTTATGGGAAGATCTAAATGCAGAGCTAGTTTTACCAGATGTGGTGCGATTGCCGATTATTCGAGTTGCCCAGAATACATCAAGAGCTTCTCAAGTTGTTTATCAACACAATGAAGATAGTTATTTATCAAGTGTAAAACATCAAGTACAATCTTTGTTCTTTAAACCGGTTGATATCTAGTTGTTCAAAAATTTCATTGTAACATCCCAAAATCTTGATTTATAAATAAAATATCTTTAAGTATTATATGCTATAGAAATGTTTAAATATAAGAAAGTTTCATGTTTAGAGTCAAAATGTAAAACTTTAAAATCTGATATGTCAAGAGTTTTTAGTGAAAAAAGTCACAAAGTCTAGAGACCTAGCTTTGCAAATAATGACACAAATGTGATACGTGTTATGCTATTTGGAAACGTGAATTCAATTGAAGACATAAACACAAATTTTAGAGAAATCCCTTTCATTTATAAATGAATTGCATCATCAGGAACTTAAGCTCAAACTCAATTTTAGAAAATATTGAGTGAAAGTGAGTGTATCTTGAAGAGAAAATGATGATTCATAGTTGATCTTCAAGTTGCAATTGAGGTATCATTTCTTACTCTTTCTTTAAATGTAAGACTGAGAAAGCTTCGTTTTAATGTTCTCATCGAAGAGGATCTGTTAATTTCAGTCCATTGTAGTGTTATAAGGTCCAAATGTACAAATATTATTCTATTTCAAATGGATTTTTAATGGTAGTCTTACTTAAAATTGAGACAACACATACGGTTTAAAAAGTTTATGTTGGTACAGAAACATCAATATAACATGTACAAGTAAGAATCATATTTTATTTCAAGAAAAATGATTTGATAATGAGCAACTTAAAAGTTTGCATTTGATTTTGTATATTACAAAAAGATTGATTTCAAAGGTTTGTAAATTGAAATATGGTAGTTATATTATTTAACTACTACTAGCAACATTTAAATATTAATAATAGATAAGCAAATGTATGAGATTTAAAAGAAAAAAAAAAGATATAACAATAAATTAATTAAATTGGTCACCTCTGTTTCAACTTCCTGTCGTTCCTATGTTGACAACGAAGAAGATAAACTAGTTTTGATATTTGGCCGATATGTTGGGCCACTATTCTTTTCTTGATTAAATGCAATCAGGCTAGACACAAGTCTTTAGGCCTGATTTAGTTTTTAAATGGGTCAAGTATTTTTGGCTTGATTTAATTTCTTTTCATTTTTATATGGGTTAAATATTCTCCTTAATAAATTAATGTTTTTGAGTTGCTATTGTTGGGTCAGAGTTTGATAAAAGAAATTTTCATAACTTAAAATCCACCAGTTGGTTGTACAAAACTAGTTAAATATTGATAAAAAAAATTTAAAATTGATTATGTAAATTTATGTAGACCAAAATATACTATTTTCAGAATTTGATTAGCGAGTTCCTTAAAGTGAGAAATTTTATTAATGTTTTGTACAAATTTTGGATTAATGAATTAGACAAACTTTGGAGGATTTAGACAAATATGGACTTGGATCTTATAGTATGAACTGTCGAACTTTAGTATTAATTTACCTATACATTAGGTTATGGTGACTGATAGAAATGATATTTAAATATAGGTAAATCCGTGAGATAGAAAAAGAGTAAATTAGCAGAGCAATCAGGTGAGTTCACGTTACTTATATAATTGAGATACATGTTGTATTACAGTTTCCTTTTTATGTAAATGTTGTTATTAACGCATTATTGTTATTCATGCATTGTTTGGATATACATGTGGAAAAATGTTTTTGTGATACATTGGTGGACATGTTGGGATACCGACTATTGATTACAGATTATAGTTTTACATGAACTAGTATATGTGTTTATACACTAAATTATACTTGGTTATGTCGGGGCACCGACTAGTCATGCAAATTATAAGTATTAGTACTCAGACACTAACTACTTGGTATAATATAAAAATTAGTAAAGCACAGTACCACCCAATGTATTCACTACAGTATGAGATTCCTTTTACAATTACAGTTATAGTTACGTTATTACATGAATCTTTATACATGTACTTATTTAATTATATGTTATATTGTGAAATTTCTATGTTAGCGTATGTTTTAATGTATACTTGTTATTGAATAGTTTATCGACTTATTAACTGTATGCGTAGAAATGTCTGAACTCACTTAGTTTTTGCTTATTAGCGTATGTAAACATGTATCTCAGGACCTAACGCTAAAACATGTACAAGCAAAGATAGGGAGAATGTCTAATCTTAAGAAGACTTTCATTTTGGTGGTTATTTTTGTTATGCTATATAAGATATGTAACTAGTTGTTTAAATTCTTTTTTAGACTTCTGCTAATATGTAATGTAAACAACTTTAGTTTCATACGTAATTATCTAATGCTTATAACAGTAAGTCATGACTTAGTAAGAAGGGCGTAACATTCATCAATGTTGAAAGTTTGAATATTTTAACCAACTCGTGCTTATCGTTAAAAAATGGTTATGTTTATTTCATCTACTTATATATTTAATCAATTATATATACAATCATATTAAATGTTCCCTGTTACCTATTGATGTGAATCACACAATGTGAAAACAAGAGGAATTGCAAATAAGTAGAATGTGCAAATTGAAATTGCTCCAACGATAATGTGAACGCATGTGTTTCTCGTTGAAATTATGCAAGATGTTACAATTAATATAATCTGATATCATTCGGTTTTAGACCAATCTCAACTGTGGGTGTAAATTATATCATCTCAGTGTCACATCATCACCTCTCAAAATGAGAAAAAATTTATACAAAACCGACACAACACTACTAACCCTAACTATATCACTTTAATTTCTGAGTATCACATTTACCAATATATATCTCTATTAATTTACACTAAACAAAAAATAAAAACAAAAGAAAAAAGTCAACGGAGTAATGTCTTTGACACTTTACCAACGCAAAATTAACAAAAATCAACCGACGCACAAACCGATCGATTGGTCCCAATGGAGTCACAAAAGCGAGGTTGTTTCTCTCCCAACCGACGCACGTTCGGAGAGTTCTTAATATTTTCAATTTGTTAAAAATGTGTGGCAGGATTCGTGTGTCAGAAATTTCACTTCATATTATTTACATATGGATCAGGTTTTTCAAGTCCGTGATAGACTTAAATTAATAACATGTATATTAATTTGTTACATAAGTAACTAACATGTGATAATGACTTAAATGTAAGGTACAGTACAACGTTGATGCATAAATTAAATGAAAAGTTCTAGAAATCGACGTTATAGAATAGAAAATGCATATTTGGGAACAAATGAGTGATCATGTCATGTTGACGTCCATGAACTTATATCTAAGTCGTTTTAAGTCCAATTTTATGAGAATAATTTGTGAGATTTGCGTTGAAGGGTCAAGCAAGTGTAGAAGTCACGATGAAGAAGATACAAAATGAGTTAGTAATATTCTTACATTCTTTTCATGATAATTATTAGAATGCCCCTCTATGATTTAACCCTTGTTTTATCATTGAGGAGAGATAGATTTGTCATTTGTCGTTCCTTTGATATGTTTGCGTCTGCAACAACTTATTTGATATTTATCTAATTATCCAGTTTAAAATTTTTGTAGAATAATGTGTTTAATAAAATGAATAACTCTATATAGGTTTAGATTTAAATAAACAGTGAATATTGAAAGAGAAAAGATATGAGTCGTGTATTATGGAGTGATGTATCAAAAATGTATTTTCACACACACATGTATATATAGGGGTTGGTTTAAATATAAAAATTTTTAAGGTAAAATAAATAAGATAACATATTAGCATGACAAGTGTCCTTAGATTTACATATGAGTCATAAGGTAGTCTACTATTTTCCTTTCCTCTTAAAACATCATTAAATACATAATTAAAATTGATCAAATAACATATTATGTGCATCAATTTTATTAAGTTGTGCATAAATGTTGTCCAGCTTTATTTACCGTTCATCAATCATTTTCTTTTTTGTGCACCACTGTATGATTGTGTATTTTAACCCCTAAGACAAATTGTGAGTTTAACTTGAAAAATAAAATTGATCTCATCATGATCCATCTAACAGCTCAGATTATATCTTATTTGTTTTACATTATAATTTATTTTACGATAACCATCCCCGTATATATATATATATATTACTCGACATTAATTGTTAATTACTAATTACTATAAAAAATCATGAACTTATTTAATACAAAATAATTAACTTTAAAAAATAATGGTAAAAAAGATCAGGAGACAATGTTCTCACAGAAAAGCTAAATGATCCTATAATTTTAGATATGTTGTGAAGTAGGGATTAAGAGAAAGAGAATGATGTATTATTCATGGAATAACAATGCTTATATAGAGATTACAAAGGAGTATCCTCCAAGTATACTTAACCTAGTAGGATTCTAATTCCTAATAGATATGGACATCCACATTTATCTATAACACTCCCCCTTGGGTGTCCATTAATTAAAGCTTATGCCTCGTTAAAACCTTACTAGGTAAAACCCAATGGGACAAAATCCTAGTGAAGGAAAAAGAGTACATAATCTTTAATTCACGCGTGGGGATGCTGCCTCGTTAAAAACCTTGTTAGGAAAACCCAATGGGATAAAACCATAACTAAGGGAAAAAGAGTGCAGCGCGTATAATCTCCCCCTGATGAACACATCATGTGAGTTCATCTAGTTGACGCAGCCCAATGTCACGAATAAATTTCTGAAATGTAGAATTTGGAAGCGCCTTGGTAAATAAGTCTGCCAGATTCTCGCTTGAACGAACTTGTTGAACAATGATATCTCCAGATTTCTGTAAGTCATGCGTGAAGAAGAACTTGGGTGCAATATGCTTGGTTCGATCACCTTTGATGTAGCCTTCTTTGAGTTGAGCGATGCATGCCGCATTATCTTCATATAGCACTATTGGCTCTTGTTCGGATGAAATACCACAAGAATCACGAATGTGATGTATTACATTTCGTAACCAAATGCACTCTCGACTTGCTTCATGAATTGCTAAAATCTCTGCATGGTTGGAAGAAGTCGCTGTGATCGTTTGCTTTACCGAACGCCAAGAAATCGCTGTACCACCGTGTGTGAAGACATAACCAGTTTGGGATCGTCCAGTATGTGGATCTGACATATATCCTGCATCTGCAAATCCAACTAAACTAGTTTTGCATTGGTTAGTAAAATATAAACCCATATTTTTCGTACCTTGAAGATAGCGAAATATTTGCTTTATGCCATTCCAATGTCTCCTTGTAGGACACGAGCTATATCTCGCTAATAGGTTTAAAGAAAAAGATATATCAGGTCGTGTATGACCAGCGAGAAACATCAATGCCCCAATCGCACTCAAGTAAGGTATCTCCGGACCGAGAATTTCTTCGTCATCCTTTGGAGGTCGGAAAGGATCTTTTTCAACATCAAGTGACCTTACTACCATTGGAGTGTTAAGTGGATGTGATTTATCCATATAAAATCTTTTCAAGATCTTTCCTATGTAAGCTTCTTGGTGCACAAGGATTCCACTTTTGAGATGTTCAATTTGTAACCCAAGACAAAACTTAGTCTTTCCAAGGTCTTTCATCTCGAATCCACTTTTTAAATATTCAATCGCTTTAGGAAGTTCTTTGGGGGTTCCTATGATATTTAAATCATCCACATATACAGCAATTATCACATACTCGGATCCGGATCTTTTAGTAAAGATGCATGGGCATATGGAATCATTCTTATATCCTTCTTTCATTAAGTACTCACTCAGACGGTTATACCACATACGTCCGGATTGCTTTAGCCCATATAAAGATTTATTCAATTTGATTGAATAGTGTTCTCGAGAACCTCCTCTACATGACTCAGGCAGATTAATCCCTTCCGGAAGTTTCATGTAAATCTCAGTATCAAGTGAACCGTACAAATAAGCGGTCACTACATCCATTAGACGCAAATCAATTCCTTCTTGTACTACCAGACTTATAAGATATCGAAAAGTCGTTGCATCCACCACCGGGGAATATGTTTCCTCATAATCAATACCAGGTCTTTGCGAAAAACCTTGTGCAACCAATCGAGCTTTATATCTAACAATTTCATTTTTCTCGTTTTTCTTTCGCACAAAGACCCACCGATATCCAACGGGTTTTATACCATTAGGTATTTTAACTATTGGTCCAAAAACTTCTCGTTTCGCGAGAGAGTTCAATTCTGCCTCAATTGCGTCTTTCCATTTTGGCCAATCATTTCTTTGTTTGCATTCTTTAACAGATCTTGGTTCTTGATCCTCATCATCTTCCATTACTTCTAGCGCTACATTATATGCAAATGTATCATCGACGTCGATTTCATTTCGGTTCCATAGTTTTCTAGACATGATATAATTGATTGAAATCTCTTCATTTTCAGGTACCTGAGGTTCTTCTGGAACCATCATGTCTAAAGCCTCACCAAGAGAACGTTCTGGCGTATCATTTTCCTCGGTTTGACCATCTTGATTATTTGCTCCCTTTTTCTTTCGAGGAACTTTATCTTTGGAACCAATCGGTCTACCACGTTTCATACGTGTATTAGACTCATTACCAATGTGATGTCCATCCTTGACATCAATTCTAATCGGAGCATTAACAGCTGGTATATGTGACTTAGTGACTTTACTTGGGTCAGTGAATGCGTCTGGTAACTGATTTGCTAATCTTTGCAAATGAATTATCTTTTGAACTTCTAAGTCACATTGTTTAGTTCGAGGATCAAGATGAGATAATGATAATTCATTCCAACGTATTTCATTTTCCAGCTGTTTTTCCTCTCCCCCTAATCTCGGGAATACTGACTCATCAAAATGACAATCAGCAAATCTAGCTGTAAATAAGTCCCCGGTTGATGGTTCTAAGTACTTGATAATAGAGGTGGATTCATAACCAACATAGATTCCCAACCTTCTTTGAGGTCCCATCTTTGTACGTTGTGGTGGAGCTATCGGAACATAGACTGCGCACCCAAAGATTCGTATATGGGAAATATTTGGTTCTCGACCAAAAACCAATTGTATTGGGGAGGAGGTGTGATAACTTGTTGGCCTGATGCGTATAAGTGTTGCTGCATGTAAAATTGCATGGCCCCAAGCCGAAACTGGTAGGTTTGTTTTCATTATCATTGGCCTTGCAATCATTTGAAGTCTCTTGATAAAGGATTCAGCAAGCCCATTTTGTGTATGAACATGAGCAACCGGATGTTCAACACTTATCCCAATCGACATACAATAATCATTGAATGTTTGGGAAGTAAACTCACCAGCATTATCTAGACGAATTGTCTTAATGGGAAAATCTGGAAAATGTGCTCTTAACCTTATTAATTGGGCAAGTAATCGCGCAAACGCCAGATTGCGACTTGATAATAAGCACACATGTGACCATCTAGTAGATGCATCAATTAAAATCATAAAATACCGAAATGGTCCACAAGGAGGATGTATAGGCCCACATATATCTCCTTGTATCCGTTCCAGAAAATTAAGGGATTCATTCCCTATCTTTGCCGGTGATGGGCGAGTAATAAACTTTCCTTTTGAGCAAGCAACACATGTCATATTGTTAGACTCAAGAACTCTACGGTTCGTCAAATTATGCCCACACGATTGTTCAATAATTCTCCGCATCATTGTTGAGCCGGGATGGCCTAACCGGTCATGCCATAACATAAAGTTATCTCGGTCCATAAACGTATGATTAATGACCGCACTTGATTCAATTTCCTTAATAACGGTGTTATATAAACCGGAGGATAATGCGGGTAATTTCTCAAACACATGTTTTTTCCCCGAAATAGTATTTGTAATTTGTAGATATTCGGCATGTCTTTCATTTGTGGTTTCAATATGATATCCATTTTTACGAATATCTTTAAAACTTAATAAATTTCGTTTAGACCTTGGGGAAAATAAAGCATTATCAATTTTAATTTGTGTTCCTCCCGGTAATATTACATTGGCGTTACCCGAGCCTTCTATTAAAGTTGCACTACCAATTATAGTACTAACATTTGCTTGATGCATAATGCATTTAGAAAAATATTTCCTTTTCTTGAGAATTGTATGTGTAGTAGCACTATCCACAAGACACATATCGTCATCCTCATTAGCCAATGCAACATTATTACTCATATTGCTTCAAAAATATAAACACATAGTGTCATAAATGAAAAGTATCATAATAACCAAATAAGTTAACCATAAATAGAATTTCAAATAGATGCAAATCATAACATGATAATAATACTATCAACTTATTTCTTTTGTTAATATGTGTTTTTAAAGTTTGTGGAAAAATGGCTAATGCCAAGAACTTAAGTTTTGAAAGATGTGTCATAATAAATTATAATATGAATATATATATATATATATATTTAATAAGTATTCACAAATTATAACATATTCGGGAAAAAAAATCATATATTCAACCCCTTTCGGTAGCTCTATTCGATTACGACCAGGAAAGACGGTGAGGGTGGTAAGCGCGTAGCGTTTTAAAAACCGACCTCATTAGGATATAAATAACCTCCTTTATCTTTCCTAGACATCGTAGTAAAATAGGTGAGCCTATTTGGAGAAGATTCATAATTTTTTTCTTTTTTCAACATAAATGTGAATATATCTATTTCTCATATAACAGTTTAATACACCAATAATCAAAGTATAGTAGTCTAAAATATTTTGCTAAAATCAAATTAATTAATTAACATCAAATTAAACATACACAAAGCAGATTACTAGACAGGAACTTATCACATGACCCATACAACACAATTTATTTAAAATTAAACTATCAAATACATCGTAGGCACGTGACACGTTCGTGATAATTCATCTTAGACAATTTTAAAACTTTTAGCTACCATTTATGTAGATATCTTAATTTTATTTAGCTGTAATTTGTTTTTATTATTACTATTATTATTATTATTATTATTATTATTATTATTTTCGCCTAGACTACTTTTAGTTTTTCAATTTAGCTGTTATGTACACAATATTTATCACTATCATCAAAATATTTAATATAACTTATTTTAACGCACGCACATATATATATATATATATATTATGCATTCATACATAAGTCATATAACCAATCTACATCAAATACTTCTTAAATCATGATTACAAATGCTACATACAACAACAGTTTATATTAAAATTACTGTCATCATTTATTAACTTAAATTATATCATAGATATTTCTTTATTGTATTGTCCAGTCAATTACGAATTCACTACATCAGTTTTTGCTTTTTAAATTTCATCATAATATCACATATCTTTTGGTAGGATTAATCAATAGTTCTATTAGAAAGTTAATACACAACAACAATCATTTAAATTTCATACAGTTAAATATGAACACATCAAAATTAACAGGACCAACCAAATATATTTAAACTAAATATCAAATTCAAATATATAATAATAACAGACAATAATATACAAATCATATGCTTCTTAATTAAATTAAAGCTTTATATATGAAAAATAGTGAATCAAATAAAATAGTCAATTTTAATGTGTCTAATAATTTTTTTTATCGGTACATAGTCGTACGTATAACTTATTAGCCTTTCAATAGCAAAATAAATAATTTTAATTCACAACTCTTGTGATAAAAGAGTTATCCATAAATAATGCTCATAGTAATTCCTTATTGACACACAATCAGATTAACACATTTATCCCATATATTTAATTTCTCAAGGTTGACAAACAACACATAAAATATACATGGATCACCTAAACAGGTGTCATACATGCAATATATCAATGTTTGAATGTGCATATAAATCATTAGTAATATTTACTTACATATGTCGGTTAATCGAATTGTAACTTAAACGCATATCAATTGCAGATACCACATGTAGATGTTAATATAGGAATGAAATCGATATCATGTGTGTATTTAATTATAACAGATTGATACATAAATAATCAATACATGCAAGAAATTTAGGAGATACCTCAAAGCGGTTGTAGGAAGATCGAATAAAAAATATATTCCACCGAAAGCTATATCCTCAAATTTGATTCGGTGAACTCTAATTAGAAGCTAGCAACTCACGCTCAAATTAATTGCCGGCCACTCTAATCGATTACCCGATCATTAACCTAAAACTCAAAAGAGAGTTACGTGCTGATAACGTGTTGTGAAGTAGGGATTAAGAGAAAGAGAATGATGTATTATTCATGGAATAACAATGCTTATATAGAGATTACAAAGGAGTATCCTCCAAGTATACTTAACCTAATAGGATTCTAATTCCTAATAGATATGGACATCCACATTTATCTATAACAAGATAAGAATAATTTATTTATAATAATTTAATTTATTTTGTTTTTGTGAAGTACATGATCTCCCACAACTGGAATTTGAATCTAGCCCGTACCCGAACCCCCAAGTCGGACCATTGCTCACCTTTCGGCTTTCACCAATCGTTAAATCAGCAATCATAATTCATTACAGTGTGTTCATTTGGTAGAAGATTATGATGATTTGACTTTAAAAGTCAAATACTTTTTGTACAGGATGGAAGGAGAATACTTTAACATATTTCAGTTTAATTAAATTCTTTGGTGTTTGATCACTGTTGAAGAATCACAATCTTCATAGAAATCCCTTCTTTTCTTATTAAACTCACCACAACTGAATAGATGGTCGACACGTGGCGGTTCGATAACTAACGACGGCGACGGTATCTGGTAAGTGTCCAACGGCGGCGGTGGGTGGCGCCAATGTGGCAGTGGTCCCGCCAGTAGAAGGTTCTGTAATAAAGGCCCTGCTTTCATCACTGTTTCTAGAAACTTCCCCTTTTCCGGCAACCCCTTCGTCGGAATTACAGGATACGGCCATAATTCCGGTGTCGAGAATTGAGCTGGGTTTTCAATGGGCGGGGAAGAAACGATGCTTTCTTCACAATCTGAGGATGAAAACCCGCAATTGGTGATGGGTTCATCTTCAATACTCGAGACGCCGGAGTACGGCGGAGCTGCGGTGGTTTGATGGTGGTTGTAACGGCGGTGATGAAACTGTTGTTGGAGAAGCTGCTTATTATCAAGAAGGAGAGATTGGTATTTGTTTCTTGCATCATTTCTTTCATTAATGACGTCATTAAGAAGATTTTTAAGCTGATTTAATTGATCATCTTTTTCTTTGAGCTCTTCTTGAAACTTTATTCTTGTTGCTTCAAGTTCCATTGTTGTTGACCAAAGTGAATGAGTCAACTCCTGTGTACTCTGTTTTAAATCAAGATGTAAAAAACATAAAAAAGTTTTAATCTTTTTTTGTTTCTTGAAGTTATGGAACTATGGTTCTTGATCATGCAATTGTAGTAAGAGTATGGAGGAAAGAAAAAGGAATTAAAAAAAGGGAAAAAGTGGTGACCTTTTGTTTGTAAAAATATGGAGAATCAAGAATGCAGTTGAGGTGGTGATCTTCCATGATCTTTGTAATAATGAAAAGTGTGTGTGATGAAAGGGGAACATTGAAATTTAATTGTGTGTTGTGTGTGAAGAAAAAGTGGTTTTAATGACCTTATAAAGACTACTTTATTGGCACTAATCTTTTTTAATCACTCATGCTCTTTAGTTAAAAATTATGAAGATTAAAATGTTTTTTTTTTTATCAACTAGTGGTTTAGCAAATTCAGATGACAAATAGAAATTGAGTTAATTATTTGATATATATTGAATTTTACAATTTTTATTATTGTATGTAATTAACTTTAAAATTTGTTATTGTATATATTAAATTTTACAATTTGTAAATTGTAACGAGTGACTGGATAATCAGAAAATACCGATTTCGATACATATAATAGACATTTTTACAAATTTTCATACATAAAATAGACATTTTTACAAAGTTCAATATATATAATAGACATTTTTTCAAGAGGAAATATCGGTTACCTGCTCATTCGATCACCCGTTTCATACAATATACGAAATATATAAAATTGTAAAGTTCAATACATACAATAGAATTTTTAAAAAATAGTTACATACAATAGTAAAAATTATGAAATTAGATACATAACAAAATAATTAATCCATATAAATTTAAAGTTAATACTTTTGAAATTACATACTCCATATTGTACGATGGAATTATTATTATTGTATCAAATATACAGGATATAAATTGTTGCATTGCAGAAAGTATATATCAATCTCATATACGATGAAACAGTTAAAGTTTTAACGGTGATTAAAAGTGGAAAATGGTGTGTATTTGGTCAAATTTAGGAGTTGCTTGCATGTGCCCTTCATTATCATTGTTGACTACATTGCAACACTTGCACAAATTTTCTAGAGAAACAGATTTTTTGGTTTCGTCGACCTTTTAATAAAAAATATGTGATAGACTGAATATCATCTGTATGAATGGATTTGTAACTCAAATTCGGCTTGCTCTTCTACCGTTATAAAGGAAAAAAAACTATTTTAGTTTGCTGATTTTCTTGAATCACTTTTATCGTCTAAACTGATAATTTAAAACTTTACATTTATATTATAAGAGTATAAATAGTTGTTTACTATTCGAATAAAATTAAATTATTTGATTGGAAACTTGAATGAGATTATATAACTAAGATAATTAAATTTTCATATTGATTTAAACCATAACCAAAATTATAATTTTGGATGGCAAATTGATTTTAGTTACTAAATTTCAACGGAATTATAAAAAGAAAAAAATGAATAAGAAATAATATTAATTTTCAAACAATATATATATATGTATAAACATATACATATAAAATAGTTCACCCACATTATTAATCTATCATAAATATCTAAATAAAAACAACTTGAAATCTAGTTATAAAATTAGTATATAGTTTCATTAGGTTGCATGTGACTAGTAAATGACATTTACTTATGCTCATTATCATCATTTATATATATTTCAATTTGTAAACAACCAACATATACTATGTTTTTGGTGATGTTGAAGATCATATTAATTTTTGTAAATGTGATAGATAATTTCATAAACTACTATATTCATAAAAAACTAACTTCTTTGTATGCATCATTGTATCCTAATTTAAAATCTTAACTTTGGAAGCTGAAAAATTAATTTCACATTTTTATAAACCTTCATTGCAACACGGTAAAGTCAACAAGGAACGAAATGTTAAAGACCGATCCATCCAAACAGTTATTTAGTTCGATTTGGTTCGAAATCAACATGTGTTTGAAATGATCGAGTTTACATTTTAAGAATTAAAATCTAAATAGATTCATGTAACTGGATCAGATCAGATCAAATCTGATCAATCCAAACGGACACCCTATACACGGTGTAACATGATAAATAAGGAGTTAACGATCTAAAATTTTAATTTTTTGGATATGGTTTTGCATAGTTTCTTAAAAAATGGAATAATATACATATAATTTGAAATCATTATCTTATTGGATATGAAGACGCCATTAACTTAACATAATAGGCAAGTTGGGTCTACGTGCTGGTATTTAAAAATGTTTTCCCTGGTCTAAGGTCACTAATTTATCTATTGATATAAAGACAAAATTAACAAACTAAGACCAATAAATGAGCAATAGTCAATTTCTGTCTATGTAAATTCTGCAGCAAATTGTTTCCATTGACTAAAGAACTCAAATTTTGTCCGAAACATATCGGGAATGTGCTTAATTTTTATACAAACATCTTATATTAATTTGATGAAAGAATTTATAATATCAATTTTTTAAAATGGTCAAATAAAGAGGTGGTGATGTGAACCAAACTTTCCCATTGAACTTTTGGACATGGAATGTCATTGGACCCCCTTTTGAACTACAAGTCATTTTCTATGGAAAATACAATCTGGTCCTGACCAATTCTACACTTGCTCAACAAAAGTACCAAACTATATGGATTTGTAGGAAAAAAGTAGTCACACAATATTTTCAAATATTATCAATTCTTATAGAGTACATTTAATAATAATCTGGTTGACACCAAACATAAGAATCTAAACTTTTTATAAGAAGGCAGTGGTATACATTGTAGATTCGACATAATATAGATGGGAAATCAAGAAAAGGAAAGGAGACTTTTCATTTGTATATATTATTAACATTATATAGAGAAATTATTTTAGTTTTCTTTATTACGATGGTAATGGTAAGAATATTTTTAGTTTCAACACTTTTATATATTTTTTTTGTAAAAAAAATAAAATAATATCAAAATTATTATAATTTTATTCTTTATAATATGAGATTGATTTTTTTTAAAAAGGTATATGATATATAACTTAAATTTATGCATCGCAACTTTTATAACTTTTAACTGTAATACATACTAATAATTTACAGTTTATATCACATATTTTATTTTATCACATGTTAAAAAGCATAATATTATAATAATATTAAAAATTAATTAATCTTAAAATTAAAAATAAGAATATTCAATCATATTATTACTATAATAACAAACTAAACTATTTCAATTTTTCTTTAAAAATCTAAAAGTATGATCTAGATGATCTGGTAAACAAGTTTAGTGTATCTTGGTTAAGCTACAGAGTTTAAAACTTAACGGTCATCACTCATCAGCCTAACAATTACTCTAAGGAATAAAAGACCATATCGTGTATTCATGTTCATGTTCTATATTAACTATCAATTATACTTCTAGATATTTTAATCAGATTCAGATTTTATTATATATATGGTTAGTCAACAGTTAAATAAGCTCAAAAAGGTGTTTGATGATTTATACAATTTTTATTTTATTTTATGAAAAATTATAACAACAATCTTAAAGGGTGTAAGTAAAGCATCATAACATACTTAATATATTTTGTAGTCATATCCTTAATTCATAACAAATAATATGCTTATCTGAACATTAGTTGAGAAACAATCGTGCGTATATATTTCAAATATTCTAATAAGAGTCTTCAAGTTCTCGTTAATAAAACCCTTATTTTATATATATAATTTGTATAAAACGACAATCCTACGACCTACCTCAAACCAATAATTTGAGACGGTTTATGTGGTGATAGTGGGTGACGATGATGATGATGGCAATAGTAGAGTGATGAGTAATGAAAGATTGACAGTATATATATATTTTGAAGGTTTATTGCAAGTTGTTTTGTATTTATATATTTATATACATTGTAATAGAGTGAAATTTGATTTATAAAAAGTCATAATAATAGAAATTAATAGGGAGTATAATTGTTAAGATGATATAATGTCAGTAATTATATAGGGACAATATAATCATTTTTTATAATTGAATAGAAAATTAAGATAATAAATCAAATGCGTTATAAGTAGTTAAAAATTAAAATTATATGGTAAATCTTGTTATTCAAACTTTTACTAATAATTTATTCACTTTATTACTCCCTATTTATTTTGGGAAGTCGTTTCTAAAACACATGTTTGATTTGGACCATAAGGTGTGAAAATAATTAGAAAGCAAATCGCATCGTAACTTGATAGCACTAACCGAATTGGAAATTTGGAAAATTTAAAAATAAAGTATAGTAATACAATTAATTGTTTATTAAATAGGTAAAGATAAAGAAAATATTAAAAATGTCAAATATACGTAAAACTAATTCGAATTATTTCATTTTCCACAAAATACAATTCCCAAGCTATTAACATCAGCTACAAACGATTTTGACACTTTAACGGTGAACCACAATGAACCGATGGTTGTTAACGGGTGGAGTGAGTCGGATTTTCTCACGATTCAATTGGTCACAATATTCAATTAAATAGGTTTAGATCTGGTTTATTGTTAATGGATCACGATCCGATTCAAAATCCAATTAATCAATTTAAATAGATTTGGATCTGAGTCGACCTAATTAATGTAAAAATTTATTCATTTATTTTTTCTTACTATCAATATAGATAAAGGTTAAAATGAATAGATCTAAATTGAAATTTTATATTTATGCTTTAATCTTACACATTTATAAAGAGTTTAACCATTTTCTTTAACAAGTTAAATTTTTAAAGAACGGAAATGACACATATACCCCTATCTTCAACGAAATAGACTAATTTACCCTTATCTAATTTTGGAAACAATATAAATATTTAAGATATAATTATATATTAAATTAAATGCAATTTAGTCTATTAATAAACAAGTATACCGTAAAATCACTAAATGAAATAAATTATCCGTTAATGTACAAAATTTATTTAAACAATATTGTACAATTATTTTTTCTTATTAAATCAGTTTCATTAAGCAATGTTATTAATTTATTACAAAGTTTGAACATCATTCACTTGAGTTTTAAAAAATACTAATTGTGCTATAATTAACAATGTATTATACATAAAATGGTTTTTCTGGTATTGGAGTTTGTTATCACAAAACAACCTACAATTATATCTCAAGAAAATTTCATTTATTCACTTACATTTCAACTGATAGTATCAGAACTTAATATAAACATCATTTTCATATATAATAATTATAATCTAATGGAAAAATATATTATTTTTGGAAACAGTTGTACATATTTTTTTTTACAATGACCAATGTGGTAGTTAGTAGTCATGTACCGATTAACTATGTGTTGACTGCAACTTCTATATATGTCAATGTTCCAATCGTTTATTCTACTACAGGCTTTATTGGGATACCTTTTTTTTTTATATCTTACTTTGTATAATGTACGATCCTAAGTCGTAACATGATTTTAAAAAAATTATAATTTTGTACTGTAGTTGATTTCATTCAATATTTTTAATCGATGATCAAACAGTACAACATATTCAATCGCCAGTTACCAAGAAACAATTATAATATCTATAAATAATATAAATAAAACATGTGAATAAATATCTAACTACTTATCCATTATACTTACTCTGTTGTTATGTGCAGTTATATTGCTAGTTTTATTTATATTATTAGTAAACTTTATTGTTTTATTTTTGAAACAAACTGACAAGACCTAGCGATTGATAAGGAAGAATCAAAAGATTGAATAAGGACCCATTAGTGGTCGCTTAAGTCAATTACAATATGATTAAAGATTTTCTAAAAGTGGTTGAAAAACTTTACAATTATGATTAACAAGAGTCAAACAAGGCTTTATTGTCACCCTTTTCAAAACAATACATAACTAAATATGCTTTCACGATGATGGTTCTCGTCTATTAACTTCAAATAAACCAAATTAATTAAGTTGCAAATATGACATCTTTTTACTGGTTAATAGGACAAAGGGTTACTTGTATGTGAGGTCTCGATCTACTAAACATATGCTAGTAAGTAGTAACCATGTTTGTTTCAATTCCATTTAGTTACATACCATTGAATCCCCTCTATCATACTTTTGTTGATGTTTTTAATCTCCATTTATTTTATGAGTATCTACATTAGTGGGGGAACTTAAAAATTCAAATAGAGAGGACAAAAAAAATTTATTTTGTTTTTTTCTATAGTTTTATAGGAGTAAAAATTTAAAAATGTTATTAATACTTTAATTTTTTTTTTCTTTTTATGTATATTCAAATATTTTTTGAAGGATAACTGCCCTCGCTCTAGCTCCGCCCCTCATCTGCATGACACCTAATTTAACTTTTGATAGTTGCTTCATATATTTGTCATGCTTTAACCATCTAGAAGTCTTGATTATCCAAACTGTTGACTACTGTAATGCCATCAGGGCCTGACGAGATGATATAGCAGGGGCAAGACAGATGACCTTTCTAGGAATTTCAATTTATATAAAAAATAAAAATAAAAATAAATTAATATTTTGTTTACTTTTTCTACTGAAATAGAAAGAATAAGCATTCTTTATGTATTGAACTTTTGAGAGTTCAGTTACACTGTTAAATCAATGTCACATCAGCATCTTAAATTTTTATATAATACACTTACAATTTATTAAATTTTATAAAACTTATTAGACTGTCACCTTATTATTATATTTCAATCTTTAATCTTTTATTTTATTTATTATTGTATTTTAAGTCAATTTAATTTTAACAGTATACTAAATGTATGTAAACTTACGTATATCACAAGACTCAAGTTATATGAACTAACTATTAATTCAGATTTGTATGGTAGTGGGTTAAGGTTCATACACGTAATTAATTTAAATATAATAATGTAAAAAATGAAGCGAAGCGTTGTGTTGTGAATTAAATGCAAACAAAATAACTCCTTTGTTTTTAATAATGAATTTCATGTGATTTGCAAAAGAAAATAAATGTAGAAATAAGAAGTGCATGACTCACAGGGCCGGTCCATTGATTTTAAGGGCTCTGTCTGAAAAATAAGAATGGGTCCCTAATTTTTTTTTCTATATAAAAAAATTCATTAAAACTTCGATAAGTCGATAATTTTTATAAGAATAATCAAAACAAAAGAACAATAGTACGATAGATTTGCTGAAAATTTATGTTCCATATTACGTAAAATGATATATATTAACATACATTAACATATACTACATATATTGACTAAATTTCGAGCCCTATTTTTTCCGGGGCCCTGTACGTGTATACAGATATGGACCTCTATTAGATGTATGTATACGTGGATAGTTCACAATGGTATTAAATGAAACAGCTGACACATTCAATTTTCTATTAGATGCGTCACGGTGGACATTGTAGATGCTCTGAAAAAATAACTTTTTACCCCTCAATAATTATATCTTAGCTCCATCTATTACTCTCGTCATTGATGCAAAAATAGAAACATTTTATGTAACTCTTTCCTATGATTGTTTCATTCAATCACTTTGTAACACCCAGTTTTTTTTTTTTTTTTTTACATTTTATATGATAACAAAATCAACACTTTTCATATAAACATAAACATTACATTGTTTACAATCTTTTTACAACGTAAGTTCTCTTTCTCAAAAGACTCCCACAATATCCGAGCATGATTTAACGGGAGTAGTCAACACTTACTACCAGCAGTAGCAAGCACACCACCAATCGTGCTACGGCTCCTTCCCAAGACCCTCCTTTCCTTTACTCGACCCACCTGTATTATCAGCGATAACAGAAATGGGTAAGCACATCGGCTTAGTAAGTAACAGAATCATAACATCAATATAAGATGGAAATCTTATAAATACAATGACCATATTTATCACTCTACTCAGTTATAATTTATAATCACACTATTTGGCCATTTATGGTCACTCAGCATAAAGAGGGCCAATAACGACACGGCTAGACCATTTATGATCACTCAGCATAAAGAGGGTCAATAACAACACGGCTAGACCATTTATGATCACTCAGCATAAAGAGGGCCAATAACGACACGGCTAGACCATTTATGATCACTCAACATAAAGAGGGTCAATAACCACACGGCTAGACCATTTATGATCACTCAGCATAAAGAGGGCCAATAACGACACGGCTAGACCATTTATGATCACTCAGCATAAAGAGGGCCAATAACGACACGGCTAGACCATTTATGATCACTCAGCATAAAGAGGGTCAATAACGACACGACTAGACCATTTATGATCACTCAGCATAAAGAGGGTCAATAACAACACACGTTAATACTTCGGTCACTTGGATATTCTCATTCAATATATATAACAATCTATTAGTTACCTTGATAATCGTGTGGTTGAATATCCTCAATGGTCACGTACAGAACACCGGTCTGTAAACCATATATTACACAATTAACTCTCGTATAAACTTAACGACACTTTATCAAAGTCTCAGAACAAGTATACGCGATCTTATCACAAGTTCACACCTTAAAGTCGCTAAGTTCGCATACCACCAAAGTCGCTTCTGCGACTTTATCACAAGTTCGCAGCCTGGAGTCGGCCTAATGCGACTATATCAATAAGTTCGCACATGCGACTTTACTCAATAAAGTCGCATGACGAACAGATCAGACCCCAAATCTGACTTTCTTGATTTCAGACTTGTTATAAACAAATTAACCCATTCCAATCCGTTCAAATCATGTAATAACAATCACAGCACATAATAATTGAAGCCTTACCTCGATTCCACGGTTTAATTGCTTCAATTTAAGCTTCAAAACTTGATTTCTCACTTTTTCTCTTTCTTCTCTCTGTTTCTCTGTCTAAACCGACCTTGTCAACTCGTTTTATGTTTTTTTGGAAGTGTTTAGACGAAATTCGAGTATATATACTTCCGTAATTACACTTAAACACCTCAATTAATTCAATTCAATCTGTTATGCGACTTTATCAATAAGGTCGCATAACCAGCAAAATCGCTTCTGCGACTTTATCCAATAAAGTCGCATGTTCCAATTTAGTTTCTCCAATTTCTAATTTTTCAGCTATTTTGGGGTGTTACACACTTGAAAAAGTTCATTATATAACTTAATAATCATGGTTCTTAAGTAGTGTGCTATATGTGTTAGACTGTGAGTAGATGATTGTGAAGTTGACACAAGCACACGCGAAAAAAGAGTTATATAAATAGTTACATTTTTTAAAATATATTTTCAAGTACAAATTAAAAGAAAAGTTAGAAACATAATGAAATCGGCTAAACAAATGGACCCAATATTACCAGGTAATCGTTACTTGTCAATGGCAACATGCCCCTGATTTGGGCCTGTTCGTAGCAAAAGTTGTGTATATTGTTGGGTCAACGGATTAGATTGGGTCTTGTCTAACTCTAACGTTCAACGGATTAGATTTGCAAAAGATTCTTTTTGTTTTTATTTTTTATTTTGTTTAAAATAATGTATGTAAACAATAACTCTTAACATGAAAACTTGTAATTAATTCTCTCTAATCTTGAAAATTTGAATAAGAGTCATTATTTAAAAAGCTTATGAATCACATGCCTACGTATTTCTAATCCTACTGCTAATAGTATTTGGGAAGATAGGCTTCTCAATAATATGTAAACTAAAAGATGTATTTCAAATTTGTACTCCTTTAAAGTACGTTTCATGAAAATAATAAGGGTTTTGTTAACGAAAGTTTGAACTTTCACTAAAATATTTGGACATGCATAAAATGATTGTATCTTAATTAAAATTTAGAGGGACAAAAAATTAGTTATTATCTTAATATATATTTTTATGCACGTCTTAACGTCTTAAGAGAAACTCTTAGAGATCTTATTATCATTTTCCAAATAAAAATAAAAATAAAAAAATATGATAAAAGGATACATTTTAAGGAAAAAAATAATGTATAGACGAGTATAAGAGTATTTTTCACGTTTATGTATTTATTTATTTCAATTATTAGGAGGACGTAAAAAGTTAGTCCGTAAGCAATCACGTGGGAGAATAAAAAATTAGTGATAATTCATATATAATTATTTTTAATGTTATATAATATAATATAACATTATAAAATATATTTACTGATGTATAATGGAAATGTGTTACACGTACAAATAACCATCAGATAAAAAATAAAAATCAAATTTACCGACTTGTGATTTTTTGTTAGATTTTAATAGTTACTTTAGTATGACGACACTTGTTTCTCATCTATCAATATCTATATCTATAATCTATAAAAAGATTAAATTACATGTAATCCGTAATTGATTTGGCTTGGTCATTCACATATTAGTTGTAGTACCATTTCTCATTCATTTTTCTCACCAAATCAGAATCAAACTTCTCAAGTCTTTTTGATTCAAGATCCGATTATATTTTCAAGTAGCAGTCTCAGTCATAGTGTTTGATTAGTATAATTAGTATTAAAAGAAGATGGCTTCTTCAACCGTGAATTCCGCCATTGATAGACTTGCCAACCTTCAACTCAATGAACTCTCCACTTCTTCATCTCCTAATTTACAGAAAAACCTCTCCATTCTATCTCCTCATCAGGTACCTATATCTCCTATATCTATATATTTATTTATGTTATTTTGAAGTCTAAGTTATTATTATTTTTTAAATAGATAGAGCTTGGAAAGATGTTACTGGAAATGGGTCAGGCGCATTTGTTTGAACATTGGTCTGAGCCTGGTGTTGATGATGATGATAAAAGATCATTGCTTTCTCAGGTAATTTGTTAAAATTTCTTGTTATTAGGGCTTGTATAGTTATTTATTTTTGATAGCTTTTTAGGTCGTTTTAGTCTGTTACTCATAACTGCTGCTTGTATCACATAGTGACATTTAGTTGGTTATTTTAGGTAGCTATTCTTGATTCAAGCTATCCTGGTGGTTTATCATCATATATCAAGACTGCAAGAGAACTATTAGCAGATTCAAAAGCAGGAAAGAATCCATTTGATGGATTCACACCTTCTGTAAGTTAGTTACTACGTTTTCGTATTTTTGGTCCTTAACAATGTGGAACTTGGGTTAAGATTTCTTGGTTATTTGTGTATGTAAAAAAAAATTGGAACTTTATTAGGTTTTGGGGACTATATTTTTGTAGGTTCCATCAGGGGAAGTTTTGACTTGTGGTGATGATAACTTTATACAATATGAAGAGGTTGGTGTGAAGCAGGTGCAAAATGCTGCATTTGTTCTTGTTGCCGGAGGGCTTGGAGAACGTCTTGGATATAATGGAATAAAGGTTTTCACGCTGTATTATGACTAATTATAAAATTTGGACTTTCAATCGTGAAGGTTTGTTTAAACTTTTGCTCATCTTACAGTTAGCGCTTCCAATGGAAACAACTACTGGAACTTGTTTCTTACAGCACTACATCGAGTCCATATTGTCCTTATCTGAAGCTAGCTACAAGCTGGCTGAAGGTTGATTTTTGTAACTTCTTATTAAATAAAAACATGAATGTATCATCTTCAATAAATGAGCTAATGAGATAATGTTGTTACTTGTAAATTGTAGGTGAATGCCAAAGAGATGTACCTTTAGTGATAATGACATCAGATGATACCCATGAACGTACAATACAACTCTTGGAATCAAATGCCTATTTTGGAATGAAACCTTCACAAGTAAAACTTTTGAAACAGGTAATGATTGCTCGGTACTTTTACTCGTTACGATAGTTAAAAGGTGTTGCAACTCACCCTAACCATGTCCCAGGAAAAAGTTGCTTGCTTGGCTGATAATGATGCCAGGCTTGCTTTAGACCCGAGCAATAAGTACAGAATACAGGTGACATACAATTAATATGATCACATTCTTATTAGACTATTACACTTTTCATATTCCAATAATTACATCTATTGTTTTCTATTAGACAAAACCTCACGGCCATGGTGATGTTCATGCTCTTCTTTATTCAAGTGGTCTTCTTAAAGAATGGTATATAAAGCCTCTTATTTATTGTTTTTATTGTTTTTATTGACGTATTGTGTGTTTGTGTATGATATAGGATCTCATTGTATTTTTATTTTGTATCTTGACTCTCGTGTTTTACAGCTTTTATTCCTTTGATGCCATTTAACATGAATCACATGCCTAACTAGTTTCCTGAACTTGAGTACTTCAAAGTTAATGGTGTTACACTTGAAAGTTGCTCTAAAAGGGCTAAAATTCATTCTAATTATGAATCTACTGAAACAATGTTTTGCAGGAAAGATGCTGGTTTGAGATGGGTTTTATTTTTCCAAGATACAAATGGGCTTCTTTTCAAGGTTCGCCTGAATGGTCTTATAATTATGTCTTTACATGGACAAGAATTTAAATATAATTTTCATTTTTTTCCCATTTTTTAGGCTATTCCTGCAGCATTAGGAGTTAGTGCCTCTAAAGAATACCATGTTAATTCTCTTACTGTACCTCGAAAGGCCAAAGAAGCTATCGGAGGCATTACTAAGCTTACTCATACAGATGGTACATTGCATTAACCCCTCTGTATATTCAGCTTTTCAGTGTATTTTTATATCTAAATTATACGATACCCAGGGAGGGAAATGGTGATCAATGTGGAATACAATCAACTTGATCCACTGCTTAGAGCGACGGGTCATCCTGATGGTGATTCCAATTGCGAAACTGGCTATTCTCCATACCCAGGAAACATAAACCAAGTAAGATACCATCTGAAATTATTTAAATCATCTGCACGTTTTTTTAGAGAAACTACTTTCCCAATATTGATATTAAGACCAAAGTTGCTTGCTTTTTGAGTTTCCCAGGTTTTAAATTTACTTTTTTGTTTAGTTGGGACAGGATATAACTTAATCTAGTTCTAGATACAAAAATCTGTACCTTTCAGGTGCTTTTATGCGTTGTTAGTTAATATTGTTAGGGTTTGTAATACGTTTTCAAATTTTTGTTGTTTTAAAATGTGTTTATGATTTACTGCAGTTAATTCTTGAACTGGGCCCTTATATTGAAGAACTCTCAAAAACTGGTGGTGCTATCAAAGAGTTTGTAAACCCCAAGTAATTCTTCTCCAACTACATTTTTCTAGTCTTTTTTTCCCTCACTTTTGCTCATCGGCTAATCTGTATTTTGCATTACAGATACAAAGACTCCACGAAGACGGAATTCAAGTCCTCTACTAGATTAGAATGTATGATGCAGGACTATCCAAAGACGTTGCCTCCATCAGCTAGGGTTGGATTCACAGTAAGTATAATCTGTACTTCTATACTATTATATAAAACATCTTAGTATTTTATTTTTAGAAACTTCTTAAATTAAGACTCAACAACTTCATATTTAGGTATCTAATTCCCATTTTACAATATAACCCTATAATTTTCACATATTTTTCATTTTTCACCAATTGTATCCCGAATCTCGAACTCTACATACGAGCAAACTACTATTATCAACTCACAATCACGGGGAATCCACCCGTTAATAACAAAAATAATATATGGCTATCGTTGAGTCACTATTTACAATAAAAATACTAAACTCCACTGCATAGCGCGGGTATTATGCTAGTTATTGTAATTAGTACTATATAATAACTTACCTTTTTAACAATTTTATATGTTCACGTTACTTGTTAGGTGACAGAAAAATGGCTTGCTTACGCACCTGTAAAGAATAACCCCGAGGATGCTGCAAAGGTACCTAAAGGAAATCCATATCACAGTGCAACTTCTGGAGAAATGGCAGTTTATCGAGCAAACAGCATGATTCTCCAAAAGGTTAGCAAATCTCCAACAGCTATTAAATTACCACATTCTTGTTCCTTCCTCATATCTATCTTATGTTCGTCTCCAGGCAGGGGTCAATGTAGATGATCCGCTTACTCAAGTCTTTAACGGTCAAGAGGTGGAAGTGTGGTCACGTGTAGTGTGGAAACCAAAGTGGGCAGTAACATTTGCTGATGTTAAAAACAAAGTAAAGGGAAACAACTGTGTTTCTCAAAAGTCTACATTAGTTATTAAGGGTAAAAACATTCTTATTGAGGACCTTTCGTTGGATGGAACTCTTATTATTGATTCAGTTGATGAGGCAGAGGTGTGTAAACTATTGAATAAGTTATCTAAAGAATTATTTTATGATAATCTTTATATTGCTTGTAAAACTTTACGCAAGCTGAGTGCTAATTATCTACATAAACTGCAGGTGAAAGTGGAAGGTTCCGTGAGTAACAATGGCTGGACAATGGAAAGCATTGACAAAGATTCTACCGAATTTCCCGAGGAAGTTAGGATCCGAGGGTTTAGAATAAACAAGATGGAGCAGTTAGAACAATCTTATGGTGAACCGGGAAAATTTTGCTTGAAGCCATGAGGTTAGTTTTATTCATATACACAGTTCTGTCATGTTTTGTAGGTTCTATATTGGTTTGCAGCTTCTAAACGTGTATAATTTTATACAATATTGATACTGGCTTGGGATTTCATTCTTTTCTATCCTGAATCCTGATAGTCTTCAACAGTGATTTAGGTTTGTATCCACTTGACTAGCTTTGACTTTATAATAAAATAAATGTTTTCAAGTGTCAAATTTTCTTCTTTCTTTTCTTTTTTTATTTGTTTGCTACTAATTTGATTATGAGATTATATGTCTGGTTTGATTATAGCTGTCAGGTTATTGCTACTATAATAATATTGTATAGATGAAACCCAAGAAAAAAGCTTAATCAAAACCTTAGAAATAACAGACAACATACCAAGCAAATGTTAACGAGACACTAAAAAGAAAAAAAATCATAAAACAGAACATATCAAAAGCCAATAAAAACCCTAATCCCCAAGAAAAACAACACTGTCCTTAGACTGCCTTAGCAACTTCACACTTCTGTTGAGCTTCTCTCGTTTTCCAGCCACCACCGGCAACTCCTCCAACATTTGCTTGATCCCACCACCATGCGGCGTCATCAGCTCATTCACAATCTCACTCTCCATATCCCGGTTCACCAGATTCTGAATGCTAAAAACCATGTGAGAGCCATGCAATCCACCATTCTTCACAGCACAATCTTCCAAGCTGTCATTCGCATTTTCATGTCAAACGCTTGTCTTACAACATCACCACTATGCTTCCTCAGATGCTCTACTTTAACTCTCAACCACTTTTGGTTTCAAGTTATCAGTTACTGCCTCCATAAGTGTTCATGAGCCATGAGCTTGTTCCAGATTACTGTGTACTCTGGATTACATGTATAACCTGTAATCTTTTCCATTTCAACCATCTCCATCATTCTGTTAATTGAAAATCCTTCATTTTGCCTATCAAACTATGTGCAGCTCTTTTCATTGACGATTGAAGCGGCGGGTAGTTCTCAGAATGACGCATCAACACGTTAATTAACACATCTTCGATTTTTAACGCCACTAGTTCTCCACAAACTCAACAGGTATTGAAGAAATACCATCCACCTTCTTGTTTAAAACCGTGAGAAAAGCTGTTCTTGGGAGGAAATTTGGTAGTCCAATCCCTTTTGCCTCTTCCAAAACCCGGATCTCTTCCATCAGAAAGTACTCATTTTGTTGACTTTCAGTGGTCAGCTGCAGCTTAGCAGAGTACTCATACAACATTTCCGATAGTCGGGCAGTACAATGCATGGATTTTACATCTGGGTACTCTTCAAATTGGCCTCTAATGAGGATCTTTCTTAACGACTCTTTAACTGAACTGACGATTTCCATGAAAACCGTCATTGCTTCAGCTACAGAACTCATCTCTGTTGTAACTTGTTAAGTTCACCGACGTAACCAGTAAGTTTTTCGTTGATCTTCTTCGCAATCAGGTAGGCACTTTGGGATAATCTTCAACTGAATCTCAACCAACTTTTCAGCTTAAACCTGTATCCCAACCATGGACTTATCAACAAGCTGAAGAAGCGGGCGACTTTCAAACAACTTAGCTTCTTTAATCCTCGCTTCTTCATAGCTCTCTTACCAACTCGGTTCCTGACACAAATGTAACGGAGACCAATGTTAACATCATTAGCCGTCACCTTTTCTAAAAGTCCATCAGGATTTCTATCAGCTTTCGTGACAACAGCTAGTGTCCTTTGACTGGTCACATCCACACGTTGAGCCATTTTTATGGACTCACAAGTTGAAAAATCAACAGAAGCAGAAGGAAAAGAACGTTTAGAATAATGCTTTCTGGGGTGATGTACTTTTAATTATAGCTGAAATCTGCTCTTATATGTCCTCCGGTTGACCATGCACTGGAACACGAGTAATTCCTGGAAAATCAACCATTGTCAAATCAGGAACGCCTTTCTTTTTGACAATCAGAGTCAGCGGAGTGTGGGATATTCCCTTTCGGTCTCCAGCAATCTCATCAGTTGCTGTCATTATATCCTCTTCAATGCGAGATTCTTCATTAGCAACATGGTATTCCAAGTGGAGTTGTGGGTGTGGGTCCTGGTGGTGCTGAATCCGCATGATGAGTGGGATCCGAGTGCAAATGCCTTGAGCACGAGGAAGGCTGATCCGAGCCAGTGACTCGAGGACACTTGATTTGCCAGAAGACTGATCACCAACAACCACAATGGTTGGCAGTTGGATCCCTTCCTGCATAACTTTCAAATGCCTGAGTTTGTCAATGCAGTTGACCAAAGGTCAGATACGGTCATTGTATATTTGTATGTGGAGATAAGTGGCAGATGATGGTGGTCGAGAGTGCCTGAACCACCCTCATCCACCACCGAATAGTATTCACCGCTGTCGGATGAGTCGTAGTTTCAATAGCAGGTTACTGGTACAAGTTAATGAGATTAAGATCAAGCGCTTCCCCTTCTTTCTAGTAAGTAGTAATGATATCATTAATTTCATTTTAGTATGTAGTTTAATAAGATTAAATTATACTCTTTTAATGTAACGATTAAGTGAATATGATCCTAAGGGTCGCTCACTTAATAATAATAATCTACATATACAACGTTAATTAAGCTTCAGTTATGCCGCAAGTAGCCCGCCAAAATGAATAAAACCGAACCGGATCCACACAATGGATACCTGTGCAAGCTTTTGACATGATATTGAGTTACTGGTGCTTAATGGCCTTCATGAAGTATTTGGGCCTGAGCCTCTTAATCTTCTAATCAAGAATTTAGAATCTCATTTTCCATACCAGAACAGGCTCCAAAATACAGTAGCTTTAGTCACGACACTCGTAAAAATGGGAAAACTATTTTGTTTCGCTTTGAACCAGTGCTTACAATTGTTAGAGTTCCTTTTATTTATAGTTTTAAAATATTCAAAAAGAATTACGGAGTTTCTTAGCATAATTCTATTTCATTAGAAAGGGAAATGAAACTTGTTTTGATTTGCCCCTTTTTAAACTTCATATTTTCTTCTCTCGTGAATACTTATTTTAAGAATTCAAAAATATCATACTCCATGTATATACAAATAAAAAGTACTGATTGATTTATTTGAATCCAAGTATTCATTACCATTAAGAATTAAGTATATGATAATATAAAAAGATTAGATGACTTTGGACCATGCATATGAGCCGTATTTAAATGTGAGTGAGGTGGTTGATCACCCATAACATTTAATTTATAGGGGCCTCAAGAAAAATATATACATATAATTTGATTTGATATGGTTTTTAACTAAGAAATATATAAGAAAATAAATTTAATTGTATTATGATATGATTGTGTCGTGAAATAAATTGAATTGATTTACATTTTACTAACATGTTGATACGGTTGTTCTAACTGATCCAATTCATGGGGGCATTAACCATGTAATATTTGAGTCTGGTCAAGTAATGATTATATTATCATATATGTCCTAATTTAAAAGTGTATTTGGAGTAAGCTTCGAGGGCTCTGAAGTCACGCTACTTTAACGTTTAAAATGAAGTAGTTAAATTCTAGAATAAAGTTTGGTTGCTAAAGACAAGTTAGCTTTGAGGAAGTGAAGACTAATCAGCGAGCATGATCAGTGAGTAACATTCAAGAATCAGCCAACTTTGAGGAAGTTCTAGTTCATGGATTTCAACACTGACTAATCAGCTTTGGATCTTCAACTAGCTTTGAGAGGACGCTAATGCACCTAGTTGTAGACGATTTTCTTCAGGAAGGACAGATTGTTTGAGGTGATTCAAACTACTTATCCTTTCAATAACCAGACCAGGTCACGTGCTTAAAATGTGTGTGTGGTTGTTCTAGTAGAAGGAGGTTGCTCAATAGAGATTCTTTATTCTCATTGGCAGCGTTTATCATGGGTGGAGCATAACGAAATTTTGTAGGAAAATGACACTTTTGGCAAGCCTTGTCAATTTTTGTCTTTTCTCCTTATTGGCTAGTTGTTAGTGCTTGCCCCATTTTCATTATTTGTTCTTTTGTCATATTTTGTCTAACTATAACTGTTTTATTTTCTCTAAAAATTGAGAGCTCTTGTAATGAAAAACACAGACTTGATTATTGAATGATATTGAATAGAGCATCTCTATTTCTCTTACAAATCTCTGTTACCTTTATAGATATTTTATATTGGTAGTTAGGAGTGATTTTTTTATCAGTGTTCGTGGTGACTTTGCTTTTATAAAATATTATGGTAAAATCTTTAAATATTCATTTTCTTTGTCTATAATTGTGGTTTTTTACTTTTATCAATTGTAGTGGTGGATTGGAGGGTGTCTCCTTTATCTCTAGTTGTGTTGATTTTGCTTTTATCATTTAAAAATGTGGAGTCGTTGTTTTGATTACTTTGTATTTCATATTATGTTTTGTTGTTGGTTCCAGTAATCTTGTTGTCTAAATTTTTTTTTGTTTAAATATGTTATTTTTACTATTAATACAAATCACATGTACTATAATTGAACATTTTATTAAGGGATTATATATTTGGAGGCCACTTAAATATATCATTTTGCTTTTGTAGATCACCCACATTTAAAAATGATTTTGTAGGCCACCCAAATATATCATTTTGTTTTTGTAGGCCACACAAATTTGTATGTTGTTCTATATATATCAGATTCAGCTAAAAACTCATCAGAAAAATGTAAAAGGACATAAATATCCATGTATTTGAACAAAACTAAAATAATATAAATAATGTTAATTAACAAATATAATGGTATTTGTGTCCCTTCACATTTTTTTTGATGAGTTTTTAGTCAAATTTGTTACATGAAACAATATATAAATGTGGGTGAACTACAAAATCGTTTTCAAATATAGATGGTCTACAAAAACAAAATGATATATTTGGATGGTCTACAAAATCATTTTCAAACATAAACAACTTATAAATATAAAATCATATATTTAAATGATCTTCAAATATATAATCTCTTTTATTAAAGAGCCCTATTTTCATAATTAACATTTTTTGCCCGAGTTTTTCAAAAACTCAAAGACAACCCTTACATACAACATGTCTTTTAAGTCAACTTATGTACTTAATATTTATAACTTCATATTCGGATCATCCCATGTTTAGCTCAATACAAAAGAGCATATTCTCTCATAACAAGAAGTTCCACATTTACACATAAAGTGGATTTTTAATTTTATTTTTCGAGACAATAGTTATTATGTTCAACCTAACATGATTGTTTACAGCTTCCATGTATATATACCTATTATAATCCCATATAAAATATAATATAATAAATATTAATATAATAATATAATATAATACACTATAATATGGACCAAGACCTACTTTTTATTTAAATATTGATAAAAAATAAACAAAATTACAAATTGTCCTTAAAATATCAATTGTTTCATTATTTTCCATCGAATAGTACATTATATAGCGTAAATGATTAAGGTAACGTCTGAGAATATTGTGACAACTTAGGAAAATGACAGCTGGCGGGGTGATGGTGTTAAAAGCCACTAATTGCTGTATATATTTTGTACGGGGTATTATTTATTTTATATAATATAATATAGTAAAGAGATACGGTATTTATATAGTTTATATATAATAATTTATAATTTTTATTAAACATTTAATACTTTCTATCTTATTTTTTTTAAAAGATATCAGAAATTACCATTTTATCCCTCTACTATTCCCTTCACTTATTAATTATATAAATCATTCAATTAATATTATATTTCACAATATATTTAAATATCTTCTTTGTTCTTTTATATGACAATATTAAATTTACAATTATAGTAATTTAAACTATTATAAAAAATCACTTTCATTAAAGAAGTATCAATTATTATTGCATATTAAATAGTCTCTCAATATTAATATGTGAAATCTTTATCTGCTGTTGTGCGTGAAATTTAACGCTAATAGATTATTAATAGGAAATGCTATAAAGAGACTGCCCTTAAAAAGGGTTATTTTCAGAGAAATGATATGTTCTTCAGTCTTTGTCATTCTTTATGATTTACTGTATATACGTCTACATATATGGTGGCGCGTGCGTTGAAAAGTTTTCTTCTATCTATATTAATATCGTAAATTGTTATATTGCTTTTCTACTTGTACCAACAAAATTGACGGAGGTTTAAACTGAACCCTTTTGACACGAGAATAGTCCTACAGGCCCGTCCATTTTACCATTCTAACATAAACACACACACAGACACACCTCATTAGCATGTTTCCTCACTTCGCTTTGTTTGTTAGATTACATGTTGTTCTTTTGCATATGGTTTCATCCTTGACTACTTTTGAAGTTTCTTCAGTTTTCTACTTTAATTAATAAGAAGCCAATTAAGTGAAATTTTTTACTTTTTTCCAGTTATTGTAAATTGTTGAAACTCTATTCACGAAGACTCATGTTGAATCTCCTCATAAGCATATACTTATGATTTTACTTTTAGAACCTTTCAAATTGAAATTCAAGACGAGTCCTTTTAACTATGAAAAATCAAATATGTGATCTTTTGTGATGTGTCCGATCGGTATTATGTCTTCAATCTTTACTATTGTAAATCATTGTCACTGACAGTCCCACTTTCCCTCTTTTTGGTACCGTCACCACATATCGCAAGTAACTTAATGATATATATATATCTTTTTTGTATAGAGACTAATTTTAAGATAATACTAAAAGTGCATTATATGTAATTACAAATGTATTAAAATGATTTCGTACAATGTTAAAACTATATAGTTTACAAATTTACCTTGTTAAGTATCAACCTTTTTATAGACTAACTATTTTTCTATCATCTGTTTTATCTATATTATTTGTTATTTATGTATCATTAAACTTGTTTCACTGCTAAAAACAAGTTATTATTCACATTACTTATGAGATATTATTTGTTATTGATGAACTTTAATCTCATTTAACACAATCCGAACTTGTCTACCCACCCATTAACTTTTTCACACTAGAACGAAAAATATCCCAGTCAGTTGTATAGATCGAGAATCAAGAGAAATGACTCAAAAGTCATAGATTTAGTCTATTATAAATTCGTTATATATTGATATCCGTGATAAGCTTTGGCGTATTCTTATTAGAATATGAATTACACATGAACATGAGCTGCCAACCCTTTGTTTTCAATCAAGCTCTCGTTCTTCTTGTTTTCTGTCTCCTTTTCTTTGCAAAAAAAAGGGTGCGAAAAAGTATTTTTGTTTTGTTTATATTTTTTTAAAGTTTTGTGTCCCTTAAAAACGAAAGAAATATAAAAAAGTACGTTAAAATTTAAGAAATAGAATTTTAATATTTCAGAATAAGAGATACAAAGGATTATAAATTATAAATTTTTTTCTTTTCTTAAAACACTTCTTCGGAAAGCACCAACTTAAATACGTTTTCTGAATTTTCAGTTTTGTTAAAAAAGATTTCGTAACTGAACGCACTTTTATTATCTCACTATCCTCGATCGATCCTGTTGGCTTTTAAAATAATGAAGTTTGGATAAATACCAACCTCTATTGTCAGCAAGTGTGTGACCAATAATTGAATTGATTACATGAAGAATCAAACAATCATAATCACAAGTCATAAATCATCATAAATTATATATCATGATATATACAGCTAAAAATGACAAATCATGCTTTCACAATTAATAAGCTAGATTACACCGTAGTTAAGAAAAACAAGTATTACACATATCACACCTTATACATTTCAATCGGCTTTCCCTTCAAAGAAGTTAATTTAATTGTTAAACATACGTGAAACTTTCGTGTTATTTTATACATACCAAATCATATTTTCTAAAAAAGTATAAGAAATGTCAAGTATTTTTACCAACTTGGCTAGGTTTCGGCTGTGCCACCTGATCACCTCCATTTCTAAACTTTTCATAAATATCTCCCTTGTAAAACTCACGAGTTCTAATCACCAAAATTAGCGACGAGAAAGCACCAAAGCAACAAACGCAAGCCAATACGATAAACGAGAACCTATAACAATGGCTCCCCATACAAACCAACTCTTTAACACTATTCCTATCTAACCCTTTCTTTGCCAGATCCTTTAACGCTTCTCGATCATACGAAGGCCCCGTTACCTTCACATTCAAAATATACGACCCTATTGGACTCGCCAATTGTCCACAATTAAACAACGTCGAGTAATACTTCAACCCAAAAAGTTCTGAAATGATTGCAAATATTAAAGGCAGTTGCGCCCCAAATGAGAACCCAATCACAATAGAAGCTATGTAAACCGACCCAGGTATTGGAAACGCTATTAGAAGCAAACCGATACACGAGAGAAAAAGTACTATTGTCATCATTAGAGGTCTAGGAAACTTGTACTTTACAAGCAAGATCTCTGATATGAATCCTGAAAAGATCCGACCAAAGTAATTCCAGATACTTAAAAGAGAAACAAATGTTTTTATGGTTTTCGTAGAGTACCCTAACGATTCCCCAATTTGGCCCAAATTATCAACTGCAGTAAGACTTGTTCCAAGCCCACAAAAAGTTGCAATAAACAGAATTAACATATCTGTACTTAAAAGTGCTTGTAAGATGTTATAATCTTCCCCTCTCTCAGGTTTATTAAAAAACACATTTGCGAAATAGGACTCTTTTTTTATCCCGATCGATTTCGGTTCCTCAGGCTCGTTTTCATTGCTAGCATTCTCAATCTTAACCTCCTGAACAACTCGTATTTCCATTTGTCGTTTGTCTTTCTGATAAAATTGATTTAATTCCTGTTTAATCGCCATAAAAAGCGGAACAAAAAGTAAAAAAATAACGACAGAAGCACTACCAGCATAAGCCGCTGATGAAAATGTAACTAGTTTCTCAGCAATTGTCATCCCCATAATAAACAACGCTAAGAAAATCGACACATATAAGAAGTGATAAAACATCCGTAGCTCATTCGATTGTCTCACAAGACTCATTTTACGAATCGTGTACACGAATACGATCGAGATCGCAGCTGGTAGCCACGCGATTAACAAAATCAACGATTTCGAATCGTTACCGTACACAGCTAAGTAAATTTGTGTCATGATGGCGCCACTTAAACCAGTAAAACCTTTTAATAAACCTAACACAACTCCCCTGTTTTCTGGGAAGTTAGAAACGGTTGTAACTAATGCGCCGGTGTTAGCGAAGTTTTGTGAGTTGGCACCAATACAAATGTAAAGACACATTTGCCATACTTTGGGTTTTGAGATTTTTTTAGTGACAACTAACCAGATCATGAAGTAACCAACGAAGTTTAAGGTGGAACCGAGTAAGAGGACAAACCATGTAGGGGTGACTTCAGCGATTAACCCGGAAAACACGCCGACGTTGGCGCCGAGGTCTTTGAAGAAGCCAAGGAGGTTGAGGGTGGTTTGGTCGTATCCGAGAGTGGATTTAATGTCTTTAGAGTAGACTCCGAAGAGGTAAGTAGCTCCGGCGCCGGCCATGATAAGGAAAGTGGCGAAAAGTGAGAACCACCGGCCACGGAGTACATGGAGAACAATGCCGGAAATGGTAGGTGAAGGGGCTTCACCCATGGTTTTTGGAATAATTTGGATAAACAGGAAACAAGTGTGACTAGTGTATACAGTATAATGTATGTATATATAGACTTATAAATAAAATTGTATGTAGGACGTATGTATACGATAGAGACTATATAGAGAGGGGGATTGATGAAATTAGTTGGGGTGGCTAGTACAAGTGGGGATTGTTTCACATGCACATTACAATTTTAAAATATATTGTTGGAGAGGCCGGGGTCTCTCATTTATGATTATTATACTCTTTAAATAGTGCACATTGCCCAGTACCAAAACTCACCTATTTAGTAAGATGACCATAACAGCATTCTCAATCGATGTCCCATTTTTCTTCTGTCTTTCGTATTAACTTATCGTCACATTAGTACTTTTACAAAAAGACTAAAACACTACTAATAGACGATGCTTCTTCAGAAAGATTGAACCCACCATTTACTAAAAATAATTTTACTACACACACAAAACAAAAATAAAAAGAAAAACGACCCACCGCATGCTCTGTCTTGAAGCTTTTTCATGAAGAAGGAAAGGGAGGACAAGAAGGGAAAGAAGGACGAAGAAGTTGTGGTGCCAATGGAGGATGGGAAAGACGGCCGAAGGATTGAGGAAAGACACCTTTGTTGGCACCAGCCTAAGGGTATTTAATCAAAATCGGTGAACAAGATTTAATATAACCTAGATGGTAACGTGAAGAGATACAAAGCAAGGCTGGTTATAAGAGGTAAGGCAGGTCCAAGATTATAAATACACATTTTCTCCTATAGCAAATAGCAACTGTTAGGGTATTCATTGCAATTGCAACTGCTAAAGACTCTATATCAATTAGACATCAACAATGCGTTTTTACATGGCTTTATAGCATTAGAAATCTATATGAAACCACCTGAGGGTTACCATAAAGCCAAGCCTCATCAGGTATGCAAGTTGAAAAGATCATTGTATGGTTTTAAACAGGCATTTAGGCAGTGAAATTAAGAGTTTACTAAGTTTCTGCTTGCTTTAGGATTCCAGCAATCAAAACATGATTACTCTTTATTTGTTAAGGTAGAAGGTGACAAGTTTACTACAGCCTTGGTTTATGTAGATGATGTGATCATTACTGGCAATTGTGATTCTGAGATTCAAGCAACAAAAGTTGCATTGGATGCTAAGTTTACCATTAAGGATTTAGGCTTAGAAAAATACTTATTGGGAATTGAGATTTGCAGAACAAAACAAAGAACATATTTGAATCAAAGAAGATACATTCTTAATATGTTGCAAGATGTCGGTTTAACTGTAGTAAAACCCACATATTTTCCTTTACCTCGGCATCTTAAACTTGCATCTAACAAAGGTGTTCCTTTATCTAGTCCTGATTCTTGCATAAGGTTAGTGGGTAGGCTTTTATGTCTTACAATGACTAGACCAGATATATCATACTCTATGTAGTATCTTAGTCAATTTGTGTCCACACCTACAGATTTGCATATGCAAGCTATACAGCATCTGTTGAAGTATCTCAAAGGCTCTATTTTAAAGGGCTTATTCCATCCTATTCAATCACATCTTAAAGTTACCGGATTTTTAGATGCTGACAGGGCATCTTGTTTGATGAATAGAAAGTCCTTAGCTGGTTACTGCATATTTCTTGGACATGCTTTGGTTTCTTGCTAGACTAAGAAACAAGCAACTATATCTAAATCTTCTACAAAGGCTGAATATAGAAGTATGGTGGCCACCACTTGTGAACTAATGTGGTTGTCATATTTGCTAAAGGATTTGCATATTTAAGTTCAACTACCTATTACTCCATTTGGTGACAACAAGTCTGCACAACAAATTGCAGCAAATCCATACTTTCATGAATGAAGAGAGTATCTAGACATTGATTGTCATTTTACAAGAAAAAGGCACAAGATGGCTTCTGGCTTCTTGCAAGCTGCTTTTATTCTCACATCTATGTAGTTGGCAGATGTCATGACTCATGACAAAGGCTTCACTCAGGGTTCAACATTCTTTCTTGATTGACAAGCTTGGTCTCTCTGAGCATCCACCTTGAAAGGGGAATATGGAGTATTATGGAACTTGGTGTCATATTTGTAAATAGTAAAAGCTTAGGAGTTTAGAATGTAACTTATCAAGTTAGTTAGTTAAGTTGTTAATTAGGTAATTAGTCCGGGATCACTATCATTGTGTATATAAGGTGTAGTCATTCTCAGTTGAGTTTAATGCAATCAGTTAAGTTTTGTCTCAATTTTATTCTTGATCTGTTTCTACATTTGTAAAATTGAACATTTGCTTCCGCTTAATAGTATCTCATGCCCAATATTATCTACATTATGGATTTTATTGTATAATAAAAAAAAATACAAAATACACGACCGTGCGAGCTTATCCGTGATACTAGGGATATTCAAATGAATTATTTGAAAAGTAATGCTAATTAAACATCAGGTGTGAGAAAGGTCGGATAGAAGTATCTCCAACCAAGAAAAATTTAGAGCATCTCAAGTAATAAAAAGTTTTTAATTTTTTTTATTATTATTCACATCACTTTTTATCAAAAATATTTAAAAAAATGTTTTTATAGATAAATCTTAAACTTTTAATTAATAAAAATCTGTGAAAGTTAGTTTCTTTTACATAAAAAGCTTTAGAAAAACTAAAATAAGTCTTTATTAATGATGCTTTAAAGTTTTTGACTATTTGAAAAAGTCTTCACTAGACCTCGTACTTTTTCATTATAAAATATATTTTTAATGGTAAAATAGTTTTAGTAAAGTAGTCTTCATTTTTAACGCTTTTTCGTTATAAAAGCTTTTAACGAACTGCTTGGTGTGGATTAATTAACTTTTATAATACTATTAACAAATAAATTCGATCACGTTCTTCTTTTTAATTCTTTTATTGTTGGTCAAAAGAAGTTTACTGTGTACCTACACTAACCCGTGAATAATTTCCCTTTCTCGCCATATTTAATTGTCTTATTGTTAATAATACAGTATACTTAGTAAATTAATATCTTTATCGAATAACTTGCAAGGGTAAACACCATAATTTTATGATAACTAGCTCGCTTATATATTTACATTTGTCAAAGACGACGAATATTGGGGCATATTGTGTGATGCAAGACGTATCACTAGAACCCCACAACTCATTATATATACATCTATCGTCATATGTTATCGTGTACCTAAAAGAAGGAAAACATAAACATGACGTTAGACATATATCACAATCAACATCTCCTACCTAGACCATTTTATTAGTGGACCATATTGTACATTGTATTTTATATTTGTATTATCAGCACATTAGTATAAGCCCATTATGTATATTCTTTGTAGGGCTTGATCATTTACGTGTATATATGTGATGCATATGGAGAGATATGTTGTCAAGGGATATAGAACTGAAATTATGGTATTAGAGCTCATCCCCAATCATCCCAACAACTTTCCAAATCTCTCTCATCTCTCCCCTTCCTCTCAGACTTCTTCTCAAACCCTAAAAACTCCCATGGCAGGAGACAATAACACCCCAATAACCTTCAATGCTGAGAAACCTTTTGGTGTTACAAACATCAAAACCTATGTCCCACTCGTACTTGATCTAGACCAACTAAATTATGATGCTTGCAGTGAGTTATTCAGAACTCATTGCCTAAACTTTGGTCTGCTAGGTTTTCTCGATGGAACTACCGCAAGCACAAGTGCATATGACCTTGAATGGAAAAAGATTGACTCGTTGATCAAGGTTTGGATCTATGGCACGATCTCTACCTCTCTTCTTCAAACCCTTCTCAAAAAGAATGTGTCTGCTCAAGATGTGTGGACAAATCTTAAAAACCTATTTCATGACAACAAAGAAGCTCGTGCCATGAAAATCCATGAAAAGCTCAGTTCTATGAAACTCGGTAATCTCACGATCTTTGAAGACTTCAAAAAGATCAAGATAGCTTCGGATCTTTTGGCTAACATTGACCAACTGGTAGATGAAAAGACCTTGGTAATGCATGCGGTTCATGGTTTGGGAGAGAAGTATGTATAGGTTGCTAGCATCATCCGCCACAGCAAACCACCTCCCACCCTACTTGAAACCCGGTCCATGCTTCTCCTTGAAGAAAACTGTCTCCATTGAAAACAAACCCGAGCAAATACTCGTGACAACCCTACCTCCTCTACTATTCTTTTAGTTGCTGCATCTTCAAACAATTCCTGAAACAACAACAAACAAGTGTGCAGGAACTTTCAACATGGACATTGCCGGTTTGGAGAACGTTGTCGCAATTTTCACGCAAGATATGCAAAACAGATTGCTTCAAACAACCTTGGTTTGGGACTGGAAACCAACAATGGAATGCTCAACCTATATTTTGCAGCCCACAGGCCCATGCTAGACCTGTCCAGCGTCAACAGTGGGTCGGCCCACCTCCTACTCAGCCGCATAGTGCTGAGGCCTTTGGCCCAACTGGTGGCTTACCCAGCCCACACCTGCTCAGCCCACTGCAACTCCCTGTGGCCCAACAGGCCCTCGTCCAGGCTCAGCTCCCACTTATTGGGATTATGGTCAGTATGATCAAGCAACGAAACTCCCACAGGCCTTTAGTGCAATGAGCTTCAATGCGGACTCCGGATGGTACATGGTTACTGGAGCAACATCTTACCTCTGTGTGGATGCAAGTAATCTCACGACTCTTTTTAATAAAAGCTTAATTTCTTCTATAGTTGTTGGCAACGGGGCATCCATACCCGTTACTAACACCGGTCGTAGCATTTTTCCTTCCCTTCATCACCCCCTATAGTTACATAATGTACTTGTCACACCAAACATCATCAAAAATCTATTGGAAATTTTTTTGGCAAGCATAAATAGTCATTGTATTTGAAATAATGGTTGCATTTGGAGCGTAAAATTGAACGAGGATAGGAATAGAATTCTAAAGTAGACAAAAGCATCATAAATCGAATTCATAAAAAAGTTAATACGATATCGTACTTTAAAAGGTTTAAATTATGGAAATTGTAAAGTTGTTTAAGAGGTCTTCCCTATAATGATGAAATCCCCAATTTTCCTTAGTGTATTGGAAACACAAAATCGATTATTAGAGATAGAATTGAAGAAAAAAGGTGTATCAAAACTCAAAGGCCACGCAAGAAGTATCCAAAGATGTCATAGTCATTTGAGTTTTGTTGATGATTAGTTAGAGTATATAAATTAGTGCATTTCGAAGATAATCACCTCAATATGGATGATAATGAACGATTATAACGAGTAACCGTTTAGGTGTTTTTGTGGTTCTTAACGACAACTATTAAGTCTGCGTTATCAAATCCCTTTTCATATTTAATTTTTGATATCGAACTTTGGTCTACGCTTGGTCAACTTCTTCTACTTTCAAAAAATCATTATTACACTCATTGAATAACGATCAAATATCTTTTAAAAGTAATGTAAAATACAAATAAATTACATATCTAAATATATGATACTCCCTACAATATATGACACATGCAATCCATTTATTATTTCATTTTTTTTTACACCAATCGGTATGTTATTTCTACCAATCAAATTTTTGGATCTAGTATCAAGTTTACATTTTGTCATATTTAGCATTTTTCATCCTTTAACATAATTCTTTTACACGATTCAATCATGTAGTTATACAAAATTTGAAAAACTGCAAAGGGTGTGACTATGCTAAACTGTCGTTTTAAATGCTTGTTTCATGACTGTTGTAATTGTACGATGAATGTACCATGGCATATAGCTTCTTCTTCATCTTTAGTAAAATAAACAATAATTGAAAACGGCATTTTCATCTAGAATTATTGGTTTGCTTAAAAAAAATCTTGATTTACGTGGGCATCTAGTATTGGGCTTTGAAGTTCGATCAGAGCCCAAAAGTAATATCTGGACCAGCTGATGGGGCCAACTTCCATTGAAGTTAGCATAAAAACAAGTCCAAAACAATGTGGATAGCAAATAATTATAATATCTGGACCAGCTGACTATATAAAAAACAAAATCCAAACGTAATATACGGACCAACAAGTACAAATTTACGAATAAATCAAATCAAAACATATGTTATGATGAAACGGTCGGACAGACGAGCATACATGATTAATTAACACCATTGTGTTTTGTGGCATGTTCAACGAATATTATATATACAAAATCTTATATTATTGTAATATATAAAGAAAACCATTTTCTTTCTTAAATGATACATGTCATCGATATATTATTAATAAAAAAAAAAAATAGTTTATCAATTTTTTGTATTTACTCTTTTCATTCTTGATGTGACACATTCTAGCTCATTTTACAACTTCACATGTGTTCTTAACATTTTATTTTATATCTGAATTATAATCATAATATAATCTTAATTTAATACATGTGTTATAAGAGGCATGAGGAGTAGTGACCATGTTTTTACAATATACTGGTGATATCTTCGATGTTGAAAAAATAGAGGAGTGGAGGACACTGATTTTACAGTGCTTTGAGAAAAAAATCAATTAATTTAATAAATTGAATTAAATAACAAAATAAAATAAATAAAACACTAAAATTCATTACATATCTTAAATAAATAGATAATTGAAATGCAATAATTTTAAAAATCCTAAAAATTAAGTACGTTAAATAAATTACATAAATTTAGAGAAGATTAACTAAAACAAACTAATCACTATTCCTCTATGCTCCACAACTTTTATCGTTGAAAAAATAACTTTTATCATTCATTTTAATATATAATTAAAATCTTAATCTTATATCCTATCTTACTTATATTATTAAAGTTACACTTATGTTTTGTGATGTGTCTGGACTACGAGTAATAAATTCTTAAATAACTAACAAAACACAATAACACAAAATGATAGGCAAGATGACCAAATCGCATGTATAGTATAGTAATGGTAGTAATTTGTAGACTATTGCTTTCTTGAGAATTAGAGTCACTAACTTTAAATCTAAGAATTGTTGTTTTTAATTAATATTACTAAAACATATTTACTCATAATTAATCCACATACATATAACTAATCTATGATATTTAAATAATGATTGATTATAGATTAAACAAATAATCAGATAAGTAATGACTTTTTTACTTGTTTTAATCCATTATTCTTAACATATAAACATGTTTTATATGAAATCATTTAAACAATCTGTCACCAATTATTTAACAGGAGCTTGGCAAGCAGTAGCTAATTACTCGTTAAGTATATAACCTCGGATAGTGCAACATATATTTAACAAGTTTATACCAAATCATTAATAATAAATATCAATATCACCAACAATCCAAATTAATGAGTAACTACAATTATTCATAAATTAAATGTTTATATGCGACAGATTATCAACAATAATTATAATGACTAACAACTCAATCAAATACACAATTGTTACTAAGAAAATCAATCATATATTTAAATATCATGATGTCAACTACATGTAGCTTTAATCATCTAAATGAATACAAACAAATTAGCCCATAATGGGATCTAAAACTAATATAATGATCTTTATCATTGAAAACATCATAACGAATGCAATTGCAAATAGGATGAATTACATACGAATCTCTGATTGATACGTTCTTCAAGAATTTGTAGAAAAAATATGTAAACCTTAACAATAGAGTTTTTCAGAGCCAAAATGAGTTGTTTAAAAGGCATAACTGATATTGTATAGGTGCCGTTGAGCCAACAGATACGTTGGGAGAGTTTCTATCCGGTTCTGATTCTCTCCTCCTTTTCTCCAATGAATGTAGTCTTTATTCAAATCTCCAGAGATAACCGAATTTCCCGTCATCCCTATCTCCATCTTCTAAGTCGGTTGAATAAATATTTGAAGTAATACAAAATTTTATCTTTAAGTCTTCTAATGGATTTTAAACTATTTCTCGGCATTTATCTACTCTGGATCGACGAGTTCAAGTCTTCACTCGGCGAGTAATAGTCCAGTTTAAGTTAATTTATCTCATAAGACCTTATCTTCAAATCTCCTCCTTTATCTACTATTTTCCAATATAAACGAATTTAATATACAAATTAATAAAAAAACCTTAAAAACTAATAAAATAACTAATTTATACTACTAAAAACATATACATTTGACTACTTATCGTTTTGTCACACTAAATATCATGTTACAATAAATCCTTTAATTAGAAGCCATACACGAGACAAATACATTTTTTTATATATCTTTAATTTGTAAACATTCTATTACTATTTTATTTTAAATATGCTTAAAACATAAACTCGTTCAATAACCAAATGTTAATTTATACAAGTGATAAAGTAAACCAAAATCAATGTATACAAAGTATGTAAATCATGGTTCTTATAATTTACATGATTTTTTATCATTTTTGCTATATAAGATTCGAAACATATTATTTTATTTATTTTAAATATATACTCCGTTGTTTAATAGGCCTATGTCTTACTTACATACATATTATATATAATAGATATAGATATAGATATAAATATATGTATAATAACAGAAGTAATTAAATACATATTCATTATTTTATTAAATATGTATGCGACATTAATGTTAATTTGAGTGCGTTGTGCATTGTAAAGCTAAAAATTCAAATGAAATATAGAAAATAAGTATTTTTCCTTCTTTAAAAGTTATACTCAAATTAAAAAAAAAATATTAGGTAACATCTCGAGTCTCCAAAAGTTATTCATAGTAAAAGATATTCTCCGATACAAAAAACAAACTAAAAGACTTTCTTGTAGAAAAAACCTTTAAGAAACATTACTTTTGAAATGTTTTAAAAGATTGTAATTTTTATTTCTTTTTGAAAATTTAGAGGGCAATTGAAAAAGTGAAATTGTTTTTACACAAAGTGAGAGTATCTATTTTCAATTTAATTAAGCATGAACCTTAAAGATAATCTACATATAATATTGTAACAAGTTGACATTAACCTTTAAACATAAGCCGTGAGAAAATAACCACTTTTAAATAATAAATTAACTCATCATGATTTTACATAATGACATGTGTCATTTTTAATTTTTATTTTCTTAATCATTTTAATGTTTAATTCTTTATAAAAAAAATTATATTATAACTTAATCTTAATACTTTATATGCTTGTATAAAAAAGACCCTATAACATTTTTAAAATGAGACATACACACAATTTATAAATGTACACATCAAACAATGGTGTATGATTTGAAATATGTAATGGTAACCATTTGTATCTCTATTGTACCTTACAATGCCTACTATAAGGTCACGATGTATTATCGTGCACCGTGTCGAGTAAGTAACGTATGTATCTTGAGTTATTTTGTTCTTGTTTGATTATTATTTTTAAATATAACTGTTATCTCTACGATTTTATGATATCAAAAAATCTCATACATTAATTATCGTTAACGCACAACGTTTTAGATTTTCTAGTAATGTGATCGGATAACAATTTGCACAATCAATAGATATAAAGTTTTTTAGATTATAAAAATCCAACAGGTCTTCTTTATTATTCAAATTTAAGGGTAACTTATTTTCTAAAAATTACATATCACTGCATTAAGTCTAATGAACCCAATTTATCAGATAAAAAATCAATATTAAATCTAGATCAGCTTGATTGAGATCTTAACAAGGCCGCTACATGAGTTTGATTTAGCTTTCGGTTTGCTAGTATGACGTGGCCTATTTGAGATTTTTGAAAAATAAAAACATTTTGACAAATTTACATACTATTAAAGAACATATCACTAGATACTGAAAGGAAAAAAACTAATGATGATGTGATTAAAGTTGCATAAAGTTGTATTATTCAAGCTTTAATCATGAGTCTTGTACTTGAAGTATGGGCAATCAATATGATTAAACTGTGAAATGATTCCCCATGATCATTGATGTAATGGAATATATAACTTTATATAAGTGGTTAAGTGAAATACTGGAAATAAGATAGTGTGATAATATGATACATTTGGAAATTGCTTCAATGATCAATCACCTTTTCATTTTCATGTTCAGGCTTGCACTTTCCAGTAGATGGAGTATCCATTACTTATCAGTCCAACACTCTTTGTCTTTGACTTTTCACACCCCTCATTTTCTCACTAATCTTTTTGGATAACATGTTATCAAGTGAGATCTAGCAATTTGTTAGTAATTTAGTATGATATGAATTAAATTAAATGACTCTGAAACCGTAAATGAATGATTATCTATTATATCTTCTCTAATAAAATGAAATAACCATAGACTTCTTTTAGAGCCTCGGATAGATATAGCTCATTTGTTTCTCAAGTTTTTATATGAATATAATTTACTGTTATTTAATCATAAGTTTTAGATTTTAGCAAATGTACTTTGTGATGGAATCCGAATCTTACGATTAGACAAACAAATGATATAGTTTTTCATGTAGAGACCAAATACTATGCCTGACCACTTTTATCAGATACCCCTTTTTTAAGTCTCCACCTTCTTGATTTCTCTACTTTAATTAACCATTTTCCATATAATTAATCTTTATTCCAATTTTGCCCCCTTAAACCAACCTCCCCACACTTGCAAGTACCCATCATTCACTTCCATTTAACCACAGAGTACAACCCCTCATTGCATACTTCCATTCTCCAACTTTAAGGACAATTTAGTCAATTCCTACCTTAACATAATCAAAAGTACATACCTCCCATTCTTATACATTCCCCTGCCTGTATATGACTCTTCAACAGAACCATATTCATAATTCATAATCTTTTTGATACAATGAATTCTACTTTTTTAACCAAAAATGAAAACTCCATTTGAACCCATTTCCATAACAACTTTCTAACAACAATCATCTTGTTCCTGACTAGTTCAATCTCATTTTTTCTTTACACAAAATGGAGGTTTTTGGATCAACAAGAAACAGAAAACAATTCTACTTGAGAATGAAACTTCTAAGAAACAAAAATGGAAAAGCAGAACACCAATTTTTCTTCAAATACTTCAAATGGCTTCTTTGGTTTTCCCTCTCATTTTACTTCTTTGCTACATCCCTCCATACTCACCACCGGCCCAAAACGATGTCATTTAAACCTTTAATCCACCACCACCAACCTAAACCTTTAAAACTATACATGTACGAATTACCCTCGAAATACAATACCGATTGGCTATCAGACGAGCGTTGTAACAACCATTTATTCGCATCAGAAGTAATATTACACAAAGCATTAAGTAAAAGCAAAGTACGGACGTTTGATCCTTCAGTTGCTGATTTATTTTTTGTCCCCATTTACGTCACGTGCAACTTCAGCACGGTTAATGGATTTCCATCCATCGGACATGCACGTGGGCTTTTATCCTCTGGGGTTGAGTTAATTTCATCAGAACTCCCGTTTTGGAATCGAACCAACGGTTCAGATCATGTGTTCGTTGCTTCTCATGATCATGGAGCTTGTTTTCATACCATGGTACAAATAAAAAAGCTAAACGTTATATAATTATTAGTTTAAGTTAAATATTGAATAATGTGTGAATAATTAATTTTAATGAATTAGGAAAATAGAGCTGTTGCTGATGGTATACCCATGTTTATGAGGAATTCTGTTGTGTTACAGACGTTTGGTGTAACATATCGTCACCCGTGTCAAGATGTTGAAAATATCGTTATCCCACCGTACGTCTCCCCGGAGAATATTCAGTCAATGCTGTCAACTTCTCCGGTCAATGGTCACCGGGACATTTTTGTGTTTTTCCGGGGGAAAATGGAAGTCCATCCAAAAAATGTCAGCGGTCTATTTTACAGCAAGTAATTACACATTATTAAATTTATAAACGTCCCTTGTCAATTTTATTTTTTTCTGTTGAAAATGACAAAAATGCCCTTAATGTAAATATATCGTTATAGGCGTGTGAGGACCCAGATACTGCGAACGTATGGGAATGACCGGCGGTTTTATTTGAAGAGGAACCGGTTCGTTGGATATATGTCCGAAATTGTGCGATCAGTGTTTTGTTTGTGCCCACTTGGGTGGGCCCCGTGGAGTCCTAGACTTGTGGAATCGGTGGCATTGGGTTGTGTGCCGGTGATTATTGCTGATGGTATTCGGTTGCCATTTGGGACGACAGTTCCTTGGTCAGAGATATCTCTCACGGTGGCAGAGAAGGATGTTGCTAAGCTAGGCGGGATACTTGATTATGTGGCAGCTACAAACCTTTCGTCTATTCAGCAAAAGTTGTGGGACCCAAAGGTCAAGCGGGCCCTACTTTACAATGATGATGTGGAATACGGTGATGCTACGTGGCAGATTCTTAATGCATTGTCTGAGAAACTAGGTAATTCGGATCATTTTGACGAATCATAGTTTTAGAAGTGGAAATAAATCTGCATCGGGAAATTCCAGCTGGCATTAACATACCGCTGACTTGGCAATCGACAATCGGAATTTGTCCTGACTGGATGGACGTATAATGAGGGATTAAGATTGAATGCGGTGTTTTTAGTGATGTAGAAAATTAGCATTTGTAATTATTGTATTTCAAATTAGAAAAATAATTTTGATTAGACAAATAATCTTAGTTAAGTTGATTAAAAGTTGTAATTTGCTCAGAAAGTAATATGGTTGTAACAAGCTGATAATATACAAACATGTTAGTGACAAAATTTGGTCGCAGATTTAAAGAATGTAAGAAGGCTATTAAACGTGAAAAGATTGATGATTGTGTAGCTTCTCTTTCCTTTTAGGTATTAAAGAGGGTACAATTTGGTTGCGAAAGGGTTGAAACTATGGTAAAAAGGTAGTGGGGAATTTTGGAGTATCGGATAACTTTAGTCCTTGTCTCCAGATCCGATTCTGTGATTGTGCATATTTTGTAGTCTATTTTTAATCAATCAATAGTTTGATAAAGTGAATAAAGTAACTTTTTGGATTTTGAAGCAGAATGAAATTATATAAAACTTACTTGATTCTATGTAAAAAATCATTATGGTGGTTCCAATAAACCCAATATGATTTATTTAAAAGAAAAAAGAAAAAAAAAAGAAGTCAAGTAAGATTATGATTAACCATTCAAGAATGGACGAATTTAAGACCACACATTTAATCAAGCTATAAAAATCGTTATAATATTTATATTTATAAAAATAATTGTTTAAGTCTTTAGATATTGGTGTTATAGGGTTATGAATACTTTTGATATAAACCAAATATAACACTGGAAAATCATTATTGTTTCTTGAAATTATTTTCGGTACACAAACATATTTTACTTTTATTATTGTTGTGTCTGGGTATGGGTTCATTGATTATGGGCCGCAACTCAAACTTCCCATGCTTCACACCACATGGATCACCGAATGGATATAGGATAATTTATACATTATTGATCTTCCTCCCTACATTATTAACTTTATTTTATAACATTATATTATTATTTATATTATTATACTATATATTATATAACATCATAAGGTACAAAAAATATATACGAATCACTCCCTAATAAATAATATTGTATGAAGCAATACGAGTGTGACATAACGTCAAAAAGTTGTTATATGAAAATAATAGTTGTACTAAGAGCTATAAATAAAAGATTATTACATATTTACATTCATAAATATTTGTGTGTAAAATTAGTTTTTATACAATTGATTATATAGGTTATCGTTAACAAAACTTTAATATCCTAAAAACTAGATATTAGACTCTGGAAACATGATAGTTGTTTCAACAAAAAAGTTTAAAACTACACGCTTAAACTACAAATTAAATACATATATAGTTCTGATCGAACCTATTTAATATCAATTCTAATAACTAGATGTTAAACTTTGAACTAACCCAGAATTACTTGATCAAAAGGGACAGCGACCACTATATATGATCCCTTTTAGTTTCGTCAAAACATATATCCCATAAATAAAAGATACATTTAAAAAGATAGGAATTAATATACTTTAAGCAATCCATTGTATTTAAGATGGACGAATGTTTACATACACATGTGCTGCCTTAAATCCATTAAATGTCGCCATATGCATATAAGCCAACGTTTCCCAAAGAGTAATAACCATGAAGAGTTGGGTTGTTTTAAGCAAAAAGGCTTTAAACCCTTATACATAAGCTGCGTACTTGCGTATACATCCGGTGAATCAACGCGCATACATAAACCCAACTTTCATGGTCCACACTAATTCACAAACACAAGCCCAACCCTTTAACTATTCAAACATTTATGTTATTGAAAAGACGAAGAGCCCTACGAACCTTTCTAAGTTTGTCAATTTAGTCATTCAGATATGTCTTTCGAAAATACACATTAAGATATTTCCAAATTGTACGAGGTAATTGAAATGAATAAGGGTAAATACTTGTTTATATAGTTAAATTCTACCTTCGCAAAGGTTGTTGAAGGATGTTAATTAGGGCATGCGAATGTAGACATTCTCTTAGATTTGTATTGACGTAGATCAATAAGATGGGTCGATCAAGTTAATAGGATGGTCGTGCAAATAATAGATGCATGAATATTGTACTATTTGTCAAATATTATGGAAAAAACATGAAAATGTGTGTTAATCAAACTCAGAGAAATGTGATTCGAGTTTGAATTGTGCTAAGCGGATTCCGCTCTTCAAAATAGTGCCATAACGTTGATGGCATTCTTTCCTGAAAAATTGAATCCAAGGTCCGGGATGAATATAGATAAACCGGTTTCAGTTTTTTACTTTAACCCGGTTTTATTTAAATTGATATTTTGCATATCATTAGACATAAATATTATGTAGTACATCAAATTATCAGAATTTGTCCGTTTTATAATTGCACACGTTATATTTTTAATATATTCTTTAAGTATTTGAAGTTAGATGAATAACGTATTGTGTTTTTACTTATAATGTAAACTTACTAGATCATTGATGAGATATATCACAAAGCAAAAAGATATTGTTATTTATTAATAAGTTGCAAATTACTTAAATGTATAATTGTGGGATAGTGAACAGTAATATTTTTGTTGCTTTGTGATTTCTTTTTACAACTTATTCTACATGTACAATTAATATGTATAAAATGTACAATCTCAAATATATAAATGATACATATAAATTATGATAAATGGTTAATTTCATTTAAATTTTTTAATATTGTTATTATCGTAGTTTGTCTTATAACTTCACATTTATGTATAATACAAAGTAGATAAATGATATATATAAATGACAAATAATAATACCATTGTTGTGCTTTTGTTAAAAATAAAATAAAAAATCAATGTTACAAGCTATCCTACATGTGTGTAGTTATTTTCTCTATCTTAAAATAATTGTTACCAAACAAAAAACACGCAATTTAAAGAAACATAATTATTACTGTTACTTTTTACATACTTTTTAAAGAAAGACAATTTTACCCCTGAGTGATTAATTAATGCTTTCTTTCACTTTTATAATATTAATTGCAAATAGGGGTAATATGGTCGCTTGATCAAAAAAATCATTCATTTTTGTTAGTCGACAATTATTTTGGGACAACTTGAAAAGGATAAATGGACTATTATTTTGGGACGAAGGGAGTATGTACTATACAAAGTATATATAATAACTGATATATATATGAATGATGATAAGTGATTAGTTTTTATTTGAATTTGTTAATATTATTATCATTGCATTTTTTCCCCACAGCCTTACATGTTTGTACAATTTATAGTAGATAAATGATATATATATAAATGATGAGCAACTCTACCATTTTTGTCTTTTTGTGAGTTTTTATTTTATTTTATTTTCCATTTTTTAATTTATTCTATATATATACAATTCAAATTCAAAGTATATAATATATATACTTATACTTATATATAAATGATAATAAGTGATAAGTTTTATTTACTTTTTTTTACTATTGTTATTGTCTCACAACCTCAAATGTATATATAATTCAAAATAAATAAATGATATATTCAAATGATGCATATTATAGTTTCTATTTAAATTTGTTAATATTGTTATCATTATAGTCTGTCCAACAACCTATCTCACATTATTACTCCGTATATAATAAAACAAATAATATATTTTTTATTTATTTAACAAATTTATTTTTTAATATTATCATCAGTAAATAAATAATGAGGATGTAAGTTTTAATATTCCGTCGTAACGTGCGAAACGTAAATCCCATAATTTATAGTAAAAAAGCATGAATTTATTTAATGTCTTAAAAGAAGATGGTATAGCTGGAATGTAATCAATGTATTAAAGGCATGCATGTACAAAAGTATTACTGTATAGTTCAATGTCATGTCACGATATGAAGAGTTTGCAACTACCGTATTTTTCTTGATTGTACGTAATCGAGTATTAAACTTTACACCATAAATTAGTCTTTCAGTTATCAATCAGTCTCATAAAATAGTTTAACGTGCAATTATAAGTAATTTCGTATTCATTCAAAACAGTGCGCAAGACAAAACCTTTTTGTCTGCATAAATTCAATCGTATTTTTTTCTTTTCATTTTTATTTGACGGGCGATCGACACATAGAATTATAAACGATAATTGTAAAAACCCAATAATATATTGCTCACTTCTAACAAATTAAGATTGTTGGGATTATGGATTATCCTTTGAACAATAAAAACTAAAATTATATATTTATCGTACATTTTTGTAAGGACAGACTTACGATATAATTAGCGAAGAAAAAAAAAAATTCTTTCATTTCATAATCTAAATATTAGAAAGTTCGATATGACACTATCTGACAATCTAGATATGCGAATTCTCAGATTCGGATTCGGATAGCTATTTTTAAAAGTTTCAGATATTTCAAGTATTAGAAACTCGAAATTTTTGTACTTTTTTCTTCTTTTTCTTATAGTAAATTTGGCCATTGTATATGACAAATAATTTGTAACCACATGAACAAAATGAACAAATATTTCTTTACTTGAATTATTGTGTATTTTTTTATTGTTGGTTTGGTTATAAATCATTTTTAGTTGCTCTTTTGGATTTAAAGCTTCAAAATAACAAATTTTCGGATATTTAGACATTCAAAATTTTATATTTGAATAGCAAAATTCAGTATTCGAAATTTGAATATCCGTATTTTTAAATATCTGTCTTTAAACACTCCTATGTTTAACAACTATTTTTTGATTAAAATTTTGTCTTTTACGTAATATATACTTTATAAACATGTTAATAAATACGCTCGATGATAGAAAAATAAAATATTTCTTTTTTCATGAAAATCAATTATAATTCCGAACTTGATTCAAGTGGATTACATCCATACCAACAACTCTTTTCTTTTGATAAATATTATTTGAGATTGTGATCGATCGAATATCATTTTAATTTCATATGAGTCTTTAAACTAATGACAACTATTAAGCTCTTAATGAAAACTTGCGACAAATTGAATAGCATAATCGAATATATAACTACTTTATTATGGGTGTAGAATGACTTTTACATATTATTTTGGCCACCCAAAAACAATGCTCAAGATATGCCACTAATCACGTCTGTATGTAACTTCAAGTTCATATAATCATATCAAATCTGTTACATGTTCTCCTCTCCGAAAGTATACGACATTTATGTTATAGATTTCCTAATAATTTGAAGATATTTCTGAAATCACGTTTTGTCCTGTTTTATACTTTTATTTAGAAACCAACTGGACCTAGCTCAAGTGGCACCGCCACGGCAAACGTCATGCCCTACATGTATGATAACAAGTCAGGGGTTCGAATCCGTTCCCCAGCACATGTGGGTGATTTGTGGATAGGTGATTTATCCGGCGTTGATGCTCCTTGCAGGTGAAGCGGACGCGTACTATTGAAATATGGTACGGCGCCAGGGGTACCTCCAAATTACCCTTTTACTTTTATTAAAAAAATATATCATGCAGTTATTAGCAAAATAATTTCAATAAATAATATGCCATGTTAAGAATATTAACCTTTTTGAATTGAGTAAAAATTTACATATACTAACGTTATTTAATTTCGTATCATATACGGATATAAAGACAAAGTCAATAACAAATTAAATCCGTATTACATAAAAGACCATGAAAGCTCAATCGTCTACTTTTTTTCCTATCAAAAGAAAGAAAAAAAAAAGAGAGAGAACCTCAGTAATATTAGATCGATTAAAACTTGATACCAAATTTTTGAAATAAAAATATAAAGTCGGTAAAAATTTATCCTAGTAATTTTAGATAACTACTAAAAGACTTGTATACAATTACTAGCCTAAAACAATCATAAATTTAGAGTTTGGTTCACTGTCCAACTAACTAAAGTTGCACTATCCTACATAAACCAACTATATCAACAAAATTGAGGAAAAAGAAAAAGAGAATCCTTCAAAAACATGATTATTTTATATTAATAAAGGAATAATTTATATATTTTTAATATTTTTTAATAAAATTAAATATAAAAATGTTTTGTAAGAGAGTATGAATATATCAATCTAAACATTTTCCCAACCCATGTGCCATATTTTACACAAATAAGTCAAAGGATTACTTTTAGTCATTAAGAATTAATGAGTATTGAATAGTAGTCACATGAATGCAAAATAATACTATCATTTGTAAGATCGTGAGAGAATAAGGAGGCAAATAACATGCTATATGAAACACTATATATACCCCACAGCACAACACACTGAGCGAAACCAAAACCAACCCTTCTTTCATTCATCTTCACACACAAACAATGGTCTCATTAATCCTCTCTCTTCTCCTTTGTTTTCTATTCTTCATTTCTTCATTATCTGCACAAAATGACCATTCATCGCATTTTTCTCAATCTATTAGAAAAACTGGCCACCGGTTGATCAAAGAACTCAATTTGCATCCCAATCTTGAAGTCAATATATTCAAGTCAAACACTGATTCTTTTGATGATGAACTTAAAGTTTCTGAATCCGGGTTGGTTGAGAAACGATTGTCGTTAAATCTTCTTGGTAACTCGGGTGCAACGGTTGCTGACTTGGCTCATCACGCTGGATATTTTCGTCTGCAACATACTATAGATGCAAGGTATTTATTTGTAACTCTTTTGGTTATGAGTATGTTTTGGTGTAAAATGTGTAATGGGATTCTTTGCATTGGTTTTAATGCTAAAGATACTCTTTTTTCACCGAATAACTGACCACTTCCTTTTTTATATGATTCCAAGATAATATTTTTCTTCATGGGTTTTGGTTATTGTAGTTGAGAAAGTTACCTACCCTTAGAAAAATGTCTTTTTGTGATTAGGAAAAATTGGATTCTTAATGACTTTTTGGTGGAGAATTGACTAGTCTTATTATTATATTGGTAGACTTTAATTTATGGAATCTTTAAATAAAAGGCATGTGAGTAGGGTCAATAGGGACACATTCCATTGATTCGTAAACAATGCCACTACTTTTAGTACAGTTCTTCGCATTAGTTTCAGCATTTGCCCATTTGTTTTGGAGATCAACTTTCACATGGCTTATAACTTTTCTTCACTAAGAACTTGGGCCCATGAATGAATAAGTTTATTACTTTGTAATATACAGTAAGAAAGATTTGAAGTTGCTAAAGATATGTCAAATTCAGGACTTAGCGGTTTGTTTCGATGCAAAAAAGATTGATAAATGAAAAAGCTTTTTAATTTGTATTATTATAGAAAGACTAATATTGCTAAGAAGGTGACAACTTACTTATTGTTGCCCAAAGAAAGACTAAAATCGTTAAAGACAATGCTTGCAGGATGTTCTATTTTTTCTTTGAATCGAGAAAAGCTAAAACAGACCCTGTTGTCATATGGCTAACCGGAGGACCAGGGTGCAGTAGTGAATTGGCTTTGTTCTATGAAAATGGTCCTTTTAAACTTACCAACAACTTGTCTCTTGTTTGGAATGATTATGGCTGGGATAAGGTATGTTTACTGCGAACCCATTATGCTTTGAAGTTTTGTAACATTTTAAGAATTATACTCATAAGAATGAGGTTTGATTGACACAGGTTTCTAACATAATATTTGTTGACCAACCAACTGGAACTGGTTTTAGTTATAGTTCTAGTGATCAAGACCTTCGACACGATGAACCTGGTGTCAGAAATGATCTGTACAACTTCTTACAAGCATTCTTCAAGGCCCATCCTGATTACACCAGTAATGATTTCTACATCACTGGAGAGTCATATGCAGGACATTATATTCCAGCTTTTGCTTCTCGAGTTAATCAGGGAAACAAAAACTCAGAAGGGATTCATATAAACTTGAAGGGATTTGCAATTGGAAATGGGCTAACTAATCCTGCAATCCAGTATCCAGCATACCCAGATTTTGCTTTGGACAATAAATTAATTTCAAAATCAGATTATACCCAAATAAAACGAAAAGTTCCAGCTTGTGAACAAGCAATTAAAGGATGCGGTAGTTCTTAATCTTTCGACTTTTGATTTTATAATTTTTTTCATCTACATTATAGTTGTAATATGGATAAACATTTGCAGGAACAACAGGTACATTCACATGTCAAGATGCTTATACCATTTGCCAGCAAATTTTCGAGGATATAATATCTTTAACAGACTACTTAAATGTAAGTACTTGTAAAAAGGGAACTCACTATATATAGAAATTGAAGTTGATTATTCGGTCATGAATTCATTAGATATATTCTGTTTGCAGTACTATGATATAAGGAAGAAGTGTGAGGGGCGATTGTGCTATGACTTCTCAAACGTGGAAACTTTTCTAGACCAATCATCGATTAAAAAAGCACTAGGGGTACCAAGTGATATAAATTTTGTTTCATGTAGTGAGGTAGTATACCAGAATATGCTCAGTGACTGGATGAGAAATCTAGAAGTTGGTATTCCAGCACTTCTGGAAGACAAAATTGAATTGCTTATTTATGCTGGAGAGTATGATCTAATTTGCAATTGGCTCGGTAAGTTAAGTTGTTTCAGCGTGTAAAAGAATTAAGTTGTGATGTTAATTTATTGAAAATAAATGAATGCTTTGCAGGGAACTGGAAATGGGCTCATGCCATGTCATGGTCTGGTCAGAAAGATTTTGTTGCAGCTTCAAATGTTTCATTTATAGTTGATGGAAAAGAAGCTGCCATTTTAAAGAATCACGGGCCTTTAACTTTCATGAAGGTTCATAATGCAGGACACATGGTCCCTATGGATCAACCAAGGGCTTCATTAAAGATGTTGGAGTTGTGGACCACACGGAAACTGACTCCACCTAACAACTAACAAGGGTGTGGGTGTGCCTGTTTAATTGTTTCGTACATAATTGAAGAAAGTAAGTATAAAACATAAAAGGTTTCCATTTTTTTACAAATATCCATATGATTCCTGAACGTACTTGATGTAAAGAAAGAAAAAGGATGAAACTCTACTTGTAATTAGACGGCTATTCTTATTTTGGGGTGGTATTTTTAGAGAAGCAAGAATACATCGTTCACCTAAATGGTTCTTTTCCTTGTTAAACGAGTCTTTGTTTCATATTTTTCCTTATTATTTCTGGCATCATCAGGTGTGGCATATTTGACTTTTGGGTGTCAAATGTTGAGACTGTCAAGATTCAAAATTTATGATGGTGGCAGGAATGTATTTATTACTAAGGAATGTCATTATAATTTACCAAAGTAGAAACAAATTGAGATTAAAAAGAAGATCAGAAGAACCGTGTTTATTTTTGACTATTGAAAGTTTAATGTTTGACTCTCCAAACAGGTGATCCTTTTATAACCATCATACTTGAACTGTTGTCCTGTTGGAAATTTACAAATAAGCCATAAAATTTATTCAGGGTGTCATATGAGAAGTATGTAGATGTCAGACACACAAATGGTTTCTTTTTCCTTCTCTTTGTAAAAGAGTCCATGTCTTATGTTTGATTTTAATATTGACAAACTTCTTTGTGTTGCCCAATAAGGAAAATTTTGATAACCGCATTGTAAATTCAAATATATCAATAATGTACTTAAGTAGAAACATTTTGGAGATAGAAAACCAAACTTAAGTTGGTCATTAATTAAAATAATGAAAATAAGTCACTGATATCTCCGTATAAACTTCTATATCTAAAAGCTAAATACTTTTATTGACACACGCAAGTAAAAAGATCATAAAAGTTCAATTACCTTCTTCTTTATTTAAAAGAATCAAGCTTTACCAATATTTCTTACAGAAAAGTAAACAAGAGTGGAGATTTATATCATTATTTCTAACAAAACGAAGACAAATACAACCAAAATAAAGTTTGCCGACCAAACCAAGTTTTTGTGTAAAAGTTGAAAGCTTGTCTAAAGATGTGTAACAAGATATCAAATGCTTATGTAACACAGGTTCGTAAGATCATAAGAGAGCCAATAACAAGATACTGCAAAGAATGGACGATCAATGTATAGACTTTAAACACTATATATAGCGGAACCACAAAACTCATACACTAAAAGCACAGCCAACTTTCATGTTTAATTTCTTCACACACTAGCAATGGATTTTCCTCCAATCCTCTCTCTTTTCATCATCTTGATCATTTCTCCATCTTTCACAAAAAGCCAACCTTCTTCCCTCTCGGTGTTGCAGTTTTCTCGATCTGTGAGACAAAACCAACTCCAGTTTCTTAAAGACTTCAATTTGCACCTGAATCGTGAAGTTAACATCTTTAAGGCATACACAAATTCTTCTTCTGAGCTTGTTGAGAAACAATTGTCGTTTCAGGTGCTTGGTGACTCTGGTGCAACTGTTTCTGACCTTGCTCAACATGCTGGATATTTTCGTCTTCAAAATACCATAGATGCCAGGTATCCTAACTGTTTTCGATTATGTATTCCATGTAACAAGAATTTCAATTGTGCAATTTCACCTAACAAATTTCAACTTTTAGCTTCTACTTAATAAATAGAGAAAATTGAATGAAACCATAATGTACTACACGTTATTATTTACTTGGGCCATGAACTTTATGAATGTCAAATAGTAATCTTGGCACACACTTTAAAAACATACTTTTGAAAGGTTAGTTCCTTTTATTTTCTCTTTCTTTTTAATTTTTTTTTTTTTTTTTTTTTTTTTTTTTTTTTTTTTTTTTGTGTGTAAAAAATGAAAAACATATCTTTCAAGTAAACATTAGCCTATATATACTACATAAATATTTTAGGCAAATTTCTCTATAAAATACTAGTTTTACACTTGTCACAATTTGATACGTGAACATGATTTCTTATAAATGAACCAAAAACTATATAGCAATTGTTTTACACAAAACATACCATAACAAACATCTTGTTCAGATCTTCTATATTTTTTAGTTGCTCAAAAGTTTTGATTACTAATTATATAGATAACACTTTCATATACGAATTATTAATAAATATAAAACAAACTATAACTCATAACCATTAATTAGGAAAAGTTGGATTCTTGAGGTCCTGGTATTCTTTTGATGGTAGACTTCAGATTATGGAATGATAAACATGTGAGTATGATCCAACAGGTGCATTCTAGTGATTCACAAACAAAGGCACTACTTTGTAACTTCACAAAGAAAGACTAAAAGGGACTAATTTAGGGGAGTTGCTCAAATTCAGATAAATTGTTAATAATTTGACACATTTTCACTTTACTTTATTAAAGATCACATCCCAGAAAATGAAATCAATTTATAAATTACTTCTTTTGCATTTTAGTCTAGGAAAAGACTAATACTAATACACTTTATGTGTCTAGGATGTTCTACTTTTTCTTTGAATCAAGGAAAGCTAAAACCGACCCTGTGGTCATTTGGCTAACAGGAGGGCCAGGGTGCAGCAGCGAATTGGCATTGTTTTATGAAAATGGCCCTTTTAAGATTACCAGCAACTTATCTCTTATATGGAATGATTATGGTTGGGATAAGGTAATATGTTTATTTCCGAATACTCATAACTATTCAATCCAATAACTAGTGCATTTTACATATTGACTAGAGGATTTCGTTGAAACAGGTTTCTAACATGATATATGTGGACCAACCTACCGGGACTGGTTTTAGTTACAGTTCCAGTGATCAAGACACTCGCCATGATGAAACTGGCGTTAGCAATGACCTTTACAACTTCTTACAGGTTTGTTTACTCATAGTGATGTTGGACTCAATAATTTCCGTTCTTTGATCCAATGGAATCCAACGTTGTAACAACAGGCATTCTTCAAGGCTCATCCAGATTACGTCAATAATGAATTCTACATCACGGGAGAATCATATGCAGGGCACTACATTCCTGCTATTTCTTCTCGAGTTAATCAAGGAAACAAGAACAAAGAAGGGATTCATATAAACTTAAAAGGATTCGGAATTGGAAATGGGCTGACTAATCCCAGAATCCAGTATCCAGCTTACACAGAATTCGCTTTGGCCAATAAGATAATATCAATATCAGATTATAACAAAATAAACCAACTAATGCCAGCTTGTGAACAGGCAATCAAAGAATGTGGTAACCCTTACCATTTCTACTTTTGTTTCTTAATTTTCTATTATATGATTGTAAGTGCATTAGCAATGCTACCGTGTTTCTTTTTCAGGCACCACAGGTACAGAGACATGCTATACTGCATATAACAGTTGCCAGCAAATTCTATTTGGGATAATCAATCTAATAGACAATATGAATGTAAGAACTTGTAGAATACAGACCTACCAGATGTCAAAATTTTATTCTTTATTCCTAATTTGTTTTCCATTTGCAGTACTACGATATAAGGAAGAAATGTGAGGGCCGCTACTGCTATGACTTTTCAAATGTGGAACAATTTCTGGAGCAATCAATGGTTAAAACAGCATTAGGAGTACCTGATACTATACGCTTTGTTCCGTGTAATGATAGAGTGTATGAAGCAATGATCAATGACTGGATGAGAAATCTTGATATTGGGATTCCAGCACTACTGGAACAGAATATTCAAATGCTTGTATATGCTGGAGAATATGATCTTATTTGCAACTGGCTCGGTAACTGATTTCTATCACCCTGAAAAAGAATTTCAACCGTTATGACATTTTAAAAAAAATAAATGAATGGTTTGCAGGGAACTGGAGATGGGTTCATGCCATGTCATGGGCTCATCAGAAACAATTTGTTGATGTTCCAAATGCTACATTTTTTGTTGATGGGAAAGAAGCTGGGCTTTTAAAGAATTATGGGCCTTTAACTTTCCTTAAGGTTCATGATGCCGGACATATGGTTCCTATGGATCAACCAAAGGTTGCACTAAGAATGTTGGAGTTGTGGACCACAGGGAAACTTACTCACAGTGCGGTTGCACCTCTTTGATTGTTTTGCTGAAACTTTAGAAATATAAAACCTCCAAGATGTATCGTATAAATGTTGAACAACACTTGATGTTTGTGTGCATATTTACCTGAAAAGAAGAAAAAGGTCAAAACTTCACTTGTACTTAGACATCAATTGTAAGTAAGAAAATAAAGCTCACATAAATGATGCTACAGCCATATGCCTATCTTTCATTGTTTCTGGCATTTATATAAAAGATTCCATATTTATAGTGATGTCAAGGTTAATCTTGATTACTGCATTGAATTATACAAAATTTGTAGAATAGTAACAATATGGAGATTAAAAAAAAAAAACAAAATAAATTGATCAACTTCAAATCTTGAAAGTACAACATTTGAGTTTCCAATGAAATGATCAACTAAACGTTCCACTTGGTAGGTTTGTCCAAAATCAACAGATTTTGCAAGGGGTGATGTATATATCTGTGTGTCTTTTTTCTTTTTTCTTTTAAGTTTTATCAAAACAATGGTTCAGTATCTACAGTAACAGAGTTAGGTCACACCAACTGAGGCACTTTAAATGAAATAAGAAAGCATAGCTTCAATAATGAATGGGAACTTTTTTCTAACAATTTTCGAAAAATGAGTTAACCAGAAAAGTGTACAGAACATTGATCCAGGATTTCCTCAAGAGTGATACATAACAAAAATTCTAGACCATTTTAAATTTTGCGTTAACTGGATTATGAATTTCCATTGAATGGTTTGGTTGTATATACAGCAAGATCTTATTCTGGGATAAGAGATATCCTAAAAATACGTCATTCAAACAGAAGTAGTAATACAGAAATGTTGATAAAAATCCCATTACTATGACTAATATAGATCCAAAATTATCACATGCAAGTGGTTTACATGTGGAAAACTTTGAAAAAACCTTCAATAATCGTTTAAGCTCATACACACATTGCAGAAGCGAAAAACAAAGCAACACTTAACGATAATGACTCCAGTTGTCATCTACCTTTTTCTATCTGTCCTCATTGATGCTTCATCAGCTTCACTGCATACAAGAACAGGATACGAACAACTCATTAAGGATCTAAATTTGCACCCAGAACTTGATGTTAACATCGTTAAGCAAAACACATCGGATTCTAGGATTGTTGAGAAGCCAATAAGGCTCCCAGTTCTTGGCTAATCAGGTGCTTCGATTCCTAACCTTGTTCATGTTGCTGGATATATTCGAATTTAACACACTATAGGTGGAAGGTATCGCTTTTTATCACCACAATATTTAGAAATTGCTGATAGCATGGACTATAATAATAAAAATAAAATAAACCAAATGCGTATTGTAGTATATTTTTTACTATATTTGTAGGACGTTCTACTATTTCTTTCAATCAAGACACAAAAAGGATCATCCTGTGGATATATGGTTGATTGGAGGACCAGGTTGTAGCAGCACAATAGCTCTTTTTGAAGAAAATGGCCCGTTCCTTTTGATCAAAAACTTATCTCTAGTCTGGAATAAATACGGTTGGGATAAGGAATTGTATCATAAAATTAGTGAATGAAAAAAATAACAGTAACATTCCAACTGGTATGACAGGTCGCCAACATGATATACATTGACTAACCTATTGGAACTGGTTTTAGTTACACTGCTAGTGAAAAAGACATTCGACATGATGAAAAAGGCGCGAGTGATGATCTTCATGATTTCTTACAGGTTTGTGGTGCTTATTCAGTTATTCTTAACCTATCTAAAAATCCTAAACATAATTAACTAAATTTAAACGTGTAACAAATGACAGGAGTTATTTACGGAGCAGCCTGATTATGTGAAAAACAACCTCTTCTTAACTGGAGAATCGTATGGAGGGCACTACATTCCAGCTTTTGCTGCCCGTATAAACCACGGGAACAAAAACAAAGAAGGCATTCATTTAAACTTGAAGGTGGCGTTACGTTGTTACAATCTATTAATCCTTCTAACGTTATAAAGTTTTGTTCATAGAATTGTGATTAATTGAACAGGAATTTGTAATTGGAAATGGAATGACTATCTGGAATTCAGTTCGGGCGGGTAGACACTGATTTTGGTCTTATGAATAATTTAATTAACAAGACCGATTATGAAAGAATTAGTCAGAAAGTGCCAAAATGTGAAAGGCAGCCAAGAAATGTGGTACACTAAGCCTTCTATAATCAATTAACAATTTGAAAAATGCTTTCATAATTTCATCGACTGTATAGTTGAGTATATTGTGTCAGCAAATTTATAAGGAGATTCTTTCCATTAGCCATATATGTGTAAGAACTCAAATATCCTAAATCTTCCCAAAGCAATTCATATGAACTTATTGACTTTGTGTTTATGGTAGGATTATGATATCAGGAGGCAACGTTGCTATAACATAACATGCAACATTGTCAAATTCTTGAACAAGCCACCAGTGAAAAAGGCATTTGGCGTACCACAAGATATAAGGTTTGCATCGTGTAGTGGTGTGGTGAATCATGCGTTGAAGGCCGACATCATGAGACACCTTGAAGTCGGCCTTCCAGAACTTTTGGAGGTAGGTATCAAAATGCTTATATATGCTGGAGAATGTGATTTTGCCTGCAACTAGCTTGGTAAGATTCATTGATTCTCATATCATGTTTATTTCTCCCCATTTGAAATGAACATGAGTTGCGAATATACAGGGAACTATAGATGGGGTACAGACATGAAATGGTCTGGTCAATCAAATTTCAAAGCATCTCAAGTTATCCCAATTAAAGTAGACGGTAAAGAAGCTGGAGAACTAAAGAACTATGACCCTCTCACTTTCCTTAAGGTCTGCATATGTGTGTTTGTGTGAGCTCGAGTGTATGAATATTAACTCTACATGAACATAACTAAGAAGCTGTTTTGGTTTCATAAAATCGATGTTTTGTCTGAATCAGGTGCATGATGCTGGACATATGTTCCCAATGGATCAACCAAAGTCTTCATTGAAGATGTTAAAAATATGGATGGGCGGAAAACTTATTGTAACCGAAACAGAAGATTTCATAGCTCTAACTGATTAAATAAACATTTTGAAAGAGATTTACACAAACAATATCTACCATATGTTTAAAAATTTCATCCTTTACATTATTTACTACATGTCATTAAAAAGGCTTAAGGCTGTAACAAGTTGAGACAACATTGTGATCCGGTATCTGTATAAGCTTATTCATCTTCCTTTTTAAACAACATATTTGGATGTAAATACGTGAAAGACACATTCATAATGTTGCAAGCATGAAGAAATAACAACAAACAATCAAAATGACCAAAAATTAAAGACAGTTAACAACCAGCTCTTACTCTATATATGTCACGCAACGTATCCATTACAGGTCGAAAACCCGACTTTAACGGTACAACTGATACAACTCTCTGATGTTGTGCATTGCCATTTTTTGGTTTTGAAAGAGTCACCTTCAACATCTCTCCCTCCAGAATCCTACTTGCAGTTTCACCTAACATTTAGGAAACAAAATAATAAATCTATACAAAGATTCAAAGAACAACTGATGAGAATAACAAAAAATAATTAAGTTTAACAAATTTCCCAGATGGGTAACTCAAAATTGTTGAGGAAAAAAATACCAACATGAAAAAGGATGAATCTTGGCGAAATCAAAGAAATCTTGAGCAGAGCAACCAAACAAAACCCTAGCAGCCCTATCAAAAAGGACCACAACAACCACATTTGATTCTGTTGCTATTGACATGAGGACACGAAATAGGCGTTTAGAAGTGGTTGAAATATTTCTAGTGAATGTACAGTGATTGCAGTGAGTTAACGACGGCGCTACGATGGTGGATTCCGGGAGCGTTCGTTCGCAGATAGAGCACACTGTGTAATATAAATTCGTGTGATCAATGGCGACGACTGTGCAGATTGTGGTTGTCGGTTTGGCAGTGTCCATGGCGGTTGCAGATCGCTGATTAAAATTGATTTTACAAAGAACGTGGTGATATTGACGTTTGCCGGCAGCTACAGATATGATGAAGCGTATATAGTATTTCTTCGGATGATAAAAAATAAATTGCGGGGATAGCTCAGTTGGGAGAGCGTCAGACTGAAGATCTGAAGGTCACGTGTTCGATCCACGTTCACCGCAAGCTTTTTTCTCTTTTAATTTTCGTTTTTTCTTTGTTGCTCCAATTTTTTTTCACCTTTTGTTCCTCTCCTCGTTAACATGCAATTTGGTCTTACCTTTTGTTCCTCATTATTTCACCTTTTGTTCCTCACTAAAATTGATTGATTTTGAGATGTTAAGAATGTCTCAAATGGTGTGAATCGGAGGTGATTGAAGTTTCCTCACCATGTTCCTAGTCTCTCTTGCCACTCTCCGTTTGTCTAGATTTGTTCTAGTTGCAAGCCTACCATTAGCTATTCTACATAAAGAAATGTTCGATTTTATTGGGATAATCTTACTCCGCTTATGATCAAACTCCATCATGTTTCGGTTAGGAAAAATCCCACTTTCCATCTCCATAATATAAGTATGCATCCTCTTCACCACCTCTTAACATGATCAAGTTTAAGTATCCAAGAGTCCAGCCCATTCGAGTAACTCATATATCTGGTTAACTCTTTGAACTCCTTTAGCTCTTCAATTTCTCAACCAAGAATAATCAGACGCCTCCGCGCCCAACTGTGATTGATCGTACCATTTAGCATGAGACAGCGATGGTGGCTTCTTTCATGCTTTCTAAGTGATATAATCTCTGAAACTCTTCTTTCACGGTTACCGATCCAATCCAATTATCATGTTAAAAATTACAACCCTCCCCATTTTCAATTTTCTTTTTAAAAGTGAGTGACGCTCAACGGTGACTTTAGCTAAGTATTTGCTCAAAGTTGTAACATGCTTCCATAAACATGAAGAGATAGACAAATTGGATGAGTAATTAAGCCTTCAGGAAAGAATCCATAGGAAGCTCCAAATCTTGGGAAATAAGGAAAGCAAATTTTAGCCCTTGATTTTTTTATAAATAAATATTTTTAACATTCATTTGTGATGAATATTAAATTTTAAAATTTTCTGTGATTTTTAAATTTCATTTATGATGAAATCAAGGGTTGAGATTTGTTTCCGTCATTTGCTAAATTTTTTTACTTTCCTCTTAATTCCCACCCTTAAGCCCCCCATCATTACCATGTATCGAGTTTATAAGCTTACACCCAAGAGTACGGGGTTCATCTTTATATCGCCACCACCAATTAGCTAAGAGAGCTTGATTACTAACTTTTAGGTCACTAACCCCAAGCCCCACCATTTTTATACGTAAGATCACCTTATTCCATGCAATCCAAGTAACTTTTTGCTCTACCATTGATCCTCCCAAAAGAAGTTACTTCTAATGCTTTTATGTTTTTTTTTTCACTATTTTGGAAGGAATTTTAAATAGCAAAAAGTAGTATGTAATGTTTCGCTCTACCTTCTAGTGTGTTGTATATGTGCAAATAAATGCTGAAATAAATTACAAATATCATATCGTCTATATACTCTTTCACTTTTTCACGTCCCTCTCAAGATTTAATTATAAGGAACATCCATGTGGTGCGTCAAATTCGTCTCTTCTCCGTTATATCCAATAAATAATCAAATGACTAAACTGCCCTTTCTTTCTCATTTTTCTTTTTTCCTACCTTCAAAGTTATAACCTTTAACAACCATTGGAGTATTACTTTACTCATAATATCAAAAAATAACTTCAATTTTAATTTATACGCTTCAATAATGAATTAAAACATGAAATACAAAAGATTCTTGAAATACCCACATAGATCTGACTAAATGAAAAATCACTAGTTTCTTTAGTCAAATATAATCTAGAATGAGTAAACACACGATTAATTACAAACTTGAAATACCAAGAATCTCACCAAATATCAATACCCACTGTAGACACAACATATACAAGAGTTCGTGTCGCCGGAGTTCATGGCCAGAATTCCCAAATCGCCTCTGTCATCTGGAAACCATAGGTCGGCCACTCACCATCTTTAGAACGAATTAAACAACAAATACCCACATTGGTCATCCCAAACTGAAAACCTTGAACGAACGACTTATTGCAATAATATCTATGTCGTTAGGAACATAATTAGAACTCATAAGGATAGTACGTTATTTTTTATATCATTATTTGACGTATTATACTAGTATTAATTATTTCAGATTTATTAGGATTAGAAAACTTTGATATCTAACAAATTGTACTAGATCTTATTCGGGTGTTGGCCTTGTGAAAATCTATAATCATCGGAGAAATCTGAAATCTTTTTGAATTGATTCGATTAAAGAATCAACCATTTGATAACGTCTTATGGTTAATCGACGGTTCCCTTGTTTTTTGTTGATCTCAAGAAGCTTATTTCTTGAATCGTTTGAATTGGTTTGGGTTCTAGTATTTATAGCTTGTTTGTTTTGCAATATTCATTTCTTGAAATTTTGGAATTTAGTGTTTCCATTCTATGTTGTTGGAAATCAATTGAGTTGAATAATCATTTGATTCATCAGTGTTTGTTCAATTTGAGGATAATCAATTTTTGTATATGGGCTTTTCGACTGATCTATTAATTTATGGGTTTTTGTTATTTGTTTTTGAATTTGGGATTTTGATGGATTGGGCCAACATTTGAAATTTCAACTCTATTATAGTTTTGGACCAATACTTTTGAGCCGTTTGGTATTAAGAATTTTGTGGATGGTACTTGGGCATTCAATTCTGAGTTCGACAGGTTTGTTAGTTTTTGGGATTTTATATCCGTTAGAATTTTACTTGTTTGTTAGATTTTGTTTGTTTAATCATTTGGGGTTTGGATCGATTTTTATTTTGATTTTACGTTTCAGGTTTTGGAATTTGTTTGAAAGTGTTTGAATATATTCATTAGATACTGTTTCGAAACTATGACTTCTGAAATCACTAATATTAAGAAGTTTGCGGGAAAAAATAATTTTAGCTTATGACGGATTAAGATGCGAGCCTTATTGAAACAACAAGGCATTTGGGCGCCTAATGCTGGTACAAAACAGGCTGATATGACTAATGCTAACTATAAGTTGCAAGAAGACAATGCACACTCAACTATTTTGCTATGTTTATCGAATGAAGTTGTTATGAGTCTCAACCATGGGTTTATCTGCTACAAGTCATGATAGGAGTCGATATTGATCTAAAAAAGGGTAAAGATAAAAGTGGAGCAATATCAAGTTCTTGAGGTTCTAATCCTCGAGATATTTGTAACTATTGTAAAGAGAAGTGTCATTGGAAATTGATTGTCCTAAACTCAGGGATAAGAGTTCAATACTGGCTATTGCTAAAAATGACTCATGCTACTCAGAATGTGATGTGCTTTGAGTGGTTGATTGTTTTAAAATTTTGTTATTATTAAGGAGTTTAAATCAAGGTGGAGATTGTTAGGAACATGATTAGAACTCATAAGAATTTGACGTATTATACTTGTACTAGTTAGGTGAGTTTGATTAGGATTCGGAAACTATTATAGGGTCGTTTGTTTTTTTTTTCCGGTTATAAATAGGGAAACTTATAATTAGAATTTTCTATCTTCGTTGTGATTTGCAATTTAAAAAAGCTTCTGTTGATTTGTAGTTTCTTCTCTTTAATTTGTCTTTGATATCCAACATATGTAAATAAAGTCCAGCACATTGATAAAATAAATAATTCAATTAAAAAACACTAACTACATCGAATTGAAGTTTCATCGAATTGAAGTTGATTAAAGCAAAAATAATTCAACAATGGTGAGTTCAAATAAGAATGGTAAAAAACTAAAGAATAGGAAACCAATATGATCGATCCATTTCATTACAAAACCCACTTCCACTTAAACTTTTAAAATTAAGTATCTCATAAACGGTATGTCAATAAATTATAGAAATTACATATTCGAATAGGTAAACTTTTTTTTTCCCTTTCTTACCGGGTCTTAAAAATATAATCTCATGTGATTTATAATGAAAATTTAAAATTGGTACACGATTATTTATTCATGGTATTTTTTAATTAACGCGCGATTACAACTTAATATTCATTCACATGAATATTATAAATAAAATTTTAAAAATTGTGTTTGTTTTCAACAAAAACCACATGTGATTGCTAGTTTGATATTTCATCATATATGATTTGACATATAATCACATGTGATTTGGTATATAGCCATATGTGATTTTCAATTAAAAATTGATCTTTGATTATTAACTTACCGATATATGATAATTCGTATATGATTATTATTTAAAATCACATGTGATTGGAGATATAATCGTGTGTGATTATTATTTAGTGTTTAAATTAAATGTGATTTAACATTACAAAATTTAAAAACCCATTAAAAAATAAGAAAAAATATTCTTCAAAAGTATATTATATAAGATCTCTAATTAAAGATAAAATGACGTTGATTATTATAGTGTAATTTTTATAATTTATTGACATACAGTGTGTTAGATATTTAATTTTAACAAAAAATGTGAAAATGAGTATTTGAAATGCAGCAATCCTATTAGTTTTCTAATTTTTTAGTTTTTACCATTTTTATTTGAACTTTTCTCTTCCTCAACAATCTTAAATCGTCGTTTGTCTTTGATACGTATCTACTAACAAGAATAGTGGTTTACTTGTCAATAAAAATGACCAAACGCCACAATAAATGTACGAAATATAATAATAATTAAATACGTTTTAAAAGTCAGTTAAGGATGATTCCATTTAAGACATTTCAACTTTTAAAATTGTTATAAAACATGTAAGATGAATGAGTACAAGGATGTAAATAAGTCGAGTAGGTTAATATACAAATTAGTTATTGTACTTTACGTAAAATTTCAATTTCGTTATCAAAATTGAACATTTTAATCAACTATATAGATGTATAGTAATTCAATTGAACAAATGAAAAGTTTGGTAACAAAATTGAACTTTTTCGTAAAGTACAGTTATTAGTTTGTGTATTAATGTTAAGTCCAAGCAAGTCTGAACTTGATTAGGCTCGAGCTTGGCTCATTTAAAATTTAAAATGTTTGATTCTAAGCGCGGATGGTTTTGAGCTTAGTATATAAAACTTGAGCTTAACTCGTTTGATATTATATAAGATCGAGTTAATGAAAGGCTCATTTAGGTCTATGAGTTTGTTCGAGGTCGATAAGAAGCCTAAGATTAAACAAGTTCCAAAATATATTGAAGTTCGGCTCGAACTCAAGTAAGCTCATTTCAAATTAAGCTTTTAACAAGTCAAACTTAAAAAGATCACGAGTAACTTGAATTATTTATACCCCTTAAATAAATATACTTCTTCGCACAATAAATTAAAAACTTTCATATTAGCATAATTGAAACTCAAAATTCACAAAAAAAGTTTAATTGATTTAGACAGTACGTACGTTTTACCAATAATTTTAATAGATCTTAACATCTTGCCTTTTATTAGATAATACAAGAAAAAATTTATTACACAGTACATTATTTTAATGATTACTTATTAATTATCCATAAAATAACAAACATTTGGCTTCTCTTTGATTAAATAAAGGGTGGTGGCGATGTTTATAGAAGATTGCTTCTTGTATAATACAAGTTGATAAGTCAAAGATTAACTTCAAACTCTAGGTAGGTTCTTAAAATATATTGTTGCGAAGTTATGAATAAGTCTCATATTATAATACATAGGGGAGGGATCAAAAGGGAAGCAAAAAAATTAGGAAATGAGGGAAGCAAATCTCAACCATTGATTTCATCATAAATGAATATTGTTAACATTCATTTGTGATGAATGTTAATCAAAATTTAACATTCATCAAAATGAATGTTAAAAACGTCTTTTTATGAAAAAATCAAGGGCTAAGATTTGATTCCCTCCTTCTTCAAAATTTGAAGCTTCCCTATGGATCCTTCCCCATAATACATATATTAGTTTGTGGTGTTTTCTAAAAGTTCTGTTTCAGAAATAAAAAGATATAAATACAAGGACTAAAGTGTTCATTCTGAAAGATAAGGGGTAACAGATTCAAGCATAAGAAGATGTGTGTTCAAGTGTAAAAGAAAAGACTTGAAGAGCCTTTTGTGTTCAAGATAAAGATATATATGCATCATTAAACACGCACTTTAAACCTGATTCTCATATGTGTGTGTATTTTGTCGTATCTCGCTAGTTCATTTTGTTTATCTCTTATTTTTCTGAGTTTTGATCATCATCTCCTTGTTGATGATTTATGAGATTCATTTTTGTTATTAATGACACTTGGATTGTTTGATTTATTTTGTTATCGTGTTGTAAAGAATGTGGTTAAATTTTCTGGTTGATTATGAGATTGTTTTAGTATTTGAATGATTTTGATTATATGTTTGTATAATTCTTCACATACGTCCATTTTTACCTAAATTGGAGGTTATTGTATTCTTTGGTGGTTTTTGTTTTTTTAACTATACCAGAATACCATTATTTGGACATTTTTCATAATTACTAGTTAATACTTATGCACAAAGTTAAACACGTGTATATTAAACTTCATATCAAATAAAATTTTAAACAGGACAAATAGACAACGAACGAATATTATATATACATATATATATATATAGAGGTCCTATATGCTGGCGAATATTTTTTTTGTTCAGGTTATCTGGAAGTGTGAGTTTTTTTACTCTGATGTATGCGGCTTAACTGGATTATCCCGTGACCGTTTCCGATAAGCTTTTTTTACTATGATATACGCAGCCTAATCGGATTACCCCGTAACCGTTTCCAAACTCTTTCTCTAACCACTCCAAAATGTACTGCTAGTAAAATTTAAATTTACAATTTTTTATAAGAATATTAAGACATCAACTACTTAAATTACTTTGTGACGGTTGACGTCAATTTGTTGGCCATCAGTGATAATTGTTATTGGAATTTTGAACCGATCTCCCTTTGTTTTGACTATATACACCCTACGCCTACTAATTTGGCTAAATTAATTGAGATCTATATCTTACAATCTATACGCATAATAATCATAATGTACCACGTAGGTCGGGTTTAAGGGTATAACTTCTTTAATGTTTTTAAAACCTTGTTTAAGTGGTTTGTATATGGCCGAAAGAATTAATCTAAATATTTTATTCGACGTTTTTATATATATTTGGGAAAATTCACATGGTTAAGAATGCTAATCGGGGTATTTAATACTTAACTATTAATTATTACATTTGATTATTAGTAATATAATAATAATAATAATAATAATAAAGGTACTGAAAGATAATTTTCAAGCTACTTCAGAAATAATAATTGTTAAAATTTATGACAAATTAAACAAATTAAAACAGAAAACCGAAGACGGTCACATGTCACGATAAAAAGAAACCAAATCACTGAATTTTGCAGCAAGCATATATAAGATTCCATTTTCAGAATCAAGCATATTTTGTTAAATAATGGTTAAATATTTGATTATAAAAGTTAACAAATCTCCAAACTAATGATACCAAATTACAATGCATAGATCATGTTCTATTTAATCAACTAATAGAATGCTATTTCAACTGAAATAAAAAGAAAATGTGATGATCTTTTTCAATGAGATTTCAAACATGTGGGCCTCACACTAACTCAAACATGTATAGAGATATATTGAGGGTGGGGCACGACATAATGATTCATGGTCAACGATAAGATCTTGATGAAACGCTTACGTTAACTCAAAAATTTATTAGTTTGGTTTGACAAATGAATCAAATCTGTGTAAACTTCCCCAAGTGCGAGTCTATAAGAAGAATGTTTTCAATCGGTACGTAATGGTCTATTCAATGGTACCTTTGTCGGGTGCGAGTGAACCCATATATACATAAGAATGACCCCTACTTAAATTTAAGAGAAGTAAGTTGAGTAAAAGTTGTTGTCTAAATTAATTAACGTAATGGAAATTTACTTGGAACTACTAACGATTCTAACTAACCAGTGATAACAACTAAAAGTTAAAAGCATTGTCGTTGCTTGATCAATACTCGCAACTTGCTCACGTCCTAGAAGCAACAACCCAGTGGAAATCAATGATTATAGTTACTGAATGATTACTGAAGATATATATTCCCTCAATCTCAGTTTAAATGTTCATGCAATTTTGAATTGTTTCAATATAAGTGTTCTTTATTATTTTATAATTAATCAAAAAAGTTCTGAAAGTGGTAGATTTATGTATAGACCAATGTAGTGCTGATCAACAGATTTTGATACAAAATCTTTTATATTTTAACCAGTGCACATAAGGAAAAAAAAACCGTTACATTAATATTGAAGAATAATGTATATATAGTGTAAAAATTAATGCACTAAAATACCTGTTAGCATTAATACATGTGAATTGATATCATATATGATATTGAAGCATATATATATTATATAATTATAAAAAGATATATACAAATTTATACATTCAGTTCTTAAAATTTTAAAATATATAAAATTGATTCCTTCTTTATATCTAATCGCACTAATTAATAATCTTTGCAGTTTAAGTTTCTTTAAAAAATTTCATGCATTTTTTACTTTACGTACTTGTTTGACTTGATCATTGCTTTTAAACGCCGCTAACTAAATTTATATTAAGAACTACTACATTGCATATGATCGATGAATTTTATTTATTTATTTTTGAGTATTTATTTTAATTGTATTTGATCGAAAGAAGGGTTTTAATTGTTTGGGGCTCAACTAACCTTAAATTTAAAGTTGAACGCCTCCTGTGTAGTTCAGCGCGATCTAAAGTCAACTTGAATCTCACATCATATAGTTGCTGCCCTGTTTCAGTAATCATAATTATTTTTTTGAAGAGCTAGTAATCATAGATTTACATACAGTTAATTAGTTTAATTTGCGACTAAGAGCATAGGGAATGCTTTAGGGTTAAGGTCGATGTTAAATTTAACATTGAAGTTTAACACAATTCAAGGAGCTGGTTCAATGTTAAGCGTGGTGTTAAAGGGGACTTACAAAAATATCTTTGAACTTATCAAATCATACAAAAATAAAAAAGAAACAAAACAATTCAATGTAGTGTTGAAGACTTAACTCTGGCCTTTAATACCTTGGTTGAATACCCGTCGGAGTCGATAACTTCGACTTCCCAATGTTAATTTATTATCGTTCCGAATGCTCTAAATCTATCCTGATCTATGGTATTTCGATAAATACCTCTATGAGTTTGACTTTTACAAATTAAATAAGTTGGGATTTTGTTGTATGGTTAATCAAGATTAAAAATCAACGATCGTATTTCTAGCAAAGAAACCTTTATGTTAATTACCCAAAGCAATCATATTTTAATCCTTTAATTGAATGGATAAACGTATCTGTAGACATTCCTCTATCATATTACGAGAATGTAGACCATTTTAAATTTAGTTAAGTAGATAAATGTCGAACGGTATCATTTGAGTCTATTTTCATATTTGACCAGTGAATCACTTATTCATATCTATATCTATATCTATCTATATACTAAAATAGTATAAAAAGTTACTTCAATTTACTATGTAGACAACAATGACACGTAGTAAAATTTTAAATTTTTTAATTAAAAAAGTAAATTTAATTTAAATAGTTTAGATAATCATTCAAATTAAAATATAACATTTACTTATATAAAATGTGTCATACTAAAACACTAAATAGTAATAACTTTATTAATTTTTATTAAAAAAATATATAACAAATTGTCATGCACAACGGAAGCTTAAATCTAATCTAATATATATATATATTACGTTTTAATTTCACTTTTCTTTTCTTTACTAGAGGTCTTGAGAATATTCAAGACAACTTTTCCATTTATAACGATCATTATCTTATTGATTTATTAATGAAATATATAATAATTAGACTTTTGGTGTTATTGGGGAAGGTTTACTAGAAGGAAAACTTGGTTGCGTGGAGAGGGGGAGGCTCCACACTACTCCTAATTAAGAACATACAATTGGAGGTTGTATATACTATGTCATATTAAAAGGATATCATTAGTGATATGATTAATTGATGGAATCACTATTATATAAACCCTAATCCAATTGACTTGTGTTACTCTTGCCTTAAATTAAAATACTATTTCTACCCTGACCCCCATCAGAACAAGTCTCTCACTCAATATATATAATGCCAACCTGCAAACCCACCAAACAAGGTTGTCCATTTAACAGCACACATACACAGAGTTAAAATACAAACACACACAGAGATTTTATTGTGAAAAAATCCAATTTTTAAGTGAGATTCATAGAACAAAGAAAGAGAGATATGGGTAGGGCTCCATGTTGTGACAAAGATAATGTAAAAAGAGGGCCATGGTCTCCTGAAGAAGATGCAAAACTCAAAGGCTTCATTGATAAAAATGGTACTGGTGGTAACTGGATTGCTCTCCCTCATAAAGCTGGTATTAATCTCTATTCATTTCTTCATTTATGGTGTTTCTTGAAATAATCTAGTAATTAAGGGTTTTGTTGTTGATTTATGGGTTATGGATTTGATGTTGAAGGTCTAAAAAGATGTGGGAAGAGCTGCAGATTGAGATGGCTAAACTATTTGAGGCCAAATATTAACCATGGTGAATTCACCAATGATGAAGATAGGATCATATGTGGTTTGTATGCTAACATTGGAAGCAGGTATAGTAGCAAATTAATACCTTCATATAATGTATCAAATCTTGGAAGCTTTTGCTTTTTCCAATTTTGACTTTCATATAAACATTTACATAGGGTCATCATAGGCGTCCAACTGTCTTTCTATTTGAAAGCAACCCACCATAAAAACCTAAAGAAAACAAAATTATGAATGATCATCAAAATTTTAGAAAAAAGATTCTCCAAATTCTGGAATTATGGATGCATGCATGCCAGTTCAGCAAAAAATGATCTGATCTGTCTTCCAAATCTTTATAATTTAATTAATAATTATCGTTTGTTCTTCATTTTATGTTGATTAATATTTTGAGTTATGTATATGCAGATGGTCAATAATTGCAGCTCAGCTACCAGGAAGGACTGATAATGATATCAAGAATTACTGGAACACAAAGCTTAAGAAAAAGCTCATGGCTATGCTTCCTTCCTTTCAAAAAAGGCCTTCATTTTTTCCATCACCCTTGCAATCACCACAACCATACAGATCAAACCAGTTCTTGAACAATAACTCCACACCTTTTTATGGTTTCACTAACCCTAACTTAATGAACTTGAACAACAATATCAACTCTCTTCTAAACAACACCCTTGTTCAAGATTATATGAACCTCTCAGCATCACTACCAGATTCAAACTCTTTGATCAATTTAATCACCAACAACAATATGAAGAATGAGAGTTCTATCTATTTAGGGTTTCAGGAAGATCATCATAACATGTACAAGACACAAATGGAATACAACTATCCTACATCAGATATAAAAGAATCCATGCTCATGTTCGGAAGTGGTGGTCATGAAGTTAGTACAACTGGTTCTTCTTCTGAAGGTGGTAGTTGTTTGAGTCAAATCAGCTATGGAAATTATAACAAAGATAAGCAGCAACAACAGCATCAAATCAAGCAAGAAGACCATTTTTTGCTTCAGGGTTTTGGAGATCAAATTAGTCAAAGTTTCATGATGAACAACCACATGAGCTACACTGAAGAGAAGCCAAAAGTGTACAACTTGAAGAATTATGAAAGCTCATTGCATAGTGATCTTGAGGAAGTGAAACAACTCACTGGTAACACAAACAGTAGTAGTATCAGCAGTTACTTATTCAATGATGATGATGAATACAAGACAACACATGATGATGATCATAAAGAAATATGTTATGATCATTACTGATGGGTTTGATATATGAATTATTTGTAATTAAGGAAGAAGATACAGATGAGAGACTTTGAGACAGTTTCTTGGGGTTTGTGCTGATTTTAGTGGAAATCAATGGAAAAAAAACAGCAAGTTATTTTATTGTTTTCAATATCTTTAATTTTGTGTGACAGCGCATGTAGTAGCTTTTCTTTTTGTGCATTTCTTGGGGTTATGATAAAAATTGTTCTTTTATGTCAGTAGCTAAACCCACTACAGTTTTAGACTAATTGTTCCAATCGAGTTGAAGTTTCTGGTAGTTGTCTAATCTAGTTTCTTGTGTGCAACTTTACCTAGTTCAATTTCCTAAAAAAATCAAACTGAAGTTTTCGTTCAACTCTTACAATTTTAATGCAGCTCGTACTCTAGCTTAAATCTATCACAAGTGATCTATCTTTTTTTTATGATTAAGCTAGCAAAGTTTTACAAATATATACCTGAATTTTAGTTTTTTCTTCACTTGAAAAAAATCTAATATAAGCTAGACACGAAAATTTACCATGATGACCATGAACTAGAAAATATGCCAAAACTAAAACGTACTCAACCTTGAAACAACAATAACTCAGACTCACTTACCATGCAACATAACTAAAATGTCACCTTAAAAGAAATATCCAAGTAACCCTAGGAAAAGTTGAAAAATGACATTTTTTAGGATCGAGATATATGAAACCCTAATCAACACATGGAAGTATGGAACAGCCTCAAATGGACCAAAGTAAATATATAAATTACTTCTCGTCTTTATATATAGTCAATAATGGCACTTTAATCTGATCGTATAATTATTATTCGTGTAAATCCCATCTTTTCAGGATGTACATGTATGTATTATTCGTGTCATCGAAGAAACTACATATAAAGAATTAAAAATTAATGAGATATTTATGAAATGTTGCACAATATATATTGTTCAACGGTTGACCTATAAAATCAGTATTTGACAATTAAAAGATGTTTAGTTAATTGGATCAAGACTATTAACCTTAAGTCTTTATATTGTGATGGGGGGTATTTCACCCTTAGTGCAAAATGATAAGGGTTTATGGGTGATGTGAACCAATCAGACAAGCCGATCAAGTTAATCGGACGACCATGCAAATAATATATGTATGAACATGCCTTTATATTATTCTCAGATCTTGTCGAGATAACATGTAAAATGTGTGTTAGCCGAGCTTAGGGAGGCTGAACTTTGGGTAAGAATTATGCCAAGCGGATGAAGCTCTTCGGACAAGAGCTATTGCGGTGATGGCATTCTTTTCCAAGATCAGAAGTTCTTGAACCCAAGGTCCGAGTTCTGAGAACGTTTTAATTTAGAATGTGGTGCTATGGAGATCACTAGCTTGTAATTAATCGGCAAGTCATTTTTAAGTAATCTTGACTATATTACAGCTTACCACACGAGCTGGTTTTCTTCCACAAAACTTTTTTGTTTTTTTTTACATCATTATTCAAATATATTTTACATGATAATCGAACTCTATCATTTTGAATAATCATGTAGGCTTTCTCCGTTAAAGTGTCATTTTCACATTGCAATGGTCAAAGGTTGATGTGTTATTTTAAAATTAATATTGCATGTAAAAGCATATTGTCAATTTGATATAGTCATGCATGAAATATTTATTTATATAAACTCCCCGTGTATATACAGGGAAAGAATCTATAGAAAAGTTTTAAAATTTGGAAAAGAAATGAAGCAAATCTTAGCCCTTGATTTTTTTATAAAAAAATATTTTTGATATTTATTGGTGATGAATGTTAAATTTTGAAATTATTGTAATTTTTAAAATTCATTTTTGATGAAATCAAAGGTTGAGATTTATTTTCCTTCTTCCCTAATACTTTTGTTTCCCTTTTAATCCCCACCTATATATATATATATATTGTATATAGAAATAGAAAAGATGGTGACAGAAAAATAATGAAATGGATGTGGTGGCAAGTAGAGGTTCGAAAACAACAACAATCAACTATCGATTTATATTTTAATCTCACTCAACTATCATAGGCTATTTTAATATTTATAATAGTTATTATTTGAACTTGTTTATTTGAATGCATATTTTCAGGTTGTATTCCTATATTTAAGAAATTTCCAGAGAAAACACAAATAATTTAAGAATCAACATGTCAGAAACGATTATAGTAATCTCGATTCGGGTTGTTACCTCCACAACCACACACCTATTTAACGAAGTTATTATTTTAATCTATACTAATTAACTAATAAGATCAAAACCTTTAAATCCAACCAATTAAGATAATATCTTAGCAGTAAGTTTGTTTTCTCTAAGGCACACGTAATAATTACGTTGCCGCGGTACTAACGGAAGGCAAGAAAAATAGACTTTTTGACATAGCAATTTGTTGGTGATGTTTAAACTTTGAAAGTTAATTAGGGGTTTAGTAATTCTCTATATATAATGGAGTAATTAATATAGGAGTAAGTTACTATATATATATATATAGATTCTAGATCATCATGTTTTTTGTATATTCAATTCATAGAAAACATGTTTTATTACAAAATCAGTTCCTCATTTACATGTAACGATTAAAGTACTTTTGACATTTTGTTGTATGTTTAGTTCTTAAGAGGAATTGACTGTATAACAAAATATATATTCTAAGAACTGAATATGCAAAAAACATGAACAAATAATTGAAATTGAAAAAATTAATATAATACAAGGATCACCTTTCTAATTACTCTTAATAAAGATAGTTTCTACTTTTAAGTCTTACTATTTTTAATTTCGTAACAATAGATAGGCATTTTGACATATTAGTTCTTACTAAACATCTTCAAATAATGTTTTCAATGAAGCCGACCTCATAATTGGTGCCATACACAATTTCTCAAAGGGTTATTGACGATTAGTATTGAAGTAGCCTTCCAACTATTTCAGAATTCAAATGCTTAGGTTCAAACAGACATATATATTTCATGTATAAATTTGTAAAATTACTGTGTATGTATTTACCTTTCCGCAAAAAATGGCATACATAGTCTAGGTCGTCGTTATTAGTAACAAACTAACATGTTATTTTTTGGGAAATGTATATAGAAGTGGATTTTATAGGGTAAGGAGCAATGAATTTAGATTAAATAATACTGATCAATCGAATACTATCTTATACTCGATATATATTTAGTTGATGATATAAAAGACGTTGCTTGCTTATTTCTTTTAAAAAATTTACTTTCCCATTAATTATTCACCTCATTCTTTAAACTATCAAAAACATATATAGATCTAATTTAATTTTTATTTACACCACTTTTCTTATATAATCCGTCGATTTCTTTTATCACAAACCCATCTTGGAAAAGCAAAGAATTGAATACTAATCATTTAAGTGACTCGTTTCACGTTATAGCTTTGCAAAATTTTAGTACCATGATAACATTCGTTACGGACTATATAATGAAGTGCGTATTTTAAAAAAATAGCTGGGTTACATCAACACAGTATCATAATCTAGCAAGTGAATATAAGTATAATATGAAGGGAGAGTTTAAATAAGAAGGGTAAATATTATGAGAATGTGAAAATGATTTTAAAAATACTTTTTAATTATATGAAACACATTTTTTAAAAAAACTTTTTTAATAATTATTATTAAAATAACTTTCGAACCTATGATAAAAATGTAAATAAAAAATATTAATTTTTTTCATACTTTTTTATAGTTGTTACTGTTGTAATTATTCAAGATTATCACAAAATATAACATGATAACCATATGTGACTCTTCTCTAATATATATGATTATCATGTGTTCAAGATATTCACAAACAGGATTTGATAATCACATATTATTCACGTGATTATATTAGAGAATAATCACATGTGATTATTATGTTATGTTTTGTGATTATCTTGAATGATCACAACAGTAACGACTATAGAAAAAATTCGAAAAAAGTTTCTAATAGTTTTTATTTATATTTTTGTCATAACTTACAAAAGTTATTTTAAGAATAATTATTGAAAAAGTTTTAAAGAAAAATGTGTTTCGAATAATTAAAAGTATTTTTAAAATTATTCTCACGTCTTCAGTCTTCTTATTTGAATAATCCTAAATATATATTTATATAATTATTAAATTAATCTAATTAGTAGGGTCATGAAACTTAGAGTTGACTCTGGTTAAGAAAGATTTGTCTTGACCCTAATTCAGTTGATTCCACATCTATAAAATATTAGAATTATAATAATTTATCCCTTACTCAAAAATAAATCATCTTAGTTTAAACACATATATATCTATAATGATATTAATGAAGACTAGGTGTGCAACTTGAAAAGTGGTTTGTTTTTCAGGTTTTGACAAATATCTCCAACTTATAGTACATAATAATAATTAAAAAATAAAAGTACGTTTTAACTTATACTAATTTTAACTTATACTAAATTGTTTTGTGGATAAACAAGTAAATAAGAACTTATGACAATGATGACTGTTACGGTGGTGCAAGTGCGAGGGAGGCGACATCGATATAATTTTGGTTGTTCAATTCATAGCTCGTAATCTTTATTGTTATTATGTGTATACATGTAAAATCGTGAATTGTACATGTAATGCAAAAGAGGTTGTAGACTTACGTATTACCGTTTTAAATTAGGGAAATTAAAAAAAATATAAAAATAAGAGAGAGATCCAAGTTCAGTGTATATGTCAAACTCGATCATGAATAATAAAAGCTAATATTATGAAGATCGACTTAATATATTGGATCGATAACTTATGACCCCTACTATAAAAAAGTGGCTCCCTTGTATTTCATTTCTAATGACTTGTTAGTGCAACTCTTTAATGAAACTATGCTTAAGAAAAGGAATATTAAAAGTTACGATTATATGGAAATTAATATCCATCACGTGACAAAACCCAACATGTTTATTGTTCTGTTATAAATGAAAATCCCGGTTATGGTTGTGCATTTTAAGTTAATTTATATTCAAATTTTCAATCATATAAGTTCATAACTCTTCTAGGCTGTTAGAAGGGGACAAAAAAACCCTTTTCTGGGCCAGAAGTGTGCATTTTAAATCTTTTGGGAAGAATCTGAAACTCACCTAATTTAAGGACGAAAGTTGTAACTATGTTTTTGTATACTTTATTTCTAACCATAGCCTCCCTCATTTTAAAATTATTAATGAGAACGTATATAATTGGTTAATAATTTGTTAAATCAAAATGACAATAATTCGAATCCCCTTGGAAATTGGGAAGAGGTGGAAATAAATTAGAGACAAGACAAACCATCTTCTGATACGAATTAAATTAATCCTAGTTATCAGATTTACAAGAGGTGTTTTGTGTCAAATAGATATTGAATCTCCATCTCTACCTCTATATTTCTTTAATATTTAAGAATATAAAAGAAAACTTTCTTTTGTTGAAATTTGTTGAAAAATAGACACCTCTAAATTAATTGATTTTTTAAACTTTAAATTAATCAATAAGACTATTTGATTTCTCTAAAAATATTTATATATTTATCTATAAAATAAAAAAAATAAAAATAAATACGTTCCATATATATATATATATGATACATACATATATGTACTCTAATTCTAATCTATATTTTAAAATTAGTTGTTCACATAATTAATTTGTGATCAACATTTTTTCAACAATAATTTAATAATCTTTATGCCCTATGCCTATTTGATAAGTTTATAATAAAAATAATACAACCTAAATGTATTTGATCATTTTGTATTATATTAATTTAAATTTAAATTAAATTCTTATAACATGGTTAATAGCTAGAGGTACATTACTTCTAAATTATTAATAAAACTGTTTATAGAAATAATTTACAATTACAAGTTTGTGAGGTTAATAGTTTATGATAATGTTTACATGATAGTATTGTTGAAATTCTTTTACATGTGATAAATTGGATGGATTTGATAGCGGTAAATGACCACTGTTCATTTTTTTAATACATAATTTTTTTTTTTTATTCACGTTATCATACTAAACTATAAATATAAACCATACAATTTTAATAAAAACATAAATTAACTAGATTTGAATAATTATTTTACCTTACATAATCCGTCTATATATGGGTTTAAAACCTAATCATCTAATATATATAAAAAGTATTGAATTTTTAAATATCAATTCACTTGTTATAAGGACTTGGTTTATAACTCTGGTTGACAAATATTTTATGAGTTTCTTTTATAATAAACTACTTTGAGTAGCTCTTTAAATATAAAATAACTAAATATCATTTCTTTAATTGTTTATGTATTTTTTATTTATTTATATCTTATATTTTATTCATTATATAATTTAAAATTTTCAAGTGTAGTTATTGGTACTTTGTCGTATAGCTAGATGAAAATAACAAAAAAAAGTATTTCAGCTCTAGATAAAGTCTTAATCTTAAGACTTCAACTCTCAAGTAGTTTTCTTGTACCTTCGACAAGTTTACATTGGCATCATATAAAATTTAAAATATTGATTAATTAAGGGTCAATGTCGACAGAGAATCCTCTCTCAGAAGCAACTTCGATTCGAGGGTGTGTTTGTTTCGCAGAATGTACAGTAAAAATTGGAATTTGTGTTTTTTAAATCCTGTTTGGTATACAAATTTATCAAAGGAATTGGAATGTAAATTATAACAAAATGAATTATGACCCTTTGACGTTTTTGCATATATATATACATATTGTCCGTCAAGTAAATACATTCAAAATTAGTACATATATAATAACAGATAATTATGCATATAACAAAATGAAAATATGGATAAAAATATACAGATGGATTTGATTATTTCTTGTGAGTTAGAAACTAAGATTTTGATTAATATTCTGGATTGATTCATTAGTTGTGATTTTTTATCTGAAAAAATATTGAATAAAATTGAATGAGTAGTAGATAGATAAAGATAATAGGGTAGGGTAGAAAAACCATTTGTAGTGCAGATTTGATGAGGTCAATAGGTATGGGGTGGCTGACACATTTTGTGCATATTTTAAACCTGAATTTCATCAACATTTTACTTTTGGAAACACAATCCCAGTTTCAGCGCTACCATTTTTTTATTCACCTCTTAATGTTCATACATTTTTTATTTTATAATCTTTTACTGAAACAATAAAATAAGTAATCGTTCAAATAAACATCTATCCAAAGTATTATTATCGTGTGACAGTATAAGAGTGGATGTGGTCTATAAAGAAAACAGAGTAAGTAACAATAATTGAATGTATGATCTCACACTCAACGTATTAAACAAACCCAAAATGTTACGAGACTGCTAATGAATGTGTCGCATCCAACATTTCATTTAAAAAAAATTATTCGTGAAGACAAACTTTTTTAGGGTTCATATACACAAGATCATTAGGATTCATCATTTACTTGTTTATTTGAATAGCCAATCTATTAATGATTGTGACAGCTTTTATAGGATACGTACCACCTTGGGCCATGGTAGCCTAAGAAAACAGTGATGGATAAAAGGTCACATTCATTCTTACTTGAAACAAAACGCTCCGGACTTATAAGATATGGTAATCATTAATTAATTGATTATGTTCCATTGTAATCTATGTCCAAATTTAAATAAACTCGCAAACTTTATCAGAAAACTAACGTGATTTTAATGTAATGCCTAATTGAACTTGTACTATTCTTCTTAGAGACTTCAACGTGAATTTATAGATATATTTTTAAAGTAGTCACATGACTAATATAGGTCCTCAGATATTTGGTGAGCATGTGACGCATACAATAGTAAACATAGGGCTCTTTAAATACAATGTGTTAGCAAAAAGTGCTATTTGAAAGCTCACATCCAAACAAAAGCTCAAGAAAAAAGGGCTTGAAGTGGGTCCATTTAACAAGCATCCATAATCTATAGTCATAGTGGTAAAGATACTCGAATATTTCTCACACTACAAACTTCTGCTAATTGTTGAAACACAATAAGTTCGAATTTTGTTATGGAGTAAAAGATGGGGCAATGGTAACAGACTAACAGTCTCGTTAACCAACGGCCATAATGGAACGGGCCAACAAAGATTCATCATATATAAAAAATACACATCTTTGTAGAATCAAGAGTGAGATAACAAAACACATTTCCTTTTAGACCGCAAAATATAGAAAAGGCAACTGCTCCAGCCAACGAAGAAGGGGGTGTCTGAGATTACGTTCTCGATGTGATTTTCTGCTTGAAAAATGATTCATGTGCCTAAAAAAGTAAGCCTAAATCTAGACATAAAAGTTTGATTAGTTGAAAAATGAGAGACAATACATGAAACGACTGTCAGGGATCGAGTTTTCAAAAAGTAGTTTTGGTTTTTGGTTGGCCTGAAAAGCAGTTTTGCCCCTTCCTGCTTTTTAGAATACGCAGACGCTAGGATGCACCCCAATACCAAACACATTCACATTCAATTAAAATAAATACCGAAAACATGAATCCAAATCTTATTCACAGTGAAAATAGCCTAAATGTATTCTCACCACATTAACCTCCGATCCTCCCCACAACATTTTAGGGGTGATGAGCTATCACCGCTTTAAATGATCGACAAAATATAAGTCTAACCTGGCCGAGAAGCATCATTATTCTCATCAAGTATAAGTTTCACTCCATTGTTTTTCAGAGAATTGATAACAGCCCAAACCTTTGTTCGGTTTTTGAAGTCTTTTTTTTCCAACTCTTTATTCACGTCTACATGAATGCCTCTTTCTTGGCCAGATTCAAGACCTTCAACCTTAAGGCGCATAGCCAGCACCTCACCAACAATTGTTGCAGCTTTTGCATTACACGTTCTACCACACTCAAGTGAGTTCTTAATAGAATGTTCGACTGTTGAAGCTGTTGCAACTATTCGTCCATTGTTCCTGTCCACTACATTCGCTGTAACATATTTTAATGACATGAACAACCTCAACACATACCTCTTCAGCACTGTCATCCTTATAAACCAGATGCTATATCGGGGTTTGTATCCACCTACCTACCCCAAAAAAAAAAAAAGTAATTAGGGGCGTAATCGAGTCGAGTTGAACCCTGCCAAGCTTGAGCTCCAATGAGTCTAAAGTTCAAGATCAAGCTCGAACTAGATGAAATAACCGACAAATTCAAGCTCAGCTCGACCCTATCCAAAATTTAAATAACTAAACACACGTGTAACCATGATCATTACATTGGCATTCTAACAAACAGGTTATGTGCACCACATTTGTTGGTCAAATTGAAAAGAAAAAAAAAAGAAGCATATTATAACTTTGAACTTTTGTTAGATAATTAGAATTTTGGAGAGTTTGGGTTTGAAGGTCACCAGAAATCACAGAATACAAATTATACAACAGGTAGTTAGCAACAATTTCAAGCAAAACTAACGATTTAAAGTTCACAGAACCCTAATTTAAAATTGTAAGCCTAGTATATATATGTTTTTTCAACCTACAAGCCAAAATGACCAAAATTTTCAAGCTACTACCCAAATTAACCATTAGTAGTGTCACCGTTTGAGTTCACAATTCACAATTTCCAACCTAAGTTTTCTAAATAGGAAGTTAAAATCAAAAATTAAAATCATACGTGACATAGTGCTCTAATAAATAACAAAGTACAAAACTAGGTTAACAATAACCTGTCTTATTTAAGAATATTGGACCGCAGCCAGGGATCTGCGGACTTTGTGGTCAGGTGTCTCGGTCGTCATCGGCGGCAGATCAAGTCGGTGTGCTTTCAGTTTGCGTTTCTTTTTTCTCTACAATACTAATTCAGTTGGAAAGGAAAGTAGGAAACAAAGTTTTTCAGTGTTGGGCCGGCCTGGAAACATTTCCAGCCCATATGATCCTTGGCCCAACATTGAAATCAGTTAACATCTAAAAACCATCAACTGAAAGTCTGAAACCTCAAAAATCAAACAAACAAACAAAGATGTCAAACCAAACAATCCTCCAAAACCTCAAAACGATCAAGAAAATCAACAGCAACCTTCCTATTCCAATCACCACCCAAACCCCCTACCGGGAAATTGCTGACGTCATCATCTCCTCCGCCACCAGCACAACCTCCACCGCCACTGTTCTATCCACCCTTACTCCCAACACATTCAAATTAATTCTTTCAGACCCATTTATAAAAACTCGCAATTGCCTATCTTTATTTAACCTTATCTCAAAAAACCAATCTTTACTCCCATTTAAGATCGAAGTCGAACACTATATAGCCCTAATTTGCAGGGCGATCAAATCAAGGAAGTTTGAAGATGCTGAAAAGCTTCTAACTTTATTATCAAAGGACGGAAGTCTCAGGTACCCATTTCATGATTTAGCTTCTTTTGCCGAAAGTCAACGTTTTCAGTCAAGAATTTATTCAAAAATGCTAAATTTAATGCTAAAAGTTCATTCTGATAGTGGGAATTTTATTAAGGCTTTTGAGACTTTTGATTATATGTTAAACAATGGGATTGAAATTGATGAGAAAACTTGTACTGTTTGCTTGATTGAATTCATGAGATGTGAACAATTAGGGTTAGGATTAGTACTTTTTAACAAAATGGTGGAATCAGGTATGGATGTTTCAGTTTATTCATTGACTGTTGTGGTGGATGGATTGTGTAAAAATGGGGAGATTAAAAGGGCTAGAGAATTAGTTGAAGAAGCTATGTGCAATAGTGCTAAACCTAATGTGATTACTTTTAATACTTTAGTTGATGCTTGTTGTAAAAGATGGGATTTTGATGAGTTGGACTTGGTTTTAGTGTTGATGGAGAAACAAGGGGTTGAGCTAAATTTGGAAACTTACAAGTTTTTAATAGATGGGTTTTTGAGCAGTGGGAAGGTTCGTGAAGCTGAAAGGATGATCATGGAGATGCATGATAAAGATTTGAATGTAGAAATCCATTTGTGGAATTCTATTATTATCAAGTATTGCAAGTTAGGGAAGATGGAGAGTGCATTCCGATTTTTTGATACAATGATTGAAAGAAGTGTCGTGCCTAATGCAGAGACTTTTCGTATCATGGTTAGTGGGATTTGTGGGATTGGGGAGATGGAGGCTGCGCAAAAGTTAGCAGATAAGTTGCAAAGGAAGGATATTGATTTGGGTCATGATGTTTTCGATGATTTGGTTAATGGGTGTTGTAAAAAGGGCGAGTTTGATGACGCTGTTAGACTGATTTCAACAATGGAGAAGAAAGGATTGTATGGTGACATTCGTCTGTATAACATGGTTATCATTGGTTTATGTGAGGTGGATCGTGTTGAGGATGCAACTAGACTTTTAAGTGTTGTGGTAAAATGTGGTGTTAACCTTGACTATATCATCAATCTAATAAAAGATCCAAAATACTGTAACGAACATGCTAGACATCTAGTGCAACCCTCAAGGCCAGAACCTTCATAGAAGAAACTTGTTTTACAACATGGATATGATAGTTAAACTATCTTTTCAACTTCACACAAGTCAATTGAGTTCCAAGTTCACATAGACCGCAAGCCATGAAACCAAAGTTAAGGATGATCAAGAGATAATGTAGCGGTAGCTCTCGTGAGGGTCAAGCTCAGTGGCCCGTCTTTGCCAAAGCTTGAAATGCTGTGGGATCGTCTTTTGACTTTAAGGCTCCCAGAGGACACTAGCCTTTTCCCTTTGACGAGACTCGGGTTGGGGTGTACCGAATCGGGGCTTGGCTCGCTTTTAGCCCTTAAGAAACCGTCTAGATTTTGATTATACTTGTCCCCATAGTCATGTTGGGTGGGCGATGCAAGAGTATGCTTTGTGTTAAATTCATCATCAGTGAAGTAACCATTTTCTTGAGTATCCTGCATTGCAAGATCATCATACTCCTCGTCTGATTTGGTCGACTCCTCATCCACTGAACCTTCCATCTACATCAACATGGGCTATCGTGAAGAACTGAATCCGAAATCAAATCCATGATTATGTGGAAGTATACATACCTCTTCATGCATATGTTCTTTGCAATCATCATCACTAAAATCCTCATCACTATCCACCTCAAGATGATCATCTCCCTCTTCATCACTTCCATACACCGACTGCTCTTCCTTCAACTGAAAATCGTACAAGCAACAATTATTTGAAGATCCTCAAAGATAGCACATTTTGGTTTACTGTCGTTATGTATAAATGATAATTAAACGTACCTCTTTGGCAGGTCCATCAGAGGCCTTAGGCGAACTACAACATGATGAATGATATCTACTACCATTATCAGTAAGCTCGCCTCTAGACTCATCAACACTACTAGCATGACTAGTGCACCCAAGGTCGGTTGGCCAAGCACTGATTCCAAAGTTACCAAATTGGAGATTAACCGGTTCAGCCTTTCCAATCTGCAATGGTCCATAATCAGGATGTCCGATAATCGGCTTCCCATCAGCATCTACAGAATGTACGGGCCATGCTTTTGCGACAGACCCATCGTCGTTTAATAGAGCCATTAAATGCCTCGAAGAACCTTGCCTTTGGATCAGTTGAAACATGCCCTTTGAGCTCAAAGAGTTAGCCACACACTGATTCCTATACTCTTCATCAATCACAAAAACCGTGTTAGTGGTAGGATCATAAAGCTGCTCCCCAGCCTCACGTCTTCTTAAACAACTGAAAAGTGTGGCGTGTATTGCAGCAACACTCTTATCGACATTTGTATTATTTACTTTTGGAACCAAATGTTTATCTGCTCGGTTGCAAAGGTATTCTTGAATTGTTCTGATGTTTCTTATATACTTTACATATTTGTTTTTGGCAGGATCCAACGTCATATACTTCGCACGAACCGCAAATCTTTCCATGTGTTTGTCCTCGTTTGTGATGTATATCATGAATGGTATGATTGATGGATGTTTCTTCATTAACCCCATCTGCATATTCAAACCAAACTGGTATCAGAATTCAACTTAAAAACAATAGAAGATGTTTAAAAATGTTGAGATATTCGTTAGTATACCACAAAGTTAAGGCTCAAGTGAACACCCTCCACAACTACTGATTCTTTTCTTTCTTCCCATGCTGTGATGAGTCGGTCAAGACTATCAATGACCATCTCACTCTGTGCTTTAAAGCCCTCAATTGCCATTTGCTTGGGGCTAATTAAGTCAACTGTAGTAGAACCTGAACCTGAACCTGAACCTGAACCCTCATTAAATAATGGTGTTGAAGCGTCAAATGGACCATTTTTAAATTGTGATTGAGGTGAAACACTTCCTTGTTTCTTTGCTTTTCTCTTGGCTTTAGCTTCTGAAACAGCTACTGGATCTAGATGTTCTCCTGCATGGTAAGTAGATGACCAGAGCAAAGGATTTTGCTTTTCATCTACAAAGCTTCTCATCATGTGCCTAATCGAGTCTGTAGATATAACCGTTGTGATCCCTAACCTACTAGCCTGAACATTAAGTTTAGTTATAGGGGTCATAAGTTGGGATAAAGATGTATGCAACATTAGTCACCAAAGAAGAAAGCTAAACACGCACAACGTATGATCTCATATCATAAAACAACAGAAAGCTTATAAATTGAGATGGAATTACCAATAACGCAGACAACGTAGATTTGCCACATCCACTCGTTCCACATAGTAGGATCGTCACAGATTCCTTTCTTTCCCGGATTCTACAATAAAGAATGCAATGTGTCTTAGCTGCACATAATCACCCCCAGCGATATATTCAAAAACACACATGCGTTCTCAACCACACAAAAAGAGAACTTTACACCAAGAAAGATCTTAGAAGGATTACGCTAACTATTAAATTGTGTCGCAAGAAAGGAGAAAGTAACAATCTTTCCACCCAAACAAATGTCATATTCATGATTTCATGATATATTGTTACAAGATAGTGTAAAAACAATGTATGATGCAGCATATCATCAAATTACTAGCAAACAAAACATAAGGCCCTTTGATTAGGACCAACATACTTGCAATAATGATAATAATAAGTACCTGCAAGCTAAAACCAGATCAGCCCTCTGGTTAGGACCAACATACTTGTATTCAGCCAAAGCATCACAAACAACATCTATAAACCTCCTCCTTTTCACAATAACAGTCGTGCGTTTTTTGTAGGATTCGAACGGTATACTCCAAATTTTATCATCATTTTTCAACACCCTAGTAGTATTGTTGCTGGTCCCAATTTCCTTACTATTTTCTTTTCCAGGATGATGAAAATCTGTTGCAGTTTTAATGACACCCATAGCAGCTAAAGTATCCCCTAAACATTCTGTTCTCATAATTTCAAAAACCCTTTGACTAATCTGTCATTAATAAAAAAAATACCAACAGTTTCAGTAGATTGTATTCTAAGATATGTAATATGTGTATTTAGAGGAGAGAAAAAGAAAAAGAAAAAAAAAAAAGAAAAAACCTTGAAAGCGTGACGTGCTTTACAACCCATTAACTGCAAAGTGCTTTGAAGAACATAACGTGTATACCTAAATGACATTCCTTCTTCATCTTCCACCACTATATACAACAATTTCGCCACCTCCATCTTTTTTCTTCTTTTCTGAATAATAATTAAAAAAAAAAAAAACATTAATATTATATTAAAACATCACAATGCAGAATCGAAAAATTACAGATCAACAATAATAAGGTACCTTAAGATGGTGGAATATTAGAGATCGGTTGTTTGTAATATATAGGTCAGAAATCGGCGTTTGAATTGAGGAAGAACATTGTTGTTATTATGAATGTCAGTAGTTGAATTGTAAGAATTGCAGAGCGATACGGTCATTGTTGTATGTGTATGTGTATGTGTATGGTGTGTATGTATATGTTGGCTAGCGAACTGATAAATTATTTACACGCATCAGCGTCCTCAACACTCCACGAGTCGTCTCCCCCTTTTCTAGATGAGTTCAATATTTTTCTATTTTTGTATTGTCTGAAAATTAATTGAAGGATTTGGGGTGAAAAATTCAAACATAAAAAGCATCAAAGAAACCCTATGAAGAAAGAACAATATATGGCTTTTATAATACAGAAATGCTAGGTTCTTTCACCTGGTCCAAGTTATTATTTAATTCTTTTTTATTGCAATTACTCTTTCGTCCGGAATACTCTTTTCTTATTTGTGTTACTTATATTATATCTTTTCGTATATAAAGTTTATATTTATTTATGTATAGTTGTATTTGTTGAACATGGTCAAAGTATTAACCGGACTATATAAAGACAGGAGTATTAACAAAAAATAATAATAATATGATTGATAAGGATGTTAATGGCCTACTTTTTGACGATATTCAACTGAAAATAATAGACTTGTTAAAACATTTGGGTGATATAGGTCCCACGACAAGGAGATGGTATGCACGTAGGCCTGTAATTTAACTAAATGAATGTGAAAGGAGCCCGTTCGAGTTGGTCCTTTCAACCGAGAGAGGGCAGTCTTTAAAAGTAACAGGTTGGAAAACCAAGAGAACATTTGGCTTTTTTTTATCTTTTTTCTGTCTTAGGAGTAGGAATTTATCAAATAAATGAACAAATACGAATGGATAAATAAATTGATTTTTTAGTTTATGTTCGTTCAATAAGAAAATGTAATTGTTCACGAACATTCATGAAACCAAACAAATGAATATATAAATTAATGCATTAGTTCATTTATATGTTAAAAGAACACCGACGAACCTAAACTAATACAAACAGACCTACAAAGACAACAACGAATATATATTATATAACTTGGAGCATTAAGATACATATTTAACATTACAAAACGATCAGAATGTGATTTTTAATTCTGACATATGAATAAGTTTTATAAAATATGATAATATCTTAAGATTATTATATTTAAATTTAGATTAGATAGAAATGAAATATACAAAGTTACATTAATTATAATTAAACTATTAGTAAAGGAAGATAAACAAATGAACATAATCAAATATTAACGAATATATTATTAAACGTTCACGAACGTAAATGAAGGAATGAGACATATGTTAATGGTCGTTCGTATAATTAAATAAATGTAAATTTTTATTCATTGTTCACTCATATATAAACATAAACAAACTTCCGACCAAACAATTTACAATTGTTTGTTGAATGTTTAGTTCGCTTAAAAGCTTAATGAATATAAATACTCCTCGATTAAACTTTTCTTTGTAACTTTTTTTTCAATTAAGTGTCACATTTATTAACAAGAGGGATAGATAATTATTTATATGTTTGTAACTAAGTTGAAACTATTCGCTGAAGAAGATTAATATATATTTTTTTTACTCTTGAATATTTATATGTCTACGTAAACGAATTATCATTATGTTAGGGCAATATAATAATTTCTTATTATTGAATTGAAAATTGGGTCAACAACTTAAATTTATAAAGATTAACATCTTTAGGAAAATCTTATATTCAAATTGTATTCAGTTCTTTCCATTTACATAAAAACTTGCAAAGTCGATTTCGTTCAATATTTAATTATTAGATTTTGTAATTAAAAAAGAAAAAGAAAAGAAAAGATGTAAGTTATTTGAAAATAACGTAGTTTCTAAGTTTTCTAGAAAAATTGGAATGCATTTAAAGGATCTTTAGAAGTACGCACAATGATATGTTCAAAAATTAGCATTACATTTAATTAAGGGGTCATTAAAGATTCCAACATTAAGAATTAGTTGATCTAATGTAATTGTCATATATAATCCATCTTTAATGTCATTTAATTTAATTTCCTACTATTTGAAGATTTCCCATTTTAACCTTTCTGTATTTAATATTTAATTTAATTAAACCATAATTATTAATTCAAAACTTATTTTTTATATCAAACTGTGATTTCATAAGTTAACTATAATTATCTCCTGTTTACGACCTGTACACCCTCTTCTGTTTTACGTTACTATATTTTTCTTACTTACCTTCCACAAAGACTAAATGAAATACATATTTTAAATTCTACGATGATTACATATTAAACATGGTTAACAGCATCTCTCAACTTTGCGTGTTTGTGACCACTAACGTCAAATTCCGTGAGGGTACATTAACAAGAAGATATTATTACATGGCTTGTGTAATTAAAATAAATTGTATGTTCTTATAAATTTACCATTTATCATTTTCTTATAATGCCTATAAATAAACAAAATAATTGTAATTATAATAAACTTATAAAATCAGTGTCATCAACAAACACCTAAATTATAATACTTAGATATCTATCGATACATATAGTTCGACAACTTTGACTAATATGTAAAGAAATTGAAATGTGTAATATAACAAATCTGAACACTTTTGAATACTTAATATATTTGTTGTTCTATTATTATTATTATTATTATTATTATTATTATTATTATTATTCATAACTATTATGAAAAAATAAATTATAAATGAATTGAAAACATGTAAAAATAAATAAATAATAACAATATAAGTTAGTACAACTATTATCGTTATGTCAATCATCATTGTATACCACTAAATATATTTTTTATGCATTATCGTTGTGTTATGCGGGACCCTGACTAGTATATAAATATATAGGGTTTCGATCAAATAAAATAATTCTTAACATAAAATAAATAGAATAATATTGAAATAGTATATGCATTACCAAACATCAAACAATAATACGTTCATCAAAAAATATTATAATTTTAATTTATACATCAAAATATATCACAAATTTTAAAAATTTTATTGTATTTTAAAACTTATTTTCCAATTCCCCAATTTACTTTAAGATAAGTGTTGTAAGCATTTTGGGATTCATGTTAGAAATTCTTTAGTCAGCTATACCACTCTACCTTTTATAGTGCCCTCTAAAAGTGGATACTTTTAATATCTCTTCATCGTATATTTAAATTATAATACAATGTGTGTAAAATATATGTATATTATACTAATCTTTGTTAAAACAAGGAAAAATCTCGACAAAAGTGACTGACAATACGTAGAGACGAGGGTTCGACGTGTGTCGTAATATTTGTACTCCGTATCATGCAGTGGCGAGAAGTAGGCCCATTTTAGGTTGGCGCCAACTTCAAAATAAAAAGAAGCCAATTAATAAAAAAGGTTTTGTCCCATAAATTACCTCAAAACTGTGGGTTCTTTTTCAGCAAAATTAAAAGCTGTTGACCAATTTCTGAAAACCAAATATATTTATTAAATTAAAATAGATAATTAAAAGACTAAACGGCTCGTGATATAAAAATAAAAACCTCATAATATATAAGAAACCCAACTGTTTGGTAAACTTGAGCAGCCGTTTCACATGGTTTGGATTTAAGATAGAACATGTAGAATTGTCATGTTACACATGTACACAAGTTAACCGTTTTTTACAGGCTTGATATGAACACCTAACCAACATTCATGACAATGTCTATTTTCTGTTTCTTAGAATAAGAAAATAAGAAATAAGAATAATTACTGTTTGCCTTTCGGAATCATGTCTCCCACGATGCATAGAATATATGTCTTCGTATCTCAACTTTGATTGATATTGGCATCATAATAACTTTCTATTATTTATCAACACATTCTTAAGTTTGACATCAAAAATATACAAATCTAGTCTAGTCTAGATTTATAATTAAAAGTGGCAATCATTTTTGTATTTGCTACAAGAATATATGTCATTGCACAACTTCTATGCAATGCCCACGTTTTTACTCATATTCTTTTGTTAGTCTTTCATCTAAATAAATACATAATACAAAACATAACTTTCGAAATTCTGTGACAGTTCAAATCATTATTTTCTAATTTATCTTAACAATGAAATTAAAGATACAAGTACGCAAAATAAGTTGCATAATTCATAGCAACTTTTAAAATAATATTTAAAGGTTGACTTAGCGTATAGAAAAAATGACACCTATTTATCTTACCAATCTAAAAGGCATATGGAACGTCCGCTAACAATGAACTTATTATGGGGTGCGGTCCAATTTGTATACCATCCATTTTTAGTATTATAACATTAAACTTGCTTTAAAATATTATAATAATTAAAGCACATTCGTGTAGTGCATGGTTAAAAATTGGTAGGTACTAGCCACTTCTCTAAATTTATATGTCATAGGCAACCAATATATATATATAATAGAAATTAATATTAAAAACAAAAAAGAATAACATTATTCGTAAAATCCGATTTTGCAAGCCGCAAGGCACCGTTGGCGTAAGGAATTTGTGCCCATTGTTTGTATATATAGTTGCCCACCATGTGGAAAAAAAAAACGAGATGGAATCTTGACAATTAAAGATTCTAAATGCTAAAGTTACACCCTTTTCAATATAAGAAAATAAAATTGATTATCATACACAATTATTATAGAAAAGTGTTTCACATGCTTACAAGATATACCTATACTCGACACATTTAAGATTACTCATTACTAGTATTACACCTTTATATATCTCTGGTATTTCATTATTTCATAAACATATTATATTATTAGGGATTATAAGGAAGATCGATGCATCTTTCATTACTTCTTCAACATTAATAGAGTGCTTTGATTTTATCATAATCCTTAAAAAGCAGATGACATAACTCATAAATACGAAACGGAAGAACGAACGGTTATAATCGGTGAAAATCGTTTTGATATTTTTATTTTCTTAATTGTTTACTTGTATAAGATCAAGTCTAGCCAATTAAATCTCACTTGCGAAAGATACAAGTGGACTGTAATCATAGTTTTGAAACAGTCAATGTAATATGATTCGATGTGGTTGGACAGCTTTTGGTTTTGTTTGACGTTGAAAAACCAATTATGGAGCAATATTAAATTTGTAAGTAGTAGCATGTATTTGGGGTTGAATGGAACTGTTATCGAAGCACGTTTGCGAAGCGTATTACAAGTGCATATGTCAAAGGTTGACCTTCTAGATTCCAACGACTTCAAACTAGGTAGTTATGTGTCCATTCTTTTCGACTAAAGATCGATGTTAATTTTCGTGTAAATTATATAATTGTCTTTTTAATTCGGAAATGAAAAAATGAAATAACGTATAATAATTTATGTTATGTATTTCTATCAAAAGAGGTATAATAATCATCAAATTTTTTTCATATATATGTTAAAAAGGTGTTTAACTAGATGAATCGGTCAAATCCACCAGTATTAGTCCCAATCTAGGCTTTGAAATATGCATCCAAACCATATAAACTAGCTTAAAAATCGAACACATACCAACAAAATGACAAGTTATTACCTACTAACCATATTTCTCGGCAGTCAAAGACAATCAAATCAAGCATACACCATCAATAATTCTATTACTATTAGTTATTACTATTAGGCACATATGAATAATTGACCCCTACATTAACAAGGGATTAAATTTGTTTAATTACATAAGAGTATTACTTGTCAGATTTTATTATTATACAGTTATTAGGTAAAATTAGAATTAAAATAAATAAATCCATTTAACAATTCGTTTTGATTTGTTCCAAAGACAAGACAGATCAACTCAAAATGTCCAATTGAACTAATCGGTTTCGTTCTAGTGAATTACAACTCGTCAGATAAATATATTTAGTGGAAATGAACTAAAACCAGAATGAATCAAATTGTTTCAAATAAATTCAAAAGTTACTTATAAAATTTTCTATTATTTTACTAAAGAATATATTATAAATCATTCTTGTTATTAACTAGTGGAACGCTCGACTAATAAATATAGTGATATTTTAATTCTTCGTCGCCTCCATGCTACTTGTCTAAAAGCGAAGAGAGGGATTTCCTCTAAGCCATATGATCAATGTTAATAAACATTTATCGATGCTTCTCTACACGGACCTTTCTTCTGGTTGCTACAAGACAGCCATTTAGAAATGTCACAAGATCCCGAAGTGCTGAAAAGCCAAACCGATTGCGTGCGCCTGCTTAAGTAAGAGTAAGGATAATTGTTGTATGAACTGCAATTGCGCAAAACAACAGACGTGCCTCAAACCAATAGGATATCATTTATAGATCAATGAAGAACCTTAAATCGGAACAAAAAAAGATCCTATTAGTCTCCTACACTAAACCATCGAATCAACCCATACTCTGTCCTAATCTCTTACTGATTATACAGAGAGGCCTTGTGGTGCACCAGCCACAAGTGCCTTAGGCTTAGCCTTCTCGACCACAATAGCCTGAGTGGTCAGGACCATTCCAGCAACCGAAGCTGAATTCTGCAGGACACATCTTGTCACCTTTGCAGGGTCAATCACCCCAGCCTCTACCAAATTCTCATACTTATCAGTCATTGCATTGTAGCCCATTTCCCATTCGCTCGCCTTTACCTTTTCTACAACAACCTCACCTTCAACTCCCGCATTTTGTGCTATCAATGATGCTGGTGCCACCAGTGCCTGTAAGAACTTAAAGTTAGAAACAAACTATCATAGTAACAACGAACATGCTACGATGTACACTACTGCTTAATGTTATACCTTTTGGATGATGTGAGCACCTAGCTGTTCATCTGCATCATCAAGCTTATCCCTGATGGCAGGAACAAAAGTTGAAAGATGAACTAACGCAGCACCTCCTCCAGGTACTATTCCTTCCTCGATAGCAGCAAATGTTGCATTTTTGGCATCCTCGATACGAAGCTTACAGTCCTCTAACTCGGTTTCGGTTGCAGCACCAACTTTAATGACAGCAACGCCACCAGACAACTTGGCAATTCGTTCAGCAAGTTTCTCAGTGTCGTATACAGAATCTGTTTCTGACAACTCCTTGATCTGGTTAATCCTAGACTGTATCTCGTCCTTTGATCCAGTATCAGCGATGATTGTTGTTGAGTCCTTGCTGATAGTAACCTTCCTGGCTGTACCAAGCTGTTCGACCGAGATGTTCTCAATTAGCAAACCTAAGTCACTGGCTTGGTACTCAGCACCTATTACAAACCAAAACAGACCCAAATCCAATGACATATTTACTGGAAGATCTGAAACAAACATATATAAGTAACAATCATGTACCGGTCACAATGGCAATATCTTGAAGAAGGGCTTTTCTCCTCTCACCAAAACCAGGTGCTTTAACGGCAGCAACGTTAAGGACACCACGCAACTTGTTCACAACAAGAGTAGCCAAAGCTTCCCCGCTAACATCTTCGATAATTAGCAGCGGTGTTCTCAACTGAGTAGTTCTTTCGAGCAACGTGATTATGTCCTTAATAGAAGATATCTTTTGGTCAGTGACCAACACTCTAGCATTCTCAAATTCAACTATTAGTTTCTCAGAGTTCGTAACAAATTGTGGGGAGATATACCCTCTGTCAATCTGCAACACAAAATTTTAGTTACCATTGTATTAATTTGCAACATCATAATGATAACGAAAGAATTAAAAAAAAAATCAAGTTATAACTGTATTAGACTAGACCTCCATTCCTTCTTCAACATCGACAGTTGTCTCAAAAGACGAAGACAATTCAATCGACAACACACCATGAGACCCAACCTTATCAATCGCATCAGCAATCATGGTTCCAATAATATCATCATTTCCAGTAGAAATTGACGCAATAGCTTCAATAAGAAATGTACATCAAAACTTAGATTCCCACCTTAACTTAGCTGATAAAGAAACATTAACATCGTAGGAAAAATATAAAATCTTAACTACCTTTAATATCGTCACGACCTTTAACAGGTTTAGCTCTCTTCTCTAGCTCCTCAACCAAACCAATAACTGTTTTGTCAATACCTTTCTTCACCGAAACCGGGTTAGGACCAGATGTCACACTCAATAGACCAAGTTTGATAATTTCACGTTTAAGTACTGATGCAGTTGTTGTACCGTCACCAGCTGAGTCATTAGTTTTATGATGTCGTTACCATTAAATTGTGTGTAACCTGTTTATTTATATTGACATATTGTTTTAGATCGGTCATCTATGTTATCAAAGATAGACTTGTGAATCAAGATTATTTTATTCGAGGATTATATGATAACCAATGTAGCATTATTTATGATAAAAATTGAAATTCTATAACTTGTTGTTCTTGCATTAATTTAAATACGATCTTAATTTTTCTACTTGGATTCTTGTAGACAAGTTGAGCCGTAACATGTTAATTTTTTTAATTATATATTTAATTTGATGATATACATTAATTCATTTATTGTTAATGTAAGAAGATCTATAGCTTTAACCATATATTTTTTTGCATTTCATCTCTTGCTTATGTTGCGAATAATCTTGTTACATAAAATAAACCGGGATATTTTGTTTTCGTTTTAAAATAAGGCACGGGCTAAAATGCCTTTTTTCCCCCCATGAAGTTGAAACTCACATTTAAACCTCTAGAAAACACACAATCAAATCAAACCAAAAAACAATTCGGTAGAGGAAAAAAAACCCTAGCCCCAAGGCATGGACCCAACCTCCACAGCTACAAACAACAAAAAGAAGAAGAAGAACAGTCAGCCCAAGGTCAATGGAAGAGGTCTCAGAGTCAGAGTTCCCGCATTATGCGCCGCTCGCATCTTCCAACTTACTCGTGAACTCGGTCACCGTTCCGATGGCCAGACCATTGACTGGCTCCTTCACCACATTGACCCTTCGCTCTTTCCCACATCCTTCAGAGACCCTACTGTGCCCCCAGCGAATCAATCGGTTCCGGAACTGAACCTATTTCCAAACATGTCATTTACAACGCTGCTGATGCAAGTCCACGAAGACGAGGTAAAGACGAAAAACTAGATTTGAGGGTTCGATGATGGTGGGCCATTGGAAATTCCTTTTTCCAGATTGAAGATTGTTAGATTCAGATAATGATGTTATGGTAACTCGTAGATGGTGAAATTATGATTGTATATTGATCTGGGTTTGTCGATTTTAGTTCTGGAAAGGAGGTATACATTAGGGTTGACTTAGTTTGACTGACCCCATTGCTTGATTAGGAGAATCCCATGATAACTATGGAATTTTTTTTTTTGCTATTTTTAGTAGTAGGGCCCACCATTGATGTATTTTGTTGACTTGTATTGTATCCAGTGGATGGTGTACTTTTCTGGTTATAAGTAAAATGTTGGAATATGTGGGGTTTGATGGTTTAAAGAAGTTTAGAGCAAAGCAGTTATCATACATGGAAAGTACTCCGTAGTAATTAAGTTATAAGCATATGTATCTCTACTTTTAATCGTAATGAAATTGATAGAAACCTTATAAATTGTGTGATAAATTCAGCTTATAAGTTTGAACATGTTAGTTCATACAGAATATTATAAAAATGAAATTATTCTAAGTGTCTTGAGAAAAAACACATGTATAGTATGAGGCATATTTTCATGCAACATATGCCCAGTATAAATTGAGTAGAAACTATGTTACATGTTTAATGATATAAGCCGGAAGAGAGTTGCAATAGCCCACTCAGATCCTCATCCTCTACATCAGTGCTTCAGGTAATTCATGATCTCGTACTCGGCACATCTGGAGTACAGACCATGTAGAAGATTAGAAAATATAAGTAGTAGAATTAACTACTCCATAGATAAACATGAATTTGGTCTAAAAGAGTAGTCAAAATGCATTTATTTTGTGGCAAACAGAAGATTTTACTCAAAAGTTAAAATTGCCACAGTTGATGAAAATGTTATTGTTTACAATCCTTCAGCAGGAATCTTATCGAAAATTTAGAAGTTAAATCTTTACCTTCCAAAGGATATACAGAATTGTAGTGAACCTCTGCCCAAAAGCTTAAGAAAATTACTGCAAAAGAGATGTCACAATAAAACAAAGCAACATTAGCCAACATGACAAAGGGAAAGGGATTCATCTATAAGTGATTCCAGTACATATTAGTTTTACTCAAACTTCTGACAATTTCTTTCGGCATAGTCCTGTATCTTAAATAGGATACAGAAAAAGATAATACCTCGATTTGACCTTTGAACACTCGGAACAATCTCAATATAGCAGGTGTCCTTGAATGACGTGATTACAAAGATTTTGATGCCATACTGCACCATAAAATCAACGTCCATTAAACCACATCTCATGCTATTTTTTAAGCATGCCAATGTTATTAAGAAGTTGCTACAATTGCATTAACAGCAAAACGAAATTATGCCACTCGAAATGGATCCTCTTACCAAATCAGCTGCAGCCTGCAAAGTGACATGATCACCCCATTCACCGACCCTAATTCAATTCCATGTAGATTAGAATCAAAAAGTAAGATGGCAACTCAGGAAAAAGTATTACCAAATTAGTAGAAAATAGCAGTAACATACTTGGCCATATTCTTCAAGTAATCACCATAACCCATGGGGACATATCCCTCGTATATCTCTGCATGTAATTCAAGCTTTGGAAAAGAGAATCAATATTAAAGAAGGCATACAAAAGGTGCATCATCTGATGGAAATAAGAGACTAACATATCTAGACCAACCTGATTTACAATTTGTTGTCTCACAAACTGATGGTGCTCCGCTGAACGATAAACTTGATCTGATAAAGCTCGAAACTGGGTAACATAATACAATGTCGTTCAAACTTCATACTGAGCACATATATTGTAGAGAACAGGTTGGGGATCAAACAGCTGCTATATTAGAAAAGTGTTCTGGTTTACAGTCTGATTATTCCGTATGATATTCTTAGGATAAACATTTCTAATTGTTCAAGGCTTCAAGCCACACATGCATATAAGTATTCACCTGGCAATTTCCGTCTCCTCGAACTTTAGACTCTACTAATTGGTATAACTGCAGCCTGTAAAAGGATGATGTATTTAAGAATCATGTTACTTTAAGGAGATACAAGCATATATATGCTGCATTCAGTGAAACTATTATAAAGTATGATATTGCCTAATACCTGTCTAGTAGCCTCTGATGATCTAAAGTTGCCTCATCTACTGATGGTATTTCTCCGTTGATTCGAGGAACATGCTACAGAAATCAAACAGCAACGTCTTATTTCTCATATCGAAAACAAAAAACATTATCTATTATGTATGCAACAAAAATAGCAATTTGACTTGATCTTTTTATGATACATAACATAGATTTTTGTAGCTTTATTTGCAGATACTTACAGGAACGGAAGCCATCTGATTCAACCTCTTGCCTACTTCATTGTCCAGAGCATACTCATCACTCAATTCCAATGAGTAAGCCCACTCCTCCCCATAGTTCAATTGCCTTGTGGGGCTACCACAGGAACTAGAAGGTGGGATATCACTTGTGTTCTCATCATCTCCTATGACATATATAAACATCATTAGACCAGAAAGAACTTGAAATAATCAAACGAATCAGATAAGAGCAGATTTTGTTTATTCTTTACCAAGACTGTAGTTTGCCATAGACTGATTAAGTGATTCCTGTGAATAATAAGATATCTGTGAATGATCAACAGCTTCACAAGAAGGTGTAGGCGCTTCTCCAACCGAAAATGGAGATACGTTTCCTTGAAGAGAAAGTATAGGAAGTTTGTCATTTTCTGTGCTGATACATTCCGTGTCATAGCTGACTTCTCTAGAATACTGATCATGATAACAATCTGCATAATTTTGTGGACTGTATCCAAAATAGCTGTTGTCAGTGAATGGCCCACCGTCAAAGAGCTGGAGACCCCACCGAACAACATCAGGATCTTGACCATATGAAAACATTTTGCTAACGTGTAATTGTTTAATTTAATTCATATTCTGCCAGCTGCAAAGATAAATTATTTTGTCAAAATATGAGGCTGAAAAGAGAGAAGATACCCTTATTCAGAGAAAGCTACATTATTAAATATACTAGTAGTCCATATAAATAATTAAGATAATTGACTTATTATGTGGCTAAACTTGGACAAATGAATTATGAATATATTTAATCCACACCTACATCACTTTCTTTGCCAAGTGATACTATTAAAACTCCATATAACCTGAATACCGAACTATAATAAAGAAGCAAACCGTGAGAATTTTGGCCATAGCTTCAGAATATACATGGGAGACTTAAAGCTTGAAGCTAAAGCCAAATGAAGCTACTCGTAAGTATCAAAGTTATTATTACATCAATAAGTTTGTGGCTTTATTTTAATAAAAACTGAGTATGGGTAATAGATATACAAACCTTAAATAAAAGTGCACCTCTTATACTTATCTCATGGAAACACTATTATTATGATTTTAAGCGGGAACAATCGTGAACTTTCACTTTGTTCAATTTGTTCATCTGATAATGGTAACAACAATGGTTAGTAGTGCGGTAAGAGCATGTTTCAATTAAGATCATGGAATCCCTATTATCATTATCATGTACGATTGTGATTGTGTAGTGGCACCTTATCATATTAGTGCTGAGACCAGGAAAGAAAGTCTTTTATGGTGATAGCTAATGGAACATGGAAGTGAACATTGCACCACTAAATAAGGAAAGTATACTTAGAAATAAAAAATAATTATTTTTCACAGCAAACAGCTGTTTACGATGAAACATAAGTTCAAAAATCACAAAAACAACTTAATAGATGTCCTCGACTCCTTTCCTTACTCTACTTCCATTTCCCCTATAAATTTAATGCTACATTGTGCAATTAAATAACCTAAATCCTAAATATATTAGCATATAAACCTAATCCATCCCACCAAACTATTAAATACAATAATAACATACAAATTACAAATTCAACCGAAGAAAAATAACAGCGAGTAATCAAATCATTGTGCATGTGTGATTTTAGGTTCTTCAATGCAAAATAGAACATAAGAAAACACTAATTCGATTAAAAAACATTAAATACTGAAGGAATTAACAGTGATAGTGTGATTAGAAGAATTGCAGTGATTACCTAATGTGAATTAGAGACAATTAGTATCCAATGAAAAGAGCGAAGAGATATTGAAAAAGTGATTTGAATAATAAATAGAAATAAGCCGCGAATCGGTTATAAATTAGATGGCATTGGTAGGAATTTAACTACCTGAAGGGATTATTTGTAGATGCGGATACTTTTTATAATAATGGAGATCGATGAAAAAGTGGCCCTTCAAAAGCGGAAGGAATCATTCATCAAGTGAAAAAAAGTATATCGACAATGTCCATCTCTATTGCGTTTGGCTGTTCGGAGAGTGGAAGTGGAATACTCGCACAGTTCGCTTTTGCAACAATCTTTTTATTTTCCTTTTTGTTATTTGATTTTTTATTTTTAACCAAAAAAATATACACTAAATTTTTCTCGATTTAAGAAAACATTTAATTTAATTATTTATTAAATCAATTAAACTCTGTGTATGTTTAGGTGTATGATCTTTCGCTTACGCATATATATCGCAACTAATCTTAGAAGATATAAAGAAGACTACTTGCACTCTACTTGTACTCGTAATAGCATATCGTTTCACGATTACGAGTCACTTCATTCACAACTATATATCGTCTAACGATTGTTCCCGGTACTAAGTGTTATGACTACAATTTGAGTCCACTTTATTTTTTAGGACAAGAAGAAAAAAAAGAAAAGAAAAAGAAAACTAAATATTGAAGTAAGGTTCACGTTTCTTCTCATGTTGATTTTGTCAATAACAAGAACTCACAAGTACAACCATTGTGATCATTTTATCGTCGTCGAGTCACCACAGAGCCTATGGTGACTCCATTGCAAGTGGTCTAATCTTCTACGTATGCTACCGAGTGATTTTTAATTTATTTTTATTTAAGTAATTTAGTTGGATGGATATACTAGATTGACATCTTAGACGGTTAGACATAAATAATGGTAAATTTTGCAACACAAGGCAATCATGATGATACAGAAAAATCAGTTGTACTCGAGAAGAAACCTGATTAAATTATATTTTCTTTGCCCGAAAACCATGTCCATGTGCAATTAATCGAACTTCTGTATACATTTAGTGTTAGCAAACCCTTAATAATTCACCAATTAAATAAATACTTTACAGGTGTGACATTCAAGTTTAGCATTCATATTGTCTTAGTAGGAACCCAACAATTAGATATATTGGAAAAAGCTATAAACTTGATAAAATGAAGACCATTTCTTGTTTGACCACACGATATCTTAAAATTTTTAAATCATTTTAATGGTATCTATAACTATTTTAATTGCAATAGTACCCAAAAACACAAAACACAGCTAATAAAAACAAGAAAATAGACAAAAGCTACAATCCTCTAGATTGGCAGCTCCTTTTGAATTAGCCGATTAAAAGAAAAAATGTAAAACTTAGTAAGCGATTGCAATCACAAGTGGAAGTGAAAGTTCTTAATTACACATCACTTCCAAACCATATCTCCCATGAATTGGAGAGCAGAAATTCCCCTGATCTCTACATCAACCAACGGTGATTCAATAAGAACTAAGTTGGCCAATTCTGGATCGTTTCTGACCATGTTGCACGCATTTGATCCTGTTATATACAATCACATTAAACACCTTTATTCATACTAAACTATAAGCCATATATATAAAGAAATCCATTTTTTATACCAAACTTATTGCTGCTGCATTACCTTTCTTTTCATCGAGCAAAATTTGCAGTCTGTTGTAGATGGAGGTAAGACTTGATTAACAATAAGTCTTTGTACAGGAACATTTTCTTTCTTCAGTGATGCATGCAACTGCGATGACTCCTTAACTGCCATAACTGCCATCACACAACAATTTTATAAAAGAAGTATCAAACTTTAGAGCGTAAAATAGAGTTGAAATGTCAAGAAGCATAAGGTTTATTAAAATACCGTAGGGATAGTCACAATGATGAATTCTGTAGTCTCTGAATCACGAAAAAGATCTCTCACTTTTGCCATCCTTTCCCTTAGTTGTTCTAGTTTGTGAGTCTACAGAAACAAACACATATGGGCTAATCACATCTTTGTACTACGGTTTATGACGAAAAATGAGACAAATATATGAAATGCTTACAGCTCCTTCCACAAGTGGTGGCTGCTCTTTCCTAAACACCGATTTAATGGCTGCTGAAGTTGCAGAAGCAATCTTCTTTTTCATCTGATGAGAAACAAAACGATTATAAAGAGGAAGAAACTTTTAATGAATTCGGGAGGTTAATACAGAATAGTATACCTTCATTATTTTGCCTATGGGGGCATCCATGAAGTCTGGTAAGGACAAAAGCCTAAGTGTATGACCCTGCAGGATACAAGTGTTCATATGACATAAACGACTACGATCTATAAAATCTCAAGGGACTTGACACTGCGGCTTACTGTAGGGGCTGTGTCAAACACAATCCTTGTAAACTTACCGTAGGTGTTGTGTCAAACACATTACCTGCAAACAAGTTTTTGCTAAATGTAATGTGATTTTAAGTGCGTATAAGTAAGATGCATTAGGACTTAGGAGCATTGGTGCAAAAATAAAAAGAAGTACCGACTTTTGATATTGCAATAGCTTCATCTAGACCAGGCGGAGGTGTATCCAAAAGCTCTGCCAATTTCAATTCTCCCAACTACAAAATCAAGAAGTCAAGTAAACACGATATACAAGGTGCATTCCAACTTTCGAAAAACACAATAAATATAAGCATAAAAAATAATAAAGAAGTTCCCACCTGCTCGGCTACCATTCCAAGGCCCATGCAATACATAAGATCTTTAACACCAGCACCACCATTTTTTTGTGATGCATTACGGAAATCTTCCTTGTCTTTTTCGGGATTAATCTATTAATCAGCCAACAATGGGCAACAACTATCGTACGTGTACAAAAACGTTATTTCCTCAAGGTGTTCGTAAGTACCTCAAGGCCATATAAAGGTGAATCCAACCCTTAATTAATTCAAAATTTGAACTTAATTAATTCATTTGTTAAAATGGTCATAAGAGAATTTTTGACAAAATTAAAAATGCTATATATGATTGGTCATATAATCAGGGTTACATAGATGCCTTTTATGAAACATTCTTAACTGCGGAGATAAGACGCTAATGGTGATATAAAATCTGTTCATGAAAGTGCAGCTAAGTAGAGAGTGCTTCTCCCAAGAGGAGCACAATCGAATTGTATATTTTACTGGGGGCACGGTTCCAAGCTATGAGTGCCTCCTTGCTTGCAACCCTTCTTAAAAACTAAAAAAAAGGCCTACGAACACGAACGGGAAGGATGAAAGCGAGTTGGTATGCCAATTCCTCATTCACAAATCAGCCCTTCCTGTGGGTTATTGTCTCAACGAATAAGTAATCTAAGAATGAAATCTTTATATAATTCGGAAAGACAAAGCACAAGTCCAAGGCAAAAAAATATTAAACAAAAGGATTACCAAATAAAAGTGCTAATGCTATAACCAGACCATAAGTTGTTAAAACTTCCATAAAAGCTAGACTAAGCAATAAAGTACCTCGTGTTGTTCTTTATTTTTATAAACCTTAAATTAAAGCTCCTTTTAAAAGTTTTTTAAGTTTTTATTTTTTTGTTTTTTTTTTTTTTAAAAAAACTTCTTTTACTACCTTTTTTCCTCTTTTGCATTTTTTTATTTTATGTGTTAGGTTATTTTTTCATAGTTTTACTTTTTAACTAATTAATAACAAGTTTTTGAAATTTTTGTTTCGTTTTTGTTATTTTTCTAAATTTAGTAATCAATTTTAATCCAACTATCAAGTAGCCTTTTAAAAAATGATGCAATGATTTATAGGATGATGTAGTGTATTTTTTTAAGTAATATACAATGTACTTTTTAATCATGATGCAGTGTGCTTTTTAATCATGATGCAATGTTTATTGACCGATGTTACAATGTGTTTTATTAAAAAGCATAATGGAATGTGTTTAAAAATTTTAAATATAATGTTTGTGTTGTAAGGAGTCTTCTCTCTTGCACATAATTCTTAATATTTTTATTATGATTTATTTACTATCTTTAAGACTTTCTTTGACCACTAAAACTTTGTATTAAGTGCTATTTTTGTTATTTTTATAAAATTGGGTTTAAAAGATTTCCTACTTAAAAGTTGAATCCTCTCTTTATACAAATTCCTACAACGTTTATTGAATATTATTTCTAAATTATGAAATTAACTATTGTGGTTTTTCTTATGGGAAGTTACTTTTAGAATGGAGATGAAAAGGGCATATCGTCATGAAGCTTATTAGGCAAGAAATAATCTCAAGAACCATCAAAAGGGCAATGCTTCCAAGTGAAACCTACGCTAAATAAATACTTTCAATAAAAAAACCCACCAAATAAAGATATGATACCCTACTCCCACGTCATCTTAAATTTATTATTTCCATTTTAAAGAATCTATCTATTAATTCAGTTAAAATTATTTCGAAATCAATCTACTGATGTATATTTATATTTATATATATTATAAACTTAAGAATTAAGAATCTTATAGATTAAACTCATCGTCGTTAGTGATACCTTTTAATGATTATGATTTTATTAAGATATTGCAATTTATGAAAATACATAACACATCACATCACATCACATCTATCTATTGTACCATATAACATAGCAAACAATTAAATGGTCCAACGTGTTATGATTCACATGACCACTGTACGGCCCGTTATATGTTGTTAATGTCCAAATCATTTGTGACTTGCAACAGAAATATAACATGAAGAAGCAATGTATCTCTTTCTCATGATTTTTTCATCATGAAAGCTCTTTTTCATCATCCTCATACTTCTAAATCCAAACGTCAACATTCAGAACCACCATCATCACCAGCGTCATCAACACCCACCAACCACCCTTCCGATCAAAGCAACATACACTACCAACAACTTAACGTTCCTTATTTCAAGATCAACTTAAACGTGTTAGCTTCTTCACAATTTTTCATCATATGATCTTTCACTTCCAACTTCAATTTCTACCCCACTTAACATACACTTTAATTTACTCTAGTCATGTGGATGGCTGCTCACATTCCCACCACCATGAATGCCACGAACACCACCCTTAACGTAAGTATTGTCATGCATTATGAAAGATTTTTATCATTTTAAACTTGTTTTTTTTTTTTTTTGCTTATGATCACTCCTTGTTTACAGAAGACCAAGAACAAAATTAGTGGACATCAAAAGAAGGAAGATTTAGAAAGAGAGGTATTACGATCGTTTCAAGTTTACAAAAAATGTGTCGATGACAAAAGTTTACAAAAAATGATACAGGATTAGTAATTATTCTTTCGATTAATGAAAGAGTGCTTGTGATATTTGATTAAATTTTTAAATGTTTGGTTAAAATAGTTGGTTAGTGCTAAATTTACTGTCATTTTAATTTTTTCTCCTCAAAAATTGTGTTTTATTAATATTATATGTCAACAAACTTTCAATCATATCAACTAAAATACAATCACAAAATTAATTAGTCTTTAAAGTAAAATTATTATTAAATTATTATTACTTTCAGTCAAATCAATATATCAACTCAACATATTTATTATTAAATTATTACTTTGAAGTTAGGATAGTAAAACTGGAAAAAAAATTTCAGTATATACAGCCACAACCTAGTTAAATAGTCCGTAACAATTGCATGCAGTAGCTTACATGAAATAACTAATTTTGCTTTAATCAATTCATGTACTAAAAAGCTAGGTCGTGGGCATGATATAGGTACTCTAGAACTCATACTGATCACATGCTATATGTTTCCTGGCATTATTTACAGATGTCATATAAATCAGTTAAAAAACTTGTTACTATCTAATGGGTTACGAGGTTTATACACCTTTGATGGAATATTTATGTGTATGGATATAATGATTGAGTGTGATAGAGATGTGACCTATGTATGTGTGAATATAATCATTGGGGGTATAAATTCTAGATTGAGGGTGTATAAACCCACAACCCTTATCTAATAATACAAGAGTCTAACTGGTAGATTTTTCTAAAATCCTAGGATTTTTATATATATATAGGTGAAGGATTCAGAGGAAAACTTAAAATCTTAAAGAATGAATGAAGCAAATCTCAGTCTTTGATTTCATCATAAATGAACTTTTAAAAATATTAAGTTGTAATTTTAAGTAACGTTCTGTCACATATGAATGTTAATATTCTGAAAATTAAGGGCTGAGATTAACTTCTCTAGTTCCCTTATTATTTTTACTTCCTTCTTCATCTTACTATATTAGAAGGATTTTATAAAGTTATGCTCTTATTCATGATAGTATTATTCAATAATCAAAATTATATTATACATCTATATCTGAATTATGCTAGGTTTCGTAGCTCAGATATCATATCAATTAGTACATTCATGTATAACAGACTTCTTTTGTCCATTGCCCATGTTTCATTAAACAAGCAGTGAATGTATCTTAGAGCAAATCACAAAACAAACAATCTATGGTTCCATTGTTGTTAGCATGACTCACCCGGTGTGCTAGCATATGCATAAGTCACGGCTCACCATCCCCATTCATCTTCATACTTGTATATAACTTGAAGGCATTAATTTACACCATCAAAGGCAAATCGATTAACCTTTTTTGTTTCATTTGTACCGGGTGTTAATTAATTAGGTGTCAACGCTTCAAAAAATGCTAGACCACGAAGAAAAAATTGGGGAGCTTTTAAAACACACGTATCATCAACAAGATCATTCTGCGCTTCATATCCCAAATTCCCTTCCTCCAAAGGTTTTGTTTTTACAGCTGTTTATAATTTCTTCTAACTCAAATTCGAATAATTCCTAAAGCCAATTATTTATGCGTGACAGATGAAGGAGCTATTAGCAGAACTATCTATGGTTGAAAATGAAATAACAAGACTAGAAAGCCAAATCAGCCACCTTCAAACCGACTTAGATAACGAGAAAGAAGCTACAAGAGAATCTAAAACGAAACAAGAGCAATTTCTTCCAAATTCCCATGGTTCTTTAGCCCCAACGACACCATTGATGTTGCCAAAAACTAGAGGATACGGTGACAAGTTATCATTTGAGACAAAGGCATTGCATTTTATTAGTAAAGCTATAAAGGGTGATTACAGTCTCACAGACTTCAATATACACGAAAAGTATAGAACAAAAAACGTGTCGTTCTCTGATCTGAAAGAAAATCAGGAGAACAATGAGGAAATAGGGGGTCGTGATCGAACCCCAAGAAGAACTGGGATTCTTAAACCACCCTCACCTGCCAGAGATACAAGGCATCTAACTCCTAAGGTATGTTAACTGTAATTTTGTATAACATTGGCCCACACTGTTAAACTGACGGGCTGCTAACCTGTTTATATCTATTGCCAGAGAGAACGTAATGTAGCCGTGTCTTCAGAGACCTCATCCCAATCTGAAGAAGATAACATAGTAAAGTGGTCACCAAACAAGCTCTCTGAAAACATTATGAAATGTTTGCTCTTTATTTTTACGAGACTGTTGAGGACATCAAGAACAATGGAGATAGAAAAATCCGGGCCTATTTCAAGATCAGCCAATTTTTCAATGAGCTTCAGGGCTGAACCCTGCTTGAACTCAAAGGCTAGTCTGTTGCTTCAAAAGGAGTCAAGGCAGCAAGACCCTTACGGGATCTTTAATCAAGAAGACTCGATTCCTAGAGACATTGGTTGCTACAAAAATTTGGTTAAGTTCACATCAACTTCTTTGGACCCTAAATGCATTTCAAGTTCAAGTTATATTCCATTACTACAAAAGTTGAGGTACTTTATAAGATTTTTAGTGACTTGAACCCTGCATTAATTGATGAATTATACAATGTGCTAGTAATGTTGTACTTGCAGGGGTTATATGAATGGGCTACAAAAAGTGGATTTGATGTTTTTGACTTCACAGCAAAAATTGGCATTCTGGATCAACATGTACAATGCTTGTATCATGCATGTAAGTTCTTACAATTTTCATGCACCATGATTGCACAAAGAGTTATCTAAATGATACTTTAAAGCACGTATGTTTGTTATCTGGGATCTAATAACTTAAAATTTCAGGGGTTTCTTCAATATGGAGTTCCTTCTACTCCAGAAAAACTACTGACACTCATGAACAAGGTACATTATAAAACCACTGGTTTCAAAACGAAGATGACCAAAACCTCCAAGGATTTATTTTCCTAAAAGCAACTTGGAATAGCTTTATGAAATCAAAATTTGAATATGAGTCCAGGCAACCCTGAAGATCGGAGGCAATACAATAAACGCTCAAGATATTGAACATGTCATATTGAGAAGGCAAGAAGTCTCATTCATAGAAAAGGTAAACGTGCTTAGTCCTTGACAGGGGCGGAGCTAGGAAATGCAAATGGAGGGGGCGAAAAAAAATTATTTTATTTTCTTCTATAGTTTTGTGGGGGCGAAAATTTAAAATTGTCATTAATACCTTAAAAAAAAAATTCCTTTTATATATTTAAAAAAAAAAATTGGGGGGGGGGGGGGGGGGAGTGCCCCCACTCTAGTTCCGCCACTGGTCCTTGGTTACAGACGTTCTGTGTCCTGTTCGTTTTATCTAATGAAATTTACATTTTGATCAACCAGATGTATGGTAAGGTGGAAAGGGATGATAAAGAAGCAACCTTTCGTAAACTTCATGGACTTGAATCAATGGACCCAAATGTCACGTTCGCATTGTGTTGTGGGACTCGCTCGTCGCCTGCAGTAAGTAATTCTCGTTAAAATCTTGTGAAATAAATTCATTTTTATTTGGTATCATATCCTAACATATATATTTGGGTAAAGGTAAGAGTGTATACAGGTGATGGGGTTGTGAATGAGCTGGAAAGAGCAAAACTAGAGTACCTGCAGGCTTCAATAGTTGTAAAAAGTACAAAGAAAATTGGACTTCCAGAATTATTGCTTAGAAACATGAATGATTTTGCACAAGATCTAGAAAGATTGGTGGAATGGTTGTGCCAACAATTGCCAACTTCAGGTTCATTAAGGAAATCAATGGTGGATTGCTTTAGAGGAGTTGATAATGCAAAAGTTTCAACCATTGTGGAGAAGTTACCATATGAATTTGAGTTTCAATATTTATTGCCAATGTAGACATTTGCATATTCATTTGTATATTTTGTGTATATTTAAACAACTTTTATAAATAATACCCGGATATGTATGTTGGATCTTTTAATTCTTGATTTTGTTTTTAGCAATTGATCAATTCTTCGAAGTGGGTTAGTTAAAATGTAGTTGCTGGGCCAGAAACCAAACCTGTATTGATTAGATGTGAAAAATGCATACTAAAAGCCTGGTTTGGGCTAGACTATTGGCCCATTATTGAGTAGAGACATGAGACATTAAACACGTTGTTAGATCCAACAACGGTGATCTATTTGTACTTGTGTAGTACTGTAATGTACTAAGATTCCCTTTTTGACTAGTTTGATGAAATGTTTGGTGACTTGCACCGATTTAATAGGTATTTTCAAGTAAAAATATTTTTTAAAGAAACAGTATAAGACCAAAGGACCAAGTTGATTGAGTAAAACTATAACATTTTTATGTATTAACAAAAATGAGAAATGGTCTAATAATTTTAATTAAATTAAATCAAATTAAAAGGAGAAGTAATAAAAATATCCACAAAATGAGACACATCCATTATGTGGTCCATTATTTTTTAAATGGGATCCTATATTAAATTGGGGACTGACGAAATGATAAACCACAATTGATTACACTCAACAGGATGCCCATTCTAACTTGATTCAAACTTGATAATTTTAGATTTTGTAATGTGTGATGTGATGGCGAATTGATATGATCCATTCACAGTTGTATGGGTGTACCCACACTTTTACTGTAGCAACGTCAATGTCCCATTGCATGTTTAAATTTTAGTTGGATCTTTATTTTTGGTAAACACGAAAAGTATTTTGTTTTATAATTCATAATACAACAAAATAATTCATGTAGTTAACAGCACGAATAGGTAAATGTTGTTTGCTTTATGTGATGACTGATTTTATACATATTGGGTAAGATATATCAAATATAAATATTTATTTAAATGATAATTGGTCAATATCATATAATGTTTATGATATTGACTACATACTTGTTCTTCCTTTATTTTTTATAAATATATTCAATTTGTACATTAAAAATTTATACTATATACAAAAATATATACTATTTTGGTAAGTTTATTAAAATAATGAGTAAAATATAATCACTCATAAGTTATATTATCATATCAGAAAAGTGGAGCTAGAGCTACAACCAAGTCTAACCGAGACATAATGTGGCACAAGAATATTTATTTTTACTTTTAATAAACTCAAACTATTATGCAAAAACTATTTTAATTGATTTATGTTGCGTCTATAAATAACGTTATAAGCTTAACTTGACAAAGAAAAAGAATATATAAAAACAATCTCTTATAAGTCTTCACAAATATTAGAGTATTTGTCTAGAAACTGTTATGAGTCATCGTGGGTATGCTTTATTTTAATTTAGATTTCTACGCTCACAATGTTTAATGAGTTTAATTGTTAATGTGCGTGCGTGTTTTAAGCTCAAGTTCAATTAAGACTATTTATTTAGTTTCTGTGTAAAGAAAATTTAGATTTAAAGAGGAGTATATAGATTAATTGATATATGTTAAAATGATCGATGAAAATAAGTGAAATTTATATACTAATTGTTATGATTAGCAAATTAAACTTACATTTGTAAGTATACTTAGTATCAGTCTAATGAAACTGATAATCAATCATTCAACCGTATATCAAACAACTCAAACACTATCTAAGAAGTTAAGAAACTACCGATAATTGTTATAACTTGTGGGCAAGAGACAAATAGTAACAATTTAATTGGATCTTACAAAACAAACATGAAGGGTAAACAACTAAACACCATGCATAACTTAATTAATTGTTTTATTTGTTTATTGTGGTACAAATGAAAGTAGGAAATGTGTGGGTAGGGTGATTAAACTGGATTTGGCTATGAAATGATGTCATCATTCGTGTATATTTTCTGACTTCCGGGACCTAAATTCAGAGATTGAGACTTAGACTGACATAAGTAATTAGTAAGTCAGATTTGATTGGTCATGAATGGTTACATCAACTCCTTTTCATATTGATTTGCTATTTTTTTTACATTATTATATGGTTTTTGTACTCATGCTATTTCAATTTTAGTTTTTTGTTCCACAGGTGATGTATATTTTGGTATAATTTAGCGTCCATCATTTGATATATATCTATCACCCCCCGTTTTCCATGGCTTTCTCACTGGAAGGGTCACCTGAAATTATTCTCTTTTTTCATAACTTATTATCACCTAAAAGACGTCCCTAACTCAATATTCTTTTCATTTTGACAGAAAGAATATTAACACATTGAGTTGGTGATTAAAGAAAACCTTTCTTCGTTGGTTAAAATTGGAACCTAAACTCGATGTTTTTCTTTTTCTCGCTTTATCATCATACAATAAACTTAAATTGTGTGACGGAAAATATATCTTTATTTGCTTTCAGTAAATAAACTGTTAAAATAAAGCGTAACAAAAGACTAGACAATATCATTACTCAATACTTAGGGTATGTTTGGTAATAAACTAGTTTTGAATATGGGGTCGATATAAGTACATTCCTCCTTCTCACATACACATCTTTCTATACATATACATAATCGAAGTGCATTCATTCATACCCTCTGAATATAGTTAATGGTCGGAGTTGAAGACTGTGATAGCTAACAAAATTTTCAACCTAGTTGTAAATGCTTATACATTCCTGGTGATTATTTCTTTAAGATTTTAAATGTATCTTTTGTTGCAAAACGAGATTCTTTATTTACATGAGATGGAGTTTATCAGAATAAGAATCTTCTCTCTTTTAAGTTTCAAAAATTCTTATAATTTTTTCGCCAAAAACATCTTTTAAACAATTGGAAAATAAAAAAACAACAATCATCCAAATTAATACCTCTCGAAGACAACATTAAACAACGAATGTTGTTAAGAATTCTATGCATTCGTTGCCACGACAATTTTTCAGTGGAATGCCACTAAAAAAAATGTCTAATTTTTTACATATTTTTCTTCAGAATTTTATAAACTGTAAACTTTTTTTATTAAGTTGTTCAGGTCTATAAATGTGTAAACTATATTTACATTTTTAAGTTTGAATAAATTTAATAAGTCATAATAATTCCACATTTATATGAATATCAAAAATATGTTTACACTTATAAACGTTACTATAGTATAAATTATTTTTCGTGACACTCAATCTTGTTCACACTTCTTCTAGTGTGTGAAAATTAGTTGTAACAAATAATTTTCACCTTTAATGTGAACAAGTTTTAAATTTTATACACACTTATAAGTGTAATCGTTTTATTATCACAACTAGCATTTAAACTCGTGTATATATACGGTTCGTTTAAGCTAATAAAATAAACATTACATTAATAAGTCATATTTGTTTAGACACAACAGTTCAAATGTCATATCCTAATTTTGTTAACCAATTATTACGTTTTTTATAATAATTATAAATGACACAGTTATATACTTTTGTCCATGCAATTGTCTCAATTCAATACATGAAATTGATAACGATATGATATTTCGGTTATGACTTATATAATTTAAAAAGTTTGGGACTGTAATTTTGAATTGAGCAAAATTAAAAGACTTAATTGATAAAAAAAATTCAAATTAAATGATGACGTCATAAAATACCTAATTTTACTCAATTTAACTAAATTAAAGAATTCTATTGACCAATTAAATATTTAATGATGTTATAGTCCGCTTCTTATATTATATTTAAGATTATAAATATAAAGATTAGCTTTAATATCCAGATTTTTTCACACTTATTATTATGAATAATTGATACACATCAATGAGTATGAAAAACTTAATTATAATTTTCACATTAACAAAGGTGAAGAAAATAGTGTGAACACTAAACATATTTGTTGTATTATGCTAAATAGACATGAAAATATAAATCTAAAAATAAATTTATTTGCCACATCACTTATGCATCTTCTTTATTTTAATTTACACCTATCATTTTTTTGTATTAGTTAATCACATGTTGAATTCTTATTTTAGATCTATCAATATAGATTTATATATAAATTTGATCATTCCTTTCTCAACGAGTAATTTGTTAACTAAAATCATCTTAAAGACCCCAATCCATGTTTTTTTGTAAATCTACTTTGCAAAAGTCTTTTTTGTAAAAAATATTTAGTCCAATAGGTAAAAGGTTTTAAATCCTCGAATTTCTATTATAAGCCTAATATAATAATGTAAAAAGGTAAAGTCTAGCCTACATATAACTTGATATCTCTCTTAAGCTTTACTAAAATTCTACACTACAAATTTGAAAATCTTTATTTGAGAAGCTTTTACTAAAGATTTTCGAATACAAAAAACAAAAGAAAAAACTTTAAAAAAACTATTCTTATAGACAGTTAAAAACTATATAAAACAGTAAAATTACCTAACACATCTTATTCATCCATAAGTTCCATGCCAGGTTTTAAATTACATACTCGTTTATTATTACTTAAAAATAAAATAAAATAAAGAATAATGATATACATATACACATCTATATATATATATATATATCTATTTAAATGAATCTAAAGGTCGATTTGAGTTAATACACATTATCTCTTAATCGGGTAGATTTAAACCTTATACATAACATTTTCATATTATTAAATATATACTTTAAATCTATCTAAATAAATTTACTTTTTATATTTGAAAAGAATACACACGAAATTTTTTTAACAAAAACTAATTTTCACGGAAAGGGCTCACACCAACTAACTAACTCTTTTATGTTCGGAATGTTAGAACATACGGAATGATGCCGGAACGACCTTCCCCACTCCAAAACTACGTTTCGGCCACAACTTCAAGTCCCGAACGTTCTTTACATCTTTTTTTATTTTTATTTTTTATTCACTGAAATTAACGACTAGATTGATAGTATTTAAAAAAAATAGTCATATGAACGTTCACAAAAAAAAATTATTTTTTAAAAATCTTATTTTCTATCTATAAATACAACACTTCTAAACCAATTTTAAACACATGAAAACACTTTTTCTCATCTACGAGCACACACTCAAAAATAAAATATTTCACAATAATGTCTTTTGATTCATCTTCCTACGACGAAACAACGTTACGATTCCTTATTCATGCTCGTAATTATCATAATGAAGTTTTAATTCCCTGAGAAGAAGCTGAAAGTTCCAACCAGTCACGTACACGTCGGTACATATATCATGATCGGGTTGATGCACATCAAACGTTAATGGAAGATTACTTTGGTGAAAACTCGAAATACCTCAAGGAGTATTTAAAATGTCGCTTATGAGTAAGAGAAAGACCATTCGTCTAAATTGTTGAAGATATAACTACTTACTCTATCGAACATATACCCGAATATTTTCTATATTTTTTTAAAACGACCCGATGTACGTGGTATTTCGGGTTTTAACGTTATTTAAAAAGTGACATCCGCCCTATGCCAATTGGCATACGGCCCATCACCGGATTCATTTGATGAATATTTACAACTGTCAAAAACAACGTTACGTGAAACATTACAAAATTTTACAAAGTGCATGATCGACTTATATGCAAATGTTTAGATGAGAGAACCGACTAAATAAGACATCCGTCGCTTGTGTGCAGAATATGAATATATTCATCGTTTTCCAAGGATGCTTGGAAGCATACATTATATGCATTGAGCTTGGATATAATGCCCAAATGCTTGGAAAGGGCAATACGCAAGAGGAGATCACGGATATTGGATGATAATGCTTGAAGCCGTTGGCTCATACGACATGTGGATTTGGCGTGGATACTTTGGAGTTGCGGGGTCGAACAACGACTTAAACGTCCTTAACTCATCTCCATTGTTCGGCAACTTGGTAAATGACTCTGCACCTCAAATCGTGAATCAAGTGTGTGATGTGGATTACGCAAGAGGAGACTATCTTGCTGGCGGGATATACTCGACATGGGCAGCGTTCGTTAAGAGCTTTTTAAGTGTTGTTGATGCAAAGAGGGTGCGTTTTACTTGAACATTGTTCCCACTATGTCATTTTTGAACAACAGTGTTCCCACTGAACACTGTTATTGAATACTATAACACGAGTATCGCCAGTCCCTATACTCTTATTGAGCAACAACTAAATTGATCGCAGTCGTTGGATGAACATCGAACTATCTAAATGAATCTTATCTTATGGTGTGAAGTATAGCGAGTCATTCCTCTATTGAAAATTTGATGGTCCCAATTTGGGGTTCAGGTAATCGTATTTCTGCCAGCATCATCTAACCTTAAATATTACATTCTACGCAATACATTTGATATCACAAATTAAATGTTAATTATATATATATATATATATATTACATAACAAAAGCTCGTTTAGTTAGATACATGTAGATCATTAATATCAAGTTTTAATTTTATATATTTCAAAGTACTTAAGCCTGCATTATAGATTCTCATTATGTTTCGCATCGACGGATAATAATCCCTAATAAAAAATACAGAACTACTTATCAATCCCAACTGCATTATAGTTAACTAGTTTTTATTTTGCAAAAATGAGAACCCAAACCGAATATAACATTTCGTGACTGATAATAATCCCGTGATAGTTTAGCTCTTTGGTTCAATCAGAATACGAGTTCGGTCTCTTTAACGCATCCCTAGAAATGCATGCTGTGTTATTGAGTGGCGTGGTAGGGTTTCTTTTAGGAAAGAAAAAAAAGCAGAAGATATCGATGCCAATAAGATTGACCGTACGTAAATTCAGTGACTGTTGTTCATTGGTAATCGGCGATATTACCACTGAGAATAGCTATGATATACGACAGACACCAACAACTGTGTGATTCTGGTTTTCCCATAAAGGAACTTAAATTACTCGTAATACGCAAACAACATACAGTTACACACTCTGCTTCTCTTTTTGTGCCCACTGTTCTTCTACACTTCCTACTTCCTACAGGGTTCATACCAGACACATACAAATATACAATACTGTTCATCTTTATTAATTAATCTTCACATCTACTTATAACTATCTAAATAAAAATAGTATATCCGTTCCACCACAAGTTTTTATATTACTATACTAATTTATTCTAAATAAGTGTCCATTTTCATATAACAAATAATTAAATTTGACTTTAATAAATAAATATATTATATCATTAGTAAATAATGCATTTCAATAAATATTTTTAAAACTGTGTATATACTTAAAACACAGACAATTTAACTTAAACGAAAGAAATATTGTGCTAGGGCTGCAAATAGGAAGTTGAGGATCGTGACTTGATGATAGGACCTACTGTAATAAATATTTATGGTACAGTTTATTTTATATACGACAACATAATTAAATAAGTATTTAGTGCATGGTTAAATATGCCAGAAAACATAGTTAGGTGTCTTTGAACAATTATAAATGTTGTATTTTACAGTTTTTACTCTTTAATTTTTCTAATTTATATAATTTTAAACTTTTTTTATAATAGCATTTAAATTAGATGTCGCTAACTACACTAATTATTTTCTCTAAATATACTATTTGGTAGTAGAAGTTTATGATATAAATGATTAAACGAGATTAAATGAGTGTAAATGTGAATGAAAATTCTTATGTACCCAAATTTTCATAAATAAATACTGAAATTAGATTTTTTTTTCTCATGTCACAATTTTATTTATTTATTTGAATAATATGATACGATAAAGCTATGCTTGATTGAACATAGGTAAAAATTGTTATATTATTAATTGATTTCTTGTAGTGTATGGCAATTACGGAGTATAATACTCCGTAATATAGAGTATTACTCCGTACAAAGATTAACGATACATGTAATAATATGCTATGATTACTGGACTGTACATCTTTTTCGTTTGCTTTATTTATATTTTTTTCTTTTTAACTTTTGACATGGTACATTGATTCTTGGTGGAGAAACGAGGATGGTTTCACAAAGTTCCTATAAAATGGCAAAATTGTTGAACGTAACCGTTGGAGTCACATTGAAGATAAAGGTAGTTTAGGATATGGGTTTATTCGATGCGTGAAGTTTAATAACTTTTTGAAAAATCGTATTATATGTTATTTTTTCATGTTGAAACGAATTATGATACCAACTCTATAAAATGATTATGTTTTTTTGTTATGAATATTTAAGTTAATAACTAACTATAACAGTTTCACGTAATTAAAATAAGGTATGAATTAAATAACAGAAAATTATATACTCGGTCGATTAAAGCATGCATTTTCAGTATATAATCATTATTAGAAATAAAAATTCAATTCTAGTCGTAATTTTCACCTAAATTGAAATACCATTCCAGTGCACCGGGCGTAAAGCTTGAGCCAAATTAATATCCGACACGTATATCAAACAATTCTATATTCAAGTATTTAATTGCGGGTCAACTAACTATGCGCAACTCACTAGAATCTGTTATATGTACATAAAATTTCGTCTAAATTGAATTAATATATAGTGTACTCTTTTTTAAAAGTTGTCAGATTTAATAAATATGAAGTAATATTATTAGATTTAAAGTTTTCGTCAAAGATGCAAGAGGTTTAATTCAATTTTGACGAAAATGGTGTCTAAAATGGAAAAGAAAATTTGACAATGTCTATACGTCGAAAACGTATAATTTGACCACGTAATTTTCTCATTAAATAATGTATACCACTACTTTAATGAAATGATCATTTTATTTGCACATCCTTTAATTCGTTAGTGCACATCTCCGCAAATTAATCAATCCATCAATACTTCAACTCAGTATTTCATTTTTGCTTTATGTCTGTTTTGCCTTTTAGTTTATTTAATTTATAAAAGAACTTCTATAAAAAAAACTTTATAAAGTAATAACGTTGAAGTTAAATCTTGTTTATTAAATACAAATAATTTTGTAAGCACATTATAAAAATTCAAAAAAGTGGACCTTGTTAACAAATTGAAATTTCATAAAAAATTTTATAAAAACCTAAATTTCATATTGTCATGTTCGTATAAAATACATTTTTTTTTTATTAAAACGTAATTTGAATATAAAATATGATTTAAAGATGTTATTTCTTATGAAAAATAATGTATAAAACTTATAAAAATGAACATAAATATAATAAAACACTTGTTTGATATGTGTGGAAGTTTGCAACTAGAAAAAGTATAAAAAATTAAATAAAATTGATTTGACAACTTTAGGTATAATACGAGTAGTAAAAGACAAAAAGGATGATTTGATAGGTTAGAGGGTCTGCATCCAAAAAATATGAGTGTACAAATACTATGTTTTTTTTATGATAAATTGCTATTAGTAATTTGTTAGTCGAATGTTATCAAACTTTTATTAATTAGTTGAAAGTAGATATTTATTTTAAAATATTTTAAAATGAAAATATGAATATTTGTATAGAAATGGAGGGAGTAGCATTTATTTTCAGAGAAAAAGGGAGAGAGTTGGGCATTGATTATCGATTTTATTTTTAAAAAAAATATCATTTAATTGATATTATTGTTGAAATTTTGTATGTTACGAGTCTTTAATCCTATATCATGGTTGGAACCAACCTTTCCAGTTTAACTCTAATCTATAACTAAAGACTAATCATCTTCAATTTAACTTTAAAGTTGCGTTTGGTTCACGAAACTAATTGAAATTTGATTTAATTGAAATCGATATTTCATTCTTTAGTTTGTTGGTTGAGTAATTGTTAAAGTTAAAATTCATCAAATTCTTTTCACTAAAAGAAATGAAATTTCTTTTACTTTAATGAGTTTTACTTTTTTCAAAGAAAACCGTAAGCCAAACACAACCTAAAATGTAACTAACGACTAAAACAAAAATAATAATAAGGTGGGTCTTAATTGATGAGCTCATATATGTTAAAATAGATAATAAATTAAAATATTAATTTGTGGGTGGATTCTGATAATTTAGAGTTCAAGTGATACATATGACTCAAATTATAGGTGTCACTACAATAACTACTCTGTTCGATGGAATAATTTGAATCAAGGATTTGCAGTTCATCGTTTGAAGCGTATCATACAAAATAAAAACTTTTAAACCGGAGACATAAAGTAGTGTATAGTCTGTAAAGGATGAGGTTCGCGGGGCACATTCAATAAAACCACGTCAAATCGATGTGGGGGCACCAAATGGCAGCCACGTAATATGTTCCAAATGTAAGGTCCTAAAATTTATCGTTTCCCACTTCAAGGAATGCCTTCTCTGTAACGAACAACTTTATTCTACTCAAATTGCAACTGAAAGCATATTACAATAATTTAGGGACTCGTTAACGCAAATAATGTTTCTTAATTGTACCAACCATTTTATGCCAATTAAAACAACCTGAAGAGTCTCTTAACTGTTGTCCACTTATTTATAATATAACTTATAACTTATCTTATTTGTCTAAGGAGTTATAACTATATATAGTACGTGGTGTTTGAGCTAAAATGCAATTGAATTTTAATATTACGCATTTCCAATCCAATCAATGAGATCATGTCATTAAATATGGACAATCATAAACTCACATCAAACAATCAATTTTTTTTTCGATTGAAGTAGCATATATTGTCACATGTCGAGTAGAAATAACCTTTGAACATAAAATCAAATCAAACCATCTATACCAGTAATTTTGTAATGGGGTTCCACATTTTGAGCCAAACAAAATGGACAAAGTTGTACGTTTGTATTATTAACTAGTTTAGAACTACGTCTTCTATTTTTTTAAAAGTCAAGCCTACAATTTAACTCACATACTATGTATAACTAACATGAGTATGCACTTTCACTACCTGAAGTAAGGCTTGAACTCGATTTAAACCCACAACATCTTAATTGATGGGTTCCTTTCGTAACGTTAGAGAAAAAACCCTTTGATACGTCGTCTTCTTTTAAACATACTAATTGATTACTCGCGTAATTTCACATTACCATATATATGTATGTATATAATAGACGTCATTGTTAAGACCTTAATGTTTTCAAATTCAATCCACATCCATCGATATAATTTTCGCCGTTGTACATAAAAATGCATTTTACACCGTTTATGATCCGTTTCCCTTTTAACATAAATGTAACAACTCTTAAAGCCGAAAGTAATGGACTACTAGGATATCCTTCAGGTTCAACAAATACCCATAATGAAAGAATACTAATAGTCCACTATAAATGACTCAAAATTCTTATTTAATATCGATGCAAAACTTAATGTTACGATAAAAGTGCACTAGTTCATCTAACATGGGCATTTATAGCCTAGAGGCTTAATAAAAACTCAAAAAATATTTTTTCTCTTCCTCATTTTATTTATGACACAACTAGTACTCATAAGTAAATTAACCAAAATATTCAGCTCTTGCAACGTACTTGTAATTGATAAACCATCAAGTAGTTCCAATGAAAATTGTTATTATTGTCATGGTCTATAAATAATGGCTGCAAATGAATAAAGCTATATCAGAAACAATAGTAAGATTGTCAAACCCACCAACGATTTAAGGGCGTCTAATTCTCCTAAGAACCACTTTCAAACTTTGACCGTCTCTGGTACCCCGATTCTATAGGTTAATGGCAAGATGTCATTATTGTAATCCATTGCCATAACAATGAAATTAGTTCCGAAGTAACCACCTTCAAATGTGACCCATCTGTGATAATTATTGAGTGTGTATGGTTAACAAATGTACGTGTGTGCAAGCACATTCATTTTGTTCCACGGCTTATACAGCTTCAGGTTGTGTACGTAAAGAGAAACCATTCAAAATAATTTTTCGGCACTACCTCTTACTAAATCTATAGCATAACATTTTACTTTCCATTTTTTGGTTGTATAAAAAACCGATTTCGAACCGTTTTGTCATATTAAGTTTGATTTCTTTTCCACTATATACTTGTCGTTCAAAAGTGATCAGCTATTTTAAGATGTTACCAAACATCTTTTTGTTTGCATGACCGTTATTGGACATGATTTGAGTATGAGAACTTTTGTGAAAGTCCATTAACTTCATAACTTATAAATTGTTACTGTATTTGATATAGTCTTCACTTAATTTCTAGTCACAATCTGGGAAGATACATTTTGTTGTGTACCTTATCTTGTTCGAATCTTTTGACTTAATCTGAAAATTCTCTTCGACAAAGTTGATATGCAATTGAAAAGTAACTCCTCTATATTTTCAAATATTTTGTTCAACTTGAATCTGGTAAGAGGGTTCATACATGGTAACTGGTCATTTTTTACTTTCTTTAACATTTTCGCGTAACATAATATATCCGTTTGGGTTGCTTTAGCTTGTATTGGGTTTGTCATATGTATATGTTGGATCCGGGTCCCCTTCCTCCTCATTCTCATCATCATCAACAGTATGATTACCAAACGAATGGTCAAAATAACTTTTTGTGGATCAACATTTTCTTCGTCATAATGATCACAATCATGAGGATGATCATCTAAATACTAAACATTCTCATAATATCATGAATAATTATGATGATCTTGGGAATGTTCATCTACCTTAAATTGTGTGTTTTTGTTGTTTTGTGTTGAGAATGTGGTATTTGTTGGGTATTCTGAAGGAGCATGATAATGAAATTGATATCGTGGTTAATAAGGAAATGAAAATTGTGAAAATGATTGATATTCAGGTGGTTGGTAATAATCATGAATTTGTAGTTGTTGAAAATGTTGATGAAAACCTTAATAATATTGTTAGGTTTATGGCTACACATACTCAAAATATTTGTTACAATGTCAGCGATATGAATTTATATCGAAGCATTTTAATTGCATGCCACAAAAAATCATCAACATCTTAACATCATCAGTGATATCAATAACATATTGATCTACCAATTTAAAACAAATTGGTGTATCAAGTGGTAAAACTAATTTTTTAAAACGTCTTTCAACAAAAGTTCGCACGTCAATGGTGGTGCATCGTGAAGTTTTAATGGCATTCCATAACATATTGTTGGTAAATACATTGACATGTTGTTAATATATTAAAAACGACATCCATCACAAATATAAACCGTAAACTTATCATTTAACTAACTCATTTTTAATTAAGAAAATAAAGTAAATAATAAATATAAAGATTTTGAATCATACCTTTAATCACTTAAATAAAATTGGTTGAATCCATATATGAGTTTAAAAAGTAATTGGGAATGTTTTAGAAATTATATGTATAAAGCTAATGATCAAATAAGATCATTTTTAAGATATACATTATATCTAAAATAATTTAGAAACTCTCCTAAAATCTAATTTAAAATGACCTTTGAAGATAAGAAATCTAATTCAAAAAAATCTGAGTGTTATAATATCTGATCCGTAATAAATAACACACTGTATTTAGATATGGGACTCGATCGAAAATGACTAAACGCAAATAGTGTTCCAAGCCCTAAATGAGATCATGAATTGGTGTACTCGAAAATGCAATTGACAGCACAACCACCGAATCGCAAATTGTGATTTACGACCGCAATTTGACAAATCGTAAATTGAAGATCGCAATATGCGATGTAAATATTTTTATACCAAAAAAATGTTAAAGCAAATTTTTTTACCCTTAAATTATTTGTGTAGTATCCAAATATAGTCCACAATAATATCTAGCGGTTAAATAAAAAGCCGTTTAACCACAATATAATATAGAAAACTGAGTACGTGTTTGTAGTTTAGGTCAAGGAGAGACACCTATATATACATAGTGAACTGGAATTATCACCTTTGCAATCATTGTGCTACTATACTACTATACTACTATACTATCCTATTAACTCTACTTTTACTACTATCTCTCATCCACAAATATCTATCTCTTTCTTTCCTCACACACTCGCCTCTCTTACGCCACTTTCTTCACCGGCCACTTCTCCGCCGCACACGGTGACCAATCCACTCTCTCCGGCAACCATCTGTACCTCTCTCCGTCTAAAACATGATGTCATCTCAAAGGTAATTAATTTACACAAAATTATATCAGCACTCACACACAAAAATACTACTCATGTATATAACAGGTTTCCTGCACATACTTTAATGATCAGTGAACCAGATCTTTAACTCACTCACTGAATTCCTCATGTGGGTTTTCCTGATTTTTCGGGCTTTGTTTGATTTTGTGTGTAAGTGTGTCTGTAGGTTTTAATTGCTTCTGTCATTCTTTAAAGTTTATGAATTTTTCCATTTAATATACTGTTTGTGCCACTGTGTGTTTTGTTTAATGATGTGATGCTCGTTTAGCTTCTTCTCGTATCTTAATTTTTTCATTTCAAATTTTTAGTTAATTACTTAAATGATCTTTTAAACTACATCCATGCAGGGATCACTGAGGTAGTATCAATCATTTATCTTGGTAAAAATTTAGTATTTTTTTTATGGAGATGAACAACTTGAGAGTGGAATCTCATGTAGCCCAAAAAAACCGGAGACATAAGTTAAGATTTCAGCAAAACTCCGGTGACCCGAACCACCAACATCCACAACAAGACCACCCTCAGTTTGAACCTAAAGATATCCACCGACCCTTTTCATACAACCCTAATGTCTTCCCTTCAGAAATGCTTAATTCAGTTGCTAGAAATCCACATCTTTTATTACCTTCAGGTCATGGTTTTTTATCTCATGATCAAGATTCTTGTCAAAGTTCAGGTTCTGGTTTGGGTTCTTCGCAATCCGAGAGGATGTTGATAAGTTCCAATAGTGGTAGTTATACAACTAACTTGCCATACCAACAAGATTGTAACAATTGGAAAACTGTTGTTACTTCACAACAAGAAGTTGGAAGTGATCATTGGAATAATGTTGTTAGTTACTCGAATGCTGTTTCGATGAATATCGATCAAAGGAACATGAATTTAAACACGGGTTATGGGTACCATCAAGATATGCACAATGTTCCAGTTTTTAGTTCTTCACCATATTACCAAAATACCCTTCAACAAGATCATCAAGTCACTCTTGCACAACACTCTAAAAGTAAAAATGATCAATCAATTCCATGTTGGATGAACTCTTCTGATGAACAAATAACAGTGGCTGCAAATCATGAGGGTAATTCCAACACTACTCAAGCCTTATCTTTATCACTTTCATCAGTTCCACAGCTTAAAGACGATCAACCCATGTTAGAATCGGGTCAAAAAACCATAAAGTCGGATCCTTTACATAATTCGGATCCAAAATCCATGATGGGTGTTTCAGCTTTTGCTCATCGGAATACGGGGCCACTTGGTCCATTTACAGGGTATGCAACTATTTTGAAGAATTCAAAGTATATGAAGTCTGCACAAGAACTGTTGAATGATAGTTGTGATGTACGGTTTCAAGAGTTGGTTCAATCATGTCATGATGTTTACTCCCATAAAATTCTTGAGGAAGAAATGAGTTGGGCTTCTGATTCTTCAGGTGCTTCATATGGTGGATCGGATGACCATGTTAGTGGTGGGAGCAGCTCTGGGCCCGATTTTAATCGGAAGAAGGCCAGGTTGTTGTATTTGCAAGAGGAGGTAGGTTACATTTTCGTGCTGTTATATAAATGTTATCCCGTTACATTTAGTGGTAACAAATATGGAAGTACATTATATTTTGGTGCTGATAATTTACATACTGTTGAAAAAAATAAAACTATTTGTAATTTGTTAGCGGTTTAGTCTTGTTTATGGAAGATAATAGGTCGATACAAGCAGTTCATTGTTGTAAACTATCATGTCACTTTTATAGTTTTGTAAATATAATCGCTAAGAAGTTATTGCAATTGGTGGACGTATTAAAGAAACTTGAACTGTAGTTTGCCACTTTGCCTTCTCTTTTGTCACAAATTAATAAAGTTTAAAGTCCTCACCATGAATCTCCATTCATCATTTAAATTTAGGTACAGCATTGTCGCATTTAGTGGACCATACACATACTGTTAAGCTTTTCTTGATTTCTTATTCTGAGTTGTGGTTTTCTTTTGTTTTTGGTTTCACAAGATATGCAGAAAGTACAAGCAATATTTGCAGCAAATGCAGATGGTGATTTCATCTTTTGAGACGGTAGCAGGACTTAGTGCAGCCACTCCTTATGTTTGTTTGGCTCTCAAGGCGGTTTCACGACATTTTCACTATGTAAAGAATGTCATTTCTGAGCAACTTTTACAAATGAAGAAAGTGATGGGAGAAGGGTTGTGTTCTTCAACTACCACTAGCAGTAAAGCTTTTGATGCTAATGCAACAAGTTCTTCTCGGCTTAAATCTATCGATCACAGATTTGGAAAATCGGGTGGTGGTACTGCCAGTTTCTTTGCATCACAACAGCCTGTCTGGAGGCCGCAAAGAGGACTCCCGGAACGAGCTATTTCGGTTCTTAAAACATGGCTATTCGATCATTTCCTTCACCCGTAATTCTCTATTTTATTTTATGTCGCGATATTAATAAATGCATGCATTTGGTAGTTGTTCTTTTGCTTTTGAAACTTCAGTGTTTGTTCTACAATTTAGTGTAAAAAAACAGTTATGAAAACCAATATAATTACTGGAGTCATAATAATTTACATAAAAGTTTGATTGTACTATGTGAAGGTACCCTTCGGATGCAGACAAACATATGTTGGCTACTCAAACTGGCTTAACCAGAAATCAGGTTAGCAATCTTTGAATTCTGATGGTCAAACATGGACACTGCTTCTTCTGGTATAGATATTGACTTGGCATAGCCTTAACTGTTTACTAAATGTCTAAAACAGTTTTTAGTAATATATGGATGATATTGGGTAAAATAATCCAGTAGTATCAACATAAATTCCTTGCAAAGAAAATTTTGAAATATTAAAAGAAATATCCAAGAGCTATATAGTTGTAATTTTATCAAAACATGTCGATATATGAATTATGTTCATCTGTATGAAAGCTGCATTGGGTTTTTGTTGGAAGTTTAATTACTATATGGACTTATTATCAATGAATATGTATATATAGGCCGACTTTTTAAGTCAATAAAATGCAATATCAAGTTAGAGAATATTTAATAAATGCTAGTATGCTACTGATATCCTCTTCGAATCATCAGGTCTCAAACTGGTTCATAAATGCAAGAGTTCGTATTTGGAAACCAATGGTTGAAGAAATCCATACCCTTGAAACCAAAGGCTTGGCTGAACCAAACTCAATTAACCCTCAACTAGAAGGTGATCAAGACCCCACCCCAATGGAAACGTGCTCGTTGTCAAACACACAACCACCAGAATGTTCAAGAAACACCGGTGTAAGCTTAACCGTAAATGAACCAAGTGACCATGTACGGGACTATGAGAAACTAGCTAGGCCGGAGTACCAGATTCCTCTATCCAACATGGACCGGTTCATGAGCATCGTGCCCTACCCTCCAGCCACATTTGATGCAAGTGGATTGGGTCCTGTTTCACTTACTTTGGGTCTCAGGCAGAATGCTGAACATGTTAAACAACTGCGACAACATTTTGGAAGTCAGTTGATTCATGATTTTGTTGGTTAGCTAGGTTTTCGTTGTATTGTCCATGGGTCGACGGAGTATAACTGTCGCAATAAGAAAAACCGACAGTAGGAGATAGAAAAGGATACGGTCATTGGAAGATGGTGAACACTATTTTTTTTTGTTTCCTGTGCTTAAAAGAACAAAAGGACTCCGGTTTCTTTGTGACTTGTACTAGCTGCAAAAAGGAAGTTCCTTTCCAAAACCCTAATCTTTGATTTCCAAATTTGGCAGTATTTATCTAATATAGTGTAAGCGAAATTGATGAAATGATATCATGGAAATGTTGAATTTGGTTATTTTTGGTAGGATGTTAATATTCAGACGATTGCTTAAATCAATCTGAAATATTTGGTTCATATTTTAATAGTGGGGATATCTAATTAAAACCTTATTATCTATTTAATTAGATTTTAGCGTTGCTTATGTAAAACTTAATTGTCGATGTGTCAAGTTTTCTATGGAAGTAGCATTTGGAAACTTTTTGCTTTGAAGAGAACAATTCCTAAGTATCGAAAGGCATCTACTTATTGAACCAGAGGTGTAGTAGAAGCCTGGAAGGTGCTTCAAATGCATGCATATATAGTGCATTCTTCATGAAGGACCAGCACTGAAATCATCTGCAACCTATAGATGAGTTGAACTAAATACATGTCATCTGACTTTAACAGTGTGAGAGGAATTCATCAATCAAAAAGTTAAGTTCAAACCTCATTTAATTTTTGTGAATATATAATATGCGTGATTTATACATAACACATGTGTTATATTACAAGTTTACTTTTAAAATAAAAATGTCATTTGGCCTATTTAATGTATTTTTCGGATCCACCATAACCTTTTCAACCGTCATAGCAACGATCATGAACTTGTTATGAAATGGTACTCTAAACCTGGATCATCGTTGTCTTCATCAAACTAGCTGGCTTGTGTCGACGTACATAATGGTATGTGTTAGTCGGTAAAATCATTGCATATGCACAAGTTCAAATTGAAGCATGTATATCAGATAAAAAACTTAATTAAGGATTACGTTTAAAATGTAGCCTTCATTTACCCGCCATAATTAAGTAATTGTTGAGTTTACGTCAAACATTAGGTTAAACTAGGGCTTTAATGTTAACAACCGGCTTCAATTAACTTATTTGAAAAGAATTGGATAAAAATGTTTCAAACATCAAATAAGAAAAAGCCGATACAAGTGGATATTAGAAGAGGACATAACCTTAATGGGTAATAAATTAACGATCTATTTTCAAAAATTCACTAAAAATATACATTCACAAGTTGTATAGTATAACCAGTGTTTTCAAGACCCGGCCGGTCGAGCCGGTCGAAACGGGACCTGGGACTCGGAACGGGTGGATTGTAAGCGGGTTAAACTTGGTCAAACCTGGTTGGGTTTCTGGTCGAACCGGGGTTGACCCGGTGAACTGGACCGGTCGGACTGGATTTTTCATTTTCTTTTTTGTTTTTTTTTTAATTTTTTTTTTATTTTAAGGACTAAATCTGGACATTTTCAATAGTTTGGAGACTAAATCTGAAAATTTAAGTGTACAGTCGAACCGATCAGACCGAATTTAAAATCCGGACCGAGTCACTCAAAAACCCAGTTTTAAAACACCGAGTATAACCCGTTAATGTATACTTGTGTGGTGAATTATCAAAAGTAAAGTAATTCGCACGTTCATTGTTAATGACAAAACCTAGTGGCTAATGTTAGCATATGACGTGACTTTTTTTGTTCTTTTGAATTCATCAATCTCATCGGATAAATTCTTCTGTTGGATTTCTCACTTGGTTGAAATATTTGACTACCCTTGAGAGAAAGAAGTTACAGTAATTTAATTATAAGCAAACTAGTAGGTATTATGTGCCATTAAAACTCTAGTGATAGACTTTATGCATTACGATTAATTATATTCTTCTGTTGTCTTAAAACATCACGACTCAAGACAAACATTTATTGTCTTAAAAGAGTATTTATGTTTTGCATTACAGTAATATTACACTAACAAATAAAACATGAGTAAATTATAACAATCAACCTTTTGGTTGTCTATTTTCTCAAAGATCATCCTCAAAACTTCAACAATAATAGTAAACAATTTCAAAGTTGTCAATTTTATTCCAAGTTTATCCCTTCTGCATTAAAACTAACATTTAGGTTGTTAAATCATGTCAAATGACCATCTTCTCCTTCTTCTTCTTCATACTCAACATTCAAATGACCATCTTCTTCTTCTTCATACTCAACATTAACATTGTATTTTGAGTTTTAAATAAGAAGAAAAGAATGAAAAATAATAACAAAAAAATGTAATATTGGTTATTGTTATATTGTATATGTATTTTTGAGTTGGAAAGAAAGTAAAAGAAAAATTGTTACTTATTTATATTTTTAAGTTGTGTAAAAAAGAAAAGAAAAGAAGTAAAATAAAAGGATTTACATGTAAACAATAAATTTTAATAATACTCATTTTATGATAAAAACATGTTTAAACTCATTCTGAAAAAGTAAGATGTATAACAAAAATATAAAATTGAACAGTTAATTTTTTCTTCTAAAAATAATATACTAATATGAATAAATAGTTAACATCTAATTATAGTAAAATGCCTTCAATATATAATTTGTTGACATGTGGCTAAGGAAATTACCTATCGTTAACCAGTTTACATCGAAACCATTCCCACGTTCTCCCTTCACGGTTGATTGACACGATTCATGTAAACTACCATTACTTTCCAATCAAACCTACTTTCTTCCCTCTAACCTCTTCCTAAACCATTCTCCCTTTATATCCTTAACACACTTAGAAATTTATTTAAATATATGTAGAAATAATTCTTCCCACATTTATAGTTTGTTCTGATTATGTTATTTTTATTAGGCGTCTGAGACTAAGTCACTAATTGTTCGTTTTTCACAAACTCAACAATCTCTGACTTGAAGATCGAACAAAACCCAAGCTCTAACTATTTTGTTAACAAACAAGAACCCTTCAACATATCATCAACGCCATCAATACCCATTCTAACTTACCTATACCGCCGGAAAAAACCATATACAAGGTCCCCCGTTTGGAACATCGACCATATACAAAGTCCCCTGTTTGACTCAACAATCTCGGACTTCTGAACCCTACATTCTTACCTAGTCGTTCCTTATTTGGAACATCGACCACATACAAGGTCCCCCGTTTATACCCGTGAACAATTACCAAACTACTCTTGATAACCTTCCATCTCTGATCTCCAAACCGAATGTGGTATCGCTCATCATCCAACTGCCCAATTGATATGAACCGCCTCTTGAGCTTTGGAATGAACCTCACATTCTTGAGGACCCAATCCGTACCAAGATATGTTTTGAGGACTACATCCCCAATACCCGCAACCCTAAGTATCTTTCCATCTACTAGACGAACCTTACCAGAATGATACCTAAAATAGGTCAACTCTTCCATGCATGGGATAACATGAAAAGATGCACTCGAATCCATAATCCAGGATTCCACAAGATTCTCCTTGCAAACCATCAATGCATCATCAGTCTCAAAAGTCGTTGCGTTTACCCTTGACTTATTCGGACACTGATTCCCGAAGTGACCCAGCTGTTTGCAATTCCAGCATGTGACGTTCCTGTTCTCCGATGACTCTCTTCTCGATCTCGTTTTACTCTCCCTACGCCCCCTGCCGTCGCACTCAAAGCCGAACCCGAATACTCACCGGAATCTTTCTTCCTAATCCTCTCACCGTGTATTAATCACGGATCCCCTCAAACGTAAGCTGAGTAGTTCCAGATGAACTACTAACTGCTGTAACAGTGCCAAACCAACTATCGGGCAACAAAGATAATAAGAAAAGCGCCTCCAGCTTATCCTCAAATTTAACCCCTACATATCTCAACTTAGTAAAAACCGAGTTAAACTCGTTCACATGATTCATTGTCGATGCACCCTCAACCATCTTTGCGTTCACCAACTGTCGTATCAAGAAAACCTTATTTAAAAGTGAGGGTTTCTCGTACTTGTTAGATAACGCAGTTAACACACCCGCCGTCGTGCTTTCCCTCACAATACTGTAGGCAACGTTGTTGGCCAGAGAAAGCCGAACCACGCCAAGTGCATGACGATCTAACAATGCCCACCCTTCCTTTTTCATGTCATCAGCTTTTACCCCCAACAATGGTTGGTACAATTTTCTCTTAAACAAAACATCCTCGATTTGCATCTTCCAGAAACCGAAATCGTTGCCTTCAAATTATTCAATGCTTAAGTTGCTTTTGTCCGCCAATGTTCCCAATAAACTCTAATACGAGCTCTGATACCACTTGTTAGGAATTATGGACCTCAACCAAGAACAATAACCACAAGATTATAACCCACAACAATAAACGAACAACTAAAACATTCAAACACGGAATATAAATGCGAGAATAATTAACGAACGCACGATATAACGTGGTTATATCCAATCCGAGTGATTGGTTTAATCAACGGCCAACTAGAGAGAATCTTATTAAAATTTTGTGGGTGTTAGGGTTTATAAGAGTAAGGGTTGCGATATATGGTGTACATGATAAAAGGAAACAAAATCATTATGGCCGACCTAAGTACCGGCTTGGTACTTCTGTTACCAGTCTGGTAACTCACCCTCAACCGGGTAATCTTGCACCGAAAGTCTACAATACAAACTTACCAGCTTGATAGGGATATTACCAGCCTAATAATTCTCAGACTAAGCCACCAATTGTTCGTTATTCACAAACTCAACATGTTTTACATGTAGTACTACGTCAATCGCTGCTACAAAATCTCATTTTTATTTGAAATCTTATCATTTGCATCTGCATAGTCCAATGAAAGCGGAGATGAAACTACTGATATTGCCGATGATACGGAACAAAGTGCATAAAATATATAATTACTTGAACCAACCTTTTAAACTTACAAAAAAGTTGTTACATATGCGTAACAACAAGTCGTGAATTTTGAAATAATCATAAATTTCCGATTTGAGACAATGATCGTTTCTAACTGAAATGCTATAATGTTTATGTTTGTTATTTTGATCGATTGAACTGGTACATTAATTTAAAATTGTACATATTTATAACAACTGCTGTTATTTTCGTTTCCTTTTTTTATTATGGTTATTTGATGTCTTTGCATTGGAAATTTGGAATCAAGGACAGTGTTTGGAATATACATATATCGTATGAGGGGGGAATTGTCTTTACAACACGGCCCTAATTGATCAAGCCACCAATTTAATTTTTGGACTTAACTTGGTAGCTTATTTACCCTTATATTATCTTTTGTCATTTTATTGGTACACCATGTTACCCAGAAAGCAGAACGTTGCTGTTTTCGTAACTTTTACAGTTTTGATGTCATTTGCAGGTACAAAACTATTACCCATGTCTTTGGAGAAGTGGTCATATTTGGTTTTAAAAAATAATTGAGGATGGGAAAGCTCTAATTCATTTGGCAGAGCCGGTCTATTGATTTCGAGGACTCTATGCGAAAAATAAAAATGAGCCCTAAATTTTATTATATATAAGCAAAATTATATAATATCGGACTTATAAATTATAATCAGTTATTCTTAATGGACTACAACTATTAAATGAGCCATAATAATGGGTTAATGAAAAATGATGAAAAAACCTTTCAAAAAAGAAAAAGAAAAAAGAATGAGGCTTTCAAGATTTGAACCTAGAACCAAACAGAAATGTTGTAAGATTTAAAGGGGTGGACATTATCAACTTATCTACCATACACTTATGATTTATTTTACATAAAGTGATATATATTAACATATATAATATACATCGGCTAAATTTCGGGCCCTAGTTTTTTCGTAGGCCCTGTGCGGTCGCACATCCCGCACTCCCTTTGGGCCGGGCCTGGCATTTGGTTCTTCATCAATGCAACAAGAGTGTGGTATTTTGGGACCCACGGTCGATACATACTTCTCAATTATGTAAGTTTCTTTGCTATCTCACTGAAGTTTGCTAACATTTTTCTCTCTATATATATGTATGCTTTTATATGCTGATGGTACGTAGTAATATTGGCATATAAGTATGTTTTATAACTCATTGATATTGATATGTTTTGTCTTGTATAGCGTGGATGGTAGTTATTAAAGGAATTATTTGTGATTGGATGGTAAGTGTATTATGTATATATTTGTCTATATATAGATATGTATGTATGTCTTAACTCGTAAAAGGGAACAAGCTAAGATTGTTGTCAAACAAATATGTTGGTAGTAGCTCACCTAGCTTATGTAATGGCCTGAAAACGGTGTCTATTGTCTTGTACTTGCATTATTGGACTTGTAAATTACTGGTATATGCTACTGGAAATAGCTTTGTTTGTTAACACAAGCAGCTTATGGTACTCCCTATGTAATTGAGCTATTGGAACTCGGAAGGATAAGAAAATTCTGAGATTCAAGGGACATGTTATTGAAATGAAACTGGAAGGGCTCTATATAGTTCAAGTGTAGGATGCAACCCTGGTTTCAGGCTCTTGCCTTTTTTTAAAGTTACTGCAGGTTTCCCATAATTCGAGGAGCAACTAGGCATCATATGTAAGCACCTGACACAATAAACCTTCCTCAGTATCTAAGGTTATATCTTGTGCTATGACTTTAATGTCGGAGAGTTGGGTAACAAGACAAACATGGTCAAACCAAGCCGGGTGACCCCAATTATAGATATAAATTATGATATTTTTTTTGTCAAATATGATTACAAAAACTATATTGTTTCATAGTCAAACTTATGTTCTGATAAGATGATTATTTCATATATAATTTATGAAGTTACACATGTCATTCTTAACCTTTATTTTATTCACTCGTGGATCACTAGATCATCTCCTAAGGTGGCAAAATAGCATCGATCACCCTTAAGTCATGGTAAATCAACTTTTGTTTTCCTAAGCAATCATTTTAAAACTATTCTTTCATTAATATATGCTATATGCTATGGCTTTGAGGTTCGTGGTAGCAAAAAAAGTTGATTGCTTGCGGGCTGAGGTCTTAGTTTGTTAGGATGATTATTTCATTTCTTTGTGGTAGCTGAGCATGTTTATAGATAATTGTTCGTTGTTTGACATATTGCATTTAGACAGTTTTATAGTCATACCGCCATTCATTTCCGTGGCAAAGTTATGTTTGTTTTGCAGTTTATTTGCCGTTGGAGTCTTTTTTTTTTCTTTCTGCCAGCCATTATTAACTTAAATTATCATTTAATAGGTTGTGCAAAGTGTACGGATAGTGGTCATTCACCAAGAGAAGACAAAAGTTATTTGTTTGATGGTCACCAAATATTTGATGAAATGTTGAATAAGAAACATTTCTTATCTTTTCACAGTGACAAATAACCTGTAACTAATTGAGATCTTATTCTTCTATATTGCAGGGATATCGCTAGCAACTATCTTACTGGAAGTATTCCCACATCATCGTGGAATTCAAGGAACATTATAAGTTTTTAAGAATGATGACTTCCAATATTTTGTCTTTTTTCATTATTTATTGATTTATGTTATTTGTGATTGAGAAGCAAGGTCCCCAATAAATTCTGCTAGACCAATCACATCATAGGGTGTTCTTGAGGTATTTTATGTTTGATACAGAGACGCGAGATCGGTGAAAGTGTGGGTAACTTTGTTCCTGGAAATCAAAGAATGAGGTGACAGAACAATATGAAGAATTGAAACCCAATATCAAGAATATAGAGGCTGGTTTGGTTGAATATCCGGGCGACATAACCTATTGATCAGAATTGTTTCAAAATGTTTGATTTGATTCTTTTGGGAATAGGTTTTTCAGGTCAAGATCCTTTAACCTGGGAAATGGTGTACCTTAGACTGAATAAGAGCACAGGTGAACTTTGTAGGAATCAAACTATCACAGATTACAAAACACACACACAACTGGGGCAAATTTTATGTGTTGATATCTTTGAAGAATACAGAATACACAGGAAATAAATTGCAAGATGCTCTCTTGGAAAAACAATAAGGAAACATTTAAATACTATGATGGGAATTGTAAAACACACTCACGTACTCCAAATAAAAAGCAAATAACCAACCCACTACTTTCCTCCAAACTCGGTCAACCAATGACCAAATCATAATACACCAAAAACTAACCATTGACCCGACTTGACCCGTCAAGATTAAACCCAACAAACTTCTATCCTCTAATTAACACATTGAAACAAAAAAAGGCAGATGTTCATATCTTGCTCATATGAACTTCGAACCATTATCTTTTCCAGTGATCGGTGTTTAGTTGTGTTATTAATTGGTAGGACAAGAACTATTCTGAATACTTTAACCTCAATACTTTACACTATTAGATGAGCACTAAATTAAAGTAAAAGTATGATGTATATTTATCGTATACATATCAACTGTCTAAAGTTTTGATGATGGCGTCTGTTGATTAGTGGTGTATACCACTGTCTTTTATGCTAAGTATAACATTATGTTCACATTTTGTAGGTCATTCTCTTGTGGTACAAATAGAGGAGAATCTTCATTTTGGAATTCAGTGAAAACGAAAGATTTGTGAAGCGGGCTGGGAGTACTATCTGTTTTCTTGATCTCGGTGATGAGTTTTGGGATATGGACAATGTTACATAATTTACTTCCCAGTACTTATCAGATACTTTCCTGTAAATATTATATTTTTAATACACAGTCTGTGACTTCGTTGCAAATTTTCAATTGTTGGATTGTGTTATCCTTTTTAATTGTTCTAATATCTGCAGGCAGCTATTTGCATACGTTTCAACAAGGGGTTCTCCTGGCTGTATCAAGAACCAAGAATGGCATTGAAACTTAGCTAATCCAAATGGAATAAGCTACTTAGAAGCATGCATGATCGTCTCTACTAACCCCCTGATAGATATGTTTTGAAGGTGATAGAGATGGAAAATTTGACCCATTTATATATGAATGTGATGTTGATTCATATCATGACTAATAGTAGTGAATAACAGTGTTACAAAATGTTGTTACTTCTAAAATTTAGACGGACATCATGAAGTGTTAAGCTGTGATTTGACGGTTCAAATAGCTTTGGATGTAGCTCTATAATTGGTGTGTCTCTATGATGGACTAAAGGCAGTAAGCTCTATATTGGAAAATAAATAAACTACAACTCATCTTAATGTGATATTCTAATTACATTTAAGTAAGAATTTTGACCGATAAGTTCTGTTTGAAATGTATCAAACGTTATATATTCGACTATGATATGATGTACCAAACGTTTCATATAATAAAAATTGTATGCCCGGGTATGACAGTTCTAAGGCTGGTAAGAGAGCATGAGTAAGTGGAAAGGTGATTTCGTCTTCTCAAGATGATAATGAATAAAAGAATAACAATGAATACCTCGTGTACTTTCTCTTTTCTTTAACCCGCAAAAGAATCAGGTTTAAAACTGCGCGTGAAACTTCCGTCTATATTCTATACAAACATACATCCACTTCCAGATATTTTAATTTTTTAATTTGCAAAGAAACTATAAGTTGGACAAACAATTATCACATGTGTTCAACATATAAAACCCTAATCTAACGAAACCAGGTTTGTTTCCGATCGCTTACATTTTCATTTATAATTTATTATTTCTCGTTATATTCTTACTATTACTGTTTTGTCATATACATTGGCTGATATGATGCTTATTTTGTGGTATTCATACTCTTATACGTTTCGATCACTTGTTATCTGTTTATGTAATACGAAATTAGAGTTACATATTAGGTTAGCTTTTGTTGTTCTTTGGAATGTGCCAACTGTGGAATGTGCCAATTTGAGCTGGGCTGTTGAGAAATATATAGACTTAATGTTAGGGTTTTTCTTCCATGAATATCACATTGTTGTGTTTTTGTGAAATTTTAGGGGGTTTTGGCTGTAATGCTGTAGAATTATGATTATAATCTTCTGACTTTTAAATATAGTATATACAATAGGAATAATAGTATTTGATTTTGTGGTTATATAGGATGAATGCATTACACCAAACTATGTGTGAGTTTTATTCAATCATTATGAAAGAATTATGTGCTTCTTTAATTTTGGTAGACTGTCTCGTTGTTCGAGTTAAAGTTTTGACCTGTGCGTTTGCAGCTGCTAGGATGGCAAATGATAAGCGTCGTAGTCTTAGAGTTAAGGGTGATGAAAAAAATAGTTCTAAGAAGAAAACAGTCAAAGTAGATGCCTCTCCTGCTTCTAGCTCAAGGAGGTCATCTAGAGAAACATCATCAAGGAAACAAGCAAAAGAAAGCCCAGCTAAAGAAAATCTGAGTAGTGTTCGTAAGTCTGTAAGACAGGGGAAGATAAAACCATCAGGGACTGCTCCAGCTAAGGAGAGATTAAAGACAACTCGAGGACAATTGAAGGCAACTCAAACGAGGAGGGATGATAGACACAAGAAGGTTGGTGAAGAACCCACTTCATCAAATTTGAAGTCAAAGAGGGGAAAAGTTGTAAAGAGTTTGAAGCTGTGTCTGATAGATACTACCAAAGATAAGGGACATGAAAAACAGGGTTTGGATTCTGGTGGTAGGAAAAGGAAGAGAGCGGCTGATTATATTGTTACGCCTTCATGTAAACCTCGACAAATAAAAACCAAAGCAGGTGGGTGAACTCATCTGGTTTTCTTTATTTTATTTTTCCCATTATTTTATTGGTCATCAGTCAATGTTTAGCACTTTAGCATTCATATAATTCTTAAACTATAAAACTATGTTCGCATACACTCGTTCGTTGGCATGTAGGTGATGTAGATGATGATGATGAAAGTCAAGAAAAGTCGTCTCAAGCCAGTTCCAGCAGTAGCAGAGGTATTGCTTCAAATAAGTGATATTTTTATATATGTTTTCTGCAGCTGTTGCTCCAAATAAGTGGATCATCATTGTGTTTAGTTTATTCTGGAACCTAGATGTGGATACGGAGCTGGAAAAAACAGATGAGTTATGTCAGCTTAATGACAGCAAAAACGATGATAGTGGGTCAAAGTCTGTGGAAGATAAAGATGACAGTAGTGATGAATGTGGTAATAGGAAGGGAGAAGAATCTACCCCACATTCCTCCAAAAGACGTTGCAGAACTTCATATATTAAAGAGCCACTGAATGACACGTCTAACACAGACTTATGTGACACTTCTAGTTTTAAGGTTGGTCAACTAATTGATGTACTGTTTTCTTGTCTATGTATACATGTAAACTACTAGTTAACTAACACATTTATTAATTGCTTATACCAATTATTTAAGATCTCGTTTTCCTACAGTTTAGCGCCAGGATTACTCCAAAATGATGGATGATTTTAAGAGTCCGCCATTAAGCATCAGATTTTCAGTTTGTGTTAGTTAAGTAAACTGAATTATCTTCTTCCAATGCTTGCACTAGGATAGGACGACATCTGAAGTAGCTGAAATTGTAGAAAACAATAATGATGTGAAGAACATCAAAGCAAGTGAAGAATGTACTGCACCATGTAAATTGTTGAAGAAAAGATCGGTATTGTTTTTAAAGCCACTATACAAGTGTCAGAAGAATACAGGTAAGGTCTTGGATTGCCACTTTGAGTGGCTTGTGCAATGGGTAGGCCTTAATGATGAGCAAGCTACATGGGAATCGGAGAATAGTTCTGTCTTAGACTTACCTGAAGCTCAGAATCTCATACAAGAGTATGAAAAGCATCATGGTAACACAAAGATATATGCTTCATCAGATGATAAGGTTTGTCATTTTACTCTGCTCACTTGAAGTATTGTTTGTGGGCAATAGTTTTGGGATGGATGGAGTATATAAATTTGATATTTTTGTCACCATGAAATACACTCATGAATAATTACTATATCTTGTTACTAGATTAAACTTTGAAGAATGGATTTTAATTATTGTTATTATTTAATTCAAATGATTTTTTCCCCCTTTTCACTTACCATAGATTGAGGAGGTGCAGGTCAAACTTCCAACTATTCCTGCCGGCTGCCCACCTGGAATGGATAATATCCATCTAAGCTATGTTAAGAACTTGCATGATGCATGGAACAAAGGGCAAAACAGCATAGTTTTCGATGACCAGGTATCTCCTAAGCTTGTAACAATCATCTCATCCATGCAATCCATTTGCCTTCTATGTGTCAGCTTTCTCTTTGTACTGAGCTTACATTAGCTGATGGGGTTATTAGGCTTTATTGTGTTAAGATGCATGAAGGGAATATGATGGAAATCTCACACTTGCAAGAGCAGATAATCAAGATTGTTCTATTCATTTCTCATTAAAGAATGTAATTTTCCTTTTGTACTAATCACAACATCTAATTATGTGTCACAATGGGAAGCTACACTATGAAACATAGCACCTTGTGATGCATTTTAAATAGTACATTAGAGAGTTAGGTTATAAGGGCTTTACTATGTTAAGATGTGTGAAGGATATATGATGGAAATATTACATTTGCAGGATCGGATAATCAGGATTGTTCTATTCATCTTCTCATTAAAGGATGTAACTCATCCTTTTTTGCTTATCACAACATCTGTTCTTGGATAGCACCTAGTAATGCCTTTAAAATTTCCCTTGACGACACGGATGAAAAAAGAAGTTCCAGATTGCTTCAAGTTCTAAAGGAAGGTGGTCAGTTAGTATTCCAAGTACTCCTATATCCTGTGGATGTCTTTGTTAAGGTATGTAAATGATTTATCTGCACATGATTATAATGCGTGTTGTTGTTTATCCATGGTAAATTATCATGTTTTTATGGTCTCTTTACAGGATGTAAATGTGTTGAAACCTATAAAATGGGAAGCAGTCATTGTAGATGAATCCCAGAGCATAGATATCTCGTCTCATTTTAGTTACATTAAGAGCTTATCCAACGATAAGAGGTTGCTTGTTTTCTGCGGTCCATTAGGTGTAAGTTCCTTCTCTCTAATCAGTTATTGTGTGTGTTTATAGAATATGAGTGAAGTTCCTTTTGTGTTACAGGTGAGTATGACTAGTTACCTTGATGTGCTTTCACTGCTAGATTGTGATGTCATATCCAAAACAGAAATGGATGATGTTAGCAAGCTGAAGGAAACTTTGTCAAATGTAATTGCTTATGAATGCAAGTGTAGTTCTTCTAGGTTTGTGGAATATTGGGTTCCTGTCCAGATATCTAATGTGCAGCTTGAGCAGTATTGTTCTATACTACTTTCAAATGCTATGGCTCTTAGTTCATGTTCAAAAAGTGATACCGTTGGGGCTCTCCATGACATTCTTGTTACTACCCGCAAGGTTTTTTCTTGCACTACATTATCAATACTGATAAATCATCTGCTAAACATTATAATGTCTTTGATTGATTGTGTTTCTCTATTTAGTGTTGTGATCACCCCTACATCGTCGATCCATCTCTCCAAGATTCCCTCACCGAGGATCTTGGGTTAAGTGAGGTTACAGATGTTGGCATAAAAGGAAGAAAGATTTTAGATGTTGGCATAAAAGCAAGTGGCAAACTGCAATTTCTAGACCTGATACTTCCCGAGATGAGAAAACGCCAACTTCGAGTACTTATTCTTTTTCAGCCTCTAAGTGGCTCCGGAAAATATTCAGCTTCAATTGGAGACATATTAGATGATTTTATCCGCCAGAGGTTTGGTCAAGATTCCTATGAGCGTGTTGATGGGATTGGAATCATCGCGTCGAAGAAGCAAGCTGCTTTGAATAACTTCAACAACAAAGATATGGGCCGATTTATCTTTTTACTTGAATATCGTGCTTGTCTTCCTAGCATAAAATTATCATCAGTAGACACTATAATCATATTCGACAGTGATTGGAATCCTGCTAATGATTTAAGAGCATTGCAGAAAATAGTGATTGATTCACAGATGGAGAAAGTGATGATATTCCGATTATACACTTCCTCGACACTGGAAGAAAAAATTCTTAGGCTTGCAGAACACAATATAACTATTGATAGCAAATTGCATAATATAAGTAGGAGTACTAGTGATGCCTTACTCTTGTGGGATGCCACATACTTGTTTAACAAACTAGATGAGTTTCATAGTGCCTCTGTTGTGGATACTTCCTCTAAAGAATGCTGGTTGAACAAACTAATGGAAGATTTTTTAAATTTGATTTCTCCCAACAGTAAGAATAAGGATGCATCCAAGTTGATAATTGCAAGAGTTCAGCCGATTTGTGGAGCTTATGGTAAAAATCTCCCAGTACCAAGCCAACCAGATGGAGAACTACCACATGCCTTTTGGAGAAAATTGTTGGTGGGACGAGATCCATGTTGGAAGTATATATCTAGGTCAACTCCAAGGCAAAGGAAAAGAATACAATATTTTGAGGAGTCACCTAAAAAATTATGTGCCGGCAATGATGATGCTGGACGCAACTGTAAGAAGACTTCAATAAACATCATTCAATCCGTTGCACCGAAGCCAGTAATTGAAGAAGGTGAAATTGCATGTATCTTTATTAAATTTTGTAAATCTTCCTTCCTTGTCAATGGAACTTGAGTCCACCAGATTGTGCTAAGTTGCATAGCTGTCATGATAACAGTCAGTTCTCAATATAAGATCTTTAAATATTCTCTCAGGGAATACTGGAGTTCTTCCCCAGGATGGACCGAAATTGCCCCCCGGTGATGGAATCTGCAATGAAAAGAGCTTTGGTGACCACCTGAAGCTCAAGATTTCTAAATTATGTGAAGTACTCAGGTTGTCGGTATGTTTCTCACAATAGATAATCCTGGGCTCTGAATACAATTTCGTGCTATACAGACTGTTCTCATCTTTCTAAAAAGACTGACTTCCATAAAGTGTATAACTGAGTACTACTTATAGATCTTATCATCTGTGAATGCAAACATATTCAACATCCTATTCTGTTATGAAGCCATACATCACTTGCTAGAAGCAATTAACATGTTTAATTAGATTCTCATATACTTTGCTGTAATTGCAGGAGGATGTCAAGATACTGGTGGAAAGGTTTCTCAAATATGTTATCGAGAATTATCGTGTCAACAAGGAACCCGCAAGTACATTAGAGGCTTTCTTGATATCTCTGGTTAGAACTGTTTCTGATTTATTGAATAAAGTAGATTTCTTGTTCTCTCAACAAGAATTATCATTTTACTAACATATGTAAGTGTTGCTCCAGTGTTGGATTTGTTCTGCAATGTCAAAATACAAACTTGATAGGAATCAATCGGTTGCTCTTGCAAATGAGCACTTGAATTTCAGTTGCAGAAGAGGCAAACTCAGTGTACTTGAAGCTGGAACCAGCAAAGGAGATGTTTTTAAGTCACACAGGCAACCAAACGAAAACTGATTTGTCAAGAGAATCTATAACAGTATCCCAAGTTACTTATACAGAGTCATTAGATCCAAGTGTAAAATTAGAGAATCCTGAAAGCCCACATAATCAAGATTGTGATGATGCCACAGTCCATATGGAGCATCGTAGATTGGGAAATTCTAAACAGATATCAACTGAATGTAGAAGGCGAAAAGAAATTCTTGATGATCGCAATCAAAAGGATGCTGAATGTGGCGATATTAATCTTGACACCTCAGATGCTCTTAAAGACCAGGATGGTACCCACAACTCCAACAGTAGTAATTCCCATTGTGCAGCTGTCTTAAAGGAGAAAGTAACCTCGGTTCAGCCTTTAGTCTCTCCAGCTTCTGGTCAACGAGTTGCATTAGATCTGGTACTTAATTTTGCACCAGTAACATAACTCCGTGACATTTTTACTTTTCTGTGATTTAATTTCATATATGTGTACTTCTCAGGAGATTCATGAAGATTCTATTCAAGATAATGTAGTTCAAGCTAACCGAAGTGTTTTGCCAGAAATCAGTAACCTGCGAACTTTAGAAGAGCATCGTCATGTTTCTGCAGATACACAGCAACAGCCTGATTCGCATTCAGCTGATAGAGTGGATTGCCAACCAAGTTATGAACCACATAACCCTTCCCAAAATCCTGACGCACCATCTCAAGTTTTAGAAACTAGTGCACGAGTTCCAGATCGAGCTTCTACACCCCTTGGGTCAAACCTGTCGAATGGTCAAGGATCTGGCAACCATAACCAAGGGGCCTCAAGGAGGTCTTATTCTAACCCACTTCAAGCTGAACTGGAAAAGTTACGTGAATTGAAGGATGCTGTTGTCAAATGTCACGAAGCGATTGTTAGTCTCTATTTTGAAATACCTCAATCGCTTGTAGTAAGTTTATTTGTCTTTGTGTTTCATTCATATTTGTCGTCTTTCTGCAGAAGGTGAAGCTACAATCTGACTATGAAAAGGAATTAGCAGAAGTGATAGCTCAGATGAATCATAAGTATGAAGCTAAAATTCAGGATGCAGACGCAGCATTTCAGATAAAGAAGAAGGAAGTTGATATTTGTTTCAACAGAGTGATTATGAATAAAGTGTTAGCAGATACTTACAGGTCCAAGTGCCAAGATATGACCCCATTTAAGCCTGCAGAAATACAAAGTACGCTTTCTTCATTAACATCTATTCTTCTCTCTCAATTGCTCATAGTTATTGTGTCACTCTATTGTCATTTATTATGTCACTTGCTGCATTTGTATTTGACTTGCTTTTCATATATGTCAATATACAATATGGTATCATTAACTCACTTGTTATGTTGCTACATTGTTTTTAAAAATAGTTCTTCAGCACTTGGATGCACTTAGAAATTCAGCTTCTTTTCAAACTTGAACATGACTTGGATCTTGGATCTTTTCCAATATCTTGTTAAGCTGAATCGGTGACAAAGTGCTTCCTTTTCCAGGGATAGTTTTAATAATTTATCATCATAAAAACGATTTCATCTTTAATAAGTTAACCTCAATCTTTGCAGTGATCCAATCAGGGGGAATACAGCATCCGTCCGAGTCTCACGTGCAATTTTCCTTACGGTGTCCTGTTGGAGTTACTTCATATTCATCGGCACAAACTTCAGGAAGCCAGCAGGTTACGGGCCGCAGCAGCCTCTTCAAATAGTTCACCGATCCACACAACTTTTTTCATCCACACCTACCAGACCACCATCTAATCTCAACCCCTCTACCATGCCACCATCTAACACCACCTCATCAAGCATGCCAACCAGACCACCATCTACTGCCTTCCCCACCAGTACACCGAGCAAACCACTTTCTACCACTGCCCCCACCAGTATACCAAGCTGACCACCATCTACCTCCATCCCTACCAGTACACAAATCAGACCACCATCTATCACCATCCCTACCAGTACACCAAGCAGAACACCATATACCACCATCCCCACCAGTACACCAAGCAGAACACCATCTACCGCCATCCCCACCAGTACACCAAGCAGAACACCACCATCCCCACCAGTACACCAAGCACAACACCATCTACCACCATCCCCACTAGTACCCCAAGCAGACCACCATCTACTGCCATCCCCACTAGTACACCAAGCAGACCACCATCTATTGCCATCCCCACCAGTACACCAAGCAGACCACCATCTATTGCTATCCCCACCAGTACACTAAGCAGATCCCTATTGACCAACGTCGCCACCAATACACTAAGTAGACCACCACCTGATATCAACTCCATCACCCCCTCTAGCAGACCAACATCTAACCTCATTGCCACCACCCCTTCCAACAGGAACCTACGAGCAACTAGTGAAATACGTGCTCCGGCTCCACATATTCGACCTTTTACTTCTTCAACATCCATATCTCATGATTTTGCATCTCAAAGAGTGATGTCAAGTCAGCAATTTTCAAGTAGCTTGCCGATGTCTCAGTCCCTAGCTGAAACGCCATTACAAACACCATCTTTTACTACAAATCTTCATAGCCATCCTACTCAGAGTTCAGCAAGAAGTTTGCCATTAACTTCATCTCGGCCACCATCATCTGTGGCAGTACCACCACCAGCATCATTTCAGCTGCAAACATTATTTTCTTGGCAACCACCAGGTAGCTTGTCAACGACTTCGTCCTCACATTTTCATACATCACTACCTCCAATGCCACCGGTAACCATAAGCCATACTGGACTATATAATGCACCTACTGATATTTTAAACCAACCGGCTCTTGATTTGCTTATGGACATGGATAGACAAGCTGGTTTGCATCAGTCAAATACGTCTCCATCTCCAATTAACTTTATGGACCCAACTGACTTTAGTAAAGAAGGTGGTGGCAATGACCTAGTTTGTTTGTCTGATGATGATAAACTGGCTCTTGTATTCTTGTGAATGATAAACATGACCTTGGGATTTACAATAGAAGCTCTACGATTCAATATTAATATGGAAGGTTTTACGTTTATTAGTAAATGTTTCAGTTGTATTTGTCATAAGCTTAACCATTGCTCTTAGGACAAAGCTTATGAAATCCCTTTATAGTTTTGGGTGCTGCTTCATCAAATGGAAGCAAGTTTTAATAACATATATTCCCTTAGTGCCAAAAGTATTGACCATCTTTTTCAGGTTACTCCAACAAAAGATAGGGGTTGTTGGGGAGCTTGTGTCACATGAAGAATTATAGCCTCGGTCTTTTGATGAATTTTATCAACCATTGGTAAAACTCTTATAGCCCCAGTTTGATTAAAACAAACAAGACAATAAACTAACAATTCATGCACTTAAATAATTAAACTAACATAATTTACACTCTACAAGTTAATAATTTTGATTTTCATTGACTTGCTTTTGTATTTGTTTCTGGTTATGTACATTAACTAATTTAGTAATGTGTTAGAATAAAGAAATGAGCTAAAATGGTATATTTATTTATATTATTCTATTGGCATAATGAAATAGTTTTCTTTTAGGGTTAAGCCGAATGTATTAGTAATTTTTACTAGTCTTACTAGTTTATATTTATATGATTACAATTTTTAATGTGATATCATAAATTTTAATGTAATATATTTTTTTATTAATCTAGTATATTTAGTAATTTTCTTTATATATTGGAGACGTGTCTCTCTATCTTTTCGTGCTTCAGAACTATTAAAAGAAAGAGAGGGTTACTGATACAGCATTTGATATATGGGTTATACATATTTAAGAAAGAATAAAAGGTAGATGACAACTACCTGTTTAAGCATTTGACCATCATTCAATTCCCAATTTGACTTTAAGAAAGTTGAAAATAACCATCAATGCTGACAACTAGCATCACATCATATAGTGGTAGTGGGATGGAATTTAGTGGGTAGGGGCCTTGCAAATGAAATCAGTACTAATCACCACTTATCCTACTTATATTAAAGAAAAGAAGAAAAACATACATATTATCCATGTCCCAGTTTTTATATTAGTTGTTATCTTCACAAGAATCATATCGTCACTTGAGGCTTATAAAGGAAAATACTTTAATTAATAATTACATCAAAACAAGGTAAATATCATCATTCATAAACTAACATAAAAAGAACATAAATATTGGTGAAAATGACAAGAAACAAATCAAAATTTTAGATATCAAAGTTCCTATTTTCCTCATGTTTATATGCATATAAAGTAGTTCCCACTTTCAATTGTCCACAAATACAGGTACCAATTGGTTGAGTATTCATTCATTCATTCAAAGTGTTCACCACTTAATTGGTGTGCCCTTCAACTCTTCCTTTATCACATTCCAATGAATCAAACATGTATCTTCTTTTTCATCTTTTACTTCTTTTTTTCCAGTTATACATTTTGACTAAATATAAGTGATCAGCATATTTACAAATTTATAATTCATGTTTCTTCTAATCTGTTTCATAATCGAAATTTTACTGAAAATAATAATACAATAAAACACTAGAAAAATCAAAATAAATATTATTATTGGATGCATTTGTTAGGGAGTGATTATGTTTCTGTAGTCCAACTTTATTTATGCGGGCTTGTAATCTGCCACAATTTCTGGGACAAGTCAACATAAAGGGCTCAAAAGAAATTTTTGGCTTGCTATACAAAGTATTAAATTATAATCCTATTAACAATAGGTTTTGTCTAGAATATTTAGTTCTATAAACGACATATTACTTTTGGTTAATCTGAATTTATCTTAATTGACCTTAATTTCAAACGTAATATCTTTGTGAGAATGTAAGACACACGTTTTGGTTTTGTTTATTATTGTAGGTTTGTAGGGCGATTGGTTGACCCTTAATTGGTAGATTTAGATAGCGTGTATTTGTTTTTGTTTTTGTTTTTCAACAAAAAGAAAAGTCAAATAGTTTCCGCAATTGTCAATCTTCAAGTTTAAAGAGAAGTTGAATAGTGGTTGCTTACTTGAATAGGAAATATTTGGTCAAATAAATAAGAGTTTTAGTTAGGCACGTATCATATACATGGAAAATAGAAAAAAGGAACTAGAATAACCCCGTGCATATTGACATCTTGCAATATAACAATAACGACGAAAATAGTATACTAAAACGCAGAGAATATTAAAAGAGAAATACTACATTCACTAAAAATTTACAAGCAAGCTCTCACAAAATGACATGGTATGAATGTTTGACCAATCAAAATATATCAAACTTCTCACTTTTATTTATTTCTCATAATTTAATTGGTCCACATTATCTTGTAGATTATATTTTGTAAAGTTTGTATGACTCTATCGTTTCTCATATTAAAATAAAAAAAAAGTTTATTATATTTTATTTTTTACTTATATATTTTTTTATAGGAACGTATATCTTTATGAACTATATTTGGTGGAATGCACACAATAATAATATACTTTAATCCGATTCTTATTTTATTAAAAATAAAAAATGAGTAACTTATTCTAGTGTTCATCTTATGTAATATGAGAATATATTTAATTTTATATTATGTGGGTTGATCATGACCTATGTATTTTACTTGACGCAACGTGTCACGCTTTAATAATTAAACTTTTTGGAAATTATTCTCATTCGAAAAATGACGGACTTACGGATAGTTTGTATCTTTGTAAAATTAATAAATAAATGAAGGAAAATGAAATGGAATAGGAAATCACTCGTATTAAGGTATCGATGTAATCCCGTATTAAAAGTCCAAAATCAGTGACATCCCATGATATGATGCTGACCACAAACGCCGAACTCCTTTTCTTTCATTTCACTTGTCAATATCAAGGCATCCATGTGGCATTTCTTGTAGTAATTCCATAACACAATTATTTAAGTTCAAAAATTAGAATCATGGATTTGTACACCTCTAAAATGAATATAATGATTGAAGTGATATGAACGTGATGTTTGTGTCTGTAAATGTAATAATTAAGTAGTATAAATTTTAAGTTGATAAGGTATAAACTCACAAACTCAAAAACTATTATACTATTATACAACGTAATCGTTTAATCTCAAATTATTACTCTTAACAAAAAATCATATACGGTCACAGTTGTAAGTTTCAGAATTATATGGGTTTTGATCTTCCGGCTTTTATAACTTAGAGTCCATGTAAAAAACAATTATTATTTGATAATTAAATATAAGTAAGATTTATTGAGAAAAAAAAAACTCACAAAATAGAAGTTTCTTTAATAACTTTAGACAAAAATATGAACGACTTTTACAATCATAAGCTTTAGCTTTAACTATTTGTGTCAAACATACTCTTTGTTATAGTCAATTTTTATATAGTATAAATTCATCCACTCTGCCTTACTTTTAGGTTTTTCTTTCTATATATAGATTAAAAACTACATTTTTTTAATTGTAGAGTTATCATTAGAAGCAAGTTTCACGTGTCAATGGTTGCCCATTAATAACTAGCCATTTTATGTAGATAATACAATTCATTCTTAACAATCACTAATTTAATAAATGTCTTTATCATTTTCTTTATACATTTATGCTCATCTTCCACATAATATTAAAATATGTTCGTAATAGACTATAAACAAATCTTGTAGAATAAATAAACCAAATATTATTTTATGCTTGTCAAGAAAATCTAGTCTAGTTAAATAATAATCAATCACAAAGTCAAACCCAAAGCCGCAAAATCCTACCTAATGTTCCTACTACCTTAGATGTGAACTAAACTAAAATGTTATCACCACCCATAGTTTCTCTAGTTATTACGAAGTTTCTAGCTAAAATAGTGGTGAGGAAAGAATGTGTATTAATAAAGTAGTTTTTGTAAAGGGTGAAAAACGTAATTAGATCATTTTTGATAATTATTGACGCACAACTTCAATATATACTAGTTCTAAATTATTCTATTCGTTTCGAGTGATTATTTATTCATATTAACTATAACTAAATTATAAATCTGTAATAACGCATGATAAATTTAAATTTTATAAATAGATAAAATATTATGGTTAATTTGTAGATGATTTTTATATAGTTTATAGACTCGCGATAAGGACCGACGAGTTTAACTTTTACATATAAATAAGACATTTAGTCAACTTTTTTATATTGTGATCGAATTTTTTAATTTAAACAAATACATCAAATATATAAGGTCGAAAGTGTAACTATACGAAATAAATGTTGATCGTTGCTAGTTTATAGACCCTCAATAATGTCGGACGAATTCAATTTTTATAAATTAATAAAATATTGTGATTATATAGTTTATAGATTCGCGATAACATGTGATGAATTTAATTTTTATAAATGAATAAAATATTCTATTAATTTATGAAAGTTAAATTTGTCGTACTTTATCACAAATTTATAAACTATATAAAATAATCAATCAAATAAAAAATTAAATTTAAACTACAATATCGTGAATTTATAAAGTAATACGAGATTTAAAAGTGTATGGTTTCATGACCGGTTAAACAACCTTGCTAAACAAACAAAAATCAATATGTCAATCATCTGATAGACATAATGCCTACAAACATAGAATTGGGTGCCATTTTTACATACTTAAATTGTTGACTCACTATTTAGGAGTATCCACATTCACATGGAAAGTACCATTTTCCCAATTTCACGTTAGAATTTGTTATATTCATATTATATACAGTGTTAGATTAGATGTCCAACAAAACGTCTTTGTCCAAAATGTTCATGTGATAATTACACTTGACATATTTTAATTTTAAATTAAATCCATGTCAACGTGATTAAATGTAAAAAGTCCATAACTAAGTATATTTTATGTTTTCACAAATTTATAAGTAGAATTCTAAATTCTTATACGTAATTATATTCAATCGGGATTAAACTTTCACATATGACATAATACCCGTCACTTTGTAATTCACGTACAACATGATTCTTAACATGAAATGCTTAACATTCGATTCGTACACAAAAAAATGATCCTTAGAATCAATGTTCACAATATAGTACTGTTTTTGTTTGTTTGCCACAAAAATTTAGTCTTTTTTCTCATATACATAACATAAATACAAAGTTAGTATTTCATTTGGTGTTTAATTTGCAGCTATATTCCAATTTACGAATCAACACCTTTTGGACTCGTCTTTTAAAATAAAATAAGTAAAATATTATTCCCGAATAGTAGTCAAGTCAAATTTGATTTGTTACCTAGTAATAACAAATAAATACCTTTAAAATATATATTTAATTCATAATTAAATTCTCTCTATTATTAAAAGGGATAATCACAAATTTGATCCATTGACCAAGTCTAATTAACAAAATAATCCTTTGACCAACATATTTACCAAACTACTCCACCTTTGATCGACAAAACTTCAATCATTTCGATCGACAAGTAAAATTTCGAAATCAAGCTTAGTCAAATGCTTTAACAATGAAAAGAAAATAATAATAATAGTCGATCACCAATTACATTGAGACACATCAGCATACATAATCGACAAAGCTTCGATCATGTCGATCAAATGAAAATAAAATAATAATAATAGTCGATCACCAGTTACATTCTGACACGTCAGCATGCATGATCGACAAAGCTTCGATCATGTCGATCATTGATCGACATGATCGAAGCTTTGTCGATCATGCATGCTGACGTGTCAAAATGTAATTGGTGATCGACTATTATTATTATTTTCTTTTCATTGTGAAAGCATTTGATACTTGTCGATCGAAGTGATCGAAACTTTGTCGATCAAATGTGGAGTAGTTTGGTAAATAAGTTGGTCAAAGGATTATTTTGTTAATTAGACTTGGTCAATGGATCAAATTTGTGATTACCCCTAATTAAAATGATTTAATTGATTTGGTAGACAGTAGATTGCCAATCCATTCTCCCAATAAAGCTGGTAGTCCAGCTTTACCCCTCGACTCCTATATCTATCTACATCTCTTCTCTCTTTAATACCTATATAACTCCAAAGCTATCGATTTCATGTCCAGAAACCCTAATTTCAAGACCAAGTAAAATTAGGGAAAAAGTGAAATCAACGTATATTCATCGAACAAAATTCTTGAAGAATGTTGCTTTACCTAAGATCAATCAACAAAATTCCTAATTTTCTTTATTATTATCTATATATTGAATCTTAATTGCTTCATTACATTCAACAATTATGGGAGGTGATAGCAAATGGAGGAAGGTGAAACATGCCCTAGGGCTAAATACATGTCTTTACCTCCCTAAAACCATCGACGACGATGATTCGCTTCACTCGCCGTCGCCGTCGTCTCGTTCCCGGAGCTCAGATGTCCGGCACCGGATGCCTACTACTCCCACTCCATCTTCTTCCGGTCTCCAGATTTCAAAATACGGCATTAAATCGTCCTCTAAGGTACTTCCGTATATTGTATAATTTGCTAGCTTATTGTTATATAATCATATAGTATAAGTATATATGTATACGATTGTGTCATCTTTTTGAATAAAAATTTGCTTCTATTAGTGATTTTTATAAATTATTTTAGGGGAAAAAAACTCTATGGTATATACGTGAGTAAGTATGATTGATTAGTTAGCTGCAACTTGAGAATTTTGCAAATGAGTGAATTATTATATGCGATTAGAAATTGGAAAGTAAAAGAGAGATGTAACAATTGGAACAACTGGAACTGTATTTAAACTCTGTTACAGTAAAAAGTATTAATTTGTGAGGTAAAAAGTAAAAATATAATTTTAGTCGACCTGTGAAAGGATTGCGTGTAATTGGATAAGTTTTAGTTTTGTAATGTAGATATGTAACTAAGGGATGTTTTGTTAGTGGCTGGTAATGGTGATGGTGATGGTGATGCATCATGGCTATATAGATATACAATATTAGTGGTGGGGATGGAGATAGTGATGGGTTATTTTTCGTCATCTGGTTTTCAACTCTCAATAGCTTTAGGAATCATGTGTTGTGTTGAAGCCTTGAAGGGACAATAGTATTTGACTATTTGTAATATCGTATATCTAAAAGTTATTATTATTACTCCGTATTTGATTCAATTGATCATATTTGAAAGTGGATTCTTGTTACATGATGCATGAAGTAATGTTTCTGAATAGTTCTATGACCTTTTTCTTACTTTTATACTGCCGCTTGTTGAAGGTAAAGTGCTTTGTATGGTCAACACCTTCACTTTTACACATAAAACCTCTCTCTTCCTTTTTTTTCATAGTTGAATAAACACTTTTGGACTTTATTTATGGAGCATTAAATTGATGAAAGTAAGTTTAGCTTTGAAAAGAGTAGAATATCTTTAGCTTATTCTCATTGAGTTCTAATTTTTTTCATATGTCTGGTTGCTTTAGACTATATGATGCATATGCTTTTCTTTATTGCCTTGGAACCTTCATCATTGGAACACCAGTTCAAGAATGATCTTTACTATAAAAAGTCTACATATTTTTAATCACCCAGAATAACCCACATCCCATGCTGGCCACCTAAAAGATATCTAGTCATTAGGTCGAAGTGATTTACTGATTTGCAACTTGCATCATCTGTTTACGTTGATATTCTTTGACAGTATCACTGAATTTTGTGGTTGTTAAATATGAGAAGATTGTACTTAATTGTTCAATGATGGAAAAAGGACAAAAAATAACTGTACTAAATATAATGACGTTTACTTGCTTTTGTCTTGAATATTGAAAACCTCTTTAACTTACAACATATATGAGCAATGCTTATTCACTTAAAGAGGAAATTAAGTAGTAGTGGTTATTCACACTTTTACGCTATTGTGTTGGTACTAAGTGCTACTTGTTAGATATGGAATCTGTTAATTTACTTAAAACAGGAAATTAGTATCACTGACCATTGTATAATGAAAATCAATTTAATTCATAACCATATGCAATATTATTTATCAGTATATACAGATTTCAAAATTTATGTTTTCTAATCAAGAAGTTCTATTTGGATCGTAGCGAATTTGTGCAATATGCTTGACAACAATGAAATCCACCAATGGTCAGGCTATCTTCACTGCAGAATGCTCACATTCTTTCCATTTTCATTGCATTACATCAAATGTAAAACATGGAAATCGAGTCTGTCCTGTTTGCCGTGCAAGATGGAAAGAAATCCCTATAGAGAAATCCGGTTCTTCCCGTTTGAAATCAAGTATCAATTCCAGTTCATGGTCCGACCATGATTCGTGGATGATTCTACAAGGTATGCCTCCACAACAAATGCAGTCCGATCGTACTGTTCCTTTACTATTTCAAGGCCCTGAGCCTCCTATCTTTGATGATGACGAGCTTGTCAACCAGAAAAATGAAGAAAATTGTTCCGGTAATTCTGATTCCAATGGAACAATAGAAATGAAAACATACCCTGAAATTTCTGCAGTTGCACGATCCACCTACTTCGATGATTTCGGCATCTTAATCAATCTTAAAGCTCCTGTCACCAAAGGAAATCGGAATGCACGAGTACCCTTAGATCTTGTGACCGTGCTTGATATTAGTGGTAGCATGACAGGTACAAAGATTGCATTACTAAAACAAGCTATGGGTTTTGTAGTACAAAATCTTGGCCCGCTAGACCGACTGTCGGTTATAGCGTTCTCTTCTTCAGCTCGTCGCCTTTTCCCACTTCGTCGTATGACTGAAGCTGGGAAACAAGAATCTTTACAGATGATTAACTCATTGGTTGCCAATGGTGGGACGAATATAGCTGAGGCTCTTAAAAAGGGAGCCAAAGTAATGACTGATCGGAAGTTTAAGAATCCGGTGAGCAGTATGATATTGCTGTCAGACGGGCAGGACACGTACACAAGCATCAGTCCTCGAAAGAAAGGATTGAAAACTGATCACCATATTCTTTTGCCGGATTGTAACATACCGATTCACACATTTGGCTTTGGTATGGATCATGATGCTTCTGCAATGCACTCTATCTCAGAACAATCTGGAGGGATGTTTTCATTTATAGAAGCAGAGAATGTGATACAAGATGCTTTTGCTCAGTGTATTGGAGGGCTTTTGAGCGTCGTCATTCAAGAATTACGGGTTGAAGTTGAGTGTGTTCATCCCATATTAAAACTCCGGTCAATCAAAGCCGGCAGCTATAAAGTTAGTATGGTTGCAAATAGAAGATCAGGAATAATTGAAGTCGGTGATTTATATGCTGAAGAAGAGAGAGATTTTCTTGTTGCAATGGATATTCCAGTTGAGGAGTCGTGTAATGAGATGCCGTTAGTGAAATTTAAAGTAATTCATAAGGATCCGATAAAGAAAATGATGGTGACAGTCGGTGAAAACGAAGATGTGATCATTGGTAGGCCTGAAACAACTGCAGGAAAACAAATAGTATCTATTGAAGTCGACCGACAGAGGAACCGGCTTAGAGCCGCCGGTGCAATAGCTGAAGCGCGAGTTGCAGCCGAATGTGGTAATCTTACGGCAGCGACGTCGGTGCTCGAGGATTGCCGGAAAAAGTTAGAGGAATCCGTCTCCGCTCGTTGCAGGGATCGGTTGTGCATAGGTTTGGTTGCTGAGTTAAGTGAAATGAAAGAGAGAATGGCGAGCGGTAGAGTATACGAGTCTTCTGGAAGGGCTTACGTGTTGTCGGGATTGAGTTCACACTCATGGCAGCGAGCCACGGCTAGGGGTGACTCAACAGAGATAACAAGCCAGATACAGACTTACCAAACACCATCAATGGTGGACATGGTCAAACTATCTCAGACAATGTATTTTAGCCGGAGTCCATCGTCATCGATGGTTAAACCCGCGGCTGCATCATCCAAAAACAAAAAGTCTTTAAGGTCAATACACTCATTTCCTCAACAGCAACCTAGATGATAACAGAAAGAAAATGTTCTCTAAGGTTGTTTGGTTATTCAGATGTGTATCTTTTTGGTTTGAAAAATGCGAAGTGGGGAGAAAATGTTTAAAAAATTGTGGGTATATTTCTACCAATTGGATTGGCTGATTTTAAGGGAATAATTACATTGGCGATATTAGAGAGTTAATTGCTCTTGCCAGACTCATTTTGTTACCGAATTAAAAACCTACTAACGTAACTAGAATACTTGGTGACTTCATTTTAGTCTCTGACGTGTTAGTTTCTAATGACGACCATCTAAAACCATATGATACAAACGTTGTTAATAGTTCATGACGAAAGGCTATAAGTGATATAGACAGTGGCAAAATTGTTCTAGTGCAAGAGGCAGCCGACATGAAAAATTATTTTTTCTAAACATAACATAGATCCTACACGTGATACTTAACCTAATATAGTTGTTCTAGTGCAAGAGCCAGCAGCGCTACCCGTGACTTGAAAAAATACATTTTTTAATATAATATAGATTCTACACATAATACTTATCCTAATACCCTATATAAATTTAAGGCTTCCACTCTCCATTAAAAAGGTCAAATAGTTAAATAAGCCCAACACTCTATGGAGCGTTCATTGGATATACACTCATTTTTTAAAGAAATGATTAAAAAATAAAATAAACTTAAATATCTAATGAACTTTGCAAAGAGTCAACCTCTTTGTTATTTTACAAAGGATTTTGCAAGTTCTACTTAATTTATCGCAGTACACAATCAATTAACATGGAAATAATCACATAAGGGATGAACTTTTGAAAAAAGCTCTCGTATATGTTGTAAAAATAGAAGAGCTAGAAAATGTTCCAAATAAATATGTTATTCGTTATTTTTAGCTTGTGGATGAACTGCTAGAGCAAATCTAGATTTTGATTAAGATCATATTTTTTGATGTAATTCTACCTATTCGATGAAGTCTAGTTTTACTAACTATACTTAAAATTTTTGTGCAATCATTGATATTTATTTCTAGTTTCACCACTGAAAATAGATAGAGTTATGGTTAAAGAGTGTCTTAACTGATTAAGTTTGAGGCATTTGATACTCTTACTTCAATGACCATGCAACTCACAAATTGCGGGATGCTTAGCTAGGGTAATTTTTTGTAACTTTATTTTTTTATATAAAACTAAATATGTATATTTTTTATATATTTTGATTAATTTTCTTAGAATAATATGAAGGACTATAAAACTTGCTAATATCAATTTTAGGTTAGCGGAGAAAATAAATGGACTCTAAATATCAATCAAAAGGATTCGTTAAGTGGACATATCATTAGGCCCATATGATAACACAACATAACTCTAACAATTTATAAATTTGAGAAATAGAGCCAATTAGACATGTAAGATAATAAGCCTAGCCCAATGTAAAGTGTGGAAGCCCATAAACAACTCAAAGTCACTCTCAAACCACGGTTACTAACATCAGAGATTCAGAGACAGAGTGGCCGACGGAGTCCGTACGATTAATGGCCGCCAAAGCTGGAGCTGCTCCGGCGACGTACTCACCGTCTCCGTCAACATATAAAAATAAAAATAGACCTTCCGTTATCACCGACGTCGATTGGGTACGTCCTGACGGCCGTGATTTTCACCAGTGCAGACCTGCATGTACGTAGTTTATTTATATTTTTCATTTTCATTATCATTCGAAGAACTGCATGATATTATTTGATTAATAATGTTGTATTTTAGGAGAACAAACTAAAAAAATTACTCTAATTTTATTGCTATTAGCGTGTTGTTTCAGAATCTAGGGCTCAAAGGTGTAAAACTACGAGTTTATGCTATGATAAAAGTGAACTTTTGTAATATCTTTTATTTTTAATGCCATAATCTTCTTGGCTTTTAAAGGTGAAATATTGTTATTAGTGTTTGGTTAGTTTATATGGCTTTAACATGAAAAACTCACATGAATATAAGTTTCTTTTATCTGGTGTTCAGTCGACTTTGACATTTTCTTCTAGTTTTGAAATAATCGGCCCACAGTTACAAAAAGTTAGATGCTTTGAAGTTTGAAGTTTGAAGTGTGATATAACTTGTATACAACATTGTTCTGAATTCCAGTTTTACGAACTGGTGCTGGGAATGCTGCATCAGGATCTGCTTATGCAGAATTTGGTAATACCAAAGTCTTTGTGTCTATGTAAGTTTGCCCCTATATGTGTGTTTCATCGATATATGTTTTGCAAAGATCAATATTGACAATAAGTTTTGCAATATGATACTTAAAAGGTAATACTTGAGTGTTCTTATAACCTTATGATGATGCGTCCTGTTATCTTTTATCAATGAAATGTTTTCTAAATGCCTTACACTTTTGTGATCTACTAGAGTTCAATTGATTGCCATTATTTTTGCTTATTCAGATTTGGGCCACGAGAAAGTAAGAAAGCAATGATGTATAGCGATACCGGTCGACTGAATTGTAATGTTAGTTATACAACATTTGCTACTCCAGTTAGAGGACAGGTACGTCTCAGGAATAATGTACCTATTTTTAGACTAGTATATTTCATTAGCATCTTAATTTGTGCATCTCTTTGAATGTTAGGGATCAGACAACAAAGAAATCTCATACAGTTGCATAAATCTTTAGAGGGTGCCATGATGCTAGACACATTTCCTAAAACAACCGTGGACGTATTTGCATTAGTATTGGAGTCTGGAGGCTGTAATTTCCAAAATTTTTTATTCACATTGATTCTTTGTATTTGGAAATTGAATGGATAAGAAAAACTAGGTCTCGATTCCTGTTTATATGATTATCTCATAGTGCTTATATTTCTATATGTTTGTTGTAATCTGCCGTATCTCTATGATGCTTCCATGCTACTACTGTTTACACTTGAGATGCTGAGTAGGTGTGAATCGAATTGTTGCAGGTGATCTTCCTGTGGTAATCTCATGTGCCAGTCTTGCTTTGGCAGATGCTGGGATTATGATGTATGATTTGGTTGCTGCTGTTTCTGTGGTATGCATATATTCTCTCCATCTGCTCATGTTGTGTTAAGCTTGTATATTCAATTAATGGCATTTAAAGGTCATGGAGAAAGCAGTGTTCAGTATTATCTTTATGCCATCAGCCATAGTTTTCCAACTTTATGTGTCTTCATTTTGGTGTGTTCATATAATGTTAACCTGTAAGGTTGAAGATTATCCTCTTAACATGTTTAAACTCCATTTCTGACACTTGGTGCACAGTCTTGCCTTGGGAAGAATCTAGTGATTGACCCTGTTTCCGAAGAAGAAAGCTATCAAGATGGTAGTCTTTTGATTACATGCTTACCATCTCGTAATGAGGTTACTCAGCTCACAATAACTGGAGAATGGTCCATCCCAAAGATTCATGAGGTATGGTATTCGCCTCTCATTCACCAAAGATGCAATTGTATGCGCTAGCGGTGGTAAAATGTGTGGGTTGAGTAATGGGTCGAGACGAGTATTTTTGGTATGGGTCAGGTCAGGTTGACTCCTTTTGTCCAGAGTTTATTTATCTTTTATAAACATTATTGTGTCATATATGATACTCCGTAATAGAAGTTATGTTATTTTGGTAAATCTGATTTTTAAATACAATGGTGAAGAGGTTTTATGCTTGATAAATCTTTATAAGTTTCAACCCACTGAACCTGTTTCTTTTAAGTTAATATATAATGATTTAAGTCGTTTGACCCATCAGAGATTTAAAAAAACTCGAGTTGATCTGATTATAATGAAATGGGGTGAGTTTGTTACCACTAGCATGCATACTGTAGTTTTGGATTGACTTTAGTGCAATGTAATCTAACTTATGAAAGTTTTGTACATACAATGATTAACAGGCAATGGAACTATGCCTTGATGCGTGTTCCAAGCTAGGGAAGATCATGAGGTCGTGTTTGAAAGAATCCGCCTCCACCTCACAAGAATAGCTCAAGCCGTGTATGTTGGACTCTCGTTTTCTCATGACAAGATACATAATAGGCAGTTTAGTTTTGAATTTCTTGTTTTACCCTGTACAAATTTTGAACCTGTGAAATTGGTTATCTTTTGCTGCTGGCAGAAATTTTGCAAATTTAAGTTGCTTTTTTTTTGTGTGTGTGTGGCATCAACATACCGTGTTTACTTGTTAGGCTGCATTATAATGGTTGGGGAACTTTTCTGCGTCAAACCATTTGACTTTTGGTGCTGGTTTGTATCTGTGTGCTATTACTTTAGCACTTGTGGAACATACTAAAATCCTAATAGCCCTTCACCACCTTAGGAAAATTGCTGAATCGTGTAACTATAGTATACGTGTTCAATAAATGCATTGGTTTTGTGGAATTTGATATTGAGACATGCATTTGGGGATGCCTGATCCCTTTTGATTAAGACAATCTTTATCCCACATTGACTGGTAGACTGGAATGAGTCTCTCCTGTTAAAGACATTTGATTTGAAGGGATTTTGACTCCCATTTAATGGGCTTTTTTGACACACCTTATTCGACTTCTCTTATGTCTTTCATCTGTCTGTATACTAACCATTAATCCCTTTTGTTAAAGAGATATGTTTCTAGTTTTCTACTTTAGATGCTTTTAAACATAGGAATTATTTTGGGAATCTGATGGTAACATTTTAGATATGTATGTCTAGACTAGAAGTGTTAGTGGACATTTGTGGGTCTATTATTATTATGGCAACAAGTTCTGTACTCAGATGGTTGACATCAGTAAACCTCCTTAATCCTCATAGTTGACATCAGTAAACCCTTCTATTATACGTTTCTTGTTTTTAGTTGTAATTTTTAATTGAAATATTTTCAGGTCTGGAATATATGAGTAATCTGTGAATAGACATCAATGAAAATTACTATGTTTTCTTCAGTGTTTTAAAAGGATTGATAACGTAAGGATAAAATGTCTTCAAATATTTGAACCCATCTTACTATGCTTTTGATTGACTTACTTTTTTAATTGTATTTTGTGTCCTCAAATATAAATTTATGGCAGTAAACTATTGTGAAAATTATGTTAGCCATCGAGCATCACCGACATAAGGTATTAGCTAAGCACTCGAATGATGCTTCAAAGTACACAGTTTTGGTGGCGTGTCCATTTGAAACAAACCACATTAATCATATTTAAATATAAATATATTTACTAACCAAATTAGAGACCATTATTAATATTTTTTTTATTTGTTTAAAAGAGATTAAAAAAAGGAATTATTTTGAGTTGTTTGACAAAATCAAGCTTCTATCTTAGTTACATACTTACATGATGTAACATCACTTGTGGGCCCAGGCCCAAACACAGTTTCAACCCAATGTCTTTTTAACTTGTAAGCGGTGTTGCAATTATTATATTCGGTCCACGAATTAATGAATCACTATCATTATTATTCCCTACTACTATTTTAGGATATAGAGACACGTCATCATATTTGTATAGAGAAAGAGAGCTACTGCCGGCCGATATATTTTATTGATCCGTTCCATTTGTATATTCGGCAACTGTTGGCACATTTGGATAATAGAAAATTAGGAATATATCGTTAGTTAATTAATTAATTAATTATAATTATAATTATAGAATACGGATCAAATAAGAATACTTCAAAAATAAGAACGGTAAGAACGTTTCAAATTTGTACTTATACTTAACAAAATCATTGAATTCACATTTTATATCTCAAATATGCAAAGAAAAATAAATGCACATTTCTAAAAATGTATAAAATTTGAGAAAAACGACTGATGCACAATCTTACATTTTTTATTTAAAATCGTGCATCAATCGTTTTTCTGATTTTTATTCATCTATAAGAATGAACATATATTTTTCTCCACATATTTGAGATGTATAAATGTGAATCCATTGATTTCTAAGACATATTTATGGATATCAAGCGTTTTTATTTGTTCTTATTTTAAAAGTGTTCTTATTGAAACTCTATCATATAATTATAATTATATTTATATATATTGTTTAGTGGAATATACTTAATTCAGTGTTTTGAAAGTCAACTTTCCATAACTTGCATTTCACGGGATACAATGGAAAGTGAGTACGGAGGACCATATGACGGGTGTTTCAACATGCAAAAGTGACGTTAATTATTAACTTATTAAATGATATAAAAATGGTTTTTTAGTAGACAAAATTATGAAAGTAGTTGAACGTAGTAAATAATTTACATAAAACACCACGTGACTATTTTTATCGAACGACTGATAAGTTTGGATTGAAATCTATCTTAAAGTTGTGTAATTATGGAGCAACTCAAAATAAAAGGTATTGTGTATATTGTTTGATGTTAAACTCATTTAATATGCAATTTGTTTTTTGCGACGATGAAAGAACTCGTATTTATACCTAACTTTGATATTTATAAAAGAATTAACTATTTTGAAACCGTGTATTAACTTGAATGAAATGTGTAAATTTAATTATATTGGAACTGAAATAATGCACAAACATATCCCATGTTTGTTGCCGGAGTTGGCATTTAAAGATTAATGTCATGCCACCCATTCCTTCTATCTACACTCTTTTCTCAATCCACTTAGACAAACTGTTTTTAACGAGTATTTTTAATTCGCGTATTGCGGCTTTAATTTTTTATAAAATAAACTTTAATATGAAATAAAATTTATAGAGGCTTGTATAAATTGTGAAATATTGAATCTTTAATCAACATTAAATAACAAAATAGGTAATTGTAAAACGTAAACTATTAAGATTACATTATTTTGATGATATACAACAATAACAATAAGAGCTAATCCCATCAAAAGCAGAGTATTGAGTTTATTTTGATGATATATAAAAATTATGAATAAAATAAATAGATTCATAACAAATGACTCATTTTAATTTTTCTTTCACAAAATAAATACAATGTAATTTTTCATGTTATTGTATAATTTGATAGGGAGAAAATCCTTAAGAGTTACAATATATAATAAATTATGAATCATACCTTACTTTAATAGAAGTATGAACATTTTTTGTAACAAGTGAAGAATTTATTAAACAATAAGTATTTGTTCAACTTAAATTTCGAATTTTAATATGTTTGGTTTTTGTTAACAAGTACTCTGTAATACTTTTTTTTTATATGTAAAATTTATGACATACACAAAAAAAGATACTATAATATTTAAGGTAATAGTTAATTTATAAATAGTTGAACATAGTTATCAATTCTAACTCCACTATATACCACTCATAGCTATAAATATCAAAAGTTAGTTGTCAATTAATAATATTTATATTAAACAAAAACATAAGAGCTTATTCTAAGTAGTTGATGACTAATTTAACATCAATAAGTCAATTAGCTTAGGGACGTTGATCGGTATCAATGATTCAACACTTATTAAAAATGTTGATACAAAGCTCGCTGACAAACAAGAGTGACTGTTCAAATCAAAGATTGAAGCTAATGCACTTCTGGACATTCAATACGGTTGTTAAGGTGAGTATTTATAGTGCCATAAATACTTGCTAGATGCTTCAAATCCTAACACGTGTCTCAACCGTATTGGAGAAGGTTAGATGTAACTTCTAATGTTTGGATGTTACATGACATCCTATAAATAGTATTTACTGTTGACTTTATTCTTAATATTTAGAAAAAAATAACAATGTACTTTTTCAGTAAAGTGATATAAGCGGTTGTACATATCTTTACACAAGATATATTCAAGTGTTATATTCCTTTACGTGTTAACCTTCTTAAGTACATTGGGTATTTGTCAAACCCAATGTACTTGTTGGATAATATCATGATCCGCTGGTCATATAGAAGAGAATACCAAACTCCACTTCAACATTGACTTCTATCTCTCTATCTTCAGTCTTTGACTTGGACAAATGTTTCATATATTCTTTCACAACTTTCAGACTCTTGTAACTTGACCTTGGAGTCAAGTGTCATATCAGTGAGCGATATGGACACCAAATATATTCCAAGTTAAATTTAAGGTTGTTGCTAACATATTCAATGACCAATAGACTAGAGTTTATATTCTCAGTACATAAAGTACATAAATGGTCGCTGCTTAACATGTGCGGCGACTAACAAACTAAAGTCTATTATAAGAGAGTGGGTCGCTGCTAACGTATGCAACGACTAATAAACTACTTAAGTTTATTTTTGTCATATATAAATTATATAAGTAAGGTGAGAGACCCAACACTATGATATACAATTTTCTAATGTTTTAATATTTATTAAATTTTATATTTTCTGAATTTACATAATAATTAAATAAATGTATGTGTAACAGTTCAATTATTATGTAATACGTACTAAATTAAAAATTTATAATGTATTTTTATTTTTCGTATAAATTAATAAATACATAACTATTAACTCTTTTTATATATAAAAAAAAGTGATTAAATTAATAGTTATTACGTTAAATGTTAATTTACCTTTTTAAATTTCAATTTCACTAATATCTAATAGAAAGATACAAACTGGCATCAGACACTCTGTTTTTCTGTTCACAATATGTTTGTTAAAATGCTTCACTGAGAAACCAGAAAGATTCTGCTCGAAAATGTGAAACCAAAAGATTGATCATGAATATATGACTTTACAGCAACGAAACTCAAATAAATTTGGCCCATAGGATTCGATCAAATTTTCTTTATTAAAGCTTCCAATTTTATTCATTTTTCCTTCTGTGTATGTCAATTTCTGTCAGAATTTTAACTTTAATTCAATTAATTTTGATGTTTTGACTGGGCAATATGCCTATGTTTTAACTTTAAGTTGAGCTGAGATATTGATAAGAAAAAAGATTATAAAATTTAGCTTTCTTTTTCAAGGAATTGGTCACATGTTTGACCGTCGCTTCCTTGTTTATAAGGCTTATTCTAGCGGTCTGCAGCTCATCACCGGTCAATTTTCCGGTGATTCTTGCACCCTTTTCAATTTTCCATCTTCATAACCCTGAACCCACATTTCTTCTTACATAAACATACTTGAGTTCTTTAACATTAACCCAATTCATAGATTGAATATTTTTACTGTATAACCATGTCATATGCCAATTCAAGATCTGTAAGGTATGTACCTATTTCAAATTTGCTTTAATATCAGTTTCAGTTGTTTAATTAGTGATTGCTGTTTCAAGTTTATGGTTAATTGTGAGTCAATTATAGAATTAACTTAGTGTATAATTGCTTTGACTTGGTCATTTTTATTTAGCTTCTTGTACTGGACTTTTGCCAAATAACTGTTTTGGTTTTCATATATTTTTGTTTGTGATGTGATCAAACATATAACTTGGGTTTATGAGAATTTTAATGTGTTCCCTAATGTTTAATGAATTCGTTAGATTTCAAGATGATGCTGGGCTATCAAAACTCCCATGTATGAACAAAGATAACTTGTTTAAAGTCAAATACAATCTTGATGGCAAGCAAGTGCCTGAACAAAGAACCGAAGAAAACGGGCGTTCACTGAAATCAAAGGTTCTCTCTCGAGTTTTCTCAGAAGATTATGAAAGAGAGAAGAGGAGACTCTTGGATCCTCGAGGGCAAACAATTCGAAAATGGAACCATATTTTCTTGTTTGCATGTTTAATTTCTTTGTTTCTAGACCCTTTGTTCTTTTACTTCCCATCAGTTCGAACTAAAAACGTTTGCATTAATATTGGGTTCAACCTTGAGATCAGTCTCACCATTGTGAGATCGATCACCGATGTCTTTTACATGATTCAGATATATGTTAAGTTTCGCACCGCCTACGTCGCACCATCTTCCCGGGTTTTTGGAAGAGGTGAGCTGGTTATTGATTCTTCCAGGATTGCTAAAAGGTACATTAGGGGTAGTCTTTGGATTGACTTCATTGCTGCCCTGCCTCTTCCTCAGGTATACTTGATTTCTAGCTTATGGTTTATATACTTAAAATTTAATAAAAATGGATTCTAATCGTTCATGTTTTGTGGTTAATGCAGGTACTAATCTGGCTGATCATACCAAGCTTAGGTGGTTCAACCATGGCTAACATGAAGAACGTCCTTCGGTTCATTATAATCTTCCAATACCTCCCCAGACTCTATCTTATATTCCCTTTAACATCACAAATCGTCGGGGCTACAGGTGTTGTCACCGAGACAGCATGGGCTGGAGCTGCATATAATCTGATGCTTTACATGTTAGCAAGCCATGTAATGGCTGAAACCATTTTGACACAATATAAATTTAGATCAATAATCACTTTCTAATATCATTGTTGATGCAGGTTTTAGGAGCTTGCTGGTATGTTTTATCAATAGAGAGACAAGAATCCTGCTGGAAAAGTGTATGCCTTATGGAGGATAAAACTTGCGAGGATACTTTTTTCGACTGTGGAACTTTTGACGATGATAATAGAAAAGAATGGTTCCAATCGAGTAACGTCTCAAATACATGTGTGCCGACAAACGGGTTTTACCAATTTGGTATCTATGGTGAAGCTATCACAGCGGATGTTACTTCAGCTTCATTCTTTAACAAGTACTTTTATTGTCTTTGGTTTGGCTTGAAGAACCTCAGGTATTTTTGGATTCACACTCGTTTTGATTTTATCATTTTTCACTCAACATGTATGGTTTATTTAAGCCTTAAACTCGCTAATGTTTCTGTCCTGCAAACACGTGCAGCTCTCTGGGGCAGGGGCTTTCGACAAGTACATATGTTGGTGAAATTATTTTTGCAATCATAATAGCCACTGTCGGGCTAGTGCTCTTCGCGTTGTTGATTGGAAATATGCAGGTAAGGATGGCATCAAGCCATCAATTATTAGCTTTCAACATCTGGGCTCCTAATATAGGATAACTAGAGATTGGAAATGGGCTGGTCGGAAGGGTTGAGTAACAGGTCATAGTCAGTTAGATCAAAGTTGGACCCGTTACTCACCAACACTTCTATGTCCGAATTTTAATATAGTAGTTTTATTTAGTAATAAAATACTAGTGTAACTTAATATATACTGAATAACTCGATATAGGAGGTTGGAAGTTTGAAATACTATTTTAAATTGGTTGAAATTGATAGATAACGTATGAATGAACTGACAATATAAATCTCTATTTTAGACGTATCTTCAATCCACAACCATTCGATTAGAAGAGTGGAGGATCCGGAGAACCGATACAGAACAATGGATGCGTCATAGGCAGCTGCCGCCAGAACTCAGGCAGTCTGTTCGGAGATACGATCAGTACAAATGGGTAGCCACTCGAGGGGTCAATGAAGAATCTCTTCTCAAAGATCTTCCTTTAGACCTTCGACGAGATATTAAACGACACCTTTGCTATGATCTAGTTCGACGAGTAAGTTTTATTTCACCACTATCACAAGCTATATGACTCTTCAACTTCATGAATCTCAGTATGACATTTTGATGATTTAGGTTCCATTGTTTGATCAAATGGACGAAAGGATGCTCGACGCGATATGTGAGCGGCTAAAACCATCATTATGTACACAAGGCACTTGCTTGGTTCGGGAAGGTGATCCGGTGAACGAAATGTTATTTATAATCCGAGGAAATCTAGATTCGTACACCACAAATGGCGGCCGAACAGGTTTTTTCAACTCGTGTCGGATTGGTCCTGGCGACTTTTGTGGGGAAGAGCTTCTGACATGGGCTCTGGACCCGCAGCCGAGTATAATGATTCCGTCATCTACTCGAACCGTGAAGGCGATTTCTGAAGTTGAAGCTTTTGCACTCATAGCTGAGGATTTGAAGTTTGTAGCGTCACAGTATCGGAGATTGCATAGTAAACAGTTGAGGCATAAGTTCCGGTTTTATAGCCATCAGTGGCGGACTTGGGCAGCTTGTTTCGTGCAAGCAGCATGGAGGAGGTACAAACGCATGAAAAGCACGAGTGAACTTATTGCTCTAGAGAGCTTTGCGAGTGTTGATTATGAGCCGGAACCTAGTCCCCCTATGCATACTGGTCAAAAGGTTGGACCCGAGCCCGGGTTTGGTGCACACAGTGTGAGCACAAGACGGGCTGGAAAGTTGCACTCTGGGTCGAAATCAAGTAGTGTTGGCTCATTACAGAAGCCAACGGAACCTGATTTTACTGTAGATGAAGAATGATTTTTAGATAAATTAAAGAAAAAGATGAGCTGAGATTGTTTAATTAGTTAAATTCTTTATTGAGGATGAGGGTAAACATCTTTAGTTTTAGTAGCCAATAAGTTATGTGAAATACTTCAGAAAACAAAGGATAAGGATTTTGAAGTCATTGAATATGATCATAAATCATACTCGTATGAGTTTTAATGAATAATAAGAAATAATTATAGGAAAGTTGTGTATAGATGTAGGACAGTAGGCGAGGAAATGAAAGAGTTAAGAAGCAGACTTGCGTATTTGACTTGTAAATAGACGTGGTATGGTACTCTTATAGTCTTGTATATCGATTCCTGTAAAATCTATCTGATTTTAACACCCATCAGTTTCATTTGTTAACAATCTTAAATTCATAGGATTTTATAGATGCATATATCCTGTTTAGAATTTTGATCATGATCCCGATCTTATCCGATCCGATCCGATCCGATCTGATGATCATAAGACTTGTGTACAGGGGAGATCATATATGACCAATGTTTTACACTTTTTACTCCTGTACTTTCTAGATATACATATATAGCCTTTTCTCTTACCTTAGTGTTTGTTAACGGCGTCGATCACTTTTCCTATATTTAATAACAAAATTAGTAATCTTTACCCTAAAAATAGTTTTACACAAACGAACATTCTATAAATTTGTCGCACATTTAAGAGACTATAAATCTAAAATATTTATGTAAAATGTTAGGATCTAAATCTGATCTTATAATTTAGATCTTGCAAGAACAAAGAGATACCGGATAATTATCAATCTTAACTACATTAAATTTAAATTTGGCTAATAACAGATTTTCATTTTTAAATATGTAAAAGCCCAGGTGAGTCCAACGCCCAGATTAGTTTATACGTATATATGTGGACCTTTGCGGGCCAAATATATAAGCAGGTTGCGAGCCAACGGCATGTAACTAGCACTACTGTACTAGTCACAAATTCATGCATTTCTTTTGGAAAGATGATACATAGACTTGATTAGTAAATTTGGTGTGCATACAAAGAGACGGGAACATATGATCGGTTAATATGATAAATGATACGTAAGAATTTAAAGAAAAAAATTACAAAATTATTATATCAAATGATGAGTGGATTAAACATGGTTTTAAGTTGTATTTTTAGACCTATTTATCATTGCTATTTCTTTCGGTGTTCACTATTCGAACACAACTGAATAAATTGAATTGATATATGGCTTGGATTTTGGTTAATTCTGTTAGGCATGTAACTAGTACTAGTCTCAGAGACCTAAAATCGTTTTGGTAAATGATATATACTACTACAAATCTGTTGTTAATCTCAAGGATATTTTAAACCTTCCTTGATGGCATGGATTTTAGTTAACAAGTTTTTGTATTACACTACTGAAAGCTTTAATGTTTATGACTGTCGTTTAATCACCTTGCTAAATGCAAATACAATATTTTTATTAGGTTTGTTATTTTGATGAGTAAAAAAAGTTGACCGACATACAATTTGAGTGCTTGAGGTATACTCGTCAAACTTAGCTGGCCTTTAAAATTCGGCCATCTGGCACTCAAGTCAAACCGTAGTGAGTGCTCCCTCAACAAAGTTTGACTCTCTTATCCTCAAAAACGTGGAATAACATTTTCTAATTTTTTAAAAATTACAACTTTTTAAGTATTAACTTTGGTTATATTTAATTTTATATTTCATCATGCATATATCACAATTATTACAACTTGTTGATTGCGATACTCATCCATCATATCTTGTATCATGTTCTTCACTTCTATTAAGATATTATGATAATGATAATAATACATGTACCAAAGTACAAGGTTTTCAGGTTAAGTTTACATGTAAATAAGATAGTATATTACTCCAATTATGATGAACATTTTTACCTATAAACTGATATAACTTCACGTGAGACTAAATTGGCATGCGATGGTTGCAACTGAAAAGCGTGTAAGATACAAAAAGTGTTGTTAGAATATTACTTACATATACATGCAAAACAAATTTTGCAGGAACAATCTACAAACTAGAATTGGAATGTAAATAAAAAAGGTAAACCGGAGTTACATGGTCGACAAAAATAATGCTTGCGTAAACCGGAATTATATGACTGTTAAAATATTATACTATCGTTGATTCACCGTTATATGGTAATTATGCTTTTATGGATCGAAGTTTTTTTAGAAAAAGGAAACTACCATAAGTACAAACATAAAATAGTAATATAAGGCCAAAACAGACACAAGGCTAAATCCCTGACTTGTGAATCCTCTATAGCAACTAATTTGTAGACAATTTTGTTTTTTATACAATAATAATATTACAAAACGTTGAATTGATGAAGTGCTGATGCATGCAACGTTTTAAAAATGGCTATTAATTAAATTAGAAAAAAGTACATTCCAATTTCAACTATTCTTGGTATGTGATTAAGGTCTCTTAATAACTTGATAAGCAAATTACCTACAGACAAAGGCCAAATATCGTGTATACATAATCTTTAAGGCCCATCCTTTTTGAAACCAAGAAATAGAATGTCAAGCTATACCTCGTCCACTTTATTTTTTAACAATTAATTACTATTAAATTTTGATTATATTACACGTAAATGATATGTTCATCGATCGTATATTTAATTCGTCTCACAAGGGTAGAAGGGGCAGCTGCTTACAAAAAATTAATAATATTTTAAAAGTTTTGTCTCTTCAAAATCTTAGATATAAGTATATGACTATAAGAAAATATAAATAGGCGATTAATCGATCATTTTGATCATTTAAGTGCTGAAATTTTTTATGAACTAATAACATTTTATGTATTTTACTTAAAAAATTATATATTATCACGTATCTAATTTCTAAAATGATAATTTGTTTTTATTTAGTTATAGAAATAACCATATGGCAATTTGTAATATTAGTTGATACAGAGGATTTACAAGAGTACATATCCTATTATGAAATTTATAAGTCATTGTCTTTTTGTTTTGTTTAATTTATAATTTTATATTTATATAGATTAGTTATAAACCAATGCCATATTAAATGGGGATTAGTCACCTAATCAATATATTATTTACAAACTGTTTTAGCATCTCTAGTGACATTTCCCCTGTAAAACCAAGAAAACTCCATTTTCCCCACATCTTCTTGCGACATTTGTTTAAATCAAATAATTAAGTTTATAAGTTTACAGAAGTGCATGTAACATAACATATCGTCGGTCAAAGTGTCAAACTTGGAAGACGCTATTTCCCATTTGTTTCCCAAAATGGGTTGCCAAAGTTTGGCTAAAAGCAATAGAGATCGATCAATTTGCTTCGTGTTAATACAACCAAAAAAGTCAACCCTTTGCCATCTTTGACTTCTTTAATCTATTCAGTTGTTGATGATGTGTAAGTTTGTGGTTTGATTCTGGGGGCTTGTTTTGCTGAAGAAGAAAAGGGTTTTTGTTTTCTGGATTTTTACTTCATAAAAAAGGCGGTAAGTGGGCTTCAACCTCTATTTTCTAATAACCATTTTTCTATTTAATTATTATTTCTGGTGTTAATTTTAATTATAATATTTATAACTATATTATGCGAATCAGTTGTTCTATGTGGGTTTGACAATAAGGTAAAAGGATCTACGTTCTAGTGGCATGTGTATGTCATCAATTAAGAAGTTATGGGTTCAAATTTTATAAGAAACGTATATATATATAATGTACATATATTACGTGAAATAAATTAGTAGTCAAATTGTGTCTCAGAAAGAAAGAAAAGAAAATAAATAATTTATAGTGTAATTTAATTTATATAATCATATATACTTTGTGCATATGGAAAGCATCATTAATATTATGAACTCCGCCGTTTAATATTTAAAACCCAATTGTCCAAAATGTTTTAATGTCAAGATTCTTTCTTTTTTATGAAATATAAGTATGTTTTATTGTTTTGAGCCGAATTTTGATTCTTAAAAGTTAAAAGTCAAATATTTAGTTTAGTTTGATCACTCTTTTGCGATATAATAAGGGTATGAATGTAAGTTCTCTCAACACATTTTTCTGTACGCATAGGAAGTATAATTTGATCCCTACAGTAAAAAGATAACTCAGTTAAGTAGAAAAATGTGAGCCTACAAGAAGGCCCCACCCAAATGCATTTTTGCATGCATTATGCACTTCAATTATAGAGAAAATTAAAAAAATGCTCGTAAAAAATATTTGCTTATGGGAGTTTGAGTCTTAGCGACCGGACTTTACGTTTTGCGATTGGATCTTACATTTTATGATCGGATTTTGCGTATTGCGTTTGAGTTACAGTTTTGACTAATTATTTTTGATGATATGTAAAATTTTCATATTTGATGTATATAATGTGACCCTCACATAAATTTATTTTGTCACAAATTTACTCAAAAATACTATTTTTTTATTGTATGAAAAAGAAAACATTTTGTGACATTTTTTGAATTTTCTGAAAAACACTATCCATTTCCATTTCCAATTTTTTCAATTCTTTTTTTTGAAGCATTTTTTCAATTTCCCTTAATTAATTTGTAACGGTAGCTGAAGACTATTTATATTCAGTGAAAGTAAAAAAGTTAGCAAATAACTAGTTTATGACTCGTAACTATACGAGTTTGACAAAAAATAAAATTATAAGATCAATTGGTATGTTTTCTACCTATAAGAAGTATACAAGTAAATTTTATATATTTTGTATTATTACGTTTTGCAGTCTATTTTTAGTGATTCACATATTTACATAATTGTCAATAAAAGATAAGAATGCAGAAGTTAACCACATACATTCATATGTATAAAAATAATCTTAAGATGTACACAAAACTTGGCCTTACTTTACAAATTATTATCAATACCAACATCACAACAATGCCAGGCGTAAGGACAGTAAATATCAATAGTACATGTCTGATGCCCCAACAATTGTTGTAATAATGGTAGCATGATTTGTAGATTAAATTGTTTATATAAACCACGAGCACAATAATATAGGCCATACCAAAGCAGTTCATAAATAGTGATTCGATATAAATGGATAAAAACGTGGTCAAAAGAATTCAGAAATAGAGAGATTGATAGGAAAGTTTAAAAAATCAGACACAAGCAGGAAGTGTAATTATTGATTAACCCTCTCCATGCATGAGAAATCAAAAATATCTAACACTAAACTTTTATTTTCAAACATCTTGTTAAAGTCACCCCATGATAATCTGCTTACAGCTTCAGCCCCTATGATACGAAGATGCGTATCTAAGAGTTCTATATCATGCTCAATAATAATAATTTCGATTTAAATTTAAGTATCCACTAATAGTGGATACTCAAATCTCTTAAACTATAGTTCTGATATCAATTTGTAACATTCATTTTTTTAAAAATAAAATGTACAATCGATAATACGAATTAAATTTTGACTAATTAACACATTGAACATTAACTATAGACCTGATTTTAAAAAGAATTACAACTACATCATCACATGTGTGATAAAGTTTATCACGACTATGAAAGACGCTATCATAGACTCGTACAGTTGTGAAAATGCTAAATCAGCAGATTTAAAAATAGAACAATCTTCATCTAAGAGGTTTATAGCTATAATGTATCTTAACTCATTTTTACATCTCAACTCTCTAACGATACATTTTCAACTTGATTTCATACATATAAACTTCAATTTTATAAATTTCTTCCCCCTCTTGCCCTTCTTTCTAAACCGTCACACCAACGCCCTTTTTCATTTTTTCTATATAAAATTTTAATGAAATGAAGAATGAAATGTAGCTGGATTTTAGTTTAAACATTAAACTTACTTCACCCTAAAGTAAGCCTATATGACAATACTAACCCCTTTAGGTCTCATTTACCTTTCAACCCAATTACGTACACTTCTTTACATTTTAAGTCCTTCAAGACAATTTCTTTAATTATATATAAGTATAATGTACATCAAATTTATTTTAAATAATACGTTATAAAATTAAGGCATTACACGATGAATAATTATGTAAAGTTTAGTAAGTTTAATGTTAAAATGTAAAATTATTTTTGATCAATGACTTTTATAACATTTGAGTTTGGTGTTGCTAGAAGCACATATGTATATGTTAAGCTCTTTATTTAATTTAAAATAGCAACAATTTTCAAATTTCTCCCTTTCAAGCAATGAACAATCGCCATTTCTAGCAAATTAGCAACATAACCATAGCAAAAACTATGGTATGTTGGCTACAATTAACGATAAAGCATGTTGCTTAAGGTAATTGACATAAAGTAGATTCTATGAATACATTTAACCCTGTATAAGTATTTACTTAAACTACCCCGGGAGCTAGTTTAGTGGTTCCAAAAGCTATGTAAGTCGTTATAAAAGTTACAAATAATCAACAATCATATACACAAAATTTTATACTTCAGAAATGATTGAAAGTTTATGAAAGTAAACACTTACACTTTAAGCCATCATTCTCATTCTCATTTTTTAATAAAAGTAGGGGTAACTAGCAATGAAGAAAAAACGCAGTGGAAGGCCATATATACGGCAACAAATGTGGCTTTTTAATTTTGGTTTCTTAAAGTACGATTAATCTTTAGTTAACCCCATGTGACACTTTTCTTGCATTTCTCATGCTAATTGATCCCCCCTACTCTTTCTATATATAACGTACGTATTTTATATCTTTTACAACACGGTTTCTTCATCTTCAAATCCTACCGAAATTCCGCATTCAAACCCGACCCAACCCAAATATTCAATTAACTTCTCCTAGCTCGAAATTATTCAAGATCATTTCTAAACTTGGATTTGGTTACAGGATATGGGTTTAGCCCGAAACCCGAACACAAGAAGCTCGGATTACTTAGACGGAATGCTTGGTGAAAACGGAGGTAATAAAACGAGCAAATGGAGGTCACAAAAGAGCACATCGGCTCGACTTGTGACCCTTCTCACTTGTCTTCAATTTGCTTTCGCGGTTTACGCTACTTTTTTGCTTTACTACATGAGCCCGTCGATTGATTTACGCACACCAAAGCCCGATTTTGCTTGGGCTTCAAAAATTGCGCAACAATGGAAAAATTACATTATCCCACCACATGTTATAAGTCGATACCAAGAATCTGCCTCCAACGCAATTCTTGAACCACTGCCAATGGTCTCATCTCCTATTGAAGTTTGTGAGCATGAAAAAATCGAATTTGAGCAAAAAAAGTCTAACGACGCACTTATGATCAAGATCAAAAGAGAACTTTACGACGAATTGCTTAATTTTCAAAGCAAAAGCATGGGTATCGAGTCATTAACCGAGTTAATGGCAATGAAGTCAAAATGGGACATGAGTAGTGCTACAAACACCCCAAAAGTCACGGTCATTTTAAACCATTTCAAGCGTAAAACACTTTGTTCACAACTCGACTCGTTACTACACCAAACTTTACCTTTTCACCATGTTTGGGTGCTTTCGTTTGGAAGCCCGAACGAGCTAGGGTTAAAAAGAATCGTCGAGAGCTACAACGACACGAGAATAAGTTTCATTAGCTCGAGTTATGATTTTAAGTATTACGGAAGGTTTCAAATGGCGTTACAAACGGAAGCTGATCTCGTGTACATTCTGGACGATGACATGATTCCCGGGACTAAAATGTTACAAATTTTGTCACACGTTGCCGGGACTGAAAAGTATAAGAACTCGGTGTTGGGAAGTATTGGTAGGATTTTGCCCTTCCGACAAAAGGATTATACGTTTCCAAGTTACCGGAAGTTTAGATCGAAAGAAGCAGGGCTTTATTTGCCTGATCCTGCTTATGACATCACAGTCGACAAAATTGTTCAGGTTCGTTTACTTTTCCTTAATATTCGATTTTTTGTTTGCTTATTTTATTATTAATCAGCATTTGTACATGCATGTTATTTATTTTATACATGTTGAACTGTTAAGTTACATGCCGTAGAGTAGTTTGATAGGGTAATATATTGATTGGAAAGCAGTCATTGGCTGTTTTAAATAAAACTTAACCAATAAACCTTCGTGTTCATTGGACAAGAAGTGGGTAGTTTTTTATATTCAATATGTAACCTTTAAATTTAAACCTTATTATCAAAGTAAACGTAAAATGAAATGAGAGCTTGACATATTTATTTTTGTTATTTTTCTATAAAAAATTATGTCAAGACTCAAGAGGTCTAGAAAAGGAAAAAAAGAAAGAAAGAAAGAGAAGACTCAAGAGGATAAAGAATCATAAAGTATTACAAGTTGCTGTTCACAATTCAGTGGACAACTAACTGAATAGTGCTTGAAAATTTGCCAATTGAAAAGAATTAATTAATATTCTAAAAACATGTAAATTGAAAAGAGTTGATATTACAATACGTTTTTAAAATAATGACAATTTTTCTAGTTATAATTATATGATCTATGCACGTGACGGGAGGTGATTTGTACACTCAATTTTTTTACTTGCACACTATAATATAATTAATATTATATTATTAATGCAAAATTTAGAATATATTTAATGCATATTTATAATGTACATGTTAAAAAAGTGAGTGTACACACTACCATTCATACGTAAAAGGTAAACAGATTGTTTTGGGATGGAATGAATGAGTTAAAAGTTATCAGAAACTTAGTTATTTTGTTAGAACTTCTTTATTTTAATGAATTAAGTACTAAAGTATTAATATCCTATACCATTATTAGTGTAATGTAACGCTTATTTTATTTTGTGTTTAGGTTGATTTTCTTTCAAGCTCGTGGTTTCTCTCGGCAGAGCTCATCAAAACTCTTTTTATCGAGACTCCTTTCACGTTCATGACGGGTGAAGATTTGCACTTAAGGTAACGATGTTTGATTATCTGATAATTTTACTGATTATTATGGTTTTAGAAATTTCGAGAAGTGTGAGTTGGTATTTAACTTTTTATCTATTTTCACAATTCTATTCAAATTTAATTCCATAAATTATCTTAAAAAGGTTGTTCCATTGGACATGAAAGTTCGTGTTTTTATTTTATGATGATTAGTTAACCTTTATAATTATTTTGGTACTTATTTGACTTACGACTCGCAAGATATGGTTATTTAACTAACTTCATCCAAAGACACGTCATCAATAACCAAATCTATATTCAAATCGTATTGTTTGAACTCTATTCAATTCAAAGCATGGGTCTTATGTATATACCTAAAAAAGTTGAAATATTACTTAAAAAGCATTTAATGATTAACAAGCATGTTACTGTAGAGTATGATCAGAGTCAAGTTTATTGCAAACAAAAGATGCCAACTGTAACTTATATTTTAATATCTCTTTACTATTTACTATAACGTCTAAAAAAGCATCAACATTATATTTGAAAATTTTGAACTCAAAAGCAGTTTAACAATTTAAATTTGAATTGGGTTACAAGAAAGAAAATAATTTGTCTTTTGTTAATCCCATTAGAAGCATGCTTCTACCTATTATTCATTATTTTTCAAATTATTTGGCTCATTGTTTCCTATCATTTCATCCTTTTTATTTATCGAAAACACATGATACAATTAGGTATATAATAATTAGTGGCTGACTCAGGATTTAAGGTAACCCGTAGTTACGGACTTCTGGTGTCCCAATTTTTTAAACTAGTAGCAAGAACAAAAAATGTAATTTTTTTAAAAGAATTTATATTTCGTTTAGTGAATACACCGTAACAACAACTACCCCTTCTTTAAACGTGACTCCGGCCGGTATATAACTAGTACAATAGTATTTACATTTTATTTGATACGGTTTAAATACTTTAGAGTCATTTTTATTATTTTTCTTTGTGTATTGTATAATAAAAGATTGATCATTTATTCATCCGATTTATTTTGCAGTTACCAGCTTCAGAAGTACCGAAATGCAGGTTCATTTGTGCTACCTGTCGACCCAAAAGATAAGGAAACTTGGGGCGACAGCGAGCACAGGCTAGCCTACGTGTCCGAGACCACAGTCATTTTCAAAGACGTGGTTCAAGTCCGAGATGACCAATGGTGGCGAGCCCTTTCAACGGGCTACATCACTCAATGGGCCGCAATGAACCCCCAAAAAATAGACGCCCTTTTCTACGCTCACTCAGTAGACGAAGTCAAAGCCTTAGCCCCACTCCTTGAAAAATTTAGATCAACTGTTGCGAAAAAGGCTTACATTGTGGTCCCGGGAGCTGGGTTTTGTTCGTGTGAGGAAGCCACGTCAGCATTGAATTGGCCTAAATCGGTGTGTCGTGAACGAAGGTTCAAGATTTTTGACTTGGGTGTAGGTGCAGTATCGGGTATTTCAAACTCTGAGGTGCCCGTTGTACAATCGGTTTATGCTAGTATGAAAGGGTTGATCAAGATGCATAACCCTAGTGTTGTGATCACCGTTGATGATATTGATTCGAATGTTAGGAAAGCGTTGAAAATGGCGACCGAGAGTAATTCAAATAGCTCGACTTTGGTTCATTTGCCTAGACCTTCTATTATGAAGGCTCTTTGGATGGCTGATCTACGCTCTACTGCGTTACCGAGTAAGAGTTATTAAGATTTCTAATCGTTATACACAATATCTAACGTTTAAAGCTATATGATATTATTATATGTGTTGTTGATAACAAATTTGTTAGGTGAAGCTGACCAATCAGAACAATATACGGCCTTATACATTACATTTTTAATTTCTCAACGTTATGTACAAATGAATGATTGTTTTCTAACACTATTCACTTGCAGATTGGAACAAAATGAGGATATCTGTAAACATCATAACTCAAAACCGAGTCCACTCGCTAACGAGGCTACTAAAGTCGCTAAAGGAGGCGTATTACCTAGGGGACGAGGTCCCAATTAGCTTCAACATGGATAGTCGAGTTGACAACTCAACTCTCAAGCTCGTAAAGTCATTTGATTGGCCTCATGGTCCGAAAATCCTAAGAAGACGAATCATTCAAGGTGGTCTAATACGAGCGGTTAGTGAAAGTTGGTACCCGTCGAGTGATGATGACTTTGGCCTTCTTTTAGAAGACGATATTGAAGTTTCACCGTATTACTATTTATGGGTCAAATACGCACTTTTAGCGTACCATTATGACCCTCAAGTTTCCCTACCCGAACTCTCATCTATCTCATTGTACACACCACGGTTGGTTGAGGTCGTTAAAGAACGACCTAAATGGAACGCCACAGACTACTTTAAACATATCCATCCAAACACACCTTACCTTCATCAATTACCTTGCAGTTGGGGAGCGGTTTTCTTCCCAAAACATTGGAGAGAGTTTTATGTGTACATGAACATGAGATTTACTGAAGATGCAAAGAAAAATCCTGTACAAATCCCAAAATCGAGAACGAACGGATGGCAAGCTTCATGGAAGAAGTTTTTAATTGACATGATGTATCTTCGAGGTTATGTTAGTTTGTACCCGAATTTTCCTAGCCAAATGAGCTTTTCGACTAACCATATGGAGCCCGGAGCTCATATTAGTGCAAAAGATAACGTGGTGAGACATAACAAGACTGATTTTGAAGTTCCATTGTTGAAAGATGACTTCAGGAATTACTTACCAAATGGGAAAATGCCATCAGCTTCAAAGTTGCCATCTTTGAATTTGTTTAATCAAGCAGTTTCATTGAAAGGGTTGAAATCAGCAGGGTCAAAATTGAGACAAGATGTGCTTAATTGCACTATTACTGAAGTGGTGAAGGTTGACCATGAAACTGGTCTTCCTTCTCATTGTGCACCATTTTGATCACTTGTCTTACGATCTAACTGATTCATTTTTTTATGTGTTCTTTCATTTTCTTTTAAATATTTGATTTGATGGTGTAACATTCTAATGTTGGAATGATTGATTTCCATATGTAATGGATGGGAATTGGAGGGGTGAAAAGGGATAAGATCTAAACATTATTTAATTGTGAACTTTTTAGAAATGAAAGCCAAAAATGGTACTCTTAATTCTCTCAAACTCCTCAATTTTTTTAAAATCATACTTTATACTGTAGTTGCTTCTCATTTTGCATTTCCTTTTTCTGCTTTTGGCAAAGTATGAAATAAATTTAAAAGAAAAAAACTCAATTTAAAATCTCATATAATGGCTGATTGCGATGAAAATTCAATAATACCTTGATTAAAAATATATAGGGTCTATAATTTTACGACGTATATAACTTTATACGTTTTATTATTATATAAGTCTACCTTTCAAACGTACTATTATATATATATTCAACCTACTAAAACGTCTATCATATATATATATATATATATTATAAAACCTTTTGTTTGCTGATGTTGCACAGGTCATGCTCCCCCAAGTTCTTTCGGAATAGCGTACTGACCTTCAATAGTACATGTCTATCCAGCTCTCCGTTGCTGGAATCAATTGAGCTCACCCAGAAAAGAGCTGCCAAAAAATTAATATTATTATTCGAAACGTTTACGCAAAGACATAATCATTTTTGAAATAGTCGTTTTAAAAACACACCACGTACGTTAGAAATGTGCTTCTGCAACCTATCATATTGGGTTTGAATATGTTACTTGAAATCCTGAACCAAATGTTGTTTAAGGTACAACAATTTTTGTTGGAGAAAAGACTAGATTTGTCGAAGTTGACATTCGAGTCAAACTATTCATATCTAAGTAATAAACAAAAACAACAAGGGTGTCAGGGTTAGAGTTTTGGAAGTTGATATTCAAGATGATGATGACATGGTATAATTTGATGAGTTGGTAGATAATTTGACATTTTAATTTCATAGAAAAAGAAGAAAAAATCGTTTATCAGTACGCATACAAGAGACATTTTGAAAAAGTGGCTATTTAAATAAGACGTTTGAAAGGTGGACAATCCGAAGTCAAACCTGAAAAATGTAAACCCGAAAATGTATTGCAAAAGAATGAAGGATGAAACCTTAATAAACAAGAAAAGCTTGTTCTCGATATACACGATAACGTTGCAATATGAATCGCTATCGACACAAACTTTCCAAGGAGCGCAAGGATTTCAAATAGTGTTTTCCGTTTGTTTTTCGCTTCTCTTCAACCTAGTAAATAGTAATCGCAAAATATTTTTTCTCTGCTTTCCCCCGTTTCTATATCAAGTAAGCCATTATCTTTAATATAGATAGTGTAGTAAAATAATACTAAGGATGAATTCGTTTGCTGTTTTTGCAGTCCCGATAATATACGATTTTCGGAAGTAGATCCGAAGATCAACGACCTCCGATAGACATGTTCAAGTTCTGGTATTTCTCTATTTTGCTTCCTAAAATTTAATGTCTGTGTGTTCTAGGGTTCATACATTACAATGCGTTGAGTGTTGTAGCTGGTGATTGGTTATTTTCAGCCTTTAGGCTTACTTCAATTCTAATAGTAACAGAATGGTGATTGGTGTAAAACTGTAATTTTTATTAAAAAAAGATGTAATGGAAAAAAAATTGGCTGCTGAAGAACGTTTCAGTAGCATCGAATGGAACATATTGTCAAGACAACGTTTACACGAATGTGTGAAATATGGATTAATACAAAAGAAGTTTTTGTATTTTTTGAAATGTCACCACATGTCCCTTTGAATGTTCATGATTTGATATAGCATAGCATAACAGAATGATCACGCATTCTTCGTTCCCTGATGACTTTACTGTACTATGCTGCTATGTGTGTATATTGTGTTACTTTGTTTCTCTGATTAATGCTGCAATTTAGTTTCTTGAGCTTGAGATGAATTTTATATACACTTGTTTTGTATTGCTAATTCTTTTTTTTTCCTAATAGAACAAGAAAATTATGAACTCTATTATTTCTCAGGGGTTCTCAAGAACAACAAGCTGACCAAAGGCCTCAGGAACTTTCGACGAACTCATGGTACGGCTCACCTATTGTGAGCTCTCCAAGTCCTTCTGGGCCCACACAACCAAATACTAGCAATTCTAATGTCTCTCCTGCATAGGCTACTGGCATAACTGTTTATCTAACAGACAAAAGGTAACATTTTTAGAAAGCAAGATAAAAGATCTGAATCAATCGGCAGTCTTAAAGAACTTTAGAAAACACGATGCATCTACAAATAATCATAATGGTCAGAAAAGGAATTAGGCTTTTTAACTGTGAGGAGGTGAATAGGTGATGATAATAGCTTTCATTCGTCCAAGAGTTTTTGTTAAGTATCACACTTCACTATATTTTAATTATGTATTTGATGCAGTGTTGATGAGCTAAAGACGTTGTTGTCTGACAAACAAGCATATGAACAATTCTTGCTTTCGACTGACCTTGTAAGAACTCCGGATGATGTAAGCCAAAATCTCATATGTGTTTTTTTTAATCTATTTATATATCTAACATCATCTATATCATTTTTCAGAACATTGAATAGATGTCCTAAGTTACTTTATCATTTGTATCTGATCCTTGTATTTTATCTGGTTGTGTTGATTTTCCATTTTAATTCTTGGTGAAACAGTTAAGAGACGATCTTAGGAATGAAATTCTGCAGCTTGCTAGTAAGTGTTTTGACTTTCTTTGTTTCTAATATCCTATTTTACTTGTACTCATTGAGCCATTTGACCAAAAAATATGGGAAGTTGAAAGTAAATAGCATAGCAATAAAGATTACAATCTTTACAACTCATTGATAGACTAGAAACAACACATGAGAATTTGATTAAACAAGGATTGTGTACAACCAACTCCCTGATAGAAATATTTTTTTTCATGTGACCTGGAATAAGCAAATACATGTTTAAAATAAGGGGTGCATCTAGGTAGGGCAGGAATATAATGGCCAACATGTGAAATTCCAAGAGTCATACAATTTCTAACGACCGCTTGCTCATACCCGATATAGAGTGTAGCATCTTGAATCATTGTAGCATCACACATCATATGAGATGTAGCCCCAAGATGTGATGGTGCATTTGAGGGAAAGAATAGTTCAACATTAAGAATAGTATTTTGTAAGGATCATGGTGAGTAAAGAGGGAGTACGATATCGCTCTCTGAGATAACATCTTGGCTAATGTAAACGGTAGTTAAAAGATCATAATGCACATAACCTTTATGGTTAGGACAGAACTAATAATAACGAGCGCAATATATTCAAGAGAAATCCTAGTGTCTAATATAGCCAAGAAATGGATTAGGTAAGCTTATAAAAGTTTGAAACAAAGACCAAAATAAAAGCTCATAGTGACATGTATGGTGTTGTGAAGGTGTGTGATTAATAAGAAAATTTACAGTTTTATATGGATTGTAAATGAATCATTTGCAGTGAACTTTTGTAGATCATGGATGCTTATGCAACTGCCGCCTTTCTTATCAGGCACAAAATTCTCAAAATCTTGACCACCCATGTCTTCAGTCGAAATCTCCTTAGACTTCTTTTCGAACTTTTAGATGCTTGTTAAATCTGGATCTTGGCTCTACTGTACAAGAGGATTGTTTCTAAATTTATTGCTTCATATTCTTGAACATGCTCTAAACTATAAAGGTTAATTGTGTTATGAGGTTGCTACCAAGTCTCACACTAGCTGACATATCATGTTCCTTGAGATTGAGATCGTTTTTCTGCTTGGTCTTGATTCAACTTGATCTAAGAATCTACTCCTTCTAATCTTGTTCTGCTGTCTTTTCTTTCGGCTTCATCATCGCCTCTAATATACATCTTTTGGTACTTCTTATTTTTCTTTTATCATTCTCGTATTGCTTCTCTTCTTTCATCTCATTCGTTGGTCACTCGTACTCGAGATAACACTCATTAACACATATTACTTCCTCCTCTGATCATATGGTCTATCAAACTTCGCAGCTCGCAAGTTTTCTCAACCAAATGGCCATCGTGGTGGGATGCCATGGAAGGCTGAAATTTTTGCATTTCACCCTAATCACACTTGAATATTAGCTCTTTCACCTCTTTGGACTAATGTGGTTGGTTATAAGTGGGTTTATAAACATAAACATAACCTCAATGTCATTATTAGTAGATATTAAACCCATCTAGTTGCAAAGTAGTGTTTTCAGTTCGAGGGTCGTGAGTACACCAGGACTTTTAGTCAGTCTATCTAACTGATTACTATTCAATTGGTTTTCTCTTGCATATGTCGCCGATGGGAAACTTTCAATCCTTTCAAGTATGTTAGAAGTTCATGAAATGATTCCTGTGCAGGAGAAAACTTGGCAAAAGAATCGAGTATGACGGAACTGCAGAACCAGGTGAGTCAAGTTATACGCTGACGCTATTTTGAGGAAAAGATATAAATCTTCCTTCAAGATACCTTATTCGTTTCAAAAGGTTCAAGCTGTTTTGGTGTTTTTGTATGGAACAGTGCATGATCATAAGAACAACTGAGTTGGCATCTGCTCAATAGAAACTAAATGACCTCAACAAACAAAAAGTAGAGATCCTGGAATCGTGCTCTCCAGTCTCCTTGCTACATCAGCTTCAAGGTAAAGAAGTACATATGTTTTCTATTATCTTGATCAGGGCGTCATTAATTTAGCGTAAGAATAGTTTGTGTTTTTCTTGTTTCTCAGATTCGATCAACGAAACAGATGAAGAATCTGAAACACTGCATTAGCAGCTTCTTGAAAAAGAGATCGATCTTGCAACTTTCATTCCTAAGTATAAAAAAGCTAAGTATGGCTTATCATAAACGCGCTCTCACCCATCTAGCAGCCAAGACATTTGTTTTGGGTTGATCGTTTGTTGTTTGACTATACTCATGATTATATGAAATCGAACATTACTTCCTCTGTTAGTATGAAAAATATGATCTTATTTCATGAAAAAGTTGTTGAAATTTTGCAGAAAAACATCTGTTGTCCAAGTTTACTACAACCAAAGTTGCATGACCGTGTCAATTTGAAAATATGATTAATGACATTCATATTTCCGGATCCAAAGGTTTGAGAAATCAGTTAGAGACTCGAATCAAATGCTTACAATCTTACTAATCAATTTATTTAAAATTGTTACCTTCATATGTTAGATATATAAAATAGTTCTCTTAATATATTAGTGATTTGAAAACTTCAAAAAGACAAATGAGGAAGTACAAGTAGATCAACCCAGCTTCACCGACCATATTTTAAAAAATATAATATGACATTAGATTAGTCGTACTAATTTTCTTTGATGTTAAGCTGACAGTTAAATTATTCAATCTTTATTTTTTATATATATCGTCATAGTGAATGGCATTATAAGCCGTTATTCAATCGGGTGACACGTACAATTTACACCTAATTATTCAAATGAACTTAAAAATAGTGGTACCCGAAAATAATATTGGTTTTACAATTGGACTTGTCTCCATCTATTTGGATCTTCAACTTTTTCATGGAGGTCAACTGAGTGGGTCAGCATGTATTGTTTTGTCGTTGGCCTAAAAAGAACTCCATATGTCATTGTTTAACTCTATTAAAAAGGTATAAGAGCACATAAATGTCATTATTTATATTTTAACATTCGTAAATAGTCAATATTATATTGTGTGTAATAAAAATTTAATTTATTTTTATTATATGTATTTAGATGACATATTAATTTAGAATGATGCCACATGTTATCTCATACGACTAACACGTAAATAAAAATATAAAAATTTGAATATAATAGTAATGAATTTAACAAAATGAAACCCCAAATAGTTTCATACGTATAATGAATAATGAATGTTAAAACATAAATAATTATATTTACATATATTTAAACTTTTTAAAAACCATGATACCTATATATAGATGGTGGTATTTCTTATGTTTATTTACATAATTTAAAAATATTTGTGTATGCATTTTGGGTTCAGAATAAGCCAAAGATGTATGTCATTTAATAGTGTTGAGATTAGTTTATATCTAATGGCAATTTGAAAACGCCAAGTCTTGTTTACTTAACTCGATTCGATTACATAATCAAACTTGTTTGAGCTTACATCCCTATCGATAAATAAGAGCTTATCATAGAGTCAAGTAGTAAACTAATACTAAAATTTAGGGGCAATTACAAATTTAATCAATTCGGTAATTTTGAACATCCCAATTTCTAGTTTATTGTACGACTTAATTATTTATATGTGATATAGCAAGGTTTTATATAATATATTCCATGTGTTCAGAATTGCTGATAAGACCACCCTATGATGACTAACTAAGACTGCAAGACAGACTTCCACGTTAGTGGTAAGACTGATGACTAATCCAAGACTGAACGCTCCATATGGTGACTGCAAGACTGAACTTTTCAGTATCACGTCAGCGCCACGTCATTTCTTAAATATCAATACAAATACAATTTTTAATTAATAATAACAATTACAATAATTAAAAAACTAATTTATATTAATATTAAAAATTACAATAATTAAAAAACTATGTTACATTAATTATTAAAAAAACTACTTTACACTAATAATTAAAATTATAATAATTAAAAAAAAAGCCTACGTTACAATTACTCGTCTTCTGTGTCTTCGCTCGTGGGCTCGTTAGGCGTAACATATTTCGAATACGGAAATTTGACGGGAGGCTCCAAATGTGTTCGATAAGATTATTACGAAGTGAATGATACGTTCGCTTATCGCGTAATTCTTTGTCCATACGAGCATGAACTGCCACCCTCTCCGACCAAGAACGTCGCGGAAGATTATTCGAGTTCGGAGGTAGTCTTTCTCAAGTTGACATATATTGCGCCTGTTGTCTTCGGTTATCATGTTGTGTAGAATCACACAAGTGTACATGATTCTTCTTATCTTGTTAATACTATATGGTCTTGTCGGATTTTAAGTATCGCCCAACGACCTTGAAGGACACCGAATGCTCCTTCCACGTCCTTTCTTGCAGCTTCTTGGAATCTCTTGTATTATATTTTTTTCCCTCAATCGGACATTTAAATGATTTAACAAGAGTCGCTCATTCCGGATAAATTTCGTCAGCGAGATAATATCCTTTGTTATATTCAACCCCTTCAAGAATATCGAGCATACCAATTGGATCCTAAGAAGCAACATTTGCTTTGAATTCTTTTAGATCGGAATCGTCATCGGAATTATTATAGTGATCCATTTAATGATTTGATAAAAATAGAAAGTATTCGAATTATATAGGATGATATAAATAAGTAGAAATTGGAAGAATTATGTGTGATAATTGTTGATAAAATTTGTGTGAAATAAAGTAGGAAATATAAGAATTGTGTGTGAAAAATGTAGTATAATGTGTGTGTATTTATAGTGTTTGAGAATAATTAAAAAAAAGTTTTTTTTTCTTCGCATCCTGCATTCGTTCTGCATAAGAGGAAATGCCATAGAACAGTCCCCAAGACGAGACTGTGTCTATATTGACGATCTAAGACGGAGGGAAGGTGACAACCACCTTAGATGAAAACAAAGCCAACCACTACCATAGACATTGGTCTAAGTGATGAATAGTAGGACGAGCGTTTGAACTACAAATAAACTATTTTCCTTATACATTGATATGATTTATTTGCTCAGGTCATTTGTTGTAATACAAACAAAATGTTACACATTATAATATATAAATTCAGACATAAATTATTAAACTATGATATCTCAATGAGGGAATCTATAAAGGGAAAAAAAGAGCAAATCATCATATAGAGAAACAACAACATATTCCAACTTTCTTGACTGCACTTTATTAAAAGAAGCAACGATCAATTTTATTTGTTTCTTAAAAGATAGCAACAATTAATTTTCGTTTACTGCATTTAGGTTTTTAAAAAACCCAGTACTAAGGTGTTACGTTTCTTGGCTGGGTAAATAATTTAAAGTGACCAAGAAAAGGATCTAAAACGGTTATTAAAATAACTCAGTTAAATCGTATATATCTGAATAAAATAAAACTCGTGCTCTTTTAAGTATTTACGTTTATAATATGATGCTTTCTTTCAAAATTAACACTTTATCAAAAATAAAGTTAAAAGAAAAAGAAATAGTCAATTGGGAAAAGGGAGAGGGTGTTTTCAGAAGAGAATAAAGAAAAAGATAGGAGATCGAACTCTGAGAGACTGTAACGTGGACAACCCAGCATAAAAAGATGGATGTGAATATGAAATGTGGTGACATGTTAATTATTCTCTTTTTAAGATTTCTATTTTTATTTTTATTTTAAATTTAATTAAATAATTAATTTAATAACAAACTTAAAATTAATAATTTTCGGCCGAAATAAAAAATCTCTTTCTCCGAGAATTCATACCGATGTCTCAGGAAATACAAAAACGGCGGTTCTCTCTCTCTCCCATCGTCACCTAAAACTGTAAGTATATGTAAACCCTAATTTATCTTTAAATTCCGATATATACTCATCATTATACTCAGATTTATATCCAATTAAGTTTGATTATATCTTCTTCGTGCACATTTCATATAATAAGATCGATCTCTATAACATCGATGTGCCTAGGGTTTATTATAGATGTGTATTGTGTTTACAGTTACTATTTGCTAGTTTGATTCATTTCGCATAGTAATTTCTCGTTTCTGCAAGTTCGGATCACTGTGATTTGAATTTAGATCTTAAATTTTAACCTCATGTCTTTCAATATTTTGATGCGGATACTGGTGAGGTAATTCTGAGTGCAGATCAATGGTTTAGTAGCATAATCGGTATCGAATTTGTATGGAATTGGAAGAAATGACATTAAAAAGGCCGATTTCGGATGTCACGTGTTTGATTTTGACACATAAGTAACTTTTTTATTAAAATTTTGTAGTCAAATGAAACTGGTTGAATTTTTACGCAGGGATGATTTTCTGGGGGGTAGTAATAAGAAGAATGATAGGATGGATTGTGCCTGACTGTTATGGATAGATTTATAGATGATGAATTAATTTCTTTTCGTATAGTCACGACTTTCTTCTTATTGAGTAATTGGTATCACCTATAACCATCAATGAATCAAAAATTTCCAATTTGGAGTGATTCTCACCAACTTTCTGTAGCAGAATAGACACAATAATGGGATCTTTCCTTAACCATAGAACAATCGAAACTGTAGTTGATCTATTATAAGAATTGAAAGGGAGTTAGAAATAGGAATGACTGAGATTTCCTTTTACTTTTAGGAACAAGTCAATATCTATATACATAAACACATTTTGATTGCTGGCTAATTTAGACCAAGTTGTTAGAAATCTTTTGTGAAATTTTTCCGTCAAGAATAGCATATCTAACGGACTTGACATATTTATAAATTGGAATTGCCAAATCTAAAAAAAAATTGGATGATAAAGCCATTATAAAATGTATTTTGATTCGAAAACTAGTAATCAATGCTTACTTCTAATTAAGGAATATCTGGGTATTCTTTTGCCAATACTGAAACACATTAAACAGATTTCAGTAGCTTTCAATCTAGCTTGATATATTTAAGTATCACTGATATAAGTAGGGTGCAATTTATTTCATAATTTTTTAAACCATTTGAACTATATTTATAATCTTTAATAATTAGAATGAAATATGTAATAGTCTGAAATCCTCATGGAGTCATGGCTATATAGACAGATAAAATTCAGCAATATTGAATATGTAAAGCATCTGACGCTCAAGGTATCTACAAAACTATTTCATTGATTTTGTTTAACTTTTAACGAGTCATAGCTGAATTTCTGTAATCAAACTAAATGCTTGTCACGAGTCATCAAAAAGTTCAGATATACCATATAATTTAAGCTTTGGTTAATACAAGTTATGAGCATAAGTGTACAACACTATCAATGTTTTATCGTATTTTCTGGAATAGTTGCATGTATCTGCTGCGTGCACTGTTTATCGTGTGATAAACTTCAGACTAAGCTTGTAATGTCGCGCCTCTTTATTTCTTAAAAAAGCAGATCCTGGACATATTTTGCTGTGGTTGATGAAAGTACCTGCCTGCTTGCCATAAAATGGACAAGAATTTGCCTTATAAATTTGTGATCTTATATGCCAAATGGATTTCATTGATACTAAGTGGGAATTTTGTTTTATGCTTCTATGCTGTATGCTATTTTACCTTAACCAGACACCTGTTTGAAACTTTGGTTTTCAGGTATTCTAGCTCTGGTCTAAAACTTTTGTACGGTAGTATTCTGGCGGATTCTGTAAGCCAATAAGGAATTGCTTACATAATTGCATAGAAATTGACATTTAACATTGGGTGCTTCTAACACAATGAAGGGCATGCATCGCAGGTTAGTTGAGATTTATTTGCTGAACATTGGATCGCACTTGTTAACATGATGCATAGTGGCCTGTCTTTCAAAAGTGTGTCTTTTGTTTGCTTGAGTCGTATTGATTAATCAAGTTTGTTACTTTCAATCCAGTGGTGTTTTCAAGAAGTCAAATGGTAGCGCGAAACTTATTATAACTACAATCATGGGAATTGTTGTTGGATATTTCATTGGTGTTTCTTTTCCATCTGTTTCTCTTACCAAGGTAACTACATGATTTTGGATACACTTCTACTGCAAAAACCATCTATTTGATTTATTGTAATCTCTTGCAGGTTATCTTACCTTCAAGTATTTATTCACCGTTTGATGTAACAATGCGTGAGGAACGCAGTTTTCCTGAAAATCTTGGTTCCGGTAATACACCTGCAACACCTAAGGTATATATTCAGTGGATATTGGTGATAACTTAATTGCTTGTTGAAACTAGCATATTTTATATGGTTGTTACAATACCATCTTAATTGTAGCAAATCATGAAATTAACATCCTTTATGCTCTATAAGTGATTAAAAATGTACGAAAAAACAATATTTTGTAACATTCTAAATCTTAAGCTCTACGGCTATGGCTCACAAAATTATGTTCTTCCATCTCTTACCTGAATGTTAATCTAAGACATTTGATTAGTAGTCAAACACTTCAGTTAAATTGGGTGTTTGTCGACCGACTACCTCATTGCTCTTTTGTTCCAGATTTTTGTGCCGTCAAATCCCCGTGGTGCAGAGTCATTGCCTCCTGGAATTGTAGTCCCCGAGACTGACTTATTTTTGAGAAGATTATGGGGTGATCCTAGTGAGGTATGTATTCAGAAATTTGCATTGAAAGTGATATTTTGGTTTGGTCATGCATTTGCCTATATTGTGTTGTTAGTTGTAAACTTAATTTCACTTGCTAGAGTTCAATAAAATTGTGGACATGAAATTCTTTTCACTAGTGTGACATTCTGTTGATTTGTCATCTCATCTATCCAGTTAAGTAACTGGGGCTGCCTCATAATATTTTGAAATTTTCAGGATCTTAAGAAGAAGCCGAAGTACTTAGTAACTTTCACTGTCGGTTGGGGTCAGAGGGATAATATTGATGCTTCAATAAAAAAGGTTTCACAAAATAAGCTATTCCTTCGTTCCTATTATATTTGATGCTTCTAGGAGGATACTGAAGTCTGATCATTTTTATTTGTAGTTTTCTAAGGATTTCCAAATCTTGCTTTTTCACTATGATGGCCTAGTTACGGAGTGGGATCAATATGAGTGGTCAAAGCAGGCAATACATATCAGTGTAAAGAAACAAACCAAATGGTATGTTTGATCTTTTGAGGTTCTGTGTCAGTGCAAACACATTAGGTTTTTTCGTGTTTACCACATTGTTCGCCTCTCATGGTTATTGTCTTTGCTATTTTAATAGGTGGTATGCAAAGAGGTTTTTACATCCAGATATTGTAGCAGCATACGATTATATTTTCATTTGGGACGAAGATCTTGGTGTTGAACACTTCAATGCAGACAAGTATTGTTCTTTTCCTATGTTCATGAATTATTTTTTACAGTAAGTTCTATTCTATAGATGTGTATATTGATTATTAAATGCATTCTATTCCAGATATATCAATTTGGTCAAGAAACATGGTTTGGAGATTTCTCAGCCTGGTCTTGAACCCAATAATGGTTTAACATGGCAAATGACAAAGAGGAGAGGTGATAAAGAAGTTCACAAGTACGTAATGATCTTTTGAATTGTTAATATTGGTATAACGTTTCATGAAGTTGCTTCTAGATGTGGGTTATAGTTAAGTCCTATATGTCTTCATTGGTCCACAGGGATACAGAAGAGAAACCAGGATGGTGCAGTGATCCTCATTTGCCTCCATGTGCAGCGTAATCTCTCTCTCTCTCTCTCTCTCTCTCTCTCTCTCTCTCTCTCTCTCTCCCATTCCTACACATACTGTGGGCATTACAGGTCTTTTGTGCTTATGTCAAGGAGTATGATTTATCAGTTCCAATGCATGTCACTTATGGTATTAATAATAAAATTTGCTGCTTTGATCCAGATTTGTAGAGATTATGGCTCCTGTATTCTCTAGGGCAGCGTGGCGGTGTGTGTGGCATATGATTCAGGTAAAAATATATATTAGGGGTCAAGATTCAACTGATGCATGTGCACATTATACAATTGTACATCAGAATCTTTTAGAGGTTCAAATGTCTTCTGCCTTTCATATCTTTCCATATATTTAATACTGATTCTAGCTTTACTATATTCTTGCAGAATGATTTGGTGCACGGATGGGGTTTAGATTTTGCACTTAGAAGATGCGTAAAGGTTGGTCTTTTTTTTTTTCTTTCCTAATCGTGTATCTTATATCCAAAATTTTGAAGCTTTAAACGCATGCAACAATTTGTAAATTTAGATTACCGTAATTAGCTTGGTCCACTGCCTTCTGCATGTATAGATGTTTCTGCTTACAGTATGATACCACATAATCTGATAAATACTCATCAATCATGTTTCATCTCACAGCCTGCACACGAGAAAATTGGTGTTGTAGACTCACAGTGGATCATTCATCAAGTTGTTCCTTCACTTGGGAGCCAGGTGAGTCACCATTTTTTTATTAAGGTTTTAGTGGCCATCTTTTATCGATTACTATTATCATGATTGCTTTGCTATCAATTCAGGGTCAATCTGAGAATGGTGAAGCACCATGGAAAGGGGTACGCTAATTTTATACATCTTTAGTGATTACTCTAATTGTAAATGCACTATACAAACAAGTTATTTTACTTCCTTTTTATAACAGGTAAGAGATAGGTGCAAAAGTGAGTGGGCATTGTTCCAAGATCGACTTGCAAATGCAGATAAAGCTTACTTCAAGCAGATTGGTACGGAGGACTAAAGTTTCGCTTACATGTAGGCAGATGTGTACATTGTTTTGTTTCTTGACCCCTTATGCCCTTTCACATGTCATGAAAGGTGGTGACCTGAGCCCAATATGTCCCTTGAGGGCTTGAGGTGGCTTATTGTGTTCACCATAGGGATCCATAGCCGGACATACATTGTACTGTAGCCTATAGCTATTATATTATCAGACCAGGCCAGAAAATGTCAGAGTTTTTGTGCATAGTTTACCTTACGCCATCACATTTTAGGTTCAGCTGAGTGGTTTCCTTTTTGTATCCAGTGTTAACCTTGTAAACATTATGTTTTTCTGTATGTAATGATGGTGCCTTTTCACCTTTGGTGATACTTCTCTCTATAGCAATACGTTAAGATACAATAAATTCAATGAATTTGTTGTAAAATTGACAATAGCGTCATTGTTACAAATACTTATGAATACAAAGATGCGTTACATTGATATTGTGCAATGATATAGGTAAATGAAAACTTGTCAGTAGTACCACCTGCAACGATAACAGGGAGATGCGAACTTGCTAATAGTTATACATCAGTATACCACTTAATGGATGCTAAATGAGAATTTGTAATTGTATAGGTTATATAAACTTTATTTGTTAGAAAGTTTGCAAAGATTCAAAAGTCAATCATTAATTGTTTGTTGTGACACTTCTCTTGTATGATTTAAAAACTATATTCATTAATCCATACACAATAACTCTACAAGCACATGGCTAAAAGAATAGTGAATTCTTCTTTTAACTAGCATGTATCTAAGTCACCCTATTTGAATTTCATTTATAAACGTATCATTGTTACTGTAAAAATGTAAAAGAACCTCACCATTGGTTACAGTTGGACCTGTTGAAACTAACGACAACTTTATTAAATGATACAATATGACAAAACTTTTGTGTTTCATTTCAAAAAGAAAAACTAAAAATAACTATTACTACTAAATACGATACAATTACAATACCTTACTAGAAACTGTATACAAAAAGTGTTTAAATACGATAACTGTGGACCTATATGAGATGGGTTATTATGTTAACGGGACCAATAAATTATTAATTATCATAGATAGTTTTACATTTACATTGCATCTGAAAATGATGTCTTACTGGTAGCAATAACACACACAAACACAGAGTATCCCTTTGAAAAGTTGATAAATTTTAGCATGTTTCTACCTTTGTTATAACCATTTACAAATAGTAATAACAAAGGTATCTTAGGCATGTTAGTTTTGACAAAAAAACCTCTTTAGTTAGATATAAAATTGGTTGCTTTCGTACTTTGTTACCTTTCCATAAAAGATACAAAGATAAAGATGATACATACAAACTAAAAATAAAATAAACCATAAAAAGACCCAAAATTGTGCTGTATGGCCTTGATTAGAATCTTATTTTTTAATTATTCTTTTAACTTACTGGAATTGAATGATAGTAGTAGTACAATACTATGATTTGTGTTGAAGGGTTTGGTGAGAATGTGTGTCAAGAGGGGTACATCAATGTAAATATTAAGTTAGGATTATTGGTAAGCATAGGTTGTTGAGTCCCAACCCAAGCTGTTTGGAGTATTATTCAAGATGCCTTCGTTCCACCTAACAAATAAATGCAACTACTTTAAGCTTTAAACAAAACTGTAGCATGTTTCTACCAAGTTCTGTGTAATTCTTACCGGTCAGAATATCAGATAAATTTTAGTGTAAAATCACGTCGTTCAAAACAAAAGATTTGGGTTTCAACGCGTTCATGAATGGTAGAGTTTTCGCTTGTAAAGTGACAAGAATACCATCAAATTTTAGTGAAGTATGTATCAAGTTATCTTGAGATAGAAGAAATCAAGGAACAATCTAAATACAAAGATATAAAGACACTTAAATAGTTTCTAGAACATGCAAACGCCAAATGCATCGTTATATAAGGTTTTTAAAACTTATTAGACTTTACCCAGAATTTTATTATATGTACTCGTAATAAATTTTAAAGCTTTAGTGTTTTAATTATTTTATTTTATGTGGCTTATCTCTTCTGTCTCATTACATGTAAACCGTTTACATGACGTCAGGTTTAATGACTTGAAAAATAAAATGTAAAATTACAACAAGAGAATATACTGAATAACAACAAAAGATAATTGTTGGTAAAAAAGATGGGTAAAGATTATACCTCGACTTGAATTTACCTATAAAAATCATAACTAACGGCTAATCATGTGAACATAAATAAATGAAAACATTATATATTGTTTGCGTACTATTTTGCCGTCAAATATAAGCAAAAATAAAATAAAATAAAATAAAAATAATTTATTTATTTCTTTCTTTCAATTTTAGGTACCAACCGTCGATGCGGATGGCAGACCACAAAATATAAACCCCCTCAATTCCATTTCATTCCGTATTACATTCAATTTCTCACACACATTATATAAATAATAAATTACCAAACTCATATTATTATTCATAATCATCAACTGCTATATTCAGTTCCATTTCAACCGCGCGAACGTACATAATCCACGATCACATGCTAATGCTCCTGCTTTAACCACCAATTTTCGTTAAATTCAACCCCTAAGTAAGGTGTTTGTGAAATGTTACTAATTGTATGTTTTACTTCATTGTGAACTGTTTTGAATTTGAATTGAACTTGTTTCAACTTTTTTGCAGTTGCTTCCATTTCTCGCGAATTTCCGACGTCAATTAAGGTAAACTGCAAGTTGTTTACTTGAGAGATTTTTGTTGATTACTCTGTACTTCTATGTAATTAAATGTGCATGCATGTATTAATCAATGTATGCGTTCATGTAGGTACGTATGTATGTATGAGTAACCTGTTAAATTTGCACAATTCTATGTATTAATTATATATTTAATTACTATACTATATATATGTACTTACATGGAGTTATGGAAAATAATTCTTGTTGAATGTTGATTAATTCATTGTTATGTGTAAGAAATTAGTGTTTTTCATCTGTTTATCATGTGTCGATTTATTTATGTATTTATTTATTTTTTGTTCATGGTAGGGAAAAAGATGGGAGAATTGACAGGATACCAGTTGGGGGTTATTGGAGCATTATTTCTATCTGTTGCATCATCAGTATCAATTGTTATATGCAACAAAGCCTTGATGAGCAATCTTGGTTTTCCTTTTGGTAATATCTCTTTTTCTCTGTTTACTTGCATCTCAAGTTATTGTTTCCAATATTATAAACAAATTTCTCACAATTTTAAATGATTAGAATGGCCCAAAAAATCATTAATCCTCTTACTTAATGACCGGTGGTTAATCCCATCATTGTCATTGAGAATAATTTAATCAAAGCCTGTATTGTCTAATTCTTTGCTTAATTTGTACATTGTACAAGTAGATATATTTGTAGCATCTTATTGTACTTAAATGATGGTACCCGGCCTTTTGATGAATAAACATGATCTTCTTGTGTAATTAACCAAATTGGGAAGTAATTAGTTGATTAATTAGTTCCTAATGATGTTAAAGTACTAGACGTCTAGGTTATTCAAGAAAAATATTATCATTTTTTCTTAAACTTAGGAGAAATGACTATGAAAGCTAATGATGTAAATGATGCTTAATATATATTGATTAATGTCTACAGTTATCATCTTTTTGACCAATTACTGCACACTAAAGTAAGTCTATATTTATTCATATGAAGCTACAACATTGACTAGTTGGCATCTGATGGTAACATACTGCACACTTCATGTGGCACATCGTTTACATTTCTTTGAGAACAAGGCCATTGATATGAAGACTGTGATCCTTTTTGGTATCCTAAATGGTGTTTCAATTGGTTTTCTTAACTTGAGCCTTGGCTTTAACTCCATTGGTTTTTATCAGGTTTGTTTTTCTCGATCCAAGTATTAAAAATTTCGTTCACACTCTTTTACTACTCCTTTTGTGGTAATCACCTTTCTTATTTTTTTTTCAGATGACCAAACTTGCAATCATACCTTTCACCGTCCTGTTAGAAACTCTTTTCTTGAAAAAACAGTTCAGGTAAATGACCATATATATTAGTATTATCAGCACCTCTTTAACTCATAGTTTTTAGGTTACCAAGTTAAAAAATTTATTTATTGTCGATGAAAACATTGCAGCCAGAAAATAAAGTTATCTCTTTTCGTCCTACTTGTTGGAGTTGGCATAGCATCGGTGACAGATCTTCAGCTCAACTTTGTTGGCACAATTCTTTCACTTCTAGCTATCGCCACCACTTGTGTTGGTCAAATTGTATCCTCCCACTTCCGTTAACTTTTTCTGCTTTTGCATTGGACTATATTGTGTATCTCACTAATATGCTAGAAAATTGAACTAAACATGATGTCAAACTTATTCTTATCTACTGGGTGAATTTCAGCTGACAAACACAATTCAAAAGAGATTAAATGTGACATCAACTCAACTGTTATATCAATCAGCCCCGTATCAAGCAGCTATTTTGTTTGTCTCGGGCCCTTTGGTAGACCAGTACCTCACTAAGCAAAATGTTTTTGCTTTCAAATACTCGCCTCTTATTTTGGTATTCTTTCATATCCTTCTCTGTTTTATTCTCAAAGGGTTAATCTAGATGTGGCAATTTCAACCCGTGAACTTATGAAGGAGTGGAGTTTGGTTATGTTTTTAAATTTTTTCTACAGGTAAAATTTGTAAAATGTAAAAAATAGCTTAAAAGGGAAATTGGTCAAACGGGTCAAAATAATTCAAAGTGTACTTTTAATACATAAAACATCATGATCATTTTATTACATTACATTATAATTAAACTAATACAGAGTACATTTTTTTGTAATCATATTTGACTCGCTAACTATATATATAAAAAGAATTCAACTTTGACAAAAACTGTTTCAGGTCAACTTGACCCGACCCAACCTGTACCATAAATAACCTATGTTGACATATCACCCAACTCGCCCATTTAGCCGCATCTAGGTAAATGTGGACTTCCATGGTAACTTAAGTAGTTAACGTAAATTTATCCTGATTCAAATGATTGCTTTTCTACTTATCATGAGATGTGATGATAATGTTGCTTGCAGGGATTCATTATACTATCATGTGTAATTGCGGTTTCAGTAAATTTTAGTACATTTTTGGTGATTGGGAAAACATCACCAGTTACATACCAAGTACTAGGACATCTAAAGACATGTCTTGTTCTTGGATTCGGGTATACATTACTACATGATCCTTTCACAGAGAGGAACATTATCGGAATACTTGTTGCCATTGTTGGAATGGGGTTGTATTCATACTTTTGTACCTATGAAAACAAAAGGAAACAAGTAGACCTCTCTCCTGGTTCACAGGTACCCTTCTCTAAAAAATTTTTATCAATTATATGCAACAGTTTTTTGCATGATCTAGGAATAGCTACGTCACACAGAACGAGTGTGAAGTCTAAAAATCGGACCCATATACTATAATGTTCAACTAATTTGGTTCATCTTCTTTTGTCTATTTTACAGATTAAAGATAAAGATAGTAATACACCTCTTTTGGGACATCAAGATAAAGAAAATCATTTTGAGGTGAAGAAAGCAACCAAAGACTCCCTTGTTTAAGCTAAAGTGACTGCTAGGGATTTTAAATGTGTTTACTTCCTTCCTTTTATCATGCATGTAAATGTAATTCAATCGAGTATAATGAAATTTTGATTCTTTTTAATAATTTCAAAGCTACCACAATGACTTGATTTGGTCTTTCTTTCTTTATTGATTTTGTATTTAGACTCGAACTACATACAAATGAGATACGAGATATAATACTGATTTGTAAATGATATCATATTCTATTAGATTTGAAACAAACAATTGATGGTTTATTAATGTTTGGAAAGATACTAGGATTTATAACTTCTGTAGTTTGTTAAATGTCAAACACTATATACTGGTATCACTGAACCAGAGTACAATTTGGTGGAAGGGTGCATTTTATTAATTTTTCTAAATTCAATTTGTCACGAAATAACTATCAAAGTTGTTGATGTAATTACTATTTTTTCTTTTTCTCGTCTCGATTGGGTTAATGTTCCGAGTTATATAACTCAACTCCTAGTTCTCGTAGTACAAATCCTTTTTTTTAACATCTAAAAGTTCTCTTTATATCTTTTGACCGTAAAAAACTTTGTAATCATGAGTATATTCATCATTTCATAAAACTTGATATAAATAGCACAAATTGAAAATGAAAATCGTGTGGCATCTTTTGATGTCCTCATTTTTATTGCAGGCAAGAAATAATTAAATCAAGAGAATTACAAAAAAAATGCGACAACTACAGGACGTGGGCACAAATTAAGCACATTGGATTATTATTAAAATTAAATTTTAACTTATTTGATTTTTTTATTATATTTTTTAAAATATAACTTTTTATAAAATTTCAAATATACCGTTGTGACGTGATTATTTTTATTTACGTTTCGATGAAAATTTTATTCAAAACTGAGTCGGGTAAAAAATTATGTATTATTTTAAAAAAAAATTCAAGTTTTCGCTTTTCTTCGTTTTTTTTTAAAGTTTTTCTTCGTTCTTTTCCGGTTTTTTACGTTTTCTTCGTTTTTTTACGTTTTCTTCATTTTTCTTCGTTTTTTAAAGTTTATTTATGTTTTTTCCGTTTTTCTTCGTTTTATATACATTTTTTTTTCATTTTTCTTTATTTTTTAAAAAACGAAGAAAAATGAAAAAAAAAATGAAGAATGTCGTTAAGAAAACGAAGAAAAACGAAAAAAACGTAGAAAAACGTAAGAAAAACGAATAAAAACCATGAAAAACGTAGAAAATGAAGAAAAACGTAAAGAAAACGTAAAAAAGGAAGAAAAATGTAAAAAAAAACATAAAAAAAGAGAAAAACGGAAAAAACGTAAATAAAACGGGAAAAAAACATAAAAAGAAAAACGAAAAAAACGACGAAAACCGAAATTTGAAATTTTTAAAGAAAAAATACATTATTTTTACTCGACTTAGTTTTGAATAAAATTTATATCGAAACCTAAATAAAAATAAGTACGTCACAACGATATATTTGAAATTTTATAAAATTTTATATTTTAAAAGATATAAGATAAAAATCAAATAAGTTGAAAATTAATCTTAATAATAAAATAATAATGATGTGACGGGGTAGTGTGATGTGATAACTTAAATTGAGATTTATACACCCCATTAATAAGGGGTGTATGAATCTTGCTCCACTTAATCTATCTATATTTTATAATATATAACTCTTATAAAGAGTTTACATATGCTAACTTAGTCCATAATTTTAAAGATGTGAAATTATATTTCAGTCCTTATATTAATTTAAATAACACTAGCATATTAACCGTACAATACAAAGGTTACAAAAAAATAAATAAATTATATTTTCATTTAACATCATGCGTTCGTTGAATTAAATTTGAAGTAATGGTATACCTTCTTGTTACTTTATTTTGATTATAATTCAAATGAGTATAATTAACGATGACAACTCTTGTTACAACTCGAAGCTCGACACAAAATCGACATGAACTGAACAGACTAGGGGTTGGATTTTGTATCCATCCGCCTACTAACTCAAAACCCGTCAACCATTATAATTTTTCGTTTCGAGTTTAAGTTAAGATTCGAGTCAACCAGTTGACCAACAATAAATTTTGTAGTTTTTTTTATAGAATAAATTTCCATCCGACAACCAATCAGCCCATTTTGACATGTTCACCTAAATGGGTTATGTGAGTCGTGTTAGGATTGGTTAGTTTTGGACATGTTAACCCGTTTATCAAATCAATCATCGTATTATATCGACTTCGTCAAGCCCCATGTTTGATTTTTTAAGTTTTCATTGACACTAAAAGAGTACGGTTTTGTTCGGTCGTACTCTGATTATTTTCTTTTTACTTTGCATCCTGATGAGATGCAAATTAATGTCTTCGTTTATGTGGATGATTTAATCATTTCCGGTAGTGATCATAACTCCATAGAAAAATTCAAAAGCTACTTTAATAGATGTTTTCACATGAAGGATGTAGGGACTCTGAAATATTTTCTTGGTGTTGAAGTTGCTCGTGCACAAGAAGGCATTTTTTAAAGTCAAACGAAAATATGCTCTTGATATTATTTCAGAAGTTGGGCTTCTTGGTGCTAAGCCAGCGAAGATCCCGATTGAGTAGAATCATCACTTGGGTTTAGCTCAAGGTCGATTATTTAATGATCCCGAGCAATATCGAAGATTGGTGGGTCGTCTCATTTTTTGTGTTTCACTAGACCTGATCTAGTCTACAGTGTACATATCTTGTCATAATTCATGCAAAATCCTCGAATAGAACATTGGGAGGCTGCACCAAGTGTAGTTCGGTTTTTAAAGGGATGCCCAGGGAATACTTATTAAAAGTGCATGCGATTTACAGTTGCGTGGATGGTGTTACGCTGATTGGGCTGGTTGCCCTTTGACAAGACGATCACTAACAGGTTGATTCTCTGGTGTCTTGGAAAACCAAAAAGCAACATACGTTTAACAATCTTCGGCCGAGACAGAATATCGATCCATGGCATTAACCCCATGTGATAAATTGGTTAAAAGGTGTTTTGTCAAGTCTTTGGGTCCGTCAAAAACAACCGACGTCACTTAATTGTGATAGTCAGGCAGCCTTACATATTTCTCAAAATTCGATCTTTCATGAAAGAACAAAACACACCTCGATTGTTATTATATTCGTGATGAGGTCGTTAGTGGAAATATTCGTACTCGACATGTGCCAATCAAAGCTCAGTTTGATTATTTGCTTTGCAAGTTGGGTGTTAAGAATCTTCACGTTCCAACGTGAGAGGGTGTATTAGTGGTTGTATATGTTTTGATATTATATTATTTAGTTTCCTTACTTTGTTAGTATAATTATGGATAGGTTTGATGAGTCTTGCTATTCAAGTTAAATTTATTGTATAAATACTCGTTTGAGAGGATGAATAAAGGCAGAAAAAGATTACCATCAATTACTCTTTTATTATGAAGACTCGGTGTATCCATAAAAGAATATTAATATGTTTATCACCATGACATTTCTGTCTGGTTGACTATATACTGTTGACTTACCTCTCGTTGACAAAGTTAGGTCAAAATGAAAACATTTTCATTTGGCAAATATATTAATGAATAATTCAATTCCTTAATCTTATTTAAACCGCATCGGAATCGCAATTGCTGTAGGTCATTTCACTGTAGATCTGTTTACGTTATTAGCAACAATTTAATCGAAACATCCTTTGGTTTGTCTCTCCGTCGTACGCAACCGTGCGGCCGTCGAATCACGGAGCGTGGTCGGAAGTTTCGTACCACCTGAGAGCTTAATCGGTAAGTTTGTAGAATTTAATTGAAACGGATGTTATGAGAATACGCCAATTAGTAATTGATACTAACTATCTCCAACAACGGAAACAACTATTCTGTATCTATATGCTTTTATATATGTTTAGCTAGCATTCATAAGTTGAAATTAAATTAAATTAAAATTTGTTTGACACATGAAGCAACTACAAAGCTATATGTAGGTATTTGCAATTTGAAGTTATTAACAGATTAAACTTTCTATCGTACTTGCTTATTGCTAAATGATAATTATTTGGCTTTTATACTGAAAATATGGCTGTTCTTAATATTTGTTTCAGTTTTGGATTGGGGAAATTCAGTGAATGGATCATGTCGTGAGAGTAGCTCTGTTTCTGCTGCTTCTTGCAAAAGGTATATATATATATACACATACATCATCTCGTATAATTCGATATGACTGGAGAGCTTACAATGTTATTGGATGGAAATGTGTTTGATATACAATTTAGTTGTGCGGCTACTTATTGTTTTTCGAATGGCTCTCAGTTTATCCATCTTCTAGTGCATATGATTATGAGCATTGCAAGACTACTGTCAAGCAATGGGCGTCTTCTTCTATTCACTCCAATACCAATGATGAGCACGTATTAAAGCATTTGTTGTTTTTCCTTCATGTTCCAAGAACAGGAGGGCGGACTTACTTCTATTGGTAAAAGTTTCACCTTTTTCAGCAAATATGTAACTTCGATTGAAGTAGAACCATCACATATGATATTTGTGTTTATACCTCATCATTACAGTTTTTTGAAGAAATTGTATGCCAGCTCTCTAGAATGCCCACGTTCTTATGATAAACTGCGATTCGATCCACGGTATGTTCCAAAAATTATTTTAAAGCTATTATTTATAATTTTACCATCCGTTGTTTATGAGCTTCCATAAATTTGTATACTTTTTTCTTAATTCTGTACTGTCATATTCTTGTGCAGCAAAAAGAATTGCAGGTTATTGTCTACTCATGATGACTATAGCATTATGTCCAAATTGCCCTCAGATAGAACTTCAGTTGTAACAATACTCAGGAACCCTGTTGACCGTGTTTTTAGTGCTTACGAGTTTTCGATAGAGGTAGCAGCTAGGTTTTTGGTGCATCCTAACTTGACATCAGCCAGAAAAATATCTGGACGTGTGCGTTTAAAGAAGGGTGTTGTAAGCACGCTTGAGATTTGGCCATGGAAGTATTTAGTTCCTTGGATGATGGAGGAGCTATTTGCTCGGGTATGTTTGTTTCAACACCTAATATGGGATCAATATGTAGTGAGTATTATTGATTACTTGATGGATCCCTTCATTTTATTACAATGAACAGAGAGATGCAAGAAAACAAAAGGGTCCACCTTATGCTTATGGGAATAACTCATATAATATGGAGGAAATTGTTATGCCATTATATGAATTCATCAATCACCCTATAACTATGGATATTGTTCACAATGGTGCCACTTTCCAGGTATAAGCCCTTATGTACAAACTGACTCTTTGTCAATAGGATACAAAAGTGTAAGTGACCAATCAAATGAGTCAGTTAGTCACAATTCAATACCAAAGTTAAAGTGCTTTTGCTTATAGGTTGCAGGTTTGACAAACAATTCTAATGCACGGGAGGTACATGATGTGCGCCACTGTGTAATGACCTATCAAAATCTCGGAAAACATGTGCTTGAGGTTGCAAAGGTAATTAAAAAATCAGGCTCAACTACACCTATAATTCTCATGACTCATTGACTGTTTGGTTTAAATTTATGATGATGGTTTCCAACAGAAAAGGTTGGATAATATGCTATATGTTGGGCTTACTGAGGACCACAGGGAATCTGCCACCATGTTTGCAAACTTAGTTGGTGCACAAGTCGTTTCACAATTAGCTGCATCCAATCCAGTCACTGAAGCTGTAAGTAATAGCGGGTAAATTACTGAAATTCTGCAATGATCAAACGTACACTCTCTAAAGTATGTGCTAACAATGCCTTAATTTGCATTCTTAACAGGGTAACAACACGTCAACTGTCGAATCACGAAGTGAAAGTGTATACCCTTATTCTTTTCTCGTTTTTTCAACACTTTAATGTGATATGCTAACTAAAACAGAGTAATCTTTTTTTTAGATAACTGTTGGAAAACTATTGGAAACTTATGAAACTTGTGTTTCTAAGTTAAGATCGACTCAGTCAAAACGACGTATTAATTCTTTCAAGAAAATCTCTCCGGCCAACTTTACAAAAGAGGTATACTTCTACAATTGTGGTCTGTGGAATTTTCTTTGTTTTTCAATACGTGCAAATACTGCTACGTGATATGTAATATACATACAGCTTATGCTATATCTTTGTATAATCCAGGCGAGACGTCATGTTTCTGAAACGGTTCTTAAGCAAATCACTTTGTTAAACAGTCTAGACGTCGAACTCTATAAACATGCTCAGAAAGTTTTTATAAAACAGCATCAAGTTATGGAGCAAAAGTTGCTTGATAATCCCACGCCTGTAAGCTTCCATCCCTTTTTAACACATGTAGCCTGTTCAGTCAAACATGTATCTTGGTCTGCATTTGATCATTTCTGTTGACTTTGTCAAATGCATTATTTGCAGGAGAGGTGGCAGATAATGCTTAGTAAAAACTACATTGGTTCTGCATGGGAAATACTTTACTTGTTGTTCATATTCTTACTTTTCTTCATTTGCCTTTATACAAGTGCAAGAAGAAGAAAATTAAAACTTAAGATATAATAATGATGCAGGGCTAAGACTTCTTAGAATACAGATACATGTTAGGAACAAGTATTTTTACACCCTCGCGTTGCGACGGGAATTAAAAAAATTACAATTTTGATCGTTATTATTACAATTCTAACCATGAAACAAGTTAATTGACATTGATAATAAATATTTTCTATCATTCCTATTTATCATAATTTGATTAGATTTTGATAAGCAAATTAAAATTGATACATGAAAGTTAATTATTTAATATGTAAAAAGTGTAGTTCTTGTTGATGAAGCTAACAATGTACAAAGTTTTGTGCTTCATATTGCGTATCTTACAATCTAATTATCAATAGTCGTTTGTACTTTCTTATATGGAGTAGTTAATTAAAATATATGATGACCATATATTTTGGTCACTGTCAAATAGAAGACCAATGTTTTAAAAAATATATAATTTTTTTTGTTAATTTGTCAATGACATTAGAATTATTATTTTGAAAATCAAATTGGTTATTGAAATAATCATTATACAGGTCTCCCTCTACAATATAATCTTGACTTAGTGACTCATTTAAACTAAGATAATAGTGTAATTTAGGATTAATTGGGTTGTCATTTTATTAAAAAAAATTGTAAATAATGATCAAATAGAGATGACACTTAGCGTTAAATAAAATATATCTAAACTTCTTTTTTTTCATATCGAGTTAAACAATTAATTAAAAGAAAACACGTTGATCAAACGGGTGTTTGAAAGTTTATTTAGGTAAAGTATATGTAATTTACAATACATTGATCTGTAATGTTTGTTTTTAAATGGTAGAGTAAAACATTCAAAGTTCTAAACTAAAATGCTTTTTTTTTTTTTATAGTTATTTATATAACTATTAAGTAAACGAAAATAAATAAAATATTTCATTGTTCAATTAATAGTAACTCCTTATTTAGCTTCCTGGTAAATGTAGGAGTTTCTAATTCGGAAGGAACCTAAACAACATGCATTATCACGAATATACACCCACAACAATAAATGGATATACAAATCACTAACTAACTAGTTATAACAAACCAACAAGATAAATGATGAACAATACAAACAATACGACACACGTATATTATGTGGTTAGCGATCTTCAACTTGGAGATCGGTTTAGTCCATGGGGCCTAATCAAAGAGATTTCGTTATAATTTTCGTGGCTCAAGCTTACAAATACATTAGGGTTATATTTATGGGATAAAACTAACTTAGGGAACAAGAAAAGTAACAAATTTGGCCGACCTAATTTTTGTCATGTGAAAATTGCTCTCGCCGGGCGAAAATTTCCACGGCTGGCGAAATAGCCTTTGTCCAAAATCTCGATATGCGATCCAGATTTTCACCATGCGACGATGGCTTGTTCACCCTTTCTCGTTTTCGGTTCGTTAAGCTTCACAATTCTAACAATCTCCCACTTAAAAATTAACAAACCCCAAAACTAATAACTCTTCAAAATCTTGCCCCTTCAATAATGTCACCTGTTATAACCCTAACAACTACTAAATCGAATCTTGATATGTGGTGTCATGGCTCAATAAGGTAAGAGTAACCCAATCAAGATCTATTGTTATTTTAATTGTTTTTAGCTTCTGGGTTATAGAGTATTGATAACTGTACTTGTTTTTAGTTATTTTGTTTGGATCCAAGAGAGATGGGAAATTGGGGCATGAGCTAGACGTTGGAATTTATCGAAAGAACATGATATTGTTTATCAAAAGTTGTTTCACAAACTTGCAGTTTCCTAAGACATGTGCCTGTAAGATAGATTGACCCATCAAATGGTTTGTTTCTTGATGGTGATATATTACTAGTACTAAACGTGTGTACAATGTTATGAAAATCTTACTCATATAAGTTAAAATGCAATTATTTGTTATGTATTTATCAATTTATTTTGCTTATCGAAGTTAACATCTAGCCGACTAACAGTATACGCCCATCTTAATTAGAAGTAGACAATGCAACCGAATTGGTTAAATTATCACTTCTAGTATTATTGTTTAAAGAGGTTATAGTCCAATCATAAATACAGCCTAACGAATAAGTTATTAAGTTTGATGTAAATAAGCGAGTAATATAATATGTATGTTAATTCAGATATATTCAAAAATAAATTCAACAATATATTATTTGACACTTATTTTGTATTTATTCTTATCTTCGATAATTATTATCTTTAACATATACACTAAAAGTAGATGTTTGGTAAAAGTACATTTCATTACGAGCATCATATATAGAAACGCATGTTTTATCTAGAAGTCTAGTTTAATTAAAGTTCTACAAAAGCATGATAATTACTACATAGTTAAATATTTAAGTACTTATTACTCGGTTACTCCTCAAATTAAACTTACATTTGTTTTATGTTTAAACAAAATAAAAATGATATTATGAGGAGGTGCAAATTGAATGCAATTAATAATTGGGGTGAAATGTGGGGTGTCGGTGAAAGGGAAGCAACGCGGGACCCGATCCATGAAGTGGGGCGTTGCATGTGAGTATGGACCCCACCCCCTTTTAGTTGGTAACGTAATTAATCTCTTCACATTTACTCTTTCTTTCTCTCCTTTTATCTATTTATTTATTTATATATCTATATTTATTATTTATTATTTATTATTTATTATATACTTATATATATATATATTATTTCATTATTATTATTATCACCTACACTTACACTACATGGTCCCATGCACCATCCTTTTGCCCTATTTTTATTACTATTATTAAAACTCCATTTCCAATTTCCCCCTTTTCTTTTTGCCCTAATTATCTTACCACCACCACTCCCCTTTCCATTTCTCCTGAAACCTTACAAACACAAACATATACATAACAACTTATATCTATCTATCAGACGCGATGGTAAGGGGATTCGCCATGGAATCACAGGTCAGTGTTCATTCAGCTGTCGTCATTTTGTTTTTTATTTAGAATTATTTTGATTTAGGTTTTATATGTATCGATTTCTGTGCAAAAGTGTTGTGAATTTAGTGTGAAATGTAGGGGATGAAAGTAGGTGCTGTTTTGTTGTGGTTATTTTTCTAGGGTTTTACTTTTCGTGCTTTTTTGGGCAAGTTTGATGACCGGTACGGCGTCGTTTTACTTTCTGAAGCGGAAAGTTGGAAATCTACTGTTACAGAAAAGATACACATTTGTGTAGTGTATTTATTTTTATATACATTTCGTAATTACATTTTTACCCTCATCATTTTTTCTTCAAGTGTTTTTTTTTTCATGCTTTTATATGGTGAGGATTCTGTGAGATGTAAATTATTATTTTGTGAAGAAATATTGTTTTTTTGTTAATAAATTAAGAAGAATCTCGGAGATGAATATTGAATTGATAGAATTATCACGTAGACACGTAAAAATAAATAATTTGATTTTGATTCTTAAATTTTTATCTCTGTCATAAGTAAGGTACATTTGACTGTCAAGTGGGTCAATATGTAACTGTATAGAATAATTCTTACGCATGCTCAAAAATATCATAACGACAATTGAATATTAATGATCATTTAATAAGTATAATTTGGATTCAAAATTCAACTTTGGAAAATAAAAACAAAACATTTTGTTGATATTGATTTAAAAGTCGCTGGGTTGACTTTACTACTCGGTTGACTTTACTAAATAAGATAAAAGAATGTATTTTTGAAGGAGTAGTTATTAGATCATGGAGTTATTATCTCCCATGACACATTGTGCTTGCACGAACCTATGAGAAAGGTCCAAGCTTTTCTCAAAGTCTTAATCTTTTTCGTCTTTAAAGTAATTGTACTGTTCGTAGGTATTTTGGTTTTTGACTTTATGAAATTACATCGGATTTTAATGGGGTTGTATGAACAGAATAACAATGTAGGTTATGACAATTTTGCAACTTTCCAATAGGCAATGTACATTTTCTATTGCAAAATAATAGAAACTTTAGCTTTTTTTCTTCTTCATATTTTGTGTAGCCATTACAACTGGCTTGACTGTCAATTTGTGATAGTATAAAGCAATTTAAATACAATACTCACTATAAGTCGATGAAATTTATAGTATTGTAATTTTGCCATAAAAGTATGTTGCTTAAAATGGGTATTGGTTTGAAAGGTGTTGATATTATGTGCATTTATTTCAATTTTAAAATATCGAAACTGGTTACTAATCTAATAAATACCAATTTATGCCTTGTCCTTGTCATTTGCAACATTTTGTGTTTTTTATGCATATATAACAAACAATATTGACCTTTTATTTTCTTATCGTGATGGTATTTTGTATTAGTACTGATTAATTTTCCTTCCAGGATAAGAGAATGTGCAAGACTGAGTCTGCTTTTCCAGGTATGACCATTGATTACAATCATCGTGCGTACGATGAGGATTGTTTCGGTGACATTCTCAATTTGTTTGATTTTCCAATGGAGAGTTTGGAAGGGGATGGATTTGCTGAAGATTGGGCCTCTAAACTTGGTCCTATACCTTCTGAGGTCTTCAAGGAGCTTATGCCACCGGGACCCCAAACTGGTGCTGGCAATAATTTTAGCTCCTCCGCAGATTTGCCCTTTGAGGATACTGTGCTTGTAAGTATCAACCTTGGTTAGTTACTAACTTGAGGAGGCCGAACACAAAGTCCAACAAGCTTTTTTGGTTATTTGCTACTCTAAAACAAAATTATTTAGACATATAAGGCTGTATTACTTCCATTTTCTTAAGGTGCCATCTCTTTCAACCATATTTGAACATGCTTAGAAGTAATTTAGAGAAACGATACTTGTGTGAGCCTCTGAGGAGTATATGATTCAAATTTATACATGGGCTGAATATACTTGTGCTTGAGGTTATTCCCTTTCTAGTCATCTGTTTTGTGATGTGAGGTTGGGTGGGGATGTAGTGGTTTTAATTTGCTTTGTGCTCCTGTCACTTTAAGCAACACTTGTTGTTTGTTTATCTATGTTGCATGTAGCTCCGTAAGTGGTAAGTGATGACTGGTTGACTTAGGTAGGAGTTATGGTGAACTAATCACGATCGTAACTCTATGAAGGATATGAAAATATGACATTAGGAGCAACATAAATAATTTTGGTTTATCATTGCAAGAGAAGGTGATTTGCATCTAATGATCAAAATCTTGATGGGTTCCTTTCCTTTTTTGCAGAATAACAGAACATCTCAACTAAAATATCAGCTAAATCGTGATGAAGAAGTCTATCATATCAGTAGGATTTCTCAATTAAAACAGCACCCAATTTTTGTTGAAGAGAAAAGAGTGTATCCTTCTCAAGCAAGCCCGAATTCAGTTCTCGAAAGTCGCAGTTCTAGCTCGAATAATAATAATAATAGTACTGATAATAACCATAATAATAATAAAGGAGTCTCCTTTAGAATGGAAATCTTTATTCCTGCAAGAAGTCGAAGCAAACGTGGAAGACCAACAACCAATCCATGGTTGCGATTACCTCTCATAATGCTTACTAACAAGGATAAAAAGGGGAGGAAACCACCTCTGCTTCCCTTTTTCATGGAAACAAAAAGATCTCTTGAAAGAGCGGATGTTGCAGGGATCAAGAAATGTGCACATTGTGAAATAACCAAAACCCCACAATGGAGGGAGGGTCCAATGGGCCCAAAAACACTTTGCAATGCTTGTGGGGTCCGGTACCGGTCTGGCCGGCTCTACCCTGAGTACCGTCCAGCTGCAAGTCCAACTTTTGTTCCGGCTCTGCACTCAAATTCGCACCGGAAGGTGATAGAGATGAGGCAGAAGGCAGTGAAGTAAGCATCCAGAAGAGAGCAGGTAAGAGGGTTTTCTAGTTTGTTCTGTTTGTTTGAAAATTTTGAGTCATAAGGATAATTTGATGTTTATGTACAAAAGGGAAAGGACCCGTTTGGGGTTAATTAGTATTAGGGCTTAAATCTAGCATATGTGTGAAGGTGAAGTAGGTTACAATTTTGAGTTGGTTAGGAGTAGTTCATGTGAGATGTAAAGTATTGGTTTAAGTTCATTTGATTATTGACAGTTGTGTTCTTTTCTTTTGGTAGACTTCTTTCAAAAATCACAATAGCTCCTGATTGAATCTTGATTATGTGTTTTTTGCTGGCTATCTTGGTTAAAATGCTGTGAAAATTGCAAATAGATCATCATGGGATCGTGAAATTACAAAAGGAAAATGATTTATATGTATGACTTATGCGTCTAACAAAATAAAGATAGAAGAAATATGGTTGTGTTATACATTTGGATGTATTTCCATGCTTTGAGTCCTATGCTTAGATTTATGAAAGATTAGTGTGACTTTGGATTGGGACATTATTATTAATTAGGGTTGATATACTGCACTTGGCGCCGGGATAGTAAAAGTGGAAGTTTAGTTATTTGTGTGCGTTTTACTAGTCATATTCATGAATGCTGCAAGTGTCATTAAATCGACATAATAGAAAGTATTTGATTCTTTTAATTAGAAAATTGTAAGAACAGTAGCAGGAGGAATAATCCTTGCAACAATAACAATAATTTTAAGCAGAGCAATAACAATACAAACAATGTATAATACAATAAGTAGGAAGTTAATAATTTAAACAATTTAAAGTGTAAATAACACATATCATGTAATTATAAAATGAGAACTATTTTTATTATAGAAGATCTCAAGGTATTTGTATTTTAATCTATCATCATTTGATTATATATCACTTCATATCTTTTAGATTGTTAGATCACAATAATACATTCCAATATTCATAGCACATATGTTGTATACGATACACATTTAAAGTAAAATAATAATAATAATAATAATAATAACAATAATAAAATGATGTTACTTTTGTATACAGTACACCTTTAAAATAAAAAAAAGATAAAGATGTTACTTCTGTATACAATACATATAGAATAAAATTCAAACTTTAAATTAAAATAACTATAATTACTTGTTAATAATAGCATTATCAATTATATGTTTAAAAATTGCATGAGATAATTTTATTTGACAAATTAACATTGTAATTGTATTTATATATGATGAAATCATATGTGACTAAAATTGTATTTATATATGATTAAATATCAAAGTAGTAATCATGTGTGATTAAAGAGTAATTGTACATGTAAAATAAAATCAAGTTGAATCGCGTGTGATTATATTTTATATGTAATTACGCATCATATATAATATTTAAAATCAATTGTAATAACATGTGATTAAATATCAAATCCACTAATCATATGCGATTATGGGTGAAAATAAATGTAATTTTTGAAATTTTATTTATATTTATTCATTTGAATATATATTAGATCGTAATCATGTGTGAATTGTCACATAACATTAATATATCATAAATAACACATGATTATACACAAAATCACATATAATTATATGCAGTGCATTTTTCAAGACCTGACAAAAAACGAAAAAAATGTATAAAGTATAGTTTGTGCAATTTCTAATCAAAGATAAAAAGATGATGATTCCGAATATGTAATTTTTATAACTTTAGTTATACCATTTGTGAGATACTTATTTTTAAAAATTTGAATGAAATTGGGTTGTGAATGAAATAGACCAATCATATTGGTTCTCTCATCCTTCATAATCTAACCAGTGAATAGTTAATCGAGACATCATTAGTTGTTTAGAACTCGTAATTAATAGCAATTGAACAATAGAAATCGTATTCGTATTAAAGATTTATACCAAACATACATTCACTAACAACAAGAGAGAAAGGAAAATAATATGTTGATGAAGTATTGTTCATTTTCGAGCGATAAAGAGGTAAACCCGAAACACATACACACATTTGTTGAGGGCAACGACGGTGAAGATGATGATTGAAAGTGTAATAGTGCTGTGTTGTATAGGGTAGACTTGAGATCTGTCGAGTTGGTCCCGCATTTACGGTGGTGGCGCGTTTTGTTTTCGACAGCGTCTAGTACAGGGCATAAAGGAGGCTCCGAAAGCTCGCAATTGTGAAGACAACAAGAACGGCAACCATGGAGGCTGCTACAAAAGGGGACACCATGTTCGTACATGCATAAACGCCAAAGGGTAATGGGTGCTTCTCATTTTTACATCTTAGTCCCTCGCCTTTTAGTGAGCTTAAAAGAATTAGACCCAAGTTTAGTATAATTTCAGGAATTACCCATGACATATTCATATGACTAATTAATTTAATAAATTGGTTATTGGATTAGCTAGTCCTTTATGTAGACGTAGGATGTGTTTTCATTTTTTAGTTGATATATCTTAGCAATATAGATAATTAATACTACTAATATAGTTTTAGGCAAATGATATACAAGAAAGTCTTTGCTAGTAATAATTAGAAGTTGTTGTAAGATGAGTATCTCATATCGTTGATTCTAATAATCACTTGTGAGTTAAGTGAGTTTGAAGTTACTATATATAGTTTGAATTGTAAAGGGGTGAATACAATTTAACTATTAATTTTGGTATTTTGAAAACTCTTGACAGATTATTAGTAGTTTAAAATATTTATTCAAATAACATTGTATTAATTGTAAAGTATGAAAAACTGATAACAAGTATATGAAACAGATAACTTGAATGATAAATTTATTAATCACAAATTACTTCAAAGTATCGAATGCGGAATAATCTAAGAAAAGGTCAAAGATTAATTCAATACAATTACAAGCTACTGTAGCACTCACTGCGATAATAGAACACTGAACACACAAGTTATTCTATTAGTCGCTGACTCGAGATTGCATTTAGACAAATTTTATCACTAACACACAAGTGATGGATGCAATCGGTAAAAATCTAACTACAGTCTGTCAATCTATTTATGGACAAGATATTTCCCGTAAATTGATTCAGTATATGTATCGGTAGCATCAAGGGTAGTCAAGTATGACTAAGTTCACAATTACTTGGTTAGTATCATTGTGAACTTTTATGGTACTTAGGTGTGCTTAGTATGACATGATATTAGTATACTAAGTACTTTCAAGCATGACAAGTTGACAATCTCATTTAGTTGTTTGGTTGTAAACTTGTTGTTTGTGAGTGCTTAGCATGACTTAGTTATTGTAGCGTATGTGGGTCCCACCCACCGAGCTACTATGCGTAAGTGAGTTTCCTCCCTCACCAAATAGTTTTAGTGTATGTGAGTTTTCCCGCTCACCAGGCAATTTTAGCGTTTGTAGCTTCCCCGCTCACTGCGCAAATGATTGATAGTAAATCGATTGATATAATGTTTTAGTTACCGTTTTCTATTTAAAGTTTTAGTTATTGTTTTGATTATCCATTATAATGTACTAACATCCAGCTCTAGTGGCAAACTCCGTGGCAACTCACAAGGCTTTATAGGTGGCTCCGAGCATGTGATATGTGTCCTTAGGCAAGTGATATAGCTAAGACGATGCTTAGAGACAACATTAGAGGTTGAAGCTAGAAATATTTCAGCTGCTTAGATGATGACGAATGGATAGAAGACGTTATGGTCATATCCATATAGAAGTAGTTACACCTAGTAACAAGATGTTATTTCCAATATACTATGATATGTAGTTTTAGATAGCTTATGTTGTTAGATTTTCATAACTATTCATATTATATTGATTTGTAAAAATGAAAATATTAGATTGAATTTTGGGTGTAACAGGCTTTTCCTGTATGTTTGAGTAAACATACAATAAATGAAGTTGACATTTTCAATATATACAACATAACAAATGAAAGTACATTTTATACAATAATAAAAAAATCAAAATATAATACACCGAGTCAATAAAACAACTAATAAAACCTGTTTCCTCTCAATACCTTGAATTTTCTCATCAAAGCTTGAAACCTAGGGACTAGTGTGGTTATGGCATTATGGGTAGCTTGATCTCAAAGTTTAGAGGATCTTTCTAAATTGGATTGTGTTGTCTTTGTTATATTGATATAGATATAATTCCTTTTTATTATACCCACTCGATGACTGTTTTTGGAGCATCATGTACAACAAATAAACAAATACAGGGACAAAGACATCGATTTTGAGCAGATCAACGATTCAAAATATTTAATCTACCGTGCCTATTCCATTGTATATAATCAGTGTCGTTTTCATGGCCAATGTGGTACCCATCGTGATAACGTCGGCCCGTGCGGTTAACAGGAAACACAATATGTAGAGGGTTTTTATTAGTATGTCAATAACAGATAAAAGTGAAATGTTAGGCTTAATATTAATAAAAATTAGATATGTTCTTTTTTTCTGTTTTTTATTAATGAAAGGTGAATGTATTTTTTATATAGTATTTTTAAAATGATATTGTAATTCTTTTGTTAATGAAATTTTACTTTTATCAATGTATTGTGCTTATAATTAAAAGTTAATTAAGAATAAAGTAAGTCCTCTAGTTTTCGGTATGATATAACGAGTAAATCTGTGTTTATTGTTGTTTTTAGCATGGTGCTGGTGTATTAATGTTCCAAAATGTTGTACTGTAGCTATAAGAGTTTGGGGTTAAACCGTTAAACACTTCACCTAACACATTTAATGTATGAGAAAAAGGGTTTATGAATATGAAATATGTAACCAATATAAACCAATTTGGCTCATTTGAAAGTGGCAAAATGGAGCTCGGCTGATTCGAGGAATTCAATTATTACTGAAGATTTATTTCTTCAATTGCAGAGAGTTTATCTCTTGTGAGTTTCAAAAATATGAGATTTCATTGAACCTTTTGGATCCGTACCCTAAAGGCTTGTTTCAACGTTAAAGATACTTATTTATTCCTTCATTTGATGAAACCCAAAGGATTTCAATTCTCTCTTCATTGCCGATCACAAGGAATACTCCAACTTAATAATATTTCTAAATTTTGCTTAAAGTATAGTTTTTCACACTATGGTGTAAATGTCAAGACATTAATTTAGCACTATTTGTATTATTAAGTGTACGAGAAATGATTGATATGCTTAACTTAGTAGGTATAAAGTTTAACATAAAAATGCGACAAAAAGATTTGATAGAACTAAACAAGAGACGAAAGGAAAAGCATAATGTGTTAAATAGTAAATGGATTAGCTAATATTTAGATCCATGTTTTTATGCATGATAATGTGCTAAACAACAGATTATTCATACTAATATTTAGATCGATGTTTTATGCATGTATCAAAAGTTTTCATGTCAAACTACAAAACCCTATCAAAAATTTAATTAGATTCCAAATCAACTAAGAGACTACGAATTGATCTTCCTAATATTATGATGCGTTTGGTTGGAAGATATCGAAATAAAGTAATGAATACAATTCCACGAATGTTCGATCATGCTTGCTTCTTCACAATATCAATTTGAATGTAGATGACAAACACTAACAGCAGCAACAGCACTACCTAATTTCATCGAGAGTGAAATATGAGAGAGATAAAATATAGACAATCATACATCTATGCGAAAGTAAAGAGACTGCTTTCAAAAAAATAACGTAGATGACAAACCTTATGTATAACTTTGTGGTTCAATGGTAGGTCAACGATGTACGAGCGAGTCTATAATTTCAACTTGGTTCAAGCATTGAATATCAAAATAAGATAAAAAAAAATCACTCTACAATTCAACACGATCACCAACCATATAGTAACGAATGCTCCAAATGTTGTCAGAATATATCAAAATTTTGGACAAGTGTTAATATATTCAACATTTGCCTAACCTTTTTTATAAAACTCTCTGATCATATTATTGCACACATATTAGCAAAACCTAACTAACTAAAAGTTATAGAGGTTGTAAAAATGATGTTTGGTTTTTCATTTTTGTAGACAGAGGTAGAAAATTCAAAGAGACTAAATTAGAAAAGCACAGCAGGTTGTGACTTTAAACAACATCTACCTCATAAACTCCCGTGACTCCCTTGGCAATAAACAGAATTATAGTATATTTATTATTTATTTATTTGTGGTGCGGACCCTATATCGCTTCAAATATCAAACCGGAGCACGCCAAAGCACCGTTTTCTCAATCTTCATGTAGTAAATTACTGTATTATAACATTGTGAAAACCTTTAATATTCTTCAATATAATATATTTTTATTACGAATTAATAAACAGTTAAAATGCTTTAGTAATATAGTTAAGAGTTAACTATTTATATGCTTGTGGATGTACCCTCAATAACATGCATTATTAACAACTTATATCTTATTATATACACCATAAAAAACTTGCTTTAAAATTTAACTCAATCTGCTCCAAATTTTGCAAGGACAGATTAATTTCCAGTGAACCAATTGTATAGCTATATTAAATGTGTAGTTACAATGTAATTGTCATTTGTCATGCTTTAATCTTTATAAATAAGAACTTTTGAGAATAATAAAGTAAAATTAAATTAATTAATTTTTGGGTCAATTGAACATGACAAACTCAAATGATCAAAACCATTCTATGAGGCAAAGTTGTCCACATTTAAGATGTGTCAATAAATAATTGAAATTGCACGATTCAATTGGACAGGATATTAAATTTTGCTTTGTAATGAATGTATTTGAGCATTATTAGAATATACTCAGCTCGTACTATATTACTGTTTTTTTTATTTTTTTTTGTTACAGAGCATGTGAGAATAATAAAACTACAACTAAACAGTCTCTCGATGTTATTATTTTTTAGTAAGTTACACTTTTGTCCATTTGATACGTTAAAAGTCATGGATTTGGTTCATTAGGTTTGTTAATTATACATGGAGTTTATGCTTTCAATGTTTGACCGTATATTTGGTTAATAAATGGAGAGAAGTTTCCTTGAAGTTAGGGTAGCATGTACCGCAGTTTGATTAGAACTGTAAAAGTAAATTGTTTATAAAATATTATATTATTTAGAGAATAATTGTTTCGTAATGCATTAAATTTTAACATTTTTTTTATTGTATGGGTCCAATTTTAAAAACTTCTATTGTATGAGGTAACTTTCAAAATCTCTTTATTGTATGTTAACTTGCCTTTTTTTTTTTTATGGCCTTGACAAAAAAGAAAACTTTATTTCTTTGAAATGACTAAAAAAGGAAATATTGCATACAATAAAAATGTTTTAAAAGTTAGACCTCATACAATAGAAGTTTTTAAAGTTAAACCCGTACAATAGAAAATATTTAAAGTTTAACGCATAATGAAATAATAGACCGGTTATTTATTAAAAGAAAAAGATTTGATGATAGCGATATCTTTTTATATCATGAATTAAACATTCAATTATATTATATACGATGGCTTCTTTAATAAATGAGATAAAAGGTGCTTGAGTTAGTTTTTTATTAGGCTTTTTAACTAAATTGCAATAAAACCGATGTCCAATAATATGAGACTTTTTATAATAAGCTACACATCCCCAAAATCCATATATTTTAAGTTCACCATTCCAATTATCTAGCAATCTAACATATCGTATATTCGTATTTATAATTTAATATATTATATATATATATCATATTATATAATTATGATAACTTTAATGTATGATTCCCATTAAATTCCTTTTATATATCATATTATTCCTCATTCCGTTGCAGAGAGAGAAAATAGAGGGAAGGGAAGATAAAATGAAAACAGAAGAAACAAAGAAACAAACAAAATTAGTGGTAGAGTGGTAGGGTTTACATTCTATACACACTCAGTGTGTGGGTCAGTGTGTGTTATAGAGACAGGCAGAGTAACTCAGAAATACGGAGTAGTAACTTTTCTATTGGAGGTACCACAGTGCCATCAGCTCTTTATTATTACATCCCTATATCTGATATGATATATACGTACATACTGCTACTGATATTGATATATACATACATACACTTTCCATTCTGAAGATTTTAGCTGATTCGGACTACTTGTTTACGATCGACAGACAATTGAGGCGCTAAATGTGTGATTTGCCGTTTGTACATCAATCGAGGTACAGATTTCGTTATGATTTTGTACTTAGGGTTTTATTGTTGAATCAGTGCTAGTAAATCATTGCGGTTTCAGGTTATATTCAATTTCAACTATCTGTACTGTCAACGCATGCGCTATGTACTATATTCCTTTTTTTTTACCCAACTTCGTAGATGGTTATTTTGCAGTTACCTTATATATGTATATGTGTATGTACAATATATGTACATATATGTATATGTGTGTGTAATAACTAATAAGTGCTGTATATGTAAGTACTGTTTTGGCTTTGTAGTGTTATGGATGATTTATTGTTCTGTTAGTTTGTTACATAGAGGTTATCTGATACTGTCTGAATTTGCTATCATTTAACTGCTTACAGCATTTACTGAGAAAGAGAAGGAAACTAGTTGAGGAGGCTGTTTATCTATTTTACTAGTTTAAGGATATATTGAAAGTTAGGGATCTAGATAATAGCAGGTGGTAAGTATGCAAGAGGTAGAGAAGGATGTAAACCCTCAGCTATGGCACGCGTGTGCTGGTGGGATGATTCTAATGCCTTTGCCGAATTCAAATGTGTACTATTTTCCTCAGGGTCATGCTGAACATACACTTAGTAATGTAGATTTTAGTGGGATAGGTAGAGTTCCAGCTTTCGTTCTGTGTAGGGTGATTGATGCTAAGTTTCTGGCGGATTTGGAAACTGATGAAGTTTATGCTAGGATTAGGCTGGTTCCTCTAGGAAATGGTGATGTTTGTTACAATGCTGATGTCGAAGATAGAGCTTTGGTTGGGGCGTGTAACAGATCAGATTCTTCTGAGAAACCAACTTCTTTTGCGAAAACGTTAACTCAATCTGATGCGAATAATGGAGGGGGCTTTTCTGTCCCGCGGTATTGTGCGGAGACTATATATCCTCGTTTGGATTATTCAGCTGATCCGCCTGTTCAAACTATTATAGCTAAGGATGTTCATGGTGAGATTTGGAAGTTTAGGCATATCTACAGGGGGACTCCTAGGAGGCATCTTCTGACTACTGGATGGAGTACCTTTGTGAACCGGAAAAAACTGGTTGCCGGGGATTCCGTCATATTTGTGAGGACTGAGAATGGAGATCTTTGTGTTGGAATCAGACGTGTTAAGAGAGGTCAGATTGGATGTCCTGATTCCCCATATGGTTGGAATTCTTATCCTGGAAAATCTGCTTCTTTCTATGGGGGATTTTCTTCCTTCTCACGTGACACTGATAACAAGTTTGCGAGAAGTGGCAGTAATAGAAATATGAATTCTAGTGGAAGGGGAAAAGTGAGGCCTGAAGATGTGATTGAAGCCACATCCCTTGCTGCCAACGGGCAGCCATTTGAGGTTGCCTTTTACCCTCGTGCAAGCACTCCAGATTTTTGTGTAAAGGCTTCTTCTTTGACTGCTTCATTGAGCAGTCAGTGGTGTCCTGGAATGAGATTCAAAATGCCCTTTGAAACAGAGGATTCATCACGTATAAGCTGGTTCATGGGAACTGTATTATCTGTTGAAGTGGCTGACCCATTTCAGTGGCCAAATTCTCCATGGCGGCTTCTACAGGTAATATATACTTCTTATAATCATCTCCATGAGTCCTATAGGGAGTTCATCTCTCCCATTCATGCATTTTGGTAGCGTGATAAGATTGATGTGTTTAATAAAAAAGTTTATTTGCAATTTCCCTTTTTATTCTGGTATGAATTCAACTCGTTCATCTAGTTATCTGCTCATTAGTGGTTCCTTATGGAATGTTTTTGTTGACTTAGATTGTTAGGCATCACAATGTAACACTCTTTTCACTCCTTGAGTATAGTGGCTTCACTGATTGGTTATGCATATCCTGCTATGACTGTATGACCATCCCTTTGGTTGTATTTCGTGCAGTTATATTGACATGTAACATGCCATGATGTCGTTTTTCTTAAAATGATGGATTGCTTCTAAATTAGTGCTTGGAGTTATTGGGTCCTGACTGAACCACTTGATGGCCAACGTTTGTTTTCCTAGGCAGAAAGATGCCAACTTGGTTAACATAATATGCCAGATTGTTGATTCCATTAGAGCATATCTTGGTCGATAAGAAGTGTTCTTTTTGTACTATTCCCAATATTGAAATTTCAAGGTGGTTAGGTTGGAATGCCGTTGAACATAGTCACATGTGCATGCCCTCGTTTCCATAAAATTATACATACAATATGCTGCGGTCAAAGATTGAATGCTGATATAACCAAGATCTTATATGATCTTTCACTGACTTGAAGGTTTTCTAGCACCTAATAATTCACGGACCATTCTATTACGTGATTGTTAAAATTTTGTGATATCGTTGTTTTTTCTTCTTTTTTGTCTTCTTTGCTTCTGGTTTTGTGTTTCACGTATATTTCTTGCTACTTTCTGTTTTCTAGTTCTTTTTCAGGAGCCTGTTGGCTTCAAATTCTGATCACTGATTCATCCTTAAGAATATCCTCCGTACAAAAAAATATAAGAGCAATTTGACAAATAAAGTGACCTTTTGGTTTTAGAGTTAAGACAAATGTCGTTCAACATGCTCTTACCAAATGTGTGCTCTCTTATAGTCTAATCCCACATAATAATTGTTTGCTGTACTGCTTTTATCTTATAGAAGCTGTATATTTTTCATATTTTGATACTTTTAGAATATGATGAATATAGTTCTTTCAGGTTGAGTTGCGGTGGGAAACTTTAGAGGTCAATCCTCAAAATTAAAACCCCCTCGTGGCGTTGGTCTCATAGTTGTGATATTGGTCTCATAGTTGATGTGTTGGTCTCATAGTTGGTATATCTAGTATATGGTCTTATATTCTGGGACTCACACTTCTTTAACACCCTCAAGTTTATCATTTGCTACTTCCACATGATGCAGGTTAGCTGGGATGAACCAGATCTGTTGCAAAATGTGAAGCGAGTAAGTCCATGGCTGGTTGAACCGGTGTCAAGTATGCCACTAATTCAATTCTCACCCTTCTCTCCGCAGAGAAAGAAGCTACGATTACCTCAACCCCCCGATTTACCTCAGAGCGACTATTCTCTTTCGCCCTTTTCAAGCAATCCCCTTGGGCCTAATAGTTCTTTCTGTTGTCCTCCTGACAACGTTCCTGGAAGCATTCAGGGAGCCAGGCATGCTCGGTTTGGGATCCCATTGCTGGATCCCAACCTTACCCACAAACTGCAGTTGGGTCTTTTTCCTTCCACACTCAAGCAAATGGATTCACAATTTACAGATTCCCCTATGGATGGCAATAGTGATGATGTTTCATGCATGCTAACCATAGGAAGTTCTAGTTTAAAGTTGGACAAAAGTGTTGAGAAAGTAAAGGCACCTCTGTTTTTACTATTTGGTCAGCCAATACACGTTGACCAGCAAATCTCTGGTGACCATTATACTGACATAGACTCACAAGTTTCAGTGTTAAAACATTCATTAAACGGGAATGTAGATGAATTTTTGCAGAATCAAGGATTTCAGACTGCTGACCATGGATTGGATGCTGGTCACTGCAAAGTATTTTTGGAATCTGATGACGTGGGCAGAACTCTTGACCTTTCTGTTATGAAATCTTATGAAGAACTTCAGGGAACATTGTCAAATTTGTCTGGAATTCAAACGTTTGATAATTCTACTCATCTGCTATATATAGATTCAACAGATGTGGTCAAACGAATTGGTGATGAACCATTCAGGTGTAGTCTATCTCTAATCTGGTATATATGATGTTGCTAACTCTATCCAATAATGCCTCTTAGTAACATCAATGTTCACTGTTGAAAGCACCTAAAGCTTAGCACATAATACTTCAACGTGTCTCACTTATTTATTTATATATTCTTTTGGTTCAGTGAATTTGCAAGAAAAGCTAGAAAACTGACAATTTCGCTGGGTGCATGCAACCATGGTGATCAAAGGTAAGAGATTGTTTCCTTTCATCAAGTGTAAAGAGGGTCTATTTGCAATTATGCTTAGATGTTATTCTTCTGACTGGTTCTTACTATACCTACCATAGGAACATTCTTATTTCGACTATGAAACTTCATTTTTGGAGGCATATAATATGCATAGTGCTATTTGTATGTCACAGCAACATCTCATTTTCTTTTATTGGGGTTCATTGCAGAAAATGGAATACAGATCTGCAAACTGCTGACCTTGGACTTGACTCTTCGAACCAGACAGGCCAAACTACCATATTTGCATAGTAATGTCATGTTTGACTTCTGTTGAGACAGACATAGATTTCCTGGTTTATATACCACAAGCTTCTGACTCTGGACTTGACTCTTCGGACCAGACATAGTAATGTCGTGTTTGTCTTTTGTTAAGACAGTTACCGATTTCCTGGTTTATGTTCCTGGAAACGAAATCGATGGTTCGAAACTTGGGACCATAAAGACACTTATGTTAGCTTTCCTCTTAGTTTAGAAAGCTAGATGTTAACATGATGCCTAATATGATTTTTGTGTCGCATGCGCATGTGTGTTACTCCTGGTTCACAAAGCAACATCACTGTTGCAGTTGCTATGTTTCCCTTAACCAAGTTCATTTTTGGTTTGTTGCCTGTACATGACTAGATGTCGCTTAATCGTATAGACTTGTCACAATTACAAATGAGATTGAACAATACCTTAGAAGAATTGAGTGATTGAACCCATAACAGACTCCAAAGAAAATAAAAGTGAAATACCAACACGTTCTTGGTTCAAGAATATTTCTTTTATTTCACCCTAAACATTAGATTAGATGGATGCAGTCACATAACACACCTGAGTTATTTTTATTCCCATGAACATAGATTTGTACAATACAGCACAAACCATGATGAGACAATAAGATAGGAGTTGGCGTACAGATTCATCACTCCATAAAATAATAATAATAATAATAGATCCAACTGTTAACTGATTGGTCGTGTGTGGTCACCGTCGTATATGTGTAGACCGTGAAATAAAATCACAAACATCATACGTGCTTTACCACCTCCATGTTGTGTTGGACTGTTGGTTTTACAGTTGCAGACAAAATATGGAAGCAAGATGATGTGTTACCAGTTACCGTTACATTACTCTTTGAATTGAATAGTATAAAACATAGTATGTCCACACCATGTTGACATATATCAAACTTTAAAGAGAATATATGTTTGATCGAATTTGGATTGAATTGGGTATGTCATTATTTTGCATTGATTGCCATGTGCACACACATGTAAATAAATTCAACAACTTGTGACCAAGTGAGGTGGGGTTAGCAGTTAGCAGTCTGCTTTACAGCTCACACATCATGGCATCATGCACAGCAATTGGACTTTTGGGTAAGCCATGGATTAATGTTCGTGTCAACATACACCCAATGATCACTACAAAGTATAAATAACGTTTTTATGAAGAGAGATATACAAATAGATTGCAAAATCGGTGATTGTTTAAAAGTAAATTTAAGACAAAAAGATAATAATTGCTAATTTACTTCAATTAAAAATCCATCATACAAACAAGTACCAAAAGCTAACAAATCGAAAAAAGAATAAGAATGGAATTGATTATTAATTAATTGTAATAGAGTTCGAGGCCCATGCCATCATGAATTTCATAGGGTCTGTTTGGCATGGAGCTTTTAGGAGCTTTTCGGAGCTTTAGCTTTTAGTTTTTGAACGAAAAGCTCCTATGAAAATAAAAGTCTTGTTTGTCATGTACAAGCTGTAGCTTTAGAATCCAACGAAAAGCTCAAATTCTCAAAGCTACTAGAAGTAACTTTTCGCGAAAAGCTCCAAACGTAAAGCTACAGCTACAGCCTACAGCCTACAGCCTACAGCTACAACCTACAGCTACAGCTACAGCTACAGCTACTTCACCAAACATACCCATAACCCCGAAGAGTATCTGATCCTTATAGATAGTGTATCGCTTCTTTTTTTTTTCTTTCTTTTTTAACAGCAAAAGACCAACAAGTAGAAGGTTCGGCGTTGTCATCACCTTAATTTTACCAGCCAAAAATAAATTGATATAACCAAAAAATCTACAATATACATCATCCATTACGTCTCATGACGTTGTAATATATACAATTTACATGAAGAACTAGAAAAGACTATAACACCAATCGGCCCATTTTAGTGCATCATGACTCCCTCTATGCTTTAACCAAATGAATGCCAAGGAAACTAAGTTATCACAATGATAGCGGGGGTGGGGGCTTTATTGTTGAACACCAAAATTATTCCGAGCCTTCCAAATGAATAACCCGTAGCATAATGCCAGTATAATCAATCTTTTCTTGGGGCAATTCCCCAAAAAGCCGCAAAATTTATGATTTCATGAACTTTCACGAATGATATTGGAGATATGTTGCACCAGTTAAGAACCCCAACCCAACACTTTCTCGAGAGGGGACAGTCCACGAGCAAATAATCACACGATTCCTCCTTCACTCAACAAAGTTTACACATGACTAAATCAAGAGGGATACCACGATGTCTTAATGCATTGAAAGAAGGAATTCTCCCACTATTTTGCCTCCACACGAAGCATTGTATTTTCTTTGGTACAATTTTTATCCATTCCATTGGTTTTGCGCTTCCTTGAACAATTTTATTGTCAATTGCCGATCTCAGTTGATCGTCAGTGAAATTCCCATCAAAAGCCAAGGAGAATCTTAGTTTGTCGTTTCCTGGATGAAGGGAGAGACCACGAAGAATTGATAAGAGCTCATCGAGTTTCGATAATTCTGCTACACTGTTTGGGAAATCATGCCATCGAAAAATCAATGATGAATGTCCCACACGATCTGCAATGACGCAAGATTTGCGTCGTTCCAATTTGTATAAATATGGGAATCGGATCTGAAACGTACAATTCTCGCACCATGTATCTTTCCAAAATTGCAATTCCCTGCCATCACCAATAACGTTAGTAAAAATCGAGTTAGGGTCTATACCTAGATTTTGAAGATCCTCGAAAGCTTTTGCAATGTTATTCCATGTGCCCGGGATAGCTCTGTTTGACATAAATGAAGATGGCTTGCCCACAAGATTATGGATACTTCGGTTGACTCTATACCAAAGATCATTATGTTCAAGTTTTAGTCTCCATTTCCATTTTTCTAAGAGCGCAAGATTAAATGCAGGTCAGCTACCAACGGCCAATCCACTGCAATAAGAATCTTGGGCCACATTACCCAATGTATTTTCGATTTGGCATTTGATCCACCCCAAAGAAATTTACGTCTAATTCTTTCCAAACTTTCAATAACTCCCATGGGAGCTTTGAAAATAGAAAAGTAATAGATTGGGAGTCTACCGAGAACCGCTTTTGCGAGGTTAATCTGCGATCAAAGGAGAGATTCTTCGTCTTCCACTAAGAAAGTTTGGATCGGAATTTCTCAATGACTGGGTGCTAGTTTTTCATGAGGTTCATGTTTGCACTCACTGGACACCTAAGATAAATGAAGGAGAGCTTTCCAGCTTCACATTTTAATTCTAGCCCAATCCGCCGTCTCTGAGTCGCAACATCAATGTCAAAAAGTTTTGATTTATGAAAATTAATTTTTAAACCATAAGAGATGATAACAGTAAAAAAAAGATTTCAAAGTTTTTGATATTGCTCAGCGATCATCCACCTACAAATAGGACATCATCCGCATAAAAAATATGTGAGATTTGGGGACCATCTTTTGGCAGATTAATGTCATCAAGAATGTTTTTTCTCATGTTGTTTTCATAATATGTACCACTTCTGAATCCTTATTTTATCGGCTCTTGTTCCTGTTTGAGCAGCTACCAGCTTTTTGAGGTCGCCAATCGTGTCATCCTCGTTGCATTTCACGCGAACCTTTTTACTTGAGTTGTCGTTCAATACAACCTCGATCATCTTCTTCGATCGGTACACAATAGCCCTAACTTCTAATTTGATTCAAGTGTCAAATTTGGGGATTTTTCGTCATTGTAAAAAAAAGGTTCTAGAGCCTGCCTGATACTTCGTGCCACGTGTCATAAACCACGTTAAATTGTTTTGCAAAGTCTTTTTTCTTTTTCTTTCTCCTTTTCTTTTAGGGGTAAATTACTTTAAAAACAAAAGTTTATATATTCCTGCCTACTAACTTTAGTTAATTACTTTATTGAGGTTTAGGAGGGAAAAAAATAAAAAATCATTCATTTAAAACTTAAATGGTTATAATCACCATCTCAAATGTCATTCATCTTCAGCATGACATGACAAATTCAGCTAAATGTTACATTTGTTTCAACAAGTGATGATGCAACAACGAATTGATTCACTTCGCAACCAATTGGTACACATTAGATTAATAGGAAAATATTTAATGGGAGAAAAAACAAAGAACCCTCCACAAAAGCTGTTGATATATATTACAAAACAAAAATCTGAATAATAATAATAATAAATAATAAATAATAAACAAATAAGTAAAAGGGATTACTATTTGAACACCTGGGTAATGTGACTAACACATATACATATATAGGGGTGATGGGATTGACACGCATACACATAAAGAGGTGTCCATTTAGAATTTTCCTAGGTAAAAACGACCAACTCACCTGAACACACAGTAACAAATGTATACTGTACATCCATGTCAGCCCAAACTTGGTTCGATAATAGATTCACCGCTTACTCAGAAACAGAAACCTCTTGGTCAACCCTCCAGTAGTTAGTGTCGTTAAAATCAGTCGACTCACCCCCAGTGTCATCTGGGTTCTCTTTTTCAGGTATTACCTGCTTTTTCAAAGGCCCTGCTTCTCCGACAGTGCCGTCCTTATGAGCCTGATCCATGGCCTTCTCTGAACCATCTAATTCAACCCCTACAAATTCCACATCTTCAAACAGACCATTGCTGGTTTCTCCCTGTGAAACTGGGCTGAGTGAGACCCCTGCTGGTGTGTCCAATGAACTACTAGGGTCATTTTCGTAATCCAGAAAAGGGTTCACCCCGAGACCAGACCCAGACTCAACCCATCCTACTGGCCTATCTGCAAACAGGTCCTTGTCTGTTGTGTCGTTATTGACCATTTTCAAATCCCTATCATTGATTACATTCTCTTCGATAAAAGGATTATGATTAGAAATAGATGTACCATCGTTGGAATTCTTGTTATCAACAAAGTCCTCATCCCCTCCAACCACCACTTCATCATCACTACTGCTGTTACCACCGTTAGATGTGCCATTTAAGTTTATCTCATCCATCATTTCTGAAGGTGAGGTGATACTCATAGGTGCATCACCCATTCTCTCTTCTTGGAAAGCAAACCAATTGGAATTTGTAAACAAACTGCACATCAAACAGAAAAAGGAAGAAAAAAAAACAAGCCCAGTTATTGGTTACAGCTTTGAACTCTCAAATGTAGATCCTGATAAGGATTGACAATAGCAAATACTTTTTCATATCTGCTGGATTAAATACCCCGGAAGCTTACCTGCCTTGATCATCACCCAGCCTCAGGGATGATATGACGACTTCAGCCGATTCATCATCAAAGTAACCATCCTGCAAAATCAGAAATTAACAACTTTTAGGTGATGGTGGTTCTAGATGTAGATTTCTCTCACTACACGTGTATTTTCTGAAATGACAAATTGTATGAGATACTACCTCATCATCGTGATTCAAAGTTACATGATCCTGCAATTAGAATAAGGCATCCATAAATGTAGAAATAAAAGATTAAAAGTACATAAGCAGAGTACAAAAAATGCACATGTAACAAATGCCTTCAGCATACCTCTTCACCATCTACATTATTATATATGTTGTATCTAAATGCTTGACTTAAATTATTTGCTAGAGCAGCAACATCGTAGTCTCTGTCATGAATGTCATCCTCATCGCTATCCCTACTTCTTTCTTGTAGTGCAGATGGCCGACTGAAATTGTCATTAAAACACAGACATTACCATCAGAGACAATTTCATCCAGTTTCCATATGTATAAAATGCAAACTTACATAAAGACATTAACAAATGAAATAACACAAATTGATTTGTAGGACAAGGTAACAGAGAAGCAGATGATAGAAGCCTACCCGCAGCCCCATCGGTAAACATTTTCGACCATATTGCGCCCTTGTAAAGCTGTTGCCTGCCACTCATTCCATTCACTACTTTCCTGTATCAAAGAACAAGTGTTCGATTAAGTAGTAGTGAACAAAATCAATATTTGAACAGTCGACATACGAAGTAAATGCTTCACTTAAGACCGTGATAGCACAATTTAGGCAGTTTTAGAAACCAACGTGACCTCAGCAATTTGAATGAAGATGAAGTCGATTTGGACTTGTTAAAATGAATAGGCAACAGTGCCAACCCTTCAAGTTAATAATTATTTTTTTGAACAGACTTTTACTTTACTAGGATACAAGAAAGAAATATTTTAATTTATAATAATATGGCACCTTAATATGTGTCTGGATGTGACTGTCACCATTTCCCAGCTGGATGATCTTATTGGCAATACGTGTGACATGTCCAAGGTTCCCAACTCGGGGTGCCTTCCTCCCAGAAGCTGGCAATGTTGGCTGCATAAGCAATAGTGAGTATTACAAATGCTATGGGTTTAAAGATAATTAGGGGAACCTAAAGCTCTTTTCTAAGATAAACTGGACAATAACCATCATCCAGAAATGGTTATTTAAGTTAACACTCTAAATTTATCATATAGGGATGAATCTTGAACATACATGTTTTCTGAGGCGGATTGTATAGTGTGTTCTTCCATTTTATTATCAGTAATTTAGATACGGTTAACTTAACTGCTTAAAACAGAAATGATCTAACATCTCAAACAATCGAACTTGGTTTACAGTTGCAAACAACCACCGTTCCTATTAAAAAGCAAGAATAAAACATTGAATTGTTCGAGAATAAGCTATTTTTGAATAAAAGGACTAGCCCAATAGTTTAACCTAGCTGCTGACAAGACAAACTTTTTTTGACGAGTGAACAATATTTTTAAACTTCACCCATGGCACTTCACTATAAACCAACCATCTTACTCAGAAAAGTTTAACAAACACAACTAACTTTTATAAATAAAATAACTTCAACGACTTTTATGATTCTAAACTTCAAAAATCAGATAGACAAGTATGCAAACCAACTTCATCATATCATAGAATAACAACATATAAGAACTAACACAATTCTAAATAGATAAGAGGTCAACCATTTCAAGCATTCATTACACTTCAATACATGTTCCCATATAATAAAAAAAATAATAAAAAAATAGTTACATTCTAGACTCCAATGTATACTTCATAATTAAAGTCTTGGTCATTTATGCAATCTAAAAATGCTAAAACTTACTTTTGGGACTAAACAAAATAGCCGTGTTACACTACGAAACCTGAAATAGCAAAAGTTGAAACTAAAATGCTAAAATATCAAATTCTAACATTTAACTCAATAATTTGCAAAGTTAAAAGAAGAATATAGTCAAATTGTGAGACCAAAGAGGAGAAAGGGGTAAATATCAATCATATGATTTCATTAACAACAACTTATGAATACTCTCATCTCAAAGCAGGATATGAGACTCCCTGTAGTAACAAAACCTCTTATAGGATGTCCATGAACTAAGATAATCTTAGGGCTCATGTATTACAATTACAAAACTTATTGTCAATTTAATGGTCTTCAAGCACTACAAATAAATTTTTCCGATTTTGTCACATCAGTCTGACTTAGATTAACAAATTCCTTTATACAAATTTGTCGAAAATCATTCTAACAAAGTTCACCATTTCTTTTCTTTAATTCTTTTTGCATTTCTGCAAGTAGCATGGTTGGTTTATGATAACATTGCCAAGCACCGTGTTTGAATTATTTGACCACTTGTTTTCTAGTTTGCGACAAGATCACTACACTTTAACTAGGTCATCACCATGAAGAAAGTATATTTGCTTTAGGAAAAGTTATATCCATCAAAAGCAATTGCAAAGAAATTACATCCATAGATCCGATGCAACACCATCCATTACCTGATTAAGTTCACCATAAAGGGTTGGATGATTATCTGTTTGTAGAAGCTTTCTTATCAAACCACAGTCTTGAAATAGATGATCAATTATGGTGTCGTTTGTACTTTCTAGGCAAGAAAGTATCATCCTCTCAACATAATGATGCAAAGCATTATTAAATGGGTACCTAAATCAGTTAGTGTAAGCGAAACCATTAGATCACGTGCAGTATTGATTGATAATTCTACTATAGTTGAGCATTGTTGAAGTCAGCTAGCATATTCACACTGCAAGAAAGGTGTACCCATGTGGTCTTACTCAAAGAAAAGATCAAGAACTCTTTGAATAGTTCCAGAGGTGACTAATTCCTTTACTGCAGTTTGATTCCCAGTTTTCAGTAAAACTGCTACAAATTCCACAATCTGCAAGCAGGTATCAGCACTGTTCATGAGAAGTGAAATGAGAGAACAGAAGAACTGACAATAAGTGCTACCAAGTCATGTTGAATCATGACGTTAGCTTTATCAGATTTGTAACCGGGTTACATTTTAAGCAATTATATTTTCGAGCTCTCCTCAGACCAATCTACGTCTTTTTGTGCTTTTACCATCTAATATTATCTCATATCTATTATCATACATAGACAGGAACTAAGATATAAGGCTATGTCTGAGGTCGTAAAAGAACCAGGTAAACCCACCTTTAAACGATGCTTCCCTAGAGGAGGCTTCAACTGGCCATATGACGTTGGTAAAAAATTCTCATCCAGGGACACGTTAAGTAACATCAACAAGTCACCTGAAATCAGAATGGCCATCAGAAAAACCTAATATAATCAAATGAAACGTATACAGTTCATACTGCAAACATCCTTATTCGTTCAATTGTGTAAATTTCATTTGAACAATAATGAAAAAGCACGGGCATTTCAAAACAGCAGTTTAAATGAAACCATCACACAAGTTACTGACATGATATGTAAAGAACTCACCAAGTTTGGGCAGCATTGCGGCGACAGTCTCCTGGTTAACTTGCAATGGTGATTCATACATGTGTTGAAATCGAAAAGAATTAAATAACGACGAGGGAGATGACCTTTTAGGATCCAACAATGATATACAGACAGATAGTGAGTGGACAAGTCCAGATTTTGAATGTGAATCCTCCAACCCATGTCCAAATATCCTTGTAACGTAACTGAGAAAAAACAAAGATAGAACACATGAAATGAAACCAAATATTTTACAAATCACCATAAGGATATGTACTTGGAAATATAAAATACACAATCGTATGAAAGTCACGCAAACCTTGAGCTCGAAAGCTTGGAGGCAAGTGGAGATGGAGCACTTCGAGTTATAGCACATAAAGTTTCGGCGGCATTTGCATGTACTTCAGAAGGCATCTGAAGAAATACGGGTAAGTCAAAGCAAGTGTTAAATAACCTAAACCTTAAAAAAAGGATAACTAACACTATATCCTTGAATAAAGGGCGTAACTTTCTGATATAGCAAAATTAACTTTGTTTCCCTGATTCATTGTTATCACAAGCATGATCCTCACTAACTCTAAGCTCAAGATATTTTCACCAACTTTGTAACCTTGAGGTGTTCGCTTTATGAAATATGGTTGGACTAGTCTACGTTAATATCAACTGATAAGGACCTTCCAAGTCACTGGACTATCATGCGTAGATAAATAACATTTAACGACAGCTTTCATGATTCTCCAAAAACAAAACTCTACTCACAGATGGATTCAGTTTATCCACGATCATCTCTAACAAATTGCTATCCGCCAACCATTGCATGACTTCTTTATAATTGGGATACATGTGGTCATCAGCTCCAACAAGTCTCACCAAGACCTGTGTATGAGGTAAGAATAACCAATTATTCAACAGATAGGAGTGAGAGAAAAGTTCAAAGTGATTCGCATGTGCCATTTCAGGATGTAGTCAACTAGACTTGCTGCAACCTGAAAGAGATTAACTAACCTCCTTGATCGATGTGACTCCTACTAAATCAACCAACTGGTGGAGAACATGTTGATGGTCCTGTAACATATAAAAATAGAAACTCAAATCATACTTCTGATATGCTAGAAAAGTGAACCGCGAATGCGAAAAAGTAACAAACTTATCAACAGACTATCTTTGATCTGTTACTGTCATAGAAAGTTTGATACCAGCGGTAGCTATGATTGGTATATTTTGGAAAAACTAAAAAAAAGGAAAGCCATCTGATTAAATTTATAAGTACATTGTCTTGATTGGTTAAAGTGTGAAAGTACATTGCTATTTTGTGCAATTAGCTCAAAAAGGAAATAGTTTATATATATAAATTACCGAAAGACAAGAAATGGACTAAAAGGTTGAATTGTCAAAAACATATGCAGTTTTCCATTCACTTAGCAGTAAACCCTCCTTGAAGAAGATAAGGCGCCATTTAGGACAAAGAAAATGACTACCTACCTTCAAGGACAATTTGCCTTTAAAAATGTAAGTAAAAATGTAAGTAAAGATGTAACACTAAACTCAATGGGTTTAGCCATGCAAGTTGGTGCATATTATCCCTCTCAAAACTTTCCATAGACTTTTCTATTAAAAATAACAATGACAGCGAGAATGAAAAATAAGAGGGCCATGTCAGCCAGGTATTTACTCACTTGAACATAATTCATAAGTGGGACCGTCTTCCGTAGCATGAGACATATCACAACCTACAAGAGAGCAGAAAAAAAACCTGAGCAATTTGCTTTCACTTTTTCTGTCAAAGCAATGATGATCAACAAAGAATAATACTACCAATGGTAATAACAACAAAAATAGAGCCAAATGCCCTTACATACAAACCTTTTACAGCTCATATATTCAACTTACCCGAAAATCACCTTAACTCCTTGCGCTTGCATTGCACTACATAAGACGGTCTTTGGTCTACATACGTTTTTACTATTATTCAACCCACAAAAATTGACTTCATTTCACATTGAAAGACATAACAGATCCACTACCATTTTGACATTTATGTCACATGTCTCTCTACTTCCCTCCATCTATATTAAGGCACATAAATAATGTACAAGTAATCTAGGGAAGGAGGATGTCACTTTTAGGAGCATACCTTACTGAAGTACCCAGCCAGTAAGGCACCATGCGGATGGGTTGGCTCCAAGAAGGAGAAAAGCAAATTCATAAGCTGCAATTTAGGATGGAGAGGAAGGGGTAGTGTAAAATTGAATGTTTGATACATATGTAATCAATTACTTGAATGTCATGTGATCATAGAATTAATATCACACCTCCTCATCCTCAACTAATGTTTTGAAGATTACATCAATTTCACATGTAAATATTTCGCAAGCAATGAAAGGAAACCTAAAGAACGAAAGAGATATTAGTAGATACGAATAAAGCTTATTCTAAATGACATAGAGGACAAGACAATAGTAAAAAATAAACAACGATTAAAATTATATGGAGAACAATCATATAAACAAAGTTTCGAGCCGTGTAAGATAATCATGAATGACCTACTTGAATGTACGTTTACTATCAACGTCCTCCTCAGACTCCTCTATGATATACCGTAACAGTTGTTCAATCTGAGCTCTATCACGCAAGCTGGAATAACAGGTACTCTTTTTAGTAATCCAAAGGAAAGAGTCCTATCATTCTACTTGTACTCCAAAGTAGTAGAAGTAAAAATTATATAGAAAGTAGTGCCAAATTGGTGATATTAGATTACTGGTAAAGCGTTATTACAAATTAATGAGACGACTATTCAGTGCTTTGCATTCTTGAACAATATCCTCTTCATCCAAGAGCTCTTCCAATGTGAAATTTTCCTTGTCCAAGAGTGACTCAACCTAAACCACATGATAAATCATTTGTAAGAAGAAATAAAGGAGATATGCTTTATGGAAGCTCAAGATTGCCATTAAGACAAAGTCCAACCTATAGTAAACATATACAATCGATAGAACAATTTACTATCGCTAAGATGAAGACATGACCACGCCCATTAATAGAAAATTACACATAGCAAGCAAGAGTAGTGAAAGTAACAATTAAAGTAGATTTCTGCTTTTAAACATAAATGGCATAGGAAAGATTGTAATTTGGTAGCAGAGTCAATGAAAGAAAACTCATGTGGAAGAGAAAGCACTAGTTTGATCTTTCAAAAATTGATATCCAGCAAATTTATACTAAACTATACCCAACTATTACTTCATGTCTTGTTACCATCAAATTGATGAACTGCTACCAATTCCTTTCTCCTTCTGAACTGATACCAATTCCCTTCTGAAGCTATCTGCCTATGCTATAATCATCCGATTGTACATACTTTCTAACTTCCACTAATAATTGATGGGCATCTCTAATGTATGCACTATTACACTATTTTAGTGTTACAAGAGAGAGAGAAAGAGAGAGAGAGAGAGAGAGAGAGAGAGAGAGAGAGAGAAAAGTGGATCCAGCGTTTTCACTAAATCTTTTTCAAATACCTAATTCAACAATATTGTTAGATATTTTAACTTAGTTTAATAATTTTATTAAGTTTAAGAAATAAAACTAACTTATACATTATGAAAAAAAAATATTGTGTAAAAACTATCAAGTTCTTGTAACAAATATAATAGCAAAGATTATATTTAGTAGTCCTTAAAAATAAAAATATTAATGGAAAAATTTATAAACGATTCATCATTTGAATACATTTTATTTTTTATATAATATTATTATTTAATAGTGAATATTGTTTAGTGTAGTGTTTAGTGTTACACCACAGTATCACGCTAAAATAGGGTAGTGTTTAGTGCCCAGTGCCACATTGGAGGAGTTCTTTGGTACTTTTAACACCCAGATAGTGAAAACGCACATTTGTGTCAGCATTGGAGATGCTCACACCGAGAAAATGAACTTGAACCACCTTGCTATATCAAGTTTGGCTTATCAACAAAATCCCCTATCTACTACGAAGCATATAACTTCAAAATCGATAGGGAAAAGATTCATCGTCAGAAGTTTAGCTTCCAATAGCCTTTTACATAACCAAGTACCCTCTCAAGTAATCTGCAAAAGAAGTCATTAATTGACGCTCTGGTATTTATTCCCACAGGATTATATTACTCATATCATTTTCCTACATGCAATCACTTAATCTGAATGCAGAGAATGCTTTTTTCGCTGTTTTTTTATGTTCAACCTTATGAATATCATCTTACATCTTTCTGCTTTGTCATTTGTTGCTTCTGATGCATCTAAGAAGCATGCATGCAGAGCATTGCCGGTTATCAACGTTTTGTGAAGAAGCACCCGTACAACAGCTAAAACACTTAAATATTCTGATTATGGTCAATGGGGCAGCTAGACTACAGAACTAAGGCAATTCGAATATGCATTCCAAATAGTATATGCTCTTTTTCCCCCATCACATTCCCCTCTATACTAGACATGCCGAACTGAGCAATGCTAACCTAAACCCGTATGTTCTCACAACCCCATTACAGATCATCTCATCACCTATAGCTTATATTATACACGAAATGAATCACAAGGACATTCGAAAGTAACTTAAGTTTTTAACTTAATAAGTCAAATCATGATCCAACTACTAATTAATTCATCACATATGTATAATATATATGCATGTATGTATATATATATGTGTATGTCTGTATCAAACTGAGGTCTAATTTAGCCAAACACCAAAACTTAATACTGTAATGATGCCAGTAAAGCGTATACAACTAACTTAACACATGATATATCATAGTTAGATACTTAGATCCATTGAGCAACAAATTAAAAGTCAAAATAAAAACAAACATCATGCAAAACACTAGAAAATTACTCGTAATAAATTGATTACAGTAAATTCGTCAATAGGTAATCAAATTATCGTGACTTACAGGTGAGGAAGCAGATAGAGCTGGAAATTTCCAAAACATGATGAATTATAACTCGCTTCGATCCGCAAACCCTTAGAGACGTAACGTATGATAAGCTGCAGATTGACGCTTGCGCGTTAATAATATTTAGGAGCAAATTAAACAAAAACCCTAGGTTTTGAATATGGCAGAGATAGATAGAAATATAGGTGAAATCAGAAAACAGTATATATCGATTGATTTGAAAGTCGGAGAGATATAGACGAGGTCCAAACTTTTCTGACTGAGAAAGCTGTGTGTGGTTACAATGGGGAAAGCGGGCGGGTCATACGAGATCCCGACCTGCGGATCATTTAGATATGGTGTATTAGTTAACGGATTTTTTAATGTAAAATGGTCATTTATTTTTTACTTTTATTGTTGTACCGTATTATCTATTATATAGTGATTAAAAGTTTGACTTTTTTTATTTTAAGTTTAGATTTATTATTCGGACTTGATCTATAGATAAACAAATGACGACGTATTCTATCTTATAAATATAATTTCGTGACGTGCAATCATATTTAAAATTATAAAGAATAAAATAAAATATAATGAAATAACATCGTTTTAAGTGTTAAAATTTATTCGTAATTTAAAATTATCGTTCAAATCAAACAATAAATAAATTACTATTTTTTAAAAAGAATCCTTAATTAAAAAAATTAAAGATAATCTCTCTGTAATGTTAAATAAAATATATTTCCTCCGTTAATTTAAGTTTTAAACGGATGTAAAAGTCATGCTTTTAATTTCTCACTAACCTCCCTTAGAATTTATAGCTTATACATCTTAAACCTCCAAATAAATCACAAATATCTTTATCCTTTGAATGTTGTTTTTCTTTTCGTCAATCCATTTTTCATTTACCAAAACCTATGTAGCAGGGTTATATTTAGAGTATTAAAAGGAGATGCTCTAACCCTCTATCCTATTGAAATTAATAATAGAAATACATGTAATTTTTATTAGAATTTAAGATCAAATGCAATTAGACCCTCATGAATAATTCATATATGTAGACAAAACATTAAAATGATCATTTTTTCTACACATTTTTTACTTGTTTTCAAGAAAAAATTTACATAATCTAAGTTTAATTTTATAGTTTTTAGTTACTATTTTTTTTTAATAATAATAATATTTTACCCTTAACATATAAATTCTTTGATCCGTCACTACTACACAGCTATATCTATTTATATATATTTATTTTCAAAATTAGTAAAAGTTTCAAAATACATAAATCTATAAACATAAGATTTATCTTATACGTATATACATATGTGATTGTTTACAAGTGAAAAAGAAATATATAAATGTCATAACTATATCAATCACACAAATCTCTCTTAGAATTTACTAGCGTAATACCCGCTTTATGCAGTGAAATACAATATTTCATTATAGATTGTGACTCAGTAATAGTCATATATTATGTTTGTTCTTCATGGATTATCTACAATGGTGACTCAATAACGTAGTTTGTTCGTATGTAGAGTTAAGAATTCAGGATACGGTAGTGAGTGTTATGAATATGATAAAATTAATATGAAATAGAAATTACATCAATTATATTTACAAATATTGAATCTTAATTTTAAAAGTTTCTACATATAAAACATTATGATATTTTATATATTAATATAGATATAGATAATTACACAATTTCTCTAAAAAAAGAAAAAAAAAATGGATGCTTCTTGCATGTAACTTCAATTCATTTTCAAACTTTACAAAGCTAATGGTTATGAACTTATGATCTTGACAAATATGTAAATTATTATTATTATCATTATTAATAATAATAATAACTATTATTATTATTATTATTATTATTATTATTATTATTGTAATAAAGAGCTAATTTAGATGTCACATACATCGACTTTATATACAATATATTAAGAGTACGTCACGCGAACTAATAAACGTCAACCAATACTTAAATTAAGATGATTAACGACTGTGTTATCATATCACTAATTACTAAATAGGAAAACAAAAGTAATAATAATAATAATAATAATACATTAACATAACAACGATAATGTACGGTACTTATTTTCTTTAAAAATAAAAAATCATATACAAAATTTAACAAATCATAAAATCATTAAAACGAACTAAGAATTCCATATTGACGAAACGAACATATCATGTCTCGAAATCAAAACTTCAAAATTCAAAAACGATTTCATGACCTACTCGAAAGCCCAAGTGTTCTCCGCACGGACCTTTGCCTCCTCTTCAGGAGTGAAATCATTCTTGATGTTTAATATCTTGCGAATCTCTTAGGAGTCTTGTCTTTGATCATGTCAACAAATCTTTGACACGTCATATCCAGTAACCCCTTCATGTGCAAATAATTAGCATGCATGCAAACAACATTAATCAATGAATACATACATTATATTCATCATACAAGAATACTACGAATAAGATAACACGTACTAAATAAAAGAATCGAAAAAAATACCAACCGGAAAAAGATCAAAAAGAGTTACTTGATCCTCCTCATTAATAAATTCAGTATCAAACTCTTTCAAATCCTCTTCAGAAACCTTATCATCAGTGACACTGGTTCCACGTGTTTCTTGCAATACTCAATAACTTTTCTAAGGATCTTGCTTGAGAGATTATGGGGAGGGATAGTGTTATCAACACTTGTAATACTCAATAACTTTTCTAAGGATCTTGCTTGAGAGATTCGGGCGAGGGATAGTGTTATCAACACTTGTAATACTCACTAACTTTTCTAAGAATCTTACTTGAGAGATTCGAGAGAGGGATAGTGTTATCAACACAATGTTGTTGATGTGATGTATAACTATGGGTGCCATGAACCTCATGAAAGCGGGCCAATTGATAGTAAATATATAAAATATATTAACTGCCCCTAGCCTAAATATTTTATGGGTCCCAAACTAAAACCTTAGTTGGAAATATGGTTAAGCTCACGTTATATTAATATCAAGAAATCATAAATCTCAAAAGATATATTAATCTATACTCGTGTGAGTTCACTCTCTTTTGGCTCATCATGTCACCATCTCTTTTAAACTCATAACTTTTGTTGTTTTTATATCTACCCTGTAAAACAAGTCATATAAAATTTTAATTTGGTTATGAACCTTAACATATATATATATTTTTCTGATTATTATGAGAAGTTCATAGCTATTACTTGCTATTAAGGAATAATTTTGTGCAACTTGTAATATTGAGATTTTGATTAGGAATTTGATAAATCAAGTTGGTTTTTTGAAACGCTACTTATGTTCTTTTTTAATGTTTAATTAGTGCTTAAATGTTGTTTAGGTTGCTTTTAAGTATTTTTGGCTTAATTTAACTAGTTTTCAGACATTACTATTGTTGTTTTTGCAGTTTTTATACGTTGTTAATCTAGTTTTTAAGCTATCTAGGTATCATTTGACCCGTTTATGGCATATTTTGATGATTTTTATAGATTTTTATGTTGTCTAGAGCCAATCCGTAGTTTCTTGATCTTATATTCCTGCATATATGTAGTTTTGTTATCCTTTTCATGATGTTTTGCACTATTTTTGCAAGCTTTTATACATCAAGTAATTATTTATGCCCCCCACGATGTAAATTTATGAATCCCTCACTGAGTTCATTCCTCTTCAATCATATTTTTGATCATTTTAGATTGCATTGAGACCGCTACATCAATCTCAAACGTCTCAACATCATTTATCCTAACCACGATCGATTTCGATGATGATGATTAAGACATGATTAGAATCTGGGAACAAAGGAGAAACGAATTAATATAATTTAAAAACTAATTAAAACCCTAATATGTGAATGAATGAAATTGCTTAGAAAACTTATGATATTTAGTAGTTTGACGGGTTTCGATATTTAGAGAGATTGAGGTTGTTGCCATGTTGGAGTTGGAATATGAATGTGTAAATTATATAAAACTAACTAGACTTTATGACATTTATACTTCCTTCATCCCAGTTAAAGTGTTCACTTTAACTATGCACACAGTTTTATTTTTAGAAATACTCACTAACTATACTCTTCACCAATCAAATATCATCGTTACCCACTAAAGTCTCTTTCGATTAGTTGTAAAATGAAAATGGACACTTATTTGGGACAACCTAAATTAATAATATGGACACTTATACCAGGACGGATATAGTATTAATTCAATAAAGATTTAATTCCAAATATATGAAAAAATAAAAGGTCAATTTCCAAATGCATAACCTAACTTGTAGTGAAAGTCACTAATACTTTAGGAATAATGAATAGTTCACCCTTCCATGTTGATAGTACAATTCCCGATAGATGACTTAAAAACTGAAGAACTGAACTGTCAACTCAGCATCACGTCAGCATTCTCTTAAAAAAACTGAAAAGAGACTAAATACTACCAACAAATAACTAAAGAACTGACTCTGTCATTTACCAATAATTTCTTTATTATACACTCAAAACAAAACAAAAATCAAAACAAAAAAAGAATGACCCACTTGATTCCGTCATGGACCGCCTCTACTAGAAGGCAAAATGGAATGGTCTCCGGCTCAAAATGGAAGATACATAAAGACGTTTCCGAAGACGTCTGTTAAGAGCGGTCTAAAGATTCTACATACTCAAATTTTCATAAATGAATAATTTTTACACATTCAAAGAAGGAAAGAAATTCAAAAGAAGTACAATTAATACGGAGTATATCTAATTACCAAGATCAGTTTTCAGTCAATAAACCAATAAGATAAGAGTACTTCTATTACCGGTAATATCTTCTCATACTCTGAGATGATGAATGGGACATAGTCAAGAAGTTTATATTGGATCGATCTAAGCGAGTCAGAGTTCATGTTCACCATTTTCGAATTACTCTCACTTTCAAGTTTTTCTCGAGACCCACTTACTCTATAGATCTGGCCTCTTATCAACAATCTTTTCTTTACCTCCTATGTTGCCGCCACCACCAACCTGAGTTTATCGACAATACCCTTGGGTGTCGACAGCCTCCGGCAACGTATCTTCAACAACTCTGTGGCTGATTCAAAGCACCCTTTTCAAGCAAGCAAGCAGAGTACCTTAGTTGTAGATCTGCAAACATCTTCGGTATCCATCAACCAAATCATAATTGGTGTTTTTCGGTACGTTGTTTTCAACTTCTACAGGTTGTTGTCTCGGTAAGTTTTGTGGTGATTTCACCAATTCTTTGCGGTTAACATACAATGGTAGTTTTTTTGTTGATTATGACCATCTCTCTGAAGTATATGTGGCTTCAAGGTTTCAAGGCTTTACCTAGTGATATGAAGTTCGCAATATCCAAGTGTTCTCAAGGCATTTGTGTTGTTTATTTCAAGTCTTGCAAGTTGAAATCTGAGTTTTTCAGTGTTCGCAAGATTCAAATGGGTTTCACTTGTTGAATGTTTGACTCCAAGTAGTCTCGTTCAAGTTATCAGTTTAGGATTATTTATGCAGTTGGAAATACTCGACTCTCAAGTGGTTATGTTTGTAACATGTGCAACTCAAGTGTTTTTTTAAGGGAGATTTTCTTAATTAAATCTCCTAATTATTATAATTATCTTTTTCGTCAAAAAACAAAAGAAGGAATTAAGAAAAGATTTGTTGACTTTTAAGTTAAAGTTAGATCTAGCTGCATATAATAATTAAGATTAAGATCTATTTGGATATACGGTCACTTAAGAGATGTGTTAAATTAAACTATTAGGAGTCACTCGAATTGTGATTCGTGTAATTAACAAGTGGAGATCGATGCCTACGACTATATTGTGTGATTCAATAGTATATTTAGTTTTATTTTGAACATTACATTCGCTACAAAGAATAATGGCATTTTAGAGATGACAATTTGTCGTCGCTAAAGGACTCTTATGATGATATGTCATTGTAAAAAGGTTCTTGCGACGACATATCATCGTAAAAAGGTCGTTGCAATGACCTTGTACCCGAAAACCTTGACTTTGATACTTAAACTACATGGTACGGCTACATTCTTGACATGGATAACATTAAATATTTAATGACGAGTTGCCACCCTACAACAACTAAAAGGTACCAGTGTTCCACATTTAAACAGTTAAAATCTCCACCTGGAAAAGCATTAAATTAAACAAATCTCAAATTAAACACAAAAATAACACGACTTCAACATGTTCTAAATTCCTGGCTCCACCGATTAATACATTTATACATACCAAAATCGGGAGCTTGAAGGCCCTACAAGACAGATTGCCGAGCGATCACTGGCTCACACAAATGACCAGTTGACAAAGGAGAAAGCAAGGCAATGAACCGTAGTTTCATCAGCAGCAAGAACCTTCCAAGCTATTGCTTGCTCGTAAGAAATGTGACGCCCCATTGTTGACATACAAATCCCACCCGGCAAATATGCAAAACCCTGAAAAATGTCGGATCATGACTTTTGCTCACAAAGACAGAAAGTGATTTTATTGAGCGATATTTTGAATGGTGTGAAACATACCTGTTGCATTATCTTAGCAAATTCTGGAAATAGTGCTTTTCGACCTGCATCATCGAACATTCTGTCTAATGTGATGTCTTGTAATGCCACGAGAGTCGTTTCCAACATGTCAAGCCCTGCCTGGTTGGCGAAAATTAAAACCGGAAGCGACTACAAATTAAACCACACGGAAACAACTTAGTGAGTGATCACACTCCAAACATGATCAAGAATTTTCAAAAAACTATTGTACTTATTTGTACCTTTAGAGAACAGCACAAAATGGCATCTTGATGCTGCCAAAGATCTTTCAACAACGGATCGCCAACAACTGAACCAGAAGTTAACAAATCCGCCCCTAAATGGTAACTAATACAACAAAAGAAACCATTAAAAAGGTGATTTAATTTGTCGTATTTTACCGGTTGTTAAGGTTGAACAAACTTACGTGTAGCTATGGCAAATCCATTGAGAGAGAGTTAGTGCTTCAGGTGAGCCGGGAGACAATTTAGGGGACACTGATGGACTCAATCCTGAAGGAGATATAGCCATGGCAACCCTTTGCACCGAGTTAATTACGCTACGAACATATTGTCGAGCCATAGTCGCTACACTGTCGGCTAGATTGTTCTCAAAAGGAAACTGGAAAGCAATGGTCAGAACCGATCGCGTGCTTTGACAACTCAATGGATCTGATGACCCCTGGTTCGTAGACTGGCCCACCTCCAGGCTTGAAGTCAAGTCAAGGGTTCGGTGTGCATCCTTTTGGTCACCCTGGTCAAAGAGAGGTCGTTCAGGTCAACAGAAGTAAATAAAGCTATAATGATCAAGGGCAAACGTGGACTCAACTGATTTAGGATCCAAAGGAATGATACGGAAACCCGATGGTATAAGAGGTGCATCATCGGGAAACATTTCATCTATTGGAGCGAATATAAGTTCTGAACAAGCTCCTCCCGCAGTGTCATCAATTCCGCTGCATAACTACCAAAAACAACAATAACATCAAAAACTGATTAAACGCCAATCTGAATACCGGCTAATTAGGTATAACAAAGCCAAAAAAAAAAGAACCTGTAAGAGATGAATATCTCGGGACACAAAAGGATCTTCTTGACCAAGTGCATGACCTTCGAGTCTAATAACTTCCAGCATCTGTATAGTTTCACCAATTCAAACAAACTGTTATTTAGGATTATATTCACTACAAATGGAATAAAATAGGAGGCAAAAAATGTTACCTCTTCATGTTCGATTGTCTGGCCAAGCGGCATGATAATCTGGCTACCCGTAAACCTTGTGGGACGCATTCCTGGATAGCCATACGGGCTAGCTTTTACTGAAGCGGCTGCATAAGCATCTACATTAAAATCCGCCCATTCTGACCGATGCTCCCGCAAAAACCGTACCAATGCTGCTGGAGGTACATTCTACAACCCAAAAAAAAAGTTTAATGAATGAGGCGTTGTTTGATAAATGTATTTTTTACGAGAAGTCAATGCAACACTCACTTGAAAGAGCATCGAGGCCTTTGCACAAAGAATTCCACCAAGAAACGAGAGTGAATTAGAAGAATTAGTCGAGGTACTAATATTCTTAGTTGAATTGACAGCAACTATTACGTCTTCAGCACCATCACAGTTCATCAATGACCACCCGTCATCATTGAAGCCATTGATAGCATCATTGAAACCTCTGAGTAGCATAATAATAAATAATCCACTAACTTAGAAATTATAATCCTCACTTACATGACATATTGACTCTTTTTTACCATTATGGAAAAAATTATATACCTGCTCAATCTTTGACTTAAAGTACGCAAAACGGCTGGTTGTCTTCCAAGTCCATAAACAACTTCCCCACTCGACTCTTGGGCTATTTGTCTAATATAACGTAACGCCTACATTGGGAGCCATAAAGAATTATGAAGGCAATCATGTCAGTCATGAGAACCGTGGTATTACGATGTGCATCTTAAAGGTGATTACGTGATATTAAACAGCATTAATCACATAACCGGTTGTAACATGATGAACTGTATAAGATATTGAATTGATGTGCTTCTACTGCTTAAAGTTGCCGTAATAAAATGATAATAAAAAAATAGTGTTTTAACAATCTACTCACTGCGATGGTTATCTTCTGTGCTACAACTTTAGAAGATTCATAAAGTGGGCGCAAAACCTCTGGCACGCTCCACGCCTACAAAACAAAATCGAGGTTCTTAAATAGGTTGACTTAAAATTCGAACAATCAAACAGAAAAAGAGTCAACTTTCACCTCAAGATTAAGGTGGTCAACTATGTGGATTATCGACCCACCACCATCACAAGGCCGAATAAGGTAACCACTCGGAAGCACTTCCCCTCTTACAAATTCGGTTGTAGCTGCGGCATTCGGGCCACCACCAGAACCAGAAAGGGATCTCTCACATACCTTAAAAAACACATATGAATTGAAATCAAATTCCAAAAGGGCGAACAGTACTACGGTGAATCATATATGGTAGAAAAAACTTACCACAACACTACCGTTATCTAAACTTGTAGTATATCTAAGAGTCCAGAAATCCCGTGCGGGAGCCAGTGTAGTTGGAGCATAGACCTAATTGAAAATTTGAACATCAATTCATCCGATTTAACAAAAAGTTTACATTATGTATGAGTTGGTAATTTCAGCCAACCTATTTATGAACGGATCGATTTAGGTTGTGTATGATCTCAAACAGTTCAAATACGAAGAAAAATAACAGCTAACAGGAAATTAGGTCAACGTGCTAAAGGTCGATCTCACTTTACATAGTATAAAGGTTAAAACAAATCAAATTTACCTGCGTATAAACAAGTTCTATAGTCCCACCGTTTCCGGCAGGTAACATTGTGATAACTTCAAGATTCCTACAGTCTCGAAACCAAGAAGTACGATCTTTAAGGATCTCCACAATCTGAAAAAGAAAATAAATAATTAAACACAAAGAAATGAAACTTCAAATTAACTTCTAACAATAGAAAACGAATATAACGCTTTTACCTTTGTGGGCTCTAAACTTACAAGACCGCAGGCTCTAGCTGCCACTCCACTACAACTCTGTGAAATGGCAAAGATCCCAACCGAATCCGGACCAGGCTGGAACATAAATCAAGAAATAAATAACCCGTACATTAATTCAATAATCAATAAAAAGATAGAAACTTTTTTCGATAAGAAAAACCACAAACCTTCATCCCAGGCATCTGGACCCAATCAACAGCAGTTCCTGTAGCCTTCGAAAGGAACTCTGCTAAAGTTTCCTCTGCAATCGAGAGGAGTCTGGAACATGTACAAAAGATAATAAGGTAAAAAGGGATTAATCAACAAATAACTCGTAATAAACAGTAAAATCCCAAAATCCTAATTACCCAGCTGGGTTATTAGCATCTCTAAGAGAATGCTGGGGAGTGGTAACCACAGATTCACAGCTCGCGTCTGTCACAGCTGAAGGCTGCAGAGAATTACATTTCATGAGATATTACGATAAAATATAATTGAACACAAAAAGTCAAAGAACTTTTATAGAAACGGCTTACAGTGTGCATCTGTTGGCGCATATAACCGTTCTCGTATACAAGGTGAGACACCTGTTTCTGCAGACGATCATTCTCCTCCATCAACAACTTGTTCATGGCTGATAACTTTCGATTCACGGTCTGGAGCCGAGAAGCTTCTTTTCGTTGCTTCTCTCGACATCTGTATGTTAAATATTAACATGTAAGTCAAAGATTTAACAAAAAGTCTTCCTTTTGGATTGTTACTCAACTCTATTTAGTGGGGCCAAATAAATCAAACCACCCCTTTTTGCATCCAAGTCGTTCCACATATCATGAACTCTTTATATTCTAATGATATTTCAAGAAAATTAAAAGCAACTCGATTCTTTTCCTTGTAAGATTACTCCACAGAGTGACACAGTACTCTCATAATGTTACTTCAATGAAAATGGTCAGAATATCAAATCCATAGATTAGACATGTAGCAATTGCAGAAAATAGGTGGTATATTTAAGGAAAGCCACATCCATTTATGTTTAACAACCTAGAATAGTCAAAAACTAGGATGATGCCCAATTTAGGAACAAAGATAAATAAAATTACTAATCTACCCTAAATATCAACATACAACCAGAATCAAGAATCAATTGCATGGTACTAATTCAAGCAAAAAAAAACCTGCATCTAATAACAAGATTATAAACATACAAATCAAAATTAGTTGTAGCACAGATAAAACATACCCAATTGCATACTAAAAGGCAAAAAAAAAAAACTTTTTGTATACCTGCGATTTTGAAACCAAACTTTGATTTGTTTGGGTTCAATGTTGGACAATATAGGGCACTCTCTGATTAATTGTTGCCTTCTTAAAGAAGTAGGTTTAGGGCATTCTGAATACACCCTTTCCAAAGCTTCAACTTGTTCAGCAGTATACCTTACATATTTCCCATTATCCAACTGATGTTTCATTCCATTGCTCCCACTACTTGTACTTTGTTGATGTTGATGCTGAGCAACCATTGCCATTTTTCAACAATTTCCTACAAACCCAACTGTAAAAACCTTAACTTTATTTGAAAATTCTTGTGCTTCTTTAGTTATATGTATGAGCTACAAAAATAAAAGATATTACAAGAAAAAAAGAGAAGGCTTTGCTTTTTTGAGGAATTTCAGGTGAAACATCCAAATTTTAGAAAAAGAGAGTCAGACTATACGGTGACTCAATATACAGACAAAATAATTAGTTTTATTTTTTCCAAAATTTAAGAGTCTTTAAAAAATAAAGAGTTGCTTACCTCACTTCGCTTCTAGACAGTCTGTGAAATCGGTGTCTTTTCCATAAATAAACAGAAAGAAAAAATAATAATGAGAAAACTAAGCTGATAATTTACAACAAAGTGATAAATCTCGAAAATTGAAGTAAAAAAAAAAAAATTAAAGGTGGGCTAAGGCTCTCTTTCTTCAGTTTGTTGCTGTGAAGAAGAAGAAGAAGAAGCAGATACCCAATTGAAGGGTGAGAAGAAAACCAGATACATTTTTAACTTTTTATCTTTTAATTTGGGTGTGTTTTGATTCATGCCAAGAAGAAGAAGTTTTTAGAGAGAAAAAGAAAGAAAGAGAGTTGGTTTATTGGTGTAGCTCGAAAATCGAAAAAGACAGATGTGAAATGAGAAGGTTTATATGGTTATGGTTCTACTTCTGGGTCTGCTTCTGGTCTGGTGCGTGCTACTGCTGGCTCAAATGGTTTTTTTGACTATAATATTTATTTGTAAATGTTTTTGTTGATAACAATTTTACATAAGAATTGTGTGTTAAAAATTAATTTTGAGTATTAATTATCAAAGGTGACACAATAACCATCAAATTATCAATGATAATAACACATAATTGCAAAATATAATATGTTTATTAGTTAAAATTCTTTTTTATTGAAAAGTACTAACGTAAGTTATTATCATTTCTCATATATTACTAGGTTTTATAAGTTTAAAATATATATAGTAGGTTAGTTTAAAATATGCATTCAATTTATAAGACAAAATTGATCATCTGGTGGCTCTCACCAACAATAATATACTATATATTACATACATGTATGGTTTTGATATATATATATCAAAAAAAGCAATGTTAGACTAGCATAAAAATATATATAAAAAACGACGTAAACCAGGAAGAGATTTAAGAAAGATGAAAGTATATATTATTTGATTTGTTAAATTCTCATATTATGTCACTTTGTAAATTTTTATTTGTAAAAAGTTTGTAACTTTAGCAATTCTCTTTAGAAAAAATTATATTTTTAAAAATTATATATGTATATAATGATACATGCTAATGTAATAAATGTATAATATATTTAATTTTAATATAAAGTTAACATGACGTAATAAAATACCTAATAAAAATACAATATTATTTATATAAAATAATATGAAAATATAATGTAATATAAGATACTACGATTACTAATTCAATATATTAAACAATATAAACTATAATATAATATATTATAGAGTTAATTATTTCGTTATATATATATAAGTTTATAATTTTTACCATTGTATTCGACTACTTTTTAAAAATTATGTCATCATTTACAAACACATATATTATATGTATTGAATGATCGAAAAATACTGATTTCAATACATATAACAAACATTTTTTCAAGAGGAAAAAATCAGGTACCTGATCATCGGTCACCCGTTACATACAATTTACATGTTTGTAAGGGATGATATTTTTACACAATAGAATTTTTAAAAAGGTGATTGAATACAATAGTAAGAATGTAAAGTTAGATATATAACAAAATAACTAACCTTATAATATAATATAATAATACAACGGTAAGTGAACTGAATTTTTTAGTTGAATTGAATTTGATAGAATACAGTTCTATTTATTTTACGAACCAGATATCCAATAGAAGCATAGAAGGTTAAGAAAATTATAGAATGTCACTTCCTTCGATATCTTTCAACCTTAAAAATACGAAACATATAAATTTCATTTATCTTTTTTTCAACTCGGAAACGAAGAAATGTTATTCATCTTCTTTTGTATCCTATCATTTTATATCATTTTCAGTTATTTTATTTCAATAAAAAAATCGAGAGTATGCTTAGGCAAGTGACTGCTACTATGTATTCATATGTCTTTATTCTGATAGCATATCAATTGAAAGGGTTGAAAAGTTAAATGTCATTGAAATTAATAACTCAATTTGACAAAGAGTTCATCAAAATTGAGCTATTGTTCGGTGGGTATTTTTAGAATGTGTGTTGTTTTCTTATAAAAAAGAGATTTGAAAGCCTTTATGTATTGAAGTGAAAAAGTTTTTGTTTTAACAAATATGATGAATACATAACGTGTCATAAGAAAACCTTCTTAAAATGGTTTATACATTGTAGATGCATTAACAAAATAAGTAACCTGTATAGCAGGAACAAATAATTTTATATTAATATGCTTAATTGTTAGTAATACAAACATAAGATAGGGTCACGAGGCAAGTCTTATATGTAATTACGTATACTTTTGATATGTCTTATTATAGGATAGGATTTATTTATGATAAAAATAAAATAAAAACAAAATATTGATAGTAATTGACGTCTTACATGTTTAGTATATGAAAAGTGGTCATTATACGAAGATAGCATGATCACGCAATACAACGAATTAGCATTGCAACTAAATGTAAGATAACTTGTCGAACACATGTGGCAACACTGCTAGCTCATTAAGATACGCCATTCTTGGGGTTTCGTAAATTATTCAGAGAACCATAGAAGGTTTCGCTTCATAATTAAAATATATAAATTTATTTATATTTATATGAACTTATAAGTATTTTTTCATATAACTAAATTCCTTTTTATGGATGGATGTGTGACAACATATATAAACTATGGTTTGTTCATTTTGGACCAACACCGTGCGAAAGTGAAACGCGAGCTGAAATGGTCCCTTCTTTGTTTTCTTCTCCCCTGCTTTATATAAATAAAATTAAATTAACATATGAAATTATATTTTTATTTTATTTTATTTAAAATATAGTACATAATAGATTGATTGTTTTTACTGGGGGTTAGCACAAAAATTAAAAAATCAAATCGAAATATTTTTATGCATGTCTTAACGTCTTAAAGGAAACTCTTAAGACTCTCGTTATAATTTTCTATGTTTTAATTATCTCATAGCATAAAGTTAGTTATAAACTAAAATATCTGATAAGAAAATGAAACCGTAAAACTCCTAAATCGAATCACATAAAAATCAAAACCAAACAATTTTGACTGTTAAAAACTCGAAATATTCTATTCAATTCGATTTTTATCAAAAACCGAGTTAACCTATGAACAGACCTCGTATTATCATTAGTTGGAATATTCATTTGACCTGCTATCTAGCGTGTCTAACCCAGCCTTATTGTTGGTAATAATAAACATTGTTAGTAAATGACCCAAATATATACGTAGTATTTATTATCTTTTATTAGTCAATACATATACATATTTTTAAACGTAAAATATAATAGCTTATTATGTACTTATTTGCTTGATATTATTTTAACTATGAGTGTTTTCCAGACTTAAATATACACGAATATCAAGCTGATTTCCTAATAAATATCACGCAAAATAGTGAATAGTAATCGAACGTTTAAAATAAAATATCAAAGCAAACGGCGTTACATTTTCTTTTGCTTTTCGCATGCGAAAAAAGAAGTTTCGCACGTGCCACCCACCTGTCAAGTATATATGCGTCTCAAATTTCTATTTAATTGAATACTATTAAAAAATGGTTTAATTTTTACTTATTTCCTGTCCCTTTTTATGTTTAAGAAAATTTCCGTGCAATTTATATTAAAAAACACAGAGGACAGTATTAATGTTTCCATTCATAATCGATTTCTTTCATGATAAATTTACCATGAAAAATACTAAAACTCGTACGATAAAAAACACATAACATTAGAATATAATTAATCAATTAACTATTTAAAAACAATAATACGGAGTAACCTTTTTTATCAGGATAGGGTCAGATTTAATCGATCATTGATCATTTTAATAATGAAATAATACTTAAAAAAAGCCTATAGAATGGCAAAAAGTTAGTGCATGTAACATCTCTTGTTTTTTATATCCTTTTATAAAGTAACAAACAACAATGGAAGTGGAGTAGACTCTTAGTTTAATTACCAAATTTATTAATACTAATAAATTTTAGTTATTCCATAATATTCAATATGCTATCATGCAAGCATCATCATATCATAAGGTTTAAGGGATATTGTATCACTAAGAATGTTATTTTAAATTATAAAGTCAAAGTACTAATTTTTGGTTAGACCACTTGAAATGATGCGTCCTCAATTCATTATCGGCTATGACGGGTGAGGACGGACGGTGTGTGGCCGTCGTGGCCCGTCTTCGTGGTGAAGAGCACGAATTCAGGATGAAAACACGCGGCGACCCATGTAATATTTAATTGATTTCTCCTTTTCTTTTTCATTTTCTTTTAATTTCTTATTACAATTACAATTTGTTTGTATTATATTCTAATTTTACAATAATTCTTATCTTGAAGACCTTTTGTTATCAAACACTAATTTATTATTGTTAATGTTCGTGGGCTGTGTAGCACAGTACTATCGGTTTCCTAGTGATGAATTTAAATCCTTGACTTGATTATTTCAAATGACAATGTTTACGTCACCCAAAAATATTTATGGTTTTTTTTATTTATTAGTGTATATTTTATTTTATTAATTAATGTGTCTTTTATTTTATTAATTAATAACTAGTTTTTAAATTAATTATATCAAACTGTATTTAATTAAAAGTAAATGTATTTTTAAGAAAAATGAAAAATAATGAAAATAGTGGGTCCCAGTTGTCCGTCGTGAGCTATTGTAAGCTGTGGTCAGTTACCACTGTGGTCAGTTTTCAGTCATGAGCTGTCGTGACAGTGAAGACGAGTATTATGACTGCAACTCGTCTTAGCGTTAGATGCTGTGAATATTAAAGGCTTCACAATAAGTGAAGTGAACACCCTGGCATTTACTACTAATTTGACTAAACGAGACAAACTAAAACAACAAAAAGCTAGGCAGCTCCGACAAACTATAAAAAGACAAACCGACCGGCGTTCATCGCCGGAAACTTTTTCTGCCCCTTAACTATTCTTCACCGGAATTGATTTGACAATAAACTAAAATGCTTCATTTCACCATTTAATGATATCACCTTTTATTTAATATGTATCTGTATCTGTATTTTAGGCTTTTTAGCAACAATGGTAATGATTCATTTGTGTATTTAGTATTTATGATGATTTATTGGTCATAACAAAAGTGAATGCTAAACTCACACATAAATTATTTATTTTTAATTTTGTTATTATTATTAAAGGAAACCTAACTAGTACGATAATTCAAAGTGTACAACACTAACTCACAATATAATTAAAGTTTTATAAGTTTTGTGTGAAATATAAATAAAGGCAAATAAAATTGTTCCTTGTATAAAAGAGACACAGGGATTGCAATCAACGGGGGCATGATGATGAATTAAAAAAAGGTAAAAATGAATTTCACATATGTTTTTTACAAATTTATTTCTCTTTTCAACTTTCAAGTGTTACTGTTGATGGGGATGAATCAACATCCTTCCACTTTGTCTCCCTCCTTCTACCATTATTCCTCAAACTTATGACATACATACCATCACATACGTATTTTAAACATGTTGTAGTCATCTTGAAAGAATAGATAACAAAAATAATAATATAAGAAGAATAATAATTTAAAAGTTAGGTATTAAAAGTTAGAGCGTAGTGGTACTGCATTTGGGGTGGAATTGTATGGAGTTGAATTGACTTGAAGCGAATGAAATTTAAATTTATAACTAGACAATAAAATTTTTCATTGGAATGTTGATTTTTTTTTTTATCTTTTGTTATGTGAATAATTAATATGTATATATATATTTAGTAACATATCTAAAAAGAAATAAAATTTTAGGGGAGAAAGAAAAATTTTAAATAAAAAACCAGTATGATTCAGCAAAAAAATTAATATGATTTCAAAAAATGCTTTATGTGATTCAAAAAATACTTATCTATGATTCAAAAAATATTTTCATTAATTAACATTTTTCTTGAATCAAATAGTTAATTTGCTGAATCAAACGGTTAAATGAACTTTTCTCCCCTTTCTCCACCAATTTTTCTTTCTCCCTTGAACCCACTCATATATATATATATATATATATAAGGTTAGGATCATATACAATAGTTTGTATTGTAAAATAAATAGGAGAGATTTTAGTAATGTCATATGTCTTTAAGGTTTAAGATTGGTTCCAAAGATTATTTCGATATTTGACTACTATAACTTATTCTCATTTAGTAAAAGAAGAAAAAAAATTCCTACCTCATTTTCTTTTGTCCCAGCCGTCACTTACACCCTAAAACCCTACCTCCTAAAATTTTCCCCCTAAATCATCCTTTTGAGTTACAAAACCTGCCATCAAAATAATGGCGATCTGATTGAAATCTGATTGTGTTTATTCATTTTTTTATCTCCTTTCGTCACTTATGGCTTCTCCAACGATTGTTGTTGTTGTTCTATATTTATAAAAAATCATAATTTAAGTACGTAAATATGTGTGCATCAATATTCAGGAATTTATCTTTTCATCCTATTTAGATTTGATGTACACAATGAATTTTGTAACAAAAATCGTTATGCATTAGTACTAAAGTTTGTGTACATCAGTGCTATAAGGGGTGTGCCTCAGTTTCTCAAGAAGATGATGCTGACCAAGATCTGAACAAAAGTTCATAATAAATATGCCCAACAATTTTGTGCACCAACATTTGTTTATCAAATTTGTTGTGTATCGTTGTGTATATCAATTTTTTCTTTAAAATAATTGTTGTGCACTAGTGTTAATCTTGATTTAGTTCATGACTTATATTTGTTGTTGGAAACTTGATTTTGATTTTTTCACCCTTATAATCAAACTGATAATTGAAATTTTGTTGTAGATAAAGCTTGTGTATCATATTTTTAATTGAACTCGATGATGATTATTCTAGATTACCTTGTTTACAAATAATAATGTGCCTGATGATGATTAATAATGTGCTTCTGATAGATCTTCATTTTATAATTTGATGGTGCACATTATATTAGTAATGATAATGGAAGAGTAAAATTCCCTGGTTACAGATAACTAATATGTTCATTAATTTTACAAGGTGGGCCAAAAGTACAACAATACCCCTAAAACACAATTTAGTCAACTACCAAAATCATATTAATTAATAAATAATTAAATTAGTAAATAGTTGATCTAAAAGTTAACATTTTGTCTTATTTGTTTTACCTTAAACTTTATTTTACAATAATCAATCCATATATATATATATATGTATATGGTTTGGATCTAATAAGATAATTTTTATTGTAAAACAAATATGATGTTGCCATGTGTCCCTAAGACTTATTGTTGGTCAAATGGTGTTTTAGGTATTTTAACTTTTCTTTATTGACATTTAATTAGTAGATAAAGAAAACCTCCCCTCATTTTTATTGACATTTAATAAATAAATCTTTAATGGGCTTGTCTTCTAGATACGTGCATCAAGGTCGTGCATCAATTATTGAGCATTAAAGGCTTGAAGATTGTAGATAATAGATGTGCATCAGTTATTGAGCATTGAAAGCTTGAACACGTTCTACTCGGTGCATCAATTACTTTTCTGTGCATCAAGTCATCATCGATTTTTTGTTCATATTGAAATTTTATCACAAGACTCTTCTCCAACGGTCTGATATTCAATTAGTTTAGTTTTTGTATCAAATTTCTAGTTACTCCACCCAGTTTCGAACAAAATTTGATTATATTTAGCGTGCATAAATTATGAACAGATTGTGCATTAGTTCTTTAATAGTAGATATAGAAAAATTGTTGTACATAATTTATTAACTACTTGATCTAATGGTTCACCTTTTTTCTTATTTATTTTATGTTAAGGTTTGTTTTACAATAACCAATATATATATATATATATGTGTGTGTGTGACAATAAAAATATACGTGTGGAAATGAGGCAAGTGTAGAATTTTTTTTATGCTAGGCTTTTTTTCAGTAAGTGATTTTGGATTTTATTTTTTCCTGTTAAAAAATAATAAATTATTTCTTTTAATTTGATGAAATTTAAAATGTATGGCAACAAGTAATAAAAATGGTAAACATAAAGTTTTTATATTTACGTTTTTTCTTAATTTTTAGTAATTTAAATTACCTAATTTGTTTTGAATGAAATGTATTTTCATTTGTCTGTTAACTTGTTATATTAAAGAAAGAACTTAAAAATATAATAAAACACGATTGAAAGGGGTTCCATTGTGAAAATGAGATTGAAAATGATTGAAATACCAAGTTACTGAAAAACTGACATGTCATATGAGGTTGAAAGGGGTTATTTTAAGAGTGCATCTTAAAGCATATGGAGTGGGGAGGAATGCGATTGGCGTTACCGATGACGTTCTCGGAGCAGCGTCTCCGGTGGAATGCTGTGCGACCTATTTTTTTCTTTTTTCTTCTATTTTGTTCTTGTTTTTCTTGTTTTATTTTTTATTCGAAGAATATGTGTGCATGAGTGTGTGTATAAGAGGAGGAAGAAAGAAGATGACTAATTAGGTTTTTAAATGTGTTCATTTTTTTAAAATGGGTCCATTTTTAAAGGCTCATTTTTTTAAAACGAGTTTTTTTATAAATGTGTTATGTATATTAAATTATTTTTATTGACTCAAAACTTATTAAGATTAAAATAGACTATATGTATTTTGTTAAGAATTAAAATATGTAATTTTATTTTAATGAACTAATTTAGTTTTTAAAATTTTTTTTTTTTCAATTTTTAAATTATTTGACTTTTCTAATAAAAAATTAGAAATAAATTCAGAACACTATTCAATTTTTATAGGCTCACTCTTACCTTTTTAACAAAAATAGTTTTATTATATACTATTGTTAAACACCGTGTAACAAATGAATCACTACTCCCTCTTCCTTAGTACCTCACTTCCATGACGAGGATGTGGTTTTTCTGTCCTAGTAAAGGGAATAAATTGGCACTGCTTCTTCAGTATGTAGGAGTAGGACCCCCTCACAAACTTGGTACAAGTGGACCTTATGGGTCCTGTTACCGGGCCAAAACGGGCCCACATCTTGCGTATTTGTGTAGGCAAAAAAATGGTGACATGAGCAATTTGCTGTGTGATGGGTTGGTGTGATTCAAGTGGAGATGTAGCCCCACGGCCCCCACACACATCTCATCTCTTCTACATTTGTCATCACAAATTATTGAGTATCTTGTCCACGTCAAAAATACAAGTTTGGTCCTTAGATTATGGGTTAACCTACATATTTAGTTAATTACTACTAAATCTTTAAATAAAATTTTAAGATCTTTATCAACTAAAAATATAAAAAGATTAGTGTTACTCACTAGTCTTTTAGGCGAATAGTTCCTTGTATTAGAGCATTTTTAATAGGAAATTTTTTTAATAAGAAAACTCTTTGAATAACTCAATCCCATTGAAGTTAAAAGCTCATTTGGACAAAATGTTTGTCAAAATTGAACTTTTGCTCAATAGGTTTTCTATAATTTAGTGTGTGGCTTCCAAAAAAAAAACTTTTCAAAAAGTTTTTGCATTGGGTTGTATAGGTTTTTACTTAAAGAAAATTAACAATTAGATGTTTTATCATTAAAAAATTATTTGAAAAGATTTAAACATTGTGAATGCTCTTAGACGTAATAGTAACTTTGACCATTATTGTTTCAACATTATGTATACATGGTGACACGTAATAATTTTGACGAACTATAGAAGACAAAATAATCTTATTATGTTTATGTGTTTAGCTCTTACACACAAAAATACACTCACTATTATTCTTACTCAACCTTTGCTTGCATATCACTCTTGAAATTTGAAGTATAGTACCATTGGCTACTTTAGACATGATTTCAAAGTTCCATTCCACCATTTTGTTGCATGCCTTGTTCTCCTCTTCTTTTTCACCATAAAGCTTTTACCCACAATTAGTTAAAAGATGCCACTAACATTTTTATTTTATTTTTGGTTGTTGGGGAGGTGTTGTTGAAGCAAGATCTTTGAGTGGAATCTTTTCTCACAAGGATAACCTCCTTTTTTCAAACCACATTGGTCAATTTTGCTACAATTTTTATTGCATAAGGTATCCATCTACATAGCATCAACATTTCAACTTTAACCATTTTAGTACCCAACAATGATTTGTCTTTTACAAGCAGATCACCTTTTTTCTCCAAAATAATCTTCATCTAGTATCACCTAGATCACTAGGTGATACATTTACGTTATGGAATAACAGAATGCCATCTATTCGGTTAAGAAGTTAGATATGACCCATCGTAACAATGAGTCAATTATCGTTCTAAAATGAGCACTTTAACTAAAATTTGAAACACATGTTCATATCAAGGTGATTCACATCACACATTACTAATGCACACATGTTACCTAGAATATTTCGTTCGTGGTACCACTATATTTTGTAAATCTAAGCGATCGTTACTGAAAATTTATTAATGACAGTTTTGTAATTGAAGCAAGTAGAGTAAGACAAAAGGGAGTTAAGGAGCATCAGTCAATGACTAGAAACTAACTAGTTCCAGATTGAGTAATCTCAAGGCTCAATCATGGTACTTGTTGGTCATGTTCTTGTTTCAGTGAAACTATGAAACAAGTTTTCTGAATGAAATTTAATTTCTGAATGGTCAATTCAATTCAACAATGCTAATTAAAGGGACCCATGCATGTGTGTATTGTACCTTTAGGTATAACATTTATACTATGGACAAGTCAGTTTATCAGTAGTACTTAAGTGTGATAGAGATGGAGACTTTTCATGTATGGATCTGTTTCATTCAAATTTGTATCAGTTGGGTTTTATTACCAGAGACAAGTAACCAAAATGTAGTACAATAATGTTGAACAACTTGTATTTTGTGATGTAAAAGTTGTGGATTGTTCTGGAGTTGGTGGTTTTTTGACGTGGAAAAAGCATGATTAATGCCAATGATGCATACTGACCAACTACTCTTTGGATTTTTGTAACAAATTAGGCCCAATCTGATTAATGATCAAGTGCTTTCTGATGCCTCATTCTTTTTGACCAAATTAACATTTCTTTGGCACATTTAATTTGCATTTGCTACCTCAACAACCAACATGATGTTTTAGATGGGTAAAATATAGTACGCTATGTGGGTGTAGGAAGACTATTGTGAACCAAGAAATTTTGAATGCTTCTTTTAACTGAGATATTTTCAGTGTCCTTAGTTTAGCACATGATTTCATTGAAAATGAATCAAATTCGTACGAATCACAATACTAAAGGGTAAAATACATCGAAAAGTAGATCTAACAATGAATACACTAATATGTTTAACAGGTATACTGACACTAAACTGTTTTAAAAGTGTTTGTTAGAATGTTATCTTTTCTTAACCTCATTTGTAACCCAATAGATTTACAGAATAAAGAGAAACTAATGGTCTCATAAAATACTATAAGATTAATCATGTGAAAATAAATAAATTACGTTCTCTTATATATGATGGCACAAAAAGCACTCTGAGTCAAGAGAAAATAAAACGTATGATCACAAGAACACTTGGGTTGATAACTAATGTGCTGAGCCCAGCTATTTTCGGCGCACTTGGTTTTTCTATATCTTTGTTTGATTCTTAAAGCTTCCGCAGTGCAAGGTTTATACCAAGTCCAGGGTGACATGTATATGAGGTGGTATGTGTGTAACTAGTTTATGCATTATATTGAGAAGGAAAAATGATTGTTAGGCCTAAAAATATATGCCTAAATCTAGGCATACATTTAGAGTTTAAGCATAAGGAAAAATAACCTGTATTTCATATCAGCTCCAACGCTACATATATTATTTCTTGAGCACACAGTATGGACCAAATGTAGCATTCGTTTTTGCATAGGCTATATGTTCTTGTTCGCCAACAAATTCAGTTTGCACTGTCAAATTCATATGGTAGTAAAGCAGAAGATAGCTAAGATCCAATATAGGTTCTAAATACATGTGCAAAAAATAAATACAAACTTCCAATCACATTGAACATATTGTTCCTAGTTGAAAATAGAACTTACAAAATATGCAATTTCTTTTATACGAGAGAAGATGATCGACCCCATAGCCACTCAAGTTATTGCTAACCACAAGGTAGATTAGATAATATTCAAGATTTTAAATGGAAAAAATCGAACGTTATGGTCGGTTCTACTAAAAGTATACAAGAATCTAGACTACAAAGAGTAAGTAATAAAGAAGTGGAAGATTTGATTGAAGAAAAAAAGTAGAGTACATAACAGCATACACGTGCCTGATACATTTTTGTGAGTCGGCCATGCCCGCCTTCTGTAAGGGGACATTTGCTTGGTTTATGTGGGGGAGGTGCTTTGCATAAACCCGTTGAATAGTGATGCTCTTGGTGCCAATAACACGGTTTACAAAGAAAGGCAGAAAAAAACATAACATACATGATCACCAGGCAAAAGGGCTTCCTCCTAGCAAAAAGATTTCATTCTCCACATCTTTCACCCACTGGCACACACGATTGCATACCCTTATTGCCAGAGACTGCAAATTCATTAAAGATTCTAACAAGCATCAACAATTTATCACATAATATTATTTTATTTCAGACACCAATGCCAATAATCTTTATTACTTGTTCACTCAAAATGATGTATTGTCTAGATAATCTCTTTATTGCCCTTTTTATTGCTCTACATAATAATCAGCCCAACCCAAAACAAAGTTACAGAAATCCAGTGCCAGTGACTAATTTGTCATGGTAAGAACACAAATGAAGTTAATAACGAGCCTAACCTTGTCTGCAAGCGGATCAAAAGCTGCATAAAGCTCAAAATCCATAGTGACCCAGCATAATAAAACTGTAAAATAAGAAACCATAGAAGATCAATTAACAGCCTATAAGAAACTTTGCATTAGTTCTGAGGAGTTAATAAACTTTACCATAATTATCATTCCTTTTGAACTGAGTTTTGTGTGGCCCAGTTTCTTTATCATGCATGGAAGCATAAAGCTTCTGATATGCCCTGTACAACCTGTAAACAAAAAATCCAATTGTTAATGATATAGCCTATAATATACATATAAAAAGAGGCGATATCCCTCTCATTCGAGTCGGTTTTGATACCAAATGACATGATTTTGATACTTAATTGTTTTATATTTGCTATACCCAGACCAAAGATCCGGGACCAGAGAAGAATAGAGCAAATTTGGAGCTACACTGTGTGAAAAGTGAAAATTCTGAAGCTGGTTGCAGCCTGCGATAATCCCGCACCCTGCACTGGACCTTAAAAATATGGCAGAATGTTTGGAAAATTTGACATCCTGGTCACAGTCTGGTGGCAGCCAGGCCGCAGCCTCGTCACGGGCTCCGACATGTACTGATCTGAACCATATAAAACCCAAAATATTATGGGTTTTAGCTATCCATTGCACACCAACTAAAATCTGAAGCTATAGAGAACTCTAAACTAATTTTCTAAGTCAAACGAGTTTTGTAACACAACTTCATTATTAAATTGGAAAATCAGATGTAAACGAATACATTTCATATAATTTCTTTTTTAGGTTAACAATCTTATTTGCTAGGTTAAAAAACTTGCTTGTTAGAATAGAATTTACTTTTATTGTCAATTTTTTAATGTCAAAACAAAACCAAATTTCTCATCACTAAGGATATGTTTAGCAAAAGTAGCTGTAAGTTGTAGATGGTAGTTGTTCGCTGTAGCGTTTAATTAGAGTTGTAAGTTGTAGCTTTTATTTGTATAAAGCTATTTGGTAGAGTAGCTGTATCTATAACTAAAAAGTGTAAAATGACATAGAAGGACAAAAATAAAACCTTAAATGCTAAAGACAAATAATAAAAATATCTGTCCACTATTATATACATAAGAAAGTTCATTTTTATTTTATGAATATTCGCTTTTTATATATATTTATATTTTTATTAAAGAAAATGTACATTTTTGTAAAAAGAATACAAATATTGAGGACACGGTTATTGATTGAATAGCCTAGTTAGACTTTGTATATAATTATTTTTATATAGATTTAATAGTCATTACACAGTTTATAAAGATGCTATTTGCAATGAATGGGATGATAGTTATATGCGAGAGTAGAGATACCGAAGTTTGTGTGTTCAAACATAAGAGTATTATTATTGTTAATTTATTTATTTGAATAAACGAAACAGGAGTAAAGAGCCGATCCAGTTAATCCATACTTCACAATATTTATGTATGGGCAATTGAGCAATTTAACATGTGAAAAGCTTCAGCTAATTTTCAAACGCTTGTTTCTCTAGCGTTGTATTTAGGAGCTTTTTAAAAAGTTTAAAAGCTAAAGGCTTTAACATCCAAACAAAGCTTTTATTAATTGGGAGCTTAATTTTTTGAATTTAAAAGCTCCAAAAAGCTTCTAAAAGCTCTCTACCAAACAGGCCCTAAGCATCACCAAAAGTCCGAGTAACAAAGCTCAATTCGCGCTTCCAGTGATCGACAACCTGGTCTTGCATCTAGGTCAAACCAAACTCCTTTAAGACTTTGTGTGTAGTTACGTGCACATCAGTTACTCATAGCGATAAGAAATAAGTTATGCATGATGATGTTGTATTATTACCTTTTCTGCTGTTGGTGACCACTGATTGGAGATGAGAATTCAGAAGATACATACTGATCTAGATACATGCTGCGATATATAAAGTGCCAAAGACCAGCAGGTCCACCGATACCCAAAACTGTCTCATCTAGTCTCTCTTGAGTCCCTGTTACTAGTTTGGGATCATTCAAATTAAATAATGACCCAGAATGAGTTGATGGGTAGACAGGTAAGTTCTCAACACGCATGCCACCTTCCAATAAGGATCTTTGAATTTCACTTAGCACATTAGACTTCAACAACACATTTTCAATACGTATCCTATAAAAATAATAAATAATAAGAACTCTTAAATAATAATGTTAAGAATAGCTATAATCAAAAGCAGAATTCCCACCTACCGGCAATCTTTTAGATAAAAAAAGTCATCTGATCTTGATGTCAACAAAACTAGATATGTATCAACCTGCCACATACACAATGTAGGAATTCTGAATATGTCAGCACCACTAGGTATGTCACCCATAAAATCTATACATGAACAGCATGGTAACACAAGATTCTACACTAATAGGAATTCAGCTTATAATCAACTAAAAAAACTTGCAAAGTTGTATTTCACTCACGTCAAAGTAATGAACATAAGCATGTAGAAAGGCCATGGGGTTGTATCTTGGCAAACATATAGGTGAAAATGATTCAGATGTCCTGAATCAAGATAAAGTTGTATTGTCAGAAGCGTACAAACTTCACATATATCCTTTCTATTCATAAAAAATAAAAAAAATGACAACTTTACATTTTTTAATGCACTTACCTAAAGGATTCAGAAGACATGACAAAGTTGGCAAGAAGCAGCATATCATCCGGATGAAGTGATACCTTCTGAGCACCTACCAGACTGACAACCTGCATTTTAGATTCCATTTATGAATGAGATTGGAGATCGGAGATCGGTGATTTATAGAACCAGAATATCAAGAAACATATAAGAGGGAATTAAGGACTTGAGTTAAAGGTAATGGCTGCCAAAAACCTTGTATTTACACATCAGCATTGCAAAGAGGACACCTGAATCAGCAACATCCTGCAATATCGCACCAGCAGCTTGCCTTGTTGCATAAGGAAGAGGAAGACATGTGTATGCATGAAGAAAAGTGGCAGGGTTCCTGAATCAGATGGTTGGCAGAAAATCATAAGTATCCTGGTTTTGAACTTTTGATACCATCAAATTGTTGTTCAGGAAATCTCTTAAGAACTAATAAATTAGTAACATGAATAAACAAGCTGTTCAAAGAGATAAGAAAACAAACCAACTGAAACAGTGAAAAAGGGAAGAGAAAACAGCATCTGTTCCTCCAAGTAAAGGTGTCATGTCAAACTTAGCATTCTTCTCAAAACATCTATTTACAGACTTGGTAAGAATAAGCATCATCTGCGTCCATGTAATAGTACATCATAAGGACGGCTATTGAACTTCAAGCAATTATAATAACAATGAGATGGAAAGAAATATACATTGGTACCTGACCATAAAGATGTTCCAGTTGCCCCCTTAGTGATTCATAAGGCTCTTCTGTACAGCTTATGCAAACTAAATATATTTGTTCCTTCACAAGAAAAACCACCTGTAGAGCACAAGATTCAAGGTGACATACTATTTCAGTTTTTGCACCCAAACTGACTATTGCAGTCAACCAAAGAAGGTCCCTTATTTGATCCAAATTTATTTTTAGAAAATGTTGCAGGAGATGTATTCTGTTGAGACATTTCTGACCTGGTGTTTTCCTGCCCTAACCAATTTAACCCGATCTCCCCTGAAAAGAGATCAATGAAATAAACTATTGGACACTATTATTTCATCATAAAAAACATAAGAAAATAAATAAGCAACCACATATGTAACAGAGTATTGGATGCTAATATATTTACCCGTCTTCAACAAAGGAGATAATGGCTTGTAGAGTTGCTGAAAATCCAGCTAGTTTGTGTTCATCCCCATACCTGAGTCAATCCAAAGTGAGAGCTACGTTTCTCCTTAAGAAATTCACACATTTGAAAGACAACAATAAATATACTTCATAAACGAAACTTTAATACAGATGCCTACCTTGAAAAAATTGGTTTTCCAGAGTGACTCAGAACAAAAAAGTGTTTTTTCCTTTCTCTCCAAGACATAGAAGTATCATCCTGCACTTTAATCATCAGTAATTTGGAGTTTATTACAAATAAAAATGTACTACAGACATCAAGCAACGTCTAACAAAAAATAGATCAAGAAATGATATATTGTGAAGTTCCACAACCTCTAACACACAAAGCTAAAATGGAAGCAAAAAGAATAGTGACTATGAGTCATGCCCTGCTAGTTTACTTGATAATTACCACATTCTTTAACATATATACAGGCCATACGACTATACACATAGACCATTCAAAAACTTATATGTATTAGTAGACATAAAATATAAAAAGATTCAACATCAATCTGCCCTTCATTCTTTCTCCTTTTTACATTACTAAATTAATCTTTCTGCCATTCACTCAAACACGCATCAGAAAAAGTTTTGTTTGGGACTACTAATTGCAACTAACAAATATCATCAAGAAAGGCACCTGCGAGTTTCGGTTTCTTTAGATTTAACAATTGCCTGTGGCCTTACATTATTTCTATGACTACTACGACTTTTGGTATGGATATCCTCACTGTCAATCTATAAATTTTAGCTACAATAACTTCAAAAAATGCACAGGATACTATGATAGCATTTAGTGGTCTTAAACATGCAAAGAATCTAAAATCTACCCTCTCACTGATGCATCAGGCATATTCAATTCAGCTAAAATATTACATTATAAAGAGGTTCTCATCTTAAACATGCAAAGGCAATCCACAATAACATACATCACTACATTTTGTTCGAAAGGATCACCGAATGTACTATTCAACAAAATATGGAAAACTGCTACCAGTTATCTGATACTTGCATGCATAAACTCGCCTCATTCACATGTCGTTTACCAGGAATCCACTGTGATTGAACAGAATCCAAAACCTCACCCTCATTACCACCGGAATGATTGTCATTCCTAGTTTTATGGTTATCATCAGCTCCAGAGGCGCTAACATCACCACCATTACTACTGCTACATGGCCTTTCACTTTCAATTTCCGTTGATGATCGATCGACGATTTCCATAACTGATTCGTGATGATCATTAGCGACGGATGGCGTTTCTTCGTCGTCAACTGAAGTGTTCAATGCGATCGATGACAATTGATTTTCGATAGCGTCGAGAGAGTAGTCGATTGAATCGATGTTAGATTTTTGTCCTACGGATTGTTGTTCTTCTTCGTCGTCGTCAGGTAATGAAGAATAGCTTGAATTTGACGTCATGGAAGGACTACTTAATGAACTATATTCCAATTTTGGATGTTAGGGTTCCAAAAATGGAATAATTAGGGTTTTTGGAGAGGAAATTGGGGAGAATGCATCAGCATTGACCAACTCGACCGGCCAGATGATTTCACCGATTTCGGGTAACGGGTCGGTAACCATACCCGCCAATTAATTGACTTTCATAAGGGGTGTTAAAACTTAAAAGTAACCGAAAGGCCCAAACCCAGTTCACTCGCATGACTCAAGATCCACAAAAATTGAGTAAAGAGCTTTCATGATTTATGTTTGAAAGATGGTTTATTTCAAGATGTCTCGAGAAAAAAAATGATATCTTCGTACATTTAAATAATCGTAGTTATCTTATATCAATGTTGAATCTTAATAACAAAAATCATTTACAATCTTAATAATAATAATAATAATAATAATAATCTTAAATAATATAAGAATCATACTTGTGACATCATCATTTTATTTTTAAAATATAATTAATTAATAAAATTGTTCAATTTTATTAAATTGATTAAAATATCATCTTAATTTTAAAATCTAATTAATCAATAAAATTATTTAATTTTATTAAATTGATTAAAATTAAGAAGATGATTGACATCATTAATTATGATTATGATTTACAAAATAAATTCAAATAAGTATTCCAAAGCAATCCAACTACAAGTCAGATTGTTGCCTTTATTTTTATCTTCATCTTCGTAAGTTATTATTTCAAAGAAATAATTAAAAATTATGAAGAAATAAATTATAGATAATGCTTGAATAAAAAAGTTAAATAATTATCTTCAAGTGATATCTTTAAAATTGACCACAAAAGTTTGTAGATAATTTACAAAATAATTAATAGTTCGACTCATATTAAGAGACTACGTACGCTTTAATTTTATTTTTATCTATTTAATATAAATAAATCTCATTAACTTTATTCTTATCTTTTATATATATTTAATATATAAAAAAATGATACAAGAGATCCTTGGTATCTATTTCTATAAATACTAATATTGATATTGATTAGTTTATTTTATATTTAGATTTTTATTAAATATATTCCAAAGGTTAGCCTCATTCTATAGGAATTAAATCTACAAACCACACTATTACAAATTCTATATTTGATATTTGCTTTCAAAAAAATCAAATAAAGTTTCAATTACTTCATATATAATTATCAGGTTTATTTCTTAGCTAAAACATTAATTTTCGACTCTTCATCGACTCTCTTAGAGTCTTTGTTCCCATCTCCATCTTCTTTAACTTCTACATAATTTTATTTATTGTTAACAAATTTTAACAACAATATATCATTGTCATGTATCAAACGTAGGCTTATTGGATGTTACTTAAAACAATCATATCATATATATAAACTATAACTATATTATAACATGTTTTATGATTTTCTTTTTAATTTGGATTATCTTTTTTTCTTATATATTTATTGAGTTGATTTGCAGTTAATTTCTTACTTGGTTGGTTGTAATAACTCATATATCTCTATATTATTTACTAATGTGAATTTGTAAAGTACGAGTATATAACTGATTATGGGTGTAAATATCTAACACAAGTTAATTATGAGCTTCTGGCAAATACTTCAAAATTGATAATTCAAATATCAAAGTGCATTATACTAAACAGACAGATGATGTTGTTAGCGGCACTAAAGTCTCCACGACCATCTTTTAGTAAAGATCTTTGACTACTTAAAATAATCTATGATTTTGGCAAATCTACAGAAGTCAAGAGTTAGATCGTCACAAAAGTTAGTCTTTCATTATAATCTTCTTTAGTTATAATGGAATAAATCGTAACTCAACAATATAAATTTAGTTTATAGATTTGTATTTTAGGTCTTTTTCGATGGATGAAATTGATACCAAATATGTATTGATATGAAATACATATATTGGCTAGTAACATCGACATATTTACTTATACTGATTAAATATTTATTTTAGTGTTATTATAAATTTTCATTAAAAATGTAATTGTATAATGCATAATTTATGTTGCTTACAATTAGAGCCAAATGATGCATATTCTAACACTAAAAATGTACTAAAAAAATGATCTAGCATCTAATCGATCAAAGCTTGCTTGGAGAGGGCACCAATCTCTGTCAATATTGTTGCTCAAAACCATCCAAGGAACACCACTAAATGCTGGTTTGCTTTGCAGATCATGAAGTTCACCCTTTTAAATGCTAGATTATCATGATCAACAACATTCACAACATAACTACAACCACAACCATTATTCTTAAAACACTAATGTTAGATTAATAAAATTTTTGCGAAAAAGTACAATAAAAAGTTTAATGGAAGAAAATTATCATTTGGTTGTACGTTTCGCGATGACGATGAATAAAAGCCAAAGACAATCGTTACAAACCGTATGATTGTACTTGCGGCGACCAGTTTTCTCTCATGCACAACTATATGTGACTGTCTCACGTATTAAAACCAATAAGGGGCTGAAAATTCTTCCCTGTGACAAGGATGACTATTAGAAAAAAAAAGATGACAAATGTGGTGTACAAAGAGGTTATATTCACTTATATGATTGCTAACTTCTATTATTTTCTTTATACTTTTGATGTCGTTATGCATAATTAGATTCATTTATGATTCAATGTTCTTTGATTTATCTTAAATGTTATATGATACAAACATACTCTCTACCCACTCAAATTAGTATACAAAAACTAACATTAATATGACACTTATGATATGCTTTATATACATGCTAGCTAAAGTAATTAATTTGCAACTTGCATATCTTTTTTATATAAAACAATACAATTATATCAGATTCATGAGGTGCATACTTATCAAAACCAAATACAAATTCAACGGACCGTGTGTATACACAGGTTTCAAATCTAGTTATAATATATAAAAGTTAAGGAGTAGAGTATACTGTAATTAAAAGTAAAACACTTACAAAAATCAATTATAAATTATAAATTATAAATACAACAATAAAACATTCGTAAAATTTAGATTACGTGTATGTTTATCTACACCTGCATATTACTTGATACTTGATACTTGAAATACTGATAAAAAAAACCCTTCTAAACTAGCTCCGTCTGAACATGGACCATATTATGATAAATATTTAAGGGATCTCCAATAGAAAGTTTGTCAGCTTCTTTTTCCTTTTTAACAAAAAAATAAAAAAATTATTGAAATTTTCTTTTTCCAATGGAGTTAGAGTATCTCCAACATATGTATTAAACACTATATTAAATTTGGTGAAAAAAATAATCTTTAAGGTTATGCTTGCACCAAATGTGATTCATCTCGAATATATGTACCAAATTTGTACACCAAACTGATAACAATATTTACATATTAATCCCAAATTATGTTTGTATTATAAGTTAGTTCAATTAATTATTTTACTTAAAGGTTTATATATTACAGTTTGGTTAATAAGATTAAACATAAATAAATGATACCGTTATAATGACAAAGCTCGTGAAAACCCGAAGATGAATATAACTTGTTTATTTTTTAGTCTAATAATTATTATTAGTTTAACAATAAATTTATTAAAAACCAATGGTGTATATCATATCTTCATTTATTTCATTAAGAGGCATTTGACCAAGTGATATGAGAGTAATTGATCAACCAAGAGGTTGTGAGTTCGAGTATCATTAGAGATAATGTGTATATATATATGTACTTGATAATAAGTACTAACTTTGGTATAGTATAACATATAACGTATTCAAAATAATGATATGTTGGATATGGTCTAGGTTTCAAGTTTCATCGGGAACAAAGTATAACTTTTACAAACAACATTTTGTACATGAGTTTGAGATGAGTCTCTTTGTAGACAAGATATAACGTATTCAAACGAATGATACATGTAATGACGTTGATTTTTGTAAGTTTTGGACTCATAAAAATAAAATTATTTTAATCAAGAGGGTTAAAATGAAAATTAGAAAATTTGGTGCAAGGTTTGGTGTTGCACTAAATATGGTACAAAATCTTTATAAATTTGGTATACACTAATATTTACACCAAATTTAGTGAGTTAGTTGGACATGAATTTTTACACCAAAACACTAACTTTGGTGTTTTAGTACATACATTGAAGATGACTTTAAAAACTTATAAAAATGTTTGTCAAAATTGAGCTTTTGGTCAAAAACCCAATACTTATTCGTGAGTGTAAAAAATGTAAACGAATCTTATGTGTATACGTTTTGTGCAAAAGGTTTTTATAAGTTAAGTTTGAGCGATATGATGATTTCCTACAAACAATTTTTTTTTGTTAAAAACTCGTTTCATTGTAGATGCCAGTTTTTTATAATAAAAAGTTCCACGAAACTTTTAACTCCAATGCCAAAAAACCTCTTCAACTATCTAAATAAATAAAATGGCAATAAAATAAGTAAGAGATAAGAAAATAGGTTTGAAAATATAAAGCCATTCACTCTATCTTGCTTATTTTTATTATTTTCTTCATTAATTTAGATGGTTCAAATGTGTGTCTTTTTTTTTTTTTTTTTTTTTTTTTTTTTTTTTTTTGCGTTTGATCAATGAGCTTTTGTAAAAAAATTTCATAAGATCTCTCACACCGAAATAGGAGAAAATATTTACAAGCCCTTACATTGGAGTTGCTCATACACTTATACATAATAACGTCGTGTTTTCTCTTGATCGAGCAAACAAAACATATATAAATTTAAGAGAAAATTATGCAAATCATTCTTTAAGTTTGCTTCAAATTTCATTGGCGGTACTTTATGAGCTTTAATTAGACCAATTTCGTTTTTTAAATTTGTTACGCCAATAGACCTTTAGACTAACGATCATTAACTATTTCATTAAATCAAGACATGTGATATGCATATGAGGCTTATTTCATTTGTTTACAATAAAAGATATAAGATAAAACTAAAAGATAACAAGAAAAGTAAATAATCTTTTCGATATCTTTTTCAATTTCACTTTAACCTACTTCATTTTCTTTCTTTTTTATGATTATATGAACCATCAAATCTCCTTTAATTCTTGTCGGTCAAACCATCTCAAACAATCTCAAACATTTTTTGTCAAACACTCACCATAAACAAATCATAATTAACAAAACCTACAACTAAAATCAAAATCAACGAACTAAATAACAATTACAACTTTAAAATTACTATATGAGGGGTAAATTATGATTTCTTAATTTTTACTACCATCACCACCACCACCACCACCACCTACAAAGCCTAATCACCACCTCCTTAACGTTCTTATACTTTAGAGTTGAAATTTTAGAAGTTACATACAATTTGCATTGTTAAAACAAACTAAACGAATGAAGGATACCGTCGACAACAATGGTCTTTTCCTTGCACTTGTATTTGTCTAGACATTTAAACTTTAACTACTAATCATATACCTTTTTCATGATATAAATAAAAAATCCAATATACAAACTTTATGATAAAAATAATATATATCTATATATAGTATTGGGATTTAAAAAGAAAGAAATTTTGATGGAAAATGAGGATAAATATATATTTAAAGTTATGATTCAGCAAAAAGCAATATGATTTAATAAAAAATGAATATAATTAATTTATTGAATCAAATGATTAAATTATTTTTCTCTTCCTTCTCCACTAATTTTTTCTTCTCCCTTGAACCCATTCATATATATGTATATTTATATATATATATCCGATACTTGATATTTTTCAACGGAGAAGTTGGTCGACAAAGACAACACAGGCGTCCCGCCAAGCCCCCATTCGATTAACTAGTGTGTTGTTTTGTCTCACAAACGACTGAACATTTTTTGTGCTCAATCTTTTTGTAGCCTGTATATTACCATATTTCCTAATCATGTACACAATAAAGTACTACCTAACTATTAATCATTTGAAAAAAAGCTGGCAAAGAGTAAAAACTGAGGCTACAATGAATGTCGACTCAACGCTTAGAAGTAATCACAAAAGTTACACGTATCATTATTCAGATAAAATAAATATTAACCTAATTACTCTATAGTCTATTGTCTATATTGTGTATACCTCCAAAGAAGAAATCCATGTTTAGCTTAGTTTAATGTATGTGAATCTTAACTAAAAGTATAGAGAGTGAAATACAAATTCTAGTTTTGAATTTGTGGATGTAATCGTAGCAATTTCAGCTCATTGGTGGGTATCAAAAGAATTACTACTTCAATTATAATAAAGTTTTCACTTAGACCACTCTTAATGGTTAGGATATTACTTTTGTGTCATTTTAACGTTACTTCGGTATTTTCTAAACTGACAAATTACTGGCACAATGGTATTAATAGTTATCGTGTCATTCTAATTTTCAAACCTCACATTTACCAATATACCTCTATTTATATACACTAAACACACACACACACACACACAAAGAAAAAATTAACCGGCGAAATCGATTTTTACATCGCCAAACCGACAAAAATCAAATGACATACCAAACTGACACACCTGTGCCAATAGTGTCACTAAAATGAAGCTTTCGATTGAAACCGACGCATAGCATTGAAAACGGGCTGCTTGTAAAAAGTGTTCATAACAGTTAGTAATTCGGTAATAAATTATTCTATTGAATGTACTCCTCTAGATGCAGGAATACCAACATGAAATACATGCCATGTCCAACCCTAGAAACTTACTAAAAAATGTGTCTTTTATAACTTTGAAAGTGGTATAAGAATATGTTTTAAAAGAAAGTGATACATACAGAGCTATATATCGCTTTGTTTTAAAAAGATACTGATTTATTTATTATTAGTCATCAAAATAGTCCCAGGTTTTATGCATCTAACGAGATCTCATGTATATGTACGTGTTAAATTAATGGCAATTCTTTTTTATCTATTATTATTTTCCTCACGCTTTCGATTATTTTATTTCACGAGGTTTATGGCAGAGTATCATATTTGGTTCTACTGATCAAATTCATTATTTGATGAAATATTGCTGACTTTTTTTCACATTGTGGTCCTAGTTGGCCAAACAAATCGACGTGTTGTCACATATTCTTTTGTTTTAAGTATGTAACTCGATCTCCTTTCTCACGTAAAGTAAGTAAAATGAAACACGTCGGTGACATTCTACCAAAAATAATGAACATACAAACAAAACAAATTTGTTTACAGTTTTCAATTACATGAATGATTGTCATAATATTATTTGGTCTTTTGTCAAGGTACATTATTCAGAAACATAATCATTAAAGCAAATATGTTACCAAACGAAATAGGAACATACGTTAAATAATGTATTCATACAACAAAATGTACAAAACTAGGATGAGAAAATCGCACTTCGCGACAGACAGTCTCACAAATATATACAAAGTGATTGTAATAGATTACAAAACGGTGTTATTTGTTTCTTAATCAATTAAAAGTTTATTTTATTAACAAAACTAAATGAAAATTCTTCTATTTTTTTTTAGAAAAAGAAAAGGAAATAAAAAAGATATATAAGATCAACCCATATTAAAAAGTTCATTATTATATTCTTATATCATGTTACATTTTTTAGCATAAGAAATTAATATTTTGTTAAAATAAATAAACTATAATACAATAACAATAAGATTAATAACAACAATCTCAATTATAATATTAATTGAATTAAAACCTTTCAATAAGAGTAAGAATGAAAAATAAAATGATATAAACTAATATCACCCTTCAATTTTTATTAATTTGAATGTTACGTAAAAGGTAAAACATAGAGAAGAAAAAGGAAAAAAAATGAGAAAAGGAAAAAACAAAGAGAAAGGAAAAAAATGGGTGGAGAAATTTTTAAATATATTTATGTTCGGTGATGTAGCTGTAGGCACAAACAGTAAAGTGTAACTGGAGCTTTTAGTTTTTTTATTGAATTCTAAAATTAGAGGTTATACATGACAAATAAAATCTTTATTTTTATAATTTTTTTTTTCAAAAATTAAAAATTAAAATTTTAAAAGCTTCGTATCAAACATATCCTATATAACATAAATTTTATATCACTAGAAGACAGAAAAACACTATTCACTTTTTAACAAATTGTTAATATAAGTAATTTATGCTTATTGTACAAATAGATTATAACATATCTTTGGTATATGAATCAGATTATTAATTTGATATATTTATCATCTCCCAGATAAAATACATGGACGAAGCTAGCTTCCTTTTAACAGTGGTACGATATAATAAGAGTCGATTATGAGTATTTTTAAAAGAATGTCAATAGAAGTAGTCGGTAAATACCGCAACGACAGGAAATGGTGCCCTAAAAGTTAATAGCTTAACTAATTGTATATGAGATTTCGGAATAATAGGCATAGTCTTAATTATTTATTTTAGGTTGTGCTAAAGTTAGTCAAATGGAATTGGTATCACCAGAAAAGTTTCATTGACACGAATCATGTGCTACCTAAATCCTACAATATTGTAGTCTAAAAGTCTAAAACTCCACAAAATGTGATTGTTCATCTGTGAGTTTGTCATCAAGTGAATATGAGGACCAAAACTGTTCAAAGTGACGGCTAAAACTTCATCAAAATCATATGTTTATGCACTTACAGAATTGGTCACAACAACAATGTTTGTTAGTCATTTCTAAAAGTAAAGTTATAAAACGAGTATCGAATGGTGGTGATATAAATAAATACGATTGCAAGTTCTTTATGTCCTTGCGTAAACACGGCTTATTTGAATTTAAGATTACTATTCGTTGATCCTAGGTTAGAATGTCGCTATTACTTGATTATATGAGACTACAAGAAAACTGATAAGTAACAATGCAAGTAAGATGACACGAAGATGTTCCATTTTAATCCTTTTTATTTACGTACATAATTCCTTGATGATATTAATCATTTTTCCCAACAACTAATTTTGTCGAGATACAAGATTTTTTACATGGTCGATCTGATTCTTCTCTTTTTCTTTATCATCAGGGGTCCTCTACTACATATCTTCTTTTGTATGTGGACGAAATATATCTCACTACATCATGTACATCCCAATTACACAACATTATTGGCCACCTTAGTCGAGAGTTCTCCATGATTGATCTGAGTGCTTTAAACTATTTTTTTGGCATTTCTGTTGCTCGTAGCTCTACATACATGTTCCCATCTCGTCAGAAGTACGTGGAAGACATTTTACAACGTGTTAACATGATGTGGTGTAACCCTTGTCATACACTAGCTGACACACAGTCGAAACTGGATGTGATTGGTCATCCGATGGTTGATCCCACTCTGTACAGTAGTCTCGCAGGAGCTCTTCAGTATCTCACGTTCACTCAACCTGATATCTCATGTGCTATCCAACATGGATGTTTGTTTTATACATGATCCTCGTGAGCCACATTTTCATGCCCTAAAGCACATTTTGCGTTACATTCGCAACACACTTGATATCAACCTACAAATACACGTCTCATCCAGAAATGGCCTTGTAGCTTATTCAGACGCTGATTTGGGCGGGTACCCCACCACATGCCATTCCACTTCGAGTTATTGTGTTTTCCAAGGTGATAATCTCCTCTCATGGTCTTCGAAGCGTCATCATGTTATCACGCAATCTTGCAGATGCTGAATATCGGGCTTTGCGAATGCTGTTGCTAAGACTGCTGGCTATGCAATCTTCTGACAGAGTTTCACACCTCGTCGTCCAAAACTACTATTATCTATTGTGACAACATCAACTCAGTATACGTAAGAGCTAACCTGGTTCAACACTAGAAGACGAGGATGAAACACATTAAGATTAAGATTCATTTTGTTCGTGACAAAATTGCTTTTTGCAACATTCGAAGTTCTTCATGTTCATTCTCGCTCCTAATATACGAATATTACCAGTTAGGCCTTCCAATGTCTTTTATTAACTGATTTTCGATCCAATTTGAACGTTCAAATTTCTCCTCCCAATGAAATTATGAGAACGTTAGCATACATATGTTCAAATACATACTTTGTAGCTTATCTCAATCTATTTAATTGGATAGGATCATTTACACTAACCCTAATCTAGTTGCATTATAATAATTTCAAAAGTATCATAACAGCTTTAGCCTCCATCATTACAATGATGCTTCCTCCTGTTAGACTTTAATATTTGATCAAACAAAACAAAAAACAAATAATAATTCATCAAAATTAGGTTTCCATTGCATATCAAATTCTGAATTTACATTCTCAATGAACTACCAATTTATCAAACTGTAAAATCAAACAAATAATCAAAGATCAACGAATTAGGGCACAAAAACACCTTTACTAATTACTCCGTTGATCAAATCACTAACCTAAAATTTACCGATAAGCGTTTGCTGGTTACGAACTTTTTGAGAATAATAATTTGCAAATCAGAATCAATTAATTAATTGATAAATTAATCTTCAAATCCAGTTTTCTCCCAAATTGCATTCCTAACTCTACTCAGATCTCGTCCTTTTAACGTTCGGCCAATTCCTTCGTGAACGGAAAATGACGCCATTCTCGTTCTCGCTAAAAACGCATGCGGCGGAATACGTTCTTCACCGGAATTATAATCATCGCCAAAATCATCGTCGTCACTATCTCTCTGTCGATTCTCAGTGTAATCCTGTTTCAGTATTTTAGACCAGTCCGGTACACTTACCGGCAAAGACGACGCCGTTCCGCCTACATTTCGTTTCGCTGACGCCGATGAAGACGACCGTTTTGTGATCCGTGAAGCCGGTAACGGTTTACGCGATTCAGGAGATACTGAGACGTTCCAGATATCTGATTCGTCGAGTTCGAAGAGTGAACCGGAATCGATGGAACCGGTTATTTCGCCGGAGATGAACCGGTAGTTTGGTCTAGCAAAGTAGGTTTTTGATGCCGCCATTATCATAGACGATGATTAAAATTGGTTGTAAAATAGACGTTATCTCTCTAAGTGTCTAAAATCTCTCCTGTTTTGTTAATTGTTGATGAACAAATTAATCGTTTTCCTCTGCTTTTATAAAGGATTTTAAATATGGATAAGGTCATTTTCTCTCTCTTCGAAATTTAACCTTTTATTTTAAGTATTTAATTTAATTAATTTAACTTTAAAACTAACTAGGTCAAAACTCGCAATAACGAAACGAATTTAATTTTTATAAATGAACAAAATATTGTGGTCGATTTTTCAATATAATTTATATACCTGCGATAAGGCGTGACGAATTAACTTTTATAAATGAATGAAATATTTTAATCGATCTTTTTATATTGTGACAAACTTTTTTAATTTAAATAAATACATCAAATATTCAAATGTCGAAAGTGTAATTATACGAATGAATTGTTGATCGTTACTAGTTTATAGGCTCACGATAATGGCGGACAAATTTAATTTATATAAATAAATAAAATATTATGGCCATTTTTTATATAGTTCATAGAAACGCGATAAGAGGGGACGAACTTAATTTTTATAAATGATGAATGAATAAAATAGTTGGTTTTATATATTCTATAGACACGTAATAACGGGGGACGAACTTAATTTTTTTAAATGAATAAATAGTTGGTCGATTTTTTTTATATAGTCAATAGACATGCAATAAAGCCGGACGAATTTAAATTGTATAAATGAATAAAATATTATTTGGTCGATTTTATATAGTTTATAGACCCACTATAACACGAGACAAATTTAATTTTAATAAAATATATAAAATATTGTGGTCGATATTTGGTCATATTTTTTTAATTTAAATAAATACATAAAATATTAAAGGGGTTAAAAGTGTAATTATGTGAAAGAAATTAAGATTGCTAGATCGTAAATGATAGAAAACAATAAATGGCTCAAATTCTTCTATCGTATTCTCTTTTAATTATATAGAAAGATTATTAGAGAATTTATATTCGTATACAACTACGAAGTAACTTTTTTTAGTTATGTATTTGGTTTTTTTTTTTTTTCGCATGTTTTACAAACTCAAGTGACCAAAAATTCAACTAAGTTATTTCTAGTAGTGTATTTAACGAATTATATTTTTAGTTTTATGTGTGAAAAACGTTGATAGTTTGCTATGTTTGATTTTTCTTCTTTCAATTGATAGTAATCACTTACTACCAATTATGTAAACTTACATGTAACAATTTACAGAATATTTTGTCTCAATTTTTTTGCGCAAATAGTTATACGGTTCGATGATTTCTTAAATAATACTCCACAAATAAATAATTTTTATTCATGCGTGTTACATGATTGTCAAGTTATGTTATTTGTAGTTCAAAGACCGACTCCCCGAATTAAAAAACAATAGTACCTTTTACTTTTTAATAATATCCATTTATAGTTTAGAGATTGGACCACCATGTATGTACTTATGGACATGATATATTCTTTTAAAGTTACGCGTAATGGAAAACGTTATCTACTTCCTGGATAATTTCATCCTTTTTTCCACGTAATATCCGGGTAAATGTGTATCGATTTATCCGATATAATTATTGCACGGCGTAATCTGATTGGCTAAGTAGACTGGTCCCCACTCATTTAGTTCACCTTAACTTATCCAAATTACCTTTACGTACGCAAGGACACGTGCCATACTTGTCAGCGCATTTAGGATTAGCGTAACGGGGTAAAATAAGGCTTGTCGTTTTCAGGTTTTGTCGCGACTCGAGGGTGCGTGGGGGGATTAATTTGGATTACTTCTCCGGTGCATAGAATATAATATATAATAATAATAATATATAATTATAATTATAATTATATATTAAATGTAATATAAATAGAATATAAATATAAATGGACCCTTTCTAGAAAAAAGAAGATGACGACACGTGTCTGATGGCTCATTGTGCCATGTGGATTCGTAAGATGGGTTTAAAAATAAAGGCACGTGAAGTGAGTCCCATTGGGTCCAATGGGTTTTGGTTGTGACAGCTGGGCCTTTCTTGTAGCTGTCTCTCAAATACGCCACAATACCAATCGTCATCCCACTCCTTGTTTTCTTTGATCTAATACAAATAATTGAGCAACCACCTATTCCAAATACTTGATATATTTCGATTAAGAGTTAATCGCATGGTGGTCCTTGATTTATATGCAACCGTACCATTAAATTTCCACTTTGTGTTTACATTTTTTACATTAGCAGTTTAAAAATTTTAAAGTTATTATATGTTGAATTTGTCTTCCAACTAAAATAATTAAATAATACTATTTTCTCTTTATTTTTAATTTTATTTGCCTTTTATATTACTATATATATATAATATGTATGTGAAAAATTAATTTTTTTAAGAAGAGTTAATAATTTATATTTAGTGATGAATTTTATATTATATTTACATATAATTAATAAAAAAAAATTAATAAAACAAATAAAAAGGTACATTAATCATTTTAAATAGAGAATAGAATGAAATTATATAATAACTTTTAGAATTTTATACTGTCAATGAAAAAATAAAACACCGATAATAATTAGGCAAATGTGTGTAAAGACGTACTATCAATGTAAGTTACTTTTTATTCTAATGGATATATGATTTTGTAAATTTGCGAAGGTTAAGGTTTAAGTCTTAGCTTTTTAGTCGAATCTTTTCCAATAAGTAGATCTCAGATTCGGTCAAGTCTCCGTAATCGTGAATTTGTTCTTGGAGATTTGTTATCCATTAAAAGGTGAAGTCAAAACAATAGGTTATAGAAATTAGATAATCATTTTTATTTTGTAATGATTATATTTAAAATTTTAGATATTTTTAAATAATATTTACATTATAGTTACGGAGGGGATTATTGTAGTTTTGTTTGTTATGGTAGTAATGGTAAGAATGAGTAATTTTATTTTAAATTTCAACATATTTATATTTTTTTACAAAAAAATTTATATTAAAATTATTATAATTTTATTCTTTATAATATGAGATTGATTTTTTTGTAAAAAAAATACATGATATACAATTTAATTTTGTGTATCGCAGTTTTTATAACTTTTAACTGTGATGCATACTAAAGATTTATAGTTTGTATCACATGTTTTTTTAAAAACTTTTTATTGCATATTAAAAAGTATATAATTCTAATACTTTTGATATAATTTTTTTATCAAAGGAATTAGTTAATATTAAAATAAAATAAAAATATATAATTTTACTGTTACTATTATAACAAACTAAACTATTTAAACATTTCATATAATTAATACGAAGTAACAAGTGATGTAATTACCCATTACCCTGATGGTAAGTATATGGCTCGACGAATAAAGGATAAATCATAAACTATTTGGATATTGTAGATCTAAATATTCTTTACTTAAGAGTTAGTACACTAAACTTAGGGGACACGTTTTACCCGTTGTCAACGAGTCTTCATTAGTTTATTTAAGAGTACGTAGTTATTTTTAATTAGAGTTAATAATATAGTTGATTCATGTAATTTATACACACTAACACACTTAATTTATATATTTTATTTTTACATTTGAAGTTCAAAAATATAAAATTTATTTGGGCGTTTTATCCTTCTTCCAACCAAAATAACTAATATACATTCATCTCCTTTTTTCTTTAATCTAACTTATTTTTAAAATACTATTATATAATAATAAAAATAATATATATCAATTATTATACTAAATTATAACCTGCGAATTCGCGAATTACCGCGTGATTTTAATACAAAAGTTATTATACTTTTTTAAAATTAATTTTTTGTTTGTATGTCTATCTTTATGTGTGTTTTAAGTTTATCAATTATGATGAACTCAAAGTGATCGAAACGTGTCCTTTTTAATTAATAATGTTACCCTTGATATTATGATGTCCAAAAGAGTAAATTAATCAAAATGTATTAAGTACTTTCTCTATTTATTTGAAAAAAAGTTTGAAACTTACACTGAAATAATTGATTTTTTACATTGTAATAAATGATTGTTTATTCATAATACACATTCAAATATATGGTAAAACTGAGAATGATAAAAGTGGTGGTGATTGATGGTGTTAAAGTGATGAGAATATAATAGTCAATGTATGGTTTACTAGAATTGGATCAAATACTACACATATTTAATAAAGACATATGAGAAATAGTAACTACATAAACACTAATTAACATATAACGAAAAAGATACATTGATGAAATTTTGATTATACAAAATGTTTTAACTGCTTCGTATCAACACGATTAAGTAGTGTAACGTCTCCCGAAGCCGGAAGATAATGGACTACTAAGATATCCTTCAGGTTCAACTAAAAATATAACACTCCTTTAATTATCTCAGGGTTAAATTAGTCACCTGACTCGGAAGCGATGGATAAAAGATAATATTATATATTATATTACAAAATGACTATAAATTTTTCGCGAGTTTACAATATTTAAAATATTTCTGAAACAAAACATATTCCGTTGTTCTTCAAAATCTACATACATATTAACTATCAAAACGTAAACATATTTATCAGAGAATGAGCGCATGTCAAACATTCCTTCCACAGCCCATTTTCCTGCCCAACCCACAAAAGATAAACATAACCTGCAGGAAGGGAAATGGTGGGATTAGCACAAAGCTAAGTGAATGAATGTACAACCAATAATTCAATTTAGCATAACAATCTGTTTACATTTAACACAGTAAACACATAAACTCAAGAGGATCGGTGGTTACTGAGGAACCCTACAGCCGCGGTGGCCCATAGTAACACTTACCACAATCTGTATAGGCCCATACAGAATAGACCGATAACTTGGCACTACAACACAACAACACAATTTCCAGCGACAACACATGTATCTGGAACCTGTGTTGAACACAGTAGTAACCAAGTCCAATCGCAATTGACCTCTGAATAACACAGATGCCCGAAGGCCACAAATATAGAAAGCAGATATTCACAATCATAAATCAGACTAAATAGTCTATCAAGTCTACGTTACTTGTTGTAACCACATCATTACAACTAACTCAAATTATGAGTTGCAAATCCACTCACCTGACTTGTCTCAGCCCACACTCAGAGATCTTATATTACTGAGTCTTCTGCTGATCTGGGAATACAATAATTTAGAAGTTAGTAACTCTTTCCATGATCGTATAACATATTTCATTACTTAGTATCAAACTGGTAAACAATCACCAAGTTGCAATTATCGGATATAATCGCTCTACTACTATCAATTTGTATCAAGTTATGAAATTCGTTTGTTTAATTATTTATTCAATTAACAAATTTCGAAACATTATTATAACATATTAATCCAAGCAGGTGACCCTTGCAATCTATAATCTGTTAATAAGAGTCTGGTCCGCAGTTAATAAGAATCTGTTAAATTTTGGTCGCTAAAAGTATAACCTTTTACTTATGCATTTTCAGAATTTGAAAATCTCAGTTCGCAGGACAAAAAACTCAGTTCGCAGACTCAGTTCGCAGCTCAGAAAACTCAGTTCGTAGGAACTCAGTTCGCAGCAGAACTCAGTTCGCAGCAGAACTGGGTTCGCTGCACGAACTCGGTTCGCAGGATGAACACAGAACTGCGAACCGAACCGCTGTTACACCAAAAACGAACCATTTCAACTCACCAACTCAAAAATCGGTTTCCTAACCATCTAACAAGCTTTCTAGCATCTCCTAAACATCTAATAACAAGCTTTCAACTTCAATTACACTCACATTCCAAAGATTTATCAATTTCAAGTTTATAACCAAAAATAGTAAAAATGCATACATTTGGAGTAGAACAAGATGATGATGAAGAATAGAACAACGAATCACAACAATGCAGTAACACGCTCAATCAATTGCTAATTTCGTGATTGTAGATTTAGAGGAGAAACTTGCAAGAGAGAGATAAAGTTTATATCATGTAATGAAAAGAAAGAAGAAGTTAGGTGATTATATATCACCTACCAACGCTACAAACTTGTTAGATTTAAATCACTAGTTGGCTTATTGTCTGGAACCTGAAAACCGTTTTGCGAAACAAGTTATTTTATTTTACCGACAACTAATTTAATTTAAAACTATTAATAGTTTACCTAACACAATTAACAATTTGACCTTCAACTAATTCTCCTATGTAAATAACATGTTAATATAACATAAAACTTATAATTAAATACAAGGTTATGGAAATTACCGAATTACCCCTAAGTCACAAGAGTGGGTGTTACAAAAAATCATGGTGGAATGATACTAGTAGCTCAATACTTTAGACTTATAATGGACTCAAATTTCTTATCTCATACCAATGTGGGATGGGTTGTTACAAACTCCCCCACTTAAACTTCTAACGTCTTCGTCAGGCCGAAACATAACGAATAACCAGGATCCATACCTGAAGAGATGCACTAGCTGCGTGTCCGTCACACCCCGAGAAGCTACGGAGCTATGGCTCTGAACACAAGAAGTCAAGAAACATCATTCTCATACTCTTTTTTGTTGTATTTTTTGTGTTGGCTGTGAGGATATAGAAAGAAACATGATTTCGAATCAAATCCCAGTATCCAATCGACACTTCTAACTATATAAGTTTGACCATTTAATAGCTTTTTTCATCGTAACATTTTAAATATCTCATTGTGAAGGTAAAACCTTAAAAGTATATACCTGAATCGTGCATTATCCTTGTTCAAAGAGGCAATTGTTTCTGCTGCAGACTTCTGTTATGAAAAGAAAATTCAGACCAAATATATCCAATTGTTTAAGCCCTCACACTACTATAGTCAGAATATACGATATGCAAGAGAACAAGAAAACCAAGAAAAAACTGCATATAAGCCAAAAACTGCATATAAGCCAGTTCTCTCTTTCAAGTAGGCACTAGCTATCCTAATCAGGTCATCTCCATTACATTCATCTGTCAAGATAGTTGGAATTGAGCAAAAAAAACATGTCTGCATTAAAGTCCAAATAGATGCTCAAGCTCCAAGTTAAAAGTATGGTAAAAACTTGTAAACCATAATCTGTTCCTTTAGCAAACATATTTACTTTTTCTCATTACCTGCCTACATATAACACTGGCGTCAATCTTAATCAAACTTGAAATTAATAGTCCTCTGTGTCAAAACTCAAGAAAAATATATAAGCATCTGTATAAGAGTAAGCATCCATTATAAAGACATAATAACACATATGCTTACAATCATAATCTAATGCCAGCAGTCTCTTTCGGTTTCTAACTTCAAAATCATTGTTGCAAGCTGAGTATGATGATCAAAAATCAAACTTAATTGGGACATTCAAGTTTTGATTGAAAATGGGATTTCTTATATTAATGGCATATATAATCAACTTCATGAATAGAAGTCAGAGACATGCGAAAACTGAAACACTGACCTCAGCGATGTAAAAACCATATGAAAATACAGTTTCAAAATTTAATGCATCCTGAAATATGGGATCAACAACGAAACAGAAAGTCTCATATGACAGCGTGACACCTAAAACATCATCCCATATTGACACATTATGTTCTTAGTATAGTTATAACCAAGGCCTAGTACATTGGTAACCATTAACACAACATAATTGTGAATTAAATCGAATTGGGACGTTTATATACTTGAGCGTCTTGCTCAATGCCCTTTTGGAAATGGTCACCAACAGTGCCTCTTTAAGAACATGCTCTTGCTTTCTCCAAAATCTTATCATGTACACCCTTATTAACAAATGTATGTACACAAACTCGCACAACAACATTGATCTTATATAAAGTTAAGCGAATCACTTTAGTTCTTAAATATACAGTTTAATAGCAAAAAGATCGTCTCTATATAATACTCCCATGATTGAAGAAGATAGCGAAGTGTGCTAGTTCTACTGTTCTACAGCCTTATCAAAGCCTGCATCCTCAGACACAATAAAACAACTTACGTTACTTAGATAATCTAAAAGCATACAAAATTATTGTCATGATAAATTTATTGATTTGATTCGTTTCTCACAATACCATTACCATATTTTGTTTATAATAGTAGTGGCCAAATAATGATTATGTAGGAGAATAATTTTTATTTTTAAATAATCATCAAATGAAAAATACGTATTAATTATTCGATAGGACCTATCCACATCTTGAGCTCTTGACAACTATTGCATATAGTAAATTAAAAAGGAAAACTTTCTAAACTATCAATCCATTGGTTCCTTTTAATTATTTTTATAATATAATTTTTAAATGGTCTACTTGCTCCCATCCATTTGGTGTAGACATTAATTTACTAGGAAAAGCAAACACATCATATATAATTACTCTATTAATATATTTAATTACAAACCAAGCGTTTTATATATTTTCAAGGTATCTTGTGATTCACAATTTATATTATGATATTTCAAATTGAAAATGACACATTAATATAAAATTTGCAACACCTTCTTTTATATATATAAAAAAATGTATACTAGTGTTTTATTTATTCTTTTATAAATGTTATTTAATTATTTATGTCGATGTGAAATCTTGCAAACTTTTAGGATCCTTCAAATGAGATTACAAGGTCGAATAATTTATTTTTATTATAGAAATTAATTAATATTAATTAATATGCTTATTATGGTAAAACCATCACAACTCATAGGTGTTATTTGTTTTTCATAACTTGAAGAACTTGGCAATATAGACCAAACTTGATGATGGAGAAATTAATATGCTAAACAATATGCACTAGTATATACAATAAGATGTAACACAAGTGAGCAAGCATAATAGAATGTACCTTTTTTATAATTATTTTATCTTATTCTCTCTCTTTTTAATTATGAAAATGAAAAAAGTAGTATTAATCAAATATATTAACAAGGGTGATGTTGCAAACATCCTCATTTCTCTCGGCACACGTCTCTATGTATATATATAAAGAGTGAATTCATTCAAAGCGATTAACGATTATATATCATTGTTATAAATTGATAAGTGAACCATAATCTGATTTATTCAATATTTATGTTTTATAACTTTTATATACTGATTGGAGATCGGGAGATATGTCGACATCCAAATTATAAAATGTAAGGTAGTTCAAAAATTGAATGTGGGGTTCGTCTGTCTCTACATTTATTTATATTTTTAATTATATTTTTATCTTTGCGTTTTGATTGTGACTTCTCATCGATCACAATCAAAATAAAAATAAAAATAAGCTATTATTATTCTGTTAAAGTAACTACGATAATTCCTGCACCTTAAATACAAATCTACTTTCTGCTTTTATTTTTAGTATTTCATGAATGAATGAATGTTATCATAACAGGAAGAAATGAATCTATAATAATATATTATATAGTTATATTATATGTTCATGAAATGAATGTTATCATAACAGGAAGAAGTTTGAAAACGGTAACAAATGAGTTATATTGTCTGAAATATGTGTCACTTTTTTCAAATTGATATAAGAATACATGTTTTGCTTTCACATACATTTGATTTGATTGTAGTTTCGAACTTTAGTGAAGCAGTGTCACTAAGTTAACTCGTGTAAACAAAACATATTGCATTTTCTAAGTTTCTTTTGTCAATCATAGTGATAGTGATTATGTCAAATCGTAAGTCACTAAAATTGTAATCACAACTTAGATTCTTTATTTCATTTATGCACTAAGGTTGTCAAGATGATCCTATATGAAATCATTTTTGCCTTTGTAAGATCGAGATCGTAAGATTGGATCGGATCGTAAGATTCTACCTAAAATTCATTATTTATATAACAAAAAAATAATTCGTGTAGAAAACTAACTATTAGAGAAATTAATGTAAAATTCAAACTTTTAAATTATAAAAATATGCAATTTGTCAACATATCATACTTTTTACAAGGAAAGCATAATTACTAATCTAAGATATCAATCGGAACTTTAAACGAAGTGATTTAAGATTTTGGGGTTTCAAAGTTTTAGGAAAATTTGATAAATTACATTTAAAAAAAAAGACGTGTTGAGTATACATTGGACTATGTGGGTATAAGCCATATATATATTTAGCCATTTGTAAGCACTTAAAAAAGTTACAGCTTAGCCTATATGAATAGGATCGGATCGTACACCGATCTTAGGAGCAACCCTACTATCTAAGTGCGATCTTACCTTTTGAGTGGTCCTGCTTTAATCCTAGACGTTCTCGATTGATAGAATCGTAGGATCGTACGATCCAATGATCAAGATCACGATCTTAACAACCTTGGTATTATGCGCTACACATTTTGTATTCATTAGCATCAAATACATGTGTTTAAAATAATTACTTATATTGTTTCATTTGCTAAATAGGATGTTTAGGTCATAAGTTTATGTATAACTACATGAAAAATACGATGTGTTTAGCTATCGAGAGACTTATGAGTATAATTTTATCGCTTCTATTTATGTTCTAATAAAAAAAGAGATCATTACAAAAAATGTGTATTTAGGAAAGGGAACACCATGCCAAATACTAATAAAATCATGCTAGATGGTATTTGACACAATTTTAACACACCTTTAATTCTGTCCTAAATATAAGAGTGTCAAATACATCTAGAATGGATTAAAACTGTGCCAAATATTTTTTGGCATGGAGTTTAAATCAATTTTACACTTGTGTACCCATTGATAAGTATTTGACATGGAATTTAGGACAATTTTATACTTGTGTATCCATTAATAAGTATTTGGCGTGTTTGTACAGTGTGGTACCAAATACTCATTTGGCACACTTTTACCCGTTGCCAAATAACATTTGGAATGATTTTGTTTCCCTTGCCTAAAAACATTTTGCACATTTTTTCCCCTTGCCAAAAAAGCATTGGGCACTAATATAACGACCATGCAAAATACATTGGTACTAATTTAAAAGCTGTTCTAAACATGCATTTGGCACAATTATTATGCATTGAATATACATTCAACCTTATCAACTGATTGAGTCAAACAGAAACCTAAAAACAAAATACACATCAAACCAAAGTTTACATACATCATCAATAAAATTAAGTAAGTATCGAACTTTCATAAATCATCATCAACATAATCAAGTACGTAAATCCATGTTACAAAACTAGTAAGACATTCAATATATAAATTGATTGATAAACAAATATGCTGAGCAACATTTCTAGAATCCAAAAGCCAAGAAGTTCAACTGATCGGTATCTTTATATATCCTACATAACATAACATAGAATTCATTCATTAGTAGTATAATGGAACACTATTAAAGTTTCAAAGTTCAATTAAAGATAACATGACAAAGAAAATAAAACAAGTTGAAATGAATCCAATGCATTGAAAATTTCCGTAACATTTATTTGAAGCCAACAAATGGGTAGCAAGGGGTACTTACAGATTGAAAATAGCTAAGCCACTTTCATATAAACTCTTGAAGAAGTTCAAAACCTGAATTATACACTTATATGATATGATAACCATGCTATTAGTATTCGTACAGATTTGAACCCAAGACGTAAGTATAGAAGATTTTATTCGAGATCGATTTTGAGCTATAGAATAAGTTTAATGAACTCGAGTTCAGAAACAAACAATTTAAGCTTGAAATTTTTATTTATTGAAACACTGTCCCAATAAAGTTAAATGAATTATTACTTTATTTATATGAATTGTATGAATAAAAGTTAAATTCAACTTAAATATATAGAATTTTTTTCTTTCCCGGAATCTAGATCGTATATTAGGCATTTGTAATAAAACGATGCACTTATAAGTAATTTGTGATTTTGTGTTATGAACTCACAAAAAAAATATCTCTAGTAAAAAATGATGAAATTGTAAAAACAAGCATTTGGGTCGGTTTACTTGATCCGTTCCATATACATAGGTATTTGAACGAGGTTTAAACTTTAAGCCCACATAGAAGAACCCATTCGAAAGCGGGTTTTGATTTATATCCACAAAAAGTTTCATACCTATCTTTTGGGCCTAAATATTCACCTCAAAAAGCTCAATAGCATTTTGGTCCATTTAGCAAACCCTAATTTATATCCATTATCTGATTTCATTCTCATTTCTTCATTTCCCAAAACCCTAGCTACTACAACAATGCCGCCGAAGTTTGATCCATCTCAGGTGGTGGACGTTTACGTCCGAGTCACCGGCGGTGAGGTTGGAGCAGCGAGTTCACTCGCTCCCAAAATTGGTCCACTCGGTCTCTCACCAAAGAAGATCGGAGAAGACATCGCAAAAGAAACCGCGAAGGATTGGAAGGGTCTACGTGTCACCGTCAAGCTCACCGTTCAAAATCGTCAGGCTAAGGTCTCCGTCGTGCCGTCCGCTGCCGCACTTGTGATCAAAGCGTTGAAGGAACCGGAACGTGATCGCAAGAAAGTGAAGAATATCAAACACAGTGGTAATATTTCACTTGATGATGTGATTGAGATTGCAAAGGTGATGAGGCCGAGATCAATGGCGAAGGAATTGCAAGGGACTGTGAAGGAGATTCTAGGAACTTGTGTTTCAGTTGGATGTACGGTTGATGGAAAGGATCCTAAGGATTTGCAGGAAGAGATTGCTTCTGGTGATGTTGAGATTCCTCTCGAATAATTCATCTTTTCATTTTAAGGTTCCGTTGTTATTCTGTTTTTTTGAATCATATCAGGAGAATTGACATTTTTGCTTTGATTTTACAATATCTTCAATGTCAGACTGAATTGCCTATTAGATTATATATCATTGAGTTGAGATATTATGGTTATATTCTGATTTTGCATTTGAACTGCATGCATATTATATCTTGCAAGTGCTTATGAAACGCAATAAGCACTTTTTATGTGTTTGCTAATTGTGCGTTTTTAGCTTACATGTTATTTGAACCCGATTTATTTTGAATATGACGATACTAGGGGAAAATAATCTCAACTGTAATGGGTTTGTGCATAACTATTATAATGAAAATTCTTCATTGTTGTCTTGAGGGGGGTTTTCAAAACCCAATCTATGCTCTTCTGCAAGCTGACTGCTTATATTTGATGGAAACTCCCACAAATGTGGGATTTTCTGTACGCTTTCTGTTCTTTGAAATCGTTACCCTCTGTTTCTCTTCCTCCCTCCTAATATCATTTTCTGTGTTCATGCTCCGTACACAAAGCTCCCTCTTCCTTGGACAGTGCTTGAAACTGAAAATCTGATGCTAGTGGTTTGTTAATTTCTTCTTGTTTGCATGATCAATATATTTATATGCATTTCAAATTGTTTTGTTTTTTACTTTTTAGGGTTTATTTCACTAAGCATATTTGAAAATCTTATGTGAATGTGTTAGCTTCTCCTACGAACAATTTACTGTTATGTTATTCTTGTTGTTTACAAATTGATTTATGTGGATCGTCATTGGACCGCTGATCGGATTTTAGCAATTCAATGAAAACGGTCGCTGCTTAAACCATGGAATCAGTGTGTTCATTTTTTGGAATTAAAACAACTGAAAATGGTTGTGCAAGAAAGTTTCATTAATGTTTGATCAATTTGTGACTTGTATGATACCGAGGGATGGTTCAAAGATGTCTCAATCCGTTCACAAAGTACACTTGCTTGCCTGATACAAATGCTGCATCTAATGTGGAGTTTAAAAAGCTTGCCTTCAGCAACTTCGTTTTGATGGTGTGTTATTCACACTGGCTGTCTTTCACCGTGTGCAATTGGTGCCACCATTTGCTTCCGATAGGCCCTTTAACTTAATCACTCGTTGACCTGCTAACTTGACATACAATATTAGATACATCATGGTAATAAGTCTTAATTAGATAATGGTCGTTACATAAATATAGCATAACCTTAATTAAGGATCCTTGATTACCATATACGTGTCACATTCATAATCAAGTAAGAATTCTTAAATCACTTAAATCAATTAGAATTGACCATAATAATCATACAACACATACCATTCTTAATCAATTTAGGTAATCCTTCCCTCATCTAAATCAATTAGAACAAGCACAACCATATAAAGATAACACACACCCGAATACTTATGTACTTTAAGTGTCTATTCATGATCATCTATTACTCACCTTAAGTTTTAGGCTTCCAGCTAGCGATTACTTGCAATTGTGTTGTCATTATCTATTACACATAACAGACATACACATGTCACATATAAGACAACGTAGACTTGATCCACCTTATATCACTATCTTTCTAATGTCCCTTTTTCTTCTTTAACAACATAACTTAGGCGTTTAACCAGTTCAACACCAACTTAACTCTATTCCACTCACCTAACATTCTCTTGCAAAAACATTTATGTTATTTGAGTGTTTGACCATCAACCTTTGGTTTATATCCTAAAACATAACCATTCCTCAATCCTTACATAAACACTCATAAAAATATATTTCATTTTCTTTTTTGCATAACATCATTATAGTAACTTCAGTTTCATATTCAATAACGTATTTATACTGCCTTAGTACGTTGTTATGTTGTTGTTAGGGCTTTTTCTGCAAATTTCTCGGAAGCAATTAACTTTACTTTCATATTCAATAACAAACTTTGAATTGCATGAATATTTAATCACATTGTGAGTTGTCTGCTACTGTGGGATAGCTCAAACTTCAAAGATAACTTAATTGCATATATCAGATGCATCATGCATGTTGAACCATCTAGCTTGTGCGTCACTAACTAAGTACACTTGCTATGCTGCATCGTTCCTGATATCATGTGGTACTCTTCTAAGGTTGAGAACTTGTTTAACAGAAATATGACCCTGAATCGCAAGCCAATGAAGCCTTCTACTTTGAAGGGACCTCGTTTCATAAGAAATAAACTCACATGCTTTGTGTTGATACCTTTCTATGTTATATTAAGTTACTCCAATGGTTTTTTTTACATATAAAGATAAAATAAAAATAGAGTTATGTGTGGAGTAAGTTTTGTAAACAAGGTCCCAAAGAATTCAATTTTTGCCAAAATGGAAAATGATTGTTTACACAACATAAAAGTTAAACAGGGGTTAAAGATGTAAATATGAGGCATAAACTACCCGTTAAGTTTAACTACAAATTATGAGTGTGTTTTGTCCATTTGTAATTCTAGAAAGATTCGACGTGTACGAAATGTCAACAAAAAATCTTTACGAAATTAATTGCGGTGGTGACAGGTACATCAACAAACAAGTTAACCCAAATTATTATACTGATAGTGTAATCTATGCATTGGGTTCTAATATTGCAAAACTCATAAACTTTTATTATGGGTTTATTCGAGGAAATCCTAGTTTATAAAGAGAAGTTAGGACACAACAACAACACATACATATTGGATATAGTCTTTATGCACTTCTCTTTAAAACTCCACATCTATTTATGGGTACTCTCAAACCCTATCTTCTTAAATGAGTGCTCTAATCACTCTTTACTATCTCGGTGAACTAAATCTTGATACGGGTTACAACATGTATGTAGAGTAAATAAGTAATTCTTCGCAAATCGCACTCGAGCTGAAATATGATTGATTAAATGGCTCCATCCGTGGAACCCACAACAATGATTGTTCTCATCGTTAATCGAATAGCGAGCCAAATCTTACTCAGATCTATAAGTTTTCATCCATAATATCATAAAACATAAATAACTAAATCAATCACACACTATATGTGATATCTCGATCTATGCTTAAGAAATATTTTAAACTTTTGGATGAAAATGAAAATCAGTGGAGTAAAATATCCCACATCTTTGGTTTCCACTATTTAATTTATTTAAAAGAAAGGATTTCTCAAACAAAAAGATCACATTTAAAAAAGAAGGAATGTAACTGAGATCCGCGATGCCACCAAGATCCTTGATGCCATCAAGATCCGCAATGCCACATTGTTGCCACCATCCGCGATGCCACCAAGATTTGTGGTGCCAAGCTTCAACCGAGATCTGCATCTCAACTCTTCAAATTGAGCTCTTCAGCGCTTCCAGTAATTAGGCCCTCAGCTCAGTATTGAGCCCTTTAGTAGCATTGAAATGGGGGTTATAATGGTACAATGATGTACAAGATAATCAGCTTTCTCCCACGAGGATATGTTTCCTTTGCGAGGAGCGGCTACACACCGTAAAACCTTCGAAAAGGTTGGTTAGGCCCACATGCACAAGATAGTCAAATTTTTCCCACGAGGATGTGTTTCCTTTGCGATGAGCTTCTGCACACCGTAAAACCTTTCAAAAGGTCGGTTAGACCCACATGCACAAGATAATCAGTTTTTTCTAGCGAGGACGTGTTTCCTCTGCGATGAGCGACTGCACACCGTAAAACCTTTCAAAAGGTCGGTTTGGCCCACATGTACAAGATAACTAACTTTTCTCTTGCGCTGAGCGGCTGCACACAGTAAAACCTTTCAAAAGGTCGGTTAGGCACATATATATATATACATATATAAGAGAACCACTTTTCCGCACGGACGTGTGTCCCTTGCGATGAGCGGCTGCATACCGTAAAACCTTTCAAAAGGTCAGTTAGGCACATATAAATAATCGTATAACGCATTGTAAAATCTTATTCTCAGAGTAAACTGATCCACCATCCTCGAAGCCTTATCTTAACGAAAACAAGTTTACTTATTATGCTCTAGCATACGTTCATAAATTGATTTTTTCAATGCAACCACGATGCAGTTCGGCTCATGGCCTAGCTCAGCTAAGCAACTTGTCTTGGAGCCGCAGTCAGAGTTTGCTCGTTTGGAGCCTAACTCATTCTAGTAGCTCATGTGGAGCCCTGATTGCCTCAACAACTCGTGTTAGAGTCCTGCTCAAACTCCAGCTACTTGATAATTTTGCAAGATCACATCCGCTATAGGTGACATCTATGTTAGGTCATCGGCAATGAAATACTTATTAGTTCGACATGAAAATTATGAACTTTTCGTACCGAACTAGGAGGAGTTGATACTGTACTCTATACATTGGGTTCTCAATATTGTTAAGCCCATGAGCTTCCATGATGGGCCTGCTTCCTTCCTCCTTATAAAAGGGGGGAAACCCAAGTTCACAAAGAGAAGTCGGGACACAAGAACAACACACACATATTGGATAGAGTCTCCATGTTCTACTCTCCAAAACCCCATCTCTATCGATCGGTGCTTTCAAGCCCCATCTTCTTAGATATATACTCTAATCACTATTGACCATCTTCAATGAGTTTAATCTCGATACAAATTATAACATATATATAAAGTAAAGAAATAATCCCCCAAATCATGCACGAGGTAAATATGCTTGATCATGTACCAAAAAATCATGTTTTAGTTTTAATGTAATCGTACAATAATTTTAGGCTTTAACACCCTCCCATATAGACGACTAATTTCAACCCATTTTTTGACACATGGTTTTCTTCACAACCATTCATAAGGTACACGATGAAGTGTCCATGAACCTACCATTCATAATACTCTAAAGTTCAAAATCAAGATTTAAAATAAAAAAATTGTTTAAGCCCCACATTGAATTCAACACCTGTTTTTTCTCAAAACCATCCATCAAATAAAGATATTTTTTCATGGTTGATATTATAGTTAGACGTTCCACCAACCACTTTATTAAACATATATGTGCCTATAAATAACTGACACCATTTGTTTCGTTAACGCTCAAACCGGTTGTCATAATTTGTTTTAAACGTCGTGAAGTTAGGTTTCAAAATTCTCTCTTTCTAGTTTGAAATATCAGAGAGAAAGAGACGATTGTACATACATATACCAAACATGATGACGTTGAATGATATGACAAGAACAATGAGGATGGTGCAAGTGAAGTCTCTAATTGAGACTGCACCGTTGCAAATTGTCCCTCCAATGAAACCGTCTTCTGCACCTAGGTTGGCCACTATTAGGGAAGAAAGGGGTGAAGGTTTCGAAGAACGAAGATCATGAATGAACTTTTATAAAATCGTATCATATGATGATATGATCACATTAAATACTATATATATGATTATGTAGTTTCTGATCAGAAGGACATCAGAGATGGATTCAAGTATATATAGTCTATCCTGATGATTATTGTGGCCGGTACTGTATAATATAATATTGTACCTCTTTATATTTTATTTTTGTTATTGTCTTTGATGATAATATGTAAATATTTTGTAATATGAACCTATGCTATAATAATAAACTAATCTATTATATTTAAATAACTTTTTTTATTGAGATTGGTAGTTTGATACATTCACTTATAAGGTTGTTGAATACATTACTTTGTGACAAATGTTAAAAGGTCTCCAATCTAGCTTGTTGTTAGATCAAACAAAAAATATCCTTGAAATTTGATTTAAATTTGGATTATGATATGAATCCATCTATGCACTCCAACTATCTAATGGGCTAACTATTGGGCTAAAGCTATACAAGACGTTATTATACACTTGTACATCATTAGTGTTGTGAAATGTTCAACTTTGTTGTCATATTTTCATTGACTGATATAAAATATGTTGGATGACAAAAACTTCAAATATATTAAAGGTTCATGAGATGACCCTGAGTTTACTTGTAGTTTCATTGATTTAGCTTCAACTAATTGATATGTTCTGTACATAGTTTATTTTGGATCCCAAAAATATGAGACGTACACGAGGCTTGAAATAAACATAACAATTAATATATAATTGCATTATAATTAGTTGATAGTAACACAGGATATAGTCAATAGGCATGATAACACTCTAACGTATATACTCCTCTGCTAACGACAGATACATACGTAAAAAAGTATTTAAAACAACAATCATTATGTGTTTATCCCATTTTGACATGTTTAATTAATCAAGTAGAAAATATATGTAAGTGGTGGAGAGGAAGTGGGCGGTTTTAATTTATTTCCGGCGGTCGGTCTTATTACGTTGGCAAATGACTCCACTTACATCTCGACACGTGTTGTCACTCCATGGTCTCGGCCGCCTCAAAAAGATATTAAAAAAATACGTGTAAAGTGAGCCATCATATTTGATGTTTTTTGATGAACTTATTAATCATGTTATTAGTTTTTAAACTGTCACATGAATATTTTAATTTTAATACATGAAAGGAAAATATAAGGTAATTATTTTATTATTATAACTTTTTAAAGAAAATAATCGAAGTTGGTTTGTCTTTTATTTCTTTCTTTCATAAGATGACTTGTCATGATGTTGATATGTTAATAGAGAGAGACACTCTGTCAACTGCATATAAAACTAATTTGTACAGTATAAAATGACTTGGTGATTGTCACTATGCTAATTAATATTAAAAAGATCATAAATTGATAAATGGAACTATAGGCGTTTTGTTCAAAATAATACATGTAACAAGCTTGTGTTTGAGTTGGTAATATTGAGTTATCTTATTTGTGGTAATTCTAGAATGTGTAGGTCAAAAGTATAAAGTATTAAAGTAAAGGGGCTTGGATGTCATTCTGAAAGCTTGAAGGCTTAAAGATTGTAACTAACATGTTCGATGATCAAGGATAGACATTATCATTCTAGAAGGGCCAAACTTGGTTTATTAAAAAGATAAATAGATAATGAATCAGGGTTTCTGTAACCCAATTCATTCAGTCTTCATCTCCAAGATTAGAAACCCTAATTCTTCTCTGAGTGTTCTTGTTTTCTGTATTCAGTAGTCATCACCTTGGTGTCTACTTTTGTCCAAGTATTCGGTCATGAAAGCTAGTTTTATGAGATTTGGTGATTGAATTCTGGTATTGTATGAGGTTTGATTCTGGAGATCGAATCATTTGGTTAAGAAATAGTATATGTTTTATATTTTGATCACGTTTCATTTGAAAACAATACAAATCTTGAGACTATATAATGTGATTACATTTGATAACAAAAATAACATACGATCAATTATAAGATATCAATTCAACTTCCCTCGACAAATATATTTTATATTATACTGCGTAACAGATAACAGATCAATTATAAGTAAGCTAATCCAGAGATAAGACTGGGAAAATAATATATAACATGACACAAAGTTTGATACAACCAACTTTGCTTAATATATTATTATTAAAAGTTATCCTAAACTGAATAATTAAGAACATGTATTGCTTATTAGATATGAGCTGCCTTGAGTTGTTGACTTTGTTGTTATGACTTGTAATTTTCTTCTTAATTCCTCCAATGATTATATACGTGAATGAAATATTATCAGTTTTCTAAAGAACGTACAATATAATTAATTCTGACTAATTAGCACGATAATATGCATAATGATAGTATACACAGGATCAGTAGCTCAGTAAATACGTACGTGCGAACCTGTTCTTATTTATATTATTTCCTGTTTTAGTTCCAAAACTATCTCATCCCCATATATTATTACTTCAATACGATGTAATTAAGGTGACATTTGTGTACTGTATACGGTGTTTAATTATTTTTAAGCTAAGTGCGTTGGTTATTGTGAAATAACTGTTAAGATATCTAAATAGACTAGATACTCAATCGTTGGATGATGATTTAATTAATTAGATTGGATTTACAAAAAAGATCAAACATCACTAAATATATCTAAATGACCTTACAAATGACAATTATACCATTTTTGAATTTGTGTTATTTTTTCATTGGTAGAGAGGTCATATGCAAGCGGCATGATCAGTATTCTAAAGACTATGAATAGATAGAGAACGACATGAGAACATACTAAAATGTTTTTAAGAATAAATATTGGATGACATTTTAATTTGACAATATATTAAAAAGAATAATACAACCATGTATATTGGAGTAGCTTAATCCTTTTTCTGAATTAATTGCAAAACTTACACGTCAAAAGATTAAACAAATCTAGAAAAATATTATGAAAATATTTTATGGTGTGGCTTTAAACTGTACGACAATTGAAACAAATAGAGGTACACATATTGACTTAGCCTGAGTGAGTTTGGGTCTACCAAAGTTTGAGAAAAGCGTGACCCGAGGTCCTGCCTAGCCCAAAAATTCTAAAAATGTATGAAATTATTCATAAAAGTCCTGGCCAGGTCGGGCTAAACTCAAAGTTCAAAACTCCAAACTTTTTCAAGAAAAAAAGCCCCATCCAAATATAGAATACGTGTTTTAAATATATTAGAGTTTTTACTTATAATATATTGTTTTTGCATAAATTATATTTAGTATATTATATATCACATACCTTTTAAATATGTATAGTTTTTTATTTATCACGTACGTATATGGATATGTATTAAAATTTATCGATAGATATTTAACGATACTATTGTATGTACATTCCACTTGTATTTTATAAAATACTATGATAACTTTGTTTTTTTTTCTCAATAGATATTAAAGCATGTTAAAATTAGCATTTATATAATACTAAATAAATTCAATAAACAATTAATACTTATGAAAATCAAAATAAAAAAGTTTGAAAAATCTAATATAGATTTTTAAAATCCCAGGTTAACCCCGTTCAAATCTTAATAGACTTAATTTTTTTGTTAAGGTCCGGGCCTAACCCGACTCGAGCTTCTTTAAACTTAAATTTTTCTCAATCGAAAAAATGTGACTCTGTTTAGACTCGATTTAAATCCAACACTACTCGAACTTTTTGCCCCTCTAGAAATAAACTGACCCATAATATAAGTCTGTAAATTTGAGATCGCGACCCAATATGAGATTTTAAATTAGTTAAAAGGATAAGTAGACAAAGCAAATTGAGGGCCCTTAGTCTCGAAACACATATATTATTTATCTCTATACTACGGGTTCGTAGGGCCATGGCACCCTACCACAAACTTATCGGTCTGAACAAGAAATTATTTTGTATAAGTTCGATCTAATTACATCTAGGTTGGATTTTTAAGATAAAAATATAAGTAACATACTCACTATGAAACGTACGACAATAAGTAATTAAGAATACGAGATTATAACTTTTTTATTTCTACTTTAGCATAAAAATTAATCACTATCTTTGAAGATAATTGATTATTAATTTAGCTTGTTATTATTTATTAATTTCGAGATATGGAAATTTTCGAGTTTTATCATAAAGATGTATTAGTCATGCAATTATTAAGAACAAATTAATATTCTTTTCCACAAAACTAATTAAACAAATAAAAAAACATATAACTAGTAAAAAATAATTGAACTCTATCTCCCTCACTACATCAATAAATACCAAGCTTTCAACACCACACACTTTCACACCAATTAACACTTTCTTCCTTACCTCTCTTCATCTATTCCAATCGATCATCAGCCATGACGAAAGACGTTGAAGTGGTAGAACACCACGGTGGCAAAGACTACCATGACCCACCTCCAGCACCCTTGTTCGATGCCGATGAACTTACTAAATGGTCTTTCTATAGAGCTCTTATTGCTGAGTTCATTGCCACCTTATTGTTTCTTTACGTTACCGTATTGACAGTTATTGGTTACAAGAGCCAAACTGACCCAAAGTTGAACGCCGATCAGTGTGGTGGTGTTGGCATTCTTGGTATTGCATGGGCTTTTGGTGGCATGATCTTTGTCCTTGTTTACTGTACCGCCGGTATCTCTGGTTAGTACTTTTATAGATACATATTTACGTTTTTATTTTTACAAAAGAAAAAATATATATGAAAAAAATATATACATATATATATATATATATCTCCTTTTTGACATTTTTAGTGTAAGGGTTCATTTTTAACAATATATCACTAGTAACACCAGAAATAAAAAAGGAATTCATGGATTATAATTATTAATTAATTAATTTAATGGCAACACTGGCAAAAGAAGATATATCCATATAGGTCCAAAAAGAGCTTGTAATAAAATAGCTAATTATGTAGATATATAAGACATTGTAACTTCAGTTTGAATGTTAAAGGTCAAACAACATTATTCATTTCATTTACCGTTGCAATAATTAAGAGTCAAATAATAAATCGAAATTAAATTAATTTATTTGTTTAGAACGTATAGACTAAAGGGTTGTGGCTAACGTTCACCTACTATGCAGGAGGACACATTAACCCGGCTGTGACATTCGGGTTGTTTTTGGCAAGAAAGGTGTCTTTGATTAGGGCACTAGGATACATGGTTGCGCAATGTTTGGGTGCAATTTGTGGTGTGGGTTTGGTTAAAGCTTTCCAAAGTTCCTACTACAATAGGTACGGTGGTGGGGCCAATGAATTGGCTCCGGGTTACAATAAGGGTACCGGATTAGGTGCTGAGATTATTGGCACCTTTGTTCTTGTGTATACCGTTTTTTCAGCTACTGACCCAAAGAGAAGTGCACGAGACTCTCACGTTCCCGTAAGCATATACATTAATCTTTTTATGTTTTCCTTAGCGCATCCATCAAACAAAATACTGCAATTTCTAGCTAGCTTCATGAGATAAAATGACTATAATCTTTTTGTTATTATTCAAAAATATATATACTTATATGTCTTAAAATACACTTATCTACTTTTATATAGATTAATGAACTTATTAATAAAAGTTACTGAAATAAGGAATTAAGTGGGTTAATTGCTTAGATGAGGGACCAAGGAATAACTTTTATTAGAACATGACAAAATCTTTTCCACCCACTCATTCTTTAAAAATATATGTAGTCGTTGAGAAATGACTATTCATTGTTATCTCTAACATTTGTTTATTATTATTTTTAAGCAACACTGTAAACTTTATATTAGGTAACTTAAACAAATACTAACTATTTAATAATTTTAAACAATGAAGGTATTGGCACCACTGCCCATTGGGTTTGCCGTGTTCATGGTACACTTAGCAACCATTCCCATCACCGGTACCGGAATCAACCCCGCTAGAAGCTTTGGCGCTGCAGTTATTTACAACAACGAAAAGGCATGGGACGACCAATGGATTTTCTGGGTCGGACCATTTTTGGGCGCAGCGGCTGCAGCGTTCTACCACCAGTTTGTACTAAGAGCAGGAGCTATTAAAGCACTTGGTTCCTTTAGAAGCAATGCATAAATCGGAAATAAGATATGATATATTCATCCATGCTAAGATAATAAAATGGTTGGATGGTTAAAATGCATGGATGGATACATGAGTGTGGAAGTGCCAAATTGTAGATAAGATTTGTAATTTCATTTTTTTTCTTTATGTTTAATTTTTCTTGTGAATTAATGTTGAAGTGGTCCTTTTTATTATGTTTCTTTCAATAAAAGTTAGAGTTTTTCTACTTGTGTATTTTTAACGTCGTTTTTGAACTCATTTGATGCATAATAGTAATACACATGACACATACCATACAGCATAGCAGAAACAAGATATGTTTTTTTATTGTGAGAAGAATAGACATTATTATCCATTGATTGGGAATATATTCTCAAATTAATTATGTCGAGCCTTCCTTATCATATAATTATATTATAATTATTATTATTATAATTAATTATAATAAAATAATTTGTTTATAATAAAAGGATAGATAGATAATGTAAACAGTAAGAGTGTTTTGAAAGCAAAGTATTTTGTAATGTGTTTGGGGATTTGCATATAGATAGTCTATTGAGTGAGTTCAGACTTCAGAGTGCATTGAATCGTTATTTTGTATAATATCATAAAATATAGTTAGTAATTTCTTTGGTCAGATATCATTATATCAATATATAAATGTTATTGGTTAGTTTTCTGTTAATGTTAAATGTTAATTTTCATAGAAATACCATTATTTATGTTATACTTGTTGAATTTATGTCCTTCTATAAGTTTAACGTCATTTTTCTCTGCACTTACATGTCTATATATTTAGACGTTGTTTGAAGAAAAAAGAAAATAAATGAAAATTTAATTACGAGTATTATTTTATTATAAGAATATTATATTATTTACTTTGAAGACAGAAATCAAAAGCAATCCCCAACGAGATGATGGTGAGTTGGCTCTGAATGCTTGTGTGGTACCATATCTGACATTCATATCACCTCTCAAACCTACACTATTGACAACTAGGATATTACGGTATTATACTTTAGTTATTAATTTGATTTGATTGTATGTAATGGTAGAACAACGATGCGTATCACCATCAATATGGAAATTTGATTGAGCTGATAATCTCTTTAGATCTGATCAGTATTAAATTTAGCGCCTAAATAAACTCAATGACAACACATCTCATGACCTACTACTAGTGTGAGTACAATCTTGTTTTTACAACAACAAAATAAAAAATAAAAAGGGGGCTGATTTTGACACCGGTTGTTTTACTTATTTACATGTATTTAATGTAAAATTGACAACCATACCTTCAAATCATTTATTAAACGTCTATCTATCTCACACAGAAACATATGAAGAGATCTCACATTTTCAACCTCAAAACCCTTGTATCAATGGTATAAAGCTTCCCAGACCAATTCTTTTTTCTGTTAATTCCATTAAAATTCACTTGAAATGGATTGTATTCCACAACAAAACTTAATACCCAAAAAGTAAGTGACCATTTACTGATTCTATGGTTTTAAATTAAGCAAAATTCTCAAGCAATTTCATGATACAATGCTAAAAATAAATTAGATAACAAGAGGTAGAATTCACCCCCATAAAGCTACATAATCCTTGTCAATTGTAGGCGAGTTATTTTCTTTAGTTTCTTCATAGCAGTGTATAAAACTTATGAAACAGGTTATCCATCAAACAAACATTAAGCACTATATGCCATAGATTAGATAATTGAAAAAAAAAAAAAAAAAAAAAAAACTCTAATTTTTGTGGGTTTTGTTGCACTATATAATTCCTAATATGTTAGGTGTGGCATGTAGCTTAAGCCTGCTGGGATTACGAATGCTGTTGAGGTGAGGGTGCCGGAAATGGAGCAAGGTGGAGAACGGGACGGTTTGACGGAGGCAAAAGTAAAAATGGTAGAAAACTTTGAGGAAGAAAGACAGTGAAATCCAAAAGGGTAAAATGATCTGAGGGTATAGTGGTCAATTCATATCAAGTGTCAGTGAAAAAATTAAAATTTCAAGTGGCAAAATCATGAGCCTAAAGAATATATTGACTCTCTTGAAGCCCCCACCAATTGTTCTCAAGGCTAACGGCTACCATATGAGTGTAAACCGCATTATAGCACAACCAAAGGGACGTGAGGAAGAGAACTAAACCTATCCTACCTCCACTTATATGGTGTACATGTCCTCCATTGTTGGACTATCATCACAAGATGTGCAAATGTTATATTGATCTTATTACATGCTATTAACTGTAACTCATCCTAAACTCTCTTCGATATAATAAAATAACACACAATTTTAAGAGGTCGTACCAGCCAACATTTGTTCTAAAAACCTAAACTGGTCACTGGTAAAATAATGTCATGTTCTCCTTGCCTCATTAAAAGAAAAAAAAAAAAAAAGAAAAAAAAGAAGAAGGAAAGAATGCCATTTTGAAAAAACTTTACTGAGCCATGACATCAAATTACATATAATACAACATTTTAAAACAATAATATAGAAGAATACAGTTTAGCCTAGATAAAAGCTCGACAAGTTTTTAACTCCAGTTCATTTCAATCTAATATATCTTCAAACATGTAACACCGATACCAAGCAATGACACGTGTCTAACCAGAACACACTCATTTTCAATAATTCCAAACACTAATATTATATAGAAGAAATGAAGTATAATCAAATGATGCTTACATGGGGCTGAAAGAAATAAGCATTGATATCAGTTACCGCATGCGTTTCCCACACTCTAATAATACAATTATTACACACACATTCACTCTATCATGTTATTTTTTCTACATCCCATTTCTTATCACCGTTTTGCCCCTTCTACAAAGGCCACAAGGGAATCAAGACTCGTCAAGTACATGTTGGACCGGGGTAATATGGTCATGTTGCCAAATTGTGATGTCATAGAAGAGCTTGTAGTCATCATTTTGTTCCCTCACTCACCCTTCTAAAGTGTTGCATGTCACAAAAATCGAGAGCTATACCATGAGCACTAAACCAAGAATGACTATAAATACTACCCCAGATCCCTTTGCACACAACAATACCAATAATTCTTGAGATTTTGAGTGACGCCAAATGTTAAGGAAATTTATAATGATGCCAGGGCTTTCACTTCTTATTGTTATAATTATAACCCTGTTCTTTTTCACTACTTTAGGAGCTCAAGATCGAGCTCCTCACGGGCTCGATCACGAGAACCTCATGGCATTATCACCATCTGCTTATGATTTCTTCCACCCAAATGCACAACTAAGTATCCAAAATCCTTGTGAAGAGTATAATTGCTCACCTATGCCACTAGCTGCTACGGTTCAGTCGAGCTTAGCATCAGAAAGCAAAGAGGATGGGGCCAAAGTTGGAGCCGGAGGTGTTGCTGCCATTATTTTTGGTTTCGTATTTATAGTTCTCCTAGCCATGGGTGTCTACTATGTGGTGACCACTCGTCGGGAAAATTTGAGACGAAATAATAGTAGAGTTATACCATCAGCTTGATGTACTTGTATTTAGGCCATGCTTCACTTGTCACTCTTCATTTAGTTTTCAATTAATATAATGAAATGTATGCAATATAATAGTGATTAAAGCACGCAATTATGATTAGATTGATTGATTCTTTACGCAAAAGTTGAGTTATGACTTATGACCACAGGCAATATAAGGATTAACTGTTTTAAAGAGTCAGAAAACTACAATGCAGCAATATATCAGTTCATATAAAGCATCAAGTGATTAACATACCATCACCCATCAACATATCAAAATTGAAATGCACAAGCAAAAACTGTAAAGTGCAGCATCTAGAATATTGTTCTTACAATCAAGAAAAAAAAACATATCATTCAATTTTTTATCTATCTTTGTTAAAAACTGTACTAACATTTTCATTTTTATTCCTAAATAAACCTCTATCTATCTTACAGTGCATCAGTTTGGCAATCCATGATAGTACAATCTACATCATTACTTGAACTATCAATAGTCAACCTTAATTTGTTCAATAGGAAAGGAGGGTTATACACACCATTCCAAAATCTTAAATACATGTTCTGTTAAAAAAGAACTACTGGAAGTTCAATTCTAACAGCCCTAAGGTTGCGCAGTGATATGAGTTTTTCTTTCAAAGCTAATTACTTTGATTCCCTAATGTCAAAATTGATACGGGTACTCTGATCTTGTAATCACCAACTATCATACACCAAAATATTTAAACTGAATTCTCAATAAGTCACAGTGAAAACATGAGCAATTCATAAACAGCTATGGCAACGCAGATGCTATTAAGAAATTTTAAAGAAATACATTAGCATGCCATTGCAAGCATTAGATAGAACATTGTGCAGTAAAACATCACCATAAATCGATTGTGTCACTAGTATTGCATCTCTACCACCGCCTTGAGCTGAGAGCCTCGATTGCTGGTCCAAAAATCCGATCCACTGATTTGTTCCAATAGTGTGCAAACTCGATTTTCTTTCTAGATATAGGCTCTTTCATCTGAGAATTCAAAACATAGAAGCTTCAGTCTTAATACACAAAACTACTTAATGGATACTGCAATTGGTAATAATGCTTTAAATTCCAAATCTTCCAGAAGCCATACATTTCTTATGTTCATGAATTTTTCAAACTCCTCTAGACAAGAAATTCGTAACATGAAAGACATGCTAAAGGAAAAGCCAGTGAAGAAAGTAAGAAACCATCACAAACGAGAAAAACAAGTGAAGACTTGATCCCAAAACTGGCCATTATCTAGTTTGAGTTAATTCATGAATGCAAACTTCAATATTATCGCCATTACACAGATTATAATCTGTAGCTTGTTCTGCAATTTCGAAAACATCTTTTGTGGCTCCATGATTCTATTCCAAAGCTTAGCAATTTGGAAACAGTAAAACTTAATTCACAAACTTTATTTCGTTTCCACCAATGTTGCCTAAATGTAAACATCCCAGCCATTAATTAATATAATGCTCGAACCTCACCATTTTGTTATGAGCATCAATCAATAATATCAAAACCAATAAATATAGCAAAATCATCATTCGTCCAAAATGTATAAATCAGTCTAATCAATTTGTTAACATCAATAGGCAGGTCAATTATGATACCTAGATAGTAATATAAGTAAATCGCATGAAACAAATCAAAATTAGGGCTAAATTCGAAATTAAATAGAAGAGAAACATATGTGAATGTGACCTGAGATTTAGGAGATTGTTTAGGTGCAATGGTTTTATAGATGTCTCTCCGTTGCTCAAAAATAATAACCCCTGAAAATACAGTTCCTAGGGCAGCCCCAAGTAAACGCTCCTGCAATAATTCACGAGTTTGCTGCTTACATACATACATAAATCTATATCCATATAAAAAATAGATATATCTATATAGAAAAGTGAAATTGAAGGTGACCTGAGCAAGGATGCTGATCATGGTTGCTTTTGGATGAAACCGATATGCCTCTTTCAATTAACCAACAATCAGCTACGTTTGGTATTTGGGGGGGGGCTTTTGGTTTCCACCAAAAAAAGTTTCAACTAAGTCCCTTATATTTGTTATTTATTTTATTTTCATCTCCATATCATGACACTGCTCCATAGAATTTTGATGGGCCCTATTTTGTGTTTGTTCACTAAACAAAGTCTGCTGAACATTAACATTAATCGGTAAATAACAACCATTACAGTGTAGCATTTTTTTAGTAAACTACGAAATCATTTTTTTAGCATTTGTTAACTATAAATACTAGCATTGTCTATTTAAAGTTGTACCTTTTTATTTCATTTCTTAAAGGGTTAGCAACAACAACATACTTTACTTATTTAAATTTTAATATATAGTTTTATCTATAATATTTAGATACTTATGATAAGTTACAATGCTTGCTCTAAGTTAAATTAAAAAGAATTGGAAACAGAATCAAGTACCTTTTCCCTGATTGTGGAGTGGCGACAAGCAGCAGAATTAGTGTGGCTGGAGCGCAACTATAGTGTAACGTAACTGACATACATGCTTATGAGTGAGTGTCATTTTTCGACCAATCATCACTCATAAAAACCATCCTTGTATCCACATAAAGACAAAATAAAAACTCCATCACCATTATCCTGATCCATTATCTGTATATATATACTCTCTGTATCTATAATCTATAATGTATATAAGCCCCCACCCACTCACCCTATTTGAATTCCATCACAAACTAACATTCTCTGCGGTGTGTGTCTACTGTCACTCTCATTAACAACAACTTAACACTTGATCAAAAATGGCGGAAGAAGGTGGTTTCCACGACTTCTTGAACCTCCATTCTCATTCATCTAATCATATCACACCACCACATCAGTCTACCAGGCTCTTTTCATGTCACTACTGTCCGCGTAAGTTCTACACTTCTCAGGCACTCGGCGGTCATCAGAACGCACACAAACGTGAAAGAGCCGCCGCTCGCCGTTCTTACACCGTCGCCGGCGACGAACACCTTCCGCTAATTACTGATTACACAAACACACCCACCACCAAGGCCGGCTCCGGCGTCTACACCTGGTGTGACCAGTCCAACACTGCCGCCGCTCGCCGTTCTTACACCATCGCCGACGACCATTTTCCGCCAATTACTTACACAAACACACCCACCACCAACTCCGGCGTCTACACCTGGTGTGACCAGCTGAATGCCGCCAATCCGTTCTTCTTCCATGCTGCCGCCGCCGCCGTACCACCACCAACCGAACACTCCGATATCGATCTTACACTCCGGTTGTAATCATGTGGGTTTAGCTCTTTTATCTATCTACTAATTAACGAAGTAGAACATCGTAGCTCATTTTTCATGCTTAACGTAATTAACCTCCTCGTCCGTACGGTTTAACTAGTTTAGAGTTTTTAATATAGTTAATTAGTATTAGTATACGTAGTTGAAATGGGTTTGTTTTTATTTATTTATTTGTTGTTACGTTTTTCCATTTGCAGATCGAGATATTGTAGTTAGGACTATGGAAGTTAATTAATTCGTTAGTGAAAGAAATTTCTATATATTACTTGCATTCTGGGATTAATCTGTGTTAATTTGTATTCATATTTATCGAATAGTTTTGGTTCGTTTAGTTCTTTGCAATGAATTATGATATATAAGCATGCATTTTAAGTATTAATTAATTTAATTAATTAGTTTTAAAATAAAAAATAAATAAATAAATGTAAAGTCTTGAATATCGTATTAACAAGCATTTCGATCACTTCTTACTTTTAACAATCTAATTACTTGAATCTGGTTGAATGACTTTTTTATTTTATGACTAATATAGTATTACAATGTTTGTTATCAAACTTTTGACTTATTAATCTAATAATATAAAAAATTGAAGGACTGAAATGTCATTAAATCAAATTCTGTGAGAAAGAATAAATACAAAAATTGTATACTAGACAAACTAAAATATAAGAGAACAAAATATATAATTGATCAATCAAGAAAGAGAACATAACATGAAAATGTGTCATTTTCTTACAATTATATTATATTATATATTAATATTAATATTATGCTCCTCTCATGATAGAATTCTACCTATCAGAAAATGAGGTTTTATTCATTGTAATTTTCTTGACAACCATATACACATGTTAATTATGTGTCATGGTCTAATTATGGAAAAGAGCTTATTACAAGAAAATGTAATAAATATTATCATATAGCAAAATTATGAAAAATTCAAACTAGATATTTGATGAAAGTGACATAATAACCTTAAATTCATTAACATTTTATGTAACAAATTTTCAGTTTGTTAATATTTAACTAACTAAAAGTTGTTAACACCGTGACACATCACCTCCAAACAAAGTTATAATCTTTAGTTTATTTAACTTACTAATATTAATTATTGATTAATTGATTAATACTATAAAACATAATAAGTAAGATAAAATGTCTTTCTAGCTAAACCACAGCCATAACATTAATATATTATAGGTTGTTTAGATTTTAAGTGCAACTAATTAATATTAGTAAAATGAAATAAGCTAATATTTGATATGGCAAAAAGTAATATCACATTAAACATCTAATGGTATTGGTTAACTTTCACGTTAAATGATAACAAATTGAAAGTTTTTCATTAAGTTCGAAATTCATTCTAATGTTCTGAATAGAATTTTAGGTATGGCTATTCACATTTTAAAAAACCTCTTATTATATTATTATATGTATTTAATGTATTAATTGTTAAAGTCCTGTAAATAGAAACTTATTTTGTATGTAGAAGAATGAATCTTAATGAAATATATTTTTTCATTTCATTATTGTTCTTCTTTTATACTCTATAGATAAATAATTGTTAATAGATCGTTATTTCACAATATGTTATCGGCACGAGTTTAAAAGTGTAAAAAATTTTAATTGGCAACAACGTGAGACGAGGAGATTGATTTGACTTTCTTCCGATGAAGTAAGACATTAAAATAACATTTGATTCCATTAGGTAATTTCATACCCCTATATTTCACACTCTCATATAAAACCACTCAAACAATATATTGGAATTGAGCCAAGCACGTTTAACCACGTCATGATGGATCTTAGACTTCGAAAGTCACTTTCCATAATGAGCTTTCATTGGCATTATAGTTTCTTTCCCAAAAGTGAAATCCGCTTAGAGACATTCGAGCTCAGAGATCATCATTCTTGAGCTCGGCCAACACACACCTTGCATAATCTCCGGGCAACATCTGACAATAGTACAAAAGGGAATATTCATGGAGGTTGTTATTTGCATGGTCACCAACTAACTTGGTTGGACCATTCTATTGGTCTACGTCAACATGGATCTAAGAGAATATCTACATTCTCACACCATATTTTGACATTCTTTTAAAACCTTCTAGAACGTAGGATTTCACTATATAAATAAATTGCTACTTGCCCACATAGGAGATTCCAACACTTCATACACTCAAAATTAACTTACTGTGTGATTTTGATAATTAATCTCTTGACCACCCTCTATTGAGTTAATCTCAAACAGAATTTGTACATACATCGGAGAGTAAAAAATTAATCACCAATAAACCCCTCATTATTTTTCACACAAAATGAAATACTCTTGATAAGTGTGATTTGGTAGTATAATAATGTAAAAATCTATTTTAATAATGGAGAGTTAAGCAGATTATATGTTTTTAGTGAAATGATTTATTCTGAAATCTATATAAATATACATTTACTGAATCAAGGACTATTTACACACAGTGCCTAGTGAAATTCGATTTATTGAATTTTAGATATCAAGAAAAATTTCTTGACGTTACAATGCCGAAAGTTTGAACATTTAGATGGGACTATCGTGTACATGTATAAGGTTACTTAACAATTATGATTTAATCTCGGTTTTAATAAATATATGAAACTATCGAGGTGTTAGTGATGGTTAATAAAATAAGACTTGTGCGTTTGACCTGGCTTGGCATATAACCTATATATCTGTTCGGTTGAATGTGATGGTTTGCCTTATTTCATTCATGTGGAGGTAGTCCAAATAGTGATTGGCTATTACTTTTATATAATCAAGTACTTGTTTTGATGATAATTATATGCATATATATTTTCTGATGTAGTGGTTGTGTGAATTTAGAGTTGTTGACAAGTCAACGATATTAGCACCAATTATTTAGAATTATTATTAGGATAGAGTTCTAAGGAGAAGGTTAATTTTTTAAGGAAGTAAAAGAAGTCAATAAGGAGATGACAAGTATGCTTCTCATTCTTTCTCTATTTCTCTCCAATTCTCCTTCATTCTTAATTCTCAACCTTTATTTTTCTTTTAAAATTCGGATTTTAATTAAAATAAAATTTTGAATTCGTTTTTTTTTTAAATTACGTTTTTTTCGAGTTTTTTCGTTTTTATTCGTTTTTTTTACGTTTTTCTTCGTTTTTATTACGTTTTCTTCATTTTTTTTTTACGTTTTTCTTCGGTTTTTTGCATTTTTATTCGTCTTTCTTCTTTTTGTTTTCGTTTTTTTACGTTTTCTTTGTTTTTCTTCGTTTTTTTAACGTTTTTATTTTTCATTTTTCTTTGTTTTAATTAAAAAAATTTCGTTTTTTTCGTTTTTTTACGTTTTCTTCCTTTTTTTTACGTTTTCTTCGTTTTTTTCGTTTTTTTTTTTTTTACGTTTTTCTTTCTTTTTTTACATTTTTTTTTTCGTTTTTTTAATCGAATATGATTTGATTATCACATACTATATTCGTTTACACATTTAGTGATTATATGAATAATTATAAGCAACTATGTACTCTCTATTTTGATCATTGTGATGATTAATGATATAAAATTTGTATCATACCTATATGCTAGTATACTATATAAAATTTACCGTGATATACTAGCATGAATTTTGCCTAATTTATATGAGAGATTGTTTTAGAGACATGGTTAATGAACAAAATCATGCTTATAATATAAAAACGACTATAATTGTTTATTTTGGACCATTTAAGATAAAGATATGACATCATCATAGGTTTTTATACCTCCCCAATGCTTGTTATCATTACTATAGCTCGGTCATATGATTAATTCCTCGATGATATCATAATGGAATTTTTCTTGCTTATAACTAATAATGTGAAAAAGATCGAGTATTAACAAAACTTTGAAGAAATGTTCGCTTGTGACCGAGCATACTAATAATGAGGTTTTAATGAAAATCATCATGTTAAGTTTGATCCATTTTCTAAGTGAGTATGATATAGTGATTCATGTGAAGATTATGGTTTTAGACATGGTTGAGGATATTATCATAAGTTTCTTTAATTCGACAACAAAGTGAAGGTATAAGGAAGTAGTAAATATGATGTTTTGGTGTGTATATGTTTGCATTAGTACATATTGTGAAAATGATCTACTATCCTTGAAAATGAAAGGCAAACATAAGGATAATTGTCTATTATAAATGCAAAACTCGTTAGATACTAATCATTTGATTGATCGTAATTATTGAGAGACTAAAGTTAAAACTGTAACTGCTATGAGATGCCTGTTTTGTTTTAATTTCTGGGTTTATAATTACGGTGTCAATATTGTTATGTACACAAGATCGATTTATCTTAAAGCCTCATGGCATACTTTTTGATGATAGTAAATAATATACGTCTTGAGAATGTGAACTATATCATTTAGTTACTGATTGTAAATATATTTGACTCACTAATGAGTAAATCAAAATTTACTTGCATGTAATTATGGATTTAATATTCTGATAATATAATATAATGAAATGTATTATAAAAAGAAAAATTAATTACAGTCGAAGCATATATGATCATAGATAGATAAAAGATATTTGGACTTTGATTATTCTATTACTTAGCATGACTCGTTAGATCATCACGTGTCAATGTGATGCAAAAAGAAAAAATTCATGTGAGAACATTTTGAAAAACTCGTAATTTCTTCAATGTAATGATTTTGCACTTATAATTTGCTCTCAATAAAAGAATCTGAAAATTATAAAAGGGGAATATTCATGAGGAGGAGCAATACATTATGTACTTTTTTTTTTCTTTCATCATCTTTTTGTCCTATCTAGATTTTCTAAAGAGGCGGCATCCCCAAGCATATTAAGAGACTATGTACTCTTTTTTCTTTACTAAGATTTTGTCCACCGAATTTTTACTAGTAAGGTTTTAATAAGACATATTCTTTTAATAATTAATAACTAATGGAGAGTGTTAGAATAAAACTTTAGTTGTGATTATCTACATTTCTAAAACCGTTGTTTACATTATTATATGTACTTAATGTATTGATTGTTGAAGCCATATAAACAGGGACTCATTTTGTACAAGGAATCTTAATGAAATATATTATCTCGTTCCCTATATTGTTTTTCTTTTATACTCCTATATATAGATATAGATATATTGCTAATAGGTAGTTGTTTCACAGAGCATAATAAATTTTTGATTAAGTTTATTATTTTTTCATGTAGTGAAGTCTTTTATATACTTTTAATAGTTATTCTCTCTCATTTTAAACTCGAGAAGTTATACATGATGAGATTATAACAAACTTTAGGGGTAAACTAAAACATGTATAAAGCTCAAGGACTATATATGACAAAAACAAAACATTACAACTTAGGGGATGCTTAATCAGGAGTATTAAGGGATGGGGAATGGTAAAGGAATAAATAGTGGTGTTTGGTTGCATATAATGCAATCATTCATTATCTGTTAGTGTATAATCATTCATTCCCTACCAAACTGAAAGTAATGTGTATCATTATTTATAATTATCATAACATATGACATTTATAAACTCATTTTAACTCTCAACTCACTAATCTTAAACTCTTCAACCAGTTTAAATATTCGGGTCAAACTCGAGTCAAGCTTCAGGTGAATGGGTCGACCCATCAAATTTAACATTACTCCATTATATTTGACCCCTTTTACACGAAACCAACCTACCAACCTGAAATTTAATCTAAAACCAACCTACCAATTCATTAACCCGTTTGACCCGTTTATTCAAATGGATTATGAATATCGTGTTCGAGTTGAGTACTTTTATCCTGTCAATCGACTAACTCGAAACTCACGAACCCATTTAATTTTTCAAGTCGAACTCGAATCAAGTTTTGAATCAATGGGTTAACTTATCAATCTAAAAGTAACCTATTATATTTGACTTAGTTAACCCAAAACTAACCTGCCAACTCATTAACTCATTCACCTAATAATAAAGATCAAGTACAAGTTATGTACTTTTGACTTGCAATCCATTTATCAAATAATCAGATTCAGATCGAATATTTTAAACCTTTCATTTAATCCAATGCAATTTATCACCTCTACTTACAATTATATAAAGGGCTAATCACCAAAATAATCTTTTGACCGAGTCTAATTAACATTCTAATCCGTTGACCGACCCTTTTACGAAACTAATCCATGTTTGATCGAAGCTTCTTCGATCTTGTCGATCAGGAAGCATATAACCATTAATTACCTTAGTCAATTACTAATTAATTCAAATTTAATCACTAAGTCAAAACATTAAACAATCGAAAGCAAAAAAAACATACGAGATCGAACCCTTCGATTACCAATGAAAGGAAGCCACGTAGGCTCAAGATCGAACCTTCGATCTTGTTGATCGAAATATAATAAAATAAAAAAATTCGTCCACAGATCGAATTCGATCAAAACAAAGAAATTGAAAAAAAACAAAGGAAGGTGTGGGACCCACTGTCAATCCACCTCTTTGACCATCTAACCATTGCGTGACACGTGTATGATCGAAGCGTCAATCCAGATCGAAAGCATACATGTTGGCCAAATAAAAGCGTAAACTTTTGTTTTACATGATTATAAGTTGTTTATTCTCTTTTAATAAAAAATAAAAATAAAAATAGTGCAAGATCAAAGGGAAATAGTGTGTGCAAGATTGAAATAATGCAAGATCGAAATAGTGCAAAATATAATTAAAATAATATAACATTTATTTATTTTTCTGTTAGGTTTTTGTTTTTTTTTTTTTTTCTTAAATTTCGATCAACAAGATCGAAGGTTCGATCTTGAGCCTACGTGGCTTCCTTTCATTGGTAATCGAAGGGTTTGATCTCGTATGTTTTTTTTGCTTTCGATTGTTTAATGTTTTGACTTAGGGATTAAATTTGAATTAATTAGTAATTGACTAAGGTAATTAACGGTTATATGCTTCCTAATCGACAAGATCGAAGAAGCTTCGATCAAACATGAATTAATTTCGTAAAAAGGTTGGTCAACAAATTAGAATGTTAATTAAACTCGGTCAAAAAATTATTTTGGTGATTAACCATTATATAAAACGGTCAATATTAATAATAAAGGTAATATTAACAAATACTTACCGCACTCCTTAATATTTTCTTTCCCTCTCTCGTTTCAATCGTACCCTTAATCTATGACGTCATATAGCCGTCGTCGTTTCGTTTGTTATCCCGTTAGTTCCTTAAACCCTTTTCTGGATCTATACATACAACCTTGACTGTTAATATCTATTTGTGATCCAGTCAACTTCAAAGCTTGCTCAAGTCAACAACAATGGCGAATCAATTATCCATCATCTTCTGTTTCTCCGCACTCCTCATCTTCTCTCACTTCACCTCACTTTCTCTCTCTTCACCACCTTCCTCCGGTGCCGGCGACGTTTCCGACGACGACGACGAAGACCTAAGCTTCCTCGAAGAACCAGAAGATGTATCAACCTCACCACCACACTACAATTCCGATCCAGATCTCCCCAATTTCGACGAATTCTCCGGCGACGAAGACGATTTCGAAAATTACAATTACGAAGACGAGGATTTCGAAGTACCGTCTGATGAATTTGAAAATTATAATAATGTGGATGAGTTAATTGGTTGAATTGATAATGATCAGGACGTTGTCGTTTTGACTGAAAGTAATTTCACTGATTTTATTGATAGTAATCTTTATGTAATGGTGGAGTTTTATGCTTCGTGGTGTGGTCATTGTAAGGCGTTGGCGCCTGAGTACGCGGCAGCTGCGACGGAGCTGAAAGATGAAAATGTTGTGCTTGCGAAAGTTGATGCACAAGAAGAAAGTGAACTTGCTGAAACTTATGGAGTTCAAGGGTTTCCCACTGTTTTGTTCTTTGTTGATGGTGTTCATAAGCCTTATTTAGGTCAACGCACAAAGTTAGTCTCTCTTTTTCACTCTCATTTTGATTTTAATCTTCTGTATTTGTGAAAATATGATTGTATGTGTAGTATCTATATGTATGGAGTTAATGAAGTTGAATTGGTGTTAAATTTATATAATATAGAGATGCTATTGTGAATTGGATTAAGAAGAAAACAGGACCTGGTGTGTATAACGTAGCGAACGTAGAAGATGTGGAGAAGATACTTGAATCTGAGGATAAACTTGTTTTGGCGTATCTCGACTCGTTGGTGGTAATTTACCTGCATTGTCTATCTGATCATAGTCTTATATGTTGTGGCATTTTTGTAGTATTAAGCAATTACATCAAATTTCAATATGTTGGTGATAAATTTTGATTTTTTATGTCAATTTGAGCTTCAAAAAATGCCACTTTGAGGCTTTGACATCTGAAATGGGAATAATTGTCTTTATTTTGGGTTGATTTGCTTTCAGGGTAAAGAAAGTGAGGATTTTGCTGCAGCTTCAAGGCTTGATGATGATGTTAGCTTTTATCAAACGGTAGAGTCTAATGTGGCCAAGCTTTTCCATATGAATGCTGATGTAAAACGCCCGGCTTTGGTCTTAATCAAGAAGGATGCTGAGAAAGTGATCCATCATGGTTAGTTAACTTAACCAATTTTTGCACTCATTACGAAGGCACCGGTTTTTTTTAATTTGTTTCTTTGTTTTAATTCGTTATATTTCATACAGATGGTTTATTTGACACATCTGCAATTAAGGAGTTTGTTTTCGCCAACAAATTTCCCTTGGTGACAACTTTTTCAAGAGAAAGTGCAACTTTGATTTTTGAAAGCCCGATAAAAAAACAGGTAAAATACAGTATATGCATACATTCTCATTTCACCTACTACCTATATAAGAACGATAAGCATGCTTTTTGACAATTTACGGTAAGGCCATAAACTGTTCTTTTGCTGTCAGGTGTTGTTATTTGCAACTTTAAAAGATTCAACTAAGGTTTCCGAAATGTTTGTGGATGCTGCAAAGTTATTTATGTAACAACCCGTCCCACATTGGAATGAAATAAGAAATTTGAGTCCCTTATAAGTTTAAAGTAGTGGGCTACTAGTATCCTTCCACCATGGTTTTTAGTTGAACCTGAAGGATACCCGAGTAGTCCATTGCTTTCGACTTTGGGGGGCGTTACATATGGTATCAGAGCTATAGCCTCTCGGGGTGTGACGGGCACGCAGCTCGTGCATCTCCTGAGGTATGGATCCTGGTTATTCGTTATGTTTCAGCCTGACGAGGACGTCAGGAGTTTAAGTGGGGGAGTTTGTAACAACCCGTCCCACATTGGAATGAAATAAGAAATTTGAGTCCCTTATAAGTTTAAAGTAGTGGGCTACTAGTATCCTTCCACCATGGTTTTTAGTTGAACCTGAAGGATACCCGAGTAGTCCATTGCTTTCGACTTTGGGGGGCGTTACAATTTAAGGGGAAGGTATTTGGAAAATAGCGATTCGGTAAATACCAATATGATAACCAAATACTTACCTGAGAGAGATTTATATTATTTTTGTTATTTCATTTCTGGGCAGCTTATATTTGTATATGTTGAATTGGACAACGAAGATGCTGGAAAGCCTGTTGCAGATTATTTTGGCATCACAGGAGATGCTCCACAAGTAATACAAATCCCCATTATACACCATTATTCTTAACTTTTTGCAATATAATATAAATATTAAGTATATACCGGATGTCTTAAACCCAGGTTATTGGATATACTGGAAATGATGATGGCAAGAAGTTTGTATTTGACCGAGAGTTGACCCTTGAGAACCTTAAGGTTTTTGGGGAGGAATTTTATGATGACAAGCTTAAACCTTTCTACAAGTCAGATCCAATCCCTGAGGATGTAAGTTTTTCTTTGATGAGTTGTTAACTTGTATATTATTTCTCTTATACCGAGCTAACTTCTTTTCTGGGCTATTCCTATCAATGCAGAATGATGGTGATGTGAAGATAGTAGTTGGGGATAACTTTGATGATATCGTCTTGGATGAGTCAAAAGATGTTCTGCTAGAGGTACTTCTAATGACAAACATAGACCGTTTTTTGCATTAACCGATCATTGGTGGGTTTTTTAAGAAATTTCATAGATAAACATATGATGTGTGATACAGATTTATGCACCATGGTGCGGGCATTGCCAAGCTCTAGAACCAACTTACAGCAAGCTTGCTAAGCATTTACGTGATGTTGATTCTTTGGTAATAGCAAAGATGGACGGAAGTACAAATGAACATCCCAAGGCAAAGGTACAGTGGACATATAAAATCTTTAAGTATCATCAGTTTCATTTTAACTTAATCTAAATAGCGATGTTTATTATTTCTGTGTTAGGTGTCTTCTGATTAACGTGCTTAGCTTACTAAGTTCAAAAAGTTTCTTAAATTGGATTTTTACATTTTGCAGGCTGATGGTTACCCTACAATTCTTTTCTACCCAGCAGGAAACAAAAACTCTGATCCTGTAAGTATTATTTGCAAAGATAAATCATATTTGAGCTGTTATATACAAAAAATAGAAACTTTATATGTCATGTCCTTTTCTCTTCTTTTTTTCTTTTATAAAATTTAATTTTTTGCAACTTGGAGAACCAAAGTCTATTTATATGTCATGTCCTAAAGTTATATCTGATTGAAGTCCAACAATGGATGGTTTGTATGCAGATAACTGTAGATGTTGATCGAACAGTAGTGGCATTCTACAAGTTTCTAAAGAAACATGCTTTCATTCCCTTTAAGCTTCAGAAACCTACTTACACCGACGCTAAAGAAAGCAACAATACTGATACAAAAGATGAATTATGACTATTAGCATGAGGAGTTCTTATGTAGACGTCACAATACCATATTTAATACGTGGAAGAGAAGTTGAAGTTAGAGTACTAGAAGTAACATGATGGTGCATATACGTGTATACAGATGTTGTATTGCTAAGGGATCGGCGTCTGCTACTTGTCACGATTAAGGGTGTTGGCTGCAATAGAAGCATGGTTTCTATTTAAATCCAACTTTTATGAATGTAAGTTTGGCTCGCCTGTCTCTTATCGTATTATTGTACTTGTCATGTCTTATAGAGTAGATTTTTCCTTTTGAGATATTTAATAAATGTTTGTTTAAGTTGCTAGATAACCTATAATTATCTGGAATCATTGTAACAATTTTGATTTGAAGTTGTCAGAAATCGAATATGATAGTTATTTCTATAATCACTGTTATATAGATTATTTGATTTGATGGCGATCTGTGATTTTAATTGTTACTTTGTGCAGGAATACATCGAATTTAACCAATTGGGAATCCTGTTTTTAATCAAATAGTCCATTCATAGATAGTAGTTGGGATCAACTTTAATGATATCCTCTTTATATTTTTCATACACCAAATAGCTAAGTTTTCATTTATAGTAACGATGAACGTTACATCACGATCCGGACTAAGCCGGTGTAACATATTTTTTAAGCGGAGCACGGACCTCGAATATCACTTTTCATAATGAGGTGTCATGAGCACCACATTTGCTTTTCTAATAGTAGAATTCACTTAGTGCTATCCGAACTCAAAGGTCACGATTCCTGAGATCGACTAACAAATACTTTGCATGATCTCCCAACAAATATATGACAACAGTACAAAAGAGAATATTCATGTAAGTTGTTATTTGCATGGTTATCCAACTAACTTGGTTGAGCCATTTTATTGGTCCACTTCAACATATGACTCAAAGAATGTTCCCACTCTCACACTCTAAAACGCATCCTTCTAGAAAGTGGGGTTTCACTATAAATAAACTAGTATTTGCCCTCATTCAATTCATCTTACAAGCACCTCATACACTTGAAATTGCCTCCTTGTATAGTTTCAAGGATTAATTGTTTGGTCACCCTCGATTGAGCTTAATCTCGACCGAATTTGCACGTTAATCAAAATGTCAAATGTTAATTACCTATAAACTCTCACCAAATTGCACTCAGCATGAAATATACTTTATCATAGAGTGTGCGATTGTGGCATGTTCGTTTCTTCTTTTAAACGAAAGTAAATCCAGTAATGAGATAATTGGTAACATCTATTGTCTAGTGTAACATGCTAGATAATACCATAAAGAGATGATAATAACAGTTTTGTAGTTTATGGGTTTATTTTGATGTTTACACTTTTCAATTTTCATGGATAGATGTCAATGAAAAGGACTCCCAGTTTATAAGAGACCATTGGATATATGGACCTTGAAGTTTCTAGCTTTTTTCATATTTGTACCTTTTCTGCTAGTATCTACATATCGCAGTTTACAATTTACATGATACAGAAAATTCGAAAGAAACCACACTATTCTAGAATAGTCTTTTTGGCAGTACTTCTGATGTAACTTCAAAATCAGTGTCACGACTGAAATCGATGTTTGATACTACATACATTCACTATCTGAGAAGTGATTTTTACAAGTAACTTTTTACTTCTTACAAGAAAATATGCACTTTCCTTTTCACAAAGAACCTTTTATTTTTCTTGTAAAAAATAAACTTTTACTTTTACTTGTAAAAATCACTTTCCCATTCATTATATTGTTCGTGTTTCCGTAAAAGATAAAATGGCCAATAATCACTAAATAAGTGGTGAATAGATTAAAAAAAAAAAAGATGTTGCACATATCACCACTCCCACGTAAATGAACACTGTACAAACATTATTAGAACTCATCATTAAATTGATCAAGATCTGTTAGCTATTAGCCACTTGAGACCAAATCCACCAATAAAGTCTCGGGACATTTTCCATAACAGTATGCTAATCTTTAATTAGACAATTTCCGTATGCATCTCGTAGAATAGCAACAATAATGTTACCTTAATGTTCTTGAGCGCCTATGTTTCCAAGTAAACAATACAACAATTTAACAACTTCCAACTGTACCACTTTTTATTTAATACACGCATAAATGTACTCGTCCTACTCTTCAATTGGAGGATCGACCCAGCGTCCATGGTCTTTGATTAGTTGGATCAAGGCATCAGTTGCATTCTCCATTGCTATTCCTCGTTGTACCACCGTCTGAAATAGTACCCAATCAATGAAGCGGACATAAATACATTAAAAAAAGTACTGATTATGTAAGAAGTCAAAACAAGTCTGGTTGACACACTTTTTTGTCCAACTTTTTTTTGTTGTTGTTGTTAATAGTTATTGTACTGATATGATTATAAAAACTACATTGTATAAAATATTTTTTTTAAGAGATTGTACACAATCATATACACCTAAGGTATTGACCTGTTTGCATTTGACATGCTTCCTTCATACAAATATATATATATACAGAAAAACAATAGAATTCTGTACCTTTCCAACATAAAGATCAATCTTTCCCGGAGCACCACCGACATATCCAAAATCGGCATCGGCCATCTCCCCTGGTCCATTAACTATGCAACCCATGATCGCAATCTGCCATAAGAGAAAGAACACATAATAAGTTATATGTATTTGCTAATTAGAACAAAGAATCTGCTGAATGCCAATCCGTCAGAAGGTTGTGGTCATTACCGAAACACCAGGCAAATGTAATGTTTTTTCTCTGATTTCAGCACTAATCACTTGAAGATCGAATAGAGTTCTACCACAAGATGGGCATGAGACATATTCCTGTGTATTAATTAAACATAAGCACCCATAATATATATAACCAACCAGAGAATATAATTTTGATTTCGTAATGATTGATTCTCTACCGTCTTAGTGTTCCGCATCCTACATCCCTGTAGCAAATTGAAAGATGTATTTCTGATAAAATCGAAGTCTTGCTCTGGAGCTTCTAATAAAATACCATCCCCAAGTCCATCAACTAAAAGAGCACCAGCATTCGCACCTGCACTAATAACCAAATCATCCCTGCCAAACAGTTGTAAGATTTTTAGAATCAAATAAGATACATATAAGTAGAACACTCTGACTCATCACCCATTCATCATTAATCATACATTACCTGGGAATTCCTTTAGGGAAATGTATGTGGTGAAGAACAGGGAAATTGAGTGAATTTTCTGAGAGATACTCAAATAGCCTCCTAGCAGCATGTACTCTGCCAGTTTTTTCCTCTGTATATGGCACTTCATGAAGAATCATTGTAGCATCAATGCTTTTGAGAATTTCTAGCTCCTCATAGGGTTCATCACCACGTAGTGACACCGCCAAACGTGTGCCTAAAAGTAGATCATTCATGTGGTATCAGAACCAAAACTGGTTTACGTAAATTGAATGCTAACTGGAGAGAAAAGAAAGCTACCTTCTTGTAAAAGCTTATACGCTCCAGTTGATAGTTCCTTCAGATTTACCAAGACAATTGCATTGGGCAAAGGCTTGGTCAACTGTTCTGATAAAGGAGTTATAACTCCCATACTTACATCAATCAACCTTTTAAGAGCTAGACGCTGATCACATACATAAAAATTATAACGTCATTTGATCCATCTAACTTAGTTACTATAACACATTTAGAAAATATTGACACTTACAGCATCCTTATCATCTACTGGTGGAAGCTCCCTCAATAAGATAGAATCAACAGTTGCAAGATCCTGAATCAAAATTAGAAACGTAGTGACTTAACAAGCATGTATGTTAGAAACATAATTGTGTTGTCATAGACTATGTACCAAAATAATTACTAATATAAACTGACCTTAAATGGCATCCCAAGAACAAGTTTTGTTGCTAATGATCTATAGAAGAGTTCAGGTGTCTGTCAAAAAGAATCGAAAAAAAGAGGGTGAAATGCAAGAAGTTAATATTAGATGAACGATGGATACACAAAAATGGTAGTAATGAAACAACAGAAGTGAGTATGACCTTAAGTTGATCCAAGGTAACAGACATGAGAACAGAGCCATCACGGTGGAGTACACCTCTGAAATCTACCTCTTCACCCTGTCATGCATTCACGTAGGAGTTACTATTTAAAAAGAAAAAGAAAATATGACTGAAAAATATTAACTTTATGTAGCGACTTGCAAGCTAACCTCCTTCTGCACAGGCAAATCACCAGTTCTTCTTTGGAAATCAAAATAACGTCTATGCTTCTCTTCAAATGGTGCCTACAAATGGAAATGCGATAAGAATTACAGTAGTACAAGACTAGGATTACATTACTATATAATATGGTACGAGATTATGCAAAAACATACCACCCCTTGTTGAATTTGGGATGCTTTCATACCAAGATTGGCCAATTTCCTACACGGGTCTATTTCTTCCTCTGGAGGTTCTGTAAGGGAAACCCTGATGGTATCACCAAGACCATCCTGTATACCAGAGAGCTTTACGCATGATTATATGAACAAAGTATATCTGGCTTTTGAAACGTATCATATATGTGATTTGCAAAGCTAATTCATTTTGGTTAAAATTAAGAAGCATGAAGAATAATATGACCTGAAGAAGTGTCCCAATGCCGATTGCAGATTTCATACGTCCATCCTCACCCTCACCAGCTTCTGTAACTCCCAAGTGCAATGGATAGTCCCACCCCTGAACATACATTTCAGCTACAAGAAGGCGATAGGCTTGAACCATAATGACTGGGTTGCTTGCTTTCATTGAAAATACAAAATTATGGTAGTCTAATTTTCTACAGATTCTTGCAAACTCAAATGCAGATTCCACCTGCGAATAGAAATCACATTTTGTGTGGCATAAGTAACGATAAAGGGATATTTTAAAGAAAATTGTAGTATGCTAGAGGAGCTGCTTACCATCCCCCTAGGAGAATCACCATAGTAGCTCATGATACGATCTGAAAGACTGCCGTGGTTTGTTCCTATACGCATTGCCCTTCCATATTTCTTGCACTTTTCAACCAATGGAACAAAAACCTGGTATAACAGAAAGCAAATTCATGATTAAATATCGAACTGCTTTAAGTTAAAAATAGAGCAAGGAATATTAAGAATGTGAAATGATAGAAGGTTGATCAACTGCTGACCTTCTCAATATGCTCAAGTTCCTTTTGATAATCATCGTCTGTATACTCCAACTGCTCAAACTGAGCCCGTCGATCAGCTGCAAGAAATGCGTCACAAAATTGAAAATAAAAAAAAAACAAATGAAAGTCTGACAAAAGAAACAAAATGGTGAGTATGTACCAAAATTTCCAGGGTTGACACGAATTTTATCAAAGCATTCAGCAACCCGCAGTGCAACTGATGGAGCAAAATGAATGTCTGCCACCAGAGGTATGTTATAACTGCAAATGTTCAGCATGTATGAGATAACATCAGCCAGGAATATATACATTTCCAAACATTAGAGATGTAGACCTACTTCTTTTGAACAAGGGTGTTCTTAATTTCAAAACATGCATCCGCCTCTCTTTTCCCTTGGACGGTTATTCGAACTATATCAGCTCCTCTATCAGCTATTTGCATGACCTGTAAAACAGACAATTAACCAATCAGCGGTCATCACGTTGGAAACATCTAGCATGAGGAGGGAGATGTAAGGATATAAGATCTTATATTCATATTCCTTTATGAGTTTGCTGAAAATTAATGGCATAGCCCATCAACATTACATTTATTAGAACATGGAAGGACTTTCACAACACTGATATGCTGTATTAGAATGGTGGGTGAAGATACAAGAACAACTGCAGCAGCAAAATTTGCAATAAGTCTCCAGGACCAGGGCCCAATATCAGAGTGACTTTAGTCAGATCAATTAGTTCCAAAAATAAACAAAAATAATTTAAAAATATAATAATAATATTAATAAAAATGCACAAGCTTGTTGACTTAAACTGATAAGCTGATGGCTGTAAGTTTGTAACTTGTTGACCAAAAAATTTTAACTTGAGGGCTATTGACCAAACAGTTATGCTGATGGCTATAAAATGTTGACCACTTGACCCAAAGCTTTATCTGATGGCTGTAACATGTTGATCCAAAATAAAAACAATTTATATGACCTTTGAAGTTGCCAGTCAAAGCACAAAACCTCACTCTTCTACATAAAGTAATTATCAGTTCATATTTTAAGAAGATTACGAAGGAATAGGACCAGTTAACTTAAAAAACCATGTAGGAAGTATATATACTACATCAGTGACATTTTGATAGACCTCTTTGGAACTAACGACATCAGATGAATACCTATGATACCGCAATTTGAATACAATACATCAAGATACACATACTACTTAAAATTCAAATCACAATAAAATCAGCAGACGTTACCTGTCAATCAACCAGGTAATTAATAAAGGCAATCCAGGGGAGCAGAAAATGATAAAAAGAAAATAACCTCTTTCACAGTTGCAGCCACATCCTTGGTATCAGATGTTGTCATTGTTTGAATTCTTATGGGGTGATCACTACCAAGAGCTACATCTCCAACCATTACCGTGCGCGTTTTCCTCCTGATTGTTTTATGTGTAGATTCACAATACTTCTGTACAGGAACTACCAAAAACACATAAATTTCATCAGATATTCTACTCGACCGATATAAACGGTACACGCACAAACTTAACAATTATGGATATACAGATTGATAACAGCAAGCATAAGAGTAAACAGAATCTCATCATATACCTAATAGAGGACTTCCTTCAGAAGCAGGACGAAATTCCGCAATATCTGAACCAGGTTTAGAATTTTTAATCACAGATATCTTGGTTCTGTGAAACTTAACCCTCTTCAAGTCTGAAACTTTAACAAAATCGGAAGTTTTTGCGAACCCTAACGCGCTGTCCCTGCCTTTTAAGCTCATAATTGAAGCCGAAGCAGCTCCGGTCGCCATTTTAACAACACAAAAAAATCACAATCCTGAAAGCATAATACACCAAAATCAATGATTGTTACTTCTTGTTCAACTCATACTACTTCCCACTTCCATCAAATTGATCAAGTTAAAACCAAATAAATATGTAGCCTCAACATAAGTAAATTGATTACAGAAAATTTGAATAAATTCCACAAATACCTTACATCATTAACTTATGTCAAACTTTCAAAATACAAATATAATGAATTTACAGCGGACCTTACTAGATAAGAAATTAAATAAGCTTTAACAGCTGCTTAATTACTACATGAATGTATCAATAAATTTAGATAGTAATCATAATTGAAGAAAAATAAGAGAGAATAAAAAGTTATTAAGTGGTACCGTGTGTTGGAGAATTAATGGCGAGGCAGAATCTGTATGAATTGAATTGAATTAAAAAGAAATGAGTTGAGAGTTTGTGAGTTTATAATAGAAGGGATGCAATGCAATGGTCATCAGAAAAAATAGGTGAGATTGGATTTGGATTAAATTAAATTAAATAAATTATTAAAATATAGTCAAATTAGGACAGTAACGCCGTTTGCCCCATTACATGACAAAATTGGCATCTCACGTTTTCATCGATTTATTGCCATTCATAAATTCTCTAATTCTCATGGGTGAGATTTTGTAACTTTTTCTTGTTGTTGTTGTTTCTTTATTTATTCTTTTGCCCTTTTAGTTTTTCAAAATACACTTCAGTCCTTATGTTTGTTTTCCTTTTAAAACACCATTTAATTAATTAATTAATTAATGGTAAAGTACTAGTAAAATGAAGGGTCTTTGTCATTAAATATCAAAGTCAGCATTGTATTGGTGTTTCGAATAGATATATATATCTTTATATTTATATTTGGTTTCAATTTAGTTTTTACATTTAGTTATATCATTATCTCATTTTCCTTGTTCTCTATTTGTTTGTTAAAAAAAGTAACAACAAAATGTCTCGAATGTTTCAAATTATAAAATTGTTGATAATGAAAGACACTGTATGATAGATAAAATCTATATGAATCTAAATTTTAATGAAAACTTCAAAACACTAAGTGCGATGGTATATATATCACGACGCATGTAATATAGAGAAGAGATTTTCTGATATAACAATCGTCATATATAAAAAAACAAAATAAGACGAAAAGTGAGTAAATTAAGAAATTTAGCTTCAAAATATGTGTTACTGGATCAGGAAAATTGATTATCTTTTGTAGCTGAATATTAACAGAATAACTAGTTGGATGTTAAACATGTTTAGATTTTTTTGTTATTTCACTAATTAAGGGTTAACCAAGTTTTTTTTTCTTTTAACAAAGTTGTCTAAGTTGTCACTAGCTTTCTATTTAAGTTTACATAGTTGTACTTACTTAATGGTAGAGGGGGTGAAGTGTAACTATATTTGTTAAATGAAAGGATCTTCAGGATTTAAATAGGATATGGGATTATAGTTATTGCCAAAACAGATCCCTTATTTCACGCGCTGTTACCTTAGGCGAGTGAGTATACTTCGATTGGCGTCGCACGTTCGGCACGAGGCGGCATTGTATAATCAAACATGCGTATATTGAACTACTAATTTTATATACTTTTTAATCAAATCAATCAACAACAAACCAATAATGCGTCTCTTGTGGAGTTATGGAGGATAATAAAGTATCTATTAACAATGTCGAATTAGCAAAATGTACTAATTTGATCACTCGTCATCTTTTAACATTTGTTGTTTCGAAAAACGAGTTACCATCTTTTAAGTTTTGTCCATTTTCAAAACAATAAGTTAGCTCAATGGGTATCTATCAATCTATGTCATGTTTATAAAAGCCATGGCCATAATATAAGCAATGCTCAACTGAACATAATACATGTTAAAGTAGGTTTAATAACCTGTCATCTAAAAGTCAACATAGGCCAGCAATTAATGTATAAGTTTTAGTAACCTTTGTGCTCCCAAATTTCAACATACAACAACAATATATAAGCTTAGTGCATGCATTCAAAAGAGTACAATCTGAACTCTTAGATTATAAAGAGTGTCTCAAGATAGAATAGTCAAATGCAAAATAAGTTTAATATTCAACTACGATGTTATTAAAATTGTATTTATTTATTTATTTTGTATGTAGGTACTAACTTACTATGTGCAAGTTTTGGGAGAATATTTTAATGCTTGTCGGTCAAAAGTTAATTGCTCTCCATAAATGACCATTTTTTATACTTCTTAGGTGAACATCCAAAATGACAGCTACTGTATATTTTTTAAACTTTTTTAGAGTATGATCATTCAAAAGTTATATAAGAGAATTATGTAAATATCCATCAAAAACATAAAAATAAGAAAAAGATTATCATTAATTAAACAAATTTGTTAAGTAATATACTTTTGTTTGGCTAGAAAACTTTTCAGAACTTAAATACTAAAGTCTTCAGAAACATAAAAATGCATTTTTTTATTTTTTTTATTTAGAAAGGCGATTCTAATCCTACTCACTAACCTAGCCCACATAACATATGTACATCACACATATATATACACATGCCTCCCACGAGACTTGAACTCCCAACCTCTTGGTTGAAGAATTCCACACATACCGCTAGGTCAAAGGCCCTTTGATAAAAAAAGAAATGCATTTTTTACATTATCGGACATTAGCATAAAACTAATTTCTTTAAGTATCTTTAGTCTGCATAACGATTGGTATAGTATTCGCAATCTGTTTCAAATAAGCATCGTGTTGTTGATGCACTAAAACAGATAAGCAGCCATTATTAGCGCAACTCGATTGAACACATGTTTGACTTGAATCACGAAGTGAAATTGTAACGTATATTCTTTTCTACGTACCCAACGTCAAATTGTATGAACAACCTCCTACAAAAATTGGGTCTCCAAATTGTGTGTTGACAACTTAAGGGGCAACGAGTGTAAGAAATATACTTCAAGGATTCCGAAGAACAAAAAGAATATACTCCGCAAAAAGTGGCCTAATATTATTGTTTATACGCGGAACTCGTTTTACATGCTTCATGACCTTATATCAACTCATCAACATTATCATCATTAAATATGCACGTAACGAAGACCCACAGATTTATCACGTTTCAGAATTTGTGGACGTCATTCGTGCAAGTTCTTTACCTAGTCAATCATAAAATGCAATTTCATTCGTTATTGTGTTAATGATTGTCAAATCAAACAAACCAGCCAAAGTATATATCTGTATGCATCGATGAAGAAAAAAACGACATTGATGAAACCAGACAACACGGAACAGAAAAATGCACATAAATTCTGGGATTGATCAGTTTGGTTTTGAACAAAAAAGGATAAAGCAACCCTTCTTTTTTGTTCTGCTAAATGGGCTAAAAAATTAGAGTCCATATCCCTTTTACAGCAAAACCGGGCTCAACTGCCCGATTGAACTCATAGAACAAAATAATAACACTTTTTTCAGATACCTAATCAAAATCCATGATAACTATCTGCAAGGTACATTTTTGACACTTGGAAAATATCCCAGAAGTTGAGCCCAGTTCCAAGTTTCAAGATTCATCACGAGATGTATCTATCCTGTTGCTCTTGTAGAAGTTTGGCCGATGACTTTGCATTCAGATAAAGACTGCTCACTTCCTCAAGATCCGCCTGTATTGATATATTGACAGGATGTGAACATATGTTTGAGATATGACACAAAAAAGTGTAAATAAAAAAGTACCTTGCAAATACCCTCACGGCCATTCATTTTCGCCACAACGCTGCCAGGTGTTAGTAATTGTACTGCATGCCTGTGGGTAATAAGAATTTTCAGTAAAAATGTGAACAATGTAAAAAATAAATAAATAGAATTTTATAGCATGAGAAAAGTCAAACCTCAAAGATGCTTGTTGACCAATCTCGTTGAGGTAAGCTAAACTTTCCTCATCAATAGATAGTTCCTCCACCTGTGCCCTGATAGCCAAAATCTGACCGGAACATCAAGCAGCAGATTCAGATAAATCTGAACACTTTAACAAATTTGTAATACAAGATGAGCTGATCCAAACTCAAAATGAAATCATACACTTCAGGAAATAAATTATCTCATATCATTTGGTTTGAGATCTCTTTTTATACCTGAATCATTTCAGCCGGACCATATGTTTCTGTTCGTATAATCACCAGCCTGTCTAAAAGATCCACCGGTATGCCATGAGGACTTGCCATATCAGTTCCTCTGCAAATCAAGTTATCTGTCAGCAAAGACTTCATATTTGTACATATTACACTATTTACCAAATGAGTTAAATACTAATCAGTGATAACATAATTAAGATACCAACTAATAAGTAAATATGAATTACAAGTGACCAAAAGAGTAGAGAACTTCACCTCACGGTACATATCCCTCTATTGGTGGCGAATATTACAATTGGAGATAGTGAGCTTTCCAATGCGCGATTCAAGTAAGAAAAACACTCCATATCCAGCATATGTACCTGAAAAACGATATAGATTAATCACCAAATATAAAGTGTGTAATACAGAAAGGTATAGAAAGGCCCGAGTGAGGGATACTTCATCGATAAATAAGACACCAGGGACAAGCTCCGCAACCCCTTCATCAATATAACGATTAACAACCTGAAATTAACATAAACTCATTTGTCATGCTTCTCAAACTAACAAACTAAGATCAAAGTTCAAGAAGAAGTATTAACACCTTATTAATTTCTTGTCGCAATTTGTCGGTGATTTCAGTTTTTCGAGGCTTCATCATTTGACCCATTAGTGACAATATATCTTGTCCACCTTGAGGTCGTGCATTCGCAGCATCAAGATCATGAAGTGTAACATCCTAACGAGGTAAAATGAAAGGCAGAACAGAAAACAAATGTCATACATAATCATAGATGGAATCACGTATAAAATCTTTAATGTTCTGAAAATAAACCTGAACTATCTCTTTCTTCTTGTGAACCTCTCCTTTAGGAAGAGGAACATATTCTTCAGCCTCAAGATCAAATTCTGTAGCAAATGCATCACTCCTGCCTACCCTTTTAACTGCACCACTATTTGATTCTATATATATAACATCACCAACAGCAACCTGTGGATTCAATACTTTCAGGAACAACACACAAGCACTCACCTTTTTCCTCTTGTTTATTAGGTTTAAAACAAGATTTTATTTACATAAAGAAAATCAACTTATAACATACAAAAAGGATCACTTACCTTTTCCTTAATCAAAGCATCATAAATAGTTGGGTCTAACTTCAATTGCTTTGTTCCTTTAACAGTTTTTAATCCAATAATAACATGACTTATGGCTTTGCCATAACCACCAGTCACGCTTTCGGTTTCCTCTGGAGATAGTTCAGTCACCTAAAACCATTTGTTCCCCAAATTATCAAACTGTTGTTACATCGTTAAACACAAAGTAATTCCAACATATAAAAACAAAGGTTGAATTCGCCTTTTACCTCTCCTTCATAAACCTCCTTATTTTCCTTGATACGTAACCCAATAGCCCGCCTGAAATTCTCCATCAAGACCTCTGTTTTCTTTACTTCTGATGAGTAGACTTCTGATCCAACCATTGGACAAAATGGAACCTGCAGATAATTATTTATTCAGCTACGTGGTTTATGCTTCTATGACATGCCAAATAGGTAACAATGTGAATCATAAATGATATAACAATACTTCAAACATATATGTGGATTCTTAATCTTTGCCCAAATGAAAATAAAACTAATACACTTGTATCATAGGGTCATTACACAAAAAAAATATGGCATACCTTAGTACCAAGCTCTTGGGAGATACCAAGGGCAAGGGCAGTTTTACCAGTACCGGGAGGTCCAGCAAGTAAAAGTGCTCGTCCAGCCATCTTCTTTTGCCGGATCATATCAACTACAAGGCCACCAGCCTCTCTTGCTGCTACCTGACCCACAAATCCAGCAGCTAAAGGTATCGCTTTTCCAGTAGCCTACACATAATCATCGATACACGTATCACAATTTGCTCGTCATAAGGGAGATTCCAATTCGCCACATTGTCAACGACAAAAATTAGCAGCAAAAACAAAGAAGACACTCCTACACACTTGCATGCTGCAACATAAATTTGTAAACTAAAATTTACTGATACCCATGAAGACAAAAATGTTGATTTAATCCATCAGGTTCGTATAAAATAATAATTTTAATATGACGAACCTGAACGATAAACCCTAAGCAAAAGAACTATATCAAAAACACAAAAGTTTATACATAGAAACATTGTCACAAACAGTTGGGGGTGTTTGTGTTAGCTTATGTGACTGAGCTTATGCTTATCAGCTTTTTAGCTTGTAGAGCTATTTTCATTAAGCTCCAACATGTTAGGCTTCACAATATGGGCTTATTTGCCTCTAATAAGCTACAGGGGCAAAAGCTGTTTGACATCCAAAAATCATACTGCACACGGTTAGAATTTCTATACTCGATTATATATTTACAGTAAGAGACTGACTTTAGAGCATAAACCAAAATTACATTTTTCGAAATTAAAATAAAATTGAAGTAAAGTAAATGCAAATAACAAAAATAGTTAGTAGGTAAAATTGAAACAAAAAAGCAGGATCATAAATTAGAAGCACGAAATGGAATGATAAACCCTAAACCCTAAGTTTAAGATAGAAAAAATTTAACCTCAAGACCAAGGCCTTTGATATGAGTGTGTGTAGCGATTCTCTGTTTTTTAGTTGTAGATTGAACTTCTTCTATCTTCATCTTCTTCTTCGTTTTCTTTGCTCTCTCTCTGTGTTCTGTTTGTTGTGTGTGTATGATGAAAATACTTCTTGGTTTTATGGAGAAGAGAAAAATAGCACAGGACCCGTGTGTGGAGTTCGGGCCGAATTTCGGGTCGCAATTAGGGTTTGTCTTGTTTTATACAATTTGGCCCTGGAAATATTGCTTATTAACACATACAGTCCTTATATATGAAAGATGAAACATGTAGGAAAAAGTAAACCCGCTATATAATATGTCAATTTGCACTAGAGTTTTAATCGATGAATTTTTATTTATCTTTTGACAAATGCAAGTTAAAAAAAATAGTCGATTTTAATGTTTGGGTCTTTGTGTCGAACTAATTAATTAATTATTCCATATATACAAAATGTTTGTTGGATTAATTTACTAGGCCCAAATGCAGTTCACGCACAATGTTTTAATTTTTGTCTTTTTCCGATTAATGATGTCAATTAGATTGCGATATAATTTTTATTCGGGTAAAATGTCAAAATATAAATAAAAATATAAAAGATAATAAGATGATATGAGTACTAATTTATCTTTCATCAAAAAGAGTTTATACTGCAATAATTGTTAAAAACTAGATAAAAGTTTAATCTTTTGATATAAATGAAAGTGACAGTTCAAATTTTAATAATTTAAGAACTCAAAGATTATTTACCAAAACTCAGAACAATCTTTACCAAAAAAGGGAAGAAGAAGAAGAAAAAAACCTTAATTACCATGATTTTTAAATTTCCATCTTCCACTCCTCTGAATATACATGAAATTCTTAACTTTCCAAAGGTGAGTTGATAATTATATCTTCTTACAAAAATGAAGCAAACAGGAAACTGGTACTTCAGAATCAAAAGAAAATTATATTTTTCTAACATTTTGTTACAATATACAGACAAAACAAAACACTACCATATCCTATGTCTATCATCTAAAAAGCTACAGTCCATACAAGCACAAGATCGCACTATTAAGGTTAGCAAGATTAACGTTCAACTTAAATCCCCCTAGAAGCTTCTATGCTTCAGAATTCGGTTCTGTGTATGCGATCAGCATGAGAGGATGATGACGAGTGCCGTGGTGGTTCTGGATGTAAAACAGCCCCGGATTCAGCTTGGTTATTTGATCTGGCATTAAGCCATCTTCTTCTTAATCTTAACACCTCCACAATAATTGAACTTCCACACATAACCAACCCACATCCAGCAAACGTTGCAAGAAGTATCGATAATACTGGTGTAATATGAATCTGCAGAGCATCCAAATTAGACGTGTGAATGGATCCGATTTATTGAAAAATGGACAGATATTATTAGCAGAACCGAAGCTTGGGTGCAGCCACTCACAAAGCAAGGTATGATTATGTATATTTTAGAAACTTTAATGATCAAGCATGCAAATGTTTATTTTTAGATTTTGCCTTGTCTTCACTAAAGTTAGGTGCTGCTAACAACATGTATGTTATGCTCAAACTTATTATAAAGATATAACACTTAACAAGTGATGTTATTAAGAAGATTCTTACCACGTTGTAGAAAATGTGTGCAAAGACAACGACAAATGAAAACTGAATTGATGCGTACAACCAGACGAAATTTCTCTTCACTGTACACAAGAAAATGCGATATATAAATTATGAGACATACTTGAATGGTAAAGACTAATAAGGATGTAATTCTTCATTGTAATTTACCACAAAATAGATAGCTTACGTACCCATTGTGGAAGCGGTCATAGATGAAAGAAGACCCAAGACACACGAAAATGGAAGAGAGAGCGCGATTGCACCTGTACCCATGTTCCCCACCTGTATACAAAAGGTTATGGTTAAACTTAATTATCTTATTCTAATTATTTAATATCACTTGATCACTTTCAAAATGCACATAGAATAATTCCAAATATATCTTACCAGAAGCTGTTCAAGAAAACAAAAGTACCCAAGCATGCTAACAATTACCAAAATGGGGACTTCATGCCACACCCTGTAGATATCACTAGATGATATCAGAACCAAAACTAACATTAGATACTAATCAAGAAACCAAATTTGAACAAAAAAGATAAGGTCTTTAACTTACCCGTATGCATTAATTTCCATATAAGCGGCTCTACTTGCAGCAGAATTTGGGTTTCTAGCGGTACTTTGTATTCTTAAAAGTGTAACAGGTAGGTTTTGGACGTCTTGATGGCACACATCGCACGTTTTGTTACCCTTTATACTAAACCACTTTATGGCACATTCTTTATGGGCCAAAGCAAGTTCACCTTTGCAGCTGCATTCCATCTTTAAAGTTTCTCCACCTTCACATAATTCAACAAAACATATCCTACAAACTGCCTCTTCTTCAGGTATATCTTCACCACCATCACTTTCATCTTCATCTAAACGAAAAAATTAAACCTTTTATCAAACACATTTAAATTTTTTACCATAAAGTTCGGATCTTTTTATCGATTTTGAACTCACCAGCATTAGCAGTCGGAGTAGGGGTTGGTGAGGTGGGACCAACCTCCTTCACTCGGGGAGTTGAAGGAATCACACGGAAAAATGAATCCATTCTCTTGATACATGGCTCTTTATTGAGGTTTGGAACTGATCGGGATCGAGCCATATGTTTTTGGACTTTAGCCTACCAATATCACATAGAAAGAACATATTGAGTTTACTATCATGAGAATCCTATCTATCTTTATTACATTCCCTATTTTTTCTTCTAATCGATGAAAATGTCGAAAGGTAAAATTGTAGGTATCTGTTCAAGTCATTTACTTAACAGTTGGTCACTTTGAGTTATGTTAGATCTCTAGTGGTTCAAACCAGTAAAAGTATGAAATTGTAATAGGAATGGTTTAAATGGGTCAAACTAGTCAAAAAAACATCTAAAGTGTATTTTTAATACATAAAGGATAGGAATTATTGTAATAATAATAAACAGCTATGTTGGACACACAAATTATGTTTTAGAACATATTTAAAAGTTGGACAAAATGTGTTTTGGGTCAACCTGAACCAGACCATTGTGACACCCATTTTGACCAATAACTCAACCCTGTTCATTTGCCACCTTTAGTGTAAATGATCTGAAAACATTAACCTAGAGAGATGAAACCAACATACCTCCACCAAGTTAAGGGAACCCCTTGAGCTTCCCAATACAGTTAACGGGCCGGAATGACCAACAGGGGTAACGGGTAAAGATGAGGTCGTCTTCACACGAGGGGTGAAGATCTTTGTAAACGACCATGATCTTGAAAACAGAGGCTTTTCTTGAGATAAAGAAGATGGGGTTGATGGATTGGTACTAACAACAGCCTTTTCTGTATCAGAAACAGTATTTCTGCTCTTGAAACTCAATTTTGTTAAAAGAGTTTTCTTCAACGATTTGGTTCGAGGTGTGTTTGTAGATGGTGATACAAGTAGTCGAACGTCGGAAGAGGTTGGTGTTAAGTTAAAGTTTACTTTTTTAGGTGTAGGAGTTGGGGTTTGAGGCATTTTTATTGAGACAAATTCTTGTGATGCAGAGGGTTGTATTGATCTTGATGGTATCTCCAAGAACAGATTTGGTTTTCTCCATTGTTTGTTGTTTTGTCCTTCTAAATTTGACTCAGAAATGTCTTCTTGATCCTATAAACAGATGACAATGCATAAAAATGAGTAATAAAAACTACACGATTGATAAGAACAGTCATCTTAGCTCAAAAAGCAAGTTTTTTTTACAATTGTTTACTAGCAGTTCTTTTTTTTTTTTCGGCAAAACTTGAAACAAAGGTGACAGTTTCAACTCACAAGTATTATAATAGTTTAACTTCCATCCAAGAATCACGGAAGTTTAAAACAATTAAGTAACTTCATTATATTAATCAAATGATAAAAGTCCTACTACTAGAAAACATCATTAGAAAAATAAAAAAACTTCAGCTACAATATGCCAGTTTCAATTCAAAGAACCATGCTATAATAAGCTCTTAATTTTGCTACTAATGATGAGAAAAAAGTTAAATTAGTTGCATAAATCACAAACAGATCGACTTCCACATGATTATATTCAACAAGATCGTAACTTTAGTAACTAATGATCAAATTAAGGATGACCCATCAAAATTCAACATCCATGAAACAGATCTTAATAAAATAAAAATTACAGAACGAAAAGAGACCTTATCAATAGGGATTGCAACTTCTTCAGTTCGTGTTGAACTTGAATCATGCACTTCAAATACAGACATGGTGTTGTTATTTTGAGGTTTCTTTCAACAACTTAAAATGGATTTTGATACTTTTTTGTCACCCTAGAAAACTTTGAGCTCAAAAGTAAAAGATTTGAAGATGGAGAGAGTTAGTAAAATGTAGGAATTAAGATGGAGATGATATGATGGAATTTGATGATGTTGGGTAGTGGCAGTAATGGCATGAAAACAGAGGGATGGTGTACTGGTGTGAGAGTGGCATTTATATCTTTTTTTTTTTCTTCTCAGTCTCAAGAATATTAAATTATTCGATTTTTTCATATTAAATTGATTAATGCATATATTCTTAGATAATTGTCTCCACCTCACAACTAAAACAATAATTAGATAAAAATACAATCCCAATCTTGATTTTTAGTATTAGTTTAACTATGGAATTTATTTATTACGTTGAAATTGTCAAAAGTATAACTTAAAATATTTTGTAACTCACTTGATCAAGTTTATTCGTATAAGTTATTATGAATGAGAATTTGCGATCAACCAATTGATATGACTTGTTGATCATTTATATCTCTTACAAGGGTACTTAAAATAACAGAGTGTCACCGTATAAAATGGGTGGTAATATATTTGCTATCTATTTTAATAAATTTATCAATAGTGCATATCATTTATTTGTACAGTATAAATTATTAATGTACTATTACAGTGGATTTATTAAAAAAGATGAAAAATATATTACTACCTATATGAAATGACTCAATCATTTATTCTCTTTTTTTTTTTCTTTCTTCGTGACATTGTGTCACCTCATTCTCTAAAAATTCGTTTGTAAAATGTTTATAGTGAACCATTTCCCATACTTAAAATGTATAATTAACTGTTAAATGAATTTTATTTTTATATGTTGTGGAAAAGAAAAACATAAGGTCTCTTACAACTAGTAAGCATGATTCGTTCATGAGTGAGATTAAATTTATTATTCATAAGGCAACTTTAATGTGTTAATCGTGATTATATATGATAAAATGGTATCATTTAGTTTTGCACAAAATTACTAACTCATACACATACAAATAAATGAGATACTTATTTCAAATAATTTTTTAAATCAAAAGATTTTTTAACTTAATAGTTTGTGAATGATGCATCGTTGAAAATGTTACGAGTTTATGTTTCAATCAAAGTATATGTGTCATACGTAATGGGTGGGTCGTTTTTGAACTTTTTGAGGTCTCGAGCAAAATTGTCTTTTTGCTACACAGTTAAAAAATGTCAAATAATCCGTTTTCTAAGGTTCAACAAAAATTGTTCTTTAACAAAAAGATTTCTTATTTATCTAATAGTTATTATGCTGATAGTTGATTTTTGGCTCTCATAGTTACACTCTAGTACGTCGATTCAATGATCAATATCAACATTTTACCTTGTTTGAAGATATAATTGTTCTGAATTTAGTTACTAATAAATATTCTCTTACTTTAGAAATTAAGGATTTTGATTTCTCTTATCATCATATTAAGCAATCTCACATGCACCATGTGGGATAATCTCTTGGGCCTCTAAAATTTAGAAGTCCTGAGCGATCAACTATTTTTTTCACCCTCAAAAACTCGCTATTTACGTAATAGTTATGTTAGTATTTATCCTTTTAGAAAAGATAATCACCTTTCAATTATTTATAATTTATTGTACTAAAAAAGAAGAAATAAATGTTGTGGGAATACTTTTCAACTACCTCCTACCTCCCAGTCTCCCACTCAAGTCATACCACCCTCCTTTTTCGTTGCTTTCAAATATAACCCATTCCCACTTTCTATTATCTTTAGTTGATGTTTCTCTCTTCTTTTATCAACTTTATGTCGAATAATGCTTATCATTATTACAATTTTAATGTAGAAAGGTAAATAAAAACATGCATGCATACATTTTACTACTATTTAGAGTGTGTTTGGCGAATGATTTTAGTAGATTGAATTTTTAATTTTAATAATTTTAATTCTCTTTAAATGAATAATCTCTATTTGGTAAAAATAAAAATAAGAATGATCAAAAGAATATCCGTCAATCTCCTATAATCCCTGATTCAGATAAGCATTGTTTAAATAGTTTATCAGAAAAAAGAATCTTTAATCACAAGCTTCAACTTCAGTCATAATTTTCTACTCTAATTTCAGTCACAATCTCTAGCTCAGACTAGTTGTTAGACTGGCTAATAAATTTGAAGAATTTGCCCGCGGTGTACATGATACCAACTAACTAGCCGTATGAGAAAAACAGTTCAATAATTGTCTTTGAACGATTTCATCAATAAAATCTTTATAAGCAATCAATACTCTAATCATCTATATAACTTAATGCACACTTTTCGTATAATTTCTTTCTTGAGGTATAATGATATAGCTTTTTCAAACTATCATTCAGTAAGAAGTATCCTTGACAAGCTAACATATCATCATCGTATATGAAGTGTAAAAGTCAAAGTTTTATCAAATCCATATCACCACTATATATGTACGACATTACTATATTATTTTAGTTAGTCAAGGAATATTCTAAACTTAATTATGTTAACTTTAATTGAAAGATACTAGCAATATAATTTATTATGACCTGAGTATGTGTAATGCACTAAAGGCGCAGAGAATGTGGATAGAAATGAATATACTCATAATTAAACCTACTATATATAATACTGCTTTCTCGAGCTTCTTTCTGCCCACTTAATTTCTGCCCATAAGATTGTGCCAAGAAAACAGGTAACCATGACCCCCATATCAACGTAAATAATAGCATAAGATATATTGATTATGGCATAAAAAAACAGTACGGATCGAGTACATTTTGTAAAACACTGCGATAAATAGGTTATTTTGGTTGGCATACTACATAAATGTGCATCAGAGTTAGCGGTTATAAGTTTAAGAAGTGAGTCGAGATGTGATTGTGAGTTGTGACAATGTAGTTATTCATGTCTTACAATTGTCATTGTGAAAGTAACTAAAATCTAATATTTAGTTTTTTATTGATCAATCGCACCTAACATATATATTTACATCACATATGATACCTTTTTTGGAATTTGACAAGCAATTTTTTTTCTTTGAACGGCAGTTATATCAAAAATAAAAACTCTCGTTAGATGCTAGAAGTTACAAACACCAAATGATAAATCAAGAGACACTCCTCCAACAACATACAATCACCAAAACATGACCGAATTGAAAACCAAAGTTTGAACCCCAAAAAACCACCACCATAAGAGAACTAGAGTAAACCTGAAATAAACGGGACAACCGAAAAACCTAGAATTAATGCACCAAAAAGCCGTCAATTTCCCCCAAATATCTTTCTCCAATCAAGTTGTGTTCTTACACTATTTTTCTCTATACCTTAATATTAATTGTTATCTTTCGAGACTGTTATTGGTGACAATAACTCCTTTCTCATAAAATATGATAGTTTTCTATTATACACTACAATAGAGAGGACCTACAATGCCAGGAAAAAATGTCGCAAATCCGCCATCATACAGCTTCTGTGACGGATTTGCGACTTTACAGTAGTGATCCATATGAAATCCAGATTCCGTCGCAATCTCTCAATTTTCCGTCAGAATAATGTATAACCAGTAAGAACCTGCTTATCAAATATGGAAATTTTTTTTGCTCAAACAAATACACAAAATCCCGTAATTTAAAATAATTAAACCAACCCTGAAATTTATGAAATGCATTAATATTAACAAAGATTTCCAAAAAGCATAAAATTTCCAGCAACGTTCGAGCAAGATGACAATTTTATTATCTAAAATATCTATCATGTAGAATATCTACCGAGTGCAGTTGCAGATCTTGAACCTAATTGTTGAAGGATCAAAATTAATTAATGCGTAAACATAGTTAAACATAATACATTTATTTGGTTTACAATCAGAGTTACTCCTTATAATCTTTATAATTTACATGGGTATTTATTGAAAAACTTATTATCATTCACGGTTATCAATTTGTAAATTGAATCGTGACTTGAAATTTTAAATTTAGATTCTAAGAATTATGATATTTAAAATAATAATCGTAGCTTTCATAATATACATTTAAAACAAATATGTAAGTTACTCTTATCTGTTAGCAAAATATGAAAAATTACAATATATAAAGAAAAAAAGATAAACTAGAAACATAAACAAATACTCTGTATATAGAATATAGTATAATAGATTTATAACACATGTGTAAGTTATACTTATCTGTTAGCAGAATATGAAAATTTTCAAATATATGAAAAGAAAGGTAAACTAGAAAAATAAACAAATATTCCGTATATAGAATATAGTATAAATAAATTAGGACTTTAAAAGAAAATTAACTTATCAAAAAAAATATAATTAAAATGGCAACTAACAATCTGTCATAGAAAACAATTGATTTTCTTCTTCTTCAACCTCATACTCTCTTATTCTTTTACATAATAATGGACATTCCTCGAAAGCTACGCGAATCATCTTAAAATATTGTAATTAATCCTAAAACTACTTAATATATTACATTACTTGCTCAAAATTTAGGGGTCATGGTCCCTTCCCGCCCCTATAAAGAACCGACACTGATCAAGTGATTAAGTCATTACAGGGTTAATACTCGGCCAACTTTAAACTATTCTTACTCCCTCTATTCTCTTTTAGCTCTTGTTATTGTTGGAGAGAAAATCTTTCTCTTCTCTCGTTCTTGGTCAAGAGCCAATCTTTCTATTTCGGCTTTATCATTTCTTTCTCCCGTTCTCGTTCAAGAACATACCTTTTCTCGCTTGATTCTCTCTCATCTTGTTCAACAATGTTACCCTTATATCTCTCATCCGTCCATGTTTCCTGTAGGAAGTGGTAACAGGAAACTGTAACAAAAAACAGAAACAAACGAAGTCAACGAAATAAAAAATCGAGACCCGTGTTTCACACGGTTCCCTTAAAACATATTTCGCGTATGTTTCCAGGGTACAACGGTAGCTGCTGTAGTACAACTGGAGTTTTCCTAACTTGCATGAGGATTGCAGGAGAAAAAACGACAATGTGCATGTATTGCGAGAGAGAATAAGTTGGTCCAATTTTTTGTGTATTGAATAAGAACCCTAAACACCCTTTATATAATGCCTCAAAAAATCATTTATAATTAAACCAAAATCTTGTAATGGAAGCAACCAAGATCGTAAGCGCAAGCCCGGGTTTTTTCGAGTTGCATGCGTGTCCGCAGGTCGAGCGGGCGCACCATGAACCAAGAGCCCCAACCCGTTGTTTTGTATTTGTATAGGTTAATTAAAAGTGATTAAAAAATAAAATATTATTTTTTTAACCGTTAGAGACTTCAACGGATATATATTATACCTTTATGAATATTTTTTTTTAAAGTTACCGTTTGAATATAAAAACTAAAATATTTTTTTTTTAAATCGAAATCAAACAAAATATTAATTAAATAATCACAGGGGCCCACGTTTTCTCGTCCTGGATCCGTTGTTTTTTCGACGAGGATGGTTCACCACGAAATCATTCAGTCTATGGTGGTCCATGGAGGGCTTGAGGACAAACCACTGCAGGTGGTCTAAGAAAACTGAAATAAAACCACACATAGTTAGGAATATACTTACTATACAAACGAGTTAGCGCCAACTATATCTACCACAATTTAATACATAAAATGTGTTAGAACATGTTATATAATTAACTATCGCCAATTTGACAGTAATCCGTCTCAACATTTAGTCATGTCCTCTGATAAGCTGGCACACATTTGACACTTAAACCACTCCCTCTAATGTAGCTCATAACTGGAGAACTGATCGCGACATTATTGTCACATCAGCACAAAAATTGAAGAACTGAACCTTGCTTGTAATAACTGAAAAACTGAACTTTTCAGCGTCACGTCATTTATTAACTATTAATACAAATACACTTATATTTTTAAAAACACAATAATAATAAAAATACGTTATACTAATAATAAAAATTACATTAATTAAAAAGGTACGTTACATTTATATTTTTAATTCTGAACACCATTGTCAGAATTTTGGAAGGGGCTCATTTACGATTTGATAAAAAGAAAGTGTTTGAATTATATAGGTTGTATGTATCTATAGTTGATGTAGTAATTAAGAAGAAAATGTAAATTGTATATAAAAAATGGTAATTGTACGTATATATAAGGTGTTTGAAATTGAAAAAAGGTGTTAAAAGAATTATTTGTTTTTAATTAAATGTGAATATTTGAACATTTGGACCCACATTGAACATTCTCCTTTCGTCGCTTGAAGAACGAGATGTCAAGAACTAGTCATGAAAACTAAGTGGTGCCTATGGCGTTTTTGGAAGGACCAAGCAACGTAGGACGAGAACGGAGGGAGCACATGATCATAATGAGAGGTCTTATCTGTCACAAAATTTAGTCAAATGTTTGATTTTTTTGTTTATTTCACGATATCGTCACAAAGCTGTGGCAAATGTGCTGCAATAGGTTCAAATTTGTGAGATAATGATTTCCGTCACAAATGATCCGTAGTTGTTGCCCTATTTCTGTTGTAGTGATAATAACAACTTTTTTATTGTTTATATAATAATAAGAATAGTTTAGTTAATAAGTATAATTTACTTTGGTTCTGTCATCATTCATAGAGAGATATTTTGCCTTTTTAGCAACTTTAATATAGAATAGTGAAGAATATGATTTGATAAAGTAGGTAATATTCTGCCAAAAGTTAGATGATTGATTTCAAACCAAAGCAAATCTTTTAGCCATGCACAACTATGGACTATAATGGAATTCAATTGAGGTGTGCAACATCGTTGAAAGAGAATTGTAGCTGTTGGAAAAATAAAATAAAATGAAAATTCATGGTATAATTAGTCATCCTAATTGGGTAATCCAATTAATTAAATAAAGATGCGTCATGAGTGAGCCAAAATTCCATTATTCAAATATGGGTATCGTGTCTTTCTATATAAGCTTATTTTGTGATTAAATTCCACTAGTTAAAATCAATCCCACTATTAGGCTAGTAAAGTATCCACTTAAGAGAAAACACTAATGATGAAGCAAGTATGAAGCGTCTATGTATGTTCTTATAGATAAGATAATATGATAAACTCAATGTAATTAGTGCAAGTAATGAACTAAGCACAACTTTAGAACCCAAGTACATGTAAACCAAAGTAAGTTGATTGGACCCATATAAAGAGAAATCATAGGAGTCTTATTTGATATAAAGAAAAAGCTAGTAAAGTTGATACGATAAAGATGAAGTTGAATGTGGGTATTGAGATGTCCTCTTTTGAAATTAAGCTTGAGATATAAAGATGTATTCATATACATTCACTTGTTCTCGTCAAATTTATCTTGACGATCTAATGGTTGAGTCGGAATCTTTACACATCCATTGTTTATTATCACCATCTGATGATGTTTGACGACTCGTATAGGAAAAGATAGACTCGAACTTGGAGTGTGAATCCGTACACCATGTACTTTGGTATACCCAAAGTTGCGAAAAGCTCTTTTTGACATAAATCATGTTTGTGGTCCAGCATTGTGACTTGGTCATAACAACGAAAACTTAGGGCGTACAGAAATCCAGAAAGCGCGTTTTGTGTCGTTTGAAAACTAAATGCACCCTTAATATATGTTTCAATGAAGACGTTATATGTGGGGAACTTTTTTTTTTTTTTTTTGGAAATTGAAGAAAGTTATAAAGGACTAGAAAAGTAGTTGAGGGTGTGACCAAATATCAGTGAGATACCTACATTGTACATATTGGTGTTGGGGGCTAGTGGAGGTACCAAGTCAATGTAATGCAAAGTAGCCACTCCAAAGTCAAAGGTTCAACGTGTCAAAATGGGTGGGTAAAGATGTCACTTAATGGATTTGGAAGGAGGAAGGTTAAGAGTGTTTCCTAATAGGAAACTAACACACAGCCACAAATTGATAGGTTAACATTAAAAAGAACTTCGGCCAAAAAGGCTAATATAAAAAAGTTAGGTTAAATATTAGCTGGTCTAGAAAATATCACATCTTACATAAGAAATATACTTATTAAATATTATATAGTGCTAGTAGTAGGTAAGGTTTCTAAATTCTAACATAAAAAATATTAACATACGATTTGGAAACAATTCAACTTGATTTAACAGCGGATTTGGTTCCGTTTGACGTAAAACGTAGAACATTACTAAGAACTGCTATGTCATAAATCTAATTAAAAATAAACAAAAGTTGGCCTCATTAATAAGACTAGCGTTGAATCCTGCGCACAGCATCGGGTGAATATTTCACATGTTGATATTGAGAGACAAATGTTTAATGGTATTTGAATGCAATAATAATTTATACTTTTTAATTAAAGTGATTTTTTATAATAGTTTAAATTATTGTAATTGTAAATTCAATATTGTGATATAAAAGAAGAAAGAAGATATTTAAATGTATTATGTGAAATATAATACTAATTGAATGATTTATATAATTAATAAGTGAATGGATAAGTAGATAGATAAAATGATAATTTTCGACATTCTTTTTTAAAAATGAAGAAAGAGAATATTAAATGTTTAATAAAAATTATAGAGATAAGAGATTGATTAACGTAAAAAAAAAATGAAAAAGAAAAAAAGCAGGCCTGTATTTTTTGTTGGGTATTTTAGAAGCGTCCTATAGGCCCAATTGTAACTATGACAAGAGTCCCAAACTTCAAAAAATATGCACACAGTCCCAACGAAATTTGGACCACTGGAATTGGGCCTAATGTTTCTTCTGCGGGAATTATAGTATAGTACATATTTTCATGTGTTATTTTGCAAGTAATATTTTGGGTGTACTTGTTTAATAAGTAGTTTTGGACAGAAAACTACATAAGCGTTTAGATGAGTAACATCTTTTGTTATAAATATCCCCTGCACATGATAAGCATGTGCGTTACCTAATTTGGACAGAAAACGTGCTAAACAGAAGTTTATGTTTGAATTCTATTTTCCATTATAGATAGAGTCTCAACTTGTAACATGTAACTTGAATATACCCTCTAAATATATGTGATATATATATATATAGGGGAGGGATCAAAAGGGAAGCAAAAAAATTAGGGAAAAAGGAAAGTAAATCTCAACCCTTGATTTTATCATAAATGAATATTGTTAACATTCATTTGTGATGAATGTTAATCAAAATTTAACATTTATCACAAATGAATGTTAAAAACGTTTTTTTATGAAAAAATCAAGGGTTAAGATTTGCTTCCCTCCTTCCTCAAAATTTGAAGCTTCCCTATGAATCCTTACCCTATAGATATATATATATATATATATTACTTTTTACCTTTATACAAATACTAATATCATTCTCAGCATACAGCTAGAAGGAAAATATACTTATACATTAGAATAAATACCAATATTATGGGAAGTTATTTTTTTTTTTTTACCTTTTTCTAACATATATATAAAGTTGTATAGAAAAGGGTATCTAAAAAATACGCTACCCGAACGGAAACTGCAATTAAATATTCTATCTTCTTTCGCTTTACCATATATTTAAGTATTAGGTATGTACATGTTTGGGTACATCATCACTCATTTTCCAAAAAAAATAATAATAAGAAATCTAATCGTTGGTTATAAACTCAAATTACAGGATGACTATCGAGAAACATGTTACAATTAAGAACTAAGATCTATTAAGATATACACAAAAATGTTGTGAGATGTGCACGAAATAAAATTAAGGAGCTACTAAACATACTAGTTAGATAAGAGTATACTATCTTAAAAATTATAATCATGTAAGTATTAACTAGTAAAATCAGTAAAAATGAATAGTACAATCAGTTTATGTCTAAATTTAAACGTACCTTTTAAAGATCAAACGTAAGTAAAAGTATGTGCCAATGAATTAAATATATCCATAAATGTATATTGTTGGTCCGTTAGACAATGCTCTAGTGAATATGCACCAAACAGTTATATTAAAAATTGTGCAACAAATAGTTATATTATACGCATTGATAGTAACAAATTATGTTATCTTATATATTGATAGTAACAAATTAGGAGAAATGCCAACGGAGAACCTAAGGGTTTTTGATAAAAAAGGTCATTTACCCTCAAATGTTACTTAATACTTTAAAATTCTATTTAATACAAGTTGTTTAAATAGAAAGATCTGAGTATATTAAATAAAAGGTTTAAATTTATTAATTACAACTGTAAATTATAAATAAATATTTAACTTAAAATCTTTCGTCAGCATAACCCTAAAATAATAGGATAATAAATTTAATAATTTTATGGTGTAAATCAGGTTATATTGCTTGATAATCGAAATAAGCCAGTGACATGAAATAACCCAAATAACTATGATCGTCTGTCCAGTCATAATAATGATTGCCAGTCCTTGATTGGTTACTAGCGTCTGCATAAGAATCATTCCCACCACCCACCATTCTATTAGACTCTGCTCCTAAAGCCTAGTCACTATAAAAAGCTGTGATCTACAGTTGATTGGTTCATCCAACAGCATAGAAACATAGGATCCAACAGTTGCCCACACAAAGCAAAAGGAAAATATCTTTCTTCATTTGGGTATATAGATTCATCTCCCAAAACCAGCCATTTTATTTAGCAAGTACTAACTACCCAATTAAAGTCTTTAATTACACTAAATTTCCAACTTTGTAGTTGGGGTAGTACTCAAAGGGTGTTTGAGATTGCATAACTTTCCTTCCCTTTTAGATGCTTATGGTTTAAAAATGTGTGTTGATATCCAAACATTTAAAAAGTGCAATAAGCTATAAGCACTTAAAATATATGCAATCGCAAACACCCGCTAATGATCTAAAAGGTACAGTAACCAACAAAACAGTTAACTTGACCTTCATAATGAATTTTTGCAATTTATTGCCACAGAAGGTAGGGGGTGCCAAGGAACAAAGGAAACACACAAAAGATATGAAAAAACAAAAAGAAACAAGAAAAAGAAGTGCACCCTTATGACTAGTGAGGTTGCAGATTATGGAAGTACCAAACTTGACTTACAATAATAATCTTTAAACAAAGTGATGGTGAAATTGATAAAGTTAACCCTCAAAATAAAAATTTTAGATTACCTACAGTAAGGTCTTCAGCAACCCATCACAGCACAATTGTAAACAAACACTCCAGAATGCTCCTTTACACCAAGAACCTGCCAGTCCAAAATGCCATCTTTGACCCCTGACTTTGGACTCCAAGAATTAAGAACAATAGTTTCACCTTCCGGACCCCGTTGACCACCAACGACTAAAAGCCGTTCCCCACAAGCCTTAAATGCCAAACCCCAACCGTTGGATGAATCAGCCCGGACCGGAAGTCGTCCCAAAACATCCCACGAGTTCTTAACTTTATCATATTTCTTGACCATGTTGCTTGAATACTCAACTGCATACAACTCATCACTAACAACTGCAACAAGAGGTGGTGCTTGTGCAGCACGGTTTACATTAGGGTACATTCCTTCGATTCTTTTCCACGTTTTGGTCTCGAGATCCAACTCCTCACCACAAGTTAACGAGTCGGTAGGACTGGTCATCCCTCCGATCACATAAAACTTTCCATCCATGAAAAAACCGGAGCATAATCTACGCGGTGAATGCATATTAGGCAACATTTCCCATTTACCAGTTGTGGAATTATACAACTCAGCAGACTTTAAAATATTTCCATTTTTATCAGTACCTCCTGCAACAATAGCACGTGATCCAAGAGTTCCGGACCCAAATAAACAACGAGGATGATTCATTCCTTCACATTTTACCCAATGCCGATGAATCAAACTATACTTCCATATCGCAAACCCAAAAAGTTCACGCCCGAAAACCAATAACTCACTCCCAACAGCTAAAGATTCTTTATCCGCGTGATTAAAACATTCGTCACAAGGCATTTTAGGCAATTTCATCCAATTCTTACTAATTGGATCAAACCCCTCCCATCCTCTAGGATCCGAAACCATATACACCCAATGCTCAATGATCCCTAATTGTTTCCTTAAATCATACAAATAACCACTTTTCATAAGGGAATTATACCTCGCATTTAACGAAGATAGTGAAGCATAATCGAATCTACATACCCAAGCAAGACACCTTAAAGCAACATCATCATACATCCCAGGAAGTAAAGAATCATTTGATTCATTTTTCTTCATTTCTAAATCTTGTTCATCCTCCAACAAATACTTTGAGGAAGTATTATTCATCTTATAACAACAAGTCATCAACCTTTTCTTATCAGAACCTAACTCCATCTTTCTTCTAATCTTTTTTGTATACCCCAAAACCAAATTAGGTAAATATGTATAATTTTATATACATACACCCCAAAAAAATTAAAACCCAATTTGAATTTGCTATACCTCTTTATTAATTATCTCAATCAATAAAACAAAATCCAATTTTGACTTTTCAAATCAAATTATTTTTCAACCTATATCCATCAATTTATGCAAATTCCATTACAAAACCCCCAAATCATATATCAAACACTTGAATCGATCAAAACCCATCAAAAAGATCAAAACTTTACAGTCAATTTTGTTTCTTTATGGATGTAAACATTGAATTGACAGATCTCACCGTGAAATCATCATGAAAGCGGTGGCGCCTGCGCCGGAAACAATCGCGCTTATACAGACATCTGAAATATAGAATTCCTGTTGTGTATTTATTGTTTGTGTGCGAGAGAGATAGATGAGATAATAGGGTACGTTTTGTTAACACTTGAAAAACTGAAACTGGTTGAAAGAGAAAAGTGGACTGAAAATGAAAACAGGTGTTTGTGTTGTTTAATGTTATGTTTTTGCCCCTTAAAGTTATGCGATTTTCATAATTATGCCCCACAAGAAATTACTATTTATATATTCTGGCTTGTAACTAATCAATACAAGACAAAATAAGTAAGAGAATAATAATTTAACTAAGAATATATGTTACTCATCTCAATCATTGATGATTCAGAAATTCCTATCAAAATGATATATCATATCATATCAATATAAATTAAAATAGAGTAATATTAAATGTACTTAAAATATATGTTTAAATATGTGTCTAATTGATACATTCTATGACACATGAATCTCATTCATTATATAATACCCATCAATTAAATCTTTGGGCTTAAATTTAAGTATATATTTCATAATGTTTACTATATGGATCTGACTAGCGTACTTGTAACTACATATAAGAGATGGCAGGACTAAATATGTTTAATTTGACATTATTAAATATTACATGCATCCTATAACAACAATTGTTGGCACATAACAAGATGAAAGAGACTCAATGAACGAGTTCTGGTCACCTTTCTTGTCCATTATAGTACTATTAGTTTTAATCGCTTACGTTTTCAATTGCTACATGATTTAGTTCCCCTGCAATTTGCGTATAAATATATATAAAAACTACTTAAGTTTAAGTTTGTTATGACTGGAAGTAATCTTTAAACCTTAATCTTTATTTAAGTTCTTACACATACATGTTTGTATATAAAAAATTATAAAACATTGATTATGCTATTGACAGTTTTCAAATTGGTCATCATAAGCCTTTTCAAATGATTGATAAGTATTTGGACAAAGACATACCAAACTCATTATCATCAAATTTCATATAACAGGAATAAAAAATGACATATTAATGTCAATATTTCAACCTTATAAATAAATATCTAAAAGAGACCTTGAATCGTATATTTGGATTGTTTTAATATTAAAATCTATGTATTTAAGTATTATTTACATAATTGCACGTACAAAGTATGTACACAAAAAAAAGATATATATCTTTCATTAAATATAAGGTTCATATAATTTATAAAAAAATGGATATTACCCATTGTTATAGTTGGTATATTTTGAGAACTACATTGTATGTATGGTTTTCAAGATAGGCATATAAAAAGGAACAAAAAGTTTACATGTATATGTTGCATTTTAAATTGCTTCACTTTAAAGCTTCAATATTCTCTTTCACTTGTCACCTTCTCAGAAAAAGAGTCATTGAATAAACGTTAAAGACAAATGATTAAATATATAACTCACATACCTGTTGGAATCTTGGATTGTATCTCTATTAATCGTAATGCCTTTTCTATATACTTTATTAAATTTTTAATATGTTGTTCTTAAATATTCGCAACTTATAATTACCAATGTGTTGTATATCTATTACTACTGTTGTTTAAGGTTTAGGTAATAGAAATGTTGTCATTTGCTCAAACTACCAATATCATACATGATTTTTTTTACAAAGTCCTAATATATATGTAATATTATACCTCTTGTAGTCGGTTACTTTAGGAAGTTCTGTATTTCATTGGCTTTCGACAATCACATTCGATTGGAAACTTTCGTTTTGGATTACTGCAGTTTTGAGAGAGAGAATAATCCGCCCTTTTGATCTACTCTTTGATCTACTCCTTCATAGTGCTCAAAAAATTATAATTTTGAAAGTCGAACAACAAAAAATTCATTTTTTACCCCAAAAAATGTCACATTATTATAGAATAGAATTATATTTGAGTGAAGAAACTTGAATTAGCAGCGAGAACACAAAAGTTACCCGAACTAACTCGCTTAGATACAAATAAACAAACAACAAATAATTACAATATGTGAACTACATAAACCCCATCACTGCAACTCTCAACGCCTCAAACAAACTACAAAATCAAGAATCAAAGATCTTTACAGTGATCGTGACTTGATTACAATACAGAAAACTAAATCGATATTTCAACTAAAGGGTGAGAACGCAAACCCAAAAGAGAAAGCATAAAACAATACAATAGTAAAATAATAAAAATAAATCTGATTCTGATATATATTTATAACAAATGTTTTATTTAAGCCCCTCTGGTTATAACTTGTAAAGCTTTTAACCCTCCAGGTTCTAGACTACATAATATGTACCTGCAAAATAGAAAACAAGTGCACAAAAAGTCCAAACATAAAATTACAATATTTTTCCAACTAAGATCGCAACATTAACCTTTTACTTTTATCAATTAGACGTAAGTGACAAAACATTAAAAGTAGCTAGATGAACAAGTATTCGGTTATTTTACTTACTAGAATATGATATCACAGATAAGTTAGGAGTTAAAATATGATATGTTGGTTGATTTAGAAGTCAACTGATTAGAAGTAATTAAGTTACTTAAGATTATTATTTCTCAGAGGAAGCAACTGACATTAAGTTAACTATCACATAGACATTGTTAACGAACCTCGCAGGCTAACTCTTGAGTTATATATATTGAAGGCTTAAAAACCAGTTATACACAACCAACTTTGATCTATTTGGGCTTCTGAGTTTGAATACGAGCCTCATCATCTAGCCATTATTTAAGGCCCGTAGGCCCAAACTGATAAATACGTCCACAAAACTAATGAAAGGTAAGGTAGGTGGTTAGTTGGAAATATTTGAAATCAATAGTCATTTTTATGAATTCTATACATTATAATATAGTCTGAAAAATGTTCGGTAACTGATAAAATTGAAAACAGTACTTTTTATAAATTCGCTTTATATTATATTCTGTTTATAGATATAATTGAAGATATAAATCAAAGAATAAATCACCAAAAATAGATTCAATAAATCATAATGAGTTGTTCCGGTGTTAAACTCGATGTTGAATTTAGCATTGGGTTCGACACGGAGTTTTATTTTTGAAGGGACTGATTCAATGTTGGACTCGGTGTGAAAATGAGATCCATAAAATTATTTCAGAACAATAAGATCTAAAAGAAACAAGAAATCTTTTTTGAGAAAATCAACTCGATCAACACTCTGTTGAGCGCTAAAATCGATCTTAAAAGCTAGTCGAAAGTAACTTTTCCAGCGTTGATGGAAGAAAAACGATAAAAGGAGTTACCACTCCATATGCCCTTAATTTGTTATTTCTCTTATTTCTCAAACACATTTATTGACCGCATTATATTTCATTATAATTCTCACATTTAACAGTATTTAATCGGTCATTATCAAACGTATAATAATAAAGTTAAATTGATTTAGGTTGGGTATTACTATACCTCTAGATTAAGTGAAAGTTGTAAAACAGAACAACTCCATAATTAGAGATCTAACCAGCATTAGTTTAAAAGAAATTAGGCATGAGCCATGAGCCACTGGGCTAGGTGTATAGGATCAAACTGGTCCATGACACGAACTCGTTCACCGATCTATCCAAAGAGGTGCCTTTATATACTTTGCTATATATTTCGTTAAATATAGTAATAAATACATAAAACGTTTTAATGCAAAATTTTCTATGTCAAATTATTCCTTCTTTCATATGAAATTCATTTATTGTATCGTTTACTTCGTATTAAGTTTGACATGAACATTATTTATTAAACTATAGATAGATAAATTTATGTACCCACTTATTATTATTTATTATTGTTATTGTTATTATAATAAATAACAATAAATAATAATAGCTAATAAAAGTAAGACTTCCTTTTCAAGTTGATCGAAACTAAAAATATCGGTCATTAGTAACTGGATATGAACCAACACATTTGGGACTCTTTAATTTCACGTCAAGTTGTCATAAAAAAGAACCACCTGTACTAAAGATTAATTCATTAATTATATTAATTTGGCTTTATTAGACGGTTGGATTGTGGGCCGTACTATTTATCTCGGAATTATGAAAAGGACCAGTTTCTTATCTTTGTGATTAGTTTGATTAAGTCTCACTCGTTTAAGCAAATACGATGTATATTTTACAAGACAAACTTCACTTTCAATAGAAGTAATGATGATCTAGTCTCCTGCATTTTTTCATTCCTAATGCTCATTTCTAAAATTAGTAATTTGTTCCTTAACTTGGTAAAATAGGGAAATTAATTGACCTTCAACTCTAAACCATTCCTAAATTTGGTATTTTGATAAAGGAAATGATAACGACAACTTAGAGTTGTCATTAACATACCAAGACATGTATAGAAGTTTATACTTAGACCATAACAAATTTAATATTCCTCGTAACTATTAATTTAAGGTTATTATGTATGTTATAATATTTTGATAATAGTCGTTAAAACTAGAAATATATTAATTTAAGGTACATCCATAGAAAAAACTATTAATTGTTTAATTTAAAACTAGAAATATATTACATTATTTTGATATTTGACTTTTGTGTTTCCTGCCTTCCTAAGCAAACTTATACACACGACCCTCGACCCTCTTATCTATTTAAGTCTAGCGAGTCATTATTAGAAAGCTTAATTAACCCCACGTGCTTCCAATAATTCTAAATAAAACAACTATCATAACCGACTCTTATTTGTTAAAACAAAAGTATTTATATATGTTTAAAATTATGCCTAACAATTTAATCCTATTATATATATTGTTATTATATCTAATCAGTTTATCATGTGTATCAATGATACCCTTTAGACATATAAATTAAACGTACTGTGCATTTTTTTTTCTTTATTTATACAAATACATCATTTATTATGCATATACGTACTCCGTATCATACAATAGAGAATCCGAGACCTATCTTATATGTAGTAGATCGGAATGAATATAATATTAAAAAAACCTTGTAACACAAAATGTTATAAGGCCGGTAATATAAATGTTGATGTCCATATAATTTGAAAGGAACTTAAATGTTATCATTATCCATTTAGTTATATAAAGTACTAGATATCCTAAAGAATTAATAACTGTTATATAGTTGTGAATCACTATTTCATAAGGCAATGTAAGAATGACTCCAAAATTTCAGATAGATCTTCAAACACTTAAACCATGTAACCTTATTGATCACATCATTACTTTTTAAAGCATTTTTGATTGATTTTTGTCATATATATAGTACATCCAACTTAATTTATATAGCTAATATTATAACTAATTCCATATTTCTCAATGCATAGTAATTTGACATTAAAGTTTTAACTAAAATTACAACCCATCACCAACGTACTTAAAAGCTTTAAAAGTCTCCAACTATAATATAGCCCCGTCTCACCAAACAATTACTTCAATTTCACCCTCCCACTCACCCCAATCTCCATAAAACCCCTCAACCCCATTCCACCATTTCTCACTCAAAATCCACTGTTCTCAAATCATTCTTTTCTCCCACCAAAAAAATCAAAAAGAAAAAAAAATATTAAAAAAAAAAGAAGCCAATATGACAACACAAATTCTGTCATTATCCAAATTGTTGCTACCACTCATCCTCTTATGCGCCACCACCACAACCACCGTAGCTGAATTCGCACTGCCACCCGGACCACCCGCTCCCACCAACATAACCAAAATCCTCGAAAAAGCTGGTCAATTCACAACCCTACTCCACCTTTTTGACATAACAAGAGTTGGTGATCAAATCAACACTCAACTCAATAACTCCGATCAAGGCATGACCGTATTCGCTCCAAGCGATAACGCGTTCTCTAGCCTCTCAGCTGGGACCCTCAATTCGTTATCTGACCAACAAAAGGATGAACTTGTTCAATTCCACGTCATCCCTACCTACATTTCCGCATCACAGTTTAATACCCTAAGTAACCCTTTGAGAACACAAGCAGGAGATAGCGCCTATTATAAATTCCCCTTAAATATCACGACATCCGGCAACAGTGTCAATTTGACCACCGGTGTGGTTAATGCCACCGTGGCAAATTTAGTTTACACTGATGCTTCACTAGCTATTTATCAAGTGGACAAAGTTCTTTTGCCCATGAGTTTGTTCGGCCCGATACCTCCGGCTGAAGCGCCGGCACCGGAACCCCTGAAGAAAAAGACAAAGCCAGTCGGAGACGCAGATGCTCCGGCCGCCGTGGAAGACGTTACTAAATCCTCCGGGGTACGTAGTGAGTTGCATGGCTTTATGGGGGGATTAATTGCTTTTATTGGAATTTTACTTTTGTAACATGGAAGGTTTTGATGATGCCACGTCGGACATGTGTTGTGGGCCCATTCTTCTGCATGATTTCTTCAATTGTCTAATTTTTTTTTTCGTGTGTGGTGAGTGCTGTTTGAGTTAATTGTTGCGACCTTTGGAATCTATTGATAAACTTTGTCATCAGGTTTTATTTTTGAAAATATCATGTACGATTAACGTCGACATGAAATTCGGGTTTCTTATAATTCTTTGTAAATGTTTGTTAGTTTTTTTAGTTATTCTCCAGCTTTGAAAAACTAAGATTAAATTATAAGGTACCCCAAATTGCAAAATCAACATACCATGATGGCCTTTCAGTTGATAATATATCGGGTGAAAACTCATGTCACATATCAAGAACTAAAAAACCTAAGTATTTATATATAAAAGTTATAGGATACTCAATCTATTTATCACAAATTAGTTTAAACATGAAATTCTAATTGGACTGATATGTTGAACGTATTATTGAGGTATATATAAATTATAATAAAGTGGTATTAAAGCTATGGTTGTAGTCTGGATGTAGATGACACAGCGTAACATGACATTCAGTGGCGCATGCTCCCTCGGTTTGGCCTTAGTAAATGATAAGTCGGTCTTGAAGCCTTGTACCAAAAATCTTCCTGATACGATACCGGTCAGGTTACGTTGAGTTTGCGGCAGTACCAAATAATGTTGGATTTATTAGACTATTGTTGGAGGGGAGTCCCAATGAACTTGATTTAAGGGAAGTATGGGTGTAAACACATTTCCCATATCATAAACCAAACAAAATAAATGTCTATATATATTATCATGGGTTATTAACTCTATCACCAATTAATTATAAAGTGAAACTCTAATTAGACATCGATTCTGACATAATATCAGGCTTATATATAATAAGTATCATATCAAACATCAATAGGTTTAGATCATATCCGTATTATTTGTTTCTTTAAGTTACGGTTTTACAAATTGTATTGCAAAGTTACTTGTATTATATTTTGTACTTAGCCAGAAGTATAAAATGAATAAAACCAAAAATTAATAATACTAATGGAATGTGCTTAGTGAGTCAAATGAATCAAAGTCATCAAATATGGTATGTATAACTTTCTACATAAAATTACAAATTACTTTATTTTATTTTTAGTTAAACTTTAATTTTTTCACAAAACTTTCAAATCAAATTTTAAACCACAACATAATAAAGTTATGGACTTTATTAACAGTAGCCCATAAAGCTATTGTTAATCACCAACAATTAAAGTATCATTCAAATTATTAATTTTCTTTCGTACTCGTATACGGATACTTTTCATTTTCTTGAACAGGACATGTATAGCTTTTATTGGTCGTGTAAAAAAAATAATTATTAGAACCTTTTCATAATGGTAATATTTATATTGCAAGGACAACTTAAAATAATTAGTTGTTAAGTACAATTCTTAAGGTTATCATTAGTTTGTTTTCAAGTTATTAATCCGTATAAATTTTTCACAAACTAGCAAATACCATCGGAAGTACGGAACGGGTCCAGCCCGTTTACAAACCATGCATACTGATCGAAAAGGAAAGGTCTTCGAAACCCATTTGACCGGCCCATGCTCTTATCACTATTTTAAGTCAATATGCTGACTCACTTCATCGTCGTTATTCCCGATATTATCTCGATATTTAAATGCCTTAATTTGCAGCAAATATGCCTTCTTATTTCTGAAAAATCAAGGGGTTATATTTTAAAAAATGTCTTAGCCGCTTACATTGACTTTTATTTCTTCTATTTTTGTCATGTTTCTTATAAACAATTACCAAATCACAATCTATTCATACAAATAACATTCCAACTACCTAACATTCTAATTCTATTATATTAGACACCGTTCATAATTTTATATTGCTACACCTAGTTGATAGTACGTATCGTACGTATAATCATATCATATATGACTACTAATAAAGACTTCTATTATATATATATATATATGATATGATGATGATGATGATAATATGTACACTCACTCAATTAATGAGTGGCTGACAAAATCAGATAACGAGTGGTTTGCGGTAAAGAAACATACATTCTGATCATTTCAAGAGTTATCATACAAAGAAGAAAATGAATTTGTATACGTACCCATATTCGAAATGACACAAAGTGTTACATTATTTGGATTTAAAATATGTGCATATTTACAACACCAAAATCATATGCATCATGTACTTATATATGAAATGCTGTTAACTGGTATCCAAATCAAAACCCATCTCAATCTAAATTACTCAATGTTACAGATCATAAAAAGGTCGATTTTACAAGATTACTATGATCAAGCCTTACGGCCACCACAATATTATTACTTACCAGAACAATACATAGTGCGTTATCGATCTCCAATTGTTCATGAAAAAAACAAAGGATTAAATCAGACCAAACCAAATTAGACCGAACCAAACCATGTTAGTTGGTCCATGTACCCGGCCATATCACTTAGACATTTCACAGGACTAATGGTTTTGTCAATGTCATTTTTATCATACTAAATACATATCGTATAACAAGAGATGGGGTACCATACATTATGAACTAAACCATTCTCATTGACTTCCACTGAACCCAATACTTGAATCATTCATCGAACTAAACTTGATTAGCTCTGGTTGCAAGCTAAATGTTCTTCTCTCGTTCTCTTCGACCCCAAGAAAATCTCTAGTCAAATTCCCATCACCGGAATCAAGGCCACCGCCAATCTTTTGCTTCAAACCCGCCATCATCATCATCATTAACCCATCACCATTCATCATCCCGCTACTCAAACCATCGGATTGGTTCAAAGAACTAAACCCTGAGAGCTCACTTGTGTTCATAACCGCGAACTCACCAGAGTTGGTACTTCTCGTGGACCCCATTTGAGATGCTTTTTGTAAAAGTGCAGTGGCGGACATATGTGGTGGAGGTGGTGGTGGGTTAGGACAGCCACCATAATTGTTATAGAACGAATTCAACATCATTTCCCCTTTGTTGTTATCTTCTTCCTCTTTTAAGGCTAACCCTTGTGGCATAGGTGCAAAATTTTCGACCGTTTCTTGGCTTCTACTCAACCATTGTACCATTTCGGGTGATAATATCCCACCATTGTTGGTGTTCGAACTTGATGACCCCAAAAACGATGAACTAGTTGTCGAGTTTTCAAGAGGATTAATATTATTGCCATGTTGGTGCAGCCAAATTGGTAATCTTGGTTTAATTCCATTTCCATCTAGACCTTTTCCGAACTGATTACTACCATTATACATTCCTGGAAACCGTGGATTATTAATCCGACTACCACCATTCATCATCATAAAATCGCTTTGAAAATTGAGATTCGAGGTTGTTTGAAACATCGGAAATGACGCCATTCTTGAATTTTCTTCTGTTAAAGCATCGCAAAATGCTCTATGCGTTATGAAGCTATCTTTCCTGTTTTATTTATAGAAATATACACATGAAAATGTCACTCATCTTTCCAAATACAATCAACATAGCCTGCCAAGGTCTAATTTGTAATTACTTATTAAAGCTGTTTATCTGCTTATTGCGTTTTTATCGAACATATAAGTAGTTTTATAGGTGTTCGAGATTGGTTTTCAGAATTCCTCATCGATCTTATTAATAGTGAATGAATTAAATTGGCTGTTTGAATAAGCAATAAGCACATAAATGATTTTAATAAGCAATCTGAGATGCTCTAATTAATCTTCGGAGCTCGAGATTTATACCTAGAAAAGAGGGTGCCACAATCGCACTTGTACTCTCTAGTCCCACAAATCTTGCTATGAGCCTTCCAATCCGATTGAACAGCATACTTCTTCGAACACTTTTCGCACTTCCACTTCTTTTCGCCATGTTTTCGGCTAAAATGCTTCTTAACTCCTGTTAGATCTCCAAGAGCTCTAGAAGGATCGTGATGAACACAACTTATTTCTGGACATATGTAAACCTTCTTTCTCACAACTTCATTTTTGTTTCTTTGCTTAAGCTTCCATGGCAAGTTATGGCCTCTTCTATGAAGCTGCAAATTCTGATCTCTTTGAAATCCTTTGCTACATATCTCGCACACGAATCGATTCGTTTCCATCAAAGATTTCGGTGATAACGCTATCACTTCTGCATCTGGATCTATAAAATCAGTTAAACAATAAACAAACAAGTAATTAATAAACACTGATAAAACAAATTAGATAAGTAGTTTATTATGATTACCTGGATTACCAGGAAGATTACGCTTTCGTTTTGCCGAGTTCGAAGATGAATTAGGGTTAGGGTTTGTGATGGAATCGTCTTGATAAGGTGGAGGTGGTGGTGATGAAAAGCCATCACTAGACATCATTTTAGATCACAAGATTTTGAGATATTATAAGATGATAACAACAGAATTGAAGCAACTATACTAAAAATAGATATATGGATGATGGTGATGATGTATGACCATGTGATTCATCAAGTCATGTTCTTCAAAGATGACGTAAACATATATTAACAAGTTTTAAGGAATTTTTTTGGTTTGAATCATTAAATTGGTTTGTGGTTGCTATGAATCTTGGTGAGAATTGAAACAAGAGTGAGTGACGATTGAGAAACTGAAAGAATGTAGTAGTTCACATAGTAGAACACACATAAAAAACACACACATGCACACAGAGATAGAGAGAGAGAATAATTGTTAGAAAGACACACGGGTTGTATGTAAAGTCGGTCAGACAGAGACTCAAGTGGACCACATATCTTTTTGCATAATTATTGATACCTTCTCCGTGAGTAACTTTTGACTTCTACCTACAATAAAACAATATTTTATTTACATTTTCTTTTTAATTAGTTAACACCTTTAATTATCAAAATCTTAATTTCTCGTTTCATCTTCTATCAAAAGCTATCAATTTATCTTAAGTTTGACTCTTCTACTTTAATTAGCTGATGAGTTTATCAAGCTAAAATAATCTTATTCAATAGATTATGAATTAACAAAGTAATAAGAACTTCACTGTTTTACACATTCACCATATATATATATATATATAATGGTACGTAGTAGATGTGCAAATGAGGAAAGGCCTTTTGGAAGAATATATTGAGGCCACACTTTTGTTTTAACCGTGTTTTTCTCTCTCAATAAATTCAATTAATGAATACAAAGATTTAGAGGGTTAGTTGCACTTAGAGATGAAGTAAGAATAGACGATTAGTCGTTAATTTATATAGTTAACAGTCAAGATTCACTATATTTTAATAACACCGCATTATATATAAAATACATTGTGCATGTAACATTGTTTACATGAATCAACGGCTAATCAAAATTGTCCTTTTTTTTTTTCTTCTTAAAATGCAGTTAGTCCTCTGGTTCCACACCTTAATTAATATGTAATCTAAGGTAGATTAATTGATAGTACTTCATTTGAAGGAACTCTCAATTTTCTTATAATCAATTAACAAGACTAGCTTGTAATATAAGACAAAAAGAGAAAACATACTACATGCTGAATATCTCATTTCATGATAGAAACATGAATGAAGTTAGTACAAAAAGGATGTAAGCTCTAATAAAGGTTTTATGAATTTTTGTGACATAAAGTAGAAATCTGTTGTATAGTGATAAACATCAACCAATTCCCATAAGTTATAAACCTATTAATTAAGTTATCATTTTTAACTTCCACAAATTAGGTGGCATATATGTTAAAAGACACACATCATATTCCATAAGATTTGGCATGCTTAGATATTACAGTACATAATAAAAAAATCAATTCATGCAAGAAAAAAATCTAGATATTTGCCATGGTAAAATGAGTAACAAAAAAAATAATATATATATATATATATATGTATTCTAAAGGTTAGAATCGATAGAAACATGGTGGGGATCGTTGGTGATTTGAACGACAGTATTGAGTAGTCATTTTTTTTACATCTCAAGTCCGTGATTTGCAATTGCAATGGAAATGGAATAGATTAGATCGGGTGATTGAATGTGTGGTGTGGCATGGCCCCCACTCGTTTATGTTTCATCATCTTATCAAATGTCACCCCTCTCCCAAACAAATAGTCCGTTTAACGAAGATGATAATGTATTTTATTTATTAAATAGAAGTAGATACATTTAAAAAGATAATCCCTTAGCTACCTAATATGAAAATATATTAAATGGAACAGAACTATATATTATATTTTTTTGTTTAAACTAAGGTTATTGATTATTTTAGATGCATAATAACTTATTCAACAACAAAATGGTTGGGAAACTACTGTTAATAGTCAATCAAGTTATACTATAAGTTTATAATAAGTACAAAAGAATTTAAGTGTGCTTGCATCAAAATGTAAAAAGAAAAATATATGCTAGAAATTAATTAGTCTACATATATTGAACCAACCACTTTGGGGCAGCCTACATATATTGCATCTACACATACACTCTCTCCCCTTGTATAAGAAAATGAGCAACTAGTAGAGGACCAACTTCAAATTTGATAGATTTATTGAAATTTTATGATAATTTAACAAATATATGAAGCTTTGCTCTAAAAATATTGAGAAAGAATGTGGAAATATGAAGGATTTGGAATGAGTGGATATTGTATTGTATAATAGTTGATGAAAAACGACATAATAAAACAAATGAAGATTCTCCTTGGTAGTTCGAATATCTTGGAGAAAACATATAATTAATTTGTTAAATTCAGATGCATAGAATTTCAAACAAAAAAACAAGAACCAAAATACAAAATATTCCTTTTAATGGAGTATTTGGGTTTGGTAATTTCCTTGGGCTTTGGACCTCCACATACAAATTGTCATCTTCCTAATTTTATTCCAGAACTTTCTTTATCAATTATATTTCATTCTTGCATCAACATTTTATTCTAATACAGGAAAGGTGATCGCGTCTTTATGAACTTGTGAGATGTACTATATAATTAAAATAATAATTACAATTGCACAAGCCCGGAATTTGGACCCCCGTTGACCCATTCTATATTTTAAAGTGAAGTCTCCCAAATGAAGGCCCATTTCTGATTAGCACATCCAAGTATCCAACCGGCCCTTAAGTTAAATGGGCCTAATATAAGTATAATTCTGCAGAACCGTGGTAAACATTGCATCAAAGTTTCAGTTTCAAATAAACAGGATCTTATTGAATAATCAACAATGTCAGCCACATACTCTTCATCTATTTTCTTATTTATTTTCACTCTTACAACTAAAACCCCGTTTTTATTTCAAATTTTAACAGAAACACTCAAACTGAAATTTCAATAGAATTTTTGTATTAAATCAAAGGTTGATTGATAGGGTTCTAAAAATAATTTGAATTAAAATTTATATACAAGAATTTAGAGTTGATAAATAAAGTTTTAGAAATACTTTGATGAGTGTGTATTAAATACTCAGAAAAAAAATATTTGAATTTTTCTTTAAAATTTGTTTCATATTAAGGATCTCAAAACAATGATTAATTTGACATACTTACTTTTAATTTAGAACACAGAGGTGAAACGGGGGAAGATGAACCGAATGGAGTCAAGAAGACACGTGTAAGATTGTAGTGGCAACTATAACTTTATTTATATCTCTAAATATAAAAGAAATATAAATTTTTTTAATATATTACATTTTTAATTTTTTTTTGTATTTCAATTATCTCCTCTAAAAATATAATTCTATACATTTTTCATATCCTAGTAAATTCATCTTTATATAATGTATTAAGAAGGTATTAAGTTTACTTTTGTTTAATTATACTACTTTATTTGTTTGTAATCATTAGTGTAAGTATTGTGATATTTTATTTTTTATAATATCATTTTTTCATTAATTTTGTTTGTTTATTTATTAATAATAAATAATTAGCATTAATCCTTATTATTAAGTATTTAGTAATATTCCAATTTGATTAATATCAGTAATAATATTAAAAAGCATTGACTAGGAGTTTTAGAGGTTGAATATTGTTCTTTTATGTATAAAAGAAAGTCTACTTCCTCTAAAAAAAATTAAAATGTAGAGAAACCGTTGAAGTGCATTATATCTCTTAAATATAACATAATAATTAGACAATGATGTCATATAAAATTCAATTGACCAATGAGATTGCTCGATTTTGTTAAATTGATTAAAATTAAAGAGATGATGACATCATAAATTATAATTGAAAAAATAAATAAATTCAAATAACTATTTTAAAAATCAAAATTAGATAACCTTTAGAGAAAATATATTTATTATCTAAATTCAGAAAATTTATTTTCCTTCAATTTTATCATAATTTATATTTAAATTTAATTTAATATTTATTTTGCTAGCTTATCCTAATCTTGTAACTATTCATTGGTATTAAGAATCGTATTTATTGGGTTTTCTAGCCATTACAACATATAAATTGACCTTTTGTAATAGGTGGGTTAGGAGACTAATAGGATGGATATTTGTGTTTTAATTGCATAGTAATTAATAAATAAAATAAATCAGTAGTAAAAGCTAAAAATTAACAATAATATTTTATGGTTTAGACTTTTAACTATTTTTAAAGATGTTGAAAAAGTATTACAATTCAATATTTATATTAAATGACATAATCGTGTGTATATACATATTTAGAAGCTAATTTATAAATAAAAAGAGATATTTTATAGTACCGTTGGAAATGATCTAATAATTCCGTTCAAATCCTTAAAATTGACATTAATGGTTAAAATCTTACAAAATCTCTTGTGATCGTCAATTTTATTAAGTTAATTTTGAATTATTTATCCAATAAAAACTTATTTGCAAGTTTATCAACATGTCATATCATCAATCCAGTATTAATTGGAAATCTTGTTTCTAAAATGAAATGGCCCCGCATTGATATGTTCATGGACTTAATTTTTTATAGCAGAAATTTAGGTTTCTTTTTTTTTACACCAAAAAATATATTTATTTTATAGCAGAATTTTAGAAAAGTATGATAAATCAAACCATATAATGAAAAAATATAATCATACTATACTAATAAGGAATATTATAAAGTCATTAATACAAGAAACAAAATTCCTTTTTATTAATATTATCAAAATCTTTGACAGACACTAATTTCCTAATTTCTCGGAGTTCTGACATATATATTACCGCGTATACTATACACATTGTTCGTCTGATTTTTGCTGTTTACAAAGAAATATTATATGGTGCAGACAGTTGTAGCGTAGAGTCAATGTATTTTAGTTTTATTTACTCATATATTGCGTTTGGTGACATAAAATAATGGGACTTTTTACCTTGTAGATGGATTTTTATGTTTGTTTTTACCTTTTACTCGATAAATATCAAATGCTTATTTATGCTTTGATGTTAGTTTATAATAATAATAAAGTATAATGATAATGAATAATGATGATGATTTGTTTAGTTTTTTTATGCCGACTACCATTTATTTTTTTCCGTTTGTTCATCACTTACTGAGGTACCATTTTCAAATTATTTTATATAACCAACTGCAATATGTTATTTTAAATATTTATATATATACCGAAAACCCTATTTGATTAAGATATCAAAAGAAATTAGTACGTGGGTGCTATGAACGTATATTTACTCTATGAGTTGAATATATCGTCTCATACCTTTTTAAACAACTTCTCATTATTTGGATCATAAAATAACCAAACATGGTAGGTGATATTTGAAAGATGGCATACGAGACTATGAGTCCATCACAATATATCTGTAGAGCTATCAAACTCCTATATCTACGTTTGGTAGAGATAGTACGATCCTAATTTTAAACGAAACAACTGAACTAATGGTTAAATACTCAAATGTCATAATTGTATGGAAAAATCGAGATAATAGATACTAGCAACTCTTCGCAGCGCAGCGCGAATCAGAACCCTCGTTACAACTATGTATAATTATAACCTCACCCTAAACCCTTTATTACATTAACAACTACTACATCACAAACTCGATCACCATGAACATTAACACCATGATCACTGGTGTCAACACCACCATAAAGAAAAAAACATTGAAAGGCCGAAAAAAGATCGAAATCAAAAAATCAAAGAAAGCACTCGTCAAGTCACCTTCTCCAAACGCCGTTCCGGTCTTTTCAAAAAAGCCAGCGAACTTTGCGTTAACTGGAGCCCAAATCGCAGTTCTTGTCCATTCACCCGCTGGTCGTGTTTTCGCTTTCGGTCATCCATCTGCTGACGTCATCATTGACCGTTACCTTAATAATAATACTAATACTAACAATACGTCCACGTCCGATGGATCGTCATCATCATCCAATCAAACAAAAAATCAAAACCCAATGTTGTTGAAAGAATTTAACCAACATTATGTTGAGGTTTCGAAAGAGTTGGAGTTTGAGAAGAGAAGGAGAGAGGTGATTGATCAAGAATCGAAGGATGGGAATAACAGGGGATTAGCGTGGTACGATGAGAGTTTTGAAGGGATCAATGTTGATGAACTGGAACATTATTTATTTGCATTGGTGGAATTAAAAAGGAAGGTTTTAGTAAGAGCTGATGAGTTGATGATGATTAAACAACCTCCTAATATGTAGTTGGGTTCCAACATGTTTGATCATGTTGGTGGTGGTAATGGTTTAGGGTTTACGAATGATGTTGTTGTTCCGAATACGATGATTCCGAATAATAACGGCAGGGGTACGTCCGCCACCAGGTTTCGGTTTCTTCAATAGTTATAATTGATTATAGGGGTTAAATTTGAGTATGTGATGATCAGATGCAAATATGTGTTTGATATTTCACTAGTTGATTTCATTTTTTAGGTTTTGTGTTTGATTCTTGTTGATGTTAATTAGGGTTTGATTTTAGTGACGTCGTTTTTAATAGGGTTAATTGTTTCGTTATGTAGCTACTTTACATTTTTTTACTATTGTATGTAATCACCTTTTGAAAGTGTTATTGTATATATTGAACTTTACAATTTCGTATACTTTATGTAACGGGTGACCGGATGAGCAGGTGATGCGGGCCCTTGTGTTTCTTGAGGCCCAAGATCGCGTATCAAAAGGGGGCTCACGAAAAAGGCCGTAACTAGGGCTAGGAGTGTCCGTTTGAGGCCCATGACCAGGCGAAAGAAAGCTTGGGCCGAGCCCAACGTTGTGACTAACAGCCGTAGGCGGTTAGCCCAACTTTCGGGCCCAAATTCGATGTCTTTTATGATTTATGGGCATTTCTATGTTTTTTTTAATACTTTTTTAGACTTTGTTTTTGGGGTAAAGTCCGGCCCGTTTATCCGTTTAGGCCCAATCGAATTTCTGGTTCATTTTTAGGGTTTCATGAACATTATCAAACAGTTAGTTTTTATTGATATGAAATTTCAATTTTCTCTCATTTTTGAGGCGAATTTTACCTAATTATTGGCATTCTTTTGAATCAACAATAGTTGGAGGAATCATTCCTGGCATTCGTGTGAATCAACAGGCTCGATTTGTGTTATCTTAATTTTAGTCTACATCAGCAGGTACCCGGTTTTTCCTCTTGAAAAATGTCTATTGTATGTATTGAACTTTGTAAAAATGTCTATTGTATGTATCGAACTTTGTAAAAAAAGTCTAATGTATGTAACGAACTTTGTAAAAATATCTATTATATGTATTGAAATCGGTGATTTCCGGACATCAGATCACCCGTTACATACAATATACGAAATTGTAAAGCTCGATAAATACAATAGTAAGTTTTTAAGGTGATTACATACAATAGTAAAAAATATAAATGTATATGTATAACGAAACAATTAATCATTTTTCATATATGAATTTCTAAAAATTATATATGGTGTTTATGTATATATTATTTGTGTTCTTGAATATTTAAGAAAAAGAAACAAAAACTTGTTGAGTAAATCAGTAATAAGTAATTCCAATTATGCTTGTAATAAATAAATTAGTTAGTACTCCATAAGACGAATGATGATTCTCATAATAACTTAGAAATTAAATCTTATGTACACATCAAATTATACAAATCAAATCAAAAGTATATATCAAACTAAAGCTGTTTTCATGTTTTTATAAATCTCTTTACAAACATATATATATATATGCTTCTAATGTGACTAAAAGAGCAATATAAGTTATATTCTTTTGTAGGTATTTATCTAACTAAATTTGCTAGGTATTCAAATTTAATATCCAATCTAATTTGAAGTGCTGTTTTTTTACCATACATTTGGTCTTTTGTCAAATGAAAAATCTTTCGGCACAACCTCGTGCTCGATTTCAATAGCAACACTAGAACAGGATGCCGTGTGTGATGATGAACTAGGTTCGTCAACTTGATCCAAACCATCCGTGTAGCTAAGCTCGATCTCATGATGACATGTACTAGAGTCTCTACTCATGGGATATGGAGGCGCTGAGGGTGAACCATGATCAATATCCCGATTCTCGTATAATCTAGTTGGGGAGATTCTTAGATTGTCGTAGATATTGCTACGATAGTGAGCTAGCAGGTGAACTGGGGACAAATTACTTGATGGTGTCCCAGGCCTACTTGACATTGGGCTCACTTGCCCTGATTTCTTGCTTTCTTTTATATGTTTTCTTGCGTTGTGGCGCCATCTTTTTAGGGCAGTTATTACACTCTCATTGAATATCGTTGGTCTCATCGTTGACCCCATCTACGATTATGAAATGCTTAAGAGATGATGATTTACATTACATTGATAAAAAGAAAGTATTTAAAAGATGTTGTAGAGTGAACTTAATGACGGTTTCACCTGCGTAACGAGGGCGTATAAAGGGAGAGTCACATAACTGCAGAGGATCTGAATCAGAACCCTGAAAAAAGAATAAAATTTATTAAAAATCTAATTATGTAGCTAGACATTAAGTTTTACTAATTAGCATGTAACCATGTATTATATGTCCTAATTAATAGTTAATTTGTCAGAATAAAACTGCAGGGTGACTCACCCCATTGTGATTCTGATGATAACATCCTCCAAATGCTCATGAAAACAAGATTTCAATCCAAATTGATACTGAATTACAAGAGAACAGATTAAGAGTTTACATGTTAGAATGTACTGGAATATATATTCGTGATCTTACCGCAGTCCATGAAAAGAAGGCGAGCTGAAATGCATTCTGCGCGCAATTTTTCATTATCAAATACCAACAAGTTAATGTCAATACATAAACTCATTAATACCCAGAAGAAAGGTTGCTAATTAATTACCTGAAAGAGAACAAAATTGAGGAGGTAGAGAAGTATACGGGGACGATTAAACCAAAAGAGATCATCACCGGTTTGAACCACTGGTTCACCCTTAACAATCTCTCCTCTTTCTTGGATTTTTAATCCCATTTTTGTGATTATCGTTTGTAGTTTTGTCCCCACCAGTAACACAATCTGCATATATGTAGAAATTATTTTTTATTTTTATTCTCAAATTTATATGATAATTAAGAGACCATTTAAGAAATTAAAGTAGCATAACATGTATATAACTGAATTTTGTTTAAAGTTGTCATAACTATATTTACTTACAATCAAGGGGACAAAGGGTAGCCATAAATAGGAATACCATCCTGTCCGTCCAGAAAAAAATAAAAATAAATTAATTAAAAGAATTAAGGTGTGATTTGTTGGATTATAAAGTAAAATGTGCACATAAAGTCATACACTGACCATGAGTGTTGAACAGCAAAAACACGATGGCAAATAACCAAATCGGTGGACTGCCATAAATAAAAGTATATTAAGATTTAGCCTCTTCAATTTGTAAACTATTACTCCGTATAACTTTACATCTATAATCTATAATTAATTAAGTATATATATTTTTTAATAGCTTAGATATAAGTTTGTTTTGTGTATGAGAAACTAATAAACTAGTTTCTTAAACAAATATTGAATTATTATTGTTATTATTTCAACTATAAACATGAGAAATAGCTAGGCCCACCTGATTTCCACAACCACCTTAAAATCTTCTTCAAGTGATCTATTGATGTATTTTGGAAAATCGAATCTTGAGTGGCTATGTGGTGACAAATGTGCCTAATATATAATTCATAAAGTAAAAGTTAGAAGGGTACTAATGACGAATATTAACGATCGAGTAGTTACTTGTATGTGACAAAAACTTGGATTATAAAATAACCTAATAGAAGTTATCATAACTGATTGTATACAAAAGTTAGATGCAAACTTACCATGATGAATCCATGTCTCAATGTCAAATAGTCAACTTTAGGTACGGATCTAACAAATTGTCTAAAAAAACATACCTAAAATAGTTAAATCAGAATGTTAGTATATATGACCTTCATTAAATTTACCATTTTTCATGATAAACAAGAAAATGTAGAATATATGGCAAGATTAGTCTAAGAAAACAGAAAAGAAAAAAATAATGCTCTTATATTGAGATAGAAAATGGAGAAACTTATGATAAAAAAAGAAAATGATATACAAAAGTATAGATGAGAGACTTACAGTCCAAAGTAAAATGGGAGATTGACTCCAAAAGCTGACGTGTCTTCTTCCAAAAGAAGTGTCTCTTGCAAATCTGAATCTTTTTGAATCTACATACAATGATAATAATGTTAATAATTAACATCATATCATGCATAGTCACCTTTGAAAGTAGGCTGACCTAGATATAGTCAAACTTAACTTTCTTGAACATATATCATTAACTTGACCTGTGCTACTGATTTTGACTAAAAGATTTCAAAATTACGTGTTACCTGGGGAACTATAATTAATTAAGAAAATATTCTAATTGAATTACTAGCTAGTATATATATGTATAGTAGTGGTACATAGCTATATACCATGAGAGAATTGATACTCTGCTGTTTTTGTCTCCATTTCCCATTGCTTCCAACTTCTCATCTATACAACAACAAACATAATCACAGCGCATCAGAAAAGTTGACAATTTGGCTCCAATATATAGATCCCTTTTATGATAACTAATTGACTTAGCAAATAAAGTTCGATTTAAAATTTAAGCAATTAAGTATAATGTTTAACTTTGATTCATAAATGAGAAATGATATAGAAGTCTAAAGGCTAACGTGACTAATGGAACTCGTAGATGGATGGCATAAGGCATGTATTAGGTCTGTTTTTAGATCTTTTTGTCACTTCACGGTATAAAAAAATGATGATGACAAACTCGATGTTTATATATGCGCGTTAGTTTGTTACCTTGAGTCCGGCTAGAGTGACGGTGAGGATACAGTAAAGAACATGAGATATGGCTAACACGAAGATGAATATATGAAGTTGATGAACCCCATCATATGATATAAACGATACTTTTCCCTACAAATTAGAAAAGAACAAAGAAAATACAACATGATTGTATTTTGTTATATCAAATGAACAATGATATTCGTTCTGATTTGCCTTTTTAAGAAACTCTATTGCAATGACTGATATTATCGCACCTTTTCAGCACATTTGTTGTCACCACTGCTTCCTGCCAAAATCCGGCGACCAGTGTTCGGCCAATTGAGAAGTCTCCGGTGGCTCTCTGTTTCATTGTAATTTGATATTGTTTCCTCATTCTGCTTGGTGCATGGATGCCAAGTTGATGCTGCACTTTCTGATATACATATTTTTGTTATTGGAGCTGTTCCCACCGACAGTAGCAACGATATGAATCCCAATAACATAAGTTCTACAACAAACACCAAACACCAAACCAATTGTCATGATCATTGAAGTTACATTAAATTTTTATTTCAAAAGGTAAATGCCAAAATGTTGTACATGAGTCTCTTTCTCATGTTTCTCACAATATTTAACCTTTTAGTCGTGATCATATAAATGTACCGAATACTTTCGCTAAACTATGAAAACATTTAGTATTGTAATTAACTGGAGAAATTTAAATTTTGTTACAGTACATGATTTAACTAGTATTTGGTAGTACCTGCTTTGATCTTTTCTAGTGATTCATAGAGACCTCTTTTGTGTTTCTTCATGAACCACTAATTAAGAATAACATTCAATTCCAAACATATTGTAATCAGTATAATGTTACAAAATGTCATTTAATTGAGAAAGAATACTAAAACATAAGTATACAGAATCCGAATTTTATGCTTACTTGTCCGATTTTATGGATGATTTGTTCAATAACAATGGAGATAACGATCAACAAAGAACACACAGTAGCCACTGCCCAAGTAGGTGTTTGCTCCAAAGACCTTCCTTCACTTGATCCAGCCATAATATAACCTTAATCTGCGAAATGAGATTACCGATTATATAATAACAATTCAACTAACTACAGAGCAGGTACACTGTATACTCTTATATGCCAATTGTATAGACGATCTTTTTTTAAGCTAATAGATTGTCTCTTATTTCGTTGAGATGAATAGAGAGATTTAATTATGAAATGAATATACATAATTGATAAGGAATTTATAAGTTAAGTGATGGAAATACTTTTATGGCCAATATTAACACTCTATACCCGTAGACTATGACCAATTAGCTAAATTGTCCATATACCACAATAGTTTTCACACATTAGAATTTAAACACATACATTATATTTTCATCTTATAATTAAACTAAGTCACACCCTGTACCCCATTTTTGTAACAAAATAAGACTTGATATCTCACATGTACTATAGGACATTTCGATCCAGAGGCAAAATAAGTTTCTGTCTTTTTAACTGCCTTTTGAAAGGGGCAAAATTTTGATATATCATTTACATCCACATAATTTGCAAGTTTTTTAGAGGGAATTTAACCCCTCGTAGATCCACCTTAGCTTGTAAGAGATACGCCTTGGATCGATATCGCTAGGTCCACAATCAAGCTACTGACGGAGAAAGGTGTACTTTGCTAGACCTCACTTAATGATACGCAATCTCTTACTTGAATGACTTGGTTTAAACAAATTACATTGATCAAATTAAAGTCACTCCTACAAATACTCCACGTTCTTGTTGATCTTAAAATAGTTAATCACTTAACAAGAAATCATTACATAATAGCAATGAATTCATGGCGTTCATCATTTGCTTTGATTTGGGGTCAACTTAAATTTCATACAAAAATACATTGTGATAATATTTATGACAATTCAAGGAAGACAAAGAAAAAAACTATGAAAACCCAAATGAATTAATATGGTATAATGTATCAAAGTCATTGGACCAAAGCTAGTCATCTAAATTCATACACCTTCATTGATCAGGTTCGTGGTCCAACTCAAGAAAATAAATTTATATAACCAAGAAACAAACATCTCGATCGATTTATCTATACAATTTCCATATTAAGAAAGTAGCACCCTTTTCAATGCGATATTCTTTAGTTTGAAGCTGTTGAAACTTAATTTGCTGTTCATTAGTAATCATAGGCAAATACCATTATTTTTAATTGATGAATCTTGGTATTTATTTTAACTAAGGTGTCTTCCTATGGAGGCGATCACCTCATGTTCTTGCGGAATAGGACGGGAGAATGTCCTAGGCATCAAGCGTCTGTCGTTCGTCATTTTCGATTTCCTCTCCAACATAATGTTTAGAACGGAGACAGATAGCTAGCCAACTTATTGTTTCTTTTTTTTCTTTTGAATATATAATAATACATATATATAATATTATTAATGGATGTGGGTCCACAAAAAACTTAGTCCTTTAGTTTTTCAAGTAATAAATAAAATATGTTAGATAAGATTGAAACAATATAGACAACAAATTGTATTATTGAATCTAATTAATTATAAAAAAGTCAAAGTCCTCGAATCCAAAATCTTCCCTACAAAGTAGTAGAAAATATCAACCATGATTATTTAGTTGTAAATCGAAGCTTTCCACCTTGACTTTTCTCTCGAAAGCTTTCCAACTTTCCAGTGAAAACATTTAATGACTTTCATATTCATAAGATTATAGCTATCAACGTACGTACGAATTTTTTTATAATCCGAATATGTTTTTTTGTTTTCGATCTACTAAGAGTTGGCTGAACTTGACTCGACGTATATATTCTAAACCGTTTTACATAGCTAGTAATGAAACAAAGATATATATATGTTTATGTATATATAGAAAAAATATTAGTATATACATTAGTTTGTCGATATCACCGTAATAATTAAAAATGAAAACAATATATATATATATATATATACTAGCGTTTAAACCCGTGTATACACACGGGCCCATATAAAATAAAATCATACGACAAAATCATATGTCTCGATAAGTTTAACGTATTTAAATTGGAAATTGAAAAAAATATATCATTAGTATTTTGATGCTTACGAGTAAAATAGCTAAATAATATAATTGTATATATTTATATCCAGGTATTATTTTGTTGTATTTTTTGTTAAGTAATTTTTTTTGTTAAGAAAAATAAGTAGAAATTATCATAAGGTATGAACTTCTTAAAATTGTATTTTACTAATTAATTTATGTTAATTTTATATTTTATATGGATGTGTTTGTTGCAAAAATTTAAGGGGATTTCTAGTATATTGAGCTTAGAGTTTTAACAATCTAAATTCCCTCATATTTGTTTAGTAACACAAATATATGAGGGATTGTTGAAAAAGGAATAACCAAGAATCCCCTAAAATCTTTTTAGAAAAAAATATTTATTAAGTAAGTTGGAAAAGAATATTTAGCTTCAACTCCAGTTATAATTTCCAACTCCGTTCTTCAGCTCTAATTTATTGCATTTTTAGTAATTTATTTATTGATTTATTAATAAATCAATTTCTTTTTCTATATGTTCCAGAAGCATTTGAACTAAATGTATGAACTTCAATTAAAGGGATATGCAATTACCTTTCGCTAAATATGATAGGTTACAAATAACTATTATCTGATAGTAGAATTACTATTGTTGGAGGATTATATATTATACGAAATTGTGGCATCATGTTTACTCAAATAGGTATATTAACCAATTACCCTTAAATATGTTTGATCTTAAACAAGTTCTAGCTCTCGCCAACCTTTACATATAAGTCAAACTTGCGAATTACAACAAACCTCAAGTATAATTGAGAAGATAGGAAGAGGGAACTATATAAAGACTTTAAATTCAATATACATTAAGTAAATTTATTAATCTCCCTTTATTTATTTATTTTAAACGTATTTTAATTGATGATTTCCTATTCTCTATTTAAATTTTGATTATTTGATTTTTTATTTGTTTTAAAAATTAATTAAAATAGAAAGATTACACACTTTTTATAGTTGCGCATCACGTGAGTTGTAACCTAGGTAAACATCTTTTCATCTTTTTTTTTTTATCAGTAACTATTTATTTAAGATACTTACCATATAAAAGGTATGCTACCTATACTTACGTTTATATAAGATTTAGACACCCATTTACTTTTTTTCCAATAATTTTTTTTAAGTTAATTAATCAATTATATTGTTGAATTTCATATATATCCCAGTTTATAAAAAATAAAAATGATTTTACCTTCGTGTAGTAACAAAACCCGTCAAAATTCTCATTTATGAATTTAATTTATAAACATGAATCATTATATATTGTACGAAATCGTGAATAAAAAATAGAAAAGTTAAAGATATCATTTTTAGTATTTATTTGTTATTTAAGAATATAAGGTGGTAACATATCACACTTTGTATAATTATTTTTTTATGCAAATTAAATTAACTTTAAAGCACATATATGAAGGTGAAAATGACGTAACACTCCAATTTAGTTGTTTGTATACTTAGAAATTTTGATTAGGTTTGTTTTTAAATAATACTAATAATATTAAAAACAATACTATATTACTTCATGATCACGTTCGTATCTCTTATATCGCACTTATTCAAATGTTTGTTTTTAACAAATAATTTTCCTTAACTTAATACATTCAATGAATAAAAATTATATAAATACATACTGTCGTGGATTAATATACGGAGCAACTTTTAGTTTAAATCAATTACCGTTTTTAATTTTATAGGGGTTATCTTTATCAATTTTTAATATAATTAATTAAATTTAATTGATTTCAGTTTTTGATTAATAATTATTATTTTATAGCTATTGTAGTATATCCATTAAAAATAGATTTTTAGATAATGATTTATTAGGATGATGTAATCAAATTTTCAATTGAATAAAATTAAGCAATTTGATTGACCAATTGAGTTTTTGATGATGTCATTATCCGCTTCCTATATTATATTTAAGATATATATACTCATGAATCATGAATTCGCCTCCTACACGTCTAACTCTATTATGAACCTGTCAAATTTGTTTCTACACATAATGACCCTTTTGCTTCCATTATAAGTCAGTGATATTAAGATCAACGAGTTTTGAAACTATGTGTACTTTTATTTTGTTCAAATCATTTGTGTATCCGTGGCAACAAAAGACTCGCATACTCAAATCTAAATGTGAGTTTCTTTTATGATTACATAGATCTTGACGGATTTAGATTATGGACCTAAATGTGGCTCCAGTCAAATTAATTGAACCAAAGAAAATTTAAGTTTTCAAGTGGTCCAATTTCATTATCGTGCCATGGTCCTTTTCCAAATTAATTATTATTGCGACATCCATTGATTTTACTAGTAATGCGCGTTTTGGTATATTAACATTTAGGAAAAAGTATGATATAAACATATGCCATGTAAAAGTTTGAACGACAATCATATTAACTCTTATGTTATGTATGTAAAACACGACAATTTTGTCTTTAGTGAGACTTAAATCCATCGCATATATTACTACATCCGCTTCAATACAATTTTGTCTTTATACTGTTTATTTAGTTTAATAAAGTTTTTGTAGAAACTTAGGATTATGTTTTTTCATATAATTTGCAATCCTTGATTATTTTTTTTCTTTACAGATTTTTATTTGTAGGAACGACACAAAATTGGTAGAACTAAAAATGGGAGATTGAATCCGGCCCAAAGTACATCAAGCTGAGTAGAAGAGCCCAATCTTTTCTTACCTTTTTATATGTTAAAATTAAAAGATAAAATTCTGCTAATAAAATAAATTATAACATTGTCTGATCTTATATAGTGACTCCAACAACTTTATTTATCATTTAAAATAGCTAAGCAAGAAGTTGTTCTGATATTTTTTGAAAATTCGAGAAATACTAATTAACTAAAAAATGAATTGAGATTAAAAGTTAATAAGAAAATTAATATGGGCCTAGATGAGGAACGTATTTGATCAACCACCCTTCCGTTCCTCGCAAATAATTAATATTAAAAATTACACCACTCTCATAAAAAGTGTATTTCCATCTTTCGTTCTTTTTTCAGGTCTGGTGATGAACGTGTACTGGCTGTACAACCGTACACAATGACGGGTCTAAAAAAATAGATCACAAACAACAAATTAACTACATTAAGACTTCCAAATCATGAAAGCCGTAAAAAGAACCTTTAAATCAAACAAATGACTAAACAACGTAGAAAAAATTTACAAGAATTATATAATGAGTTCTATGAACAAAGTGCAAAACAATTTTTGAAAAGAAAAAACATTTAGAAAGACTACCGACAATCTAACACACAAAGTGACAATCTAAAGCACAAAGTAAAACAACACATCTATACATATTGTCTCTAATATGACATAAACCCACAAACTCTTGTTGAATGGGTTCTTTACATACATCTAGGTCAATCACCATCAAATAGTTACAAATTAATTTATCACAAAACATTAAATATAATTAACATATAAATAATATTTTTATTTGTACATGTATAATTAGGGTATTTTAAAAAGCATAATAATGACCTCTTTATTATAATGAAATGAAAGTTTGTGAGGTAATTTCGTAGCAAAGACAAAAGAAAGGAAGAATAGAAACAACGAGAGAGAACTTTTCTAATTGTTTTCCAATTAAAAAGATGACTTTTCTTTTTAAACCAATTCTCACATCGCCTGGTATCAAAACATGTCTCATTGGAGAATGGTTATAAAAACTGGTTAATATCCGGTTTTTAATAACGGTAACTAGGAAAAACCGGTTGATAACCGGTTTTTAATAACTGGTTTTTATAACCGGTCCGGTTAATCGGAATCGATAACCGGTTCAAACGGCTAATTCCCAAACCGGTATGTAACCAGCGGTTATTGACTAACCGAAACCGGTTTTGGTCAATAACCAGTTTTGACCGGGTTTGATTTCGGTTTCTTTTTTCGGTTTCGGTTTCGATTTTTTTGTACACGACTAGTTCTATACTACTCCCTTTTTAATATTTTGAATGTTTTTCATTTCTCAATTTATAGACTTTATCTTTTAATTTTATATAGTCGTATTTATTGTTGAATATTAGACTTTATCTTTTAATTTTAGATGGTCGTATTTATTATTGAATATTACATCTTATAGTCTTCAAATAGTGTATTTGGTTAATATTGATCGATCATATCAATAAAAATCAATATATCACTGTGCTGTAACCGTCCGGTTTAAACACATTTTCTTACGTTGTTTGATTTGTATCCTTAATTAAGTAATAATTAACCTTTCCGGTGTATACAAATTTTAAATTTAAAGGGCCGAATTTGTATTATAGCTTAGGGCCTCGGAAACCAATGGGCCGACCTTGTCTATTTTCATCTTTCAAAAATTGAATGTGAAGACGTTTCTCGTTTATATAGGATATTAAAAGAGCTTGAAACAAAAAGCAACGAAGAAAACTAGGATGATCGATGTGATCCTAAGATTGCGGAAATAACTGATGTTCAAGAACAAAAAACAGATAACGACGATTGGGTGACGGAGATATATGAAAAACTTAAATTTAAGTAATAAGTTTGGATGTTTATGAACTGTGGGGTTATGCAATTAGGATCATGTGTGTTATTAGATTTGTTTGTGTGGCTTTATTATTTTGGTGGTATCATTTATACTCTTGGTTGGTTAAATGTGGTTTATGGTGAATCCGATTTGATTTGATTTAATTTATGCTAGATCGCGTATATATTGTTATTCATATTTCTAAGGGTTGTTTTTAGCTAAATCTATTCTATATGTTTCGGTCATCAATATCATAATAGTCTAAAATGAACTTAAAATATGTCAAAATGTTAGTTACGCACTAAACTATTAGACGCACACGCATTGTTTTGAAATTATACATCTAAACAAATTACAAGTGCTTTACGGAAGGCGGAATTAATGCGACCACAACTTTTTCGATGAATGCCATTCAAGACAATAGCATGTTCCATTAGACATCGACATTCGACAACGTATAAATGAATGAGTCACATAAAATAAAAAAATCAGGCCCAATATAAAATTGTGTAAGAAAATCAACGGGCCCACATCTATCGATAGTTCAAATCATGTCGGCCCAATACAATTGGTCTGATAATACGGAATATCATTTTAGCATATTGTAAGGTAACACATCTGCTTCGTAACGGGTAAAAGCACTATTCTTTCTTCAAAAGCTTCAACGTGAAAAGTTTATTTCTCCTGAATATTTGTTACATAGAAAGTCCAAAATCTTGATGATAATTATTCAATAACATTTTTATACCTTTATAGCACTCAATAACTATTTTTAAACATAGGATGGTTGTTTCTATGCCAAATGGGATTTTTTAACCTTACATTTATTTTTTATTTTATTTTTTAAAGGTGGTTATAATAGATATATAATATAATATATATATATATATAATGCAAATTTGCAATTATGGAGATATACTTTGTCTCCCCAATTTGTTTGATTTCCACGTATTTTAGTTAACGTTGTCGTCACCCACTTTTTCTTTTCTTTTGCTTTTTAACTTCTAAAACTTATAATAGTACCACGAAAGTTTTTTTTTTTTTTATAAAATTACAATAAATAAATTAACACGTTTCTGTTTGTATGTTCACAGAGATATCATATATTTTGGAAAGAGAAAAAGTTATAAATGTTTTTATTCTCTAGTAGTAATAATCATTGAACAAATTAACTATGAATGCTACTCTTTTTCTTCTATTAAATTCTTTTAGTGTTAAGAAAAAAAAAAAAAGTAAATTGAATGCTAATTATGCGTGCCCCCTATTTATTTGATACTGGCAGACACCCGCACAAAGCAGCGGAGTACTTATTTCATTTAGTGATTTTATGAATATTGTATTTCAAATGTACACTTGTTTATTTATGGACTAAATTGCATTTCATTTAATATACAATTATATCTTAAATATCTATGTCGTTTTTAAAATAAAATAAGAGTAGATTAGTCTATTTTGTTGAAGATAGAAGTATTTGTGTCATTTCCATTCTTTAAACATCTAATTTATTGAAGAAAAAGTTTAAACTCTTAATAAAAGTGTAAGATAATCGATCAATTTTATTAGACAGACCACAAACAGAGGGGCGAAGATGGGGTGAGATAGTTTAGGCCGTTGTTTCCTATCTAAATCTAAAATCTATATAGTATGATTTTTTTTTATTATTAATAGTTTTATTAATTTTCATTTCTATAAAAGTTAAAAATATATATTTAAAAACCCTTTGTGATATTTGCTTTTTCAAAAAAAATTGTTTTAAGTTCAACTCCTTAAAAATTATTTTGTAACTCCGACTATAACCACGAGTGTGAAAACAAGACGACTACATTGTTTCTTAATTCAGCTCGAAAATGCATGTTGTCATAGTTATCTTGAATTTGTTTAGTATTAAGGAACCTTAAAAGTTTAATTTATGCATTGCCCAAAAACCTCACGAGTACAAGATAGACATTAATAATACACGTACATCAATATCATCAAAGGAAAATGTTACAAAACACTAATTAAGCAACATGCATTAATATTATCATCTTGAAAATATATAAACTCACGAACTTAACCAATATGTATCACTCTTACTGTAAAATCAAATTATATATATATATATATATGATAATTTGTAATTCCTAAATATTATGCAGCTTCTATGCTTGGCATGCAACATGAATCCATACAACCACTATTTAAAAAATGCTTACTATCCACGGGTATTTTTTACAAAGTTTATTTGTAGGAAATTTTCAAAGGGATTTTTCATAAATTCATCACAATTGATCTTTTATTACATTGTTTAGGCGTTTCCCACAAATTTTTCACATATTACCCACAACTAGAGTCGGTAATTTTTGCCCAGATGCATTGACTTGGGCGATTCTAAGTTTTCTTCTTCTGGTTTTGGGTTATTACTTACAACTAGAGTCGGTAATTTTTGCCCAGATGCGTTGACTTGGGCGTTTCTAAGTTTTCTTCTTCTGGTTTTGAGTTATTTCGGGTGGCACAGACTGTAAGTGTGAGTTCGAATGGGAAAAATTCAGAGTAACATTGGGTTAAAATGGGCGATTGAAATACGCCTATGTAATTTAATATGGAAGATAATAAATATATAAAGAAAAACAAAGTGGTAGCCTGGGAGGTACGAATATGATGGGAAGTGAGTACGAAATAAATTCAAAGAAATAAAACCAAAGGGATGTTCCTGATACAACCTATTACATCAAATATACATTTTCATATTAACTTTCTTAGTAATAATATTCTACTTTTAATCATTAATATGTTTTTAACTTTATTATTTCTTGTGATATTTATTTCATCTTCATTCAAAATTGTAAATTGATGGTTTATTTATCTAGAATTTAATGTTAAATAAACATTTTTATAACTTTTGTATATATGAAAATTCAAAAAATTAAAAAAAATTTAAAAAAAATAGAAAAACGTGATTTCAAAATGATTCTTTATTTAAATCCGTTTTGAACCGCTTTCCCGTACTGAATTGCCTGCCTATATTGCCACATTTACCCACAACACACTAATCTGTAGGAAACATGTGGGAAACTTCCAACAAATTACTCACATATATTGAATATGAATGGGTAATCTTTGGGAAAGTTGATTCACCGGTAATGTGTAGAAATTCTGTGGGGATTGTATTATGTTTCTCACGAATTCCCTACAAATTATTAGTTGTTAAATATATATAATTATTTCAAAACATTTGTCGGTAATCCGTGAGAAATTACCTATGGATTACCTACAAGTTTTACGGATTATGGCTTAGTAAAGGATCAAGAATATTTGTGAAAAATCTATAGAAAAATTTAAACTTTCACACGGATTACCCATAATGTTTAGTGGTTAGGGCTTGATAAAGGATGATGAATATATGTGAGAAATCTATAGGAAAGTGTAAACTTTCATATGGAATACCCACATATTACTTTAGGGGTTAGGGCTTAGCAAGAGTTGTACTTGTGAAAATTTTGTATAAAATATGTGAGAAATGCGATATGTACATAAACATGTCTACATATACAAGACAAATATATATATATATATATATGTTATTCACACGTTATACAGGCACATATTCATATATTAATATATATGCACCTCCACGTATAAGTTAGTAATGTACGGTTATATACACAAACATATATATATATAAAGACTTTACATACACTCACATAGGAACATATACGTATATAAGTACATTAACTCATCTTCTAGTAAACCTTTAATTAATTTTAAGTTTAAGAGAAAAAATTAAATGTAATATATTTAGTTGTTGATTATAATATATGTTAATAGCTAGCTGACACACAGTCAAGAATAAACATCTTGTCGTCATTTAGAAACCTACAAAATTGCGTATATATCGTATTCAGTAACGGAAAATAGCGAGAGACGCTGTGGGATACAAATAACAGAAAATGAAACTCCTGTCAAGCTTCTTAAAACCGTCACCCAAACAACGATGAACAGTCTAACACACACTTTAAAAAAGAACCAACACCAAAAATAAACTAAAGCAAACAACGCCTACAACCCAAATTAACTCACAATACACTTGTCCTAATACAATAAGTACATAAATACATATTACTATCGGATACAAATCAATCAAACTTTTTATAAGTTACCATCTCACTGAGAGAATAATTAATAATTTGTCGTCATAATGTTTAGTTTTAATCTTATCCGACGGAGTAAATTATACTATTAATGTGATCTAAATGACCAATTAGCACTTTAATTAATAATTTATCATCATACGTACTTAATGCTCAATATTCGGCCTTTGAATTCACATATATACATCCTTGTTATAAAGATATATTTATTCTAGATTTGATCTTTCTTAACCTCCGTCAGCACACCGTGGCAAGATCTATGGCTTCAGTTACCTCTAAGCTAACTACCTATTAAGAGACATATAGAGGTATATTCAAAGATACATGCACTATAAGACATACATACACTATAAATACAGATATACATAGGTACACATTTTTGGATCAAATACCCTACAAGTCAGAAACCGGGTTTGGGGCGTAAGTTGAAAATGGTGCCATTCTATTAGTTTATTAATTATCTAATTGTTTAAAATTTTTAATTAAAGTCACCTTACAATTGCTTAAAGTGTACATATACTTACATATATTAGATGTTTATTTTTAAGAATTATGGACAATTAGAAGAGGAGCCTTCGACAATCGCAGCTCTATCAACATAAACTCTTTATGACTTGACATAGTACGTGACCTCCCTGCCCTTAATCGAAAAGGGATTGATCTTCTGTCCTTTGTTAGAAAGAAGGTGGGTAATAGAGAAAACTCTTTGTTTTGGGATGATACTTGGTTAGGAGAGCTTCCTTTGAAGAAAAAATATTCAAGGTTATATGCTTTGGACTTGCGCAAGGACATAACAGTAGCTGATAAACTGAGACAACCTTCTTTAGATCTTTCTTTTCGTTGTCATCCTAGAGGAGGGGCTAAAGAAGAACAATTTCGTGGCTTATGTTCTCGCATTACAGAAGTAATTCTCCCTCAAACGAATAAGCGATGGGTTTGGTCTTTGGATGGCTCGGGTGAGTTCTCGGTTAAGTCAGTCCGTAACTTAATTGATGATTCTCTTCTTCCTAAATCTGATGTTCCTACTAGGTGGTTGAGTTTGGTTCCAATCAAGGTTAATATCCTTGACTGGAGAATTCGGTTGGATAGATTTCCAACTCGGTTGAATCTTTCCTCCCGAGGCTTAGAGATTCCTTCGATTTTATGTCCCTTATGTAATGAGGTCGCAGAATTGTCTTCTCACATCTTCTTCTCTTGCTCGGAAAATATTGAGTAAAATTTCGCATTGGTGGGAGCTAGAAGACTTCACTTTCAACTCTTATGAAGAGTGACTCAATTGGCTTTGTAATACCCGCTTATCTGCTCGTATGAAGGAGTTCTTTGAAAGCACTTGTTATGTGTCGTGGTGGCTTATCTGGAGATTAGAAATCAATGCATTTTCGGCTCAAGTCAGCCTAGAAGGGAGCTTTTATTTGATGATATTGTTCAAAAGTCTTTTTTGTGGATCTCTAGTCGTTGTAAGTTTAAGCTTAATTGGGTCATGTAGATGCAAAATCCTATGTTACTTAATTTGTAACTTTTTCTAGTTCCTTGCTAGTTTTTCAATAAAATCGTCGTTAAAAAAGATTGCACTTTAAAAAAAGAAAAGGACAGGCAACAAATACAACATATATAAGTACATAAGAGTTTAATTACTACTATTCATTAGTCAAAAACTTTCGTATAACCCTGGAAAACATTATGTGGCAAATTTGTGAGAAACATTCAAATTAACCATGAAATGTTTTAAAAGTTTTAAGTCAATTTTCCTACAGATGTTTCACGGATAATTTTGTGGGAAAATTTTACTTTTTACTACCCATTGCAATTTTAGCTTGGGACCGAATTTGTGGAAAGTTTGTAGGTAATTATATTTTTTCACGAATTCTTTATGAATTTGACTGTGAGTAATTGACAATTTTTTCTTGTAGTGAACATACATATTTTACAAATTATATTAACGTTTATTGATAAGTAGGGATCGATTAACTCAAAAAAGAAGTTAATACTATAAATTTGATGGAGTATTTATCGGGGACCAGGCATGACCAATAGGGATGATTAAAGGGCACGTACGATGAATGCGGGCGATATACCATCCATCATCACATCGGTCCCCAGACAAACATACATAGACATACATTTCGATTAAAGTTCTTTTCCCATCCATAAATTAATACCACATTTATTATTATTATTATTATTATTATTATTATTATTATTATAAAAATGTACGTATATTTCAAGGTTCATGATTGTTACATAACTTACTTTAAGTTGTGATAGTAAATACTACGGGTAGTAAATAATTTATAGCTAGCTTTTAACTGTGAAAAGATTAATGCTCTTTAATTCTTATCTGCATGCAACAATCCAAGGTAGTACGGTAATAACAATTGAACAATATTAATTGACTGAAAGAACGAGAAAAATTTGCTCGATTTAAGAAACTGTATAACCAATTACTTCACACATATCTATATCTATATCTATACTTACATATTAAGGGCTTAATATTATCTTTTTTAACCTTTAAAAAGCTAAAACTGTAAACATGAAAAGTTATGTTAAAAGGATATTGTAAATATGAGAAGTTATGTTAGAATACCCTTTCTACAGATATAACTTATATCTCAAATTTCTACTGTAATTATCGAATGCACGTGCTCTTAAACATATTTGTTAAATGGTTATAATTTGACACTTTTTTTTTTTTTACATTTATTTTTTTCTTAAATAATCGTGACATAATAACATCCATACGGATTAAATGAAGTCAGTTTTTTATTATTATTATTATTTCCTTTCTCAAATAAATCATTTAATCTATCTATATTCTAGCACCAGTAATATTATAATTCTTTAGTTTTAATTAAAGTCAGTTTAATTTATCTCAACTTACATCTATATCCTTATAAGGATTTTCATTTTCTTCATTACTCATTTATAATTTAAAAACGTAGATTTATTACATTTCCCCTTTTATTCACTTAAATTTTCATATCAATATAAAATGAGAAATTATAACAACATACATCTATAGTAATAACAAGTCAACTAATCAAGTCATAAAATCAACTAAAAGAATATGATAATACAACAATCAATAAATAACACACATAGAAATTAAGGGAATACATTTTTGTAAGAAATAATAAGAGATCTTCATTAGCATGTGATAAAAATTAAGGATTTCATAAGCCATCCGGAGTGAATTTGGTAATATAGTCAACCGATTTATAAAACAATTTAATAATTTATTTAAAAATAAATGAGTGTTTTGATATTTGACAATGATTTTGATGTAATATTTAAATTTTAAAGAATACCAATATGATTTTGAAGTTTTATAAGGAGATAAAATAAATTCTTCCAAATACAAAATGTCATTAACCAAACTCGCCGTTTCAAACTTCAAATTAAACAGATCAATGGGTATACATTAATAAACTCCAAAGTCAAATAATTGATTTAAATATAATGTTAACTATAATTAAAAAAATATTTTAATATTTACCATTTCAATACAAATATGATATGTTGACTTTCAAACGTAAATGTAAAACAAACCAATTATTTATCATCATAAATTAATTAGCACAATCTTTTATAAATAAAGTACTGTAACATTGTACGGATATCTTACTAGTACAATAAAATAGATAGGTAAATACTTTAAATGTAAACGTGTAAAGTAAGGAAATACTTAGACTTTATTCGATAATGATAAGTTTTGCTTTCTCACAAAATAATAATAAATTTTTCGAACCGTTTAATCTTTGGTGAAGTTTTAAAGCATTTATTTTTTGATACACTAAATATAATAAGGTATAACAAAAATCAATTCAATTTTAATAAGCACTCAAATTGTAAAGTGATAATCTGGATGACAACATTATAATAATAATAATTAATAATTATCATCTGATCAGTTAAAATCGCATGCAAATAGTATAACAGTTGTAAAAATCATTGATTAAAGTCGAATACAAATAGTGTGACATTTGATGTAACATATGCTAATGTTGTAATTGGAGTCATGTGCAACAAAACGAAAGTAAAGTGAGGCCTACCATGACCATGTAAAATCAACTAACTTTCCTTATTTACCAAACACAAATCTTCATATGCCGACTAGTAGTAACAAATAACAATATCATCCTGAAGATAATATATACATATACATATATATATATATATATCAAGAAAGAAGTAAAAGAATAAGGAAGTAGGGAACTAAATCTTAACTCTCCATTTTTAAAATGTTAACATTCATATATAATGAATATTATTTAAAATTACAACTTAATATTCATTTACAATGAAGTACATTTATTTATGATGAAATCAAGAACTGGTTTGTTTTTCTCATTTTTCAAGATTTAACGCTTCCTTCTGGATCATTCTTATATATATTTATATATATATATATATATTCGTATCCTTTTAAACACAAGAAAGAAGTCGTTTATAATTTCTTAGAACGTAGTATAATTTTAGATATCATTAATATGATGTTGTCGAATTATTTATCAAATATCTTGAACAACAAGATTTTCAAAATTTTAGTTAATATTTAATAAATAAGTTTTACTGACAACTAGACTTTGATCATAAAATTTGTAATGCCTAACAGGGTTTTATCCATATATTTTTTTTTTTTATGTTATTCCATTAATGTACCCCTGTCCCTAATAAATTCTGCCCAAATGTTATTGCTTGACTTAAATAATTCATATTAGTTGATGAGTTTTCTTGGATCAACAAAGCATGGTTAAAAATAAAAATAATTCTTTTTTCATAATATATAGGAAAATACGTATAAAGTTGCTTATATATATATTTTACACTCTTATAAAGGATTAACTTTTTTCTTCAATAAATTAAATGTTTAAAGAATGAAAATGACACAAATACATCTATCTTCAACGAAATAAATTAATATACCCTTACCTAATTTTGGAAACGGCATATATATTTAAGATATAATTGTATATCAGATGAAACGCAATTTAGTCCAGAAATAAATAAGTGTAAATTTGAAATACATATTTATAAAATCACTAAATAAAATAAGTACTCTGTTACTTTGCGCGAATATCTACTAGTATATTAATTAAGAACCTTCATGGACCACTTATCAACAATTATTTAGTTTTGAATTGAGTGTTTTTTTTATAAAATTGATAAATAAATGACAACTAAACAGATTAGAAAACTTTGTGTATTTTTGTTGCAAGAAAAGACATGTTGGTGTGATTAATGATCATTGATAAAGGGTAGTGTCTGGGCTTTAACACAAAACATGTCTTTAATCAAAACAACTAAAAATTAAATTAGGATTCGCATGCTAATTAACTGCTTTTCACCACTTTCTCCGATGAAAAGAAAGCATTTATCTTATCAACCAAAAAGGACCAACTCTACTCTTTTTCTTTCTTCTTTTGCATGATTGGTTCAACATCAATGCCTGCACACTAAATGTTGTTTCTATAATTAGCATATATCCATTAACAATAGTGTATTTTATATTACCGACCTTATATTATTTAATTATCATCATCATTTATATATGATAATATAATAATATATAATATATAATATATTATATATATTATTTAAACTTCTATTCCAAGTTGAAGTCTATAATCACTATATGATTAAGTTCGGTACCATGTTTTCTAATAGTTTGTGGTTCTCTATTAATAACTGTTCATTATCTAATTAATTACATGATTTAACCATATATATGCGCAAGTCATAGATAGTTGGCACAATTTCTTAAATCTTGATGAGTCATCGTAAACATTATTAATGGCACATCTATAATAAACATCGACATGCATAAATTAAAATAATAATATTCTTAAAACCTATATTTATGGTTTGACAAGACCTAATCAATTCGATGGTCCTACATTGACCCCATTTGGTCAAAATTCACGAGTTGGACGTGAGATGTGCCATTTTGCCCTCCTGAAATTCCCATTGCCTACATGAAAAATGGAACTCTTGATTCGAAATTGCATATCATTATTTTTTATAATCATCGCTTCTTTTAATTATATGCGTGCATCTACATTGATAATTTTACTATACTTTGTTACTTTATAAATAATAGATAATAATAATAATAATAAATTTTTAGCAGATATATCTTTTAAGTTAAATATATATACACATAAATAAATAAAATATATAAATAGGAAAGAAACAAGGACCATTATGTATTTACTTTAAAGCTGCTTCCAAAAAGACAGGGAAAGATTAATTTCACGTGCTTTTGTTTTGAAAGGGACGACTTGACGAATGGTCACTTGATCGTATGAAAATGACATCGAATTGTTTCCCATAGCAACCATAAACTTTATTTAATATTTTTATTTTAATTAGTTAGATGAAGATTTATAAACATGTTCATTTTATAATGGATTTGATTATTTGTATGGTTTTCTGTAGCAAAACTTTAAGTACGTGGTGAAAAATGTCACGTTTATCTAATTACGAGTTTTTTTTTTTTTTTTCTTTCTTTCAATTGCAAATAGCGGTTTTAATGCAAAGTATTAAATTTTATTTTTGTATGACAGATATTACTAGAGAAGTTAGAAGTAAATATTATAATAAAAGAAAGGGTAATAAACTCGATAGCAAGACTAATCCACCTATTTTATATTTACATCATGACACCTACTAGTAATTCAAAAGAAAATAAAAATAAAATTTAACGTCGACATCAATGTGTTTTTTAACTTTTTAATTGACATCAACAAGGTTATGTATATTAAAAACATCTTTAAAGTTGAGAAGATGCGGTTGAATAATATTCCACTAACTAAAAGTGTCCTTTCAAAATATCATAACGATACGATACCCCGTAAAAAATTGTGTTTCATTATCAAGCTTATCATCACAACACGGACATCTAACGGAACCGATATTAATTCCATGTTCCATCAAATCCATTCGAGTTGACAAATTCCATATTGCGACACCCAAAAAAAAAAGATATTTAATTTTGTAGAAAGAATTTTGATCAACCAATATAAAATAGAGTCATTTTGATTCACCACTTTATTTTTCACCAATTTGTTTAAGATAACACGCATCAACTTCACGGAATAACCCGTTAGGATATCCAAAAAAAAATCCATTTATCATGGCCACTAGTGAGTCTCATATTAGTAATGAATACCAACAATTCTTGGTATTGAACTGATTGAAGACCAACAGTGGGTACACATCACCAAGCCCACATAGGCTTTGTTCTCTCATCCAAATTTTGGTTACAAGTTAACAACGTGGTTGGATATCGTCGATAATTCTGTGTAGGATAGAATCATAATTCGTGTGTAAGTTTACAAGGATTTTGTGTGGTGATACGTAAAGTTGTACATATGAGGTAATATTTGTGTTGGTGATCTGAGAATCATAAAAATTGAGAACAATTCGTTTAGTAAAGATTAAGAACTTGTTTTTGAGCTTGTGGTTTAGTAATTTCTCATCATCTTAGCTCAAGTAGAATGCTCGTTTACTCGTTTGAATTTGGTAAATCAACTATCAAACTCAGTCAACGTCTCAAGTTTAAAGAGTGTGTTCAATAAAAAAAATACTTAAAAATTAAGAACATGAGAACTAATAAGAATATTTTATTTCCTTCAAAACTCAACTTCTACTCGATTGTTTAAAAATTAAACATCTCACAAATGATACGGCTAAAATTATAAAAGTTACATATTCGCAATTAACGTCTTTATTTAGTAACTTATATTTGAGTTTGATTTGAACTCTTCAAACTCAAGCTTAACTCGTTAATTATTCAAATATTAAAAAGAAATGTAATTATTTAAAAGAAAATTACCTCCATGGTTTGATTTGACCTTTAGTATCTAAACATTAACAAAATCTACAAAACTATCCATTTTGATCAAAGATCTCACTCCATCACATTAAGTTGGAGTGAAATATATTATAAAAAACATTTGATAGTTCGCTCCAATTAAAAAACAAGAATTCACCAAACTTTACACCTAAAATAGCCACAATTTGCTCATTTGGCAACAATTCGTTCCGATTATTACAAATTACATAAGAATTTACTCAAATGCCTAACAATTCGCTTCGATTATTAAAAAATACATTTGAATTTACTCAAATGCCTAACAATCGTCTGATTATTAAAAACACACAAATTAATTGGTGTAAATACCAACCCCAAACCCAATCGTTACTACTCGAAATGGACATGTGGATTTATAAGATTGGGTTTGGGGTTGATATTTGCACCGCTTAATATTTAAATGGTTGAAATTCAAAAATTCTCTCACCGAGTTCTTTTGAGCGATTTCATGTTTAGTTTTTTTTTTAAATCATAGCGAATTCATACGTATTTTTTTAATGATCGAAGCGAATTGTTGAATATTTGAGCAAATTGTGACCATTTAGATGTATAATTTGAACGAATTCTTGATTTTTAATCGGAGGAAACTACCAAATATTTTAATGTTATATTTCACTTCAAGATAGAGAGGGATCCTATATCAAAATGGATAGTTTTATAGATTTTGTCCATATTTATATAGTGAAAGTGACTTCAGACCATCGAGGTAATTTACGGCAATATTATTGTCATTAGGGAAGAGAGGATAAGGTTACAACAAAACTAGACTCTCTTAAAAAATTATGCCCTCTCTATCTTAAAATTATAGTTTAGGTTTAGGTTTTTTTTGTTTTGTCTCAATTTAATTGTTTACTTTTAAAAATAAATATATATATTTATATATAAATAATTGAAGTTACTCGATTATCTTAATTTTTGTGCATGTTATAAAAATGATGTAGAACATAGGGATAAAACCGTCGTCTTATTCAAAAGTAAATCATAATAAATATATTTTATTAAACTACGAATTTTTGTCTGTATATAATTTTGAGAAGAAGGGAATTGTACAGTAGTAGTGGTTGGAGATTTAGGGCAATAGTATTGTTATTGGGAGGAAGAGACGATAAGGTTACAGGAAAAAGTGGTCGTGCGCCTGTGAAAAAGTCGGGTGTTACGTAAAAAGTGGGAGTCGATGGCATTTTTGGTAATTATGATCGATAAGGAAGGGTTTTAAGTGTCGGGCAAAACTTGGCTCTCTTGTCTTCATTCATACAAAGAATGTGTGTGGTGGGTACTTGGTCAGCGCCAAAACCGCAGGCCTCCTTTGCTTACATTTTTACCACATTCACCCCACGCGCGTGTACTACATTTTATGTGAAGGTATATTATCTCTTATGATATTGGTAGAAGAATTCTTTTTTATAAAATACTCCATTGTATATCAAGGAAGATCATATCTATTTTAATTGTAAGGTTAATTATTTTATTATATGTTTAATTTTAATTTTTTATTATAGTACATTCTTATTTTTAAAAAATTTTATTTTATAATATACACTTTCAAAACTTCTATATTGTATGTAATATTATTTTTTTTACCCTTCCAGAAAGGAAAGTTTGTTTTTTTTGTTAAGATTTTAAAGACAAGTCAACATACAATATAGAGATTTTGAAAGTTTACCTCATATAATAATTTATCTTAAAGTTTAAAAGCATTCTGTAGTAAAAAGTTGAAGTTAAACGCATAACAAAATAATTAACCCTTAAAATCATATAAAACAATTTTACTTAATTATCATATAAAAAGTTGAATCAATGGTAATTAAACTCTAATTTACACTTCAAAATTCATAAATGATTTCAATATTTTCACATGAATTATTGATTAATTTATAATATGTATATATATATATATATATATTTATAACCACCTCTCACTAACATCATTTATTAAAAAATTTACCACATCGTTTCACTGAGTTTCTTACAAAGTATATAACATAAAAAAACTCATTAAATGTTATAATATAACTCTTAAAATATAAACCTAACATTGTTGTTATAATATACTTCATTCAATATTAATCGAAAATTAAACAATAAGATATGTTCCGGTTATCACGGTCAGGAAACAATGATAAAAACATATTAGGGAAAATCGTTAGTGTACCAAGTTACACGGATCATTACATGAAACAAGTAGGGGTGTTCATTTGGAGGGATGAAATTAAATCTGATCCGATTATATGAATACATTTGAATTTTGATTCTTAAAATGTGAATCCGATCCATCCAAACAAATATCGAATCCCAATCGAACCGAACTAAATTACCATCCAGATGATCAGTTTTAACCATTTGATTTGTCCGTTGATTTCATTAGGGTATCATTTTGACTCATGAAAGGGTAATATCACAACGTATATTAACGGTTACATGTTGTCGTGCTGCGTTGAGGGTTTATATAAATGTGGAGTTAATTTTTAAATCCATAAGTTAAGATTTTAAATTAGTATATAATGGTATATATTAACACTACCTATCATATAATAAAGCTTTATGTATGAAAAATAATGAAACAAATATTTAACATTTATTTAGATAGATGGACAAATAGTATTACCACATATACCGTAAATAACTATTTAGTTTATTTGGGTTATTTGTTCTAATCATAATAATAAAAACCAATCTGAAAATCAATATATTAATTCAATTTTTGTCTAACTCAATAAAAAACTGAATTGATCAATTTCAACGGTCTAATCCGAATAATTTATTTGAATAATTCGGTTATATCCACATACTTTACTCCCTTAGAAACAAGGTATAACGAAAGGAATCATTTTAGTTCGAAGACTCAACATGTAATTTTTATTTAACTTCCAAGTCTTTATTGTTATCAACAAATATATAGCATTACCCTATAGATATAATATAATATTTTGATTAATAATTGATTATATGTAATTGCTATTATGCGCGACTACATAACATTGTGAATAATTCTTTTTTATAATGTATAATGTGTTAATTCGAAACTAGAAATGTGCACTTATATATATATGCAATATAAAGTATAATTTCAATAATTTGTTCAATCAAAATGTACTAATATTAAACCGGGATTATTTATAATTATTTGAATTAAGTGGCTTACTGCTAAATTTGATTTTGAATAAATTATCTCTTTTATTTTTTATGTTGCGGCCTAAATTAAAAGAAAAAGAAAAAAGAAAAAAAGCGCGTGAGACAGTGGTGATGAGACTTGAGAGATACGTAAAAAGGATGGACTGGATGATGGGAAGCACTGAGTCACTGGTGAGTCTGTATATATAACAACTGTAATTGCTATATACCCCCCACCTTTTTTACATCCGCAACTCTTTCCCCTGTAACAATATTTAGTTATTTACTGCTTAAACCTAGTTACTTTTTTTTACATTGTCAACCACGGAATAAGTTGAAACTTTTTACTGCAATCCATAAATAAATACAAAAGATAGAATACACAGGAATGCGTCAATTTTCATGCATAACACACATTGATTCATTTGTGTTATAGACGCAGTGTATAATTTAATTTAATTTATCATTTTTAGGTTATTTTTTGTTACGAATATAGGTTAAACTATGTATATTGTGTGGTTCGTACACATAAAACTCAAAGTATCTTTATACACACCACATTATTTGTTACTTTAAAGGCCAGATTCTTTGTGTTGGATTTTGTGTGAAAAGATTTTTCATGACTTGATCAGTATTCATATTTTTAGAGTTAGTTTTTAATAGAGGGATATCTTTTGTAAAACTTTCCATTTTAGGGCATGCAAAAATGAGTTGAACTTAGCTAATTCAGGACCAGGATATGAAATGTGCATGCAAATCTTACTCATTTGCTGAATCAAACTATTGTTATTCATTTGTAATTTACAGTAAACAATATAGAAAAAATGTCACCTTGACCTTGTTGAAAGCTACAGTGGGCTTGCTTTTATTGTTTACCACTCATCAAATAAACTCTCTCTTTAATTTGGAGAAAAAAGTTAGCAGTAAGTCGTTGCACTCCATTGCAGAAATCCACACATTATCTCACATATTATTAATAAGGATGCGCTTACAATTACGCGACAATATTAACTTTGTATTGTTCTAAGTCAAAAATATTATTGAAGCATGAAGAAAAAATAACCTAAACCTAAGAATAGCCTGGTAAATAATATTGAGGGCTACTGTTTGCACACCTCTACACATACATACATATATAAGGGGTATACCACATACACTCATATGGGAGATATACACACAAGAATTTTAAAACGTTCAAATAGAAAAACCCATAATATATCATATCTCTAGCCACAGGTGATTGTTGCATAATGGTCATGTCATGACACATTGAAATTGGCTATGATATACGAAGTATTTTGTTTAGTTGCTATATGATATTATTTCGTGGTTTTATATTCCTTCTTCATAGTTATTGCAATTGCAATGTCTGATCAGTACTTGTGTGATAACATTATCTGAGTTATACTGTAATATATAAATATATAGTCAAATACATTTTATACGCGTTTTAAGACATGGTGTTTACTGTTTACCATGAAAATGCTGGGTGATGTTACATAGCTTAAATCTAAATTGACTAAATAAACTGAACCAACAAATTGTTGTTGTGTAATTAGGTGAACACTAATTTTGTAGGGCAAGAAATTAAAGTGCGGGTTGATTTGAGGGAGTGTGCATCCATACGTGTGTTATGTCTTGTCTCACATTATTTTCATATTGTAAGCATTATTTTTGGTAATATTAAAGAGTGAATTTGTTTTAAAAAACAAGCCATTTGGATTAGTTTTTATAGAGATTTTTAACTTATGTGTAAAAAATATTACATATCTTTAGTTATTTGTTCTTCTTATTTTAGATTAGTTAAAGTATTTTTTTCAATTATTACTTTACACTTTTCAGATTTGTTATCTTCTCGAATTATTTTACCAAACACTTAAATTAAACCTTTAGCTTACAACTAATTTTGATATGCATATACATGGGTTATGTCATGTCTCATATTAATTTCATCATGTACTCTCGTTTATTGAATATTTGTTTATTTTTCTCGTAAAAGTTATTATATACGGAGTAGCTTGTTATATAACTTTTTTTCCTTCCGCAACTACAAATATATTCCATCAGTAGTTGAGTTTTTAATCAATTTACATGTTAAAAATGAAACCTTTTTTACACTTAAAAGAGGTTATATAAATCTTTAAGCACTAAACATTAAAGCAGAAGTGGGACCATACTTTGATATATCTTAAATAACAATTTAAGGGAATGTGGACACACATTATTGAAACAGTTAATGATGTTTACATCATTTAAGTTTTATGACTCCGTAATAAATTTATTGTAAATTTTATAGATTATGTTAGGTGAAAAAAAGAAGTGTTACATAAACCCACATTGCCTTTATCTGCCTTTTGTTTCAACTTTTGTTTCAACTTTTGTTTCTGTGCTACCTTATGCATTTGCCCATGTCTACCTTACTTGCTCTGTTTCCCCTCCCTCTTTTTTAACTCTCAACATAATAATGGGTTAGCAAAGCAATCATATACTCTCAATTTCCTCCCAAGTTTTAATCTTTTTATACTTTCAATCCTTTTTCCCCATTTTTTTTCTTCATATAGCTTTTTGGGTATCATCAAACCATGCCTTTTCATTGTTTTCTTGATTTTTCACCATGATTTTGACGTCATCTCCCCCAAATTTTTAGCCCCTTTCAAGATCAAGAATCACTTACTTGCTGCTTTACTTTAATCTTAAAAAGCTCCCATCTTTTAGGTTTCAAGAATCCCAGTTGGGTTAAGTGATGGAGATTGATCTGAATCATTCAGTGGTTAATGCAGAATCTTGTGGACATGAAGGGGATTCATCACTATCAACTTCATCAAACTCATCAAATTGTTCCTTAAAGTCCCCACCAAATTCATCATCAATTTACATGGAACTTTGGCATGCTTGTGCTGGGCCTCTCACTACTCTCCCAAATAAAAGAAATGTGGTTGTTTACTTCCCACAGGGTCATTTGGAACAAATTGCTTCACACTCATCAACTCACTTTTCCCCAACTGAAGTTCCTTCTTTAGGACTACCTCCTCAGATCTTTTGCAAAATTGTTGATGTTCAATTGCTTGTAAGTTGCTAATTTTCCCCTTTTGCTATCTTGGGTATTGTTTTTTGTACTAAATTTTACTTTTGCTAAAGTTTATCATGTTTTACCCACTTCTTGAAAACAGGCAAACAAGGAAAATGATGAGGTGTACACAAAGCTCACTCTTTTCCCTCTACAAGAGGTAAAATTTGGAACCTTTTTGTAATTTTGAGTTGAACTCAAGTTTACAACTTTTATAATCTTGTTGTTTGCTTTAATGTTTATGCTAATTAGGTTGTGCTTTTTATTACCTTGAAATTTTTTGGTATCTTGCTTTTACTGTTAGTATGCAACCTTTATGCTAAAATATAAAAAAAGATTGATCTTTGATCTTAATTGATTTAATTATAACTTTATAAAGGTGGATTAATGAAATTTTGTAGGGAGATTTGCAAGAAAAGGAAGAGGAGGGTGGTGGGGTTACACCAACAAGATCAACACCTCAAATGTTCTGCAAAACACTCACTGCTTCTGATACATCCACACATGGCGGATTCTCTGTCCCTAGAAGAGCTGCTGAAGATTGTTTCCCACCTTTGGTTTGATTTTTTCACTACCTTTTTTTTATGTTTATCCATATAAACAGAAAATTTGCTGTTATTAAATTTGCAGATTTTGTTAATATAAACTGCATTGAATTTATCGGTTGAATTTTAGGATTATAAGCAACAAAGGCCTAGTCAAGAACTAGTTGCTAAGGATCTACATGGAGTGGAATGGAAATTTAGGCATATTTATAGAGGTGAATTTGGTTGTTAAGTTACTTGAATTATGGCTTTGATTAAACTAAAAGTTCATGCATTGATTTGGGAATCGAATCATGTCTTTACAGGTCAGCCAAGGCGACATTTGCTTACGACAGGTTGGAGCATCTTTGTAAGCCAAAAGAGTCTAATTTCTGGAGATGCGGTTCTCTTTTTGAGGTATCGTTTTGTAGTGTGTACACATTTCTTTGAAGCTTAAACTAGATGATGCTGGCTCTAGTGCCCTGTAAAGATCTGAATGGAAAATTAATTTGTTTTGGATCTCACTGATTAAATTCTTCATGGTGGTTTAGGGGTGAAGGAGGAGAACTGAGGCTGGGAACCCGAAGAGCCACTCGACCAAGAAACATCCTTCCTGACACAACCATGGGCAACTTGAACTCGTATGCCGACACTCTTGCATCTGTCGCAAATGCAGTGTCAACCAACGGCACCTTTCATGTTTTTTATAGTCCAAGGTGAAAGTTTCAACCTTATGCAATGACCACACGTTCTCTCAACCCTTTCAACATCTAAAGTTTAATATTTTGATTATTGTTGTTTAACTTGTTTTCACGAATAACAAATGCAATGTAGGTCTAGCCGAGCAGATTTTATTGTTCCTTATGCTAAGTACAGGAAATCAATCAGTAACATGATATCTATCGGTGCAAGATTCAAAATGAAATTCTGTATGGATGAGTCTCCTGAAAGAAGGTATCATATGCAAGTGCTTTTTTTATTTCTTTGTGGTCAATAATTTGCGAATAGAGTTTTATCTTTCTTATATGCAGGTTCAGTGGAGTTGTGACCAGTGTTGGTGATATGGATCCTTACAAATGGCCTAACTCAAAATGGAGATGCTTAATGGTACAATGCCATAACTTTTCAATTTTATTCAGAAACAGTTTTGTAATTATGTTGTTGCCCGTAACCAAGAAACAAAACAAACAATCACACACACAGATGCAACTCGACGAATTCTAATGTAGGGCTCCATACTTGAATAACTAGTTCTCATTTGGGAAATGTTAAGACTGGCTTTTTTAGATATTTAATAATAACAATAAGATAATTAGATGTAATTGAAAGGGCTGTAGAATATAGTGTTTGTCTGTGTTTCTGCTATGTGCAGTTGTAACAATCGAGGTATCAGATGTTTGTTTTACAAATCTTCTAAGAAATAAAAAAAAAAAATAATGATAATCTAGAAATATTGTTTTTTGGGAAATGGGAGCTAAAGTCCCTGAAATATGTTAAAAGAAAGAGGTAAATAGGTGAAGTTAGCTTACTCTTAGATATTTAGTTTTGTTGCGGCTGTAATGGAACTGATGATCCAAAAAGTAATTATTTGACCCTTAAATAATCAGGAAAGATAGTTCCAGAATGCAAATCCATATTTTAGGCGTGCCAGCATCTATGATTATATTTGAACAAAAAGGGCTTCGTTGACGTATCAATTGATGTCTACTTTTACATGCTTCGAAAACAGGTGAGGTGGGATGAAGATATTGGGAACGATCATCAAGTACGAATATCTCCATGGGAGATCGATCTTTCTGGTGGGGCTATCCCATTGTTGAACATTCAGTCATCCCCACGACTCAAGAAACTGCGTGCAGGTCTGCATGCATCTCCTTCTGGTCACCCTGCAGCTGGTACAAATCTTTCTTGTACTCGACTTCCATAACTATAAAACTTGTTAACGAATTAATTAATTTATCTTCACATTTTGCAGCACGGGGTGGATACGTAGACTTTGAGGATTCGGTAAGATCCTCTAAGGTCTTGCAAGGTCAAGAAAATGTAGGTCCAGTATCACCTCTCTATGGGCGTGATAAAATGAACAATCCGTTAAGCTTTGGGGTTCAACCCTCAATCCATGCGGGTTTTCCCCAAAATGGGATGATGATGATGGGGAGAGGTACAAATTTTGTTAGCGAACTTATGAGGAATACTCATCATCAACCATTATCAACCACCCCTTACTCGGGCTTTCTGGAATCTGAAAATACTAGATTCCCGAAGGTCTTGCAAGGTCAAGAAATTTGCTCGTTGAGATCATTGACTGGAAAAACCGACATCGGTTCTTGGGCCCCACCAAGAACCGATCTTTGTAACAATCATTGCAATGTTTTCAACATTTATCGAACCCCTGAGAATCCCGGTTTCTATCCACTTGGTTCTGAAGGTGGAAGAAACTTCGGGTTTTCAAATCCCAATGTTTATGAAGCAAGACAAAATCCGGGTGTGGGTCTGGGTCTGGGTCGAGCCATGCCTACAAACTTCATGCAGTTCCCCGTCATTCAACCTTCGGTCGGAACTGTGATCATGAGGGATAATGTAACCGAACTTCCGCTTCCTATAGAGAAAACCGTTGTTGAGCCTAATTCAAGCAGTGAGAAAGATGATGGTGCTTCTGATAGCATAGGGAGTAGCTGTAAACTCTTCGGTTTTCCCTTAAACGAAGCTCCTCCATTACTCGATGCTAAAAGCTTAAACAAAAGAAGCTGTACCAAGGTAATTAGGGTTCAACCGATGCATCTATATGCTTGTTTTTTTCCATAAAAAGGTTAAGTGTGCTGTTCCACTAAAAGATAATTTCGCATAATAGCAACACACTTTTACCAATATTGCTGTTAAAAAAATGGAAGTATGTTTCTATTATCGGCATAAATGTTGTAACATAATTTACTTTTGCACTATGATCACTTTCACTAACTACTTGAATTTGTTATGGAAGTATAGGTTCACAAACAAGGAAATAAGGTTGGAAGGGCCATCGATCTATCAAAAATGTCGAGTTATCATGAGTTGTTCACAGAGCTAGAAATGCTATTTAACATGGAAGGCATGTTCGATAATAATCCGGATGGCGGATGGCGACTGCTATACACCGATGAAGAGAATGACATGATGGTTGTCGGTGATGATCCATGGGAGTAAGTTTTCACACACAACATAACTTCAGTATTCATTCAGGAAAAATCTAGAAGCATAATGGTAGCCAAATCATGATTCTGAATGTTGTATGCAGTGAGTTTGCAAGAATCGTTACAAAGATACACATTTACACTGCTGAAGAAGTGGAGAAGCTGATGAGCAGTGGGGTGATCAGTGACAATACAAGCTGCTTGGAGGAAGCACCGGCCATAGTCGATACGGCTAAGTCCTCATCAGTCGGCCAGCCGGATTAATTAGTTAATTAATCATGGTATTTATCAAACTGTTGCATAGTTGTTATGTAGTGAATTATGTTTGTGTTATGTGTTAGGCCAACTGTGGTAACTTTTCTTTATAGAATTTAGGCAAGTTTTAAGTACTTGCTAGACTTGGATGCAACAATGTGTTAGCTAATAAGTTGCAGATTTTGCTTTTTGTGATGTTTTTGTTTTTGCAATGTTACTGTGTGTTTCTGGTTCAAATGTTGCAAAAAGACTGACAACATTTTCGATTATTTAGCGAATGCCACACATATACAACATGTTAGTTTGAACATAAGAGAATAAAGTTCCGTTTTTTATTCTGTATATTTGAAAATAACTTTCCTTTAGGGCGGTAAACAATGTATAACATCAGATATGAAGTTCATAAACTTTAGTTATTTTGCAATTTTCCCTTGAAAATAGGTAAAATCCCTTTTATTAACAATTACTGTATCATATTATGTACCATGCACTAAAAGTTATACATCCGTTGGGGTATGCCAATTAAAAGGGCTTATCTAGGAGGCAATTGATTTCTTATTGTTCCTAGAAAAGTTCACGACCGATAATCATTCTTCTGATCTCACTTGTTCCAGCAGCTATCTTGTATAATTTTGCATCACAAAGTAGTCGGCCAGTTGGGTACTCGTTCACATACCCATTGCCACCCAAACATTGAATAGCCTGCAGAAAAAGTATCCAAATAAGTAAACAAAACGAGACGACAAACAGAATTATGATATGCAACTGGGAAATTATTTGTACCTGCAGAGCAACTTGGTTGCTCTTTCAGCAGCAAAGAGAATAACTCCAGCACAATCCTGTTAAATAAATGCGTACAATTATTGATGCACATAGTGCAACATATAAGCAAAAATGCATTTGATACTTTGATAAGCTAAAATATGCACCTCTGGAACTTTTGTCGCACTGTCACACTGTCTTGCCACAGAATACGTGTACGACTTGTAAAAATGCTGATTGTTAGTAAACACGAATGGGTGGTCATCAATTACGGGGTTGTGTTTTTGCCTTGCAGATTGCAAAGATGTATACATGTCCGCAAGTTTTCCCAGTTTTCATGGAAAATAGTGTTTGAAATGAGTGTTGGGAGGGGTGGTAAATTCAACCAGTCGATTTGGTTGCTTCTTATCTCAAACGAATCAAGTACAAAAGTTAGATAGCCAGGAACAAGTCAAATGGGTTGATAATAGTCGCCCAAAATCTGTCTCTAATGCATACTATAAGTAAAATCCTTTTGATCAAAGATTAAGAGTATAACTAATATTGTTTTTGTAACATAGTAAACCGATTGAAATAGACAAAAATGTGTTTGATAGGTCAACCCAACCTGACCCAATCCGATTTTACAGGGTCGTCCAATAAATTTTAAGAGTCATGTGCCTTAAATAAAAATAGACCCCTAAAAGTAAAAAAAAATATTGTCAATGCACAAAATGTTAGTAATATCTAATTACGTTATAGGATGTTATATATAAGTCCAATAGGAACTCGTATTTCTTGCACAAACTTTGTACGTAGCTTAAATTTTTTTAACTTCTATAGAACTTTATTGAGTTTTCAAAATGTGAATAAGATGGTCACAGTCCAAAATAATAAATTTCATATTATTTTGATATTAAATATGGACAAAATGTTTATTAAAACTACATATATAAAGTTGCAAGGTTGAATTAGAATATTAAATAATAATAAGAGTTATTAAAAGAAGAATTAGATCACAAACATAACTATTGTCAAACTTTAGAATTTGAGGGGTTAAATCAGAATATTAGTGGACATTAGATTGACTAAAATGACAAATAAATTATAAGAGAAGGTATATCTTTCTCACTGCTTAACTCATAGGGGCAAAATTCACTACATTAGAGTTTATATTGAGCTCAAAATTTTCAACTTTGGCTTCAATAATTAGGTTATAATTGTTTGAAATGTATTTTCTCCGTCATAAAACATCTTTAACTGGACCTAAAACATGCGAAAATCAGTTTATCATTAACATCAGGTTTCTAGAATTTGGGTCCCTCCAAAATTGGAGATCCTGTGCGATCAAACCCTCGGGCACACTTTCATCCGTGCCTGCATTTTTACCGGTACTAAAAATATTTTAACCTGAACCCCTTTTAACCCATTACTCCAACCCACCAACTGCGTGTACATTGCCAACTGTAAGTGTTGGCCTTGGCATCTTTTCTGAGAATTGAACGACAGAGATTGCTGACCTCCATATGTTGCGACCAAATTGTTCTTCAAGACATGCCTGCATGATGCCAACAGGTCCAGCTGACAGTACAAGTCTTTCTAAGTCTAAACCAGACATCATCACATGAACTCCTGAAATTCATACTTTGCAAATATATATTATATATATCATCAATCTTCCAAAGACACTAGAAATTATCTTCATATGACAGTGGTACCTTTTCCCTCTTCACCAAGAACATTCTCGTCAGGAACGAAGCAATTTTCAAAAACAAGCTTGCAACTGATAACATTTAGATAATCAGATAATATTTTTGTTAGAAAAAAGATTACGATTATTTAGTTAGTATGACTAAAAAACATGTGTTTTGAAAGAAATTAGTGGAAAAATAGTTTTAATTTTTACATAAAGTTTGAAAAGAAGTTTTAAATGTTATTAACTATGTTTGACTTTTTAATTGTGATAGATGAGTGTTTTGTGTAGGATATTATATACTTTCCATTTTTATTAATTGAATAATGAATTTAATAGAGTTGACATTTTAGTTGAGTTAGTAGGGGTAAAATTAACATTTCCGATCTTTCAAATTTTAACTTTTAAATTAAAATATTTTAATTTTTAAGCCAAAAAATAGAGATACTTTATAAGAAAGTGCAGATCATATCATATCATAAGGAAGCGGTCCTGTCTGCATTGGTGTGCACATATATTATTGGACACTCATTTCTTATCCATCATTTAAAAAGTTACCTAACCTCGTGATATTATAAAATATAGACATACTTATTTTAATACGTTACCTTTTTGCTTATTCTACATTGGTCATCATTTTAACATATATTTGAGCATCATCTTGAATTCTGCGAACTTCAGTAACTTTTTACTTATTAAGATCCTCATTTTTTTAACTCACCTGGAGCAGTAATTCCGTGAAGATTAAAGTCCCCCATTAGTTTCCATAAGTTAACCTCCTGGATCATAAACAAAACACATACTCAACTTTTCGAATACATATATAAATTAGATCCAGTAATTGACTAATTAAATAATTGATTTCGAACCTTTGGGAAATTATCATCTCTGTCTATACTTTCTGCATGAGGAGCAATGTGCTCTTGTGAAAATTGTGCAACACTTTCTTTAAACTGTCATCATTTCAATAACTCATTATTAAGTTAAAGTTCGATAAACTAACAAATGAAGAAATGTACCTAAACTAGCAGTAAATGAATCAGAAACCTGTATTTGGGTATCGTCAAATAGCATAGAAGTTGAAAAGAAAGCCGTCTTTTTTGTCGGTAATGCACTTGCTAAAGGTCTTGATCTCACCCATCTCTGCATTATCATCATCTTTGGCCAGAGCTTAAACAAAATAACTCACAAAGTATTGCAACAAATTGAAGGTCCTATATAGAAAGTGACACCTAGTTTTGTCGTACTTCAGACAAATTAATTTATCACGTTTATGTTGTATCCAATGAATGAAGGGTTTTTAATAGGGAAATTAATTTATCACGTTTATGTTGTATCCCACTACTTGGAAAATGCGAAACAAAAAGCCGCGTCGAAAATTGCGGACGAAATTTGCGGGTCCACCCGTTTACCCGGACCAACCTGTTTGTAGAGAGTGTGCGACCCGGTTCCCACTCGGGTACTCAGGACCAACCCGATCCAACTATATTGAAATTAAAAAAGAAAAAAAAATTCAAAAATTTTGAAACCCACTCTCCCTCCCTTTCAAAATCGTTTTGCGTTCACCTCCGTCACCACCACCACCGTCCGTTCACCTTCGTAACAAACTTGAATCGCAAATGCCAATCGCAATTTTCGGTCACATGAGTCAAACGAAACCGAATTGTCTTCGAATTCAACATCAAAATGTCTAATTATGAGGTATAAACATATTAAAAGTCCGTATTGTTTTTAAATTTGCAAAATTAATACTTGGCATTTATCGAAAGTTGGTGTCCATAATTTTTTTTTGTGTTTTATGAATTAATTGTTAGTATTTTTGTCAGAAATCATTGTATATGTGTTATTGAGTGTAGTTTGTTGTTGATAACTGCATTTGAAAAAAAAATTCATTTTGTTTGTGTTGTCACCGAGATCATGTTTGTGCGGGTCGTCTGAGTCGTTTGGATTGTAACCGAGATCGTTCTCAGTAACAACTTAAAAACAGTTGCAACACGTCACTTCATTTTAAATGCAATCATACAGATTAAAAAGGATCTAATTGAGGAATCGAAGACGGTTTGGTTCGGTGATGGTGGTTTTGATCTTGGCTATTCTGGAAGTTATATGAGTTTTATTTTATTTATTATTTATTTATAATTTAGAGTGAAGTTCAGTTTTTACAAGAAAATTGATTTTGATATAGAACTTTATGTCATATTAAATGCCCCCATCTTCTTCATTTTATTCATCTTACTCCTCAAACCCTAATTTCACCACAAATATCATCCAGAACTCTAATTATTTGTTTCTCACCTACCACCAAACATCCAACCTGTCACTATCCTACCCATTCTTTCTCATCTACATCCTCCTTCCACCCCCAAATAGTTTTGTGTAGTTCGAGTATGGAGTTTGATCCATTTGTATATGTACATGTATATGTGATAATGTGATATACACTTGTAACGAAATGAACTTTGATGTCTAAAAACAACGGATTTATGGTTTAGACAGTTAGTTCTACAAAGAGTAGCTAAAAACGTTAATTAGGTCCTTCCAAATCCTAAACCATGAATGGTATCTAGATGTGATAACAAGCCTTTTCTAACACATGTATAGCTAGCACAAAATTTCAATCTGCTTTTTTCATAATAGTTAGTAGAAAAGTTAATTACTATTCTCTAACACATCAACAGTCGCTACTTACATTAGTACTTCCTCTAACATAATTAGTCATTAGAAACGTTAATAACAAGTACAGGCATCTCAAGAGAATCAAAGTTTTTGATCTCCGTTGAAGTCTGTTTCAAAAATATAGGAAAATGTCACTCACTGTTATCTTCATTGAGGATTGGCAAAAAACCAAAAGCTGATGAGCCTAGATGCATTCCTCTAATAATGCCACCATAATCGGACTTGATCTTATGGCATAAAAGCAAGACAGAGTCCCAAAGTACTGTTCTCCCCTGCAATTAAAAAAATAACAACTGAATTATTAAAAGAGCAAAACGAAGTGCCACAGCTCAACCATTGAAAGTATTTGTACTACAAATTCTCTTTAAAGATGTCTGTTAAGCATAACTCTATCCAATAATTATTACACTGTTATTTAATATAGAAATATACAAAATATTTGTAAATAATGATAGAACCATGTGAAATAGTATTGTAATAAATACTAATGAGAAATAAATATGATTTTGATTCAAAATGTAGGTTTTATTTGAAGTTGCAACATAAGTAGGAGGGACAAACACTGCGGTCTTATTTCATTTATATTTCCGTAACTTATCCTAAAACGTTCATTCTCTGCCAAACTATGCCTTTTTGTTATTACTTCTGCCAGAATTATGGTTAATCTGCAAAGAAACGCCAAATTACTGTGGTTCTAAGATTGCTCCCTGTAATTATCACATACCTCAAAAGCAAACTGGGGCTTCTTATCCCAATACAAGGCAAAGATTGGGGGCTTTGTCCAATAGTCAACAAACAAGCTCCAGGATGAAGCACAGAAGGGACTCCAGAAATTACGGCCAACTACTTCTCCGGAAACCGTTCTTTTGATGGAAGCACACCTAAAAATAAAGGGTTCTTGCTAGACTGTACACCAGCATGACATGTAGGATCCACATTTAGCGTCCACTTTGGGTGTTCCAAGAATGCACAAAATAAATACAACAATAAATGAGAGTCTGTAGGAACTTCAGTCCATTTTTTATTCAAGCTGTCTCTGATCGTTACATATTCGTACTTCTTTACGCAGGTTCCTGCCGCAAGCTCTGCAAAATATCAACAAGTGAATTATCTCACATTACCATAAAATAACAAATTACACTTTTTTGTTTTATTCTGCAAGGGTTTTTTTCCGGAAAAACTCCCAAAAACGAGTTTCTTTTGGAGATTTTGCAAAAACGGTTTTCTTGGGGAAAATTTCACGATAACCAGCTTTCTGGGGGGAAAGTTCACACAAAGCGGTTTATTTGGGGGAAATTTCGAAAAAACCGGGTTTGGTGGCAGAAACTGATTCAGCGGTTCTGCAATCCCGTTTTTGCAAAATGCCCTCGTTATTTTTTAATCATCAAACCTTACATGCCAATCAGATGACTGTAGATGTGGCAATTTCAACCCCTTCATTAAAGAATGGGTCGACTCAGGTTTTATCAACTCTAAAGATCAACGATCAATAAGATAACAAAATAGCTTACAAGGAAATGGGTCAGACAAGTCATAAGACACTCTTAAGTGTATTACTTATGCATTATAAACCTCATTATTCAATCCAAAAAAAAAAATATCTTACTGAAATATTATAGACTTTGTAATTGTATTTGACATTTAACACACTAATAACCATTTTTTATTAAATATATATATATATATATGTATTTAGACTAGAAGTGTTCTGGATGAGTCAACCCAACCCGACCCAACCCATTCTACTTCTTACCAAAACCTACATATTTTGAACCAGACCCATTTTAGCCCTTTACCCAACCTACTCGCACTTTTAGATTACTGTTTCCGGACATATAAAACTGTCAACAAACATGACAAACCTCGGATTCTCTGTACCGTATACTCTGCACGCATACTGCTCTGTGGCAGCAAGCCCTTAGCCCATTCCCCTTTTACTAAAGCAAGAAGCTTCTGGTGTTCAGTTATGATGTCTATACAATCTTGTATGACCGGGAGCAAAGGGTTCTTTAATGGCATCTGTTGGAAACCACTCAGAGGAGGCCTTGCTACAAAAAACACGAAAATTGACAAGAAGCGTATAAATACAGTTCTGTGAAAATGACATGTGACGTGGATTTTACAGGGATTAGGGAAAAAGCATTTAAGTTGATAGCCGATGGGTGAACCATAAGAAAAATACTTTTCAACTTTAAACCATAGAATTAACTCATTTAAAAAATAGGTCAAAGTAGGACTCTTGAATTGGAGTAAGGGAGTACCAAGACACACATGGAAGCATCAACAGTTTGGACAAGAGTAGTTCGTAACTGAAGAAGAAGCCCTTCTTCATCAAGGGTATATGCAGGCTGCCAATCATTATTTCTCTCATTTGATGATACAGTTGCAGTAACTCCTATTGTCGAATCAATTCCCACTTTGCTAATTGTAACAGAAATACCAAGCTTATAGCAGCAGCATCCATAACCTATGCAATCAAACATGAAATTCCCTAAGTGACGTTAATTTTTTGTAAACTACACGTGATCCAAACATATATGCCCTGCAAGGTATATATATCTAGATAAAAATATAAAAAATTTTAATAATTGTAACCTACAAGTTAAAAATATATATATCTTTTCATCTTTGTGCTATTCAGTTAAGTGGGAGGTCAAAGCTGCAATTATGAGAGTTTTCTCGCGTTGAAACATCAGAGTAAGTGGACAATACATGAACAAAGATGCTACCATTATGGCATTATGATTTTGGAAAATGAGCCCAAACACATAAGGGGAAGCATTAACAGATAAACTATCATGCATGAACTCAATTGCATCATGCTGAACGTTTAGCTTCAATAGAAAATATGCATGTTCAAAAGGTCTCTTCTTTATCGTGATTATGTCTATCCTCTTAAGATCTAGATCTAGGAAGAAACAAAGAGATATAAGAGGTAACTAACCAAATGAGGTAATTGTATTAATAGGCTGTGTATTGAGAGTTGGGGAAAGAATGGAAGGTACTAACAAGATGGCCAGACCATGTATATTTGGAATAACTAGTTTACAGCAGACAGATTTTAGTGTGTCATTTCCAGTGATCTAATCTAATACATGAAACCTATTGTGATTACATGAAGAAAAAAAATTATAACGGGAATTAAAATACAGCAAGAAAAATTGAGGATTTTGCAAGTTGGAGAAATGGGCCCATTATTGTGCACATTATCTAACATTTAATATGGCTGCCAAATCATACTGTGCATCACTTTTACCTACAGACTTTTATTAATGTCAAAGATCTCTATGTTTGTCAGGCTTCTTCATCTCCTGTTTCAAAGTTTTACTGCGCCCGGGAATTCCAGACCAGTCAAGAAATCAGAACTTGGTCGTTGGTAGACATTCCTAATGGATATCTTTAATAATTTACACTTGTTGATGGTTTGACCACAGTAAGCAACCAACTCCGGCAGACGAGCACAAAACATCCATCATCAAAGAGTAACCAATTTGGATGAACTAGTGCGCACATGAATACCTATACATGCAGTGAAAATGGCCAAAGATGATTTCATCATTTATATTATATGCACACAAACAAGTTATTCAGTTTTAACAGACAGCTATAATTAAGTAATCACGAGCTCCAACAAACCTTAGTATGGCTAGTTTCAATTTTTGCAAGCAAGGGATTCAGCAGAACTGAAGAAAACCACTGCCTGAGATGGTCACGCCACTGCTCAATTTGTGGATAGACACCTAGGCGCTCAAAAGCATCAATCGACTCTTCCATGGACATGGGTCGAGGGAGATCACCCACCCCTTTCTTTGGTGGGGTACTGAACTTCTGAGAACCAGGGGACATACGAACAGGTCTTAAAGGTGTACTTCATGTAGTACCAGAAGTGTTAGTATTGGGGCTAGATATACCAAACCCGCTTATCGTAGGAGGTGGAGTGGCCATTTTAGCAGCAGACATGGAGAATTTTTCATCAAAATCTGCCAAAAATGTTTCGAGCTGCTTTTCTGATGATATCTCTCTGGTAGAGGAGGCTCGATTACTTGACCAAGGAGTAGAAACTGATTGGTCTGGGCCCAGTGGTGTCTTCATAATTGGTGACTGTGAGGGGACAAGATAGACTGATGAAGATACTGGTGGTTTAGATGGGCTGCTATAAGAATGCATCTTATTTCCACTATTTGTAGTCAATTTCCCACTGTTCACGCGAGTTATATAGTCTGAACCTGTAAATGGTTGGTGAAGGGGGACAAGCATATCCGAAGGTGATGAATTAGCTTTCGCTTTAGGGGGCTCCTTTGAAGACTTTGATTCAGCCTGCTGAAAATTTGGTTTTATTCCCAACATCCCTAATTGTCGATTTGTCAGATTTAGTTGTTCATTAGAGGTAGATGCAGGTTTAGTAGCTTTTGTTTTCCATAACAAGATGGATTTGATAAGTGCCAAAAACGACCCAATCAGAACCAGAGCCATGACAGCCTGCATCACTTTCGCGAAGATATCTGTACACCAAAAACAAGAAACTTAGCAGAATATCAACTAGAATGTTTCAGAAAAGTTTAAAGCAAGAAAATCAATATAGAACAATGTACTCACAAACAAGGTCTTGAGTAACATATCTGAACTTGGAACTGTCAACAATGTCATTTTCCCTATATCAGTTCGCAATAAATGATTATATCAGTACTCAAGGTAGGAAAACCAAAAAAAAACAAAAAACAAATAAAGTACCAATGTGCTTATTGGTTTAGCAGGTGTTATGATTTGAGATGTCTCCAGATTCCCACTACCTAAGCAACATTTGTTTAATGTCTTAGGAGATGAAAGGAAAACCATATAGATCTAACAATCAATTCAACCCGTTCGTTACAAATGATAATATTGCATATAAACCAATAACATTTTGCATATGGATTTGAAAGTAAGCATGCACTTCTTGTCTCAGATAAATTCACCTTAATCTGACTTCTGAATGACAATGCACATATCAAAATAGAGCCACAAGCAATTTTGTAGACAAATACACATGCTTGAAACGAATTATACCAGAAACTACAAGAACATATGAGACAAAAAACCTTATTCAGTAATGTAGAGCGTCCTAGCGTGTGTGTCTGTAAGTCACCTGAACGTAACTTCTAGATTTGAATTCACCCAATAAATTAGAACCACTAGCACTTTCATATATTCAACACAAAATATACCGTTAACTATCCGATTTAACTTCCAAATTACAATTTATGCAACGAATTAAAGCCACAAGCAATTTCATAGATAAACAAACATGACCAAAATACTTTGTACAAGAAACTACTATAATTCATATTATTGGACACCAAATATAAAACTTATTAGTAACATAATGCAGTAGAGTATGTGAGATATACATAATACTACGTATTATATAGGATCATATGGTACCTGACAATGAAAGAGAAGAGAGAGAAAGCAGAAGCAGATGACAGAGAGAGAATGAATATGAAAGTAGACATGGAAGGAAGGAGACTGTTGTTAGTTAGGGCAGTTGAGAGAGCTGGATTTTGATACACTGCAAACTTCGTTCGTCCTCCTGCGTCCATTATCTCTTTTTAATTTGAGGTTTCGATATGTTAGGGTTTCTACTATTCGTCCGCCATAGATGAAACTTGCGATGAAGCTCCTAGTGTACTGCGACAACCCAACTGAAGGGGTGTTCAAATGCTTACATCCTTTTTACTGCATGTTTTGTAAAGTTAAAAAGGATAAATTTGTTACTCAAACCAAAAATGTTCGATCTTACCATTCAACTTTTAAAATACTTATTTTTATCATCTAACTTAAAAAAATTGTACAAATTTACAATTCAATTTAGTTTGGAATCATATTATGTAAGGAGACATTGTTTTTGTTAATTCAAATTGAAGGGTGATATAAAATTGGTCTTCATCTAGAGGCATCATATCCATAGTTAGCGCATTCATACTAGTTAGCAGTTCCAACTCCATATAAAGGATATCGTCACTAGCATTAATATCGTCAATATCATCAATATCGATATCATCTTTTATTTTCTTCTAACAACTATAAATTTATTTATTTTTTAAACTATAAATAAAATGTTGAGTCACTTTTCATTGATCAAGTTAGTCATTGCAATACATCATTGAAGATGATGAAGTTAAAACTCCTAAATTATAAGTTGTGTCATCGATAGCTGGTCAACTTAGTTATTGCTACGAATATAAAGTCAAACTTTCATTACAAAAGAATAAAATCACTTTTAAGTAAATATTCTCAACTATATGTATTATGTTCAGTGATGTGCATAAGCTATGTATCTACTTATGCAATCAATAAACACAGTAGTCGCTGCTAAAGAATAAAAGGTAATCACTGAAAGTAATCAAGTCAAGTCACTCTACAAGAGCATGTTAGCTTGCAGTGAGTGAGAAAGTTTATTACTCCTCTAGAGATCTCAGTAATAAAATAATAAAGCATCGTTCAAGTTACAACTCACTAGTATGATGTCCTTGATCAATATTGCAACAGCAACCTTCAAAGTAAAAGTGATGGTATGCGTGACATCAAGCTAAATTGTGATTGACAGAAAACCAACACATGCAAGAAACATGATCCAAAGGGAACCACAAAATATTCCTTCTTAACCGTTTGTCAGTTAGAAGGAAGTCACACAACGACACGTGTCATTATATCTTTATAGAATTCAAGAGATATTTACGGAAAATATCTCTTTTATAAATAGAGTGACATATTATACTTAGACTTTTACCAATTGCATCTTCTATCACTTGTTTGTCAATGATAAAGTTTGTTGTAAGTGCAATTTTGCATTAGTGAGTAATAGTTTTAGCTTAGGCTAAGTTATACTATTCTCATAGCAAGTATTATAGTAATTTGTTATTGTATTGAATTAAACTTTTTCCTTGGCTTAGATTATTTTGCATTCAATACTTTGATGCGATTTGTGTTTCATAAATTCATAATTCAAGTTATTAGTATCATGTACTTTTTGTTATATGTTTTCATACTTATAATTCATAAGATATTATTTGAACAAATATTTTTAAAATACTAATAAATTGTTAAGAGTTTTTAAAATACTAAAATTGAGAGTTAAATTGTATTTACCCCCTCTACAATTCGAGCTATACATCTAAAACTAGCAGATTTTGAACTCAACTTTTCATCCAATTTTATATCACAATAACAACAACGATCAAATTAATTTCACATGATCCAAACTTTCATTCAAAAAGTATTTTATCCCCCAAATAAATACACTTTATATATATACAAATTTGTCCCAAAAGGTTACATGTCAAGTGCGTCACAATATGACTTTATACCATAACTTGACAAATCCATTACAACTATTAACTTGACGACAATCATTCTTAACCAAAAGACCACTTCATTATGCAATTCTAAACACACATTTTATCCATAAAATACAGTGACTACTTTGTACTATAAGTTCATGACAAGGTTACGCATACAACCCATTTCACTCATACACATATAGAACCATCCCTTTGACCCAATACATAGGAATTCATCTTTCTTGGTCATAGCATACTAAAACTTTCATAAACAAAACCTTTGACACTTACATACCCCATTTTAATCCATTACATAGCATATCATATATGAGTTTGTATCAAAACCATGTCACATGTACAAGTAGCACTTGCACATTCTAAAATGGTTTATAACTATATAGAGCATAATTTAAAGAGGAACCAAAGTTGTCATCCAAAGCTTGCAGCCATTTTGACCACGCTAAAATGCAAGTTACGGACAATTAATTATAATTTTTTGAAAACTGGTATGTTTCAACTCAACAAACTGTCTAAGTTCAAGTTTTTAATAAAATCTATATGAATCAACTCAAATCAATTTTTATCACTTTTGTTATCTAATCTCAATTTAATAGACACATTTGATACTAATTCCACAAGATTTAACATGCCAACCATGGTTATTTCATCATGTTATAATGTCTACCCATTCATTTAGAAAATCTCCTTTAAATCGTATATGTCATTGGGTTGTTTGATTTTATTGCATGTAATTTTAACATAATACATAAACATCTCACAATCTTAATATATTTAAAATCACCAAGCACCCTTAACGTATAATTTACCTTTCTCCCATACACAATCTCATTATAAGAACTTTTCATTTATACTCAATAGTATGACATTCTTACACCAATTTTACGCAATTACTTACTAATGGCTTATACCCACGTAAACCCCAACATCAAAATAATGAATTAGAGATTGTAGGTTTTACCTTAGAGCTTTAATTTATGATTATTAGTCTTGAATCTACTTGAATGAAGCTTTGATTTCTCCAACTCACTTCTCCTTTCTTCTTGACTTCAAGAACCGCCATCACTAACCCAATATTTCTCTATTTCTTTCTTTTTGTTTAAAATGAGATGAAAATAAATTAGTGGAGATTTTAGTTTAGACACTTTCATTTTTCACCCCCAAATAATCTAACTCAACACTTTTAGTCCCTTAGACACATCTTACTCTTTCTACCAATCTCTTATACAATTTTTATATTATTAGTCATATGTAACATTTAACATAACAATTATTTGTATATTTTTATCTAGTTTAATACTACCTCCGTCGCACTAAAAATCTCTTTGTTTATATTTTTAGTTGTCCCAGTATAAATACTCATTTTATATTTTAACCAATTATAAAGATTTTAATGTGTAGTTATGATATTTGATTGGTGAAGATTGTAGTTAGTGAGAAATTTTAAAACTTTATGCCCGGTTAAAGTGAACAATTTAATTGAGACGGAAGGAGTAACATTCTTTTTATAATACATTATAAATTTTGAGGTGTGACAATAAATTAAGTAACATAATTTTCTTCTTGAGTTAACTTTCGAACGAAATAAGCTGATTGATTAGGTTAAGATTTCATCAAACAAATTGTATGTATCTAATGAGTAGATTTATCATATCAAGTAAATTGTAAAAACAATTAAATGATTTATCGGAAAAAAATTTAAGTGTTACATGACATGTATTACGTAGTCAGTTTAAAATCGTAGGAGTAAAAATAGTTATAATTTGATTATAAAATCATCTGTTACACTAGTGATTAAAGTAATTATAATAATTTTAATATAAGATACGAATTATATTTGTATAACAAAATAGATTCGATGTAACATCATGTGAAATGGTACTAGGTGGTTAGTGTGATCCGCCTACTACATTAGTGTGATAACTCCATAAATAGCAGTACAAATACATTTGCGCATCTGATCTCAAGTTTATCGTGTGAGTTGTGACTACATTATCATGGATCACTACATTGCCGGACTTCCCACATATGGTCAGTTATGTCTTTCTTGACCTTGTTTGTGAACTCATATTCTATAAATATGTGCTCGCAAATAATTATCGAACAATATTGAAATTATGATCACTGTTAGGAGTAAGTAATAGTAAAATATATTTTGGCAAATGACATTATTCTTAGATGATATAACGATAGGTACGAGTTAAAAATCGAAATTTCAAATTACGAATTAACAACTATTAACGTTACAAATCCAAACTCATATTTGCCAATTTACATGCCAAACTACACATGTAAGATGTTGACTTGCTAAAGTAGCATGTTTAATTAACAAAGCTAGACCAAAAAATTATGTAACATATGTGTTGTAAAAAATAATAGTTACGCAAGTTTTCATGACAATAGAACCCGTACAAAACAGTTGGTACAACCAGTTGATGATGCAATTGATTTTATTTTTATTTTAGAACGGCGATGCAATTGGTTGTACGTGGCTCATAGCAAATAGTACAAGCTGATGAAAGTTGAACCATGAAGCGTGAATTTTTGAGTATAAAACAAACAAATAATCATCCAATCTGTTATGTTAGTATAATCTGTTGTTGTTTAGTTATTTATTCCGTGGATTGTATTATTGTATATATATAAAATCATTAGTCAGCCGTCCGTCTACTAAGCCAGTTAATGGAACATACCTACTATGACACACACACAAAGGTATGAAAAGTGATTATAAAAGGTCAAATAAAAAATGATACATGAAAGTTTTTATGGTTACTAATTCATTGTTCCACCAAAATATCATTGGACAGCGGTATTAAGATAATTTTTTAATTATTCTAAGTTATGCGGTTAAACAAACGTATATATTCATTGAAAAGTGTATACATTCGTGGTGCTTATGTTTTTGTGAATAAACATTATTCGAACAGTCATCTATCCGGTTTGTTTGTGGGCATCTGCACGAATTTTAACGATCGTCTAGTTGTCGTGATAGTTTGAAGCAGTTATAATAAGTTAAAGGCTAGTATACTTTCATGAACACTACGATTTTTCCAACCTATCATCTACCTTGCCTGTATTATTACTATACGTTTCCATAAAAATACATTGCCTTTTTGTGATATGCCACAACATGACACATATAGTTGAGTATAAACGAGTCAAACTATTTGTTAGCTATTTGAGATTAATTTCTTAAAAGCTCATTTTGAATTGTATTTTTAAACGAGATCTAGTTTGAGATTAAAAACATTTTCGAGCTCGTCTAATAAATGAACTGGAACTCGAGTTTCCTATATCAAGTTCAAACATACTCACGAGTCTAAACGAACAAATTATTTATACAAATTAATAAAATTATATATAATAATATAGTACTCCATAATTACATCAATAAAAGTTAAAAACTATTATATATAATATTTAAAATAATAATTGTAAATCTTATTATGTATAGTTAAAAATTTTATTCAAGAACTCCATAAATGTTATATATAAATGAAATAATAATAAAATAAATAACATTATGTAATAGACGAGTCGAATTCGAATTGAGTTCGAATTTATAAATTATTAAATGAGTAAAATTTGAGTTTTAAATATTAGGTTCGAAACGAATTAAGATGTACTCGTTTTAATTTTAAACGAGCAAACCTCTAGTGTAGATGAGCTCGAATTCCAACTAACTCGTTTACGCCCATGTACGTAGTGTTATTGCAACTTATATAATGTATGAATAGTTGACATTGTTTCAAGGGTCTAAGGACTGCAAGTCAAAACCAAACTAATAGGTTGACTAATCACGGGCAGTTATGTTGCTCAGTGATGGAAACTCTTGAATTCCAATTTCATGAGCAATTAGTTAAATATAATGATCTTTAATTTTTTATTTACTTATCAGTATATAGTGTCTTAACTTTGATAACACTTTTTGTGGTTAAGGGTTAATAACCGGTAATCTAGATTGATTCACAATTGGCTGTCTGTGCATTATGTGGGATACATACCTAATTTATTTATCTGTTGTGACTATAGGGGTGTCAAAATTTGAACCCCTTACCTTGTATATTTTGTAGCAAAGATGTCCCACCCATTACCAAATGAGCTTATTCTCGAGTTTCTTTTTTTATGTTTTTTAATGTTAATAATTTTTAACGATTAGTAACTTGGGTATTATATTTTTCTAAGTTGGTTGATTGTAGTCTTGTTGTAATTGTGATATATGCCATTGTAGTCTAGGTTAGAGGTTGTTTGGAGCAATTTATCCTTGGAACTTTGTTTTGATCACACGTTCTTGAATTTGGTCGTTTTTAAGTTCCCATTATTATAACTTATGTCATCATTTTGAAACTTTGAGTTGATAGAGATGAATTTTTTGCATTTTTATATTTTGTTTATTTATTTGAAAGATAAGTACTCACTAAAAATATATACATTTATAGATGAACTTGATAATCCTATATACTTGATAAGTAAGCCATCTCCTTTTATTTAATTAGTGAAGGCATGATCTCGTGCACTAAAATTGACTTGCAATTAGTATTGTCCTTACTTTTTATGTTTTTGTTTTTTCTTTTAACTGTAAAGGCATGTGACTAGACAACAACCCATTTTAACATGAGTTATTTACTTTCAAAAAGAATTGAGAGATTTGAAGTCGTCGAGACATTATATTACTTGGAGGTGAATATGTGTAGATAATATATATTTTTCTTTTTGTCAACTTAACTGTTCATCTAAATCGACGGTAGCATCGTTAATGCAGAGGTACTCATAGTGCTTTGGAAAACTATTTCTTTAGATGAATTCGTTCGCAATTCTTTAATATTCTTTTTTATTTTTTACTTAAAATTAGTTGAGTATTATCGAGCCAACTATTTTTCACAGTAAAAACAAATCGAGTAATAACTCTTTTTCATTATTCTTATTCCTTCAAGGTTATAATGTCTGAAATATATATTAATTGTATATTGTATATAAGCATGTACATGTCAATTTTAGGTCACTTATACATACGAAAGAATAATTCATTTATACGTTACTAGAAAACTTATAAAATAAAGTTAATTCTTCTCGGCAAACCACTCCAAAATTTCAAAATTCAAGATTTATAATCATGATGAAGGTCACATAATTTAAGGAAAAAGTTAAGATCCAACCTAGAAATTAAGGAAAAACGGAATTTAATTATAAATAACTCCCATTTTAGGAAACACGAATTACCAAAAAATAAATGAGAATAAAATAAAATAAATAATAGAAGGACATGAGCCGATATTAATGGAACTTGACAAGGATAAGACCGTAATTAACCAATTTATCAAACCTAAAGCAAGAAAAGAGGCTGAGGCCGAGGCTAGGGCATCATAATATGGAATCCACCGCTGATACCTTTTACACCCGTTAGATCATTTAATCCAACGGCTATTAAAAAACCCTAATCTCATACCTCCTTTTACTTCACTTATAAAACCTCTCTTTGCACCTCACTTCTCCCATTCTTCATTTTCCTCCATCTAATCTTGAAAGCTCGTCTGCAAATACTTCGTTAAGGTTAGTCCGATTCTTCTGTTTTTCATTATTAATTCTATATAGATATGTCTGCATGTATCTATGTTCGTGTAGATCTGTTTGTTTCTTTAGCTATCTATGCATGCTTCGTTGTTAGATGATTCTGTTTATGGTCTTGATTATCGTTTTAATTGATTGATTGTTACGTATCTAACATCGATTAGTTTTTACATGAGTTATTAGCTGCCAGTGTTATTTATAAGATTAAACCGCTTAGATATTGTTAATTAATTATGAATTTAGCGGTTTACTGTATGTATTTTGTTGTATTATTATGGTTTTGTATGGATTATGATGCTATCAAAGGAATTATTTTAGATCTGTTGTGTTGAAAGTTTAATAATTATGTTTTTGAAATCGTATTAGCTGAACGTTGTTTATGTTGTGCTCATGAGCTTCTTAATTGAAAATACCGATTTCAGCAAGCTACATATAACATATCTACAGCTCTGAAGAATAAGATTAACCAAGTGTTGATGAGTCTTAAATATGTCTTAGTATTAATTTGAGCACCATATTTGTCTACATCTTTAAAGTATAATATCAGCTCAATATTGACGAGTCTTTTAAGTGAATAAATGTTAATTTGAGCATGCTAGCTACCAACAGTGTAAGGAATATGTATATAATCGTGGTTTGTATGAAGTTTTTTTTACTGGTTTTTAATGTTTATGGTGTGTTAGTTGTATCACTGTATGCTCTGTGTATTGATTTGAAGATTTACAAAAGATAATTTTGAGTAAATTCTTTTGATGCTTTTATTTTTAGACTTTTTAACAATGATATGTACTCATTCTTTAACGAATTACAATTGTTATGTTAATTTATCACATCAATGTGTTTGCTCTGCTTTGGTATTATATTTGTGTTTGTGTTTCCTGAGTTATGTTTAATATTTAGTTATACAAGACTTTATCTAACTGCTAATTTGATTGTTCAGGATGGGTAAGGAAAAGATTCATATCAGTATTGTCGTCATTGGACATGTCGACTCCGGCAAGTCTACAACCACTGGTCACTTGATCTATAAGCTTGGAGGTATTGACAAGCGTGTGATTGAAAGATTCGAGAAGGAAGCAGCTGAGATGAACAAAAGATCTTTCAAATACGCGTGGGTGCTTGACAAACTTAAGGCTGAGCGTGAACGTGGTATTACCATTGATATTGCCTTGTGGAAGTTTGAGACCACCAAGTACTACTGCACAGTCATTGATGCCCCTGGACATCGTGATTTCATTAAGAACATGATTACTGGTACTTCCCAGGCTGATTGTGCTGTTCTTATTATCGATTCCACCACTGGAGGTTTTGAAGCTGGTATCTCCAAGGATGGTCAGACCCGTGAGCATGCACTTCTTGCTTTCACCCTTGGTGTCAAGCAAATGATCTGTTGTTGTAACAAGGTGAGGAGAACTATTGATTATTATGATTCGCATTAATGTTGGTTTGAGATTTTGTGTGTTGTTTGCTTACTGTTGGCTATGATATTTTGCAGATGGACGCCACCACACCAAAATACTCCAAGTCAAGGTACGAGGAAATTGTCAAGGAAGTTTCATCCTACTTGAAGAAGGTTGGATACAACCCAGACAAAATTCCATTCGTACCCATCTCTGGTTTTGAGGGAGACAACATGATTGAGAGGTCCACAAACCTTGACTGGTACAAGGGTCCTACCCTTCTTGACGCTCTTGATGCTATCAACGAGCCCAAGAGACCATCAGACAAGCCCCTCCGTCTACCACTTCAGGATGTTTACAAGATTGGTGGTATTGGAACTGTGCCAGTGGGACGTGTTGAGACTGGTGTCATCAAGCCTGGTATGGTTGTTACTTTTGGACCAACAGGGTTGACCACTGAAGTCAAGTCCGTTGAGATGCATCATGAAGCTTTAACTGAGGCTCTCCCCGGTGACAATGTTGGGTTCAATGTCAAGAATGTCGCTGTCAAGGATATCAAGCGTGGTTATGTCGCTTCCAACTCCAAGGATGATCCTGCCAAGGGTGCTGCCAGTTTCACCTCACAGGTCATCATCATGAACCACCCTGGTCAAATTGGAAACGGTTATGCCCCAGTTCTTGATTGCCACACCTCCCACATTGCTGTTAAGTTTTCTGAGATCTTGACCAAGATCGACAGACGATCAGGAAAGGAAATTGAGAAGGAGCCCAAGTTCTTGAAGAACGGAGATGCTGGTATGGTTAAGATGCTTCCCACCAAGCCCATGGTTGTGGAAACTTTCGCAGAGTACCCACCTCTTGGTAGGTTTGCAGTGAGGGACATGCGTCAGACTGTTGCTGTTGGTGTCATCAAGAGTGTCGACAAGAAGGACCCAACCGGAGCCAAGGTGACCAAGGCAGCAGCCAAGAAGGGAGCCAAGTGATAGGTGTTTGTGTTTTGGTTATGAAGTCTTCTATTTTCTGTTGTTTCATTTACTAGTTTTGGACTTATATTTTGTTGAAGAGTTTTGGTTGGTATCAATCCTTGAGGCTTTCATTATTATGAAAGTTTTGTGGGTTGCAGACTTTTGTTGTGGGTTAAATTTATAGTGGTCTACTGCAATGAGTTTGTAGTTTGATGGTTAAAAACATTTGAATCTGTTATCCAACTTTTTAAAATCTTTTCCTGAATGTTTTTTTTGTTCATTACAATGCCTGTCGGAGGGTATTTCCAGATTAGCCACTGCAAGTCTGCAAGGGCAATGGAACAAGTTTTGGCATGCAATGATGCCACCTGATCTCTAGCTAAGTTCATAACCAAGTCTTAATGCTCTAAACTTCAGAGCTATCAAGTGTTCTTTGTGTTGTATTCTACTGACTATGCTTTCAATATATTGCCTTTGTGATGACTGATTTGGCAATTTAACTTTCACAAGTGCGATCTGTTATTTTCTATAGATAGATAAATAAGAAAGATACAGGTCTTAGAAATGTAATGCAACGTTTATTTATTAATTTTAGTGTAAGATATAAGAAACTCAACCTATTCGGCGCTAATTATCTCCCCTGCCTTTATTTGAATCTGTGAACTATCAAGTAATGTGAATTTGATTGGTCAAAGTGATCCTAATTCTTTAACATTTCAGTTTTTGTGTCAAAATCATTAGTTGTTCTTGCTGGTAATCGTTTGTGTCGAGTAACAGAAATACAACAGACATAAATGATAACTAGATTTCCTATATAATTCTGTTTTTGTTGAATACTGGTAATCATATGCACGGGTGTTTTTATCTAATTATGAGTACGTTTTAGTACAGACACTTCCTATATAAATTCTGTTTTTGTTGAATACTAAATGATAACTGTATGTATTTTCAACAGTCCTCTTTTAACTCATGGACTAATCTGAAGCTTTTGTGTCGAGTTTGTCTATTTCTACTTTGGTTTAACTTCGAATGGTGTCTTTACATCATTTGATCTTTTCTTCATCTAATTTCATCCCATGGGTTAGAAATTTCTATTGATACTTTGTTTATTCGACGCGTTCATAATAAATCACAAAATCAACGTCGTCTGTCTTATCCAAATATTACTTAATCGTACGACTATTGACACAACATTGTATAATCAACACCAAACAATTGACATTTGTTGCCTAACCTTCCATTGAGGCTCAGTTAGGATCTTCACCATATTAAGATGATACAAGTCATTTGCATCACATTCTCAAATATCTCTAACCTCATTTATTGAATGTTAAATATCTCATTTGTCCCTACATTTTTCACATCCTTTAGGCTTCAACCCATGTAATTAACTTATCTAAATATTACTTGACATGTTATAATGTTTGTGTCAATTAACAAACATACAATATACATAATATATCAACTGAACACATGACAAAAAGTGGACAAAGTGGTGAACTTGTATTTGTGAAAAATATTTGTATGCGACCTGATCTGAATGAACATTTGAAACGTGGCAGAAGTCGTCGACAGTCCAATATACTGTTCCCTTCTTCTGATTCAATCGATCTTTTAGCCAAATCATCACTTCACTATATTCATATAAAGTTATAGATACCATGAATATCGCGTCGAAATCCATTCGGTATACGAAACAAATCTGCTGTATCAATCTCAAACTTCCTCTAAACCCTAATTTTAAACACGGCTGGGTCTCACCGCACCCCCCCCTCCCCCTGCGAATTGTCAGACTTTTTCTCGATTTGACATTTAATTTATTTGGATAATGTTTCTTTGTTTTACATTGTATACTCTTTTTTCTTTAATTTTTTTTATTATAAATAAATGATAATTTAATTAATATTTATTTATTATTTTTTAATAATTACATAAATTTACTTAATTATTATAAAACAAACAACTAACAACAATAAATAATTATATATAATTTTCTAATCATCGAGATTTACATGATCAGATTTATAATTAGAACGTCTAAGCTCATTATATAAATCTTGTTGATTCTTATATGGACGTTCCCATTCCGAGTCAGATTTAAATTTAGTCCATGACGGATGCGTTGCAGGTACTGGATAATATCCTTGTAAATCCACTTTTACAAAGTGGTTACCATGTACCCGAGCAATTGCACATACGTAATGTGGTTGTGACTCGTGTGGACTGGACCAAAGTGGAAAACACGTCGAATTTCCATCATTGCTCAAAAATAGCAAAACCACGTTGTACCTTGAAGCAATTAGCAGACCCGTTGTCGGCATATCCATCCAGTACTCATCAACTGCAGGTGTATTTGGTGGAAGGTTTATTGCTTGAAAAAGTTGTAGCAATTCTACACCTCCAATCATATTAGTGTATGTTGCTTCATGCATTCTTATCTCATAAAGTAACTCCATTCTAATTTGCGGCCAACATTCTTCATGAAGACCTAGACATGAAGCTACTGATCTAAATCCGCAATTCCCATCACCGATTACATCATGTATGTTCGTTACATATGGCTGAAATATAGCTGGAATTTGATTCAATAATGGATGCGAGAAAAAAGTTCGATGAACATAAGAACTATGCCTGGCAGGCTCTTTGTTCAAGTCCGGTAAATCAAACCCATCGAGATTTGACGTGTTGGAATAACTATGTCTAGGAGGATCGTGAGGCGGCGTGTAAAACGAAAAAGTCGCCTTTTGTTTCTGTACCTTCACACTTGGACGTCCACGAGTATTTATGTGAACGGCGGGTTCTTGAATCCAAGATAGCATGTCCAACTCAGTGTAACACCCATATATATATATATATGTTTTTTTTTTTTTTTCAATAACTTGAATAACACTTTTCATATATTAACATAAACGTTTCATTGTTTACAAACTTTACAAACGGAAAGTTTCTCTGACAAATTACCCCTTTATAATATCTGAGCATGATTCAATGGGAGTAAACACTTACTACCAACGGTAGCAATTACACCCACTACTCGCGCTGCGGCTCTTTCCCAAGACCTTCCTTCCCCTTACTCGACCCACCTGTATTATCAGCAATAACAGAAATGGGTAAGCACATCGGCTTAGTAAGTAACAGATTCATAACAACAATGTAAGATATAAATTTTATAACCATCGTAATTACATACGCCACTTTGTTCATTTAGAACTCACAATCATGTCGCTGGGTCTCTTATGATCACTCAGCATAAGAATAACCAGTAATAACACTATTAACCCATTTATGACCACTCAGCATAAAGGTTAACATTCATATTAGTACTATGCCATTTATGACCACTCAGCATAAAGAGGGCTCGCATTCACACTATTACGCCATTTATGATCACTCAGCATAAAGGCTAATATCCACATCACTAAGCCATTTATGATCACTCAACATAAAGGCTACATTCATAACACAGCTATCAATATGGTACACTCAAGTATTCTTGCTAAAAACACAGTACACTCAAGTACTTCTGCTGATTCTGATATTCTTATTCACTCAATTAATATCCTTCTATTACTTACCTTGACGTGCGTGCAATTCAGTAAACCTCTGATCCCGTGAAGCGGAGTACTGGTCTGTAATAATTCAATGTTTAATACTCATATAAATAGTCACACATATATATATATATATATCATCATGTATATAGTATTCGCAATGACCCACTCGGAATCGACTAAACAGCGAGGGTTTTAGGGGTAATACTATCGACGGGGTCCAAGGGGCTGGCCCCTGGCTCAACAAATTTGACCTGCGACATTAAAGGCGATATTACTAGCGATATTACCAATATCGCCAAACTAAACGCGATATTAATAGCGACATTAGCCGCGACATTATCTGCGATATTATCAATGTCGCACCAAAAATCCTGCGACATTGGCACAATGTCGCCATGACGAACAGATCAGACCCCAATTTCAAAATTCTTGAATTCGAACGTGCAATACACAATTTAACTCGTTCCAATCCGTTCAAAACACTTAATAACACTTATAACACATAATAATTCAAGTCTTACCTCGAATTCACAGTTCAATTGCTCAAACTTTTGATTCCCAAGTTGATTTCTCACTTTCTCTTTCTAATTCTCTGTTTCTCTCACTAAAACGTGATTTGTGAACGTGGTTTCTGTTTCTGGAAGTAATTAGGTGATAAAAGTGTAATAATATCTCACAATTACACTCAAGCTCCTCAATTAAGTCGGCCAAACTCGTTTGTGCGATATTATATGCGACATTGCCAATGTCGCATAACACAATCCTGCGACATTAACCCAATGTCGCCTAATAACATCCTGCGACATTACCAATATCGCCTAAATCAAATTTTTCAACTTTTCTTTAAGTTTTGGGATGTTACACTCAGCGTCACAACGAAGATCACCATCTTGTGCCGATATACAAGGCGAAAAATCAAGCGTCTTCCAGAAAATGTCAATCGACTCTAGTGGAATAAGCAGACCTGCATTTAAATAACTTGCAAGTTCGTGCGCACATGGTAACCCAAAACATGACCTCAGTTGACAACCACAATTCTCATTTGTTATGAAGCTGGATGGATCCAGAATAATTCTTCTAATTGATTAATAGAATCATTTGTACGATACTGAAAGTCATATCCTTTTACCTTCAAAAATGACATTACAACCTGTATAGGAGTCAGATTTGATTGGCAGATTGTGCGAAGTTTTGCTTTTGCATTGTATACCGTTTTGTTTGAAGAAACATTTTCTGGATTCCGCTCCTTCAACGTGGCAAGAATTTCACGAGGCTTTACATTATTTCTTGACAAATCTGCAACTAAACGAAATTCATCATCAGTCAATCGCATAGCATATGCATGACCTTCCATATACATTATACTTTGATGATTGTGTGTTGGATTTATCATCGTTATCGACCAAACACCTTTTGTCTTTGAAAATTTTGCTACCATTTCAAATTTACACTCAATTTTTTTACATGGAATACTTTTTTCAGGCGTTGATTTACTTCTGGATACACCGCCACGCTCACACATAAATATAATCTTGGCTAAGTAACCATTTTTTGTTTTTGATCTTTTGATGATAATAACTTGTCTATGAGATAGTGCCTCATTTTTCACCCATTCCATTAGTTCTTCACGATTATTGAACACCTGAAATTGAGAATGTATTTAGTCAAAATATGATAACATAATATGATTTAGAGTACCATTATATGAAATATTATACCTTATCGGTGGAAAAATCTGACACACTCGACATATTTTCTTATAAGAATTGTAATGTATGAGATTGTTTATAAGGTTATGAATCGATATAGATTTTGAATGTTATGAAAATATGAATCGATATAGGTTCGTTTATATAGGAATTTGATTTTTCACTTTAGTCGCGTCAAATAATTTAAGCTTTTGCTTTAGTCGCGTCAAATTATTTAAGCTTTTGCTTTGGTCGCGTCAAATAATTTAAGCTTTTGCTTTGGTCGCATCAAATAATTTAAGCTTTTGCTTTAGTCGCGTCAAATAATTTAAGCTTTTGCTTTAGTCGCGTCAAATTATTTAAGCTTTTACTTTAATCGCGTCAAATAATTTTAACTTATATTATTATAATATATTTTTTTTAATATATAAAAAATTAAAAAGTAGATTTATGAGAATCTTTTGTGATGAAAAAGTTATGACGAATGATCGGTGCACGTTGAATTTCAGAATCATATAATGATTGGGGGGTTCGCGTAGCAACACCCTTTGAACACACATCAGTTTCCCTCTTTTCATCCTGAAAAAACAGATTCCACAAAACAAACACATCATCACTAAAACAAACCCTAAATCAATTCCAGCTTCACCAAGCAATTTCACAACTTTTACCTAGGTTTACACCTGAAGACCTACACAATTTAATTAATCAACAGCATAATCCGTTACTTTGTTTACAATTATTCAATTGGGCATCTCAACAACCTACATTTCATATCACAATTAAAAAACTAGGTATTGCAAAAATGTACGATGAAATGGATACAATCGTCAATAAGGTATTATCGATTCCGAATTTTCGGTTCCGAAGTTAATGTTTAATACAATTATTTATTTCTTTACTGAAGGTAGGAAGTTGAGTAAAGCTGTAAAATGTGTATAAACATATGAGAAGTGTTAAGGATATGGATTGTAGGCCCAGTATTAGAACATATAATTTATTATTCACTGCGTTTATTAGTAAGAGAAGTAATACTTATATAAACTATATGTATATGGATACAATGAGGATGTTGTTTAAACAAATGGTGGATGATGGCATTGAGCCTGATATGTTTGCTTTGAATTGTATGATTAAAGGTTATGTGATTTCGCTTCATGTTAACGATGCGTTAAGGTTGTATCATCAAATGGGCGTGGTTTATGATTGTCGTCCCAATATTACTTTTGATTATTTGATTCATGGGGTTGTGTTCTCGAGGGAGGACGTGTAATGCTAGGAAGATTTGTGATGAAATGAAGGGGAAAGGTTTTGTTCCTAGTAGTAAGTCGTGTAATTCGCTAGTGAGTTTGTTTGTGCTTGAGGGTGAGGCTGACTAGCATTTCTATATCTTTCTAACAGGATGGAGAATATTGAGGACTCTAACCAACTGAAGTAGTAATTTTGGCAAAGGGAGTTTAGTTTGACGATTTCAGCTGATTTTTTCACTGTTTTTTATTTAACATAATATAGGTAAGTTAGTTATGTTCAATCAGAAATTTGATTACTAACATTTGTTTAATAAAATCATCCGACTTAAGGCATCTGAGCCATCGATTGTTTCTCGAGAAAGGTTGATAAGCAAAGACATGGATTTGAAAGTCGTACCTTCTGACTACCTGTTTAAAATCTACTACTAAAACGACTTGAATACACACACATGCACAGTTGCGTTTGAGCTACACAGCTGATTTAATGCCCCAAACCATAAACCATGGTTAAAAGAAACCCAACACAGTGGATCAACCTATTAAGTGTTCAACCAAGCCAATTGCTTATGCTTTGCTGGTTTAATCAGTTTCGGCCGAACCCTGCACACACCTAGGTAGGTTGGTTGGTTGAAAGAGACATTATAAGTTGGGTTATCAAGACCTTGTAAAGTGTTGACTTGCACTTGACTGGAACAAACACGAGTGACAATATCAAGTGTCTTTGTCCTGTTTGGTTATAGATTACTCAAGATGCAATAACCCAAGGATTGGAAACGTTGCCTATACAAGACCTCTATTTTATGGATTATAATGTTCATGATGTTCGAAGTTTCGGTTGCTAATCTTGTTATTTGGTTAAATTTAGTAACTTCAGGTGCAATGAACTAGCAAACTTTAGACCCTTGATTGTAAAAAGTTTTCAATCTGCTTTGGTTACCTTAGGTGCTAATATGACAATTTTGTAGGTTGTGTATAAACACTTGAGTTATCAATATCGTAGTTCATTTTATGCAATAGAACACCAGATAAATGAATAATTCCATCCTCTCTGTTTCTATGGGCAATTGCGACCATCCATTAGAAAAACCACGCCAAAAGTAGTTAACAATACACGTCGACACTCAAAAAACAGCAAACAAAAAGATGATCTAAATCACTTAATAGAAGATTGCTGTCCCACAAAACAATGCCTGCAAGGTCTACGTCAACTGTTGAAATAAAGAAAATGCATAAAAAGTTCATCGTTACATAAAAGTGATGGTCATACACTCCCTAGAAAGTGGGGCTATCTAGCATACTCAAGGATTGTCTATCAATGTATAACATTAGCTGGTCTATCGCTGATGTGGTTGTACAAATATCAAGTAATGTCACCCGAAGTGTCTGCTCAGATAATTTTCAAAACAAAAAAATCCTGTTTCAAACGTAGTACTTAAAGAGGTTAGGCACAGTTATAAGAGTAACAAAAACACATTTAAAAGATGAAATGCAGAATGTTTACGCAAGCAATATAAAAGGTATACAATTGGGCGTTATTTCAATGCTAACCGGTCAAAAGTGATAAGTTTTTAGAACTTAAGGAAAAGGTATCAAGCGGCTTAAAAGAGTTTATAACCTCCTAAATTGTCTAATGCAATACAGAACAGTTTTGTAACATCAGTTTCTTATTCACATATATAATGATGATAGTAATAACATAAAGCAGTTAGTGGTCAACCCAACCCGATCTGTTTTGCCATGTATAAAAGGGATCTCAAAACACCTGAAAGGTAGATCATAAATCTTTATCGTCCTCTAGCTGTGCACTAGCTGCCGCTGCTGCCTTTTCTGTTTCTTCCAAAACAAATGTTCTCATCGACTCAACATCCTTTGTACCTAAAAGTTGTCCCAACAGATATAAAGTCAACTTCCTGACAATGAAGACTCAAAGGCTTTAAACAGATACAACAAAATGCTAAAAGGCTGAAAGCATGTACATGTGATCAGGAAGGTATAATTATGAAAACTGGATACTAGGGAACTTGTCATTTTTCTCAATGCCATATCCTTGTTGAATATCAAGGCACATATGTTTCATAATATATAAAAAAGAAAAGGTACAACATGGCAGTGGCAACCCTGATTTTCATTCAATGAACTTGCAGAAACTTTAATGACACACGACAAATTTTTAATTGCACTTATAAAATGTGCCAGAACCTTTTTTTCCCAGTTATTTTTACTTAACAGTGCTATTTGATCCATTTCTATGCAAGTCAGGAACATCAAAAGCAAAGTGTCCTGGCAACGATTATAAGTGCTATGATAGACTGATTGGTTGATCTAACTAGATCGTTACAGAGTCAAATTCACTCGAGATAAGTGGCTATAACCACTAAGCTTGGTTGCTCTAGTTCCAAGACCCAGTTGTCATTTCATTGTGTCGATCAATATCTGTTTTCTTTTACATAACAAACCCGCAAGTTCGATGCCTGATACAGAACCATGATGTTCATTATATGAGGTTATAGCAACCTCAGTGACACACAACCGACATCGAAATGTAACAATACTTTTTACGTCTAAGCAAATTATGCAACCTGTTATACCACTCAATTCTATATTAGCCTTTAGCAAACATCAAAGTAAAACCATACCTCGATATCTTGCTACTTCTTCACCATTATAGAAAACCTTGAATGTGGGATAAGATCCAATCTTAACTTTCGAACACAGAGGTTTATTAGTACCACAATCCACTTCACCAACCTCTATCTCGTCCTCCCCTTCCATCGTCTTCCCAAGATCCTCCCATAACGAACCCAACTTCTTACTGAAAAATCAATATAACAAATCATAAAAAACCCAAACACATATCTTGAAACTCATCACCGAACTTATTCATCAAACACATTGACTAAATATAATAATAAGAAGAATAACTACTCACCAATGCTTACACCACGGAACACAGAACTTTACAAACCAAGCAGTATCTTTCTCATTCACCTATATAAATCAGCTTATCATCCATAACATTTTTGCATCAAAATGAAACATCCACAAACTATAACTTGTTCCATCGTCAAAAATGAAAGATATTAGCAGGGGCGGAGCTAGGATATTATATATGAGGGGGCAAAAAAAATAAAAAAATCCTTTTCTTATCTATCATTTTGAGGGGGCAAAATTCTTTAATCTGTACTATTAACCATAAAAAATTAATTTTTTTCCGTAAATTTTAGATTTTTGAGGGGGCGGCTGCCCCCTTCTAGATCCGCCCCTGGATATGAGGTAAATCGAACTATGACCTAACCTCATCATTAGCTTAAAATACCACAAATGAACGCTAAAGTTGTACATAAATAAATTCATACTTGCACTTAAAATTAACACACTACTATATCTTATTATCATATTGATATTACATCCACGTTAACTCTATCAGAACGAGAATGATGTATAAACCCTAGCTGATGTAAAATTACAAATATCTGAAGATCTTAAGGCGAAGTAGAATTAAATTGAAACTAACGATATAAAATTAAAATTCATGAGATTATAGAATACCTTATCGGAGAAGGTACTTTCAGTTAGGGTTATGACTTCAGCTTTTGAATCGTGTACTAAAGTTGAGAGTGATATTAATGAAATTACAAACATAGAAATTATAAGAGATCGATGATGATCGCCTTTCATTGTGTTGTAGAAATTATCGGAAGATTTTGCAAACAGAAATCGATTATAGATCAATTGCATATAAAAAGGAAGCTAGGGTTCTATTTTAGGAAAAAAAAACGAAAAAACATAACACATACATATATATATATATATATATATATAATTATATATACAAGAAGAAGACCCGCGCAATGCAACGGAAAAAGTTTTTTAATTTCATATTAATTTGACATGTAGTATATTTTTTAAATATTTTAAAAATTAAAAACTACATTACAATGCACAAACAATAATGTTTTGTAAGTGAGAAAATCACTTTCAACAAAAAATTTCTTTTTTAAATTGTAACAAAATAATCAAAAATTAAATATATCATAATATGTCATTACAAACTCGATGGTCGGGTTGCGGGTTGAAAGTGCCGAGTTTCGAGTTCTTAATGGACATATTGCGAGTTGTGGAGTCGTTTGTTGAGTCTAGAAGTTTAAGTTTCACTATTTTATTATAGTCATTTTTTTATTTTAGGTATTTTGATATAAATATTATCTACATTGAATGGTAATTTTAAAAATCATCTCAAATGCATCATATAATATAATAATCTATAAATATAAATATAGAGAAGTTTAAGTTAAAATTAAAAGTCATATATTAATTAGTTTATAGTTTAATAATGTTTGTATTAATGAAAACTTAATAAATAATAATTAGAGGTATGTTAATCAAATGTCATAAATTAATTAGTTTATGTTTTAATAATGTTTGTATTAATGAGAATTTAATAATTAGTAATTAAGGGTATGTTAGTCATTTCTATGAATTTTTTAAAAAAACTCTTAATAATTGTAAGGGTAAAATAGTAAAATCTATCTTAAAAAAAAAACATTCAAATGTATTATATATTAGTAATAGATATATATTATATAGACACACCCCTGTATATCATTTACACATTTATATTATTGTTGTCATTTTTATCAACCATAGATGTAATGTCAGGTAAATTATCTCAAAGTGTGAAATGTACCGAGTAGCAAGTAGTATAAATATTACATTAGTTGAATGAGTAAAATGCACATAAATAATACCGTTTCATAAGTGTTATCATAATTCTCGACATCTTATTCTTTATTTCTTACTAAAAAGTTTTTATTTTATATTGCTAATAAAGCCTTAGAGAAAAAAGAACCTCAAGAAATGACGTGTCTTTATTAAGAATCAAGATCCATGTGTCTTTATACGAAAAATAACATCCGGATTTGTGATCATAGTTGTCTATGTTGATGATTTAAACATTATTAAAACGAATAAAGAAATCAATGAAGTCATTGTGCATTTTGATTTTTTTTTTTTTAAATGAAGGACCTTGAAAAAACAAATATTGCCTTGATTTACAAATTAAGTACATGCATAATAGGATACTTGTTTATCAGTCAAATTACACACATAAGGTCTTAAAATGTTTTAATATGGACAATGACAATCCTTTAAGCACTCCAATGGTTAGTTCACTCAATATAGACAATGATCAATTTTCGTCCTCGCGAAAAAAATGAAAAGGTCCTTGGACAAGAAGTAACCTAACTCAGTGCTATTGGAGCTCTTATCTAACGAATTGTACTAGACATGATATTTCTTTTGCAGTTAACTTAGCAAGGTTTAGTTCAACACCAACAAAAAAAACACTAGAATGAGATCAAACACATATTACTATACCTACATGGAAGTACTGACTTAGGTCTGTTTTATTACAACATTTCAAAGCAAGGATTAGTTGGTTATGCAGATGCAGGTTATTTGTTTGATCCTCATAAAGCTAGATCTCAAATTGGATATGTATTCATGAATGGATGCAGTGCAATTTCATGGAGTTCTCAAAAGTAGACACTTGTTGCAACATCATCAAATCGTGTTGAGGTAATTGCGTTGCATGAAACTAGCTATGTATGGTTGAAGTCAATGACGCAACTTATTTTGACTTCAGGCTGACTAGAGAAAAAAAAATAATTCTGATTGTGATGTACGAAGAAAATGTAACCTGTATTTCACAAACGAAAAAAGGGTATGTCAAGAGTGACAAAACTAAATATATACCTCCAAGATCCTTTTTGTACATTCAAGACCTTATAAAGAATAATCATATTAAGATGCAATATGTTCAATCTAGAAATAACTCAGCAGATCTTTTCACGAACGCACTTCCTACTGCAATTTTCAGAAAACACATTCATAGTATTGGAACGTGATATGTTCAAAACATATAATGCATTATAGTTGTCAAAATGAGGGGGAGTCAACTATACTCTGCACTCTTTTTCTCTTAACTATAGTTTTTTCTCACTGGGTTTTGGTTAGCAAGATTTTTAACGAGGTAGTACTTCAAAGTTGACTCTACATTGAAAAAGTGTCATTCACGGGGGAGTATTATGAATTATCATTTACACATGCCTATTATTGTTTGCCACTTTTGTAAATCCTAGATCAATAATGTGTCAAGTAACTTGTCCCCTAATTACCCCAAAGTGTGAGATGTTTAGTTAATGCAAGTAGTACAAATACTATATTAGTTGAATGAGTAAAATGCACATAAATGATACACTTTCATAAGTGATATCTTAATTGTCTCCATCTTATTCTTTATTTTTTACTAAAAGGTTCTTATTTTATGTTGCTAATAGAGCCTTAGATATTGTTAAATTACAACACATATATATATATAACGTTCATGATCGGCCTCCTCAATTGTGTATCGATCAAAAGGAGGTGGCGCAACCCCCAACTAAGGTTAAAATAAGAATGCTAAATATTGTGAGAATGACTTTAAAAACACTTTTGAACTATCATAAATACATTTGTCTTCAGAACTTTGTCAATGATTATTATTATAATAACTTTTTTTTTGAACTTTTTTTTATAGTTACTACTGTTATGATTATTCGAGATAATCACAAAATATAACATGATAGTCATATGTAATTGCTCTCTAATATAATGTAATAATCATGTGTTCGAGATAAATCACAAAATAAGACTTGATAATCACATGTTATTCATGTGATTATCAAGTTATATAATGTTATTTTAATTAATTAAAGAAAAATAAAAAAAAAAACAAGAATCTAATTTTTTTATTTGAAAAATAGCTTCTAAAATTTATTTGAATAAAGGGCTATAATTTTTGTTTTATAAAATAATATGTTTTGAATATTTAAGAAGTGATTTTGTAGTCATTGTTACACGCTCTTGCTATTTAGCCTTCTTATTTGTATCTTGATCTATATATATATATATATATTTAAAGAATATAAACATGGATAACATAATTTTCTTTATTTAATATTTTAATTAAATTTTAATACATTTTATGAATAATATTATTTTTGCAAATTTATTACTGTAAATGAGTTATGACAATATTTAATAACATTGGTTATGATAATTTGAATGGTTTAGCGATTTAAAATGCCATAGTTAGGTATTTTAAGGGTTTTTTTTTTTCTAAAAAATAATTATTTTTTATTTTTGTCCTTTTTAACAATTGTATTAATTTTGTGATCTACGAGACCATTAAGAGTTGACTTTTATATAATCTTTCGCCATTATTCGAATGATCCATGAGAAAATCAAAAACCTATTAGTGATATGGTCAATTTTATAAATATAATTTAATGATATGAAACGTATTCTAAAAACATATAAAAATATATACACATGAGACGATATTGTTTTAAGTGTTAAAGCTTATACGTAAATTTGAATCAAATGGATTTTGATAATGATGTCATTACATGTGTATGCAAATATTTTTATTTAATTTTTACGTTTTTGAAAGACAATAGTTTCAAATAATAATGTTGAAAAAATAATAATTGTTATTATCTGTTCTTTATAAATAATTTTTAAGTTCATGTACCCAAAATCCGTAAACATTATACAAAAGAGAAATGATACATTCTCAAAAAGTCGCATAATGTTATATACAAAATGATAATGATAGCTACAAGTTCTCTCACCATTTAACCCAATTGTCTAAAAATTCATATTCAGAGTGAATTTCAAGTTATGAATTATATGGATTAAAGATCAAATCCAAGTCACGAAAAATGAACGTATTTAAACTGTTGAAGTCAAGGATTTAACTGTTTGGAGTTAAATTTCAAGTCGATATCTGTGATGTCTCCTAGGCTCCTCCAGTCGTATTTTCATCATAAATCTTTAATCCTTCAATTTTCACTATAAAAAAAGAAGGATAACGTATAATATACATGCTTTTGCATCTTATAACATAAGAATATAATTGCTTTCCAGTCATCAATGGCATAGCTCATTCCAAAGTAAAATTTACAGATTTCTCGATCTACTTTACTTGATAGCGTCAAAGAAAACTACAACCACCTTTTTTTAGCGAAATAAAAATAAGCTTTGATTTGAAACTCTTTACATGTGAGATAAGAAAGGCATCTTTGTGATCTATTAATTAAAAGAATATGTTTCTACAGTGTTTCATACTTATGTTTAATTGTCACTACTCAGTTGTATATCTATGACAGTAACCACAAGCTTGCCTCGCCGATCGATGCTCAAAGATCGTGTCACACAACTTGGAGGCTTGACCGGAGGCTTAAACCATTTCCACAAGATCACAAGATAATAAACAATCCAACACAAATAACACATGACTGACGACAAAAAGCAAATAGAAAGCATTATACCTCAAGGTTAGATAACAGGTGGGTAAACTTCCAACTAACATACCAGTAATTCCTAAAATCGAAATTATACCTCCAAGTATCAAACTTTCAGAAAAGAAACACAACCCAACCAATTTTTGCCAACCCCGAAACCATACTTTGTACATAACATTGATCGCGAAAAAGGAAATCTGAAAGTAAAAGCGAAGAGGCAACCGAAAGGTAGATTTACCTTTCTGTCCTCTTAAAACAAGAGCCAAGAATGATTTGCCGGCCAGCTTCAGTGTCACTTCATGGCAACAGCCCTCTGTGAAGCCTGGTTAGATGACAGGTTTATCCACTGCTGGCCTAAAGAACCTCCTCCATCACTTCTATCCAAATGATACCCTGATGATGCCCTGTAATTATCTCCATTATCCAGATATGTGCGACCATTCACAGAATTTACCAAACCACTTCTTGTTTCCAAACTTTCAGCAGATTCTGAGCGCACACGCTTAACACCTATTGAATTCACCGACTGGGATGATGTGTTCTTAACTTCATCTCCATGCTTTACAGAATCAACTTCAGTCTTCTTTGCAAAACGACCACCAGATCCCCTCACCCTTCTCATTGCATGTTGATGCCGAGATTCATGGAGATAAGGCTGTAGATTTCCAAAAACAAAACAAGCTATTCACCAATGATCCATACGCAAATTACACATTAAAATGAACACGAAAATTAGAATTTATCCTACCTTTCTATCTTTTATCAGCTTCTTTTCAAGTTCAGCTTTTGCACGACATTGTCTTCGCCGTAATATGGCATGATATTGTTTGGCATTCACATAAACAGGCTCTTGTGCCATTTCAAGGGGTAGAGGCATCCTCGCTTGGTGCATATCAAGAAACTGAGGATGAACCTAATAAAAATAAAACCATAACTTGGTCAAACCACTTATATAGAGTAAGATGATTATCCCATCACCTATAAAAAAATTACTCCATCCATATCTTGACCTTTATATACATGCATACATATATATATATGCATATACACACATATGTGGCGACATCTGAAAGATGATTTGATATGTATTTTAAGATATTTGAAATCATATATCTTACCAAAGGCTGACCATAAGCCGCCATCATTCCACCATAATATGGCTCGCAGTATGGATTTGGAGCACAGGCCTGCAAGAGATAACACGACAACCGAGAACTTTGAAGATAACCATATATCTGAACAAAATCTAGCAACATACAAACATAAGCTGGAAGATGCTTACAATTGAGTGGCCCACAAGTTCAAGTTGTGGGACTTGACCAAGGGTTTCTCCATTACTTGGAAGCACGGTTGGTGCTCCCTGCTGATAACTTTTATGCTCTTGTCCATAGCTATCTGACCTCAAGAAATGGAGTCCACCATCAGTATTATCAAAAACACAAGACCCTAAGTGAAGTCAAACAGTATGATAGTAGAGGACTTGCTAAACGTAAATACAGCAACAAAGAACCAGTGCCCACTTCTCTGGACATCTCTTGTATACAAGAGCAAATATGGCTTCTGTGTAGCAAGTATCAACCAGTCATATTTCATCAAAGTGGACTTAAAAAACAACCTCTAACTGAAAACATAGATATTGAGAAATAAACAGATCTACACTAATCGATACCACAAATAGCTCCATATGTAATAGTTTATCTGCCAATACAAATAAAAAAATATTACCATTACTAAGCAGTTAGCACACACTCCAGTTTCAATTTTAACCTCAACAAAGATGATTAGTTTACAAAGTGATAGTCAGATTTAAAGTGAGATTCTCAAACGTAACCAATGAGCAAACCAAATACAATCTATTTGATAGTTTAGAAACGCTATTTCAAGAGAAAGAAAGCGATCACGAAGTTAGAACATACTGTCAGCAAAAGTGACCAGAAAATTAAAAGTTTTCCACATTATATCAAGTAGTTTTGGGGCTCATGATATTAAAAGAGCCACTCTATGTCCACATTTGACAGAAATCATCCCTATGTTCAACAGAAATTCACGATAGTTGCATTGCCCACCAGGTCCTCCCTAGGTTCACTCCCTGCTATTCAGAAAACAAGTCACTCCCCAATGAGGCCGACAGTTCTAGATGATACCTATGATACTATTACTTATGTCAATAATTATATCTGCTCTTTGTTGATCGAAAGTTGGGCCCAAACCATAGGATTAGGTAAAATCAAACCTTGACCTCATGCTAGATATATAAGAAATCTATTGTCACCTGACTGTCGAGTTGTAAATTTATCTACAAAAAGAAATGCAAGTTTAGTCTGATTTGAGAGAATGAAATATACGTAAGAGAGCAAGACAGCCCTAGATTTTAGTATCATGAAAGACTATCATAATACATTGGAGATACACATAAAAAGAAGTGCACATTATATACTTAAGATTTCATATCATTTGACATTTGAGTACTATCTACGTCCTAGTTAAGAATATCGTATTGTGAAAATATGGTTTTTTGGTGTCACTGACAAAAATGAAGCCAAGACCTGCCAATATATGAACATGTATCTCTCAGTAAAACAAAAATACGAAAAAAAAAATAACAACTGCAAATAACAATAAGTTCATATCTTATGCCGAAGCTGTAGCCACTAAAGTCAGTCCTTGTAGAAGAATTTATTCTTGGCCAAGTTTAAAAGAGATATGTAGCCCAAACTCCATGCACTGACCAAGATGAACCCTCTTCAGCCTCAAAAGAAGGTCAACAAAATACTTATCAAGTAGAGGCTATAAGCCTAACTCTAATCGGCCAGTTAATATCATTATAACAACTTGATATATCTGTCCAAACCAAACCGTAATACATAGTGAAAGTATCTAATAAAGCAGAAGCATGTTTGCCATTCCTGCCATACTCAAAATCGATACTGAAACCTTCATATTACCCTACGGTACTATTAAAAGTCAAAATTAACAGTATACCCACATTTTTTAGACTCCAATTTAAGGGACTGTTAACATTAAAATAGCATAAGTTAGAATCACCTGAGGGAAAAGATTGAGCATTTCGTGTATCTTTGCTAACATCATCCTCTTCCTCACTCAAAACTTCATCAGACTCCGATTCCCTGTCTATGGATTGTTCTGGTGATGATGAATCAGATGAATTTGCCCGCATGGCAGCAGAGGACATGGAGCTTATAAAATGCGGTTTCAACAAGGTCTACCTGCATTAGATGACAAAAGGATCAACTTGATTTGTCCAAATAACTATGATGAATATAAAAACAACACTCATAGGAACAAACACAGCACATATCAAGCAGAGTAGTAGACTAGAAATGAGTGACCTGAACAACCAGAAGTGTAGCTCTATTACCAAGTTTTCATATATTATTCCACAAGACGCGTTGAACACCAATCAAAAAATTAAATTTGCTACATACATATACCTCTTTGCTCATGCATGAAGGCTATCAATGTGAAATCTCATAAAATACACGCATACACACACAGAAAACCATACAAATTTCACTCTTCAGAGCCACAAACTCCAATTAGGTACACATGAAGCACTCAATTTACTAATAGCCAAATACAATTTAATCATTCTCCCAATAACCTACTCATGCATGAGAATTATCAATGTCGATCCTTAAGACCAGAATAAAGTCAAACACTTTCAAAACCGTCAAAATCATCAAATCAAAACAATCATATTTAGTAATAAGCAATAACATTAAAATAGCATACATAAACAAACTCCGAATCCTCAACATAATCAAAAGTACCAGAATCGAACCCATTTATCAATTTAAAACCTAACGCCCCAATTGACTTACGATTTACCATAAAGTAATATAATCATACAATAAAATCACACCAACACGAAATTGTAAATCAAAATTACTGATTTTTTGGAACAAATCGAACATGCATATGCAATTGCAAACAAATTGAATTATTAGGGTAAGTATATACACGATTACAATTCATAAAAATTTACCGATATAGAGCGCGAAAATTAAAACCCTAGAATTTTGGGGCGTTGAATCGGAGAGAATTCAGCTGTAAATCTAGAGAGAAAAATAAATAAAATTGAATTTTAGAAAAAGAAATAGCAGAGTGAAAAATATAGAGATAGAAATATGTACGTACAGTATGTGTGTTTGATTTGAAAACTGGGGTAGAATCAACCTCACACATACGTACCCCCACGACTTTCGTATGATGACGCGTGTAATGCATCGCGAATTTTCTTTTAATATTTTCTTCCCCACTATTATTATATTCTTTAATTTATTAAAACTACAAATCGATACCTTTTCTTTTGCTTATGTCATGTGGTAAAAGGATAAAATTATAACGAATGGAACTATGAGTCAAAACATAACTATTTGTCCCAGTTAAATGAATCGGATCGAGTTTGATAGATGTAGAAATTAAATTTGTGTAGTTTCTATTGTATTTTAATTAGAGAAAATTGTTGGAATGAACGGTGAATAATTTTCTTTATACCATATGATTTATGTCAAAAAATAACATCAAATGGTCACAATTCTTTCGGTCAAAATGTAGCGAAACAATGAGTATTTTAAAGCTGGTAAAAAGTGTCACGTTGCATTAATTTCCCCAGGTCAAATGCAATTCCCGTAGATCAATTTAAACGGGGTCAACACAAATACACGCTGTCAAAGGCGAATACCTGCTGGTTCATGCAAATTTTGAAATAAATTTGTGTTCGTTTCAATTTCAAACGGGAAAAAATTATGACTATTTGATGCAATTTTTGTTGGCTTGTAAATACTCGTTGTCATGTTGCAATTTGACCGAGAAAATTATGATCATTTGATGTAATTTTTTCTAACAGATACTATGTGATGTAAAAAGGGTTATCGATTGATCAGTTCAACAATTTTTTCTTTTAATTATTATGTATGAATTTAAAGTCATTATTTAAATGTTTTAAATAGGCTCATTTATAATGAATTTGTGTTTTTAATATATGTTGGGAATTCAATAGTGTTTTTGATTTAACTATTTTTTTAACTTTATTCAAAAGACATACTTATATTCAATATAATATATATCAATCATTAGCTTAATTAGAGATCAATTTAAGAGTGACATGATCACAAAGAATGAAAAATAAAAGTTCAAAGAATAATGGGATGACTAACTAAGCCACCTTTAAACATCTAAGATTTGTGCCATGTTTGCAAAGATTTATTATATTTTCAGTATTTTATTTTTAAAACGATAGCGTTCAACCGATGTTTCTATGACATATCAATACCCAAGTGCATGTTTGTTTATTTAAGAAATTTGACTATATGACCATTATACTCGAGTTTTGGTAGTCATGATTGGATGAAACTAACTAAATTAAAGAAGGTTTTAAATCTATGTAAATAACTTTTTGGAACGATATAAAGATACAAATATATGTGTTCCAATGAAGCTTGTATTTGTCGTCTTGGTCAATTTGTATCTAATAATTGTATCTTAACTTTAAACTCATATGAAATATTTAGTTATAAGATTTAATGTTTACAAATTAGAAGATTAGAAATTATATTTATGTCCCTTTCAATAATACATAAATATAAAAATTAGAAATCAAATCGATCTATACTTAATTGTTTCTTTTAATTTATACACATCATAATTATCTTTATTTGAAATATAAAATAAATAATAATTAAAATACAATTATTATGTTAATATGAACTGAAATACAAATTTATAATCATTATTATTAAAACAACAATCATTATTGATTATTTATATATTTTTTATTTATAACTATCGCATTGTATCTCCGTCTAATCCACTTTAATGTGTTAACTTAGGAGAAAAACAAATAAAAGGGTACTACCTACGAACATAAAAAATAGGATATTAGGACAAATCAAAAAGTAGGAAAGAGTGGTTCACTATTCGCTCTCAACGTTAACTTATGCAACTACTTAAGGGTTACATCTACTGACAAATTTAAGTTACAATAACTTGTGTTAATTTATTTATTAGTAAATTATAGTCCATTTATTTGGGTGGTTTGGCATTAATTTATTCATTGAGTTCCACAACACATGAGAAGATGTTAAAATCCCAAAACTAATTTAGCCATTAGTTCATTACTTCAAAGCTTCTGAACTCGTCATTATGAGATTCTCGAATTGTTAAACCATTGGTCATATGTTTGAATAAATCTAATAACCCCAAGTATGATACATTAATGATTAGGGCTAGTTTTCATCCCTTTCCTACATATTTTATATGCGAACTAAGAAGTTAATAAAGACACAAATATAAATATAAATATTTATATAAATGTAAAAGAAAATGATAACAAAAGCCAACTATTGAAATATTATGAGTCTAGAAACTAACCATGATCATCAATCAGCATATTTATGTGTCTAAACTTTATGTTTTTACTTTTAATTTCCATTAGCACATTAGAGAACCAACCAAAAGAAAATAAAATGTCATATACTAATTACATATATTCACTCTGAATACAAATAAATCTGAATACCTCAGTATATAGTAGCATCATACCCTTAACATGTACACAAACTTGAATTTTGGTATATGTATTAATAAAAAGCACACACAGTACACCAAGTTCCACACACTATATATTATACAACAAATAGACTTTGCATATGATCCACATGTAAGGATGTCATCTTGCTAATAATTATGGCCATTACATACAAAAGAAAAACATGTAGTTTACCAAGGGATGATGATGATCACTGATATATGATTGATGATCATACATGTGTATAAGCACGATAAATCTTCGCCATGTGAGATGCAAAGAAGAGTTCTATATCTGGAGAATTAAAGAAAGTCATGGGTGTTGTATATTTCGAAACGAGTCTTTGTTTCTTTGGAGCTCTAGGACATGTTAAAGTCTCTGGTATCTTGTACTTCTGTGCTTTAGGGGTTGTACATTCATCATCCATCTTCTTCCTCTTCATCTTCATTAGATATTCAGTTTGCAATTGCTTATAGTTGAGGGTTTACTTGCATTTTTGCAACATGGAGCCATGATAAAAAGTGACACCATGAAAAAAAAGTGTGGGTTGAATTATTAGAAGCTGGAAATGGTTAAAGTGAGAGCCCAGTGAAGAAATGTTGACTAATATGGGCGAAAGCAAGATAACCACTTCTAGAAAAAGGAATTTAAGTTCTTTGACTGAAAAAAAGGAATAGATATATATAGAACAAGAAAATCTTAAAAACAAGCTAAAGTCATAATAATTAACAAAAAGAATGAAACAGATCAAAACAAACATTACAAGTGTAATTCAAGGAAACACTTAATCTGCATTTAATTCGAATCATTTCATGGAATTCGATGAAATTGGTATCTGAATTCCATTCTATAAAGATGTAAAATGAATTGATTGAGATTCACCAAATTACCTCACTCAAAAGAATTTACAATCTTTGAAATTCCAATTCATTTGACGAATTTTAATTCCATCAAAAACATTATGTGAATCAAAACGCACCCTAAAAGATGGTAAATTTCCATTACATCTATATACCCATTATGTAGGCATTCTCTAAAAAAAAAAATACTTGAAAAATAGACTAGAATGGATCAAATAAGATGCACACCTAACTGTTATACACAACTAATAGAAAAATAACCATAAAATTGTTGTTAACCATAGCTCTCAAACAAAGTATTATTGGTAAGTTTGAGATCAATGAATGAAGACCCACTCTCATTCCTTTGGGAAGAGTTCCAAATTACAAAGAGCTACAGAGGCAAAGCGACAGGCTGCTAGTTGCTTGATCCCCATATATACAAAACAAAATAATTTCAACAAAACTGACGATCTCAGATAATTACTTTAAGGAAGAAAAAGAGGCTAAGACGACCCATTGTAATCATTACAAGTTACAACAATAGTCTACTGCCATACAAGCTTGATGCAGGCATGCCATTACAAAATAATTTTCCATCGATCTGCAGTTGAATGAACTCAAAAGATGAACATTTTAACATTCATGTAGAGAAATCCCCAAAAGTCATAGTTTGTCCAAGTGCCGTTCTTACACGAAGCTGCAAACAAAAGAGTATCATTCAAGAACATGCCGCAAGTTAAAAAGAAATTGCTGATAAGATTGAACGGGAAACGTTCATGATTTTTCATCCCACTTTTAGTTAGAAGAGATGATGTAATTGATACGCTTATGAAATTTTAAATAGATGAATTTTAATAATGAATCAAAGAGGTGGCAAAATGGTGTTGGGTAACAGGTCAAAATGGGTTTGCGTTAAAAAAAGTAGCAACTTCTGACCCCCCGTATCCTGTTTGACCAGTTCCACTTTCAGCTAATTTTTTTTATCAGAAAAGTAATCAACATGAATTGACTTGTTTCCATATGAATGGGTTTAAATTATCAACTCTAATTATTTATCTATTTCATTAGCTAAGTAAATAATGGTTCTCAATGCTCTATGAAAAAGAGGAAGAAAGATACCTTCACATCCAAGCAAGGATCATTGACCATGTTCCTTAGTTGAGAGACAATGCCAGCATTTCTTAGTTTCACAACTCGTGCTAATGCACCAGCCCCAGTCGCAATGGTGAGATTTACTATTGTCCATACAGCAGCTGTTCGCAACTGGGCAACATCACTTTGCAATATAGTCACCATTATTGATTGGCTGTCATTGTTGCTTGGCTGAGGGAGAAGTTGTTGCATCACTGCTTCCTTGTGGAAATCTTTGCCGGATGCCACGTTGCAGAGGACATACATTCCCTGTACAATACATATTCCCATAAAGCAATCAGAGTTCATAAGTAGCAAAATGACATCACAAGTCAACTGAACCCGATTCGACCCATACATAAGATATCCATATCGACCCAATACCCAACCAACCTATTTTGCCACCTCTACCAATGACGACACCCCCATTATAGCGATAGAGGGAGGAAAACCCTTCATCGTCATGGAAATGGTTCAAAACTGAACACTTGAATGATATGATCACAATGGCTTACGTTAGGCCTATTAACATGAATGTTGAAGAGTAAAATATGTAAGAAATTAAAAAGGAATGCATTTCCCATTGTTGTCAATACTCATAGAAAATAATTGATAAGAGAATCTCAATAAATCTAACTTGTTGCGATGTGACAACAAAGAAGCAAAAACCACTATTGAAGAAGTTAACAGCTAAAGCATATCAAGGTTTCAGAATTGCAAAAGTAGCCATTACATGGAACATATTACATTCAGGAAGGCTTTCTATCCTGCTTTGCAACTCTACATGGTGCGTACATTTATGATAATAACACAGCATGATGAGCTTCTGAACATATTATTCAGTTGTTTGACAAGTGGCAATTGGGCAGATTAGGTAATGGGTCAAAACGAGAAAATATTGGTTCACTCAAACCCGAGACAATTTTTATTCCATGTATTAAACATGATTACAAAAAATAAACGTTACAACTATAAAAAGTTAGTGTCTTAGATAAAATCAGTTAGTAAGTTGTATGCGTTGACAACACCATAACCAACTTTCAACTTCCCTTTTTAGCTTTTTTTTTTTAATTTACCCATTTGACCAATAACATACCCCGAATCAACCCACTGATAAGTAAATGGGTTAATAAGAGCCTTCTCTAATCTATTTTTTAGATTCCGATGATATGCAATTTTGAAGATTTTTTTGAATGTCATATACAAATTTGATGATAAAAATACAACATTTAGATAGAGTCATTTACACACATACTATTAAGGTAAGACTTCTAACCTGAACCAGAACTTCAGGCTTGGAAGCATTCCATAATTGTCTCCCAACAGCATTCAGTATAATACCATCATCTGTGAAGACATAATCAATTGAGTTGGCAGGTCCATTAACGAGATTGCAGACAAGGGCCAAAGCTTGCTCTTGTACAGAAGCACTAGAATCTGTTAGGAGTAATACAGTCAACGTATATAGTTCATGCATATCCATAATACAACCATGAAGTATAGAGAAAACTGGAGTACCACAGACGAGGTTTGTCATTGTCAATGCTCCGAGCTCCTTAAAAATCCTGTCTTTACACTTGCTGTCAACAAGAAACATCAAGTTTCTCAAAGCCCATACAGCATTTAGCCTAACAGTTGAATCCGTAGATTCTGATAGCTCAACAAGCTGTTTCACACCTCCAGTTTGCACAAAAAGGGACTTGTGCATTGTAAAATCAACCACTAAGTTACTGATAGTGCAAAGTGCAGCAACCTGCAAGTCAACGCCATTTAAATTCAGTCAACCATACAACCACATAATATTTAGCCCCTTTCACTGTCCAAAAAATGATCAAACGGCTGGCATGGCATACCTGGACAGAGGTAGAAGTATCATATAGAAGCTGAATCAGCGGCATAATAACAGCTTCTGTCATAAAACGACCTGCACTCAGATACTGCAAGATAGTTTTAGCAAAGTTTCTAAACAAAATGTTCAATATATATCTTTTTTAAAAACTACAAACCTTAACTGAGCGAGAGATATTCTTCAAACAAATGCAGGCAGCAACACGTACATCAACAGTAGTATGACTCAGAGCATCAGTTATAATGTTTAATGCCTGTAGCTGAGAAGCCAGACATAAATAAAAATATTACACTATAAGTTCAGATAGAACAGATTTCAAACTTCCAAAAGAACAAAGAGGTTATACCCTAAATATTTGGAGTTCATAAAACAACAGACCTTGGGTGATTGTAAAAGAATAGACCTGCAACATTCCAGATTCGAGCATAGATTAGCCAAAGTCATAAATATTCCCTCAAGACGTTTGGGTTGTAATGATTCTCCTTGCATGTGGTCACAAAGTTTGTCAATTGCATTTGCTTCAAATGCCAACTTCTGTAATCCTTCTTCATCCGCAATAAAGCTAGATAAGGTAAACAAAGCTTCATCTCCCACTTGTCCAGGATCATCAATAAGTTCAAGTAACACTAATATTAATTTGGTTCTGATTCCCACGGATTGAAGGTATGATGGAGCAGCACTCTTAATCAAGATTAAGCATATACATGCAAGCAATCTTGTTCGTGGATACCTATCTTTTGTTAACTCTATTAAATTATCCCACGTTCTACCATTTTCAGGTCCCACAAACTTTGAGATGACTTGTGGATTTTCTTTAATAATTGTGGCAAATGATTCTAAGCTGGCATCTCTTTGGCTTGTAGTGCCTCCAAGAAGGTGAACAAGCTTTTTTATTACTCCAGCATCACCCAATATCATTTGTTCATCACTTGTTTCACAAGAATGTCTTATGATACTTGCACCAAGTCCTGTTACATTTTCATTATTTTTATCTAACAAAGATATAAGAAATTCCATGTTTTTCTCTTCGAAAAAGTTGTACTTAGGAGCCACTTTTGATTGATATATCATTTTAAGGGCACGAGCACCTGCATCTACAACCTGCGGTACCAGAAGGCACAGATGCGAACAAATGGATAATATATGAGACGTAGATCTAATAGGATAAAGTATAGGAAGAAGTCAAGACAAACATGCAGGTTGGTGAAGTGAGAAACAATCGGGATGTAATAAGATGAACCTCACTTGTCTAAAGAACAGCATTCTCAGCTCTTGGGCAACTACCTTGGTAAATTCGATAAGGCTAAATATCTATTCTTCACCAACCTATATGTTTGTTAGACTTGTCTTTTTAGGTTGACTTCTTGCTATCACAGGAGTTGCCCAAGCGCTGACAATGCTGTTTTCTTTCTTAGACATCTTATTACCTCCCGACTGTTTCGTGTTTTAGCTATCTATGCAACTGTTGCAGGTCAAAGACTCAAAGGGTTGTGATGGTTTTGTAATATAATGAGTACAAGTGTACACCAGAAGTAACTTATGGCTTTCCCTCTTTATGTTAAGGTAGGGTATAGAATTTGCCATTTTCAATATTCCATTACCCATAAACATACGGAGTAATACCCAACATAGATGTGTGGCCACCAAGAGTTCCATAACACAGTCAACATAATATAGATAAAATCGCACTTGCGACGCTACTCTGACGCTATATTCTACTTCAAACTTCCTTAACCTATCACTAGTCCATGACAGTTGCCACTTTCAGTCACAACAAGCTGTTTGCTGTACATGACAAAGCACGGGATGTAAAAAACTGTGTTTACCCTTGCCATGTAATTTACCACTACGATTAACAATGCTATACTCATACCAAACAAAAGGCTATAACTGCTTAAAAATCGTAATTACATCTTCAGACACTAATCTAGCCCAAAATCAACCTATACATCACAACTATCAACATACGCGGTCAAATTCATCGCAAAATCTGCCTTATACGTCATAATTATCAGCATAAGCAATAAAATGAAAGAATGTTAGCAATATTTCCGTCACAACATACTTGTTGCTATACGTAACAATGCGCTAGACGTAAAAAACTGCATTTAGCCATCCCATAAAACTTAGCCCTGGGATCTACAATGCTATACTCATAACAACTTATTTATCAACATAACTTACAATCTATACCAAACAAACGGCTCAACTGCTTATACATCATATATATCTACATCAACCTATCAAACTTATTTTCAACATATACAGTCAAACTAATCGTCAACGTATACACATGCATCAAATTAACAACAAATACAATCAAATCGCCAAATACAGACATAGTATAAAAGCGAATTGTTGACATACCTTATCGTTCGAATGTGAAAGGAGATTTATAAGGTAAGGAAAAGCTCCTGCATCTAAAACGGCCTTAACACCGGAATCAACACCGCACGCAAAACTTCCTATCGTCGCCGCACACTGTAAGAGAACGGAATCGGATGTAAATGAAGCAGATGATAGAATTGAAACGACGGAAGGAACGGCGCCTAATTTGATGTACGAAAGCTTTTTCGTTCGATTTCCGATTATTTGATTTTTAAGTTCCCTGAGGACTTTCAATTTTGCTTCGCCGCCGTCTGCAGCGGCCGAACGAAGGCGGTGAATTAAACCCTCAGGGCGGTGAGTGGAGGATGCTGAGCCAGGCATGGTGGTTGGACGACGGTGAATGTCATACGCGCCGCACCAACGCGTGTGTATGAGCGCGTGTATGGTTTTTGTTTTAGAAAAAAGTGGGACTTCAATTAGTCATAAAGACATTAGACATCAAGCATTTCGTCTTTTTCTTATTGGAGGAATTTATCTGCCTCAAAATTTTATGTTCAAAAAATATTCTATTTAATAAAATCTGTATTTTATAGATATCGATCTCGTTTACTTTCTTTCTTTTTGGTCAACCATAGCCATAAAAATATTAAAAAAGGTTAGGTGTTACGATCTTCATAAATGTATTTTGTATTGTCAAACCAATCAATATGTTAAACTTTCTATCTTTTGGGGTCCATGTTTATCATCGTGACAATCAAATCTAGGATTCTACAAGTAACACAAGACTTTATTCAACTTATAAACATATTACAAACAAGAACTATTTGGTTTCTTTGTTTTTTTTTTTTCTTTTAAAAAAAAAAACAATAATAATAAAAAAAACCTTACTATACTCACTCGTATTAGAATTTTAGATATAAAATCATGTCTATTTCATATATTACTCGATACATAACTTCATTTATTCTTTCTCGTTACATTCATCAATCACTTTTGAAAATGTGTCAATCATGTTATTAGGCACACATTTAATCACATTATTTTTCTTCTGGGTAAAGTACAAAACTTTTTATTTTTACGGTATTGAAACTTTTAATTTGTAATCAAAGTAGGACCTTTTTAACTTCAGATTTTACAAATGATAAGTTCTTGTCGAACTTCTTCTCTATAAATAACATATATTAATTATTTCATATTTCTCCAACAACTTTTTAAAATATTGAATGAGAAGAAACAAATTAAAATTGAAAATAATGATAGGTTTTATTTTATAATTATTCAAATTAGACTATAATAGTAAATCAATGTCGGATTATTCGGTATATAAAGTTACATTTTTACTGGATCTATCGATCTGCGGTAATTTCGTGAATTATAAACTGTCAATTTTTGAGCTGGGTTTTAATTATCATATTCAAAGTCTCTAATTTAATGACAGTATATTTTGCCATTCTGTTTCCATCCGTTTTATCATCCAACTCTACTTTATTTTATATTATATGAACACATGCGATACTTTTTTGTGCTAGAATAGATTCTTCATGCTTTTAAATTTGAAAATAAGAGTACATGAAAACTCTAAAGTAGTAAAAATGTAATGGAGTTTGTTGAATTTAGGGGCAAGCAGATGGTGGTAAAAATTATCAACTCAAAATTTATAATATTACTTTTTATTTTTGATAAAGTGAATATATATAATAACAATAAGTTGACTATGATCACTATATATTTACAAAAGAATATATATAGAGATAAATGATTCATAGGGAAGCTTTAAATTTTGGAGAAAGAGGAAATCAAATTTCAGCCCTTAATTTAATCATTTATAACATTCATTTCGGATGAATGTTAACTCATATTTTGTTATTATAAATTCATGAATGTTACTTAACATCATTTCGTGATGAATTTTTAGTGATAACATTCACCCATAAATGGTATAATAAGTGTATAATAACATATATGAGTTAATATTTATCATAAATCAATGTTTTAAGAATATTAAGTGAAAATTTTGACTAACATTAATCACAAATGAATGATAAATGCCGGTGCCAACAAATGTTTGTGGCAAGACTACTTTGCTCCAAACCCAACTTTCCCACCGGATTACTTTCGAAGACGATTTCAGATGAGCTGGACATTGTTTCTCCGTATATGTGAAGGTATAACATTTTACACTCAACTATCTCTGTCACCATATTTTGCTTATTTCCATTAACGAATTGACGCTCTCGGTATACTTGGTTTCAACACTTACACATGGGTCAACAAATATCTTATGATTGTTTGGACAACTTTACCAAGTGTATATTTCATTTATATTCCACCAAGTACCTTAGAAAACCAACACTCCAAGATGTTAAACATTTACAAGCTAAACATCAAAAGTTACATGGTTTTTTGGGTATGCTCGGTAGCATCAATTGTATGCATTGGCCTTAGAGAAATTTTCCAATAGGATGAAAATGTCAATACACACGAGGTGATCAACGGCATCCAACGATCATGCTCAAAGCGGTTGCCTCTTACGATATGTGGATTTGGTCTGTTTACTTTGGTCCGTCAACTTCAAACAATGACATCAAGGTCCTTAATGAATAAGATTTCTTCAACGATTTACTCCAAGATAGGGCTCACTTCGTAGCGTATAATATTGAGGGGACTCAATTTAGAAAATGATATTATCTCGCCGATGGAATTTATCCGGAATGGGTGACTCTTATGAAGTCATTTAAATGTCCGATTGAGGAAATAAATATGAAGTTCAAGACTTTCTAATAATATGCAAGAAAGGATGCAGAACGAGCATTCGGAGTGCTTTAAGAATGTTGGGCAATTATTAAAAACCCGACAACACCATATAGTATCAACAAAATACGCCACATCATATACACTTGTGTAATTTTTACACAAAATGATAACCAAGGACATCAGACGCAGTATATGTCAACTTGATGAAGACTATATGTCAAACTTGATAAATACTCCAAGATGTTCGTGGTCGGAGAAGGTTGAAATACAAATGCGTATGGACAAGAAATTACGCGACTTGAGGGTTCATCATCAACTTCGCAACACTCTTATCGAACACATTTAACACCTCCCTCCAAATTTCCGTCGTCGTAATGTAAGTATTTTAAATTTAGTTTGTTATTTTAATTATTGTGATATTTTATTTAATTTAATGTAATGTTTTATTTTAATTAATTAATGTAAGGTTTCTAATTCAATGAAATTATTTTATAGTTAATATGTGTAGAACCCAAAAATAAAAGTGACACACTAAAAATTGACACCGAAGTGACACAATTAACACAATACTGACATGCGGAAAGTTGAAAATGATCTAGCAAAGTTTTAATCGTAAGACCAACTAAGAAGACAATTTGAATAAGTACAAATTATAATACAACGTCAGTTATATCTCTTGTAGCGCAATTACCTCGAGTCTTATTAATCTTATCTTAAAGGGCTGATAGTCCAACAATATTTGAAATGATTTATCAAGAACTAGAATAATATCCGCGCAATGCGACGGTAAAAATAATTATGTCTTTTAATCGTTGTATGTATTTTGTATGAAATAGTATTTTATTTAATATGATAGATTATTAATAGAAAATGATTTTGTTAATGGAAATACTATAAATGAGTTAAGGGTAATTTAGAAATTTTATTGTGTTGAGATTAATTTCAAGATAATGACAAAAATGCATTATATATAATTAGAGGTTAGAGATTAGAGATTAGAGATTAGAGATAAAGTTATAAGTTAAGTTCACTTGGTACGAAAAGTATAATAAGTAATAATTCTGTGTAACTAATGTACACTTAAAAAGGAAAGATTAATCTCAAAATTGTAAGATATAAACGCCATCATGTTAAAAGTTACAGGGGTTTAAACGGTAAACGTTCATATAGGATTGCACTTCCCGCTCATCATAAAACTCATCTACTCTGCTGTCCACTGCCCCACCACCGCCACTCTCCGATCATATTCCTGCGAATACTTTCCAAGAAAGGTCAGAAATTTTTCAAAATTTAATAAAACTCACGTATTTAAGTAAAATATTTTGTTTCATTGCATAATTTTCAATTCTTGGTATAATGTTATTTGGGTTTAGTTTTGTCATTTTCTTGATCATTTCAAAAGTATTGTTGATTTTTGTGTGCATACCCATATTATATTATATGCATTTGGATTTCTTGTATTGATCATGTTTTGTAACGATAACTTGTCTATAATTTCACCTTTCTATTGTGTGTATCTCATTTCAAGATATTTATGTGAAATGAAGGTTTTTCTGTCTTGCAATTTTTGGGTCTCAAGTTTTAACCAAGGATTAACTTCTAGGACCTTCCAAATTACATAAATATATGGGTGAATACTCCAATCTTGTTTGATTTGACAGGTTGTGGAAGATGAACCCAAATAATCTTTTGTTGACCCAATTTGATTTCTCGTTCGTGTCACTTAATTCGTGATATGTCCACAACAAGTTATTGATATCTTGATTCTGAATTTTCCGTATTATGAACTGTCAAATGGGTAAGTTTCGGGTTGACCCGAACCTGGCCTATTTTTGCAATTCATGTTACTCTGGGATGTGTTTTCATGTCGAGTCAAGAATCCGCAGCCTTTAACAACTTCTTTTTTAATACTGTTTTTCATTATTTGAATGTGGTAGATTTTTCCGGGAAGAAATTGTTTAGTGAAAAGCCTTTTTGGGTTTTTATTTTCTTGATTGCTAATATCATTTTGTGAAAATATTGTTCTAATAATCTCTGTATGAATATACTTTTGGAGGATGTTAAGTTCATTATTTTACAGTTAAAAGTATTAGAATTGCCATAATAGAAGTTCATTTTGTTTCTTTCTAATTAGGTGGACAAATATACGTACTCGTTTGATTGTGCGTGACCTTTATAATGTTTATAATCCTGATTTGTTTATGGACTCAGATTGTTTCCAGCGATTCTCAAAGAAGCATGCATAGTAAAACTCCATCAGCTTCCTCACACAAATTAGATATGGACGATTCAATGAAAACAGTTGAACCAAACATATCATTCTCCACTTTGCTTGAACTTGCTGCTAATGATGCAAACGGATTTAACGAATTATTCAATCGTATTACTTTTGCTATTAGTGAACTGGGAATATGGTATGGGGATCAAATAAGCGCCAAACAACGTATGTTAATGGAAAAAAGAACCCCATTGATGATTGCTGCAACTTCTGGGAATATTTATGTTGTAAAGTTCATACTTTCTTTATCAAAATCTGACGTAAATAGTACTTGTGGGCACGATAAAGCAACCGCCCTTCACTGTGCTGCTTCTAGTGGTTCTCCTAATGCTTATGATGTGATCAAAATCTTGCTAACTGCTGGTGCTAATCCTGAATTAGTTGATGCTGATGATTGTCGCCCTGCTGATGTTATTCTCGTGCCTCCAAATCGGACAGATATGAAGAGAAAACTAGAAGAGTTACTTAAAAATGGAGATGATTATAATTGGAGTTCATTGAAGGCGAACGTTGAAAATGTACTTACCACATCTGATGAGAAGAAAGAGGTCCCATTTAGACCAAATGCTACATATTTGGGTGATGAGTTTTATATGTTTGTGTTCAAGATCCGTCATTGTTCACGACCTTATTCACATTCTTGGAATGAATGCCCATATATTCATCCGGGAGAGACAGCAAGAAGACGGGACCCACAAGAGATCTTTTATAGTTGTCTCCAGTGTGTTTATTTCAAGCATGGGCAGTGTACTGATGGAGATAATTGCGCATTTTCTCATGGGATATTTGAAAGTGGGTTCCACCCTACACGATACAGGACCCGGTTCTGCAAGTACAGAGACTTTTGTACTCGAAAGGCCTGTTTCTTTGCTCACACAGTTAAAGAACTCCGAATGCCGTATATTTAGCAAGGTTTAGGTGATACCAGTATCATTTTGGTTCTGATTCCTACAGATTGAAGAGAAGATGGGACAGCATTTTTTGATCAAAACCAAGTACTAATTTTGAAATGAATTGTTGGTTTTGTAGTTTTGTTTGATGATTGTAGCATATATAAACCGGCTATATCAGAAAATGTGGGTTGTAAACAAGTAGATATGTGACAAAGATTTAATAGCATGAATGATATACAATAAAGTTGCATTTACTTTGTCCAACTGGTTGCTACATTTCTTGGTTTATATATTATTCTGGAAAAATCCTAAATCCTAGCCCAACTTAAATAGAAAACTAAATAAGCCCAAATTCTAATACAGAATCAGTTATATCTCTTGTAGCCAATCACTTGGATCTAATATCCTAATGTCCTTAATGCTTATGAGCCCAATCATATACAACTTTAGACTTTAGAGTTTTAGATGGTAATTATTTGGAAATAAACGTTGGTCATTTAACATAAGAGCAAAGTGACTGGAACGTGCTTTTGTTAAAGTTCTTGGCTTTGGATGAAACTTTAAATTATTATCATCCTAAGAAACGTCAAAAAGAGCTTTTCCCAAGTATGAAACACTTTTATCTTAAAACAGAGTTAGAATGGTAGATTAGATATACAAAAACGAGTTTGATACATACAAAGTTATTTTCACATCAAGGTACTAATTATAAACTTTAATAACAACAAGGGTCTCATTTAAAAAAGTTATAGTTTTAAAGATGGATAGGATTTCACTTTCAAAAGAAAACAGAAGTCCATAAACAAAGCAAACAGACTAACTGGACGCTCCCTCCCGCGGGTACACCGGTTTTCTCGGTCACCAAAATCTCACCTACTCCGTTCACCACCGCCTACCGCCTGTTTACTCACTCCGTCAACTTTTAAACTATACTCTAGCCATTTCACTGCCAAAAGTTTCCAACTAAGGTCAGAAACTTTTTGAAACTTTCGTTAAGTAACATTAAAATCTCTCTCTCTCTCTCTCTCTCTCTCTCTCTCTCTCTCATTACATCATTTTATTTATTTTTATTTTTGCATACTCATTTGCAACGGGCTTCATTTTTTCGTAAATTTTTTAACTTTTGAAATTTACAGAATGTATTGCTTTAGTGAGCATGTTATTAGCGATGGAATCATTTTTCTTGAGTAATTTTTTTTTTTTGGTAAAGTTAAAAAAGCTATTTTACTATTTATGGGTTGCTTATGAATTTGTCTATGATTTCATCTTTATACTGTATGTTTCTGTTTTTGAGAAAAATATGTGAAGATGAAGGTAATCAAGGTATTTTTGTCTTACCCTTTTAGGGATTTTGATACTTCTATTCCATTCCACATTTATAAATTTAATAACTTTGTAGCATAATGTTATTCACATGACCATATATGGAAATAGTATGGGATATTTTTATTCTTCGAGGTGACTGTATAGAAAAACCTTTAAATTTTATATTTGATTGATATTTAATACCATGTTAGTGTAGGTTTTGTTCTTATTATCCTCTATATTTACCCATTCTTCTTATGCATCTCATTTCAGTATGTCTTACAAACTCCATATCCATATCTCTGGTGAGTGGTTAAACTAACTGCTTCAAATCCCAATTCTTGTTTCAATTTTTGTAATTGTTAAGTTTGAGTCAATTGATTTTTTTTTTAATTAATATTAGATAATATTAAGTTCATTGATTTTGCTTTTGGAAGTTTTATTTGAATTGCTATGGTAGAATTACTCGAATTACCAAAGGGCCTATGCCCTATCGGTATGTGAGGAGTCCATCAAAAGAGGTTGTGAGTTCGAGTCTTCTGAGAGGCATGTATATATATATATATGTGCGATGTACATAATATTATGTGCGGTAGGTTTGTTGTATGATTGCCTTTCTTAAAAAAAAAAACCCTACTCGAATTAGTAAGATAAACTAGATCTGTTTAAAATAAGACCCTTTAAAGTTTGTACTTATTTTAATTTTTTTTTTTTTGAGGATTCAGGTTATTTTCAAGATTGTTGATGAAGCATGTGTAGTGGTTCTGATCAATTAAGATTTCAGCACCAACACTCCATCTGCTTCCCTTTTAGAGAGATGAAAGATTCAATAAAATTAGTTGAACCTGAAATATCTTTCTCCAATTTGCTTGAACTTGCTGCCAATAATGATGTAAATGGATTTAAGCACTTAATCAATCATGGTGCTTTCGATATTAATGAAGTGGGAACATGGTACGGGCGACAAAGAAGCTCTAAGCGTATGTTAATGGAGCATAGAACTCCTTTGATGATTGCTGCAACTTATGGTTGTCTTGATGTTGTAAAGTTTATACTTTCTTTATCAGAAACCGTTGTAAATAGCTTTTGTGGCCCAGATAAAACAACTGCCCTTCATTGTGCTGCTTTGAGTGCTTCTCTTAATGCTTTTGATGTTATCAAAATCTTGTTAATTTCTGGTGCTGATCCTGAATTGGTTGATGCTGATGGCCGTCGCCCTGTTGATGTTGTTTTTGGGCCTCCAAATCTACCCGGAGTAAAGACTGCAATTGAAAATTTACTTAAAAATGGCGATGACTTTGATTTGACCTTTTTGAAGTCAAGTCTTGAGAAGAAAGAGTACCCGATTGACCCTTTGTTTCCTGACTTAAAAAGTGATTCGTATGCAAGTGATGAGTTTAGGATGTTTGCGTTCAAGATTCGTCCTTGTTCACGGGCTTATTCACATGATTGGACCGAATGCCCGTTTATTCATCCGGGAGAGAGTGCAAGAAGGAGGGACCCTCGAAAAATCCATTATAGCTCTGTCCCATGTCCTGATTTTAAGAAAAGACAGTGTCGATTTGGTGATCTTTGTGAATTTGCTCATGGGGTTTTTGAATGCTGGCTGCACCCTGCACAATACAGAACCCGGTTATGTAAAGATGGAACCTTTTGTGCTCGAAGGGTCTGTTTTTTCGCCCACAAACCACAAGAACTGCGCCCGCTCTATGTTTCAATAGGGTCTCCTCTGTCATCGCCACACGGTTCGCCAGCTGGTGCCACTGCCAAGTCACCACCACCACCATTTTCTCCACCACCTATGCTGCACTTGCACGGCAATAATCTTCAGGGAAGCCACCTCAGATTGCCGTTTAATGCTAGAGAAATTCACCTTCACGATCTTGAAATGCATCGTTGTCAGCAGGCAACAATGTTTTCGCCATCACACAGACCAATGGTGTTATCTCCAATGAGTCCATATTCACCAAAAGGTTTTTATGAAATTTCATCTCCTAGAAAAGTACTGTCACCTAGGGACATTGAGCAATCTCACTTGCCTCCTTTGAGCCCACAATGGGATTCAGCTAAAAGAAACGTGAACTGGTCTGCAAATGGATGTGAAGTGGGTTGGACCAGAATGCCCGAACCCACTGAGCCAGATGTTTCATGGGTTCAGTCTCTAGTGAAGGAACCACCAGAGAATGAAAAGAATGATCATGCAGCTTTAGTAGCATGGGTTGAGAACATGCAGCATGATCAAATTGTTGGTTAGTACTATCAAGGGGTCAGAAGGTAATTTCATTTTATTATTAATTAATTTTGTATTGTTTTACACGATTTCACTTTTGTGTTCCAAATACCCAAGATCTCATGGAGTAGACTCTCCTGATTCACTGAAAATCCTTTGTATTGTTATTTCGTTACACATTTTTTATAAACATAGAATGTTAGCTCTCTAAATTTCCGCATAAACTACTTTTACCATATGTATGTTAAGGTGACAAATGTAGAAAGTTTTTCTTTTATTATTTCTTTTACATTTTTTCTTGTCAAAAGGTATGTGCTACACATGAAATGCTTGTTGTAGCTTGTGACTTATAACATAATCATCCAACCGCGATTTATGAATTTCGTGTCTTTATTTCTTTGCTCGCTTGCTTGTCCAAAGGTATGTGCCACAACCATAGTTGTCAGACTCTCATGAGTTATAAGTCGAATCAAAAATTCAAGAAACAAGGCAACTCGGATCTCGATTCTTAAATGACTTTAACTCTTACGTGTTGTTTAGTGACTCCTACGAGTCAGAAACTTACGAGTCAGAAAATCAGATAAACTTTTAATGTAATGTAATACAAAAAATAAAATGATACAATAGATAAAGAAATGACTTAAATCTATTTAAAATTAATCATTTGTGTTGATTTCCAGCTAACGACTTAACAATCGACTCTCACCGTTTTACTTTGGTTAAGAACAAAAATTTTAAACATAATATATATATACACATATTAATATATAAATTTACTGTAAAATAGTAACTCTTACGAGTCGAGTTGCAAGTTAAAAATTAAAATTTCGAGTCACAAGTTAACAACTATGATCACAACAATTTCGGGCTAGAATAATGTAGTTTTTTACATAAAATGATTGTAGTTTGTTGCTATTAACTTAGATGGCTAACGTTGAAGAATTAGACTTTAATCTTTAGTACTTGTTTCATTGTCAATAGGTATGTGCTAGTGTGCTACAATAGTTTCCAATGACCATCAATTAGTTTTTGCATGAAGTCATTGTACTTTGCTAATTGTAACATTTATTGTAGATCGCGAATGTTGATAATCGAGTGTTCCATTCTTATCTTTTTCACTTGTTATCTCGTCAAACGATATGTTCTATGCTAATCTTCGAGACGATTAATTAGTTCTTAAATGAAATGATCGTTCTTGTGTCTAATAACATATACATTGAGACATTGATCGTTCTTGTGTCAAAAGTAAGATAGAGTTGCTGATGCGTTCCATTTGTCTAAAGTTAAAAGAAAAATTAATTATTGTTGTGACAGAAAGTGATTGAATTTGGTGGTTTGGTTCTTTTGAAGGTGTACAATCGGTAATCAAATCAACATAAATCTTCCAATACCATGTTTGGCGGTTTTATATTATTGCTTTAAACTAATCTTCCAAAACTATAGTTGGTGGGAGTATTTTGGATTGTGGAAGTTAGAAATGTTTTCGGTTTTGCGTCCTTATAAAAACGTTATTTATGACAGCAATTTTATAATATGTTTATTGTTTATATGGTAATAAAAAAATGGTCTTTTTTAAGTGTGGGTGCGATTCTCGAATGTGTAAGTGCTTTGTTGAGTTGCTATTTTCGGAATCTGATTTTAGTTAGGCACCAAATATCTTTCATTGTTTTAGTTGACATCGACTGTAAGGAATACAATTCTTCTCTAATAATAACAAATTATATATTTATGTATAACTTATTAAAAGGCGCCTTTTTAACGGCAAATATGAACACTCTCTCATATGTTATTTATAACATGGTTTATATAATAACATAAAAGAAACGAATAAAATCATATAATAATTTAAATTTGTTTCAAGATAAGTTATTATTTTGTTGGAATTTCGTTAGTTATGATTACATGTTAGGACTCTAATTATCATCTCCATAGCAACTCACCTAACAAATTCCTTTAAGTATGAAATTGGAGCTCGAGGAAAAACTACCAAAATTGTATGGGTTGTTGGAGGTATACACAAAATATCATTAACATGTTTATGGAAGTGGGTTAACTTTGAACTTTAGAATTAGGTTCACCATATATGGATATCCCTATGATATACATGGATCTTTTACTTGTTACAAGTGAACATTATTAAAGAAAACTTGTTTTGTTCTTTTCACTTTTAGTGCGATTCTGTTAAGGGTAGCTCTAAATAACGTATATTACATTTTTGATAAAGTTACTAAATTTTTTATAAACAGATACAAATGTCGGATAATCGAGCCTACTTAACTCCTGCTATTTTCGACCTAAAACACTAATTTAAAATGAAACTTAAATAGCATACACTAATCACTAATGACTAATAGACACCCTTACTACTGGGACTGTGGGCTCACTCCTCAAGTCCTCAGGCTCTTAGCTACTCACTGCTGGACCTAAAAGGCAATCCTTACTACTGGGCCAATGTTAGCTTACAACTGGGCTCTGCTACTAGGCCCAAAAGGAGTGTTTACATAATTACAGCTCTTTTGATAAAGTTTTCCTGATAATCTAATTTAGAGCAAAAACGACAATAAATCAAAACTACAGGGACTCAAACTACAAATACTCCAAATACAAATTAAACCGTATCCCTAAAACCATAATCGACCACGGAGCAAAAAACTCAGCTCAGCTCAACGATGCTCAGAACAACAATGGCTGCTCTGTTTCACCCAACCACAAAATTACACTCTCACCCCCTACAGATACCCCTACACTTTATAATTCGAAAAAACTACCCTCGAATTATCAAACCAATTTCATCACTCAAGACACCTCGTTCACTATCATCAACAGCGACTCCCCTAACTTCAAACGAACCGGTTTCTGATGTGGACCGGAAATATCTATCATGCTCGATGCCTAACAGCAATCGACCGCTCAAATTGGCGGTTCTGCTTAGCGGCGGTGTTGATAGCAGCGTCGCACTTCGTCTTCTTCATGCTGCCGGACACTCCTGCACTGCTTTTTATCTCAAAATTTGGTTCCAAGTACGTTTTATATTCACATATATGTATTGATTGTGTGTTTTTATTGCTTATTAGTTAGTCTGTGTGTATACTGTTAAGTTTATATAGGTTTGTAGGAGAGTATCTGGTTTCGAATGTAAACCATAGTTCTGTTGTTTAGGGTTTAAGTTAAAGCTATAGAGAGTATAACATGGTTAATTTCTAATTTTATGAAATGTAGCTGAATTTATGGCAATTTAAGTTAAAGTATACAATTTGGTAGCAAATGAACAAAATTACTAGAAAATCAAATTAAATTCTACCTCTATGATCAAAAAAATTTCCATTTTCCATTTTATAATTTATAATTTTTTATGTTTCTTCATTATTTTAGCACTTTGAAATTTGTAATCAATTACTTAGTTTGCTCTGATACTAATTTATTCGTAGGAAGATTTTGAAAACTTTTGGTCCGAGTGCCCTTGGGAAGAGGATTTGAAGTATGCAAAAGCTGTTTGCAATCAGGTTGCTTTCTTCATATTGTATATATTGATTTGTTACACAAATGTGTTACTATCGTTTTCACCATTTACTCCAAGTTTCATGAGTAGTATAAAAGTATAAATATAAATTGTTGATGTGGGATATGTATCAACAGTCTGTTACAAATGTGGTTCAGGTTGACGTACCACTGGAAGTTGTACATTTGACTGATGAATATTGGGATAAAGTGGTAAGTAAAATATTTTCTTGAATACTATTTCCGTTATCATTTCTGAAGTAAAATCAATAAATATCGTTACAATGAAAAATAATCAACTATTACAATGACAGACGACTTGGGGTACTCATGGGACTGTGGTTCTTAAATAACTGTATCTATTTCAATAAGAAGATGACGGCTGCCAAATAATTATTTGGTGATTGTTTGTTAATTGCAGTAGGAAATTAGAATTAGTAACTGTTCCCAAAAAGGACATATGCTCTTTGCTGTAATAAAACACTCAAAAGAACTTATTGCTTCATGTTGCAGGTATCTTACATTATTGACGAGTATAAATGTGGCCGTACGCCTAACCCTGATGTTCTATGCAATACGAGAATCAAATTTGGTATGTGATTTTGGTAATCATGCTACTTGATTTCCTCCTTGTTGGCATTTGTACTTAATTTCACTTTACTTGTAGGTGCATTTATGGAGGCCATCAGTAACAAGGATTTTGATTTTGTTGCTTCTGGGCATTATGCAAAGGTTGTTCATCCCGTTACAGATGAAACCAATGACCTTTCATTTCTGGAACTCTCAAAGGATATGGTATAGATATTCTTGTTAATTGCCTTTTGCTTTTCCTTACCCGACATTTCACTAGTTGTCTATTCACATGCAGTAGAAATGGCAAACTTAGCAGGTCATGCTGGTCAAATGCAGTAAATTTTGTGCAAGCCAGAATGGTTCGGGTCGGGGTTTTTTTTATTCATTTCATTGGATATCATATGTTAATCTATGCATTAAACATTTAAAAAAATATATATTCTTACCATAACTGTCTAGTTTTTAGTAAAGCCATTCGGACCTTGTTATGCATTTTAATACATTTTGGATGACTCTTAACCCGTTCAACCCATGTGACTCATTTCTATTTTTAGTCAACTCCTATAGCTTAAAACCATCACCAAGATGACCTAGTGGTTGGCGTCCTAATATCCTCACAAGAGGTCTCAGGTTCAAGCCTCACTAGCTGCACATCCTGGGGTGGCCAGGGAAAGGGTTCGGAAAGGGTCATGGGATACCCCGGTTAGGGCGCGTACATCCGAGTAAAAATACTCGCCCTCCCCGGGTAACCTGAACAGGGAAAACCTCATCCATTTACCCATATAGAAACCATACGGAAAATAGTTTAAACCATCACCAAGATAGCCTAGTGGTTGGCGTTCTGATATCCTCACAAGAGGTCTTAGGTTCAAACCTCACTAGTTGCATATCTTGGGGTGGCCAGGGAAAGGGTCAGAAACGGTCACGGGGATACCCTGGTTAGGCCGCGTACATCTGAGTAAAAAAACTCACCCTCCCCGGGTAACCTGAACAGGGAAAACCTCATCCACATACCCGTTTCCTATAGCTTAACCCATCTGGCTTGTTGGAGATAAAGCATACCTCAAAGCTACCCATTTATAGGAAACAGGTTGAAATTGCAACCTCAAGCAACTAGCCTAGATTTTCTGCAGTATTTCTTTTTTCTTTATCAGTAAATACCAATTTACTGATACACGATGTAACTCATCATATTTCAGGTCAAGGATCAGACCTACTTCCTTTCATATCTCTCACAGGCTCAGCTTAAAAGACTTGTGCTTCCCCTTGGGTGTATTCCAAAGGTAAGTCTGCTCTACATGACATGAATGTGTATGGGGAATTTTGTGATGAATTATTATCCTAATCACCTATATCTTATGAACTCATCAGGATGAAGTCCGCCAGCTTGCCAGAAAATTTGATTTGCCTAACCAGGATAGAAGGGATTCACAGGGAATATGCTTCCTTGGAAAGGTATTTCTGGCTAACAAAAACCCTAGTTATCATCATCTTTTTGCTGATTTTCTTTTAAATATATCTATTTGGTTACTGTGTCTCATGTCCTAAATATTATTTAACCGATTTGGCCTGAGAATAGCAAGAGATAATAATACGTGGTCCAAGCATGAGTTGCAATTGTAAGATAAATAAAATTCGTCGGCTGACCAGAAAATGTTCTATCAAACAAAGGACCCAAACAGATTTATGTTAAAAGTTGGCTCTTTTACCATTTTTAATCTATTCTTTGCTGGTCCATGATGGTACGTATCTCAGGACAAAAGATGTCTGTTGATCTTACTTCCCTGTCAAAAACTGACATTTTCGAACAGATTCTTCCGTAGTGTCTCCAACATAATATAATTTACAAGGGCAATCTGGTCAAATTCGCTCCGTTTCTCACTAGAAAGTGGGATCTGTGGTAAAAGAAAATGGTTGGAGTATAACGTGCAGTGGCTACACACAGAACTATAATACAATGGCTTGAAGTGATTTAACATATTTTTATTCGGTACAAAAGAGCCAAACAAAATACTTATTATAACTACATGTATAAACAAACTCAACAAGAAGGGAAAGGCATCCTTTTCGACTGTAACAGTATATTGGACCTCATTATTTTCTTATCCTCTTTCACTAGGAAAGACCTTATGTCACAACCACTGGCTATCTGTGTATATATTATGTTAAGTGGTGATTTATATGCCTGGTTGGGTCATCGAAGTGATTTACTTATGCAGATTAAATTCAGTGACTTTGTGGGAAGACATATTGGTGAAAAAGAGGGTATAATATTGGAAGCTGAAACAGGGGATTTCTTAGGATCCCATAGAGGTTTTTGGTTTTACACAATTGGTCAACGTCAAGGTTTGAAACTTGCTGGAGGTCCATGGTAATGTCTAATATAACACTGTCTGCACGTATACACATACATATAATGTGGATTTTAAATATTTATATCTTCAAGCTGCTATGTATTTGTGCAGGTATGTTGTTGAGAAAGATGTAAAAAATAACGTAGTTTTTGTATCAAGAAACTATTATTCGGTCGACAAAAGAAGGCGCTCATTCCGTGTTGGATCCTTTAGATGGATCAGTGGATCTCCTCCTCGTGACTTCAACCAGTTGAAATGCAAGGTAACTCTAAAATATTGTTAATGAATTTTGAAAGTTTTAGATTTGACTTCAAAAGTTCAAAATGTTTATCTTCTCTTGGAATATAGGCTTACACACACACACACACATACACACTCACAGAGAATCACTAACATTTATAAGTTTGACAGGTTCGTCATGGTCCTGATTTCTACAATTGCACTTTGCATATGGAACTTGCTGAAAATGGAACCAAAAACATTGGCACTGTCCAGTTACCTGAAGATGACCAGGGTCTGGCAGCAGGTCAATTTGCAGCATTCTATAAGGAAAATGTATGTGTGGGGTCAGGTGTGATCTTGGAATCGTGGGACGATTCTGGGTTTCCTGTTTGTGACAAGGCTCGTGAAAATGCTAAATTGGAAGATAAATCTAAGCTTGGTAAACCTGTCAAGATCAAGGCAAAACCCGATGATTGTTTGAAGAATTCAATTGTGAAGACAATTTGAGGTTAGTTCAGATCTACTACGTAATTTATATGCGATAAGCTACAAATCTATTTATAAAAAGGCAGTACTCATGTTTTCGGTGTATAAGCTGCAAGTATTTGTAAATGAATAACCAGATTTTGTAGTTCATAAGTTTAGGCTGTAGTTAATAACTAGATTATGTCATTCGATACAGTCTCTCAAGCTCGATAGTTTCTTATAACCAATTTATAGCTCATCAAAATCACATGATTTAGGTTTCCCCGTAATTTTATCCATCATGTATCAACCCTTTTTATGTCAATTTATCAACAAATCTCATGAAGAATCATATGATAAATTGAATTGCTTTTCGCTATGTATTGACTTTACCAAATTTCTCCGGGGTCGTGGATTGCACCACAATTTGATGGTATATTTTGTTATAGGTATTTACGCTAAAAACAACTTCTTGAATTTGTTGAGGGGGTCTGTTGATGTCAGGTAAAGGACGTGTGTCCTTTGATAAACCAATCGTAGTGTCGGTGTTTCCCCATTAAAAGTGTGGGTGTTCGTTAGAGGTCATCGTAGATGTCCATGGCATCACATTCTGGATGTCAAAAAAGTGCAGAACGAAACTAAATGTTCGTCCGTCACTATCCATCATGTTACTTGTTAGTTCACTCTAAAGAATTACGCTTCCAACAAAATTATAATAGCGTTTAGTTTATACCGTTTATGCAAAGCTATATAAACAGTTAAACCTTTGGAATACATCCCACATGATCATTTACATCAAAAGCAATGCAACAGAACTTCATTCTAAATATATTATCTTATCAATAAAAATATTTAACAAACACCTGAAAGACAATTTTGGGTAGATGGTGTTTTGAAGGCAAAAGGCAAAAAGTGAATATAAATTGAAGTTAATGGCATGGTCACATGTTGGTGCATCCCACATGATGCTTCTTTAAAAATCACACAATCCATAAATCTTCCGGTTGAAGGTTATAGTGTGTGGATTGAACGTGAGTAACTCAAAATGATCTGTTAAAAAAATTGATTAAAGATGTTGTATGCATGTGGATGACTTATAATCCTATTAGAACATTTTTGTCTTGTAAATTTTAGTTCGTGTGGAAGTGATTTAGTTGTTCCGGGGCGTACAGCTTAAAGAGGGTGTTGAGTTTCAAATTCGAAACCGTGCCTTATTATATATAATTTACATTTTTCATTGTGATCGTGATACCAATTGGTGCCCCCAAGAAGTCAAGGAGGGGACTTCCTTATATATACCAGTCAAAATGACATGTGTTCCAATCAATTTATTAAAAATATATTTAGTTATGCATTTTAGACACATGTAATATTTTTTTTTCAATAATCATTATTGTATTAATATGCATATCTAATTCCCTTTAATATAGGGAAAATATACATAGAGAAGCTCTAAATCTTGAGAAAGGATGAAAGTATATCTCAACCTTTGATTTCATCATAAATGAATTTTAAAAACTACAAATAATTTCAAAATTTAACATTCAGCATAAATGAATGTTAAAAATATTTATTTATAAAAAAATCAAAGGCTAAGATTTGCTTCACTCCTTTCTTAAGATTTAAAAATTCTCTATAAATCATTTCCCTATATATATATATATATATGCCTAAAGGCATGTATAATTCATTTAGTATTTAACATATGTATTTAATTCATTTTTCTTCCCTATCATCAACCGATGTGACTTGTGTTCCGGTCAATTTATTAGGCACATACTTAAATCGAGTTAGACATGCATTTTACTCAAATGCATCGAGTAAAACTTGAAGAATAGTCGCTAATTGATTACATATCATGTTGTACCGTTATATCCATTTATGAATAAAGTAATAATGCTTTTAAACATATGCGTCAACATTTTTAATGAAAGGTGACATGGTCACATGCTAGGGTCCATTTTCCCAACGAGATGTTCATTAAGAATCATGCGTCTCATAAATCCTTTGTTGGAAATAACTAATATTATTATGAAACACTTTAAAAAATATATAAGAAGTCTATTTTGTGCTTGTTTGTATGTGTCGGTAAACTTTAAGGGTTAAAAAGCAAGTGTTATATTTGTTGAGGGTCTTGCAGGTACAAGGAGCAGAGTAGAAGAGGCCTTCCTGTACATTTAATATTAGAAGTCAATTAAAGGCTTGTAAATTATTATTTTGTATTATTATTATTCACATTTTTTTTGTATCAAAATAATTATCATCTTTTCTCTTTGTATACGAGCTCTGGTAGAAATTAGGGTTTGATTTAGTTTTGTGTCATTCTAGAATTAATTGAATGTTAAGTTACTATTGAGTGTGAGAGTTTTCATGTGGTGATATTATTTTGGTTTTGTGTTTGGATGATTAAATTCAATTTTGATTGGTGTAGTTTAATGAAAGTGAGTTCTGGTATTTATTGGTGTTTGATTCACTTATTTCTATATGGTATTAGAGCTATAATGCTTTGATTGATCTTCATTCTCAATTTCTTCAGTGGAATTCTGATTTAGGGTCAAGGTTTCGCTCGAAGAAATTTTGGAGGTTTTTCGGATTTGGTGTTGATCTTGGTCTAATAATTATAGATCAAGGTTGTTTAGGTAATAGTTCGCTAATTGACGGTTCATTCTTTGCGAATAAGAAATTCTTTCCTGAAAAATAAAACGACTATAATGAGCTCAATCATGAGGAGAAGGCAACTCATGATGACGGCAGTTGTCCAGGTTTGCTCGGTAGTCTTCATAAGACTGCTAGTGTAGACAAAGCTACAACAACTTCCAATGAGGATAATTCAGCACCAAACTTATGAGGGTTAAACTTCTATTAAAAAAAAAACAATACTTTAAGGAGATCTATCAGACAATCTGTTATGCTTTTGACATAAATTTACACTTTGTAAAAGAGAAAATATATATCAACGTAATAAAAATTAAAACATTTAATTTTGCACTTAATGATATATTCATAAATGGATTACTGGTCAAACGACATGATTACTTTTGCAAAGAGTTAAAGCCTTTTGACATGTTTCATAGATAACATTAAGAGAATGTTGAATATAACTAATATTTTTATGAAACATGATAGAATATAAAAGAAGTCTATTTTGTGCTTGTTTGTATGTGCAGGTAAACTTCAAGGGTTAAAAGGTAAGTTTTATATTTGTTGAAGATCTTGCTGGTACAAGGAGCAAACCAGAAAGAGCCTTTCTGTACATTTAATATTAGAAGGGAATAAAAGGTTTGTAAATTATTATTTTGTATTATCATTCGTATATTTGTTGTATCAAAATAATCATTATTTTTTTCTCTGTATACGAACTCTGGGATAGAAATTAGGGTTCGATCTAGTTTTGTATCATTCAAGATTAATTGAATTTTAGGTTAGTATTGAGTGTGAGCCTTTTTATGTAGTGAGATTATTTTGATTTTCTTATCGAGTGAATAAACTCGGTTTTAATTGGTGCAAAGTAAATTATGATATTTCTTGATATGTGATTCACTTATTTTCACATTATTCAAATCAATACATAGCGTTGGGTTGTCATGTACGAATTAAGAAATGCCATAGGCCATGGCTAGTAGCATATGTATATATTATCTAAACTCTAAGCTACGTATTTGAATTTGGACCATAAATTGTAATTTGGTCCACCCAAAATAATATATTTTGTACTCCGTAATCCGTATTAGATTCTTTTTGAAACAAAGGTCACCGTTATTGAGTTTTTATTGCCGCACTTCAGATTTTGTGACTATTTTTTATCTAATTTTATGGTTCAAAAGTGGTTCATATTCCAAAGAAAAAAATTACATTACGTAACCGTTACAATATAAGTCTACACATTTATATTTCGAGTTACTTCAAAATATATGTCGTACTTAAATATTCTAACCAATCAAAAACAGTTTTTAAAATGTAAAGGCATTTTATTGACGAAAACTATAATGATAGGACATTTCTAAAATTATATATATATTTTAAAAGTATATATTTATTTATTTTGAAACGGAGAAAATAAATAACTACTCTCCATGCAATATGATTTCTTTTTACTAAGTATCCGTTCCAAAGGAGGTGTATCGAACGACTACTTGAATATGGTGGGTGAGTATATTTATGAAACCTATTTATGGACCATTATAAACTCATACAGTAGTGTACTATTCCTTTATTATCATAGGTCTCTACTAACATTATATCTTTGGGCTATAGATATTATGAAAACCAATTTTCATCTTGAAAATCTAGAGTAAACATACACATATCATGGAACCAATTTTGGGTGATTTTGAAGAAGAATTGAAGAAATTGAGGGAGGTTTTCAATAGTGGGAAGACAAGAGAATTATCATGGAGGAAGGCACAATTAAAAGGGATGCTCTTACTTCTTAAAGAGAGAGAACATGATATCTGTAGGGCTCTCAATCAAGATTTAGGAAAACATCATGTTGAGGCCTATAGAGATGAGGTAATCATTTGATGGTCAATAATGTAGGTTATCATGGTATACTTCGATAAATGAAATACATACAATTGTAAGAGTGAATTAGTTCAGGGATTATAGATTACACTAAATGCATAGTATAGCAGTTTATGAGTTACGTGTAAGATATAAAGAAATTTTTTTGTGTCATAAGAAACGAGTTGGGTATGGTGCATTTTTCGTACATTTACATGACTATAACTCTATAAGTCATCAGCTCATCATAAAGGAAAGCTGATTTTAAGCTAGAAAACTTATTTATTTATGTTTGCCTTGATAAGAAGTTAAATCGTTTGTGTTTGTGTAGTCATAAAATTCTCGTTTCCTTTCATTTCTCTTCGATTCAGCAAAAACCAGAAAGTGAATTTCTTTTATCTTCATTCCAACTCGTCAAACACGAAGACTTTTCAAAGATTTTTTCCTGTCTTCTTTTTTTGTTCTTTACAATTTTATTTCCATTTCTCTTTCTTTTATTTCCATCTAAAACTTATCAAACATGGCCTTGGTGCCTTATGAAAAGAAGGTGGTAACAACAAATAATATTATCGATAAACAGTGCCTGTTATCCTTCATTTTATCCCCCTCACTTTGTTTACTTCATGTTTTACCTGACTTTTTTATTACCATACTCAAAATTATGCGTTTATGTTTGTGTTTTTGTGTTATATAAGGTATTAAAACAGTGTTTTGGATTTGAAATTATTACAGATTGGAACTGTGGCCAAATCTGCAACTCATGCACTTGGGAACTTGAAGAAATGGACATCTAGCAAAAGGGTAAATTATTTTCACCAATAAAAACTTTCTTTTAATTGTGAATTATGTTTTGAAGGTAAAATATTAAATTTAATGGTGACAGGCTAAATTGCCGCTAGCCACATTCCCAAGCTCAGCGAAGTTGGTTCATGAACCGCTTGGAGTTGTACTCATCATATCATCCTGGAACTTTCCATTTGGTACCTCAAACTTTATCTATTTTACACAATTAACCCCTGTTGGACATTCCTACCTTTTTTCGCTTGAACCAAATTGATTAGGTGGCACCTGCGGGTCGCGGGTCCAGGATCAGTCAAACCCACATTTCGTCTGTTCTGATTCTTTCTGACCTGAATTCATGAATATTTGTTAACAAGTTTATTTTATACTTGTGTTCCGCAACTTGCGAATACATGCAGATACACGTAAATTTGCGGGTGCAAATATTTTATCAAATAGTTATAAGATTCATATAATTTTCATGTAAAAGGTGTTTTAAAACATATTCAAAATAACGTATAGTAACTTTAAACGAGTTCAATGTTAAAATTAAAAACATACGAACTAAATAGTTCGAAAACTATCAATTTATTAGATACTTTTTCCTTGATCGGTATCCAATTTTGTTATTTAATACATAAATACTATAGTTTTTATTCTCTATATGAATAGTTTCATTATATATTGTTAATAATAACTATTTTATATATATATATATATATATATGTACATAATATTTGTTAAGTCATACAAATATACTCGCGGGTAATTGAAATGAGTTTTGTAAGTTCGCGAGTCGGGTTTACTTGCGGGTAAAAGTGCATACCCATCACCTGTCAAAGGGTACTATTTTTCACCCATACCCAAATCTACATAAACAATTTTACGAGTTTACATACTTACAATGGACGAGTGCCTACAAATTACAATTTTTTCTTGCCCGTTACCATTTCTAAAGTTGATGTTGCAAATAAATACGTACCTGCTTCTATATCTTGCACCCTTATCATTTACTAACATAATTTAATACACTTCCCTACACAACATGAATTCACCTTCTGACTAACTTTATTGCCTCATAGAGTTTTAAACTATGATATTTATTTTGTTTGGTCAAGTTCAAAACATGAAGATGATTTATAGTGTTTTGTAAGCATATGTCCTGGGTTTATATGATAAGAAATATTGAATAAATCGAAAATCTTCTTTTATAGTTAAAAAATGCAGTTAACGTACGGTGATTGTGGTTACTTTTTAAAACAATTAAAAGCATTTATCTAAAAAAAGAAAGTTTCTTTCACTTCAATGCTGCATGTCATGTGCAGAAGGAATTATACGTGCTTTCTATTTCAAGATTTATTAGTTTTGATGCTTAATTTCCATGTAAATCTCATTTGTTCACGATTGAATACAATAGGGTTATCGTTTGAACCAATAATCGGCGCAATAGCAGCAGGAAACGTAGTAATCCTAAAACCTTCCGAGCTAGCTCCAACATGTTCTTTGATTCTCGCTAACACCATCCGTGATTACCTTGATAACTCCGCTATTAAAGTTATTGAAGGTGGACCCTGCATCGGTGAAAAACTTCTTCAACATAAGTTCGACAAAATTTTCTACACAGGTTCATACTTTAATTTCTCAACCTTTTATATATGATATATGTACAATTAACTTTCAGCATTCACCCAACAATAACTGAAATCACACATGATGAAAGCCATGTATTGACAACATATTTAAAATTAATATATATTGTTATTATAAATATATACTATAGTACCAGGAACTTAAAACAAGAAAGTTTTGAAGGAGAAGAGGACAAAATATATATTTAAAATTTTAATTCAACAAAAAGTAAGTATGATTCAACAAAAAATAAATATAATTTAGAAAATGCATTATTTGATTTAACAAACATTCATATTCATATATGATTCAAAAAACATTGTTATTAATAAACACTTTTTGCGAATCAAAATGATTAATTTGTTGAATCAAATGGTTAATTTGTCAAATAAAAGGGTTAAAAAACTCTTCTCCCCTCTTCCACCAATTTTTCTTTCTTCCTCTAATCTACTCATATATATATATAATAAATTTGAATGTGTATGTGTCTTTAAATACATATGTATGTATTTATTGATAAGGTGAAATACATATCTTATGTTAAAGTCGTTTTCACAACAATCCAAAACCTTGTGTTGTTAATTAACTTATACATGCAAATAAAATAAAATAAATATGTATATTCGTATGTATCTGTGTAAACGTACGTAGATGGACATGCATTGATTTTGGGATGATTATTGATAGGCGGGCCAAGAGTGGGCCAGATGGTTATGACAGCGGCTGCTAAAAATCTAACTCCTGTGACTTTGGAGTTGGGTGGGAAATGTCCCGCTGTCGTTGATTTCATCTCTAGTTCTTGGGACAAAAAGGTAATTTCAGATAGAATTAAAATAGTTTTTATTATTTTATACATAGACAATTTATGCATTATTAAGTACTCTAATGATGGGTTAAGACTTGTGAAGACTCAAGTTGCTCGATGAATATTATTTAAAAGAAAATTATCATATTGATCTTTTAGAAAATTCAAATTTATGGTTGCGTTGAGCTTTCAAAATGATGTTAAGAAACATATAACCATGAACACATAATTATTATGACAATTACTATAAAGATATTATATGATCAACGCTTAAAAATATAAAAATTATAACGTACACAATGAAAATTAATTTTTATTTTTCATAATAGATCGCGATGAAAAGAATTATTTGGGGAAAATTTGGAGCGTGTGGCGGACAAGCTTGTATTGCAATTGATTATATTCTCACAGAGAAGAAATTTGCATCAACTTTGGTATGAAAACATTACTTATACATTTATTACAACTTTTATATGACAATAAGTACCATGTAACGATTTGAATATATTAATTAATTAAGGTGGAACTATTGAAAAAATATATCAAGAAATCATTTGGAGACAATCCAATGGAGTCAAATAGCATTGCTAAGATAGTACACAAGAAGCACTTTTCAAGATTGAAACAACTTCTAGACGAACCTTGTGTCAAATCTTCAGTCGTTCATGGTGGTTCATTGAACGAAGATAAATTGTAAGTTATCGAACTCTTTGTTTGATCTTTTTGATCCCGGCAGCGTAAAATAGTCAAAACCAATCTAAACGTCTGGAATTAATGGATTCTGTAGATTCATCGAACCTACAATATTGCTTGATCCTCCACTTGACTCCCTGATCATGACAGAAGAAATCTTTGGTCCATTGCTTCCAATTATCACAGTAAGATAGCAATCAGCACCTCTTCATCTATTACCAAAAATATTAATGTACTATACTACTTATTGATGGTCAACTTTTGACCATTTGACTTATTAATGCAGTTGGAGAAGATTGAAGATAGTATTGAGTTTATTAGGGCAAGGCCAAAACCACTTGCTGTTTATGGCTTCACAAATAATGCAAAACTCCAAGAAAAGATGATTTGTCAAACCTCATCAGGAAGCATTACATTCAATGATGCTATAACTCAAGTGAGTCTTTGATAACCTCTATGTTAATTACTTTATTAGTTTTAACCAGTACTTAATTACGTAGTAGTATAATAATCACATCATTGTCGATTTTTCACAAAAGAAAACGGATTTTTTAAAATTTTGTTATTTTTTTTTTTGAAAACAATACAGTATGTAGCGGATACATTACCGTTTGGAGGAGTTGGCGGAAGTGGGTTTGGAAGGTACCATGGAAAATACTCGTTCGAAACTTTTAGCCACGAGAAGGCAGTGATGGTTAGGGGATATCTTATTGATTTCGGTTTCAAATATCCTCCATGGACTAATAAGAAATTACAACTTATTAAATCTGGTTTAAGATATGATTACGTTACACTTGTCTTCGTTAAGTTAGGTTTGAAAAGTAAAGCTTGATCAAATTTAATTTGCTCATAACATGTTTGATTTCTTTTCTTCCTTTCATGTATATGTTCTGTAAGTGATGCTACTGGAATAAAGGGTGTAATATAAATATAATTGTTTTAATTCTTTATTTACTGGTTATCTATTTTTGTGTTATTTTTCAAAAAAGAGTAGTATATTAAAAAAGCATAAATTAAAGTTATCTTCTAAATTGACATAAAGCAATTAACTTTTGTTTTAACACATATAAGTCTTTATTTTTACATTATAGAAATATATAGAGGTTAAAGCATGTAAAACATGTATGATCTAGGAGCAATTATATACGAGTAGTTATAAAATTCGTTTAACGCTTTGTTTTGACAAAACAGTATGTTTAAATGACTAGCTCACATCCTCATGCGAATGTAAGGGCACTCCCATCCCTTTCCAAAACTGACTGGTCAGTTTTTGTCAACTCAGCGCCACGTCAGCATTTTTCAAAACTGACTGAAACTGACTAACAACTGACTGCCCACTGTCATCCCTGACGGTCAGTTTTTTTTCCCCATTATTCAATTATTTTAAAAAATAATTTAAATAAAACACATTTCATTAAAATAAAAACATTACATTAATTAAAACAAACATTACATTTCCTAAAAAAAAAACATTACTTTTCCTAAAAAAATAAAAAACATTACAATAATAAAAAACAATACATTTATTGAAAAAAAAATACGATTAACGTTGACGGAAATTTGGTGGGAGTTGCGCAACGTGTTCGATTAGAGCATTGCGAAGTTGATGATGCACCGTTCGATCGCGTAATTCCTTGTCCATACATAGTTGACTTTCAACCCTTTCTTGCTAGGAACGTCGAGGTAAATTTACCGGGTTTGTCAAATAATCTTCTTCGAGTGGACACATATTTCGGCCGTTGTCCTCGATTATCATGTTGTGTAAAATCACACAACAATACATTATTCTTTTTATTTTGTTGATGCTATATGGTCTTGCCAGATTTTTGATGATTTGCCAACGGCCTTGAAGCACCCCGAATGTTCGTTCCACATCTTTTCTTGCGGATTCTTGATATCTCTTGAAACATATTTCTTGTTGCGTTAGTGGAAACTTAAACGACTTTACAAGAGTAGCCCATTCTGGATATATCCCATCGGCAAGATAATAGCCTTTGGTGAATTGTTGTCCGGCAATGGTGAAATTTACTTGAGGAGCTCTATCTTGTAGTAAATCAGTGAATAAATCCGATTCATTCAAAACGTTGATGTCGTTACTTGAACCTGCAGGACCAAAGAAGGCATGCCAAATCCACATATCGTAAGAGGCTACCGCCTCGAGCATGATCGTTGGACATCCCTGATCACCTCGAGTGTATTGACCTTGCCATGCCACTGGGCAATTTTTCCAAGGCCAGTGCATACAGTCGATGCTCCCCGAGCATACCCGAAAAACCATGCAACTCGGCATGACGTTGATGTAAACGTTGCACATCTTCGAGTGTTGGTTTTCTTAAGTACTCGGTCGAATATAGGTGAAAAATACATTTACAAAAGTTATCCAAACCCAAGTATGATGTTTGTTGACCCATATGTAAATATTCATCAAAGGCATCGGCGGCACAACCGTATGCCAATTGGCGTATGGCGGAAGTGCATTTTTGAAAAACATTAAAACTAAGTGCACCGACAGCGTCTCGACTTTGATGAAAATATGCAAAATATGGAGGTAGTGGAAGTTGGGAGTACGATAGTATACCTTGACATATACGGATAAATAAAGGCCGACTCATTCGAAAACGTCGTCAAAAGTAGTCCGCCGGGAATGTTGGGTTCTCGGCAAAGTAGTCTAAAAATAAACGTTCGCCTGCTGCGTCACGATCTCTACGAATAAATCGTCTTGGTGCTCTTGGCGGAGGGAATGAGCTTTCTCCATCTTCGTTCGAATCGGAGTCTATCGAATTAATCATATTTATTGCGGCACCCGTATCGAAAATACTCGTAATATTTTGCAATTCTTCAAGATCGGAATCGGAATCAGACATAGTGTGTATTTTTTGTAGATAAAATGAGTATATAAATTGTAGAAGTTTTAGAGAGAATTGGTTGAGAATGTTGTGAATTATAATTGTATGGAGTATAGGTATATATATAGGAGTAAGTTTAGGTATAAAGTTAAATTAAAAAAGTTAATTTTTTTTTTTGTTTGTTTGCCAACTAGCCGTTGGCTTGGTTTCTTTTCTTACTGTTGCCTCACACACACGTACAAACAAACGAGAAAAAGAAAGAAAAAAAAAAAAAAAAAAACCGAAGGGACGTCGGAAATCCGAAGATTTCCAACCGACGGACCAATCGACGATGCCGTGACATCGCCGTCGGTTTCGTCGGTGGAAACCGACGGACAACCGACGATGGGGATGGGAGTGCCCTAATCCGCCTTAAGTATTAAGACCGTTTCAATTCGAAGTTAATATCCTTAGTTTTCTGGTGCTACTCTGATATAGTTCGGTATATGTACAATTTCATATCATACAATCATGCATCTCTACTTGTATCAATACCGTACCATAGTCTATAACAGAATAAAAGCGTTATTTATAACCGAATATATTTAATTACTTCTTGTTTTTAAAACAATTACCCATTTTTTATAAAGTATATTATTTAGTTTGTAATACACAGGAAAGGATATAGAATCTTCAAATTTTGAGTAAATAGGAAAACAAAATTTAGCTTTTATTTGATCATAAATAAATGTTTAAAATTATTAAGTTTTAATTTTGAGTAGTATTCATAGCATATGAATGTTAACATTACGAAAATAAAGGAACTGAGATTCACTTCCTTACTTCTTTCTTGATCCCTACCTTAAATACATTAACTTTTTATAAATACACATTAACACAATTTCATTTTTAAAATGAACTATTTTAAGATATATATAAATTGATAAAAATAAAATGAATCAAGGATTAGGGCATCTTCAACTTATGTATCAAACGTTGTATTAAATTTGGTGCAAAAAGAAAATCTTTAAAGAATATGTCTACATCAAATGTGATTCATCTCCAACGTATGCACTAAATTTCTACATCAAATAGTTACTTACATTTATATATTGTCTTCTAAATTATATATTTTTATACTTACAATTAATTATTATTTATAAAAATTCAAATTTGATTAAAATATTAAATATAAATAACTATTACATTACAATGATAAACTTATTAAAAACTTGCATTTTTATCTTTGTGGATCATTTGTCCTTATTTTCTTTTAGTTTTGGACTTGTATAATAAAATTATTTCAATTAAAATAGTTAAAATAAAAATTAAAAATTTGATGTAGAGTTTAGTGTTGCACCAAATTTGATATATACTATAATTTATACTAACAGTATAATAAATTGATTGGAAATGAGTATTTACACTGATATTTAAATTTAATATTTTAATACATATACGGAAGATAGCGTCAAAGGGCGTGTACATAAAAATAAAACCCTGCCATTACGCTTTAATAACGTCAACCTCTTGCTCTAAATCAGTCAACGATGTTCTCCAAGTTTGAAAGAATGGCGGAAATCACATCCAATTTCCCGCCATTTCTCTCTCTAAGGGTTCCCTCTCTTTCACACACACTCTCTCTCCTCTTTCTCTCTCACACACGTCCATTGCAGCCGTTCCCTAACACTGCAACACCATCACCATTTTCATGGCGGAAACACCAAAAAAGCTCAAACAAACCCCCAAAAAACTATCATCGTCAGCAATCAAATCGTCACCAAAAACACCGATTCCTCAAACACCACAAACCCTAACTTCACCTCGCCGTTCATCGCGTTTCATTTCTTCACCTACAAACTCAACTCCTAAAACCTCAATTAATCATACGTTGAAAAAGAAATTGATTGCAACCGATTCAATCAACGGAAAGGATGATAATGATGATACATTCTCACCTGTTTCTCCTAATATTACAGAAACTAAAAAAAGAAAGGGCAAAATTGAGAATGACAACGATAGAATAAAAGTCAGGGTTTATAGTAATGAGAAACCGGTTACGAAATCGAAACCGAAACGGAGAGTGTATTATAAAAAGGTGAGCTATGACGGTGGTGAGTTTGCAGTTGGAGATGATGTGTATGTGAAGAGGAGAGAGGATGCCAGCTCGGATAATGATGATCCTGAAATTGAAGAATGTAGGATTTGTTACAAGTCTGGTAGAGCTGTTATGATTGAATGTGATGATTGTTTAGGTGGATTTCATTTGAAATGTTTGAAACCGCCATTGCGAGTGGTTCCTGAAGGTGATTGGATTTGTACGTGTTGTGAGGCGAAGAAGCTGGGGAAGAAGGTGGAGTTACCTCAGGTGCCAAATGGGATGAAAAGGCGTAGAACTGCGAAAGAAAGGCTACTTTCGAGTGATTTGTGGGCGGTCCGAATTGAAAGGTATAAATGCATAATCAATTATTTTGTATATTGTTTTATTGCTAGGTTAAATCTGATAATTGGTGTTGTAATGTATGTGTTATTTAGTTTGTGGAAAGAGGTTGATGGTAGCTTTTGGTTTCGGGGTCGTTGGTATATAATTCCCGAAGAAACAGCTGCGGGTAGACAGCCACATAATTTAAAAAGGGAGTTATATAGAACTAATGACTTTGCTGATAATGAGGTAATACATGGTGAAACTTAAGTGACAGTATTGTAGTTTGATAACTTTGTATGTTTAATTGCATGTTCTGTAATTGTTTGATTTTAGATGGAAACTGTTCTTCGACATTGTTATGTTATGACTCCAACTGAATATTCCAAGGCTGGGAATGAAGGTGATGATGTGTTTCTTTGTGAATATGATTATGATGTAAAATGGCACAGTTTCAAGAGAATTGCTGAGCTTGATAACAATGAAGAGGTTAGTATTTTAAATAATTGATAAGAGTTGGGGAAGTCTGTGATATATGATGGATTTGAGGATATTGTAAGACTTGACCACTTTATGATTTGTTAGGGCGATGAAGAAGCTGAGCATGATGAAGATTGGAGTTGTTATGAGGATTCAGATTCTGACTCAGATGATGACATGGAATATGAAAAGGAGGATAAGTTCAAATTAGCACCTGGATCAACCCTGGCTCATGAAGTTGCTGCAGTGAGGATGCTTATTTGCTTGCCCCCTTGACAAGCATGTTTTTTTTTTTTTTTTTCAGTGAAATTGGACTCAAATTACTTTATATTTTGCAGAATTCAAGAAAAGGTTTTACATTTGGACTCCAGAAGATAGGGACCAAGAGAATCCCAGAGCATGTGCGATCCCACAAGCAGACTGAACTTGAAAAGGCAAAAGCAACACTTCTGCTGGCTACTTTGCCCAAATCTTTGCCCTGTAGGAATAAGTATGTGATATCTGAGGTGTTTATAGGAAGTTAACTTTAGGGAGCTTTATAGTATCTTACTATTTATATGTTGTTCCTTTTCCATTTTTATTAATGACTTGTCATTTTCTTATATGTAGAGAGATGGAGGAAATAACTTCATTTATCAAAGGTGCTATATGTGATGATCAATGTCTAGGACGTTGCCTTTACATCCATGGTGTTCCAGGAACTGGCAAGGTAGATTTTAGCAATTGAGAAAGTATGATGTTGATTTGGTTCGATATGGTGTGGTGTGGTTAACCGTTGCCTTATTCTTTTATATTTCCTTATGCATTTCACATAATTTACAATCATTTTTGTTTGATTATCACACGCTTGAAGTTGTGTATTAATACTGTACAATATTGTGTTTTTAAGGAGACTTAACTGAATTACATGCTACACTTAAAAAACATAAACATGTGGGTTACTTGAATCTGCTTAATGAAGCTCTTCTACATAACCTATTGCATTATTGGCTTTAGGGCACCCCGGATCTTAATATGGTCTTATCTACAGACAATGAGTGTGCTTGCGGTGATGCGGAGTCTCCGATCTGAAGTAGATGCTGGAATTACTAAACCTTACTCTTTTGTGGAGATAAATGGTCTAAAGTTGTCTGCGCCAGAGAATATATACAGAGTACTGATTCTTTTTGCATATTGGGCTGTTTTGAGTGTCTTTAAATTAAAGTCACTGTCTAAACTAGATTCATGGACGTTTTCAGGTTATTTATGAAGCTTTAACAGGACATAGGGTGAGTTGGAAAAAAGCTCTCAACTTACTGAATGACAGATTTTCAAATGGGATTAAAAGTAGCAAAGATGATGATCGTCCTTGTATTCTTCTCATTGATGAACTCGATCTTCTAGTAACCAGAAATCAATCGGTAACTAACAATTCACTACCATACATCTTGTACCTAAACTTGAGTGCATTCTGATACATTTGCAATGATTGTTTTTTATAGGTCTTGTACAACATTCTTGATTGGCCTACCAGACCACATTCCAAACTTATTGTCATAGGTGGGCATCCATCTTTGGAAAATCCTCGTCTCGAAGTAAATTTAGTTACATCATTTGTCTTAGTTGATCTATTCTTCATCAATTACAGGAATAGCAAATACTATGGATCTTCCAGAGAAGTTGCTTCCCAGAATTTCTAGCCGAATGGGTATCCAAAGGCTTTGCTTTGCTCCATATAACTACTTGCAGCTCCAAGAAATCATTGCGTGCCGTCTTAGAGGAATTGATGCATTTGAGAAACAAGCGATAGAATTTGCTTCAAGAAAGGTTAATATTTGTGCTAACGCCATTAAATGGGCTTATAAACTTGTATTCTTTATTTTTGAGCTGGTTTTCGGGTATGAGATCTCGTTTATTCTTAGAGCATCACCAATGAAGGCTTTTTCTAAAGCTTTTTTATGCAAAAAAAGCTTTAGAAAAGCTTTTCTTCATTGGAGGACAAGCTTTTGGTGAAAGACCTTTTTGCCTAAACATTTACATTTTAAGCCTTATTTTAGTGCAAAAAAGCTTTTGGAAAGCTTTTTAACATTGGAGTAAAAGCTTTTAAAAAAGCTTTTTTAATAGAAGATGACGTGGAATGCAAAAAAAGCTTTTAAAAGCAATTTAGCATTGGGCATGCTCTTATACATTGTATGATGCATATATAGGTTGCAGCAGTTTCAGGAGATGCACGCCGTGCCCTTGAGATATGTCGTCGTGCAGCTGAACTTGCAGATTATCGAGTTAAGAAATCAATCTCGCTGACCAAAGCAGGTAAAGAATTTTTTTTCTACTGTAAACATTCACACTTGGGGAGTCATTGTTGGGATTTGAACCCACAGCCAAGGTGGGGCACCTTGTAGATGTAAATTAGGATTCTATGGTTTTTTAGGTGTACAGTTAAAGTATTTTATTTGACTGTACTTCAGTAGTATGCCATTTTATATTAGTGAGCCCCAACGTCTACTATCAAACAAACGTTAAAATTTGAGTCTGTGTTGATGCTTCTAGGTGCCCTTCTCGTACATTAATTTATCACTAATATATATGTAGCATCTACTTCCCTATGCATACTTTTTTCCAAGAAAAGATGTTTATATGGCTGAATAAAGGTTAATGCTGCTTTGTGTGTTTCATTATGTTAATATGAAGTGTAATTTGTTCATTTATCTATGATTGATGTTTTCAGGAAAAGCACTTGTTGGCATGGCTGATGTTGAAGCAGCCATACAGGAGATGTTTCAGGCTCCTCATATCCAGGTAAATGGTGAATACATTCTGCTAGTGTTATATTTGGAACCCTTCAACTTATTTTCATCGTTCTCTCCTATATTTTCCTTCTTTCTAATGAGCACATGAATTCATTTGCGAGCCCGTTACTATTAATTAGCTTTTGAATGATTTTAGACTGTTAATATTGGATATTTACATGAGTTAGACTTCTTATCTATGATCTTAACGATTTTCATGGAACCCATAATTTTATTCGTCTTGGGGCAAATAAACAATTGAAATGTGGATTGAAAATGATGGGGATGTATACTGATTAAGAAGACCGGTCATTTCCTGTTATCCAGTCTTCAGCTTTCGATGTCACTTCAGAGCCCAGATGCTTGTAAAGTTTAAGTGAAAGGGTTGTTTTTATGGTTGGAACATAACTTCTCATGCTTAGCTTTTACGTCATTAGCAAAAATAAAATAAAATAATAAAATTATAGCTTCTGCTAAGACCATAATTTTGCAAAAGGTCTCTAGTTTTACTACTCCATAATATTATTAAAAATCTTGACATATATTTAAATTTATACTTATCCTTTTTCAGGTAATGAGGAGTTGTTCTAAACTGAGTAAAGTCTTCTTAGCAGCTATGGTGCATGAACTCTATAAAACAGGAATGAGTGAGACCACCTTTGAAAAGGTCAGCTTTTCTTGAGCCTTTTCTCTTGTATGGTGCATAAGCTTTATAACTGCATTTCTAATGATTTGACTCATAATATAAACTTCTTTTATCATAGCTTAGATTTTGATAATTATACAACCAAACCACATCAAAATACTTGATCCGTTTCTAAAAGCACCAAATAAAAGAAAGAAAAAGAATCATGACTAAATTCATCTGGTATCAACACTGCATCATGCATAGCCTATATCCATGTTGTATGCCTCATTTTTAGTTCTATGAGAAGATGCGTTTTCTGATTATTTTTGTCTTGCAGCTGGCACAAACCGTTTCATGTCTCTGTACAAGCAATGGAATAACATTCCCAGGATGGGACACACTATTGAGAATTGGGTAAGCCAAATTTCTGTTGTTCAAATGTTTACTTGCATTGAAAATGATTTTATAAAAGTATTACCTTTAAAATGTAATGGCCTTATAAATTCAAAATGTGTAAATTGTATAACAATTCTTTCATCATCATCATCTAATCGTTCTGTGAACGTATGTTTTTTTCCCAGCTGTAAGCTTGGTGAATCCAGAATCGTTCTTTGTGAACCAGGAGCAAGTCACAGGTTACAGAAGTTGCAACTCAATTTTTCTAGGTTGGTTCCTTTAATTGTCTTATAAACTAGTTTCTAGTTTCAAAAGGTTCTAGATTTCCTTACATGGTTTTGTTTCTTTTGCTTGTCACAGCAATTTCAGTATTATTGTAATGACATAACTTACAGGATAAACACCATTATGTCTATACTGTTATCATTTTGAAGTATATATTGTTTGATGGCAGTGATGATGTGAGTTTTGCACTGAAAGACAGCAATGAGCTACCTTGGTTGACCAAATACATGTGACATGAAAGGCAAGATATGCTGTGCCAACGACTGTATTTGATGAGTTTAGAGTATACCCTCAAGTTATCATCACACCTACAATTATTGAGCACATTCTTATCAATTTTTATTGTTGAAGTTTTGTCCTTAAAATTTTCTACGGAGTTACCTTTGATGCTGTTTGTACCTTAATCATTTGGATACTCAATTTATTCATATGGATTATTTTTGGACAACCATTGGCTTGCATTTGGTAACAATATCTGGGAATGTGGTCTGAGTTACAGCAGGTTTTTTTTTTTTTTTTTTCTATAGACAGGAACAAGTTCAAATTTGGTTCTCTATATTAATACCACAGTATTTCTGGGATTCAAGTGGGTGTTTTGGTCAAAACTATTAATGTGTATATATCTCATGTTGTAATTTTATGATACATTGATGCATAGGATATCAACAAATAACTCTTGTAATCAAATTCACATTCTTTTACTGGGTGTGTTTTGCATCATAAAATTGTATTATATATGGTTTAAGTTTTTACAAATATAGTTTATCTATTGCCAAAGCTTTTACGATACTGTGACTGTTTGTTTCAATGTCTATCTCGTTACAATGATAATTACTGTATTGCCAAGATGTATGTTAACGATCCACATGGCTCCTAAAAATATTTGGTCATTGGGCCAAATGCCAAATTTTGTTCCTGTCTCCCTTATCCATTTATTTAGAAGATACACATAAACTTATATAAAAGTTCCCTATCATAAAATTTAATATAAATTAATTTACACTTATAGATACTATCTCTTATCGATAACTAGAAGAACAAGTTGATAATATCAAAAAAAGTTACGTACTCTCATATACCAACAAAAAGAAATTTACATGTGTGCTGACAACTGAGAAGCAGATAACGAGAAAGTCGGTTGATCATCCATTTTCTTCCCCAATCACTCTTTCTTCTTTCAATTCAAACTATTTCCCCTTTTCTTCATCCGTACAGTCTCCTCTGATTTAAATCCTTTCATCATAACAAACAATAATAATGGCAATTGCAGCTGTGGTTGTTTTACCAATTGGTTTACTTTTCCTTCTATCTGGACTCATCATCAATTTTCTTCAGGTATACATCCCACATTATATTCATTCATACATAGAAACATTAAAAATCGAAACATCATTTAATATCATGTTTACTTAAAACAAGAAATCTATAACAATTCGTCATATATTGGTTTTGGTTCACAAGATCATTTGATTTTGTGTTTTAATGGATTGTACTTTTCAGGCCTTCTTCTTTCTACTTGTTCGTCCATGTTCAAAAAATATGTACAGGAAGATCAATGCTCATCTTGCGGAACTGTTGTGGTTGGAAGTCGTATGGCTTTTCGACTGGTGGGCACACATTAAGGTATATATTATTATAAACATAGCTTTATAACAAGTTAAGAAATTATGTTGGTGACTCGTTTAACGTTTTACAGGTTGACTTGTATATAGATTCTGAAACACTTAAATTAATGGGTGAGAGCTCTCCTTAGCCGTTTGCGGTATTATATTATTTATATATATATATATATGTCATGTAGTTACAGTCTCATATTGGTATGCAGCCTTGAGTACATTTGGTATTTTGAACTTATATTGGTTAAATCTTTAGGTAAAGAACATGCACTACTTATTTGCAACCATAAAAGCGACATTGACTGGCTCATTGGATGGGTCTTGGCTCAGGTAGGTTTCGACTTTAAAAACTGCTTTAACACAGATTTATTCTTCATTTAATTAAATTTTATGTTGGCAGCGTACGGGTTGTCTTGGTAGCAGTCTTGCATTGATTAAAAAATCATTGAAATTTCTCCCGGTGATTCCTTAAACGACATTTTATAAATACTCGATCAACTCATCATAGAAAAATATGCTTAAACGCGCGTTTATGCAGGTAATTGGCTGGTCAATGTGGTTTAGTGAGTATATATTTTTGGAAAGAAGCTGGTCCAAAGATGAGAATACATTAAAGGTAGGATTTTATAAATTTTTCGTGAATCAAAATGGAAGTAACCAATGTTAATAATATAAATCTTTTGTTGGGGGATGCAGGCAGGATTCAAAAACTTGAGAGATTTCCCAACGCCTTTCTGGTTAGCTATTTTTGTAGAAGGGACTCAATTTACGAAGGCAAAGCTTCTTGCTGCTCAAGACTATGCTATTGAAAATAAGTTACCTGTTCCTAGAAATGTTATAATTCCTCGAACAAAGGTCTAACATCTTTTTCTTAAAAAAATATATTATGATATTGATACCTTATGGATCTCAAAAGTTAATAGAAAGATATCTATCAGGGTTTTGTTGCTGCGGTTAGTCACCTGCGCTCGTTTGTTCCAGCAATCTACAACTGTACGGTGGCTATTCCCAAAGATGAATCATTACCAACGATATTAAGAATGTTTAGAGGAACATCTTCCACGGTAAACCCATGGTTTCTGTAACATATTCGTAACTTGTTATAGAACACAAACATCTTACCTGTGTTTGTTTAAACAACCAACACATTGACATGTTTTGTTCATCCTATATGATAAAAAAACACTTTGAACACTGTTTCTTTATTAGGTACATGTGCACATCAAGAGACACTTGATTTGTGAATTGCCAGAAACCGACAGTGGCATCAAACAATGGTGTAATGACATATTTGTCGAAAAGGTATTATTAACAGACATGATTGGCAGTCATTATTTCGTTAAAAAATATCATAGTAGTTACAGGTAGGAGGATGTGCGACTTGGGCGGGTTGGGTTAAGGGTCAAATCGGGTTCGGGTCAAAAGGGTGGAAACACTTGGGTTGGGTTGACTCAAAAGTCATTTCACTTTTTGTCCAAAACTTATAAATCTTTTATATATAATTAGTGTTAAATATGATTATAAAAAATCATACTATGTAAAAATTCACATTGGTCGACTTTCGAACTGTTTGACTCAGTTTCCTATTAAGCTAATATTTCTTTATTTGATCGGATACTCAACTTGACACATTCATAAGTAGATTAGTCAAAAGTTTGCTATGAATAACCTGTTTTGGAGTTTTTCAGGATGCTTCTCTGGAGTTACATAAATTTGATAACTCGTTTGAGAAAGTTGAATGTCATGGCATTGGTAGACCTAAAAAATCCTTATTTGTAAGCTATGTATATACAAATTCATATCATAATTTCATTCTTTATTTTTGTTATCTTACCCTTTTAATGTTTATCATATGAACAGGTGGTTATTGTTTGGTCATGTCTTCTACTCTTTGGGGCGGTTAAATTCTTCGAATGGTGTTCATTCTCTTGGGGAACAATAGCATTTTGTTCAATACTATTGTTACTTGTTGTGATCTTGATGCAAATCCTCATTCTGTTTTCTCAATCGGAACAATCGAACCCTCCCCAATCATCAACAGTTAATAATGAAGACATGCTGAATCAGAAACTAATTCCGTGATCAAACCGATTTGATCAGAAGTTTTGACACACAATTTCCTATCTGTTGGGGACACAGAGTTTTAGAATTTTGTACAGGAACCTTAAACAGGGTTTTTAGTAAATTGCAGTTTGTAAATGTTATTGTGTTTATTCAGTTACTCCTGGATACAATTACCAGTAAGTGGGCCGAAATTCAATCCTATAATCAGGGCACTGGACTTGTTAAGCTAAATTAAAATTAAAATTAAAATGGTGTAAAAGTAAAACTTATAAAACTGCAGGGTGTAAAATGAAAGTTTAAACAATAGTTGGGCATGGGTTGGATCATACCCATTACCCGGATCTAGTAGGCCCGTTTCATTCAGCCCGGTTGCGAAATCTAATATATATCGGACCACCCATTTGAAAAAGTCACGGTACTTGTTATAATTGTTAACCACTTAAGTGTGAGAATGTTAGAAGAATTGCACAAAAATATAACCACTTTAATCAGAATTTGGGACCATCAATTATTTTGCCTCATTAAGAAGATGTAAAGTAATAAATAGAGTATTTATAGTATAAACTTTTACATGTGTATTAATTTTTATTAAATATTCCTTTTTAATAAAAACAAAGTAACTAATAATTAATTAAAGATTAGATTATATACTGCTCACTTTATGTACTTTAAACCGTTTGCCTAAAAAAAGGTCCCTGTGGGTGTGTGCGCTAGGCTGTGCCAAACGCTAGTCATTCCATTTTTCATTTTATTATATATAAATATATTTTTTCTTTCAACTTTCCTCTATAAAAAAGTATTATAGGTTAGAAAATAATAGGTGAAAAATTAAGACATAAAAAACATATATTATAAGTGATGTATTAAATAATGAATGAATTAATTTCTTTTAGATCTATGTATCTAAGTACTCTTCCTTTGTACTTCCATATTAAATTAATACTCTATCCGTCTCAAAATAATAGTATAGTTTTGATTTTTTAAAGTCTTTTTTCTTTTCAACTTTAATCATAAGTATATTTGTTTGTGTTATATAATACTTGATGAAAATTATACCAATGAAAATACATTTAAAACTCAATCTAATTATATATTTTGCATCAAATATTATATAACACAAAAGAAATATTCAAGGTTAAAGTTGAAAAAGAAAAACTTTAAAAAATCAAAACTGAAGTTTTATGTGGGAACGGAGGGAGGGAGTAGTTTTTTATGTTACGGAAAAATATTCTTGATATCAACTTAAATGTATATATACAATAAATATTTTTAATTTGTTATTGTTATGATTTTTCAGAGGGGTTTTTTTTTATAAAAAAATTAGCATTGAGAAAGTTAGGTGATGCAAAGTTCTAGAAGCCAATTGCCCTTTAAGAATGAAGCAACTCCATTTTTTGTGTTGGTAAAGTGACGATCATGTTTCTTTTTGGTGCCATAAAGATCCTAATTGTCACACATTTACTTATCACCGTTTGCATCCTTTTGGTACCTTCTCTATCAGAATCTCATTTTGTTTCATGTTTTACTTGATACTAACTTAAAATAAGTTTCTGTTTATAAATCTTTTCAAGGTCATAATTTTTGCATCAAATTCTCGTTGAAACAAGTTTTGTTTGACTAAGAATTGAACATATATAGTTTAGTTTAGACAACATTCTTTTGCTAACTATTTTAATGGTTTGTCTCTAATGACAACTGCAGACTCTTGGTATTGTCCTAATTCGACCATTGTCGAAAAATGTTTACAAACGATATAAAGGAGTGTTGTCTGATATGACAGTTTGTTTTCTTTGGCAAATTCTTTTTTCACGCGTTAAGGTAATTTTTCGTATGCTTTATCGTCAATTAGTCATAAAGTGAAATATCATAAATGATTTGAAAGTTGTTACAGATTGAACTGAAAACGGATACTAAAACTTATGAATTACTAGGTACCCGCTTATCACATTTCATTGTTATGGGTTTCAAGTTTCTTTTACTTAATTACAAGCAAAATAAACAGTAAAATCATTGATTAATTTGTTTGATTTAGGGAAAGAATCGGCGATTTTGATAGCAAATCATCAGCTCGCGCTTGACAACGTGATCCTACTATTCGTAAATCAGGTAAAACTATACCTTTTGTTGCATATATTCATTTTAATGCCTATTAGTGTGACCTTCACATACATGTCTATATTATTCATATTTTTCATCAGTTTTTCGATTCTTTCGCGAACACATTGTCACTTTCCAAGAATTCCATCAAATATCATCCTGTGAGTATTCTTTGTGATTGTTATTTCTATGCCTTCAGATATTTGTTTGAATAATCTGGGAATCAAAAAAGGAAAAAGGAAAGCTCTTCTAAGAAAATGCATTTATTTGGACAATAAATAAATAAATGTGTATATTTATCCATTTCAAACATTAAAAGATACGGGTGAGATTCACAATAAAACCATAAACTAATTCCAAAAAACATTTGATTATATCAAATCAGGTTGTTCTTTTTTTTAACAAAAGTAACACAAGAATTAAAAAAGGGAAATATGCTCGTTATAAAGAGACCTGTTACATCCTCTCAAAGTTAAAAATAATAATAATAATAATAATAAAATCACACGTGGCTAAACGTGGATGTAGCATATCTCCATTACAAAATAATTTTATCAACATACACGGTATGAATAAATGTAGTGCATACATATATCATATTTGTTCTGACTTACAAGTTAGGAAATCACGTCTCAAATAGTATGCACTGCTATATTTATCCCTATGGCATAACACCTGAAATGAGTCTTGTTTTGAATCTCAGGTTTATGGTTGGATTTCATGGCTTTCGAGCCGTTTTATATTTTTGGAGAGAAATTGGAAAAACGATGCTCTCACACTGAAAGTAAGTATGATGTATGATTTAGTTTCACAATGATTCTATATTCTAACTCTAAAGTATTCTCAGCATTGCTCGATATACTTTAAATCAATATTAATATATTGTAGACCGCTCTTGGAGTAGTTAAACGGTCATATAGACCATGGTGGTTCATTGTCTTCCCTGAAGGTACTCGTTTCACACCACAAAAACTTGTAACAGCTCGAGATTATGCTACTTCGCAAGGGTTTCATGTTCCACGAAATGTCCTAGTACCTCGTACAAAGGTACAAAATTTATTCTCCACTTAAATAAAAGGCACAATATCTCCTTTCAAGCATTTTAAATGCAAATTGGAGATACAGATAAAATGTGATCGACATATAGATACATATATACGTCTACCGTTACTAACTTTAATTTATTAATTATTTTGAGGCACAATAGGGATTTGTTTCAATTGTAAATTATTCACGGGAACATTTCAAAGCTGTATACGACCTCACACTTATTGTACCACATGGTTGTCTTCGCCCCACAATAACAAACATTCTAAAAGGAGAAGAAACCACGGTATGTTACGTTGATTGCTAGTTTTCTTCATCAATTGACACATTTATTTTTTCTCAAGAAAAATGTTTGAAGTTATAAAAAGAATGAAGATAAGATCGATTTTTAAGTTTGAACCGTTGTAAATTGAATTGTTACTACTATATGAATATTCTCGCCACCATTATGTATTGATTAGTATTATCATCACAACACTTGCAGATCAATATTCATATAAAAAGATATCCAATGGAAGAGTTGCCAGAATCAGATGAAAATGTTGCTATTTGGTGTAGACAAAGATTTTCAGACAAGGTATCATTTAATCAAGACTAGGAATGAACTCTCCGAGGCCGTATCTAAAAGGGGCAGTTGTCACCTTAAGAGATTTCAAATTACATAATTATTATATTATATTTAAGATGCTAATGACATTTTTTATATTTTGTCACATCAAATTATAGAATAGAATAAAATAAGTCTTTTTATTTCCTCCATTTGAATTTTCTAGTTCCGTTTCTGCTTAAAATATTAGTACCTTCAAACATTATGGTGATATATACTTTAACTTTACCATTTATTAGGTGTAGGTTCTATTGCCTTTAGCCACATCTAATATTTGTTTTGTTACTTTATGTGGTACCATGTTGTTTAGAAAATTAACTCCTAAGTGACATATTTCTACTGCGGATACATGTTGATTATATAAGTGACACTTGTATATAAAATGAGCTTACATATAAAACTAGAAAAAGTGTACGTTCATTTTCTTGTTTACTTAACGTTTTTAAATGTAGTATAATACTTTAATACGACCCTTATACTCTTGCATTTGTAGGATACTTTTTTAGACAAATATATGATCCAACAAGGGGCAATTGATGGTCAAATTTCCTGTACCATCCGCAATAGGAAACCTATCCATGTAAGTGGATGCAAATTTTAATTTGGTTATTAATTTTGTTTTTAATTCGACATCAAAATCAATATATATTCATACTAACTGATTTCTTTTTACAATAACTTTGTAATTGAATTAGGTAGCTGGTGTCTGGGCCTGTTTTCTACTTCAAGTTAGTGTATTGGTGTATTATTTGTATTTTAACCAAATGCCGAGTACCACGTTACAAAAAAAATAAGAACCTTTATTCAGCTACAACTAATGCAATCAAATTGGTGTAGACATACTACATTAGATTTTGAGCTTATTCATAGATATTGAAACTGTACGTCTCATTATGTATTACAAGGGATATGATCAAGTAAAGATGAAGATAAAAATTTAAAGAAGACTGTGATGTTGATATATGGCATGCGGTAATATTTTACACTTTGATGCACCAAGCTAAGTTGTATTCTCGAGTTATTGAAGGAAAATATAAGATAGAAATAGAAGGAATGGAAAAAAAAATGTAATGGAATTTTGTTCATGTTTTTTTTTTTTTTATCTGGTTGAAAAGAAATAAAAGTTTAATAAAAGAACGTGAATATAAACTTTTAAGGTGCATTCAGTTAAAAGTTCGTTTTTATCTTTCTATAGATTTAGAAAAATTATGTGCCTCTGGGAAAAGATTAAAGTTCATATATAGGAGATGAAATTTTGATTTTCTAAAATTGAAAATGTTAGGAAATAAATATTATAGTTTTCATATTTGTAGTTATAAAAGAGAAAACATGTACTTTCCCTATTAGAAAACATTTTTAGAAAACACAAACTTGAATACGTTTTCATGTTTTTCAATTTTCTTTAAAAAAAATTGCAAAATGAGAGTAACTATTCGTAACTTTACGCACCTTTATTTTTTCAAATGAATCATACTTTGTGCAGAAAATTAGAAGAGAAACCAGTTATCATTTATATTTCACTTAAATATGTGTTTTTCTTGGTTTATACAATTAACAAAAAAGTATGTTAACAATAAAAATACTTAGGTTTTTCATAAGGATAAAAATATGTTATAAAATGTCAACATAATATTGTGTTTCTAAAACATTGAAAAAACATTCATCATTTGGAGCAGTATTAATAATTATTAAAGTTTGATAAAAGTATATATTGTTGTGTCTATTTTTGTAAAAATATAATATAAATAAAATTTAAATTTAAATATAAATATGAAATGTTTGAATGTATGTTAAACCTTGTATAAAAAAATTGTTATACATGTTTATAAAATAAAAAGGTAGTTTAAGTATTTATGATATTTTTTGAAGGTAAAACATGAGAATATTTTGCAAGGAGTATAAATCAATATTAATTAATATTATTTTTAAATAAAAAGGTGAATTTATTTCTTTTTATTTTTTAAAGAAAAGCCAATTGGCATGTTTTGATTTAGGATCGACAACCGCCTCACGGATGAATCTCCAAAAGATAGCATAATTAAATTAAATTAGAATTGGTGATCTCCGATCTAATCTAAAAATCTAAAATCTAAAAATCTAAAAATCTAAAAATCTAAAAATCATATAAAAACAAAACACAAAAGGAAAAAGAAAAGTCCAACAAGATTAGTCTGTACGAAACCGATAAACACAAACACAGATACCTCTACTCCCACATTATTAATTTCTATTAATCCATCAAATCACATACATACACCGATCTTGGGGTTGGGTTGATATGGGGTCATTGATCAACAACGAAGAGGATCTTAAAGAATCAAAAGATGCTGTTTTGTATGTCAATGGAGTCCTTAGACTTCTCCCTGATGGTTTGGCTCACTTAACTCTTCTTGAGTATCTCAGAGGTATTACACAACATCATCAGAGTTTAATTTTATCTATATATTTTTGTCTTTCTGTTCTGATTTACATGTTTTATGTTTTATATTACTAACTTAGTAATTTCATTATTTATGTTTCATGTTAATTTAAAAATTATGTGTTATATTATGGAATTTAGGTTTGTGTATTGCGTATGGTTGCAAAAAAGGCGCAACTTCTATCTAGCAACTCAAGCTCGATCGCTTCAAGTTTTTATAGCACTCGACCTTAAAATCGAGGTCGAAATATATATCGAGTCCAGCTGTTATTTAGCTTTTCGAACTTTAAGTAATTTGTTTAGTATATATATAAATAAATATATATGTGGTTTGGACTTTTCAAATGATATATTATTAGATTAGATTCTAGTATTGTGAAACTATTTTACAAGGTTTTTTATTAGTGCTCACGTTTTGTTCCGATTTTTAATATTTCTCCGAAATGATTTTTAGTATTAGATATATTTTTTAAATATTTGGAATAGTTTGAATATTAAAAAAAGTATGATTATATAAAAATTCAAGCTTATCGAGCCAAGCTCAAGCCATATTGAGTCATTTTTGAGCTGAGCTTGAGCCCTGCACTATACAGGCTCGTTGAACTCAAGCTTAGCCTAAATGAGCTGAGTTGAGCTCGAGGCTTAGTATTGTGTAATGAATCCATCTGTCAGGAAAATGGCCGTTGGGGTTTCTTTGAATAGGGATGAAAATATTCGATTTACTTACCGCAATGTCTGTGACTAATGTTCTGATGTGTTTCACTGACTGTGGTTGATATATGGATTCAGTCATTTCTATATGAATCTGCAAGTTAATTTGGATGTTAAATATTTCGAATTAATTTGTTATTGTCTGTGATATTTTGATCAATTATATGTACTTTCTGTGTTTAATTTCTTGTATATATGCTTGTTTTTATTTCAAGCAGCGTCTATCAGGTTAGGGGTTTAGTTTTCTGGATCTTGATTTGTCATCCATAAATGATCATAGTGTAACTTTATGAGGCAGGCTTCTAAGAATCAGGCTAATTGCTCTTTAGTTTTCGGACTAAATGATCTGACCCGTATTGTTACCCTGTTGTGGTGATAAAGATGTAGGTTTAACAGGAACTAAGCTAGGCTGTGGTGAAGGAGGTTGTGGGGCATGCACTGTGATGGTATCTTACTTTGATCAAAATTCGAAGAAATGTGTGTAAGTCTCTCTCTATACTCTCCCTTTACCCGTTACTTTAGGGACATGATCGAAAATTCAAGTTAATGTGTTAAAAGTTCTAGTCCTTATCTAGGGTTGACTGTATGGTATCAAGGTACCCAAAGTTTTTTTTGTAGGTCATTGAACTTCCGTTTTGTTGTCCGAGTCTGATGTGACTGATTGAAATGGGGACATATATGCCGACTTAATGATAGTTCAATGACTTTTATAGCAAAAACTGATTGCTTAACCTTCATAGCAAAAAAGTTACTGGTTATATAGATTAGAAAAAAGTGACGGTCTACCTTTAGTCGCATATCAGTTTTCCATGTGACATAGGTTGCCGATAGGACTGTTTTCACTTTTTATTTTTTTATTCTTCAGGCACCAAGCAATCAATGCTTGCTTGGCTCCGCTATATTCCGTGGAAGGAATGCACGTAATCACCGTGGAGGGGTTAGGGAATCGAAAATATGGTTTGCATCCAGTTCAGGTACAAAACTTACCCTTTTTTGGGTCCCATTTTCATTGCTAATGAATTTTAGTAAGAATATCATCTTTGTAAAATATATGCAGGAATCATTAGCAAGTCGTCATGGCTCACAATGTGGATTTTGTACACCTGGATTTATCATGTCTATGTATGCATTATTAAGGTCTAGCAAAACTCCACCTACCGAAGAGCAGATTGAAGAAAGCCTTGCTGGAAATTTATGTCGATGTACCGGATATAGACCAATTCTCGATGCATTTCGAGTCTTTGCAAAGAGTAATGACTTGTTATACACTAGTGGTTCTGTTTCATCACAAGAACCTAAAGATGGTGAGTTTATCTGTCCTTCAACTGGTAAACCATGTTCTTGTGGGCCCGACAAAGAAACTGTCAAGCAAGGTGATGTTTGCTATAACGGCTATAAGGCAGTTTCTTTCAATGAAATTGATGGAAGTTCATACACAAACAAAGAAATCATATTCCCACCTCAGCTTATTTTGAGGAAGTCGAGTTATTTAAGCTTAAACGGTTTTGGTGGGATCAAATGGCACAGGCCATTGCTGCTAAAACATGTATTGGAGTTAAAATCAAGATATCCTGATGCAAAATTAGTTGTAGGAAACACTGAAGTGGGAATCGAGACTAGGTTAAAGAAAATTCACTACCCGGTTTTCGTAGCAGTTACCCATGTACCCGAACTCAATATTTTGACCGTTAATGATGATGGCATAGAGATAGGTGCCGGGGTTAGGCTCTCTGAGCTTCAAAATTTTCTAAAAAAAGCTATCGAAGAGCGCCCCTTTTATGAAACATCAGCGTGTAAAGCTATTACTGAACAAATAAAGTGGTTTGCGGGAACTCAAATAAGAAATGTTGCATCGGTTGGCGGGAATATATGCACTGCCAGTCCGATTTCGGACTTGAATCCGCTTTGGATGGCATCGGGTGCGAAGTTTAGAATCGTTGACTGCAAAGGAAACATAAGAGACACGTTGGCTGAGAAGTTCTTTTTGGGTTATCGAAAAGTCGATTTGGGGAATAGCGAGATTCTTTTATCTGTTTTTCTTCCTTGGACTCGTACGTTTGAGTATGTGAAAGAGTTCAAGCAGGCACATAGGAGGGAGGATGATATTGCACTTGTAAACGCCGGAATGCGTGTTTATCTTGAAAAAAATAACCAGAAGTGGATCGTTTCCGACGCGTGTATAGTGTATGGTGGTGTTGCTCCCGTTTCGTTATCGGCTGTAAAAACAAACAATTATTTAGTTGGGAAGGAATGGAGCAAGGACCTCTTGCAGAACTCGTTGGAAATCTTGCAGCAGGATGTTTTGATTTCGGAAGAAGCGCCAGGTGGCATGGTGGAGTTCCGTAAATCGCTGACTTTAAGTTTCTTTTTTAAATTCTTTTTGTGGGTATCTCATCAAATGGACGGTCAAGATTCGTTCAATGAATCTGTACCTGTTTCGCATTTGTCGGCCATTGAGTCATTTCACCGTCCATCTGTCATGGGTAGTCAAGATTACGAAGTTACAAAACAGGGTACGGCTGTGGGGTTACCCGAGGTGCATATGTCGGCGAGACTTCAGGTAACAGGGGAGGCTGAGTACACGGATGACACAACAATGGCTCCGGGTGGGTTGCATGCTGCTTTGATATTAAGCAAGAAGCCTCATGCTCGTCTTCTTTCTATTGATGATTCGGGTGCCAGATCATCACCTGGATTTGCTGGCATCTTTTTTGCTAAAGATATTCCGGGTTATAATTCTGCTGGCCCTGTTGTTGAAGATGAGGAAGTTTTTGCTACTGAGATTGTCACATGTGTTGGCCAGGTTAATAGTTCATTTAAAATTATAAAACTGGGGTGATTTGTATTCTGGTTTAGTAGTTGTCTAAAAGTATCCTTATTCATTCACATTTTTTGTTTCAAATTTTATGCAGGTTATAGGAGTGGTTGTTGCGGACACTCATGAAAATGCAAAGCTTGCTGCAAGAAAAGTCAACATCGAGTATGAAGTTCTGCCAGCTATCTTATCCATAGAGGATGCTGTCAAGGCCAAAAGTTTCCATCCAAATTCACACAGACTTTTAAGTAAAGGGGACGTTGAACTATGTTTTCAATCAGACCAATGTCATAAGATTATTGAGGGTGAAGTTCATATTGGAGGTCAAGAACACTTCTATTTGGAACCGCAAAGCACCTTTGTTTGGACCATGGATGGTGGCAATGAGGTCCACATGATTTCATCGACTCAAGTAAGAAGCAAATACTTTGGCCATTTAAGAGTAATTCTTGGTTTTGGAAAAATGAGTGGGTCTTGCTGGTTGTTAATGGGCCAAAATGGGTTCATGCCAAAATGGGTCATTTTTTAGTTTGGCGGTTGGCTCTTGTTCACCGTTCACCTCAAACGGGTCATTTTTTTCTTTTATTTTAATTTTTTATAATATTTTAATTTCATGGTTTTTTAGTAAATAATTTGTGTCAAATTTTATTACAAAGTTGTATTTTATTGAGTAATCCAAAGTTTTCTGACTCAAATGGATTAGAAGGTTAATGCATTAAAAAATTATCTTGAGCGACTTTTGACTTGTTTGACCCATTTCCTTATAATCTAGTTTTTGATATTGTTACTCATTTGACATGTTACAAATTAAACATAACCCGAATCAACCCATGATAATCAAATGGGTCAAAATTGTCGTTTCTAGTATTTTTGTCTAAATGGTGTCTGTCTCGCGACAATATTTTTTTGAATATGTTGCTGTTTTTGCTTGAATTTAGGCACCACAAAAGCATCAAAAGTATGTAGCACATGTGCTTGGTCTCCCGATGTCAAAAGTGGTTTGCAAGGTGAAGCGAATTGGTGGTGGATTTGGTGGGAAGGAAACTCGATCGGCTTTCTTTGCCGCTGTTGCCTCTGTACCCGCATACATGTTGAATCGTCCCGTGAAGCTCACATTGGACAGAGATATAGATATGATGATATCTGGACAACGACATAGCTTTCTTGGAAAGTATAAGGTATATTATTTAGTCAAAGGCCAGTTTAAGTTATGGTTCCACATATCGTTGACTGAAAATGGTAATTATTAGGTTGGGTTCACGAATGAAGGAAAGGTGCTTGCCCTAGATCTTGAAATCTATAACAATGCGGGCAATTCACTTGATTTATCTCTAGCAATACTTGAACGTGCTATGTATCACTCGGATAACGTTTATGAGATTCCACATGTTAGAGTTAATGGAAGTGTTTGCTTCACTAATTATCCTAGCAATACTGCTTTCCGAGGGTTCGGTGGACCTCAAGGCATGCTCATTACTGAGAATTGGATTCAAAGAATTGCTATGGAGGTTAAGAAAAGCCCAGAAGAGATCAGAGTACGTTTTATGATCCGAATCAATTTTCATTATGTTTGAATGATATTGTTAGATAAGTAATTGTCAGGATCACCCTACATAGCTTACCAAAATTGTAGATTTGGTCACTACAAAAAATACTTGTCGCCAATGCCACTCAAGTTTCATTTTACGTGCTATATTAATTCAATCTTTTGACTCGGTAAACCGGTAAGTTACACTTAAATGTAGGTTAAATGTCATAAAAGCCTGTATAGTTTCCTAAAATTGTATATTTTGCCACCACAAAAAAAGTTGTGCCACTAAAGCTAATGAAAAGTCTTTTTATGAGTTTAATTAGTTAAATAGGTAGATACATTGTCAAATGGCTTTAGTGATTTGAAAAATCTATAGTGGCTAAACTACAGTTTTGACAAACGATATTGGCTTTATGCCATTAAAAAGGGAAAGATGTACACTTTTGAACTGGACAAAGAATCTTCAATGACTTTAGGAAAAAAAAAGGAAAAAAGAAGAGAACTTTAGTGGCCAGATTGACAATTTTGACAAACTATATTTAGCTTTTCTGACATTTTCCCTCGTTTTATATTCCTACTAACATATGATTTTATTTTAGGAAATTAATTTCATGAGTGAAGGATCAATACTACACTATGGTCAACAAGTTCAAGACTGTACTTTGCATCGGCTTTGGGATGAACTTAAGAAATCATGCAACTTTCTGAAAGTTAGAAGTGAAGTTGAAGAGTTCAATCTTAATAATCGATGGAAGAAGCGTGGAATTGCTATAATTCCAACAAAATTTGGCATTTCATTTACAACAAAGTTCATGAACCAGGTGATTTTGTGTTTGACAAAATCAACTCTCGCTTTTTGCTTTTAGTAGTTATGTTTAGTGTATGTAATACATGCTCAATTTCTCCAGGCAGGTGCACTCGTTCAAGTGTATACAGATGGAACCGTGTTGGTCACACATGGCGGTGTCGAGATGGGGCAGGGTTTGCATACAAAGGTTGCTCAAATTGCTGCTTCCGCCTTTGAAATCCCTCTTAGTTCCATTTTTATTTCAGAAACGAGTACTGATAAGGTGGAGTAACATATGTTGATGCACTTAAATTAAAATCTGACACTATATAAAATTTTCTTGACGGTTTGATCTGTCTGTATAGGTTCCTAATGCATCTCCGACAGCAGCTTCAGCTAGTTCTGATATGTATGGGGCTGCAGTTTTGGATGCGTGTAAACAAATAAAAGCAAGAATGGAGCCGATTGCATCTCTGAAAAAACATACCTCTTTCGTGGAGGTATATCAAAGACACTTAATCGATTCAGCTATTTTTACTGCAAAAGGACTCATTATCAAATTCAATTTTTTATTGTTTTCAGTTGGTGAATGCATGCTATTTTGAGCGTGTAGATCTCTCTGCTCACGGGTTTTACATCGTTCCCGACATTGGTTTCGACTGGACAACTGGAAAGGGCCACCCGTTCAGGTATTTCACATACGGAGCTGCATTTGCTGAGGTCGAAATCGATACATTGACTGGGGATTTCCACACGAGGGCTGCAGATGTCATTTTGGATCTTGGATTTTCAATCAATCCAGCCATTGATGTTGGGCAGGTTCATTTCGGTTTCCTTTCAGTTTTCTGTCTGTCATTTTAGCAACATTTCTCGGTTTATGGCTGGGATTATATGTTTACATAACTTTCTTGATATGTCTTTTGATGAACCTCCACATTTGCACATATACAGATTGAAGGAGCATTTGTGCAAGGAATGGGATGGGTGGCTCTTGAGGAGTTGAAATGGGGTGATGATGATCACAAATGGATCCCACAAGGTTGCCTGTTTACTTGTGGCCCTGGAAACTATAAGATTCCTTCTGTCAATGATGTACCTTTCAAGTTCAAGGTTTCTCTATTGAAGGTATAACATTTTATTTTTCTATTTACTTGCTAACCATCTTATAATACTTGTAGTTATAATAAATAAAAGAGTAAATTACACGGATTGTCCCTGTGCTTTAGTGTAAAATACAGATTTCATCCTTTAACTATTGAAATTACATGGACTGTCCTATATCTTGGAAGTTGCAACATTATGTCCTTTAATTGGATGGCCGTTAAAGTTACATGCCAAACTATAACAGACCTACTTAACGGACATCCATATAAAAGACCATTGGTGTTTACAACTTTTAAATAAAAATAACGATGCATGTAATTTGAAGGATGAAATCTGTGACTTACCAAAATCACATGGACGATCCTTGTAATTTACTCCCAAGTAAAAAGACAACGGCAAAATATATGACCTTTTGGTTCATTGCAAGTTCATGTTTTGCATTAAAATTTGATTTGTTTGCGATACAGGATGCTCCAAATGACAAGGCCATACATTCATCAAAAGCTGTTGGTGAACCTCCATTCTTTCTGGCTTCATCTGTGTTTTTTGCCATAAAAGATGCGATTATAGCTGCAAGAGCTGAATCAGGGACTCATGGCTGGTTTCCTCTTGACAACCCAGCAACTCCTGAGCGCATCCGTATGGCTTGTGCGGATGATTTCACCACACCATTTGCCAAATTCGATTTCCGCCCTAAACTCAGTGTTTAGTAAGCAAATTAACCTTGTTGGCTCATAAAGCGCCTTTCTTTTTTCTCTGTTAATGTACTGTATGTACACCAATTTTGTATAATTATTTAAGATATCTTTCAAATGTGAATCAGACAGCCCCTTGCATAACTGTATGAACTTAGGTAAAACGTTACGAATTAAGTACCACTTTAAGAATAGATGATTCACTCACTGTTTGAACTTAGGTATATAAAGAGCATTTATTTTTTTCTCCCTTTTTATTTTTTACCAAAAAGATGGAATTGTGTTGGTTTCGATTGTTAAGATATCTAGTGATAATAACCTCTTAATTGACTTGCACACATTGGGAGTACGTTCGATTATTCTTTCCTCTTTTCACTTCTAATTAGGAGCCAGTAGAGATTTGTTTATTATATACATCTTTTCGTGTATATGCAAAGATAGGAATAGTGTATAGTCACGCTTTGTCTTGCTGCGTGTAAACAAAATTCTTAATAGCAGTTTGGGTAACATTTACATTAATCTAAACGAACATTTTGAATTAGTTGACTTCTAGATGATTTTTACAAATTTCACAATGTGTTTTATCTCAATTTTATTTCAGATGAGTACATTGTTTGTCGCTTGTTTCCATTTTCGAGCAAAGGTTATCTTCTGCTCAGTGATATACGGTTACGAAAATAGTTGTAGTTCTTATTTTGATTAGCTCAAAGTCTTGTTACAAGTTTTTAATGAATTGAAAATGCTTGTCATTGAATTCGAATATATTTGCTTGTCTCGTGGCAAAGAGAAGGAGCTACTACAAACAAATGGTATTAGAAGATCCTGTTCATTAGCAGAAAGAAAGAATGACATGAATGATTTACAGAAAATTAAATATACAAAGGTCAATACATTGGACCTTGTTAACTCATGTGTAAACTTGATTAAGAAAGAAAAAGGAAGATAAATCGTGCCTGAGCTGAAGGAAACTTCACAAAGATGTCGCCTGATCAGCTAACTTGTTATAGTTTGTTGAAGAAGTTTGAACTTTAATAATGCCTTGGTGGTGGGGGAGACTTATAGTAGTAAGCGGGACGAGGAAGAGACTTAGATGATAGATGTGGTAATTTGTAGTAATATGGGTGGTGAGGTGGATGAGACGGTGGGGGAGGAGACTTGTAGATATAAGGAGGTGGTGGAGACGGTGATAGAGGAGGGGGAGACTTGTAGATATAAGGAGGTGGTGGAGACGGTGATAGAGGAGGGGGAGACTTGTAGACATATGGAGGTGGTGAGGAAGGTGATGGTAGTCGGGGAGACTTGTAATTGTAAAGTGGTGGTGGCAACGGTGATGGTGGAGGTGGAGACTTGTAAACATATGGAGGTGGTTGGGAAGGTGATGGTGGTGGTGGAGACTTATAAACGTAAGGTGGCGGTGACGACAATGATAGTGGTGGGGGAGACTTATAAACGTACGGAGGTGGTGCGGGAGATGGTGATGGTGGAGGTGGTGGGGAAGGTGATGGTGGTGGTGGAGACTTGTAAACGTATGAAGGTGATGGAGACGGTGATGGTGGTGGAGGAGACTTGTAAACGTATGGAGGTGGTGGTGACAATGATGGTGGTGGAGGAGATTTGTAAACATATGGAGGTGGTGGGGACGATGATAGTGGTGGAGGAGACTTGTAAATGTATGGAGGTGGTGTTGAAGGTGATGGTGGTGGTGGAGACTTATAAACGTAAGGTGGTGGGGGAGACGGTGATGGTGGAGGTGGGGACTTGTAAACGTATGGAGGTGGTGGGGACGGTGATGGTGGAGGTGGAGACTTGTAGACGTATGGAGGTGGTGGAGATGGTGATGGTGGAGGTGGAGACTTGTAGACGTATGGAGGTGGGGGTGATGGTGATGGTGGAGGTGGAGACTTGTAGACGTATGGAGGTGGGGGTGATGGTGATGGTGGAGGTGGAGACTTGCATACGTATGGAGGTGGGGGTGATGGTGATGGTGGAGGTGGAGACTTGTATACGTATGGAGGTGGTGGTGATGGTGATGGGGGAGGCGGAGACTTATAAACATATGGAGGTGGTGGGGACGGTGATGGTGGAGGTGGAGACTTGTAAACGTATGGAGGTGGTGGAGAAGGTGATGGTGGTGGAGGAGACTTGTAAACATATGGAGGTGGTGGGGACGGTGATGGTGGTGGAGGAGATTTGTAAATGTACGGTGGTGGCGGAGACTTATAAATATAGGAAGGGGGAGGAGATTTGTAAAGATGAGGTAGATGTGGCCATGTGTATTTCAATGGTGGTGGTGGAGATTTATAAAAATACTTTGAATTTGGCAATGGTTTTGGCGATTTCCAGCCATTAGACTTCGGAACTTGATAACCATATGGTTCAGCAATGACAATAGTGGCAATTAATAAGAGCGCAAAAGTAAACACACTTTGAGGCCAAGGCCTCAACACCCCAAGACTTCCCATAAGATACTTTCTTAATTCCTTTTGTGGACTACCAGTTAATTTGTGTCTTTAAATGGTTTGATTAGAAACCTTTTTATAGCAATCATATGTTCTTTTTTGATACATATTATAGGTTGTCATAATATTTTATTGTCTGAGAATGGTTGATGGTTTCCCACTCGGTGTCATAAACTATCAAGTCAAATAAGGCTCTTCACAAGAAGTCTAGAGTACGTAGTTGGTGAATGCCAGTAAGGGAACTTGTTTTGTATATTGTTTTAACACCCTAATGAAGGAAAATGGTATTGGATGCCTATAATATTAGTGTAACATATATTTTTCTTAAATGTTTTTAGAAAATCTAAAGTTATTTTGCGTTCATCGGATACATGAATTTATAATGCAGATAGCAGCCCTCATGTACGGTGTGTTGCAATTGATAACCACATTAAGTAATCTCCACAAAAACATAGCAAATAATAGACATAAACATAAAGATGAAATAGGAAATGAGATTTACGTACTTGTTTGGCTCCTTAAGCCTATTCCACAACTCTCTCTCGACGTATAGATTACAATAAGTTGGCACTCTCTAAATTATTTTCAACTCTGAAAACTCACACATGAATGGATGGAGACTCAATATACGATTATCACCAATCATCTCTAATCTCTCAACCTCTTCAAAAATTCTCTAGCATTCAACTCCTAATTATATCGGCAAAAATTCAGTTTCTTTCTAATTTGACCACTAATCAAATTTCCATGAAACCCATTGGTCTTCAAAGTTAACTTTTTAAACTTATTTTCTAAGTCTCCATATTCTCACTATTTAAAGTTATATAGCCTAATCCTGAATGGTGTTTCCGTTTCGATGAATGTAATCAAATAAGTAATTAAACTCAATAATTGGACTAAATAACATATATGAAAAGGCAAGAGGATTGAATTACTCATTACGGATAGTGTGTGTGTGTGTGTTCTCTTTGGTTGGTAATTGCATGCTTGAGTGTACGTTTAGATCGTTCTAGATTTTACAATGTCAACCTTGACATCTGCTTCGATTAGCAACTAGAAAAAGCCATCTATTTAGGTTTTCCCGAGTTTCATTTGTGGAGGTTGAAATCGAAAATTTGATTACTAATCATATTACGTCTTAGAAACATATTACAAACTTACGGTCGGGAATATACACACTTAGATGGTTTACCCCAACTTCTAGGCTCTTACTTTTCTTGATCTAAATTTTTGTATTTGCATATTGAAAGAGCTGAGATAGGGGTGATGAAGGGCGATGTGATGAAGCTTACAATTGGATTCCATCACATTGCTTGTTTACTTGTGGTCTTGTAAATTACAGGAACTACATATGATGGTGATACCATATAGTCATATCATATCTTATACACATTAAAATTGCTCATAAGTATGCGAAAAGTTGAATAAAAATTATTGTAATCATTAATGGCATATACAAAAACTTAAAAGAAAAGGACTAAAACAGTGTATGTTCTAACTTCAAATTTAATGCCATATTCTCTATTCCCGAGAATGATTAAATAAAAACTTATAAATGACAAAATAAAAGTGAAGGAAACTACTAAATTACAAAAGTGATGTAACAAATACAAAATGCATGCCATATTGACTCCCACTAGCTTGCTGTTACTTGGAAAATAGAACGAAAGACTACAAACAACGATCGCACAATGATCTTTTTGATTTAATAGAAAGAAAGAATGACATGAATGATTAAAAATAAATAAATATACACAGGTCATTGCAAGTTCAGACCTTGTTAACTCTTGTGTACACTTGAATAAGAATGGAAAAGGCAAATAAATTGTATTCGAAGGAAACTTCACAAAGACGTAAGTTGATCACCATGTCTTGTTATGCATTGTCAAAACGTTTCAAATTTAATAATGCGTTAGTGGTGGGGGAGACTTATAGTAGTAAACTGGACGAAGATCAGACTTTGATGGTAGATGTGGTAAGTTATAGTAATATGGATGGTGAGGTGAATGAGATGGTGAAGGAGGAGACTTGTATACGTATGGAGGTGGTGGTGAAAGTGATGGGGGAGGGGGAGACTTATACACAAATGGTGGTGGTGGGGATGGCGATGGAGGTGGTGGAGACTCATAAACATATGGTGGTGGAGACTCATAAACACCGGTGGTGGTGAAGACTTGTAAACATACGGAGGAGGAGGGGATGATGATGGTGGTGGTGATAACTTATAAACAGATGGAGGTCGTGGTGATGGTGATGGTGGAGGAGGAAACTTGTACGCATATGGAGGTGGCAGAGACTTGTAGATATACTTAGGAGATGGTGATGGTGGTAGTGATGACTTATAAACAGATGGAGGTGGTGGTGATGGTGATGGTGGAAGAGGAGACTTATACGCATATGGAGGTGGCAGAGACTTGTAGATATACTTATGTATATGAGTTTTTTCTAAATATATTTTAGAGTTATGACCAAAAATATGTGAGAATTTTTAATGATTTTAAATGCTAGGGACAAGCATTAAGATAAGTTTCATCTCAGCTCCATCATTATGTTTCAATTAACTGCATACTACAATGTTTTAGGCTAATATGAACCATAAAACAGTAAATATTGATCCTTGATTGTCCAATTCGCTATTATAGAAAAGCATTTAACTTTAAAATTAAAAGTGGCATTACAAATATTTTAAAATCAAATGTGACATTGCAAACTGTGTAAATACAAGTAAAACAATTTTATAAAAAATTTATGTATGTTTGGTAATTAATTCAATATATAGTACTCTCAACTCTCATCTAAAAAATGACTAATAAGTTTTGTCTTAATTGTCTCAAGATTTGTCTAACTTGTTTCCAAAATATGTCATTCCTATATACTTGCTTGCATTGACAAAAGTGAATAAATAGCGACAAATTAATATCTTATACAAAGAATGAAGTGAATAATTAAGAATTAAGTGTTCTCATTAACAAAAAGAAAGAATAACGTAACTCATTCACGAAAAATAAATAAACAAAGGTCATTGCATGTTTAGACCTTATTAACTCGTAGATACGTTTTCTTAAGAAAGACGAAAACAAATAAAATGAATTAAGAGACACATTGAAATTGATGTAATCATGTAACTCATAACGTTAGGATTTGTTGTAAAAATTCCTTCGTTAATAATGTTTTGGAGGCGGGGGAGACTTATAGTAGTAAGCTGGAGTAGGGACAGACTTTGAAGGTAAGTGTGGTAATTTATAGAAGTATGGATGTGGTGGTGATGGTGATGGTGGAGGTGGAGACTTATATACGTATGGAGGTGGGGGTGATGGTGACGGTGGTGGAGGAAACTTATATACGTATGGAGGTGGTGGTGATGGTGATGGGGGAGGCGGAGACTTATAAACATATGGAGGTGGTGGAGATGGTGATGAGGGAGGTGGAGACTTGTAGACGTATGGAGGTGGTGGTGATGGTGATGGTGGAGGTGGAGACTTATATACGTATGGAGGTGGGGGTGATGGTGACGGTGGTGGAGGAGATTTATATACGTATGGAGGTGGTGGTGATGGTGACGGGGGAGGTGGAGACTTGTAGACGTATGGAGGTGGTGGCGATGGTGATGGGGGAGGTGGAGACTTGTAGACGTATGGAGGTGGTGGCGATGGTGATGGTGGAGGTGGAGACTTATATACGTATGGAGGTGGGGGTGATGGTGATGGTGGTGGAGGAGATTTATATACGTATGGAGGTGGTGGTGATGGTGATGGGGGAGGTGGAGACTTGTAAACGTATGGAGGTGGTGGAGATGGTGATGGGGGAGGTGGAGACTTGTAGATGTATGGAGGTGGTGGCGATGGTGATGGTGGAGGTGGAGACTTATATACGTATGTAGGTGGGGGTGATGGTGGTGGAGGAGATTTATATACGTATAGAGGTGGTGGTGATGGTGATGGGGGAGGTGGAGACTTGTAAACGTATGGAGGTGGTGGAGATGGTGATGGGGGAGGTGGAGACTTGTAAACGTATGGAGGTGGTGGCGATGGTGATGGTGGAGGTGGAGACTTATATACGTATGGAGGTGGCGGAGACTTATATATATACTTTGGCGATACTTCCTTCACTAGTGGTGATGGTGGAGATTTGTACACATATGGAGGTGGTGGTGATGGTGACGGTGGAGGTGGTGACTTGTACACATATGGAGGAGTTGGTGATGGTGATGGTGGAGGTGGAGACTTGTACACATATGGGGGTGGTGGTGATGGCGACGGTGGAGGTGGAGACTTGTACACATATGGGGGAGGTGGTGATGGTGACGGTGGAGGTGGAGACTTGTACACATATGGGGGTGGTGGTGATGGTGAAGGTGGAGGTGGAGACTTGTACACATATGGTGGTGGTGGAGAGGGTGATGGTGGTGGTGGTGACTTGTAAACGTATAGTGGTGGTGGAGGAGACTTATAGATATACTTAGTACGAAGAGATTTGTGAAGATAAGGTAAATGCGGCAGTGTTTGCTTCACCGGTGGTGGTGGAGACTTATAAATATAAGGTTTAATCGGTAAAGTATGTTTCACGGGTTTTGGCAATTTGTGGCCATAAGACTTTCCATAAGGTGTCTCACCGATAACAATGGTGGCTAATAAAAAGAAAGCAAATGCATATACAAGTTGAGGCCGATGCCTCAACACTCCAGAATTTCTCATACTATGCCACCTTTTTCTTTATAATGCCGATTGTTGTCTTTGTGTGTTGATATCTGTTAGGAACCTATTTATAGCATTCATTTACATTTTTTTAAATTCATATTATAGGTTGTCTTAGGGTTTTTTTTCTTAATAGTAATAGATTGGTAATGGTTTTCCACTCAGTGCTCTTCACCGATTTCTTATTAATAAATTAACATTGACATGCTAAAGGTGTTTCTCAATAAAAGTCAAAGAGGTTGGTGAGTGCCTGAAGGGTAATTTTTGCCTTATACGCTTTATGACGGCAAATGGGTATCCTTAAGGTTACAGTAACAATTATTTTCTTTGAACTTTTATTTTTTAGATTAGCTTTTCCGATAACCATAAGAATACTAACAACAAGATATGTCGTATATTTTCTTTGTTACTGCTGTTCAGTTGGTATCTGCGTAATAGTTACAACATTTTATATATTAATAGAAAGTTCTCTTAGTGCATTACACTTTTTATGACCTCACTGATTTTGTTGTGTAGAAGTACTAAATATTTCATACCTCTTCGAAAAAGTATGTAACTGCATTTAATATGCTAAGTTAGTAATCGACACTTGACTGGTGATTTCCACGAGGGATTTTATAATTAATTTTAGAAACGAAAAAAATGTTAGGTGAAAAATGTGGAATGAAGATGTAATGTTAAGATATGTCGATGATTATGGCGACGGTGGAAGAAGTCAAAGACGCCCCTTCAAAAAGTCAAAGGAAATTTAACCTAGAGTTTGTGACTGCCACTCAAAATTGTGTTTACGCAGTTGTTCAATTTGTTTATATGCAAAAGACACGAAGAAGTCAAACTCAAATTTTGTTTCACAAATTTATAATAGTAGTTTTTCATTATTGTAGATTCAAGATAACTTATATTGTTCATTATATTTTGTAGATTTATAGATCAATGAATGTACTATTGGTGACTTAACAAGGATCGCCCCTCTACTGTATCCTTGCGTTTTGTTAATCCGTATGGATTCGATTAGCCTATTTTATGTATACCGTAATAATTAGTTTACCACAAGGTCCATAACGTCCTGTTTTTGTTAATTAGTTTGCTTAACTATGAACGATTTTATAGATAAGTTATAATCTTATTTGTGTGACTAAAGTCATATTCTTGTAATGTCTAATACATTGCTTGCCATTTCTTGACAACAAAAACGAATTGAAAGGCTAGGAGTAACGATATCATGTAGTCTCGATCTGATAATTATGTAGTACCTGCTTCCATTTATCGAAAGAAAGAAAAGCACAAATGATCCGTAAACGAAAATAAGTTGTTAGGAATTATGAGCCCCAAACAAGACACAATAATCACAAAATTATTCTCACAAACAAAAACGGATCAAAACACAAAGCAATAACACAATTGAGTAACGAGAATTAAATGAACACAAGAATTAACGTGGTTATATCCAATCTACTCGATTCGTTTTGTCCACGGCCAACTAAAGAGGAATCTTATTAATTCTCGTAGGTGTTAGAGTTTACAAAAGTAAGAGTTACAATATAAAGTGTAAAACAAAGAATGCACGCCCTAGCCGACCTAGTATCCGTCGGTACATCACTTCTACCTGTCGGGTAGACATGATTACGAGCCGAGTGCTATGCCTCCCAGCCAGGTACATCACATCTCCAAAACCTCTATTCACAGATAACCCTTTATACCCACCGGGTACCTTGACTACTAGCCAGATATCCCTGTGTTTCTTTGATCCTTGTTCAATCTTCACTCCCAATAAAAGCGAAGGTCAATATTGCATGTTGAGAACTTATAACTCACAAAAAAATACACTTGATTAAGGGTGAAAAAAATATACACTTGTTTTTATGCATTAAAATGGTTTGATAAGAACCCTTATTAAAGCAATCCTCTGGTCCTTTTTACTACAAAGACTTGATTCACTGCAACAAATATCTAATTTCTCAATACATTTTCTACACTCTATAGAATAATGTGTAAACCCTTATTAAAGTCCACAGTGGTGGAGATTTGTCTATCCACCGTGGATGAGCTTCGACAATGAATTCCAATGCTCCACTCCCATTGCTCTAAACGGGTGAAACCAACACAGATAACAAAGCCTATTACCCAAACAAAAACTACATGCACGGATTGTTAGTTCATTGGTGCAAGTCATAGTTAGACCCCCAAACTTTATCTTAAACCCGTTCATTTAAAAGTGATATGATATTTATTACAATGTGAGTACAATGAACTTGGTATATTTTATGGGAACTACTCTTGATTTTGATCAATATGATAAGTTGCAAATTTTATAGCTAGAGATAGATGATAAACTTATTTCTATGTCAGGCTTTTTTGTTTCCTAGATGTATATAAATTATTTATATGTTATTGTATGTTACCTCTACACAAGGTTAAAAATTATAAATAATATTTAAACATCATTTAATTATTGGTCATAAAAGATAATAATGTAAACATATATGCTTAATACAAAGAATTTCTGGTTGTACGGATCACGACCGAAAAATAATGAACATTATGAAATTAATACTTGTATTCATTATTGAAATAACAATTGCATACATTGTGTTTGAAATATAAATATATCAAGGTAATAATAAATTGAGACGTTATTAACTCATGAATACATTTGTGCAAGAAAGAAAACAAAATATAAAATTTATTGTGGATCAAATTAATGGTAAGGTAATAAGTTATAGTCCAATTAATTTGAAATGTTGAATATGAATGTCTTTTAATAATGAAGTGGAGGTGGTGGAGAACTGTAGTAGTAAGACGGTGGAGGAGGAGACTTTGATGGTGGAGGTGGCGACTTATAGATATATGGAGGTGGGGGTGAAGGTGACGGGGGAGGAGGTGACTTGTACACATATGGAGGTGGTGGGGATGGTGATGGTGGTGGAGGAGACTTGTATACATATGGAGGAGGTGGAGACGGTGACGGCGGAGGTGGTGACTTGTAAACATATGGAGGTGGTGGAGATGGTGATGGTGGTGGAGGAGATTTGTATACATATGGAGGAGGAGGTGATGGTGATGGGGGAGGTGGAGATTTGTAAACATATGGAGGAGGTGGAGATGGTGATGGTGGAGGTGGAGACTTGTAGACATATGGAGGTGGTGGAGATGGTGATGGTGGAGGTGGAGACTTGTAGACGTATGGAGGTGGGGGTGATGGTGATGGTGGAGGTGGAGACTTGTATACGTATGGAGGTGGTGGCGATGGTGATGGTGGAGGTGGAGACTTATATATATATGGAGGTGGGGGTGATGGCGATGGTGGTGGAGGAGATTTGTAAACATATGGAGGTGGTGGAGATGGTGACGGTGGAGGAGGAGACTTATATACGTATGGAGGTGGTGGTGATGGTGATGGTGGAGGTGGAGACTTGTAGACGTATGGAGGTGGGGGTGATGGTGATGGTGGAGGTGGAGACTTGTATACGTATGGAGGTGGTGGCGATGGTGATGGTGGAGGTGGAGACTTATATACATATGGAGGTGGGGGTGATGGCGATGGTGGTGGAGGAGATTTATATACGTATGGAGGTGGGGGTGATGGTGACGGTGGAGGAGGAGACTTATATACGTATGGAGGTGGTGGTGATGGTGATGGTGGTGGTGGAGGTGGAGACTTGTAGACGTATGGAGGTGGGGGTGATGGTGATGGTGGTGGAGGAGATTTGTATACATATGGAGGAGGAGGTGATGGTGATGGGGGAGGTGGAGATTTGTAAACATATGGAGGTGGTGGAGATGGTGATGGTGGAGGTGGAGACTTATAAACATATGGAGGTGGTGGAGATGGTGATGGTGGAGGTGGAGACTTGTAGACGTATGGAGGTGGGGGTGATGGTGATGGTGGAGGTGGAGACTTGTAGACGTATGGAGGTGGGGGTGATGGTGATGGTGGAGGTGGAGACTTGTATACGTATGGAGGTGGTGGCGATGGTGATGGTGGAGGTGGAGACTTATATACGTATGGAGGTGGGGGTGATGGCGATGGTGGTGGAGGAGATTTATATACGTATGGAGGTGGGGGTGATGGTGACGGTGGAGGAGGAGACTTATATACGTATGGAGGTGGTGGTGATGGTGATGGTGGAGGTGGAGACTTGTAGACGTATGGAGGTGGGGGTGATGGTGATGGTGGTGGAGGAGATTTGTATACATATGGAGGAGGAGGTGATGGTGATGGGGGAGTTGGAGATTTGTAAACATATGGAGGTGGTGGAGATGGTGATGGTGGAGGTGGAGACTTAGAGACATATGGAGGTGGTGGAGATGGTGGAGGTGGAGACTTGTAGACGTATGGAGGTGGGGGTGATAGTGATGGTGGAGGTGGAGACTTGTATACGTATGGAGGTGGTGGCGATGGTGATGGTGGAGGTGGAGACTTATATACATATGGAGGTGGGGGTGATGGCGATGGTGGTGGAGGAGATTTATATACGTATGGAGGTGGGGGTGATGGTGACGGTGGAGGAGGAGACTTATATACGTATGGAGGTGGTGGTGATGGTGATGGTGGTGGTGGAGACTTATATACGTATGGAGGTGGGGGTGATGGTGACGGTGGTGGAGGAGACTTATATACGTATGGAGGTGGTGGTGATGGTGATGGGGGAGGCGGAGACTTATAAACATATGGAGGTGGTGGTGATGGTGATGGCGGAGGTGGTGACTTGTAAACATATGGAGGTGGTGGAGATGGTGATGGTGGTGGAGGATATTTGTATACATATGGAGGAGGAGGTGATGGTGATGGTGGAGGTGGAGACTTGTAGACATATGGAGGTGGTGGAGATGGTGATGGTGGAGGTGGAGATTTGTAGACGTATGGAGGTGGTGGTGATGGTGATGGTGGAGGTGGAGACTTATATGCGTATGGAGGTGGGGGTGATGGTGATGGTGGAGGTGGAGACTTGTAGACGTACGGAGGTGGTGGTGATGGTGATGGTGGAGGTGGAGACTTGTAGACGTACGGAGGTGGTGGTGATGGTGATGGGGGAGGTGGAGACTTGTATACGTATGGAGGTGGTGGTGGTGGTGATGGGGGAGGTGGAGACTTGTAAACGTATGGAGGTGGTGGTGATGGTGATGGTGGAGGTGGAGACTTATATATGTATGGAGGTGGTGGTGAGGGTGATGGTGGTGGAGGAGACTTATATACGTATGGAGGTGGTGGAGATGGTGATGGTGGAGGTGGAGACTTATAGACGTATGGAGGTGGTGGAGATGGTGATGGGGGAGGTGGAGACTTGTAGACATATGGAGGTGGTGGCGATTGTGACGGCGGTGGTGGGGATTTGTACACGTAAGGAGGTGGTGGTGATGGTGACGGCGGTGGTGGGGAGTTGTACACATATGGAGGTGGTGGTGATGGTGATGGTGGTGGAGGAGACTTGTAATGATATGGTGGATATGACCATTCATGTTTCACCGGTGGTGTTTTGGATTTGTGATGATAAGGTGGATATGACCATCCATTCTTCTCCGGGGGTGGTAATTTCCAATCACCATAAGGGTTTGGTGAATCATCATAAGATTTTTCGGCAATAACATTGGCAATCAATAAGAAAGCAAGTGCATAAGTGAGGCGAGGCCAATGCCTCGACGTCGTAGGGCTTCTCATATAGAGTTAGCTTCTTTTCTTGTTTGTTTGTCTCTAAGAAACTTTGAGTAAAGAATTGATTCTGTTTGTTAAAATGGTGAGATTACAACCCAATATATACAATTCGTTTATGCTTATTTAATGCACAAAACAGGTTGTCATGATAATTTTTTGTATTGTATATTTTGATTTGAATGTTTCCACCAATGAGTTCTTTAGGTAAATCATGAAGACGAAGTCGAAGAGTAATTGCTGAATTAGTAGCGTCTCGGAGTTTATTGGTTTGTCTGGATTCATATTCATAAAAAATATATAAAGAACATCAAATTGATGTTGAAATTTGAAGCCATCTTGATTCTTTATTTGTATTTTGACAAACGAATCATAGTGTACAATTATTAAGTCAACTATTAATATTCAAATGATTATAATTTGTTTAGCTTTTCATATGACAGTTTGATATCCATACGTCCATACTCCATAAATATACACGGATATATGCATGTATATGTTCCATAATTGATCAATTACAAGGGTTAGGAACCGCACTTCGTTGCGGACTGTATAGTCATTTAGTATCGCAAATCTTTTATAACATCTATAAAAGTAAAAATATTATACAAACCAGATTTTTTTGGCCTCTTTGTTTGTCCAATTCATTGCCGCTACAATGCTTATTGTATATATAAAACATAAGATTTACTGGTTTATAATTTTAATAACGGAATATTGCTCCCAAAATGTAAAAGGGGCTGCTAATAAAAACTAAAAACAAAAATAATAATAATAATAATAATAATAATAATAATAATAATAATAATAATAATAATAATAATAATAATAATAATAATAATAATAATAATATAATAAATAAAAAACGCATGTGCATGCTTCGAACTCGGGTTAGAATACCACCATCATGTATTTCTTTTTGTATTACAATATTTATTAAATATTAAACGTATATGAAATTGACCAAAAAAGCCCAATCTGCATTGGAGCCTAATGAATACATATAATGAATGTTTAAGTAACGATACTATTTTCTTCTTCACATAATCAAATCCTTGTAAGGCTCTGGTTTGACTTCATTTATTTTATTTCATCTACTATTATTTTTTCAATAATAATATATTGTAGATGGTATAATTATCATTCACTAAAAAATAAATAAATACATAAAAGTCGTGGCCTATTAGTAGTCGGTGATTTTAAATATAAACACTTACAAGTTCACATGTAATTTTTCATTAGTTTCTTGTTGTACTTATTATTATATATGAAATTGTAGGCGTACATCAAACCGATACATATATATGTAATTTTTCTTTAGTTTCTGGATATGAATTTCTTTTTGTAAAATATAAATATATATAGAGAGAGATCTAGATTCAAATGAAAATGTTAAATACCGTGAGAACATAGAAATTATTTCAAAATTATTTTTTAAATATCCAAAACACATTACTTTACAAAATTTTCTTCGTAATTCATTAGTCAAATAACTTCTAGAAGTCATTCTTCAAATATATATTTTTTGACATTTTATTAATTTTTTATTCATAATAATCACATTTTATAACTTGATAACCAAATAAATAATATGTGATTATCAAGTCATATTTTATGATGATCTCGAACACATTATATTAGTGAATAATCACATGTGATTATCACGTTATATTTTGGTTATCTTGAATAATTACAACAATAACGATTGTAAAAAATGTTTGAAAAAAAACATATGTTTATCATAGCTTTCAAAAGTTATTTTAATAATAAGCATTGAAAATGTTTTGAAGAAAAATGTGTTTCGGATAGTTTAAAAAGTATTTTAAAGTCATTCACACGTTTTCACGATATCTAGCCTTCTTATTTGAACTCTCATATATACACATATATAACTCTAACTTTTGTACCTATTTTATTTTTATAATCTAATATGTTCATGTACAATATAGAATATAGTTAAAAGTTTTAAGAGGGTGTGTTCATGTATATTTATGAATTAGATGTTAAAGATGAAATATGCTTGATCATATGTTTTATAATAATAATTATTATTATATTTAAATTGTTCGATCTTAGTTGTCATGAGTTTAAATACATTTACCAATTCCTCAAAAAGGCTAAACTTGGTAATTGTATGTTAGAGTGTCCTAATCCAACTCAGGTTGTAAGCATTGACTTTATAAAATGGAAGGGAGAGTCAACATTTGTTGCACAAAAGACCAAGCAAGATTGCACTAGTTACTAACAACCACATTTTATATCAAGTTATGTGACATTGAGATCTGAGTACAAATGGTTGTGTGCTTCTTAGAAACACCTCTTGAGTTATATTGGGCCAATGGGGGTTTAAAAATTATTGTACTTGATGATGTACTGATTTTTAACTAATTAACATGTTCTTAAATTAATTATTAATACAGAAAGTAGAACTTTTTTATTAGTAGATACAAGAAATATTGATTGATAAATGGAAAATCATAAGGGATAAAGCCTGGTTAGAGAGGATGAGAATTTTAACAGTAAATAATTCATAAAGTCAATTTAAGTTACTTATATATTCTATATGAACTTCGTTAATTATGACCTTTAGGTTATAGTTAACAATCAATCACCTTATCACCTTATAGTTATATCTCTAAAAACCAGTGATTCTTCATCGACCAACTTAGCTTCAAAATTAACCACTAAACGTGACACATTATGTATTTCTCGTTTAGGTTCTTTAGTTAAAATAATTAGTTAACTAAACGTGACAACTTATACGGTATATAAAATATAAAATACATGTTATATTGGAAAATTAATATCAAGTGTTACAATTATGCTTGTGTTTTGAGTTAAAAATTAAATCAACCATATCAGAAAATCTCGATTTTTTTTAATTACATCTTAAATTCAAACTCATTTCTTATGTGTTAAAATCTAAAAGCTCTTGCTAGATTAATGTACATACTGATTTTGTTGATTCAATGATAATGTCGATTAACTCACCAATTGTTAGCCGCGGTTTAAATTTGACTAAAATGATTTTCCGTATAAACATGAATCCAATATTCCAATATATACATATATTATATATTATATAAAATAAAATAAAAATTAAGTACTTAAATAAATTTCTTTTGTTATATACAATAAAATAAAAACAATTGGAATATAAATGAATCAAATATGTAACAAAGAATTCCAGATTCTAGGCATTTTTGTGAAAGAGAATGTCAAAGCAGCGTTGTGTACCTAACTGCCGGCTAAGTGTCTGACCGTACCCCTTACAAGTTGGGATAAAATAACCACCGAACCATCGCTCCTACCTTAGTTACTCTGTTCACGTTCTTAACACTTCCTTCAAATATACCCTATATTCGGTTTTTATATCTTAAAAGAACTTAGTAGTATGTAATGTAACGTAGTGGGTCCATTTGATTTAGCAAGAAAACTATAAGTATCTTGAGGAATTGACACAATACACAACAACAATAATAAAATGTAGCATTTGGTATGGAACAAATTGATTAAATATATATTCATTTTTGACTAAAAAAGACTCCTTTTTCGGATAACTGGAACATAAAAAGTCTTACTTGAGATTTCTCATAACTTACTAAATACCCAACCTCAAATTTAATCTTGTATGTTGTATATTGAGTTATATATATATATATATATATATTAGTTTATTGACCCGTGACTACACGGGTTTGATAAAAAATTAAATTATAAAAAAACATAAATTAATAAATCCTAAGTATTAAATATACAAAGAAATTTTATTTATTAAATTTTGTACAAATTCATTAAAAACTATCATTTATTTAATAAACTATTAAATCACGATAAATATACACAACATATTAAGAAACTATTAAATCACAACATATTAAGAAACTATTAAATCACAATCCGTAAATTAAGAAATTAAGAAAGGCACCAACTTAGCAAGAATGAGAAGTAGATGAAGAACTGAGATAGAAGTTAATTTGAATTTAAAATCTCGATAAAAGAAACTAAACAATCACAAATTTAAAAAATGACCTATGAATTAAAAGCTTGTCTGGGAAATCACAAAAAAATTATTATTTAAAAAATTCAAAAAAATCAGAAAAATGCTTGCACCATAACGCGTCACATCATCAAATCTTTTTCTTAATAGAGTGCCAAGTCAGCTTTAGATTTCTTCCGAACTCCCCTTTAGTATATAGAATAGATATATATAAGTGGTTCAAGGGAGAAGAAAAAATTGGTGGAGAAGAGGAAGAAGAGTTTTTTAACACTTCCATTCAGCAAATTAATCAGTTTGTTTTTTATTGAATCATATTTGCTTTTTGTGGAATCATAGTTTTAAACATATATTGCTCCCCTTCTCCCCCAAAATTTTCTTCTTTTTAGATCATGATACTATATATATATATATATTTTAGGCTGGCTTGGAGAAAATATGGAGTTGTAGATTATGACGTTTATAGTATTTAAAGTAATAAGAAAATATCGCATATGATAAAGAAAAAAAAAATATCACTTGCGTATTTATAAAGAGAAAATGTTTGTTAAGTAAACAAGCCTCGAAAACACTGTTTTTCAGAGTCATACTTTGTTGTACAAACCAAACACGATCTCAAACAATATGTTGTTGGTTTGGTAAACGGAAGTCGCTTGATCAAATGGTCGTCAACCTAGTCGTATCAACTTTACCTTCCAATTATGAAGTTGTAGGTTCATGTCAAAGTTACACGTTCGTGAATGTATGTGAACATTCATATCAGTGGTGTGCATTTATAAAGAAAGATGTTTTTAAGAAAGTCGCTTAAGCTTGCATTTGGGCTTTCTGATGACCTAAGTAGTGAAATATATTATCGACTCGACTAAGTTTGAAGACAAGGATGATTTAAAATGAAACTTAGAACTATGACAAACCAGATTTAAGAAAAACCTGCCATGAACAGATATAACTATGACGCAATATATGACATATTATCAAACATATTAACTTCCATAAAATCCAATTTAATAGTGACTTAAATTAAGAATGTTCAACATTCACTTCCATGTTATAGCTAAAAACAGTTCATTTAATACCATATTAATTTAAAAAAATTACTTAAGTAGGTGAATGTTACAACACCCACAGAAGCATTCAGATTCAGAATTCAGAATATCATAATAAGAAAAAGTACCCGTTCAAACAATATTCATAGTAATAGCAGTATTGCCAAGTCTTCTGGATAAAAGGCGACATACATAGTATACCGAGCAAAAAAACTCATAATGCCAAACGCACATAAAATTCAATGGAGTACTTGCAGGATACTTTAATCCTACTACAGTTATTTAGTCTCCGAAAAGATTTTATCACCATCATCCATCATATATTGTTCAAAAAAATTCATCCATCATATGGATCATGCCAGCCTCATAAATATAACCAAAACTAAAGACAGACACATCTCGTCTTCTATTTGTAAGCCTTAGCCTCCACCAGAGCCGTATTTCTTTCCGAACACGATGACCTGAAGCTTATCGTAACCAGCAAGCACACCAGCACCTGCAACAGCTCTGAGGATGTTAGCACCTCCACCCTTGAACAATGATTTAAAGCCTTCCTTCTTCACAATTTGGTTAAATGCATCCAAGGAGTTCTTGTACTTGACAGCTTCACCAGATGTCATCATCATTCTTCTGCGCACTGTGTCAATTGGGTATGAGGCAAGCCCAGCACCGTTGGTAATGAGCCAACCAAGAGCAAAACTAGCAAAGAAACTATCCTGAAATTCCATCATTAACACTTGATTCAGTATTTTAAAATAACAATTTCAACAACCATCATGCACAAGAATAAAAGAGCAACAATCTACTAACCTCTAGAGATCCGGTAAGGAGAATTGGTTTGAGAGAATCGTACAATCCAAAATACAAACCACGGTACACGAAGATACCAGCGGCTGAAAGGTTGAACCCACGGTATAACCCAGCAATACCATCTGATGCGTATGTCTTCTTGTACACATCAACTAGACCATTAAACTGCCTCTCTCCACCCTTCTTTGCCGCCTTGGCATCATTAGCCAAACGAGTTCTAGCATAATCTAAAGAGAATACAAAGAGTAGAGAGGAAGCACCAGCAAAACCACCAGAGGCAATATTACCACCAAACACTTTCCAGTAAGGATCACGGCCTTTCTTAAAGCTGAACAAACTCTTAAAGTAATCCTTGAATGCAAAGTTAAGTGCCTGGAAAGGGTTCATTAATAGCACAGCATCAGGAACCAAAGAAACATAGATACATAATGCTTCATCAATATTTGTCGTATAAGGAAGAGTAACAAACCTGAGTAGGAAAGTAACGGATAACATTAGCTGTGTTTCCTCTCCACAAAGCCACAAATCCTTCCTCACCGATTGTTCTTTTGAAACAGTCACCAATGCCCTTGTATGGTTCTTGAAGACGGCCACTCTTGAGCATCTCATCTTGGTTTTGGATCAAAAGCTTAATACGCTCGATCGGAGCAGCAGCGGTTTTTGAGACGGCAGCTGAAACACCTCCCATTAGAAAATCGATGGCAAACCCATAAGGTCCTTTCTCTGATGGTGCTTGAACAAACACAGGAGAAGCATTTGCAGTTACCAATGATCGTGTCATTGGATAATTGAACCCTGCATTTGTGTAATTTCCGTATGTGAATTGCCTCTGAGTTGCAGCTGGTCTATTCAAGGCACCATACTGAGCTTGGGAATATTGAGAGAGGTGTAGCTGGCTGGCTACTCTCCTTGTAATAGCTAAATGATGATTCTGATCAGCCATTGTGTTCCAAATGATCTTCCTACAGGTAAAAATAAAAGGATTATAAGGAAATGACTTATCAGTTTCAGTAATTCATTAAATGGTCTGCAACTCATTTTCAAGTATTGCTAAAACTAAGATACTAAAAGATTTAAAAGAAAAATCACACTCCATGGGAATGTGTATCCATGGATCTAAAATTCATCAAGAACTCCATGAAAATAACAGCAATAAACAACATTTTTCGGCCAGAAAGACATTTGTAATAAAGTTACCCAATCATCATACATTTGAAAAGTCCAAAATCAAAAACCAGTAGTAAACACTAAAGCAGAGCTTTTCAAACCTAACTAACAACCAACATGCAACCAAGTAAATGCCATCAACTAGAGATTAGGGCTTTAGTCAATACTTAGTGGGTGTTTGGATGGGCTTATATTGATTGCTTATTAGCTTATTTGAAGCTAATAAGCTCAAATTTTAGTGTTTACATTTCATAAGCTCAAAATAAGTTCAACGTTTCTAGCTTATTTGCGTATATGCTATAAGCAATAAGCTTCAAAAATAAGCCCATCCAAACAGAACTTGAATGAACACCCAACAGGAAGCCTATTAAATTAAGTCTAATGAATAACCACACCAAGTCTCAATCGATTCAACTCAGCTTATAACATGTCATATAGTTATACACGTTTAATATTGTCTATAAGTTCAAGTAAAATCAAACAATACTAAAATTCTATCTATTTTATCATTTCTGTTTGCTACAGCATGATGAGTAGTTAGCACACATAAATTGATAAATATCTAATTAGTAAGAAACAAAAAAAAAAAAAAAAGCAGATCCAACGCAAAATCAGTTATAAATACAAAAATCAACAGTAAAATGACTTAGAAATGATTCAAAAAATCAGAGATCTAACAAAAAACGACGAAATGTCAAACTAAAGTTACAGATCTACAGTAAACGACTAAAAATTTGCACTATTAAACTTTAAAATCATTGATCTGACAGAAGAACAGACATAACATGTTCAAATTAACTGTAAAAGATCTAAACAGCATAACTCAAATTTGATGAAAACGAGAGTAGCGTACCTCTGCGTGCTGTGCGGAGGAAAGATGGAATCTGCGGAACTAGGGTTTTAAGCCGAAAAATGCTCGACCTATATATGGGGGGCTGGACTGTATGTGTTCTTGTGCGACGCGGGTGTAGGATAAGAGGGTGCATCTTTTTGTTAATGATTTGACAGGATAAGAAAATCGACGGTCACAGATTGGTCACGAGGATTTTTATATTTCTCGAAAGAATAAAAAACATATGTAGATCATTTAATTTTACTTTTTTGTCTTTTTTTCTTGAAAAGAAATACCGAGTATATCATTTTCAAATGGGTGGTAATATACGAGGTTTTCGAACCGGGTTAACTCGGTCAGATGGCCTGAGTGGATTACAACCCGGATAGTAAGTCGGATTAAAACATCCCAGTCAACTTTAGTTTATGAGTCACTATAATTTGGTGGGTATAGTTGTCTAACTGATGACTTGGCAGGTTTGTAATTTTCAATTTTATTTTTGTTAAAATTGATCTATCATTTGTTTGTGTAATTTTATTTTATTTTTGTTTAACTTTAGTATTTTGTTATTAAAATAGTCATCATAAATCATTAGATTATATTAAAAATATATTTGCATCGCATTAAAAAATGTTTCTGATCTTTTGTTCGTATATCCGTACACAGTTTCTTAACGACATAATGATTTCTATAGTAATATTTAATTATCTACAACTTCCAACTAATAATCCATTATTGTCACAATTCAACAAATCAAAAGAAAGTTGAAATTAGTACACGATCATATGCGTTGACTAATATTCATGTAAAAAATATTATTTATGTTTACCTAAAATATAAACATATGGGAAACCTTATATGTAGCAAACATGTATATTTCATATGTTAAAAGGATTAAAACTATAAATTGTAATATTATTTTTCCCTCTAATACACCTAAATTATATGCGCCTAACAACACATTTGTCATCCTCAAAAACAAATTATGTCTTGAATAAAAAGTCACAGACATATATGGCTATGCAATGATAGAGCTTAAAGCTTGTAAAGTTAACTTTATATAAAAGATTAAACAAAATAATCATAAATATGAAAAAAGGAGATTATAAAATATATAAAAGGACAAATATTCAATTTTTTATAAGTCCCGGACCTGGTCACTATGCCGAGCCGTTTTGAAACTCGAGTTTTAAAACATTGGTGATATATCTATCAACTTTTTGTTAAATTCATCATAATTATTCATTAATAGCTTATAGTGAATATAGCACTACCCTTTTCAAATGTAATGATATTGTAGACTTATTTACGTAAACTTAAAACTAGATCTAATATATTTATTCATTGAATACTTTTATTTCCATAATCTTATATATTAAATTAACTTTTAACCCATGTATATATACACTCCATTTAATCATCCTACATATTAAATTAACTTTTAACTCGTGTATAAATACAATCCATTTAAGCATTACATATTAAATTAACTTTTAACTCGTGTATAAATATAATCCATTTAAGCATTAAGGTAAACATAATATTAATAAATTATACTTTATAAGTATAATTTATTTACTTAACTCTATTAATCAATATTTGTGTTATTATTTTATTATGATTAGAGTCATAAAGCATACCATTTGATTCTTTTATTCCTGCAATTATCTCAATTTTTAAATCAATTATTATTAACTAGCAGTGAGCCCGCGCATAGCTGCGGGGACAAATCTTTAATTTGACATTCGAAGATTTTTATTTTTTACACTGTATTGAATCAAAATATCAAACCGAAATAATTCAACAATGTTTAAAGTTTGGATTTTAAATTAAATCATATTGTTCATAGATGGTTTATCTTTTTATATCTTTTGTGATTTTACTTACATCTTATAAAAGAAGAAATTTAATTAAATGATATGTTAAAAAATGAATTTAAGAATATGCAAAGTTAAAAATTAAAGGTTGCAATTTATAAATTAGTGGTTTATTTGATATAATTAATGATCTTTAAGGGTACTTTGGATATTAACCAGTATTGAATCTAATTTAAAAAAAAGAGATGGAGATGGTTTATATATAGTTAAGATCCGGAGAATCAGTAGCCATCTTAACATCATTGCTTAACTAAGAATTGAAATTGATAAGTTGTAATCACGTATGAATACGCGAAGCTAAGAATTGCTATCGACGTTCTTAATTTCAATATTTAACTTGTAGTACCAGCGGCTATTATTTTTCTTTGTACCCTTTTTAAGCTTCAAAAACTCACTTTTATTTATTTAATTTACAAGAAAATGTAACAAAAATAAAAATAAATAGGGTTAGCCCCGCTGCCCGCATCAAACTTTATAATTTTTTCCATATTTTTTTAGTACGAAAGTTATAACCAATTGCATGAACACAATTGCATGAACGTCCATACAAAATTGATCATTTATATCCCTTTCAAAATGATAACACTAACGTTAATTAATAAACATATATTAAATACAAACTTTTAGTTAAAATTTTAAGTTGTACCAATGCACATTGACTAATGCTTTCAACGGTCAACACATATATGCGAAGCAATCCACGATAATTTTTGTTTTACTATTTAACTCCTCTTATCCATTGTTCACACCGTTCTAACTGGCAAACTCATCTCTAAAACGTAGATTCTGTTTCCCCAAAGTCCCAGTTCACCAGAGGTTTTGGCAATGTTCACTTCAATGGATTTTCAATCATCTCAACCGCACTTCTACCAAATCGATATGAGGTATTTGTTTCCTTGCTCATGTTTTATTATTTTCTAACAATTCTCGCTAGTCTTTTCCATTTTATTGCATATGAAGATCCAAATTAGTCTTAACATACCAGCTACTTGATGAAACACATGAATGGAAAAAGAAAAGATTTAGGTCACAATCACTTACTTTTGGTTTGTCATCCTAATGTTTTTGATACTATTTTTAACTGTAGTGTGAACGTACATTGTATGTAAAGTGTTATTAATACGATATTTGCAATTGGGTTATATGATTATTATTGGGTTGTTACTACTATATACTACAGTTAGGATCATGACCTTCAATACTGGATTGTTTTTGATACAATTATGATCATCTTGGGCTTATAATTTCTAACCCTTTAATTTCAATATTTTTTGAGTTGTTACAACTTGTAACCATTTTTTTAACCACATCTCTTGTATAATTTAATAGTCCAAAAATTTGTAAGGTATTATTTATATTAAAAATATATAAATATTTAATTATAAATAAATGAATTAATTGTATTATACTTAAAATGATGTAAGTATGGGTGTTATATGCTAATATGTACTAAAATAGGGGTTAAATATGCCACAATGAAATAAGTAAGGGGGTTGAAAGTGTCAAGCTAGGTTACTTGAGGGTAAAGTATGGAAGTTGAGAGTTAAAACACACCTACATCTCCTTGTTTCCATTTTAGGCAAAGAAAAAGGCAGGGAGTGCTTGGAGTTGGCGACCTTGGGGAAGAAAAGAAGGAAATTAAGCTTAAAATTGAGAAGAGTTGAAGTTTTAATTCTTAATTGCAGGTCCTAATGTATAAACTATGTCTCTAACCCATCAATTTGATGTTTAGGGTTATTTTAACATAAATCCTAGGTTGTAAACTTTATATAAAAGGGGGTTGTGTTTGATGTAGGAATGATATACGCATGTTATTGAGTAAGAAAGTAAGCTTATTTGATGGATTTTACGTAAAAGAAATAACTATTCATACTCATGGGTGTTTGGTGATTTTTGTATGTACGTAGAGATTTTAATGGTAGTGATTTATTTCTTATTTGAAAAGAAAACCAAATACCTAATGGTATATGAATTGTGATAGAAAAGATAGAATGAACTAATAGTTAGAGATGAAATTTGGTGTTAGAAAGTATAACACCAAGTTTATGCCAGAGATTTTGGTATTGTTAATAGGAACACTTAGTTGTTGATTAGAAAAGAGAAGTAAAGATAAAATTGTTAGTATAATTGATTAAGATTCATATTGTGTTATGTGTAATAAGGGTGTATTTGTTGATATGATTAGGTGATCAAAGAGTTGAAGAACTTGCAAATAACTTCACTAATCAAATTCAGGGTAAGTAATGGATGGTTAGAGCAAGATAATAACATCTGGATTGCAAGTGTAGTCAAATGTGTATTATCTTGATGGGTTGAGCCAAGTAATGACATTTGAGATACAAGAGTGTTCAAATGTGGATTAGCTTGATGAATAAAGCCAATGGCATTTGGAATGCAGGGGTATTCAAATGTACATTTACTTGATGGTTAGAGGTTGATTCTTATGAATTGACATGTTAAAGAATTAAGGATCCTTAATGTTATGTATGTTATGTTAGAGCCCATTACTTACTAAGCAATTTCGCTTGTTATTATGTTGTTAAATGTTTAGGTGAATCAAGTGGACAAATGGGCGATTTGGACAAGAAACCTGTGGGAAGCTAGTGATGGACTTGTTGCTCCTTTGGTAACAAGATAATCTCTTTTAATCACGCTCATAATGGTGTACACCCAATTTGAATGTACACATGTTACTTGTACTTATGTTGTGTTTGAACATAAACTTAAATGGTAAATTATATATTTTGGCTCAAATTAGTAAGTTGGATATATGCATGTGAAGGTCTTTGTAAGACCTGGTGAATAATGTTTTTGGGTTGAAATTACCACTCGAGAAAAGAATGGGTCGAAAGAGTTGTTAATGGGAAAAGTGTTCATTGTTTATAGTCTTGTTTTCACTTGGTCATATATTGACTTAAATAGTGTAAACGTAGTTTTGGTCAATTTTGAGAGTGTTAGTTGGGAAATTGTTAATTATGGTGCAAAGTGATGGTCATGGAACCAAGTTGTAGTATTGATCCTTGGAACACATTTTTGTGTGTAAATGGGTATAACTTTGATAAATATAAGTATCTTGGCTACTCGTTTGGTCCTGATTCTTAAAGTTTGATTTGTGATTGAAATACGGTCGTAAAGTACTGTTGTCGAAAAATTGTTGTTTTGGACTCGGAAAAAATGTTGAGTATTGTGTGTTGCAAATTCTTGGTCAAAAGCTGTTAGGAACAAGACATATGCAGGTACGGGCATAAGATTGCGACGCGATTTGTAACAATCACGACACGATTGTGGACTTAAATTGGTCAATGAGAAATGCCCATAATTGCGACTAGGATGGTTCTTGTTGTCAATCACATCAAATGCAATATATTTCAAGTTGAAGCATAACAGATAATAATGATCTCCATGACATATCGGGAAGAAAACCTATGCATGAGAAAACATTTTGACATTACTTGAACGAATAGATACTTTGGAACACTATAGTAAATAAGATCCACTAGTTTATTAACTTACCAGATCCCACTACTGAAATTAGAAGGAATTTCAGCATATGTCACAAGCCTAACAACATCATCACTGAATTTTTTGTAGATCTTATCATTCACGGGGCCACGATCAAGCATTTCTTTCGTCTAATATTTAATATATAGTATAGCCACGATCAAGAATTTTGTTTATACCCTAGATTTTATCTTTGGAAATTCTTCATCTCTATAAACAACCTTCTTTTTATCTTCCTTGGACTTCAAATTGACAACGTTGTTTGGTACTTTTTTAGGTAACGACAACTTACGTTTTATGGTGTATTCAAAGTCACTATCTGAACCCACATCTTTATGTTTCTCATGATGATGATTTGTAGCCTTCCTAACTCCCTTTTAACCTTTTTCGTTATAGTGACACCATGATTCTCATTCTTCTTTGATGTACCTTCTTTTGTTTTTTCCTTTTTTGGGTCCATCTCTCTTTCTGTCCACGTTATACTGTTTTAAAAAATCTCTGAACATTAAACGAATCCTTTTTGTATCATCATCTTCATCACCATCATCCCTTTCATCATTACTGTCATTGTCATTGATATCATTTTGTTGGGATCTCAGCAGTCTATCTTTACGGTTTTCCTTTGATCTTACAAATGTTGGTTCAATTTATTAGTTAATAGTTTACAAAATGTGAATTGCTTTTCTTTAAAGACGAATACCTGGATTGCTTCCAGTATCATGTATCACAACCCTCTTCGTGTTCTCCTTCTTCCTTTTTGGTGATGTTTCCTCAATGATTTCTTCATCATCACTGTTTATTTTAGCTTTCTTCATCTGATTTCTTGTGATTCATCTGTTAATTCAAAGGATTTTTTTAATCATCAATAAATCATATGATTTCAATGCTGAATTTTGCATCAACATCAAGGGTCTGGTGTTTTACTTAGTTGCAGTGTTATAACTATATTCATCATTGGTTATACCTATATTCATCAATGAATACGACTATACTCATCACTGAATTGTAGTAAGTAGTGATGAATATTGTATTGATAGAAATATTCATCAGTGAATATTGCCACAAAAAGCAGAAGTATATAATGACCGCCTTCATCACCTTCACCTGTACCACTTGCGAACTCCTTCCTAGCTTTCTTTATCTCAACAGTGTTGCTGACAACTTCAATACAATAAACAAGAACAGCCACAAGAAATTCTAATACTAGTTCCTCTTTATTTACATTACAATTATAATCGTATTGGACTAACCATTTGTTGCCTTAATCTTTAACCTAAGTCCACCTTCAGCATTCTTTTTCGCCATCTCTGTAGCAAGTGGTGGGACAAAGTATCAGAATCATATTGTTAGTTGAACATCATCTATGATTACGTTAGTTGTGGGACAAGAAATTTTCCAACTGAGATTTCTGATGATAGAGTTAACATTTTTTGTTTCCAGTTCAAAAACAACATTTTTTAGTAGGTATCATTCATTTTCTCTTATTTCCTACCTTTTTATTTCATCTTTTCATTTCTTCTCATGAAAAACTCCTAAAGGTTTTTTGCTAGCTTTGTGTTGGTGTTTTAGAGATTCTGCAAAAGCACGACGAAACTCGAAGTTGACTTGATTTTTTTTCTTCACCGATAAAACTCAACTAGCTCTTGAACTTGGCAATGCCTAATCACAAGTGCTTCAATCTGATGCTTTGGCGAGAAAATACAAGGTGGGATTACCTGAAGAAATGAGACGAAATCTGCAGAAAAGTCTCCAATATAGTAACATATATTATCATCCTGCCCGCAAGTAGCACCGATGCCTTGGAAGGTATAACAAATTGCAGGCTTATGAAAGAGCAGAAAACGATCGAGGCCCCTCACTTGGGGAACAAAATTGAACTTCATAAACAAAGAGCAAATAGAAAAGGAAGCCAAGTTAACCATAAGGTCTCGGCCCTGCTAACACTGGTCAAGCACAGGCAGTGACAGTACAAAGATGAAAGATAAATGATTTACTTCTGCTGTATTAACGCAACACATTAAAGAAATTCAAATCGAGGATGTTTAAGTTCTTGGACCACCAAAACACTTGTGTTGCAACGAGTGGGCTGCTACAAGGATTTATATGCTTAAATGAATCTAGAACCAAGATGGTTCTTGTTCTGACTTTCAACTTAACAAGTGTCCTTGGCACTTAAGTTAAACACTATTACAAGATTGTAACAAATAAGCAACATCAATGTCAAACTTCCGTTAAAGTATTCAATTGAATGGAAAGTATTGTTTTGGGAAAAAAGACTTCCTGAAGAAGTATACCATGCAAAAAAAAAAAAACCATATAAAGCAACACACATATAAAATTAAACAAAGTAATGCAGGATGCTTTAATCCTACTACAATTATTTAGTCTCTAGAGCTTTTATCACCGTCATCCATCATATGTTGTTCAAAAAAAATCATCCATCATATCACATGGATAATAACTCACGAATATCTGCAGAAACTAATGACCGACTAACCTCGCCTTCAATTAGTTTAGCCTTAGCCTCCACCAGAGCCATATTTCTTTCCGAAAACGATGACCTGAAGCTTATCGTAACCAGCAAGCACACCAGCACCAGCCACAGCTCTGAGGATGTTAGCACCTCCACCCTTGAACAATGATTTGAAGCCTTCCTTCTTTACAATTTGGTTGAATGCATCCAAAGAGTTCTTGTACTTCACAGCTTCACCAGATGTCATCATCATTCTTCTGCGCACTGTGTCAATTGGGTATGAGGCAAGCCCAGCACCGTTAGTAATGAGCCAACCGAGAGCAAAACTAGCAAAGAAACTATCCTGAAATTCCATCATTGACAATTGATTCAGTATTTTAAAATAACAATTTCAACAACCATCATTCACAAGAATAAAAGAGCAACAATCTACTACCTCTAGAGATCCGGTAAGGAGAATTGGTTTGAGAGAATCGTACAATCCAAAATACAAACCACGGTACACGAAGATACCAGCAGCTGAAAGGTTGAACCCACGGTATAACCCAGCAATACCATCTGATGCGTATGTCTTCTTGTACACATCAACTAGACCATTAAACTGCCTCTCTCCACCCTTCTTTGCCGCCTTGGCATCATTAGCCAAACGAGTTCTAGCATAATCTAAAGAGAATACAAAGAGTAGAGAGGAAGCACCAGCAAAACCACCAGACGCGATATTACCACCAAACACTTTCCAGTAAGGATCACGGCCTTTCTTAAAGCTGAACAAACTCTTAAAGTAATCCTTGAATGCAAAGTTAAGTGCCTGGAAAAGGTTCATTAATAGCACCGCATTAGGAAACAAAGACACATAGATACATAATGCTTCATCAATATGTGTTGTATAAGGAAGAGTAACGAACCTGAGTAGGAAAGTAACGGATAACATTAGCTGTGTTTCCTCTCCACAAAGCCACAAATCCTTCTTCACTGATTGTTCTTTTGAAACAGTCTCCAATGCCCTTGTATGGTTCTTGAAGACGGCCAGTCTTGAGCATCTCATCTTGGTTTTGGATCAAAAGCTTAATACGCTCAATTGGAGCAGCAGCGGTTTTTGAGACGGCAGCTGAAACACCGCCCATAAGAAAATCGATGGCAAACCCATAAGGTCCTTTCTCTGATGGTGCTTGTACAAACACAGGAGAAGCATTTGCAGTTACCAATGATCGTGTCATTGGATAATTGAGTCCTGCATTTGTGTAATTCCCGTATGTGTATTGCCTCTGAGCTGCAGTGGGTCTATTCAAGGCACCATACTGAGCTTGGGAATATTGAGAGAGGTGTAGCTGGCTGGCTACTCTCCTTGTAACAGCTAAATGATGATTCTGATCGGCCATTGTGTTCCAAATGATCTTCCTACAGGTAAAAATAAAAGGATTATAAGGAAATGACTTATCAGTTTCAGTAATTCATTACATGGTCTGCAAGACAAAGTCAAATTTAGCTAAAGCTGCGAATTAATTATTAGATTGTGCCTCATGATCGTTAAAGAGACTAAAAAATGAATAACTAATACATATGAGTAAAGCCATGTGTACATACCTTATATATTTGATAAAGATCAAAGAGCAGTCAATTGAAAATAATTACATGCTCATATGATGCATAGTAAAAAAATTATTACAAATGAAAAGTACCAGTGTATTCAGTAATATAAATGAAGATCAAATGAAAATAATAGTTAACTGAGTCATCATATTGAAAACTGCAACATTAAACCCAATGTAGCAAAACAAGAGCCTTTTAACAACCAACATGCAACATATTCATGTCAATGCCATTAACTACTTATTAGGGTTTTAGGATACAGTATTGAACACCTAACAGGAAGCCTTTTAAGATATGACTGATAATAGAATCTGTCAATATATTTGAACAAGCCAGGTCTCAATCCAAACCTCAAACTCAAGAAATTGCGTTCTATACAATAGCCAATTGATGATTTTTTCAATTTGGATATGATAGTACTGTTTTTCAATATGTCTTGAAACTTGAAAGTTGTCTAAAAGTTCTAGTTAACTCAAACAGCAACAATTTTCAACCAAAATTCTAGTGCTTACCAATAATCATTTCCCAAATTTATACAGGACATGTAAATGTAAGCTAAAATTAAGTTTGAATAACTGATAACACAGAAGGACAGATCTGAGGCCAAATAGCAAAACAAATAATCGATTATTCAGAAGAAGAAAAAAATCAGCTATAAACACGACCACAAACAAGGACTAAAATCAGAGATCATATGGAATAACCAATCACAGTCATCAAAAATTGCATCATATAATCAGTGATCTACAGTCAAACGACTAAATCTGTATCATCAAATCAACGATCAACAGAAAAACACGATGAAATGAGAAACTAAATTTTACAGATCTACAGTAACAAAACTACAATTTTACATAAAATAATCAGCGATCTAACTTCAACACAATTTAATACCATTTTCAAGCTAAATGCAACAGATCTACACAGCATAATGACTACAATTTGCATCATACAAATTACAAACAGCAAAGTTATGGACACAGAAACAGTTGTTAATAAACTTTAAACATTTTAATCGGAAAATAGAGAGTAATAATACCTCTGCGTTGTTAGCGGAGGAAAAAGTTTGGATCTGGCCGAGTTAGGGTTTTCAGCCGAATGATAGTGCCTCTGCTGCTATATACGAGTGCCCTGCCCGAGAAATGTTCGTGTATATCGCGGGTGTACAATCTAGATGTACAACCTTATAAATAATATATCGGTAATAACTGTTTAATTTATTTTTATTATACCAGTCTAATGCCGGCGTAATGTGACGGCGGCAATAATGTTATGTGTGTTTATATGTTGTGTGAGTATATTATGTTTGCCTTTTGGGTGCGCTTTTGTGGTCATCCGGTTGAGAGAGATAGGGAGAGGTGTGTGTAATTTTAGGTGTTTACTATGTGTATGTTTTGGTTGGTAGTTTTTAGGTGGGTAAAAAGAGAGAAAGAAAATAGATGGTTAAGATCAATTGTAGTTTAAATGAATGATGGGGATCCATTTACTTAGTCTTAGATTCTAGAAATTTGAAAAAATGAGTATATGTATTATAAAGTAGTATAGATATAGATATATATATATATATGTATATACGATACGATGATGATGATGTGAGTTCGTTAAAATATGAGTTTTTTGAAAGAATAAAAATATCAATAGGAATGCGTCATTTGATAAAAAATTTACTTTTCGTCACTTTTTAAAATTTAAATATCTAAAAAGGATAAGTAAAAAAATAATAAAAATTAATCCATAAAAATCATCACTTTTTTCTCTTCAATTAGACATTTCACAAGGTATACTTTCGACGAATTTTTTTTTTTCATTTTCTATGAGTTAACACATGTGTTACGATTAACTAACAAAAGTGTTACATGCGGCTATCACATGTGTTATCAAGGACTATCACATGTGTTATAAGCGATTGTCGGTACTAGCACATGTGATAGTCACCGGTAACATGTGTGTTACCAATTTTTGAAACTCACCAAAAAATAAAAATAAAAATTCGTCGAAAGTATGTCATGTGGGATCTCAAATCGAAGAGGAAAACACGATGATTTTTATGGTGCAATTTTTATAATTTTTTTACTAACGGTTTTTAAGATATTTAATTTTTAAGAATGTAGGGGTTTTGTTATTTTAATCAAGATGAACGGTTGAGATTTGTACTCTCATACTTTCAAAAAATTTCATACTTGAATGAACTTTTGTCTGTATATGATATATAATATTATATATTCGTCAAATAATATAACATTCTTGAATAGTAATAATATAATATTTTTTATCTTATCTTATAAATAATACAAAATATATATATATATTATCAGTGATTATTCATAAGTCAATTAAGTGTAAATTTAATACAAAGTGAGCTAGAAACTTTTATGATGAGTCAAAAACTTGATAAAACATGGTTTGGGCAAGTAAATTTGTGCTAACGTAGAAAAGTATTCTCCATAAAAGTGCAACTTACACAAACCAATTAGACATGTCGATTTGACCGGTCCGATCGGAATCGAATCTCCACCCGAGTCAATAAAAAAATTGGGTTTTAAAACATTGCTTATTCTGTAAAATTAAGTGTAATTTAAATCTTAACAAATTAAGATCAACTCCAATATTGTTAGTAAATCAAACGGAGCTAAACTTTAAAGTTAGGTTAAAATTTAATACCGAAGTTAAACAAGTATCCCAATAAGCATATAATGTGTGATGACTTAAATACTTATTGGAATTTTTTTAACACGATTTAATTTTATTACAATAACGAGGAATACACCATATGTATATCCGACCCTTGTCTCCTCTTGTTTTCAACAGTTCTTCAAAATCAAGCTATATACTCCATATTTTTAGTTTGGACTATATGTATAAAATGCATTAGGTGCCCTTTGATTAAGCCTAAAAGATATGTATACTGGAATACTCTTTGAGACAAAAGTCAGCAACCAAAAGTACTCCACAACTAAATATACTCTTTCCTCTATATGAAACGAACATTTAGATTGATATATGTTTGTGTTTTATATTGTAATCTAACGAATATAATACTTTGTTTTGCCTCTTTGAGACTTACAATAAGTAGTAAATACTCTACTGATTAATGACAGAGGTTGAAAATTTGACAAAACTAAACATAAGATCAATCCAGATTCTTCCATGACCAGTTTTGTCTCGAGACTACAACGAACATGAAAAGGTAAACAATATCACAAGCTAATCATCGCGAGGGATGGTTCCTCGATAACCAAAAAACTTATAGCATAGTTCACATAAGTTGAAATGAAAACAAATGCAAGTAACTTATATCACTAGAATGAACAGCCGATAAAATACTAAGGTTATAACTGTTGTTGTATGGTCACCATTATACGATTGATACAATTGTGGTGATACAAAGTAATGTCGAAATACAAGGTTTGGAAAATCATCCATGCATTAGTAAGAGAGGTGATTTATCAAAAGCCTAGTCTAGTAAAGAAACAGATATCTAGAAACACAACATGAAAAGAAGGAAAAAAATGTTACACCTTCAACTAATCGTAGTTATTTTGTGAAGTTAGTGAACTTTAACATTCACTAATAATTGTTATTCTTTCGCTCCACAATTGTTGTCCATTTTTACATTTTAATTAGTTTGTGGTAAAAAATTGTTGATTAAAAGTGGTTAGTCATTATTTTTGTTTACCCATATATTTACAATATGCACAAAAACTGCATAACTTAAAATTCAAAAATTAAAAATAAGGTCAAATCTTCATTACTAAAAAAGGTAAGACAATATGCTAATTTTAATGAATCAATTATACTAACAGTGTACTCGCGTATAACTAGCACTATGTTGTTAAAAGTTTAATTTAAGCACAAATAAAGTTTAAAACTTATAGGTTGCAATTTATAAATTAGTGGTTCATTTGGAAAGTAATTAATGATTATTAAGGGCAATTTAGACATCAATCTTTGTTGAATCTAATTTTAAGAAAAAAGGTAAAGATGGTTTATATGTAATTAAGATATTAATTTCTTATCGATATGTCTATTTTCTTTACGAAAAATGACAACAAAACTTTAAACCTCCATAATAGGATTACATGGAGGACAACATTGAAGCCATTTATCTTCAAATTATAACTTATTTTTCATCTCTCTAAATCTTCTCAATTTTAAGGAGAAAGATTGGAGAGAAAACTTGAGAGTATTTTCCTTCACTTTCTTATCTGTTGGCCCAAACATGCAAAAACATATGTTAGCTGGCTTAAAGTCGAGAGGATCAAGCATGTCAATTATTCGCCTAAAGTGTAATCTGAATACCTAAATCAGTTATATTTTATTTCATATATTTTGAGCTTTGTACAAATATATCCTGCATTAGGTCAATGTTGACTCATCAAGTCTTGCCCAAGAATTTATTACACATTACACAACATGCTTTAAAACAAGATACACTTTAACTACTAACCTTTACATGACCAAATTATGTTACTTGTAAACCCCGAGCTGGGAATTAAGATTGGTCGGAATGCTTTCGATCTATGGAAAAACAACTCTCAACAAGGCTGTAGCTCAATGGGCCACAGATAAATTGATCTAATATAAGTGTCATTTACACCCTTTGACTCCAATAAGGACTTGGTTCCAAGCTACACCTTTTGTCGAATATTAGAATCGACCGTGTCCGTCTATCACCAATAAAAACAATAAGTAATGTGTCATAAGAGTTTGTTAAATGATCACGAAGGAATCTTGAATTCCTTTGTACAAGGGATCTTGAAGGAATTCAATGAATTCCAATTCCTTCCATTTGTCTGACTAAACACATTTAGGATGGAATTCGAATTCCAGAGAATTCCAAGAAATTCTTTGAAACAAATACACCATAAGGATAAGATTTGCTATTTTTCAGTTTTTTTAATTGCCACTTTTACCATTACAAGCCAAACAAATATACAAGAACCTATGTGTGGAGAAAAACTCAAAGTCAAACAAGTTAACACCGCTAAGTAATTACATTCAACAAACACCTAGCAGCAATTCGATTCTTTACTTCTTTTTTATTCTTCACTAAACGTTATTTTTTCATTCTCTACTCATTTCACCCTCACCAACCTGATCCCCACTTTGAGTCTCCTTGGTGACGTTATTACATTCTAAATCAAACAATCATTTGGAGACTGTCAAACCCGTTTGGTCGTGATTTGTTCATAGTTTTGATGGATGTTAATGGTGCTAGGTGACTATGACTATGGTGATATGGAGCAAAGAAATATATACTCCATCTATCCCACTTTAATTATCCATATTTTCTTTTTGAATATCCGAAAATAATTGTTCACTTTCAATCTCAATCAATTAAAAACTGTTTAAATAAAGAATAATGAAATCTTATTGGTCAACAGAGTTATTATTGTACTTTCCTAAAACTGTATGCATATTTGTAGTAGCCGATTAAAATGGGACAGAGGGAGTACAACAAATAAAGGGTTAGAGAGATGTGTGTTTCTATATGTTTTATGAGGATTGATTTTAGGTTTAAAGATTATGGTTTTGGTTTCAAGGAACTTTTATTAAAGCAAGACTAAATGACTATTGATTTATTGGTATTGAGTTGACTATTTTGATCATGAATTTAGAGGTTCAAGTGTTGTGGATGGACTCATTGTATATTTGTAATAGTGTGATGTATAAGTATTAGTTTATTCTAAAAAAACTTTTACTAAATTATTTACGAACTTGTCTATTTTCCCGTTAATAGTACTTCAATATGAATTACAATACGTGTAACAAAGATCACTTTATTTCAATGCAATCTTTTGATAACAATCCGAACTTATAATCTATATCTTATAAAAATAAAAACGATTAAATACAATCTAGATTTTATACTTCAACCAATTTTGATTTTGTTCAACAAAACAATTTCCTTTTACTACGGACTTCTTGACTTGCTGATGTACTATACCTCATTCAATTTAGGCCCAAAATTTAGGGCACAGTAGACCAGTACATTCAATTGCAGCCCAATTCCATTCCCAAAATTCCCCAATCCCTTGATTTCTCCGACTAGTTGTACGGAAAACTCATCGATGGCTCCTAAGGCGAAACCGAAATCGTCGGTCGCACCGTCCGCCGCACCGGCGATCGCCATTGAAGACCTATTCACAACTCTCGATCGACATATACAAAGATCGGAGTACGAACAGGCCGTTAAAGTTGCAGATCAAGGTATAGATCTATCGATATCCGACTTCTGCATTTATTGAATTTGTGCATCGTGTAAGTTAAATTATTGTTTTTATGCAGTTTTATCAGTTGCTCCTGGTGATGAAGATGCAATTCGATGTAAAATTGTAGCTTTGATTAAGGCTGATAACATCGATGCTGCTCTTTCTACTATTGTTGCTTTATCGAAGAAATTTCCTGTCGATTTCGGCTTCTTCAAGGTATATATAATGATGATGAATGTTTTAAAGATGATGTGTGAATTCGATTTGGTTAGTTATTGTAATAAACTATTAGTAGCAATGTGATTTGGAATGATGAAGTGTGTATTTGATTCAATGAATAATTAACAGCTGTTGTGTATGAAAAATGTGCATTTGTATGATTTGAGATTTACCCAATACATGTTGAAAATCCAGGCTTGCCGATGTAACGCATTGTTCATGTTACAAAAAGCTGTCATTTTATTTATTAGAGAGGTATAAAGGTAGGGTGATACAGACTATTTTAGTAGTAAAGGTCATTTTGGTCATTATAGTAATAACTCGATGGTCGTAAACAAGTGGGAAACCTTGGTTGACAGGTGACAAATCACTATTGGTTCTTAACCATGTAAGCACGTCATAGCTGCCTTAGTATATAAGTGTGTCTAATTGTTTGTAAACAGGAACTACCATTTAATTGAATGAAATACAATATCACCATAGCTGCTCTCTGCGTGTTTAGGCCCAATTTGAGCTGTTCTTTCCATTGATAAAGCTATATGAGTTAGAATAGAGTAGTGTGAATCCTTGGCAATTTTGTATAATCGAGAATATTCACTTTTAGCTAGTGGGGATCACCAGTTTTACTAGGCTACTTTATGTCATTTGAACATAGAAACCAAAATTAAAAGGTCCAGACTATATGGAAACAAGAAATAAGGTTCACTACTCTATATGATCAACTTGAGTTTACTGCTGTTGCTCTTTTCAAGCTTTGATAAAATTATAAAATTGACTACCAGCCTAATGAGGATTTTTGTGTTCTGTGATGCTTGAGATTGAGAAGGATAAGCTGGGTAGCCATTTCTCTCCCTGGATCACTTTGTATTTCCCCCCAAATATGTGAAAGGTTTAAAGAGAAATGCTGGCTTAAAACTTGATTACTGAATGCTGACTGATGTTAAGAAGTAAAAATGTCACTGAAAAGCAATATCAAGTAGAATGCACTAGCTGCACAGTCGCTTGACGGAGACATCCCACAATAGTTATTAAGGTTATATAGCAAATTGCAGTCATTATTAAAGAGTAAGGACTTGGGGTCTAACTGTAGCAGTGGATAAATCACCAAATATAATAAATGGTTACTAAACAAATCAGGATTCTTTTATAGAAAAAATCTGTATCTCAAACTGCATTATTAATTTTGATTGCTTACCTAGGTCAATAACTAGTAACTACATAGTAAGTTTGAGGTAAGAAGTAGAACAAATCTAAACATAACAGTCCATGTATGTTGCTTTAACTAAACACCTGGCATCATCATCATCATCATCATCATCATCATCATCATCGTCATAATGATTATTGTTGTTGTTGTTGTTGTTGTTATTATTATGATTATTATTATTATTATTATTATTATTATTATTATTATTATTATTTTTTTATTTTTTTTATTTTTTTTTTTTTCATTTAGACAAATCAATACATATTGACAAAATTTGGGATTCGCTTTACGTCCATTACTCTTACGTGTTTTTGAAGCATGTAATTTTGTGTCGAATGATGCATTTTTTTTTCCCCTTTGGGACAGGCATACTGCTTATACAGACAAAATAAGTTAGATGATGCTTTGGAATCCTTGAAGGGCCTGGAAAAAGACTCTGCAACAATGTTGTTAGAATCGCAGATTCTATTTCGTCAAGGAAAGATGGATGCTTCTGTGGATATATACCAAAAGCTCCAGAAATCAAAAATAGAGTCACTGGAGATAAATCTTGTTGCTGGTTTAGTTTCAGCTGGCAGGACTTCTGAAGTTCAAGGAGTGATGGATGCCATGCGAGTTAAAGCAACCAGCAGCTTTGAATTGGCTTATAATACTGCATGTTCATTGGTTGAAAAGAACAAGCTCTCAGATGCTGAGCAACTCCTACTTTCAGCTCGAAGGTAATTGTTTTTTGTTAAAGACAAAGTTTGCATCACATCTCAATGATATAATACAACATATGGCAGACTAGGTTGCCATGGAGTCGTTTGCATATCTTTCTGGTTGTTGATTCATGAAATTATGTAATAAAAAAGTACCTTTAAGTAACACATTATTATATAGTCGCCTGCATCATCTATCTTTGGATTTTTGATCTAGTTGTCTTGATTAGAAGTAAATCTAAGGTGTAATGGTGACATACTGATCTGTCATTTAAATTTTATTAGTTTTAGTTGTTCTTATTCTTGTTATGGGTCTTCGTTTCTATTTATAATAATATCCAGAAATTTACAATATAACCTCACATCCTCTAAATATCATGTGTGACAGAATCGGTCAGGAGACATTAATGGATGAAAATTTAGCTGATGATGAAATAGAGATTGAGTTGGCACCCATAGCTGTGCAGTTGGCCTACGTACAGCAGGTAACAAGCAGAATATGAAGCATCTAAATTACTCCTTTTCAATCTTGCATCTAAATTTTAACTTCTTTTCAATCTTAATAAAACTAAATCTATGTTTTTACTTCAGCTGTTGGGAAACAAACAAAATGCCGTTGCATCTTACACAGATCTTATCAAGCGGAATCTGCCTGATGAATCATCAAATGCTGTATCAATAAACAATTTAATAGCGTTAAAGGGCCCTAAAGATATATCTGATGGCCTAAAAAAGCTTGATCGTTTAATTGAAAAAAACAGTGGAGATCAAAGTTTCAAACTTGTCCCTGGATTAGAGTTGAAGCTTTCACCTAAACAGAAGGAATCAATTTACATTAATCGAATGCTGTTGCTGCTCCATTCTAACAAGATAGATCAGGTCATAATTAATCATTATTTTCCCTTCTATTTCTTTGATCTTTTTTGGGGGTATCTTCTCAAAGTTTAAATGGCTTTCTTTGCTAATCTTGTTGCTAAAACTCAACAGGCTCGAGAACTTGCTGATGCTTTGCCACAAATGTTTCCTAGCAGTGTGACCCCTATACTGCTTCAAGCTGCTGTCTTTGTAAGAGAAAATAAGGCAGGAAAAGCTGAAGAAATGTTAGTGAAATACGCAGAAAAATTTCCTGAAAAATCAAAGATCATTTTGCTGGCTAGGGCACAGATTGCAGCAGCCGCAGGGCATCCTCAGATTGCATCAGAATCTTTATCAAAGATACCCGATATTCAGCACATGCCCGCTACTGTTGCCACACTTGTAGCTCTCAAAGAACGTGCCGGTGACATTGATGGTGCTAGTTCTCTGCTTGACTCTGCCATTAATTATTGGTCAAATGCGATGACTGAAGATAGTCAGTTAAGTGTTATTATGCAGGAGGCGGCAGCCTTTAAGCTTAAACACGGGCAAAAGGAGGAAGCTTCAAAACTCTTTGAGAAGCTTGTGAAAAGCCATCATAGTATCGAGGCCTTGGTAGGTTTGATACAAACTGCTGCTTATACAGATGTCGCGAAGGCAGAAACTTATGAGAAGCAACTAAAAGCGCTTCCTGGTTTGACATCTGTTGATGTCAATGCATTGGAGAAAACTTCTGGTGCAAAGCACGTTGAAAATGGGCCCTACTTGGGGAACAACATTGAACCTCTGGAAACAAAAAGCAAGGAGAAAGCAAAGAAGAAGAGGAAGAGAAAGCCAAAGTACCCAAAAGGGTTTGACCCTGCTAACCCTGGTCCAGCACCAGATCCAGAGCGATGGTTACCTAAAAGAGATAGATCAAGCTACAGGCCAAAGAGGAAAGATAAGAGGGCGGCTCAGATTAGAGGTTCTCAAGGTGCAGTGGCTAAAGAAGCTGCTAATAGTGGAAACGCAAAATCAAGCCAACAGTCAAATGCAAGAGCATCTTCCAGCAGTACAGCTGCTGTACTACCAAAGCCTTCTTCAAAGTCCTCCAGGAAGAAATCCAGAAACTGAGGGCATGAGGTCCTTCAAATTACTGTTTTAAAGATAGTGTCCAAATTTTGTACTATTTAAAATGAGTTGTGTTTAAATTGTTCTCTGTTAGCCCTTGGTCATAACTCATTAATGAGCGCAGGGCGGAACATATCACATTGTTCAATGACTTCTGCGGTATTATCCGATTCATGCCAATATCTTTTGCTGTTTTGATATCGTAGAATCAATCATGCTAGCTGATTATTAAATTAATGGTAAACTAGAATATCAATCTTAGTACTTGAAAACAAAAAAATATCAGGGTATGTGTTTTTAGAGACTTGGACCACATACAGCAGTTAGATGTAAATTTAACAGGTAATGAGTTGATCGGTGATTGGTAAAGTTTACTCTAATCTGGAGACTTAAATAAGAAACACTTATTAATCAGATCTTTAACTTGTTTCTTTTGTTCCGTTATTCAATTAACCGGCTAATCATTCTTCCAATAATAATCCATTTTGAAATAGTTTCACTTTAATTTTTGCAGAATGAGTGTGAACTTCTCGATTTAAATTCTTAATCGTGTTTTTCTATTTCTACTTAGGAAGGCGATAACAATGCATTAAATAAATTAATACAATACACAACATGACGATTTACATATATATGACTAAAATAAATAAAAACGATAATGAATATCTGTTAAAACAATAAAATTTAGGAAAAATATGTCCAGATCCAATGTGAATTATGTTCAACAAAAAGGGTAATCAACCTCTGACCGCCACTATTAACTGGTTTCAGGGTCAAGATTGTAGAGGTAGATCACGTAACGCAACGTAAAAGAGGTGTATGACATTATTTGAACCCATGAGCTCCGCTTTATGAAAGATAGATGGAACAGTTGGGTTGAATAGGTCATAACAAAATTATTTGTAAAAACCTAAAAACCATCACCTATAGGGTCCTGCTTTTTCTTATATGTTATGAAAGTATGCTTGAAAGCCTTCCTACTAGCACACAGAAACATCATATAATATTCCCTCTGAATGAGTTATTTGAATCTATATATTTTCAAATTCTCAATCAAAAGACTAGAAAAATCTATATTTGAGACTATAAAAGAGGGATGGATTACATTCGAGTGTTATGTCCTTGCAAGGATAGCATCGAGACTGGAGAGTTCTGTAGTTCTTTGCAATGAGGCGTGGGCGATATGGGAAAGGGTGTTTAAATGGTGGAAAGTAAGTCCACTAAATGTTTTCGACACTCTGGATATGTACAAGGGTAAAGGAATTCGTTTGAAGTCTAGGCAATGTGAGAAAGCATGGCAAGCAACTCTTTGGGTTACTGGGTATTTCATTTGGAAAAATAGGAATAATAGAGTGTCTGGGTCCAAATTCCTATCTATACCGGTATTATTTCAAGAAATTCAGACACGAACTTTCGAATGGATAATTAGAAGAATGCAGAAAGAACCACTATCGTGGCAACAGTGGGTAATTGAACCAAGTATCTGTCTTACAGAACTGAGAAAAATAAAATTCATGCAGAAGATGAGTTAACACATGAAAACGGGTATGCACGATTTGTGATTTTGGGAGATGTCCTTTACAAAAGGCTCGTAAGACCAAGGAGTTAGCCACCTTCCGGGTGAGAGGAAAACTAGACCCGGCTAAACGGCGTTGAGAGAAAGAAAGGGATAGAGCGAGTCGGCTCCTATGCTGCTAGCTATGCCCTGCTTGGTCCCCCGGCACGGTGGAGGTTCCGTAGCGCGTCATGAGCACCTGGCTAAGGGGCGGTTGAGCACTCAAGCGAACCGCCCTACCTTACTACAACATAAGGACATAAGGGAGAAGGTTGTGAAGGTGGCCTCGTTATCCACACCTCCGGTCGGATGAATAGAGGACCGACCGACCCGGGTTTTCACGAGCGTTGGCGGGTTCTCAACGAAGGTATGAGGAGTACGTTAGTCAAATAGAGGGCTCTCACAAGGCGTAGTCCACGGCTTTAGCCTTAAGCTAGTTTAGATAAATGTTGTCATTGTGTGATCTAGTTAAATATAGAAGAATATATGTTAGTATAAGTAAATAGTCATGGGATGTAATATGTATCTGATGTTGAGTATGGAATAAAAAATATTTGCCTTTTTAAAAGAAAATTTATATTAGAGAAAATAAAACATAATACTAGCTTATGCAATTATAAATGTAACGGTAGTTATTCACCAAAAAAGCCCTCATTCTTTTGAAACAAAATGAGTTCTTATGTTCTAAAATTCGACAAAAATAAAATTGTTCACATTGTGTAATAATACACAAATGAAATTCAAGGAAATACTGCAGAATGCTTTTAACTCAATTAGTCTACAGAATCATTTTATCACCATCATCAATTATAAAGCTAACGCATTAGCCTCCACCAGAGCCGTATTTCTTTCCGAAAACGATGACCTGAAGCTTATCGTAACCAGCAAGCACACCAGCACCAGCCACAGCTCTGAGGATGTTAGCACCTCCACCCTTGAACAATGATTTGAAGCCTTCCTTCTTCACAATTTGGTTGAATGCATCCAAAGAGTTCTTGTACTTGACAGCTTCACCAGATGTCATCATCATTCTTCTGCGCACTGTGTCAATTGGGTATGAGGCAAGCCCAGCACCGTTGGTAATGAGCCAACCGAGAGCAAAACTAGCAAAGAAACTATCCTGAAATTTCATCATTAACACTTGATTCAGTATTTTAAAATAACAATTTCAACAACCATCATTCACAAGAATAAAAGAGCAACAATCTACTAACCTCTAGAGATCCGGTAAGGAGAATTGGTTTGAGAGAATCGTACAATCCAAAATACAAACCACGGTACACGAAGATACCAGCAGCTGAAAGGTTGAACCCACGGTATAACCCAGCAATACCATCTGATGCGTATGTCTTCTTGTACACATCAACTAGACCATTAAACTGCCTCTCTCCACCCTTCTTTGCCGCCTTGGCATCATTAGCCAAACGAGTTCTAGCATAATCTAAAGAGAATACAAAGAGTAGAGAGGAAGCACCAGCAAAACCACCAGACGCGATATTACCACCAAACACTTTCCAGTAAGGATCACGGCCTTTCTTAAAGCTGAACAAACTCTTAAAGTAATCCTTGAATGCAAAGTTAAGTGCCTGGAAAAGGTTCATTAATAACACCGCATTAGGAAACAAAGACACATAGATACATAATGCTTCATCAATATGTGTTGTATAAGGAAGAGTAACGAACCTGAGTAGGAAAGTAACGGATAACATTAGCTGTGTTTCCTCTCCACAAAGCCACAAATCCTTCTTCACTGATTGTTCTTTTGAAACAGTCTCCAATGCCCTTGTATGGTTCTTGAAGACGGCCAGTCTTGAGCATCTCATCTTGGTTTTGGATCAAAAGCTTAATACGCTCAATTGGAGCAGCAGCGGTTTTTGAGACGGCAGCTGAAACACCGCCCATAAGAAAATCGATGGCAAACCCATAAGGTCCTTTCTCTGATGGTGCTTGTACAAACACAGGAGAAGCATTTGCAGTTACCAATGATCGTGTCATTGGATAATTGAGTCCTGCATTTGTGTAATTCCCGTATGTGTATTGCCTCTGAGCTGCAGTGGGTCTATTCAAGGCACCATACTGAGCTTGGGAATACTGAGAAAGGTGTAGCTGGCTGGCTACTCTCCTTGTAACAGCTAAATGATGGTTCTGATCGGTCATTATGTTCCAAATGGTCTTCCTACAGATAAAAAAAATACAGGATTGCAAGGAAGTGACATGTCAGTTTCAGTAATTCATTGGATGGTCATCAATTTAAAGTATTGTTAAGGCTAAGAATCAATCAGTAGCATCCTGCATCATGAATCATGAAAGATACTAAAAAATATCATAGAGAAATGAATCATTCACCACAAAAGTAATAAGAGAAAGCAACAATTTTCTATAAGAAAGGCATTTACTATTGAAGTATTGAAACATTGTATAACAAACACAATGATACATTTTCCAATTCAGGAATTGGTTAAGATTTCTTGCACTACTATACGTCTATACCAACATAAGTAATATATGTGTATCCATACAGTTCCCAGCACAATCAAAGTTGAGCACAGTTTACGAAAGAAATAGACTAAATGATAATTGATTGTACATAGAACTAGACCCATGTAGTGTATAGTAAAAACATGATCACTAATAAAAAACAAAAGGCAAGAGCAGAACTTAATACTTCAACATACGAGAATAATCTTTTTGTAAACAGTGTATCAATCATTGTAAAACGAAACCTCATATAGGCTTTGATGCGAATTCAGAAATACTTATTTCAAACACAAACAAGCCGAGGATAATGCATGTATATTCTAGAAGGACAAAAAGGGCAAATGGGGAAAGTGGCTAATAGTTAGTTAGAGGAGAGAGTCTCACTGCATGAAATGCAAGAGCCAATACAAAGATAGGAAAAATATTCTCAACAATCATCACGTAATCTTCCCTGCTATTTATTCTTCTCTCTCTCCTCTAACTAACTATTAGCCACTTTCCCCATTTGTCCTTTTTGTCCTTCTAGAATATACATGCATTATCCTTGGCTTGTTTGTGTTTGAAATAAGTATTTCTGAATTCGCATCAGGCTTACTAAAAAACACACCAAACAGAAACGACTCGTATAAACCTCTGCCTCAAGCCTCGATATAGGCATGCTCAATCAAATCCTCTCATTCAACAAATTATGACTCGTAAAAACGTCCACCTCCAGCCTCTATCTCCTACTTTCCACTAACGTCAGTCTCACAGTGCTTTGCTACCGATAGATTTGAGACTGTTTTTGTCAACTTTAGAGATGCGATGATGCTAAGATCAAAGTCTTCACAGCAACTGCTATGGTTCTATAGGTAGGGCATGACTAACTAAGTATCACAATTAACTACAGCAACTACACAATTATCATCTGGTGGTCGATGACACAATTCAGTTGTTTCCCGATTATGTTAGTACTATTTTTCTAGTTAAATTTTATATCAATCTCGAATTGCCTATTAAGTAATTCAAGCTAAACCAAAATCCAATCTATTTGTCACTCATAATTCTTAACTTCTAATTCTAAGAGCATGATGATTAGTTGACACATGTACCAATCATAACAGAGACAGACAGATCAAATGCCAAACAGTGGAACGGAACAACTCAATCACACAGCAAAATAAATCGACAATCATACTGCGATCAATTAACACTATCAGAAACAAACACACAAATCAACAACATAAACATCAGAGATCGTATGAAATTCGAGATCAACAGTAAAACGACTATTTACATCAACATAATCAGCAATCTAACCTAAAAATGTCAAAATAACCTTTAGTATTTCACAGATCTCAATAAAGCTATTAACATTTCCATCATTATAATCAACGATCTAAGAAATAAACAGAGATATATCAAATTTAATCTATATGTAACCGATCTACACATTAACACGACCAAAATTAGCATCACAAAAATCATCGATCAAACAAGTTCGATTTAAACTAGATGCAACAGATCTACACAGTAAATCGACTAAAATTCGTATCATAACATCAGCGAGATGTTGAATCCTAAGCAATTGTTGAAATGAAACTAAGCATGTTAATCGGAAATACAACTAAATAAAAAGAAAACAATCATACCTCTGCGTTATAAGCGGAGGAAAAGATATGAATCTGGCGGAACTAGGGTTTTCAGCAGATCGTCAACAATTATACTATATACGGGGTTTTGGCCGAGAAATGTTCCTGTGTATCGCGGGTGTACGATTAGTCAAATGAATTTTATTGACCGTTCACATGTAACGTAATGGACTGTCGCAGATTGGGTGCTAGGAGCGTAGGTTTATTTTCTAAAAAGAACAACTTTTTACAATACACGTTTTCATAATTTCATGTGCACTCACTATGATTGACATGTTAATAAAGTTTTGTATGTTTCTTCATTACGTCACGATGAATAAATTAAATCATTCTTAATAAATTATAAATTATATATAATATAATTGTTTATTAAAAGGATATTTTAAGTTGTCTTATTTCATACAATACAAAACAGTAATGAAACTAATGAACGCTCAAATGGATAAATAGGGTTGTATAAATATCACAATGATGCATCGGTTGATCCTAAACTTTTCATAATTGACATGAACGAAACTAAATAATTAAAGTAGTTGATTGTCTTGTTTTGATAACAACTTAATTAGGTACTTGGTCTTGTTTATAAATATATCCACCTCGGTATTTTCATTCGACATAGTAAAGATTGTTAGTTGGTCATATCTATCAATGTTTTTGCTTTCAACGATCAACAATTCAATCCTTGTTTGTATTATTTCATATACATATTTTACAAAACAAATATGCAATAGAAACACCGATCAAATTCTTTGATCGATCTCTATGGTCATAGTTAGATCAATATACGTTTATATGCTTATAACGTTCTTAGTTCCTGCCTACCGATGTTCAGTATTTGAATTTTGTATGAAAGGGACCGCAAGAATCGATGTTTTCTTGTATTCGAATATATATGGCACGCATATGTTTCACCGCACATTTAATTGATGAGAATTGTGAACTGAAAAACAAGTTAGATCCTTGCATATACAGGTACATACATAGAATAATAGAATATAATAGTGAATAAAAAACAAGATCCGTGCATATAGTATACCCACATGGTGACAGTGACACCTTGTTTAACTTTGTTGAGATTTAACATTAGAGTGAAATAGTGATAAGTTACAAGCCATTTTATTTGTAGCCTTTCGTAGAAAGAAATAGGTAGTTCTTTCGTTGAACACAATAATAAAAAGGAATTTTTATCATTTCAAATTGATATTCTTATCGAATCTGATATCTTACTTTAAGACATAACAACTAGTATCATAGTAAATAAAAAATGATTGTTAAAATCTAATATTTAACGATCAAAGTAACCATAAAATCAAATCAACACTCAAATCACTCAAATTACAAATCAATCAAATGTCAACTGGAGTAGCTATGACCGGAAAAGGAATTCTAATCTTCAATAGAATCTTGTTGACATGCATGATTAAATGCTTAGAGTAATAAGGGAAAGACCCATTGTTCATGGTAAATGGGTTGATGAAGTTAAAGATGTTGAGGATAAGATTTTTACACCAATAAACTATCTTGAAACTCCTAGAAATCAATGGACAAACTTAGACATATCTTACAAGTACAACTACAGACCCAAAGACTACAAAATTAGACATATGTTGTTACAATTGTGATATCAAAATTCATGAAGATGTATATTGTAAAGAATGTCACAAAACTACCTCTTAAAAGCTACAATTGTGGTTGAATATGTAAAACCAGGAAACAATAAAACATTAAAAGAGAAGACTATTAGTCATCCTAAAGGACCAACTTATAATTGGGTTCCTAAAAGGAATTAATATGTTTTGTGCAAGATGAGAGAAAATGGTATGTGGATAGTGGTAGCTCAAGCCATATAATTTGGTGGAGGATGCACGTAATTTAGGATAATCAAATGATGATGAAGATTATGAAACTTTCTATGTATCATTTAACATCAAGAAAGATAAGAAGCATGTTGGGTTAATATTAGAAGACATGAGAAATAGAGCTCACCCTGTAACAGATTGAATAATAAAGGGTTTATTTACAGAGATTCACAAGGGGTTAAGTGCTTTCAATCAACAAGAATACTACATTAAACATAATAATATCATTTGTTTGCCTTATTGGATCTGTGCAGAGATAATTTAAGAGGAAAAAGAGAAGAAAATGAGTGGAAGAACTACAAGTAATTTCTTATTTCCGTAATAGACCAATATTTCTAACAAACTTAAATACGTATAAAATTCTATTTTAGTTTTTGGATTTAATTGTTTATAATTACTTATTAACTTTTGTAATAGTTTTGACATCAACAGATAGGGGAAGATTGTTTGGAAAAACAACGACTAAACCCAAATAATAAATCCGATGAATCAAAATCCGAGTATACGAAACATAGTGAAAATTTGTTTAAGTGTTCCTTAGTTTGTGTATAAGTGCTCAGTCTGAGTAAAACTAAGATAGTATTGAGCATCACTCTGTGTAACATGTTCAGTATTCGTCTGGATGACGTCACATAGACTCAGACCAAGACATACTCAAATGAAGAACTCTAAAGAGAAACTCATATCATGCAGACTTAAGCCATGACAGACTCTAGAGATTATCGAGATTAATATTGAAGATTCAAAGATATCTTATTAGTTAGGAGAATTTAAACTGTATTATAATTGATTTGGTTTCAATAAAATTCGTAGGGGTTAGGTAGAAATCTCTATCTGTTAGAGATACAGTATAATTGTATTTTGCTAACCGTAATATTTGTACAAATAGTACAACACCTAATAGAGAATTCAACTATGTGTTTATACGATTGAATTAATGATAAATAATATGCATTCGACATATAATCCATGTGATTTAATATCGTTCTTAATTCTGTAAAAATTCATATAATTTAATTATATAAAAATTCATATAATTTGATTTTTGTTATTAGCTTGATATTAGATGTCAAATATTAAATTTGATAATCTGCAATTAAATTATTTAGGATATTTAATTTAAGAGATAACACCAAGCGCAAGAAAAAAAATGACATGGGCCAACTAATTATTCGTTGTCCAAAAGACATGAAAATGCAACTTAGAGAGTAGCTATATATATGCGAGTGTAGTTGGGCTTTTCTTGAATAACTTTCTTGGGCTAAATTTGGACTAGTTAATGTACTTTGTTGTTCACGGGCTGGGCTTCGAATATATATATAAATTACCTCTACTTGAGATTATTATTTATTTTAAGTAAACTACAACTTGAACGAATATGATTCTCAATAAATTATAAAATCATGAAAAGGATTTAATACTTTGCACGCCTTAAGTCGATCATGACATGAGGTTTTTAGTGAGGGTCAAGCTTCCTAATAAGAAAATTTAAAATTTGTATGGCATATGTATATAAATACTCTAGATTGGTCTTGTAAGAAAAAAATATGTCGAATGCCATGATCACGAATGAAAATTACGTTGGGTTTAACATTTATGAAAAACCACATCAAATAACATTGCGAACTTACGCTATTTGGTATGCTTTAAATGCGATACCTAATCTGGTTTTAAAGCTAACAAATGCATCTTGGTGACTCAAACATAATACATTGCTTCAAAGCTTGGATGTATTGCATCATGTAAATAAATGATGCTTTACCAAGAAATATGGTTTCCATGTTATTTGAATGTATATGCATTTACTACTTTGAGGCAGCTTGGATTTAATTTCTTGACATTTAAACCCACCTCGATTGTTATTGGTGTAAATCTAACATCACGATTTAGCTTTTTATTTAAGTTCTCATCAACCATTGTTGTTGATGAAATGCAAAAGGGTAGCATAAAATATATGTGAATAAATGTCTAGACGGTATGTATATATGGTTGGCTAGCTTATGGCTATAACATATTTGTGGCTAAATGTTGATAACCAGCAATCCAGACCGCTTCACAAATCAGCTGCTTATCCGTGATGTGGAAGATATACTTGAATCACTCAACCGTTGTGGTTGTAGGGGATGTCCGGACTTGAACTTGAGACCTTGTGTCATTTGTAGTAAAAATGCTTCCAACCATTACCAACTGAGTTACATACCATTGGTAGTTATAACATATTTAGTCGTCATAACTTTCGTATGATTGAGGGCCGAGATTATATGACGTTTATGTTTTAATCCACAAACAGGATTCAATATTATACCTTGTGAAATTAGACATTATTTCTGGGTTATGTAAGTAATTGCTTGTTTGTTTGTATGTTTTTTTTTTTAATTTTATTATTATTTACTTTATGTTTTGGAGTCCCTTTTAATTCAAGAAACCAAATAACCAATTGAAACTATGTTTATCAAAGTGTGAAAGTAAAGCTCTTTTCCCATTCATATAGTTGAGGAGACAGAGATGTTTTCTTAAGTGGACGGCTGTCCAAAACATTGCAATGCAAATATGTTGAGTTTGCTCTATAACACATGTATTTGTTTTCTTGTTTTTCTTTTTTGTTTCCTAGTTTTTGTATATTTTCATTTGTAAACAAAGTTGTTGGAAACAAGGTCAAGGGAAACACAAAAAGGGAAAAGTTGTAAGCCAAATTTAGGGTGTACAAATCTCAAGGGCGCACGTGACTTTTGGATCACTTGCACGTGTGTTTATGGTCTTGATATTTTCATTCAATGTCTCACGCCCAAAGGAACTTGCTACTTTATTCTATTCTTGTAACACTGGCCTCAATCCCCATGATCTTTAAAATATTTATCCTAGTTTATCGAGTGTTTAGGGTTTTGTTTTGACTATTGATTATAATGTTTACAAAATGTGAATACTTAGGAAATATTGTTTCATAGACACGAGTTTAAATAAAAATAAAAATAAAAATAGATAGAGACTTGTTTTTTGAAAATGTACCTTGTAACTTTATACCATTATGTACTTTTATAATGCACATGCTCATACGTCTTTTGCTTGTACCATAGTGACATAGTCAAATGAGAAATTAATAAAAACATTTGTTTTATTATTTTACCTTCACCGAAAGAAACGGAATGAAAATGAGTGATACAAGTAGACTTCAATCATTAGCATTTAGCAGGAAAGGTCGTAGCCATAGAATCATGCATTATTGTCTTGTATGGTTAAAGTTTAATATATTTTGTGAATATTAAAATATTAAAACTTATATTTGAAATAAATCATCATCGATCGTTTTTTATTTTTTTAATCCGTAAATATGGAAATATGATATCTGATTATTATTAAAAATAAAAAAGGATGTTTATAATTTTATGCATGTCTCGACCGACCTATATGAGAGAGTTACTACCAGCTAATAATCTACTCCCATGTAAATATTAGTACGCTATTGTTAGAATATTATTGTTGAGTAGCAAATCTTTCTTTCCTTTACTATTATTTTAATGAGGCAAAAAATTCATAAGGTTATCGAACCCTTGATTTATTGTTTTAACCATAATGTTTTTTTTTAAGCAGTTGTCTCTTATCTCCTTGTAAGTTCACCTCTTATTTAAGCAGTGACTATCTCATTAGTTATTACATGTTTGATCGTTTATATGTATCCTAATAACATACATTAACGAGATTGGGATAGCAAAGTAAGCTTTTTGAATTCCGATATAATTTCATGATCTCGATCCTCCAACTACTAACAAAAATTCGATGCAAGATCGCGATTATAACGCCATTATTGATATAAATGTGTCTAGTTCCGAATCTCATTTTGTTATCTATAAAAAATCTAACACCTTAATTTTAAATTTGTTTCTAGTGAATTATAGTTGAATATTTAAAGTAAATGAATTATACGTGTATGAATAAATGTTGTATACATAGAAAAATGTAAAAATAGTAAATAATGATGTTGGAAGGTCAATTCGGGAAACAGTGGAGTAGTTTATGTGTGGAATTAAATGAATAGGCCCAAAACCAAAGGGTACAATCAGGTGGAGCCTACCAAACACTATTTCCACACCCTGAACAACTCGTCGTTTTGCACATTGGTACAACAACATAATGGGTACTTGTGCATGAACAGTCAACAATCACTGTCTCTTTGCTCTACCGTACAACCACCTTATGCGTATATACTCATCCAACACAACTACATAGTTTTACTCAATGGTACACCCACATAATGCGTGTATGAACAGTCAAAAATGACTGTCACCTTTGTACAACCACATAATGCGTGTATATATATATATATGTTCAACTTCAACTAGTCATTAATTTACTTGTTTCATGATATGGTACAAACAAACAATATTTATATGTATTGTGTATACATGTAATTTTACAGTCAACAATTACTGTGGAACACTTTGGGTTGACAACAACTTGCTCAAAATAATCACCTCCATTTAATAGATGTCGTTAAAATTAGGCACCAACATACTTATTTCCATGCAAATAGTTTACCTTTTGATGTGTTTCAAAAAAAGAAAAAAAGGAAACAAAAGTTGTACTTGTCGATAATAAAATTTAAGTTACACTACGCATTAGTATAACATAAGATATATTTCTATATTTATACGACATAATAATCAGTGTTACTAGATGTACGGACCTTGTGTCGAACACCATAACCAAAAGAGGTTTAGGGATGAATGAATTAAATAACTTGAACTTGAATTTCGTTGGGTATGTGGATATTATGTATGTGTTTGATATGGTATTCATATGAGATTAAGCAATAGCAATAACTGGTCATTGGAAGCGAGTACGTAGTGATCATGAGTATGGGTTTATTGTTAAAACCCTTTAAATGTGGGTGGAAAGAAAAAAGAGTCAACGTTTGAAAAGGGTGATTTGTTACTTCAAAAGGTCATGATCATATGTAAAGCTTATATAACCAATAATTTGTAATTATAGAAGTGTTTGTTAATGATGTTGTTTCTTGCACGTTGCGAAAAGATTTTAGAATATCCGAATAGATTTAAGAATAATAGTCAAGAATCCACACAACCAATTGAAATTTAGTGAATTTCTTTTATGTAATTAACTTTGATGGAATAATTAATATATAATATATATTTAATTAGAGTAATAATCAACGGACAAGTTTAATGATTTTTAACGAAAGGAGGTAAACAACTTTTATTTATTTATAATATTCATTAATTAAAGTGATATTTACATTTTGGTCATTTCTCTATTTAGTCGTGAAGTTTCTTATTTTGTATTTAAACAAAGAAACTAAAGTGATAAACTCTTTTACAACAAATTAAATCGAAGAGATCGATCGAGCCGAATAGAGATTAACAAATGAATCAAATAAATAACACCTCCTAAAAATATTGACTTATACTATTTGGTATAGTATCTATATCTAGACTAGATATATTATATAGTTCTTTCAAATTATATACTAAGTTGTAATCTGATTTAAAATGTGCTTTCTTGGGGTAAATAAATGGTAAAGTTTGGTTTTGAAGCCAGGCCAAGAGCTTAATTGATGCAAATATATAACTTATTTTTAGGTTTCTTTAAAAAGCAAAGAATCACGTAAGGCAAAGGGAAAAGGAATCAAAAGAAATGAGTTTGGTCTTCATTTATATATCATCACATCAATCACTTCAAAGAGGATTCTTTCTCCCAATGTTTATGTCATTTGACGATGGTGCCTTTTTTTTTTTTTCTTTTCTTTCCTCATAATTCATTTCAACCAAAATAATTACAGTCAAAAATCCAAAAGCTGAGTAATTATGGAATGAAAAAAAGACACCACCATTTGAGTCAAAAGTGAAGTAATCTAAATAATGGTACTACATACCTGATCTAATTCCTGTCATTTTTACAAATCTACTGAAGTAAGGGTAAAATGATCTTGACTAGCTAGCTAGGATTTCTATACATATTTATTTTGTATGATTAGTTATACTTATTAGGACTTCAATGTAATATCAATGTTTTAACATTCAATTTTTTGGACCTGAGTGGTTGTTCTGTGGTTTCGATCGGTCTAATTGATCGGACTAGTTGTTGATTTTTTTTATACTCTTTATGACTTTATTTGATTTTATCAAAATTAATTGAGAGTTAATGTTTAATTATACTCTATATTTACTATAAATTCTTTGAATTTGAAATTAGAATTTTCTATAGCAAGTTATGAGGGGTCAAAGTAAACCGATCTAACCTAACCCAAAAACTGATCGGACCGGTTTTTAGATCATTGTATAATTTACTCCGAATAATTTTATAAATATCTACGATTTTTTAAACATGATTATATAATTATTAACATCACAGTGTATTAAACTAATTAAATTGATATAATGATATAAACTGTTTTTTGAAAATTTATGTACTTATCTAAAGTAGTAAAAAAGAGTTAATTTATACATAAAATACAATTAACTTGATGTTTGTCTTAAAAGGTTGTTTTGATGGTCAACTCTAATATGAGATTGTCTCAAATAACTTAGAAAAATTGTAATATAAAGATTTAGTGAAATGAGGTTGATGTACTGTAATATTATTTATATATTATTAATATTTTAATTTTAAAAAAAAATCAAGTACTCACATCCAATTATAAATATATATAATTTTTCACGAATATTTATAATAGTTAAACTTTTCTATGGGAAACCCAACTTTAAAGTGGTTAGTTACCTAATGACACTAGATCAATAGTACCACAAATGAATGCTCTTATTGCATCATCTCAAGTCATTAACACAAACTTTAAGTGGTAAAATTTAAAAATTAAGAAGTGAGTTTGTAAGTCCATGTGTAGCCATTTCAAGAAGAAAAAAATAAAATGAGTACTATAGAGACATCATCTATAACCATGTATGCATATATGCATATATATGGTTAGACTTGCATCATAACATTAGAAACAAAGTACTCTGGTAGCAGACCTGACATATATATATTAAGTTTTCAACAGAGTTAAATGGTTGATTATTTAGTTACATCTTTTAGGAGCCAATAATATATAGTAATAACAATTCTCACCATTTGAATACACCATTTGATACATGTATCTTCACAAAATAAATAAATCTTGATGTCTTAAGTTCACAACCATATACGTAGTATAAAGCAAGAGGGATATATGACATTAATTAGGTAAAGTTAAATGTGCATGGAATAAGAAAAATGAAGTAGATGATGAATTGATTCAAGCGAGTGTGTGTGTGTGTGTGTGAAAGAGTGTGCGTATGGAGCCAAAGCGACCGTATCACTAGAACCAAAGCTCACTGCTGGAGTACTGGGGTTTAAACTATTTGCTTCCCAATGAACAGTGAAAAGATCCCACAAAATTACACATATACTGATTGATCCCGATCAAGCTGATTAAGAAATAATATAAGTATTCTACTTGAGGTTTGAATGAACTTCTGTTTTGTATTCGAAAATCAGAACCCCTTCATTGATACGTGATGGTTTTTTAAATACATCCATGACTCAACTGCTTCCTTAATTAAAAGGAATAAAATAACTAGTTCAAAGTACCACTCTCGTAGGTAGTGGAGATACTCTTTCAAACTAATTACTCAATTGCATGCAGGTTTTCTTTTAGGTGCTTTAAGATTGTATCCCGAGATATCCTTGCTTGATCCAATTCATGAACAGGTGATGCCCCATCTTGATAATTCGGAATGCTAGGAGGAATTCTGCCATATAGAGCTTGAAATGGTGTCATTTCAATACAAGAATGGTATGTTGTGTTGTCACTACTAGAATAATCGGAGTTCCCGACGACGAAAAGTCGTCGCAAAAGCTCAAAAAGTTATCTAAGACCTTTTAGCAACGATATGTCGTCATTAAAATGTCATCGGTACAGGCTCGCATATTGATGTAGACTAAAACGAAATAAATACATATTGGACCTGTTGATTTACACGAATACCAGGAACAATCCTTCAAACACACCTTCATTCAAAGAATACCGTGGCTAAAAATCAATTCAACTCAAATTTCATAAAAAAATCAAATTTCATAAAATTATCAACTAACTATTCCAATACCAAAAGCAAACCCTAAAAAGAAAGCAGAAATTCGAATGGGCCTAAAAAACATACAAGCCAAAAGTTATATTTAGTGTTAAGTTATTTGTTTAATTAATTTAAAATAAAAACTAATTAAAAATATAATTAATGTTTAATGTTTTAGTAACCAGAAATTATATAACTAAAACAAAAAATATTTTTTAAAAAAATTAATGTTTTATTAAATAAAAATCATATAATTAAAATAAAACCTAATTAAAATATAATTATTGTTTAATTAGTAAAAAATTATATTATTTAAAATAAGAACTAATTATAAAATATGATTAACGTTTAATTAATATTTTATTATTAAAAAATTATTATATATAAAATAAAACTAATGAAAAATATAATTAATGTTTAACTAGTGTATTATTAATAAAAAAAATAACATATTTAAAATAAAAGCTAATTAAAATTACATCAAACTCTAAGGAGTAATGCGTTTCATCCAAACATAAGGAGTTACATCCAACCCTAAGCTGTAAGTCGTTTCATCCAACACTAAGGCGTTACCTCCAACAAATTCTTATTATGTGTTCTTAAACTTGTTGTTGTTGTGTTTTATTTTATTATCTTAAAAAAGGTTTGATGCCTAAGGGATTTATATTGTACATGTTTGAATGTTCAAAATCGAAAGTGAAATAGGGAACTTCGGTCTTCTTTTAATATTCTTTACTTATACGACATGAATTAAACACAAATAACATTTAGTTAAAATCTGATTAAAATAAAGTTTAAAAAATAAAAAATAAAATACCTTTAACGATGACATATGTTGTCAGTAAAGGCCACCAAGAATTTTCTTCTTGTAAAAATAAAATTCCTTTAGTGAGAACTTGTAAGTCATCCGGAAATTTTCTTTTTTTGAGTCAAAAGAAAAAATAAAAAACCTTTAGCAATGACACCAAAAAGTCACGCGGGAAAACTTTTCGTTTTGGAGAAAAAAAGAACTAAAAGAAAAGGAAAAACTTTTTAACGACGACACCATTGTTGCAGAAAAATATTGTCAAAGTTAAAGGAAAAAAAGAAAAAACGAATTTTTGTCATTTTGTAGCCTTTAACGGACGGGTCGATAAAATCTTTCCTTGCAAATTCCTTATTTTCTTGTAGTGTGTACGAAAATTCAGTCCATTGAAGATACAAACTCCACTTGCAAGGTTGTTGAGACACAAAGCACCCAATTAAAATACTGCTCCAAACATCGGTTAACCACTTCAGATTGACCGTCTGTTTGCGGGTGGTAGGAAGAGCTCATATGTAATTGAGTTCTGACATTTTGAAGAATTCACGCCAAAAGTGACTACTAAATTTGGATCTCGATCACTAATTATTGAGGCATACCATGCAGTTTAACAATCTATTCCACAAATTTCTCAGCTACCATCTTTGTTGTCTACGGATGTGATAAAGCCAAAAATTGAGATGATTTAGTAAGACGATCAACTACTACAAAAATAGTGCTTTTACCATTAGATTGTGGCAGCCCTTCAACAAAATCCACGGTAATATCTTCCCACACTTTGCAAGGAACAGGGAGTGGTTGAAGAAGACCCGCTGGAGATAACGTGTCTGATTTATTCTTTTGACAAATTTTTCAAGAAGCTACAAATCTTTGAACCACCTTATGCATTGATGGCCAATAGAATTGTTGGGCTAAGCGCTTATAAGTTCGAAGTACGCCCAAATGGCCACCGTACGGCAAATCATGAAATTCCTGCAATAGTTGGTTAACAATATGAGAATTAGGAGGAATAACCACACGATTTTTAGAGAATAGCAATCCATTCTGTTAATGGAGCTCCAGGGTTTTGAGTTGCAAGCTTCCTGACTTAAACCATATAGGGATGGTTACTGACTTCTTTCTTGATCAACTCCCATAAAGATGTTTCTGGAACATGAAGAGTGTTGAGGCTAGGGCTGCCTGTCACTCTCGATAAAGCATCAGCTGTTGAGTTCTCTTTGCCAGGCATGTAGGTTATCTCATAATCATATCCCACCAGCTTGGATACCCATTTTTGCTGCTCTGGTTTAATTACACGTTGCTCCATCAGATACTTCAGGCTACGCTGATCAGTTTGAACATAGAACTTTCAGACCAACAAGTAAGGACACCAAGTTCTTATAGCTTCGCCAACATTTCTTTAGCATAAGTAGACCATGATCGTTTCGTGACTCCCAGGGTCCAACTCATTAATATATGCTACTGGTCTTCCTTGTTGAGTTAGCACTGCTCCAATTCTTTCACTTGAAGCATCACATTCAATGACAAATGACTCTTCAAAATTGGGCATAGCAAGTGTAAGAGTAGAAGTCCTAGCTAATTTTAAAGCCTCGAATTCCTCATCAACATCATCAGTCCATTTGATTTGACCTTTCTTTAACATATTAATAGGTGGACAAGCTATAATCCCATAATTACGAATGAACTTACGATAATAACATGTAAGGCCGAAAAAATCCATGTAATTCGGAAGTTGGTAGAGGCCAATTAAGCATTGCTGCAATTTTCCGTTGATCAACCTTGACACCTTCTAGATTTATAATGTGACCCAAATATTCAATTTCTTGTTGAAAAAATGCAAACTTGCTAAGCTTGATGAAAAACTTGTGTTGCCTTAGTATTTCAAAAGCCTTTTTAACGTGTTCAAGATGCATGGTTCACTTGGGGCTATAAATTAAGATGTCATTAAAAAACACTAGTATAAATCTACGAAGATAAGGACGATATATGGAATTCATAATGGGTTGAAAGGTAGAAGGAGCATTACATAAGCCAAACGACATAATTAGGTATTCATAGTGGTCGTTGTGTGTTTGAAAAGCTTTTTTATGAATGTCAGATGGGTTTACTCTCACCTGGCGGTAACCTGATCGTAAATCAAGTTTAGTAAATAAGGGAAACCTATCTATAATAGTTACAGCATTAAAAGCTCGATAATCTGTGCAAAAACGCCAAGTTCCATCTTTCTTTTTTACTAGTAAAATAGGAGAAGAGAATGGGCTCGTGCTAGATTGAATATAATTAGCCCCAATTTTAACATGTCGTGAACTTGTTTTTCTGTTTCACCTTTTTGAAAATAGGTATACTTGTATGGGCGTACATTCACTGGATCTTTATTTGTTGTCATAGCTCTGATACCAAATGATTGGTCTCAATCAAAGCTGGTTAAGAAATAAAATAAGTATTCTACTTAAGGTGAGAATGAACCTTTGTTTTGTATTCGAAAATCAGAACCCCTTCATTGATACGTGATGGTTTTTTAAATACATTCATGACCTAACTGCTTCCCTAATTAAAAGGAATAAATAACTAGTTGACTAAAACAAATACTAATTACCAAATTAAAAATATCATAGTCTATGCCATATCTCAACCAAAGTCTCCTTGCAATTAATCCTGGTATCTTTTGTTCTTGATGGGCACTCTAGTGATATTCTTTTCTAATCATGTACATACATACATATATTTGATGTATTTTGGAGTTTAGTAAATAACGGGAGACAACAATTAACCCTAATTTCATGAACTTGTCCTTTTTGCTTATTTCTATGACTTACTAGTCCCCCATCTTGCATCTACATCAAATATAAACCCATGGGTTTTATGCATCACTCACTTTAAATATGCCAATTTAAATAATGTGCCTAGTATATACATAAGAAATATCTACAGTAATAAATAGATGATATGTATATATAGGTGTGTGTGTCTATATATGACCTTTATTATTTGGGTGTTTTTTCTATGGGCTTTTGCTTCTTTTTTAATTAGTGTATTAGTTGTATTTAACTTTCTGGTAGGTAGTATGGCTTAATGTTGATGGTCACTCATAGCCCCATCTAAGTTATGCTCTTTATGTTTCATTAAAATTTGGAGTTGAGAACAAATTAAATTCATATTCTTATGGATCGGGGAGGGTGAGGGATTTTAATTTGTTTGACTTTGACGTTCTATAATAAGAAACAAGTCAAATTAATTTGAATATATTAGTCAACAAAAAAAATTTATATTCAGGTGGGTATTTTAACCAATAAATTTAAAAAGCAATTAGTAGCACATTTAACTCACAGTTATAGCAATTATATCATTTTGGTGTAATTTCATAGTTTTAACTAAAATGGGTGCTCAATTACTGAGTGGATAAAGTAAATGACAAGTTAATTTTAATCATAATCAATCCTTATCATATATCATATACTTATCCTTATTTATCATGTGTATAATAAGATGTAAGGTGGTACTGTTAAAAATAATTGGATGCAAATAGATATAATATGTGTATAAAGTAAGATGTAAGACAGTACCATTAAAATTAAATAGATATAATACGTGTATAAGATAAGATGTAAGATACTATCATTAAAATTAATTGGATGTAAATAAATATATTTGACAGTTTTATAAGAAAATGCACATGTATTGTTTTATCATTTTGTTATTCTATCTAAAAAGTTATTAATTGTGGAATCTAGTTTTCTATATACAGCTTAAAATGACACTATATGGATAAAAAAAATAATCAAGTCTATTTAGAAGATTTGTTTTATATATATAAAACAACATTCGTGTAAACTTTTGATGGCATTTATAGAACAACATTAAGTACTTTTACAGTTTCACCAACATGAAGATTGATGTACATGCATGTGATTTTAGATATCATGTTCGGTTTGCAGCTGTCATATATAGACTAGAATTTAAAGACACATTGTGTACAACCATCACAAGTAATGAAGTAAAATATTTTTAGAAGTCATGTACTTTCATATGAATTCCACATTATATAATGTGAATGAAGGCCACCATGCCTCTTTCAAAATAAAAGCCTGAAATTTACTAATATGAATAGTTCAAGGATCATTTTAGTACTTCCCTATATTTACACACTTCCCCTTTCCACACAGGAAAGTATTATCAAACAAACCTTTGTTCTTTCAAGTCCCAACATTATCTCTCTCACTGCCCCCCATTAATCTTAATTGATTCTCTCTCTCATCAAGTATGTATATATGTATGTATGTATGTTAAATGTATTGATTTGTCACATCCAAGAAGGCTAGTGATATCTTGTCTATCTATGATAATATTTTAATCTGAAGAGGAGCTTTAAATACTTTATGAACCTTGATTTCTCTTGTTAAAACACATCTTCCACTTCTTTTAGCTTTGGTGTTTTTGTTCAGTCTTCAACTTTTCACCTTTTTGGTCATCTATTTCTCTACATCTATCTATCTATTTCTCTCTGCATAGCTTAGCTGTTCATCTGATCTTTGAATCTCACCTTTTGCAAACATGAGCAGCAATCATCCTTACTCCACTCACTTCAATGGATCTTGGTTCAATCTTAACCCTAACCCTAATAATAATAACTATCACTACTTATCATCTCCACCACCTATTTCTTATGCTACTAATTTCACTCACTATTATCAACCATCACCACCATCTCCACCCTTGAGAGAAGCTCTTCCTTTACTAAGTTTAAGTCCAACAAGAAGATCATCACCAAACAAAAACCAAAATCAAGATAATTACCCTAATAGTACAACCACTGATGGATCTAGTACAACCACCATGGAACTAGATCATAATCACAAGAGCAAAATCACCACCACTAGTACTATTATTGATCTTGATCATGGCCATGATCATGATGATGATGATCATGAATCTGTGACTGTAGCTTTACATCTTGGCCTACCAAACCCTAGTTTTTCAGAAGCTGATCTAATCCCAAGGTCGTCCACTAATTCAAGCAATAATATTAATATTAATGTTACAGAAGTTGATGATAATAAACAAGTGGAGGAAGAAGAAGAAGGTACAAACAACAATGGGTATCTTACAAGCGCACTCAACAAGGGTCAGTATTGGATCCCAACTCCAGCTCAGATTCTGATTGGACCAACTCAGTTTTCTTGTCCACTTTGCTTTAAAACCTTCAACAGATACAATAACATGCAGGTATGTATGTGATAGATAGATAGATACCCTAAAAGCTATGATCTTTATATAGCTGTAAGCCTATAATTGTATGTTATACTATACTACTAACTTTTGTTTCACCTTCATTTGAATCTATCTATCTTTTGTTACAAAAAGAAAAAGAAAAAGGCCAAAACTCATATATATTCTTCTTTCCTTGTACACTTCTTTTCTTGTTAGTTTTCAACTCTTCTTTTTCATTTTTATTTTACATTTGAAAGAAAGTATGTATGTATAATATTGGTTTATTTAGGGTTAGGGTTAGTTACCTCTTTCTCCTCACGTTCAGTTTGGAAAAATTCTTTATTTTATATTTGCATTAATGAAATATTAATTAATCCTCGGTCCCATGAACTTTTTCTTTCATCTATCTCTGCATGATATGTGGGTTTTGGGGATTTTGAAAAAATTAAGAATTTGGTCCGACTGATCATAAGGTCCAATACTAGTCAGAAATAGTGCTGTAAAAACAATTTCTTCTTTTTCTGTGATTGAACAAGACAAGGATTATGCTTTTTGTTCCTTGGAGTTTGTATTTTTCTTCTTTTTTCTCTTTTCTTCAACTCATTGGCAGTTGTGTCATGAATACTGAAATCTTTCTCTTGTTCTATTCATACATATGAATCATGATCTTCATGAATCATATACATTTAAATTGGTAAAAAGAAAAAAGAAAAAAAAATCATTTACAAGTAAATTCCCACCCATAAAATAAAACCCCCATAACATGCTTTTATTTTGTGGTTAGGAGAGTCTATGCATGTTATAATCTCATTTAAAACCTCAGATGGTAGTTTGCTTTGTTTCCTCATTAAAGAGAGCAGATTATGTGTATACAGCCTTTAAATCCCTTTTGTACTTTTTTTCAATACCCTTCTAGTGCAGATTTTTTTCCTTCTGTACTTCCATTTATTATGGTAGCAGTAGATTTATAATACTTTTAACTACAAATAAAGTAGTCTTTGATTTTGAAAACCTAACAGATCCAAGATGAATTTAGAGAGAACCCATAAAATCAAGAGCTATTAATGTCCACCACATACTTTGATTGATGAACAAGTTTTAACCTGTGTATAGTAGTTACAAAAATCTGCCTAGCAACTTAAAGTTTTAATTACAAAGTTTTAGTCTCCAATGCATTTGACCCTAAATTTTAGTGGTTTTAATTGATGATAATCATACACTACATTGCAAATTGTTTCAAAATGAGATAAGTTTTATTTTGGATCTTAATTAATTAGCATGCAAAATGCATTCTCACTATTTGTAAATAAATACATCTTAGTGTATGATTTTGCCTTTTCCCAATATATGTATTGTTGGACTATAAATGTAATTTTTGCTATGTATACATAAATTAACTATTTACGAAACTTTAATCGAATAATAACTTAACTGTATTCGCTTAATGGGATGTTGATATAGATGCATATGTGGGGGCATGGATCACAATACAGGAGAGGCCCAGAATCCCTTAGGGGAACACAGCCAACAGCCATGCTTAGGCTACCGTGCTATTGTTGCGCACCAGGATGTCGAAACAACATTGATCACCCACGGGCTAAACCGCTGAAAGATTTCAGAACCCTTCAGACACATTACAAAAGGAAGCATGGGATCAAGCCATTTATGTGCAGAAAATGTGGTAAGGCGTTTGCAGTGAGGGGTGATTGGCGAACACACGAAAAGAATTGTGGTAAACTTTGGTATTGCAGCTGTGGATCAGATTTTAAACACAAGAGGTCGTTGAAAGATCATATAAAGGCATTTGGGAATGGACATGCAGCTTATGGTATTGATGATTGTTGCTTTGAATTAGAAGAAGAAGAAGCTGCTTCTGAGATTGAGCAAGACAATGAATCATCTCATTGTGATAATTAATCAAAAGTTAAGTTGTCTCTACTGTTTCTAGAGATCATATCAGAATCACTTTTGAAGGACCCTCTTTGATTTACTTGCATGTTCACTTTTTTTTTCCTTTGGTTTGTAACCTTTTTGTTGTTGTTCTTGTTTAGGTTTTTTCTTTTTCAATTTTATGAGACTTTAAATTAATCAAGACTTGTAAATTGGAGTTCTAAGTCCTTTTGTTTATGTGTTTCTTAATTGATGCCATAGTCCTATATAATCTCATACATATTGAAACCCTAATAGCCTAATAGAAAACTAAATATAATTGCGAAATATTCATATTGGTAGATATATATATATATATATATATAAAAAAAATTTTGGCGAAAAATATAAACATATATTAGAAAACACTTATCCAACAAAAAATGGAAAGATAAATGATAGAACATTAGGATCCTAACAAATTTCCAACTACCGAACTTGAAAACAATGAATGAAATCCACCTATATCTTGACTAAAGCAACCTTCAAGAACATTGAGACAGAATGCTTGCAAACATCACTGAACTATAAATAATATACTAGAAGTGGTCGACATGCATTGTTTTGAAATGAGAGGAATACTTATGAACATGAGATTGGGAGACAACAGACAAGCGCAATTATGGTTTACTCCCCTACTTCTTGTATGATTTAAGGTTGATAATGGTATGTGAGAATCAAATCCTCCTTAAACTTCAAGAGTATGATAAATCAGTTTCAGCGTTGAATTGAAGTTTCGAGAAAGGAAGAAACAAAACGAAACGAATTAACGAATCTACTTCAAGCATTGCAAACATGAATCAATAATAATCTAACATTTATATTTTGGTATTTTTATTATATTCCTTGGGAGATATGATGCAAATTAATGAATGAGATTATAGTACATTGACATTTTGCTAAAAAAATCACAAATCAAGCATGGGTTTTTGGTCTTGTTAAACACAATAAATAATGTTTATAACCTCCTCCCACCACCAATAAATCTTAATGACAAGTCAACAAACCTTTTGTGTTGGAAGATTTTAATTACTAGACGTTTTATGATTTTTGACAGCTGATCGAGTTTATGATTTTTGACAGCTAATCGAGTTTATGATATTTGAGCATATCAAACTGTTATCAGTATATATTTGGACTGATTTTAAACATATTCAAAAATGTTGTTCAAGTGAAATGAAAAGGTAAAAAATGTCACAACAAAATAAAGTTAACGACATAAACCTAGGCTAAAATATGTCATTTAATTTAATGAAGAAATAAAACAGTGTGAATTTGTTTGTATATCTTCCTTTGGGCATCCCAGGGAGTTGTTGGGTTCAGCTTTTGGATATGACTTTGGGTAAAGTGGGAGAGACCCTTCCTTGTTCTGTTGATGGATTTGATATAACATAGATTGCTTTCTTTTCTGTTTTATTTTTAATATTTTTCCCTATATTTACCTCTCAAATTATTCATTACAATTCTGTTTTTATTTTTAAAAATTATCTATAATATAATATCTATATTATTTTCGTTATAAACAAACTAGCTTTACAGCAAAAACCAAAATAAACATAATAATTGGTCAAATGAATTACTTTAAAATAAAGTAAATTACTTTTTTGATCATATTATTAGATATTTATATTGTTTTATATTTAAAAGAAGCCATCAAAAACCACCTACATGCATTTATTCATCACCAAAAAGCTATATCTTTGAAAACTATGAGTATGATCGAATGAGCATTGAAACTTTTGTAAACACGAAATCATATTTTGAAGTTATAAATTAATGTTCACATTAAACAAATGGAGATCACTTGTACATAACACAGTTTGATCTATAAATATAAATTATATATGTTCGTTGAACAAAATTGTCTCTACTTTATTTTAAAGATGACTAGTTATTAAAAGTAAATTTATGTATGCGTATACAATTATCTATTCTTTTGTTATACTCCGTACATAATCATAATAAGATAAAAAGAGAAAAATATTTAGCCTACGACCATAAAAATCTTTATTTTACAGATATTTCTTCCAACCACCATCTTAAATAAGTTTGTAAATTATAATACACGTATCAAATAGTATTATTATCCTCCTTAATTCACAAAAAAGTTAAATGAATAATATGTGTGTGATGGAGAGGTCAGGGGTTACAGGGAAAAGTGGATACATGGGTTGGTTGTAGGTGGAGGGGTCAAAAGGGATGTTTTGCAAATTGCAATGATATGTCATGTCAATGCATACCAACTAAACACATTCAGATCATATCAGATCATTGCAGATATCAGATGCATAGATGCATATGTACTGTTCTATCTAGATACACATACACCTTGCTTCTTTCTTCATTCATTCCACTTCAGGGCTCCCTGTTGTGTTCCAAAATTATACACACTTTAATTTTGTATACTTTAATGTATATATCAATCAATTCTGTGTAACATGCCCTAACTACAAATTATAACACTCACATATGTCACATCTATACTTATGTAAAACTCCAAGATGATTACACGAATGAATGTGATATTTACATCGATCATTGAATTGATGCATTCATTTTGTCTAGCTTTCATCATAAAAATATCGATAATAGATAAAGTGATAAACACTAAAATTGTACTATCACTATCTCAATATAATTATCCATAATTTATGATTGGTTCGAAATAATTATTTACTTTCGATTTTAACAAATCGAAAAGTATTTAAGCTAAGATATATAAAATTTTATTGGTAATCGGTCTAATTCTCGCACCTTTTGAAAATTATCTACATATTTTTAGTTAATAATTAAAATTGAAGCGGGGAGAGTGTATTCTAATAATTTAATTGTGCTATGTATGGATAATTAATTGATCGATGAGCTTTCACTATGAAATTTCAAGACAAAGTTAGTTACATAATGATACATATATAAAATAGCTACTTTATACTCACTTCGTTTCGATTTATATGCGTGTCTATATTATAAAGATTAAAAGTGGAAAAAATAGATTTTATTGGATAAAATTGTAAGTAATTGCAAATCTCTTTATATATATTAAAGGTGAATAAAAGGTTGCTTTTGCAAAATAATACGTGTCAGTTTTTCATAATTTAAAAATAAATAATTATTTAAAATTAAAAAATAAACTAAAAAATAAATTTAGACAGAATTAGATAATATTTGAATATAATAATAATTAATTAAAAAATCTATGAATCTTACTCATACACTAATAGAAAAATAATGTTAAACTATTAAACTTAAAAAATTATGAATACTAAATTTACTTAACTTAAATTACCGTGCATCGTACGGTTTAAATCTAATTTTTAATAATAATAAATAATAATAGTTAGAAACATTACTCCTAAAATAAGAAAATTTAAATAATGAAAAGTGAGAATTTAATGCTTACAAGTCGAAGACTGTTTAATCAACCAAAGGAATAGACCAAACAATATGAAAATTCATCAGTAATAGGGATGAAAAACCATAACGTAAGGCTTTTACACGTGATGGTATATATTATATAAGCGAATTATCAGGTAACAGGTTTAACTTGTCTAGTCATTGAAACAGAGTTTCTATATAGTTAAGATGTGTTGGATTAAGATATTAAACACTTCATTATTTATAAATATTCTTAGTTTCAATTTCATTGTTCACTATACTAACAGTTTTAGAAAATTGCAATAATTAATCATAAAATTTGTATTGTAACTCACTTAAACACCTTCTGATTCTCTAAAATTTATATAATTATTTTGAAGCATACAAAAATAAAACACGACGATTTAATCAGAAGTAGTATAACTTTGCTTAAACCAAATCACTTCGAGTTAAGCCCAAGTAAGAAATATGATAATGTCAAATAACATGACTTTTAATCTCCTTTTAACAGAAAACACCAACTTAATTAGGCGGAATTATAGATATAATGTGTATACACACGAAATAGTTATTGAAGCAGTACAACTAACACTATCTATGTTTGATGTAAGAAAATAATTAAAAGAAAAGGATCATATTTAATTTATGAGTTTTTTTTTTCTCAAGAGATATTTAAGGCCCTAATTAAACGTTAACTAGGGTTAGCGTTAAGCGCGCACTTGTGTTTTCTCATTTTGTCCTATTAAAAGAAATGTAAACTAACGTTAACCTCTAAGTATTGGGCTTTGTATGTTGGTCCTACTTTTCGCCAACTTTGGGCCTATCTTTAACATCTAATCTGTTTTCCATTTTTTATATGAGTTTAAGACCCTAAATATGCAATAATATTGTATTAGGATGTAAATTATAAGGATTATTTATGTGATTTATACAAAATTACGCCGATAATCTTTATTTTCTGAAAATTACACTGGTCATCTCTGAACGACAAGAAAAAATGTATGGTGCTAATCCCTCTCACTAATGCCTGTTAGATAATTCTGTTAAGTCTAGACACCTGAGATGTACATGAGGGTAGAAATGTCAATCTATAAGCTTATTCCCCAAATTCCCACCACTCACGTTTCTATCTACTTCTCTGTACCCACCACCCCACTTTTCTTCACCTTTCTAATCTCTATCTCTATATCCGTCTCTATCAAGTTAACACCGAATATCTCATTAATTTCTTCTATTCCGGTGGTTCAGATCGGTGGTGTTGATAAGTGGTCTTGTTAAAGAGGCCAAGGTCTTGATGGTGGGTTCCGATCGGGTGGTTAATTGTTTTCCGTGTAATTTTCCGATCGTGGTGCAAATGGTTCCAGGTAGTTAGTTGTTTCAGTGATGGAATTTTCTGGTGGTAGTTCTTAGTTCTTGCTTTTTTTATTTCTTTTTATGAAATTGTGATCACTGAAATGTGTGTTAAAAGGTCACCCGAAAATTGAGCTTTCCGGCGGAATGGAGTAATGAGAGTGGAAATATGGAGATGTAAGTTGAAAATCTTGAAAAACAAATCGGATAAATGAGTGATTGGTGTTGATGATGACAGGGAGAAAGAAAAAAGATGGAAGAGATGAGTAAAGTATTCTGGTGAAAGGGGAGAGAAGGTTGGGGGAAGCAGATAGAGTAAAAAGACATTTGTATATCACAAGTTTTTACACCGTTCAGACTTCAGAGTCGACGACTCGTCGTGAAATACTGTGGACGCCACGTTAGCACTAGTAAATGTGATCTCATGACTGATTAGAGCGTAAACTCGACGATATGTTATAACTAACGATTAGTACCTACTATTTATTTATTTTTTACTTTTATTAAAACACAATTATTTTTATTAAATAAAATAAAATTAATAATATAATAATTAAAAATAATATTCATTAATATAAAAAGTTATAATAATAAATAAATAAAACAAAAAGATCACAATAAACAATAAAATAAATACTACAATAATAACTAAAAGTCTATACACTTCGAAAGTTAAGTGGAAGTATTCAAATGTGCTCGGTAAAATAGCTTCGTAGATTGTCGTGCACCGTTTTATCACGGAGAGGTTCAATAGAGTAAGTGGTAATACCATATGCTATTCGGATAAACAATTCCCAATGCATTCAAAAACCTCTTTTAAACAAGTTAGGCAGATACTTCGATTATTGGAAAAATAGTCCTACATCAAATGTTGTTCGACACCTTCGCGATCCCTACGTATATAGATACAATCACGTTCTTTTTGTGAATGTCAACTTTCGGCCCCGATACATTCTTTTTATGACACATTGTTGCAAAATTGCTATAAGTTCGTCGTCTTCCGAATAATCATCAAAAGTACAATTAATACGATCAATTGCATCCATTTTAATAATAATATCTAAACTTTGAACTCTCACTCTCCTTTATCTGATTCAAATACCGAATCATATCTCTTTGAAGAGAGGTGTGATTGTGTATGTATAAATTGTCTAAATTTTGTGTGAATCGTATGAATTCTTGTTGTGTATTTATAATGAAGTAAAATAGACTTTTAAAAAAATAAAAATCTATAACCTTTGAGATCAGACTGTTGAATTTTTTTAAATTCTTCTTTATTTATTTTCTAACAGTCAACTAAAATAAAAAAAAAATATTTTAATTCAAAATCCAAAAAATAAAATAATAAAATATTGACTCTGGCCCACATTTGATCGTGTTGGTTTCGTGTTCCATATGACGATGAAACCCACCATGGTCACCATTGTGGTTTGTGCTCGCTCAACGTCACCATGCACGGATTCATTGCGGGTGGTCTTAACATAAATTTTCAACGATGTTGATTCAAGGGACGAGCACCATGCATTTTCTTATCGTTCTTCAAGAGATAAAGAACGATTGGTGTAGTTTCTTAAAAACCATATGAACGATACTTATAATTTACTCTCTATTAGGTTTGCAATTGTTGGGTTATCTATACTACTTAATAAAGCATTTGACACATTTGCATGTCTTACAAAAAGAGTAGTAGTAAAAGGCTATTTTACCCTTCTAATCATATTTATTAGTTTTTTAATAACTAAAGTTAATGCAATTAAATACCCTTCTAACCATCTTTATTAGTTTTTTAATAATTAAATTTAATGCAATTAAATACCCTTCTAACTATATTTATTAGTTTTTTAATTATTAAAATTAATGCAATTGATATAATTATTGATGAAAATGAATATTATATACCAATCGTAGCTATCTTCTATATTAATATATAAATAGTTTGACATATTCATAAAAAATCTTACAAAAGAGATACTGGAAATTTTTTATTTATACTATTATGTAAACGGGGTACATCAAAAGTCTTAAATCACTTAAAAAGGGGACACAACATTTAATGAACAAAGTATAATCACTTAAACAATTAATTATTATTTCTTTGTAACCGTCATTTATTCAATTTTCTCATTTAATGTCTTTATGAAATATTTGTAACTTAATTTGTACAACTTTCAATTCTTATAAAATTATGAGACACCATTTAACTTAATTTAACAAGGTTCTTTTTAGCGGGTCAAAATTTAATTCTCAACCCGAACTCAAACTGTTTTTATAAATGAATTGGTAGTGTGAAAGTAATTAGTTCGGACAGGACCCGCATAACCCACTTATGTTAACAGGTTGAACCGTTTGGGGTTGATTTTAAGTTAGCCGGTAGATTTCGTGTCAAGTGGGTTAAAATTAGCGAGTTAACAAGTTGATTTCGGATTGAAAATTTTCTTTCAAAATATATGTTTTTTAAATCCGAACTTTGACTTGATCATTTATTTAATTTTCTCATTTAGTATCTATATTAAATATTTGTAACCTAATTTTAAAACTTTCAATTCTTAAAATTAGGGGACACCATTTGAGTCGGATCAGTAAACAAGTTCTGGTAGCGGTTCAAAAGTTAATTCTCAATTCTTATAAATGAGTTGACGAAAATAATCAATCTAAACACGACCCACGTAACCCACTTATGTAAACAAGTTGACGGGTTTGGTTTAATTTCAAGTTAGCCGGTTTATTTCGGGTCAAGTGGGTTAAAATTTAACATTTGAACCTTGATTCGATCTTAACTTGAAATTAAAACCGTTGCAGGACTTCAGCTTAAATTTGATGGGTAAAAAATCATAACCTTAACCATACCCAGTTTTAGGGATGGTAATTCGGGTTGGGTCGAGTTGATGGTGTATGTTGGCGGGATGATGGGTTAGAAATGGTCAACCCAAACCCAACCTAATTTTTAAATCGGGTTGAGAATTTCAATCCAACTCAAAATCCATTAACCTGGACTCGACCCAGGTAACTCAAGTTTTATTCTACTCAAAGTCATTTCGGGTTAATAGGTCAGTTCGGCCAAATGGGTCACGTTAGTCAATATTTTCAAACATAATACATAATAATTAATAAGCATAAAAATGCCTTTTAAATTCTAAAACTAACCATAAAAATTTTATTTATTAAATTAAAAGAAGTTCAAAATGTTTTATTTACTAAATTAAAAATAAAAATTTTAAAATTAAATTACTTTTTTTTTTTCAGGTCATCGACCCGATGACTCAACAGGTGACCTGAACCCGACCTGAAAAAAATGTCAAGTTGTCGAGTTTCGGATTGGCGGCTCAAAAATGTCTATCAAAACATGCTAATTTTCGAGTTAGTCTCGGGTCGTGTCGAAAATTGCCAGCCATACCAATTTTCTTTCTGTGTAATTTAGGATCAAGATTCGGATCGTATTGAGAATTGTGAGTCCTAATTATATTGATTTGAAACATGATGTACCACTATTTTCTCATTTTCCCTTAAAATGCGACATGTTATTGACCAAACAAATTAAGACATATAAAGCTTTTAAAGACCGCTGCATTGCGCAGGAAAAATGCTAATTTATATAAAAGCAATTAAACGTAAACCAAAGTCTTTAAATGTTGTACCTTGCAAGTCATACCACGGCTTCATTTACACAATTGGATTAAAAGCGGTTGTTTATTTATATTAAATGTAGCCAAACAAATCAATAAATATTAATCACATAAATCATCAACATCACTCATTTTCACATGGGATGATTACTTCTATTAGGTTATGATACTATTTGGATATTTAACAATTATTGAATTGATGGATCATTTATTTAGCTTATAAAGAATAGACAAATGAACATACTAACATTAATTGCACAAAACTTATACTTATCGCCACACCTATATACAAGACAATTGTTGATAAAGATGTAGAGTTGTCACAACATGAGTCTACTATCTACATATATCTAGATTACTATATAGCTTTTATTGCAATAGGTAAAAACTACTATGCTAAATCGGTAGACAACACAATCCAGCCCACTATACAAGGCCCTCAATCCAAACCAACTGTACCCACATCATGTTTCTTTTCTTTTCTTTCTTTTTCTTTTTTTCATATATCTTCTTTTTTTTGCCAAAAAATATTGTTTTATTGAAAAGTATTTGTGGTCCAATGGGTTTGGTATTGAGGTTTTGTTTACTTCTAGTTTGTTTTATCTCCTTCTAAGTCTCGCAGAAGGATTGTAATATGTTGCATCTTTGTTGTTTTAGTAATAATAATATATTTCAATTAAAAAAAAATGAATCACAACTGATCGAAATGAAAGTACAATTGAAGGATGCAAGACATCCAAAACTACAATAATCTTGTCAACAATGTTGTAACATGGTACAACTATCATTGCGTGACTAGAGAGCACTTGCTTATCCCAATGTTTTAAACTTGTAACATTTATGAACCATTAAAGATTGTACTTAATAATTGTTACAACTTACAAAACCATGTCCCAATTTAACTAATGTAACATACATGGTAGTGACTGGATCAGAATAACATAGTCTTAAATAAGTACGTGCCTATTCGGAGAGTAAAAATTGAAGAAGTATACAAGGACCTGCAAAGTAAACAAAAATACCTATGCCATGAACAAGTCGAAGGCTAAAAAGAAAAAACGGGAACCAAAGGAAATCAAAACAACGAAATGGCATCCAAGAAAACATGTTAGATAGTCAACCTAGATCCATATTGTATGGACTAGATAACCAGCAATACCAGTCCAATATGGAATTAGAACATCAACTCTCAAGCTATCGTCTGAGACCATTGAATAAAAGGAAAAAAATCCTCGTCTTGGAAAAATTGAGTGGAGGAAGGATGGGAATGGACCAAACGATTCTTCCATGCCCAAATAGCCCAAATGGAGGTTAAACAAACTCATGAAATTTTTTATCCAAAATACTAGTATCAAATTTTCGAATTGAACCGTGATCAATCTCCTTAATAGATAACGATCTGGGACCACCAAGACCCCACTACTCCAACTTTACCCCCAAATAATAGTAAACTTCAAGAACTCCATTAGGCTAGGCAATGATTTAGAGATTTCAGTCACATAGAAGCCTTTGACATGAAAGTAGGCTATTGAAAAGTATGTAAACAATACACATCTACAAACCCAATATCCATCATTTCACATCAAACGTGTTACTACATATATTTTTATCATAAATACAATTATATATTAGACTTAAATATATGAATATAATTATATTTTAGACTTAAATATATAATCTATGGTATTTTTTTTATGAAAATGAATATTGATAAGGGTAGAAATGAGAAATTGATTCAATCTAAAAAGTGTAATAGAGGTTGGTGTAATTTTTTATTAACTATGATGTAAGAATCGATATTAATAAAAAAAATGTAAAAAATATTGGTGTAATTTTTTATCGAGTACGATATAGGAATCGATCTCAATAAAAAAATACACCAACTCATCTTACATTTTTAAATCGAAACATTACCACCCTTATCAATATTCATACTCAAAAAAAAAAACACCATTTCCGTATTATGTATTTAATTTAAGTCTAACATATAATCGTATTTATCATAAAAATATGAATAATATGTTGGATGTGAAATGATAGATATCAGGTTTTGTTTTCTCGTATATCGCAACAAGATAAGTTATTATTTACATCGACTTTAATAAATAACTATTTATTTTAAATTAAATAGCCTGTAATATAACGATATCGAGGTTGTGTTACGAATATTGGTCTTTTCTGTAAAACTTTCTCTTATTTAATTGCTAACCTTATGTCTATTTATATTGGTTTAATTTTGTAATTTAGATTGGTACTAACTTTCTAATGTACGGTCTTAGTATTCTATGTATCGTTAAAGTTAGATTAATCATACGAAGATAAGATGATTTTCTACTGTGAATACTTAATTTTTGATTTTTTTAATACTTTCATATCTCGTATATTTGAAATTATCTAATTGTGATGTCTCTAATTAATAATGCGACATAAAACTTTTTTGAGAAAATAAATAACAAAATTGTAAAACTTATCCGAAAACTAAGATATGTGAACCATGATACTTGTATTCTTAAGATGTTACTGACTTCTTTGAGAAAATGAATGACAAAATTGTAAGCAATGATGGATATCAGCATATGGATAGTCTTTGAAAAGAAAAAACCTTAGAAGTAAGGTGGCATCTAGAGTGTAGATACGTTATCATTTAGAGTTAGAATGAATTGCACCCCTATATGTGTACGAAAAAACATACGCTAAGAGAGAAGGAGAGTACTCGCAGATTTTTTAAGCAGTCAATCTTACCGATTTTTTTTTATTAATAGATGATATATAACTCTTTTTCTTCTTTTCTAAGAACACGTGGCATGCTGATCACATAAGTCAGGTTTATAAAAGTCGTAAAATATACATTATTAACTTGTAACTTGGTCACATACAAACAATCCATGAACCCTCAAAAAGGCCTCAAATATGTAAAGTTTTGAGGAAATACAATGATACATCTCAAAAGTACTAAAAATAATACAACAAATAACAGTATCACCGAAATGCAATTGAAGTTTGGGTTAAAAAGTATTCCGTTTGACCACAAAGTCAAAATGTATACTTCAAATTTGGAAGAGGTCTGAACCAAAACATATTCCCTTATGTTTTGCTACCTACAATATACGACAAACAATATTCCAATAATTAAATCACTAATTTTTATGAACATAGCATTGCAAAATTAAACTCCTAATTAGAATACACGTTTCCTCTGAATAAAAGAATAATAGATATTATAACTTCATAATAGTAGCAGTTACAACGCCAAATACGTATAACTATACTAACCCTAACAAAAGATTAGGGCAATACAGAAAAGACTAAATTAGGGTTGACATAATATCACTTCATACAACTATCAGCCTTCACTAATGAATTACGATTCCGGTGAGAGAAAGCAACATCAAAGCAGCAGTAATGAAGAGCATCGAAACAGTCGTCGGAGCTGCAGATCCGGTGTCCATCGGAGCAGGCGCCGGCGCATTCAAAAAATCATAGTCTCGAGCTACAACAGCAGTTGAGGAAATGAGTAAAACGAAGAGAGCAATGAGTGTGGATCTGGATACACCATCGGACGCCATTTTTCACAGCTGCTTTGATTTTGATGTGGAAATTAAAGAAGCTGTGTATATTAAGTGAGATAGATAGATAGAATGAGTGTGTGAGTTGAATTTGGGGGTGAACTGTGTGTGTTTTTATACGAGTAATTTAACGGTAAGAAATTTAAACGTTAGGGAGGTGTCCGTTGGAGATGAGAGATAACGTCTTTTGATGGGACAAACGTCGGCTTTTTACATCTTTTTTTTTCTTTTTCTTTTTTTTTTTAAGAAGATTATAAGTTCAAACTTATGAATGAATAATCATTAAAGAATAAAGACATGATTATGCTTTTAGTTGGCTTTTTTGGTTTAATTTAGGTTACTACATTAAATAAGATAAACTTACAGATATTTGATGAAGCAATAGTAAAAAAAATTCAAAGTATGTAAATTAATTATTAATTAGTCATTTTAAAATCTATGTATGAGACTACTAGACAATTAGTTATAAGACCAAATATAACCATTCACAATATACTACAGGATTAATTTGTCTATAATATTCTGATAGACTTTCGACTATTGAACTGATTTATTTACTTTTTCAATTAGAAAATTATGTTTTATCTTATTATGTATTTACGTATAAACTTTTTTAACTACACTATTAATTTATGAGATGAGAATTGTATAATATGATAAATGACATGAAGTAGACAAGTAACCACTCTTTGAAAGTTTTGATGTTTCCCATCAAGATACTAATTGTACCCTTACTTGAAACAGTAAGGTATGTTTGACGACAATAATAACTAGAATTTGTGACCGGAGACAAAAATGGTTATCGATATTCTTGACCGGATTCGTAGCTTAATTTAACGAACTTCTAAAAAGTTAATTGAAGAAACTCTTCATTTTAAAGACTAATAGAGCTTATCTTTTCCACGAATCGCACTTAATTTTGTATGCTAGACAAGGCTTAACTTTTTCATAAGAACTCGAACTTATATAAACTAAAAAATCAATCCCCTAAAAGCCACAAAAATTTCAGAATCATTGTGGAATTCAAACTGCTCGTATTGATGCCTTCTGTAGCTTATGGTGCTTGTCCTTACTTTTATAGATTGCAAGTTCAGAATCAATATATTATTGCGGAAAGAAAATACGAAGCTGTGTCTACAGTCTGGCATTATAGTCCTCAAACTGGTCGGACTGATGCCTTTTGGTGGCTCTACGGCCTGAACGATAGCATTACAATGTTGCGTTGGTGGATATGGTTTGTTTATAATCCAAATGGTTTATATAATTATATCACGTATCAGATTTTCGATATTAATAATATAAACAAAAGGAGGCATGACAAACCCTTTGTATTACAGAAAATTATTGGGCTTTTCCTAATGCCCAACAACTAGAAATGAACTTCAAAAGTTCGATTACATAGTTAGAACACTAGAGTCCAATTATTACATTACATGCTTGTTTCTATTCTTCCTTTTTAAGACCTCAAAAATGTCTTACAACAGCAACCTACAATTAGACAGAAATACCCCTGGAAGAGGATTCAGCTTCCAGGTACTTACACATCCTCTCCATCACCTCTCTACCCTTGGCACTGTTCTGCTGAAACTTCTCAACACATTTCTGCTCTATCTTCTCTGCCATTGATGCCAACGTGGACAGTGGCTTTATCCTTATAGTTGTTTCCTGCCTGCAAATGGTCCACTCATTTGGATTGTCTGGGTGTGGATCATACCTAGAGGTGGCAAGTTCAAAACATTTATATATTGGCTGTATTTGTTCATCAACATGTAAAACGAGAAATAATAGAAAAATGGCTACAATAAAACTAGTGAAATTGGTCAAACAGGTTTAAACGGTCAGAAGTCGCCTAATGTGTATTCAGATGCTTAAAGTGTGCTAAACCATTTTACTTATATAAATTATAACTTGTAATAAATAGTATAGTCCTCTTGATACAATCACTATAAATATATGCAAAATTCAAAAAAGGTCAGCGAGCGGCCCAATGCAACCTGTAAAATTACCCCATTTGACTTGAACCCATCTACCCAACCCGCCCATTTTGCCAGGTTTAATCATACCTGATCTTCTCCTCCACCTCTACATATTTCTGTAGACTAATGTTCTTGGTCGCAAGTTGCATTGACCGAGTCTTGCCATCAACCATAGTTGATTCAACACAATGACATATATCTTGACCGACAATCTTGCGAAGGAACCATGGTCCAGGAGCATGGATAGTGAGCGCACGGGTGGTGTAGAGCTTACCTGATTCAGAGTCGAGCTTGTGGTTCAAGGTGTCGACTTCTAGGATGTGGGATAAGGTGCGTTTGTTCTCTGGATCAGCAAACTTGCGCCAAGATGCAGATGTGACTCGCTCCCATGGGTGTTTGTAAGTGTGTTCTTGTGAGTATGCTCTAACCATTTTGCAGTTTTAGTGGCTTGTTTTGACCTGGATCGAGGTATTTGGAAGATCAGAAATGTGCAGCGAGCACAAAAACAATTAGTTATTTAATAAAGGAACAAATATGATCACACGTGATATCCATAGCAGACGGTAAAAAATCAGAACTGCTGAAAGATCAAGGTAGACAACATGCATCTGCAGATGATCTTAAACAAAAGGCATGCTTTTGTGGAATATCAAATGACAATTACATCAAGATAAGTATCAAACAGATGTGTCTATGCAAAAGCCCAATATGAGCAGGTACAAAAGTTGACCTGTTCAATTCTATGAAAGAACTGCTAAGACCCATAGCATCACGAGAGTGATTACAAGTACATTTTTTAATAGAATTTAATTTCATTTAATTAATTGAAAGATTCTCAACAATTCTATAAAATTGTTGAGTTCAAATGAAGATGCAGGCCAGCAGAATACACACAGATTAAATGAAAAAATTGATTATCCAAATACATCCGGAAGGTGGTTGTAGTTCAAGTCCTAACTGCGTGAAATAGGTGTCTGTCACTCAGAAAAGAAGGAAAAAAACAGACACACATCGAGTACGTAGCCATAGATAGATATTATATAAGCATTTACTATCATGGTATCTTACAATAAGCATCTTAATCACATCATTAATATAGTCATCCTAAAACTTAAATGTGATAGATCGGATTATGATGATGTCCCAACACACATATTATCCAGCAATTAAATAAATTCCATCCAGACAACCAATGAGGCATCTTCTACTCAAACAGAGTATTAATGATGTCACACTGCCACCAACAAAAGAGCCTGGTGCAATTACATGTAAGGAAAATATAGCAACTCCAAGATGCTGAGATTGCACAAATATTAAGCGGAACAATGATGTAAATATCTCTAAACATATCTAAACTTCCACCATCAGATCAGATGTAGTGCGTCATGCGTGTATTACGCAAATTATGTTTCAGTATAATCAGAAGCACGTTTTTCCGTTCACATATCCCTCCCTAGCCAACCGTTATACCGGAATTCAGAATCACTACTAAAATATCTTATCACACCTTATCACTCAAGAATCTTTAAATATCTACCAAATGTTTCCAATCTTTCACAAGCAAAACATCTACAACCATATTCTACACCAAGTGTACAACACACTGTTATCTACTCTCGTCTTTTCATTGCAAAACCACACTGCCTGATCCTTAAATCTAAGCATTCATATGTCTGGTGTACAGTTCTCAACTTCCACACAGTAGTCGCATCTTTCAGGATTACTTCAAAGATACGTCTCCTTAAAACAAACTATGAAACTAAATTGCAGCTTACCTCCAATATGCCATATTACTAAGTCACACAACACGATGTTACATAATTTAATCATATTTCTTATTTTAATACTATGTCATCAGTCTACCGACTTTAAAACTAGTTTCAACCTAAAATCGCATCACAACATCATCTAGAACGTGCGTACCAATACATGTAGCTGTGTAAGTATAGTCGGCAAATATAACAGTCACAACTCTAATTTAATCATTTCAACAAAAAATCATGATTCAGAACCAGAACATAATGCAAATTCCAAAGCTAAACAAAATAGAATGATAAATATAACAAACAATCAAATCAACGAATTAGCGAATAACAGGAAAAAAAATTACAAATAAGAAGCAGATCATTGTAAATTTGTAACCAACAAAAATAATCCGATACGTGAATTAATTAGCAAAATATATAAAATCAACGACAAATACATTATACGCACAGATTAATTAATGGAATGAATTACGAAAAAGCGAGATCGACGCACCTTGTATTCGAAATTGAAAACCGGCTGAGAACGGAGAGTGAGAGATTAACAACGAAAGAAAATGGGAAAAAGGGGGATTGACGAAAAAGAAAACTTAATTTATATACTGGGGAATGTTAGTGTGAAGCGGTGGTGTATGGCGGTTTCTATGGTCTCACCATTTTAAAGTGCCACGTGTCCAAAAAATCATGGAGTACATTCATTGTTCTCTTTTTGGGCTACCGTTTTGGGCCTTACTTAAGTTGATTCTTAAATAAGTAGCCCAATCATTAGATTCGTAAATATAAACATGACGAATATTTCAGGAGCATGTAATGGGCTTTTGTGAAACCCAAAATCAACTTGTAAAACCAAGAAAAAAATACACGAAGAATCCAACACTAAATTAAAAGGGCTAACAAAAGTGGGCAACAAGAAATTTATGAGCTAGTTTTAGCATAAGGAATCGAATTTGTTTGAAAAAGGACAAGGGGAATATGGTCAAATAACTTATGAAAAGATGAATTTGGATAAGGGTTTAAAAGATCGATATATTTAATCATGGTTTAGTTGTTTAATTGGATGAATGTGTGTCTTTTTTATTGACATAACTAGATTTAAATTTATGTATCTAGAAAGGCGGGCACGCGAGTTACTATATTCTGTTAGCGTAGATAATAATAACAGAGAATATTACCATAAAAGTTTGTTTTACAGGAATTATGTAAGATTCATTTTATATAGCTTTTTAATTTTGTGACTACTCAATAGACGTTTAACAGGTTTTTAGAGTAATTTTATTTTGTAAAATTATATAATAAAGCTTGTAATAAATAAATTAAGAAAAATGTCAACTAGAAATATCAAGAGATATATAGTGAGAAAATTATTCTGAAGTACTTAATCAAAATAAAGGAAATAATTAACAAGAAAATGTAATTGTAACAAGATTTTAATTCGTTGACCTCTTATATTTGTATTTTTATTAAAGTAATAATTATTAATTATGACACTATCATGTTTCACATTTTTATTAATTTGACAAAAATAAATAATTCTATTGATTAATTAAATTTTTAATGATATTGTCATACAACTCGTATATTATATTTAACAATAATAATAATTAAATTGATAATATTTATATATTTATTTATAAGATTTAAGATTATAAATTTTCAAATTTTGTAATGAACGAACCTCTTCCTAAGATTAAAATCTAATTTTATGAGTTTTAGGTGGCACAAATAAAATGCATGGCAAAGTTAGAATTTGATAGCATTGAAGTATCGTCAAACAAAAAAGCAAGTGAACAAAATTCTCTATCACTGTATCCTTGAGTTTTTTTTACTGGAAAATAATAGTATGGAAAAGAAAATAGAAGAAAATAATGAAAATAAATTTAATATAAGATAAGTTACATGTATTCTCGAGTTGGAAGGAAGGAAAAAGAAAGTGAAAAAAAATATTGTTTTCTCTTCTAATCCCTACAAAATTGGGCGGAAAATATTTGTAATAAAGAGGTCATTTTTTTCATTCTTTTTCTTTCCTTTCCCTTCATTTCCTTTCTAAAGAAAAACTCGATAATTACTTAATTTTTTTTTTTATTTTTCTTCTTTTTTTTCACTAAAAAAATTCAAGATTGCAACGTAAAAAAAAAACTATCGTTAACAAAAGAACACATGATTACTAGACCGGGGAGAAGAGAGACATTTATTGCAAGCGTATCATGCACAAAATTTCACCTTATCTTCCTCTAAATTATAAAATCTTGAGACGAATGTGGGCATCGGAATCCGTAAATAAGGCATCGGCTTGACCCTATAAGTAGTATCATTGCTCTCCAAGATAAGTAGGCCGTAGGGGTATTACTAACCAGATATTCGAAAATTTGAATAGTCATTGTAAAATATCTAAAATTCATAATTCGAGTATCTGATATCAGAACATAAGATATAAAAATAGCAAGAACTTTGAATGGTTTATAAAATTTAATTACATTCGAAGTATATCTCTGTTAAAGTAAGCATGGATATCGTATTTCATCACCCGACAACTCAATTAGAGTCGGGGGGGCCAACAAAGGGTTTTGGAAGTTGACGAGCTCAATTTCTACCGGGCCAACAATTCGATTGAAACGTGAACCCGATAACTGATGACGGAACTTGGAAGCCAAAGTACGACCGCAAATTTTTATCCTATATTTTTAGATACGTTGTCACTTGTCAGCACATTAAATAGTCTTGTAAAATGACGAATGTAAGATATATCCTCACATACGAGAACTAAAAAAGATCGATCATTGAGAACTTTGAAATTGCATTAAATGTAACTAAGTTTGTGTCTGTTGATGTAGATTAGTAACAAGTTTTTATTAAAAAAAGAAAAGGAAAAAGAAAAAAGAGTTCCATTAAAATATATAGTTGGTATAATTAAACTTTATTTTAGTATAAAACCCTAATAAAGTGACTTTATTTACTTGGCCTTGAATCAAGTAGAAATGCGTTGCTTTGTCAATAATTTGCGGGCATCTGACAACCACATTTCCAAAATACTTTGCTGGAAAAGTTGGTCCATCCACCATGCTCTATATTATCCTTCTTCTGACTTTTTCCTTTTTTTTTAATTATTTATAATTCTAATCGAATTCCAATTTGCCAGCCTAAACTTGAAAACGAAATAACCAAATATAAAATCAATACAATATTCAGCACCGCAAATAAATCACTAAAAAAAGCCTTCCACTAAACATAATAAATCACATTGACAATATTACCCTCGTACTTTTCGCCAAATTTCACATACCACCCCTAATCCCCACCTATCGGTAAACACCTACACCGCCAATCTCTCAATCTTTTTTTTCACTCTTTTCTTTCCGTTCCTTGGCGCCATATTCTACAACCGGAGGTGTATGTATAATCGACGTTGTTTAACCTCTCGTTCCGGTTTTGTGTTTGCTCTAGACCTTAACTATCTTCGCCGCTCTAACTACCGGATTTTCACGCGCGATAGCTTCACGTCCGGCGGCCTTGTAATCGTAGCTACAGTCATGTCGATCGGAATAACGGTGCTCCGAGCAAAACATCTCGCCGCACCGGCACTTGAATCCGATCAATCCGACCTTCTTTTTGCAACCTGAGCATCGATTCACCACGCGCCTTTTAGAACTGTTACCGACGCTTTCATCTAACGTCTCGATTGCTTCCGATCGTCGTTTTTTAGAGAGATCTGAGGTTTCCGGCGAGATAGCGGAGTTCGATCGAAAGTCAACGGTGATGCCGTTGACCACACCTGTTTTGGGATCGGATCGGTCCGGCGAGGATCGACGGTCATCGGATGTGGAGATCTTGGAAGGAGCGGCGGAGATAGGGGGTGAGCATAAGGTTATGGTTTCAGGTACCTTGAGCTCGGTTTCTTCTTTCTCTCTCTTCTGAGCCATACCTTCTTTGTGATATGAGAGACAGAAAGAGAGAAATATAGAGAGAAATAGATTGGGGTTTTAGAGAGAGAAATTGGTGGGGGAAAGATGGGAATATCTTTAAAAGGTCTGCAATGTGATGAAAATGACGAAATTGCCCTTATACTTTATTTAATCATTTCTGACAAGTTGTCTTCACGACTATAAAAAAGAGTACTATGTCAAGGAAATTAGAGTTTCTCAGAAGAAAAAAATACTACGGATATGAGATTATGATGTCCTCGTATTGTATGGCATTTTGATAAATACTTCGTATAATATTAACTTCGTATAATTTAATATTTTTATATTAAATTAAAATATGTAGATAATTAATGGGGTCAATGCTAGCACGCACTCATTCTCACATATCATAAATATATTTTTTCATATACACATATAAGAAGTTTGAATGGGTGCATTCATTCAAACTCTGATTAATTGATTTTAATTTAACAGTAGTCTAATATTCCAATAACATACCAAATTTTCAAATAATAGGTTCCTTATCCTCGTTTTCAAAATCTTCTTAACTAACATCTCGAAACTTTGTTAACTTGTTATAGAAAATCATTCAAGTACAATCTCTTAGTGCTAAATGAGCACCCATACTCTAACCGATCTCGTTACTATGTACACTTTTTATTAACGTATGAATATTCATTAAGTTCCATAAAAATGATATTACATTTCAGTTTCAATATAATTTTAATGTGTAAAATAACATATTTGTTACTCATATTAGATAATGGCCGGAAATAAATACCAGTAAATATTGAAAAATGCGAGACTTATCAAATATTTATTATTCATAATAAATATTTATATAAAAGTCATACGCATTTAATAATGAAGTGTAGAAAAAAAAAAACTTACTGATTAGCACACTTTACATATTATACATACATTCTAGAATATTTTTTATAAGTTTAATGATTTTCACTTAAAAGTATACTTTTATACAAAAAGTAGTATCAATTACGGTTATATTCTTTGACACACTTGTTTTTATTTATTGTTTGTATAATTAAACAACATTTTAGGTAACAGTCCAAGAATTTGGTAAGAATTGGCAGCACGGTTATTCCACTTTTCGACTTTCCCACATATTCTAGTTTGGTTCAACTATGTGATGGCCGTAAGACTTACCAGTGGTACGTTTTTGAATATTTTTTCCTTGTTATTATTATCTTTAGATAAAGTAGTCGGCCATTTACTAATACATCATTTATATGACACTCCAAACACCTTCTAGTATTTATTAATTATTACTCTTTACAACCATTTATATTACACTTTGTACTGCAACATTATCATCTAGCCATTAAATATCCTCCGTAAATGAGTAAAAGTGAAAGAGAAGAGAAGAGAAGAGAGGGCCAATCAAATAACCTACCAATTTTGATGAAGTCGTGAATTATTATGGAGGATATTATACTGAGTATCTATTAGAAGAAAATAGAATGTTTATGAATTGTATTAGTACAGTTTACACCCTATTAAGTAAATAAACAACAAGTATGAACATCATAATGCAATCAGAAAATATAAATTATATGTATATAATTCGTGTAAGTATATCAATACATATATAGATCAATGAATCAGAAACCGATTTGATTGAATTGATTTGAAGATTACAACAATTTGATTGAGGCATTCGTTTGTAGTGTTTTAAGAAAAAAATTGTGTGTGTTGGCGCCTTTTAAGAGAATACAACAATCAATTCAAATTAAACACTCGAATCTATCGAATTTGATTTTGAATCATGATGGACGCAAAACTTAACGATGCATGTATAAGCCACAATCCAAATTGATAATTAGTTGTTGCATGAGTTTATAAGGTGGTTAATTAATCTTCCTTACTCCTACGTAGGACAAAGACTTCCTAAACATTTAGCAAGTTCCAACAAGTACTAAATTAATTGATTTTTTCATTTAATTTGTATGTTTGTTAGTTTTTGCAAACATTGATAGGTCCGTGGATTTTATCTCGACTTCTCGAAGATAATATATGAAAGAAAATGTTATGCTTTAGACTGATTAAGCAGCTTGCTACTAAAAGCGCCTTTTTTATTTAGAAAGATTTTTAATATAAAATTTGAGATTGTCTGATTGCACTCTTTATGTGTGTCTACGAAAAAGCATGCCTGAAAAAACGAGGGAGAATGTTTACCCTAACACTCAAAAATTTTAGTGATTTATGTCATGCTCTGTTTTATTTCTTGTAAAGCATTGTTTATGATTAAAATAATTTTATCCCTTAGTTTTTGGTGCAAAAGATTATAACACTTTCATCATCCATTGCGTCACTTTTCATTGGATGTCTTATGGGAAACATAACAATATGCTTCACGGGATGCGGCTTGGCTATTATAGCAAGGACTATTGATGACAAAGAAAAGGTTTGTGGATCTGCTTTTCTCGCAGATGAATAAATCCATAAAAATTCATGTGCGATAATGGGCACGCTAGAATAAGTACATTCGTTGATAGGTGATGTGCATGCATTCTTCGGTGATAAAAACGACCCAGAATTAATCAATTATTTTGTACATATGATATTTCAATCAACTCTTTATTTAGATATTGCAGTCAATTGTTTTGACTTTTGAGAACGTTTGTTTATAATCTACAATCAACCATTTATAATCTATAACTATACATAATGTATTTTTATATATTTTAAAATCGTAATTTTCGTCAACAATTAAAATTACTATATTAGTCCAACACTATTAAGAGATGTGATCTTTTGATTTACTTATAAAACAAAGTTAAAAAGTCAACAAACATTTAGAGCATAATTGTTAATTGAGAATTAATTAGAGATTGAGTCGGAATTTAAAAGAAACGAATACAAAAATTGTTTCATTTTTACATTTTCTACAGTTATTCATTTGAAAAGTTTAAAACATCATTCTTCAATAATCAAGCACCCGATCACCGTGTTTTAACACCAAAACCCTTATCGGCCTGTCATATTACACGGGTACAAATGCAAGTAGATTATCCGATTGAATCAGAGAGGGATCTAGAATGGATAGGAGTAAAGGGCAAATATCTTCTTAAAAAATATAAAATTATGTGAAAAAAAGTTCAAAGAGGTATTTTAAAATTTTAATCCGTTCAAATAATAAAACTAAAAATAAAAAAGTACGCCTCTCACATATAATATTATAGTTTATCGGTTGAACTGTTAGTCCATCATTAATCAATTAATTATATAAATGTTTTGATGATTAACTATTTGTAAAATCGTTTTCTGTTCATTTGTATAATGACATATAAAAACGAATTTTGTTTTGATAAGTTGCTCAAAAATGTTATTTTAACTTTATCATGAACTCCGCACGTTATAATTAAAAAAAAAAATTATTTTGAAAAACTACTCATTTGTATACGGAAACCGCATATATTTGGATGGGAATTTAACGTGCGGTCATTTTGATTCAGTGGAGATAACGTAGCACCCGTACAATCTGACGGTAAAAATAAAATATTTTAAAGATCGAGTGTATATTTTTATGAATTTTGTGTTGATTATATATTTATATAAGATAATAAATTGAAATTTAATTTATATATAATATTAGATTAGATATTAGATAATAGTAGTAATAGAAATGAAAAGTAGAATTATTAAAATAATTGAAATGTTGTATTAATTAGGTAGGAGCAATCTAATCATTTTTTATGTTTAAATTGATTTTAAAATAAAATGTTAAATGCATTATATATTAGTATAGATGATAATAACACGAAGTAACTTAACATTCCAACCCATAAATACTTAGATAATAATTTTATTCTTATATATTCAATCGCTACCACGTCTTTTGACTCCTGATCCATATCCATATCCATTCATATAAGCTACTAAAAGAGCGAATAACATTTATATAGAGTCGGGAATTATTTGGGTATTAAAACGATCTTCAAATGAAGATGAAAAACCGAATCTTTCGAATTAAATCATGATGGATTAAACAGGTCTTTTCAACGTGGACTATGGGCTCATCATGTTCTTCCGTTTTTCGTTTTATTATGAAATAGGCCCAATTTTTAGCCCAGCTTTGTTTTTGAGCGCGTTTGGCCCATGATTATCTTTTATCAAATATCAGGCCTGAATCCGTCTATACTACATATAGCATATAACTCTCGTATGTGACGAAATAGTATTTGAAATCAGTAACATAACATATTCTATATGGAATTTTGAGGCATAAAATTGGGAGAAATCTTGTGCATTGTGTACAATATATATTTTATGTACCGTAAAGAGCAAATTAAAAGTAGAAGTTACAAGTTTTACCCTTTAAATTTTAAAAATAAACATTATTGATCTCTGAGTTTCTTTGTACATTATGCAAGTGTTACTACTATTGTACGAACAATATTCCCATAGAATTATATCAATAACACATAACATCAGTTCAACAAGGCCATCATATCGAACTACTTCCCATTAAATTTGAAAACAAAGTTTACACATCTAATCTAATAAAATATAAATAAGTAGCTTGTTTAAATTTACACCTTCTCGTCTTTGGTAGCATCTTTAGTGGGAGGTGATAGAGAAACGCTTCGGCTTCACCATAATTTGTAAAAGCATAGAGATTTTCAGGTGGTAAGATACATTTGAATAATATGTTGTAGAGCTTCATTTTGCTTTGCTATACATAGCTACTATAAGGAAAGAGCTACCATAGAGAACATATTTACTCAGAAAGTTTATGCTACAAACAAATTATATAGTATTACATGTTTTGCTGCACCGAATTTATAGGAAACTTGAATGTTGAACGGGTTCAAGCCATGTTTAATAACTAAACATATTCAATCATGTCTTGAAGAACTCACACGGAAGTAAATTTTGATTACCCAAACAAAGCATAAAAGGCCACTCATAAGCTGCTGAAATATATGATTCAATACATACCTAAAGAAAAAAAGATAACCATAATCATATGTGAAATTTGACATGGCTAGACCTGGTTGATTGCATGCTTAGCAGTCTCCTGGACGAACCATAGAAACTTGGCTTTTTGGATCATCTAAACTCACTACATACGTCACACGATGGTTAATTATATTTGCACGTAACTAATATTTACTATGGTAAAGTATTTGATACCTCGGCAGTCTGGTTGAATAAAGAATGCCATCAAATGCAATTTACTCGTGCTTTTCAATTTCTCCATCTTCTCTATGATTGCCTATGGATTGAAATAACAAGTAATATATTAAAACCCTTTTTATTTTTAGCCTATGGTCAGGATGAACTGCAAAGACTTTTTGTCAATTTTTAATACTTTAATATAAACAACTAATGTGCCAATCGTTATTACATAAACATTATTATTACAATGATACTGTAAATATTCTAATCGAATGATTTAGGAGGTCAGATATGGTTATATGCGACTTTAAACAACCTTTAAACCATGGGTCTTAACCAACAGCCTTCTACCTCTTCATTTTAAGCACATGTGTGCTTACACTCTGTCCCTCTTCCGTGTGACATGCATGAAACGTTCGAACAGTTTCGAAGCACTCGAACAGTTTCAAAGCGCTCAATCATTGCTTGTTGTTCGAACATTTCTTTCGACGAGGCAAGAATGTCATAAACAGGTCTGGCGGAATGGTGAACCTGACGTGTGATTCAGGTGGATCAGATGATGAGTTTTAAAAGCAATGAGCTTTGTGAATTGTGATAGAATCAACCATTACCATCCTATTAGCTTTGTGGGAAAGGGTTGGGGAGAAATTTCCTTTTGCTACCATTATTTAGTTTGACAGATGAACATAATACAGTGTACTTCAACATTATTCCATAAGAATGACCAGTGCCAGACTGCCAGGGACCAGGGTAGTATAAATTAGTTGTGAAAATGAAATAAATTCCAGGTTTATGTTCGTATGAATTCAACTATTCCCATGGTGCAGGAATGAATTGTCTGGCTATAAGTCCTATATTGCCAACTTCTAGTAATGCTCTACCTAAACTTGTACATTTGCATAATTTTTGTAGGGGTATAAATGTTCATAAAGTATCTACGATCGTGTCTATCTTATTTTTTCCTATTAGTGTCTTGCTAATTTATTAATTAAATATTACGGTAAAAAAAACAATAATAATAATAAAATACAAAAATCTACGATCATGTGGTGTCTATCAAATTATTTTTTTTGTAACAAAGAAGTGATTTACTGTTTTGGCATTTTGTAAGCTAATGTGAATAAATGTCAGAAATGCAAAAAATAGTATTTTTTAGTTTAAGAAAATTATTAATCCCTTTTTCAAAATAATTGATAAGTGATATACAATTTAAGGTAAAGTATAAACATTTTATTTTTAACAGTTAAATGTTTATTTTATTCTTTACTATAGTTTTATGAAGAAGGGTAAGTAAATGCAGAAAGATAAAGTTGATTGTTTATATTTAGAGATAATTATTATTTTTTTAAACAAACTAAAGTAAAAATGTATAGTTATTTTGAGATAGAAGGAGTACAATTTATGTCTAAATGATCATTTAATAAGGTTTTGCGTATCCGGGTACAACCTTGTTTGGTTATATCGTAGTCTATGCAAGATTGCAAGCTGTGTTTACAGTAATGGTTCTGAAACTCAGAGAGACAATTAATAATGCAAACATCAAATAGAAGGTGAATGATGTGGTTTTGCTTAAATAAGTAAAAGAAGAGTAGTCTGTAGATGGTAAGAAGAGTAGTCTGTAGATGGTCATTCATGATCATATCCATGATGCATGTGAGATGCATGATATATGGCATACTGGCAGCTACATGTGACAATGGGTCTCACTTCTTCTTGTAGGTCCTAGTATGACCCCTTAACCTGTCAACTAAACCAATTATGTCTTGCATGAATCATAACACCAAATCGGTTCGTAACATATCATTTAATCAATACTCGGTTATTGAACACCCAACTCCGCTAGCAAGTAGGCCAACGAGAATAATCATTATCAACATCAATTTGTGAAGTTTTTCTTTTAGAGTTTTTAAGGTATGCTTAGGTCCACTGTAACTAATGTGCAGCTCCTTTCTTTAGCCAATAATAATAAGAATTGTCAAGTACTCCTTTATATACAAAAAGAGAAAGATATGAACCTTTTGTATAATTATTTTTCTTTATCAATAAATTTATCAGAATGTAACAGTTTATACGATGTATGAATCGAATTTTGTTATATTTTACTTTTTATAATTATAATTATAATAGTAAATAATAATAATAATTAATAATAATAATAATAATAATAATAATAATAATAATAATAATAATAGTACAGTGTCTCATATTTTATCACAACATTATTGGAAATTTTGAATCAGAAAGCAGAGAGCAAACAGTTTTGGCTATCCCATAATTCAACATAATTAAAACGTTACGTACATAATTGATAATCAAATCAAAATATTCTATTGTACAACTAATTGATACGCATTGATACCATACCAACATTATATATGCGGAGTATATTTCAAATCTCATTCTCCCTCACATATATCGAAGGGATCGAACGACGTCGCATGTACGACCTGCTTAAACTCCCGCCAAACCTCTAATTAACTAAACTTAATTAACAAGTTTTAAGAGGCTTCCCACACAAACAATCATTATAAATAAACGACGACGCTTCAAGGTGCTCGAACCACGATCCAACCGGAATCGCACCACACAAATGGTTATGGCTCAAATCAAGATGTCCGATATACGAAGCCGACGCAATAGACTTCGGTATCGCACCTTTCAGCTTATTGTAACTCAAATCCATCATCATGAAGTAAGATCTCGGTCCAAACACATCAGGTATGTTACCTTCAATCGCGTTTCTACTTATATTCAATATACTTATACTTGAATTCATCAACGAAGCAGGTAATTCACCTGTAATCATGTTTCCGTCGAGATTTAACGTCGCTAACACCGCCATTTTTCCGATCGATTCAGGAATTGAACCGGAGATCCGGTTCAGTGACAGATCTAGGTCAGATAAACGATAGATATACGAAATTGTGTACGGAATCGGTCCGTATATACGATTACCGCTTAATAACGCTCGGCTGAGCATTCGAAGCTTCCCGAAGTCTTGCGGTATAGTTCCTGAAATCAAATTGTTACGGAGATCTAAATGCATTAACGACGATAAATTCGTGATGGATCTCGGCATTCTACCGGTGATTCGATTATCAGCGAAGTTGAGAACCGATAAACGGCTAAGTTTACCGATATCGTACGGAATTTCGCCGGAGATTTGGTTTCCGATGAGGTCGAGAATACGGAGAAACGGTACAGAAGTGATACATTTAGGTATAGTACCAGAAATACCCTTCCAATCAGCGATAATTACACTTGACAGCCTCTTCAGCTGGCATATAGCTGGAGAAATAGTTCCATTCATAAACCCGGCCCGATGAGATTTTAAAAATATCGGGTCTTCGGACTCTCCACGGAGGTTTATATCCGCAACTCGTTTTGTAGTCGGGTCACAACTTATACCGTACCATTTATGACAACAATCGTTCCCCTTCCATGACTTGAATATGCCTAAGTAAGGCTCGTGTAACGCAGCTTTGAAAGCCAGCAACGCTGCCCGGTCCGAAGGGGGGCAGCCGGTCACAACATTCGTAACAACCAATAGCAAAACAGCTATTGTCCACAATGAGGTAGTAGCCATATCTCTCTCTCTCTTTTTATTTTTCTATCCGAATAGTTATTTATTTGTTTGCTTGCTTGCTTCTATCAAGTCTTTATGTGAAGCATGAACCAAGTGGGAGAACTGAGGGTAGGTTGGTTTTGGGACGAGGGAGAAGATGGAAATGGGAGGGAATTTAAATAATGAAAATGGTGGATGTGTAAACTGACGGAAATGACCCTCACGTGTGATGTGTAAAATAGGGTGAACACGTCAACGTGGGTAGGGATAAGATGGGGATAGGGAAAATAATGAAAAGAGAGTGACATATAGGAAGTAAAACATCGAACTACGTGTAATGTGCATATCCAGGTACTATTTATTGAGTGCACGGTTTACTATAAACAACGAGAGTTACTATTCGAATATCCAAAGTACATATATGGAGAAGGCTCACAGATACACTTGTATAATAAGAACGTTTAACTAGACACCGTTTATAATGACTGAATAACTGAACTTTTTAGCTACACATTCGTATCACGTCATTTTTTAATGATTAAAATAAATATATTTATATTTAAAAAACAATAATAATAATAAAATACGTTATATTAATAATAAAAATTACAATAATTAAAAAAATACATTGCATTAATAATAATCAAATAAAAATTATATAGTTATATGTATATCTAGTTGACGTAGTTTTAAAAAGGAAGTGAAAATTTTGTAGGAAAAAAAGTGATAATTGTATGTATATATATAGGATATTTGTGATTAAAAAAAAGTATTAGATTTTTTTTACATTTGATCGTTTGTCCGAAATCGCACAACACCGTTCTTGCTCCGTCTCTATAAGAACGAAGCTCCAATAACATTATTCGAACACGAGACTCTGTCTATGAAGAAAATGGATGACGAAATATCATATACATGCAAAACGGATGCACTCCCCACGGGGAGTGGTCTAGGAATTCACAATGTCTTCAAACTATATAGACTTCAAAGTGATTGTCATATCATCATTTAAAAATGCATTACTAAAATATTCGTAACAAAACGAGTGTTAGGGTTGCATTATGCTGCAGGCATAGGTTTCATAACACATGAACAATATATGTTCTTAGTAATATGAAGCATACCATCTATAGAGTAGCACTTTTGCTATTTAGTTGTTATAACTAAGTATATTGATAAATATATTAAACATATAAAAATTAAAGGCCAAAATTTATAAAACAAAATTATAAGGTTTGTATCATTTTTGTTGGTTCAGTGATTTCACTCATATAATTTATAGATGACAAAATATACTAAGTGTTACATTTGTCGTTGCCTCTGTTACATTATAATAAACTTAAAAAAATGCTCACTGTTCAGATTGACAATGACTCTTCAATAGTTAGAATATATCTAGTCCATTTAAGTCATTGCGTTTATAGCAGTGACTCCCTCTTTGTAACTTAGAACTTAATGAAGCATTTATCATTCACTGGTAGACACTTAATTTATGAAGAAGTTACACAAGCCTGACGCTATCAAGAACTTGAAGCATCTGTTGAAGTTAAAGACTGAAGACAGAGACAGGGAGTAGTTCGCTGAAGTGGAAATCAAAACTATTCTATTAACTAGTGGATCAAGCCCGTATCTAACAGTACATTGGGTTTGACAAATATCTAATGTACAAAAGAAGATTAATTTATATGTAGTATGATATAGGCGTGCATATCTTTCAAAAAGTATGTACACTAACTTATTATACTATGCATTTAATTCTTTGTTAATTTTTTGTAATCTAGAAATAAACTAAACTTTGTTTATTGTATGGACAATATTTATTAATTTGGTAGTTTCATTATGTATTCTGGTGAAGGCGGTCCCCGTGGAGACGAACACAAGTGTTACTTTATGTATTTCTATTATATTTTTTTCAGCCAATAATCTCTATGTTATTCAACTAAATGTTACTCCGAAACGAAATTGAAAACTAAATATTGCATCCAAATTTTAAAAAAGTGAATGCTACACCTTAAGTCCCTAATGAACACTGCAAAGCAATGTTTTTCATTCAATATGACATTAATCTCACCACAAATGTACATAAGGTAAATATAAGTGACATAAAATGGAATTTTTGTAATTTGTCACTGCTTTACATTGGATATTTTTATATCTCACGAGATTCTCATATACGAACCTTCTACGTTAACATTTTAGAGGTGGTTGGAAAAGGGGTTTAAAAATATCATGATTAAATAATATATATTTGAGTAAAAAAAAACTTACAATTCTCGAATATCTAACAGAGAAAAACTCCATCCATTTTGGCATCTAGTTATGCAACAAGTAAAAAATGTTAATTTAATTATTCAAAATTTCCACCTTATAAATAATTTGTGTTACCATGACTAACACTTAAAGTTAGTTAAAAAGAAGAGATTAGATCTTATAAATGTCATGGTTTACGAAAAAACCAGAAGTTAGCCCGCTAAACCTAAATTTATTGGTGTCATAAGTTGCCCATGTAGTGATAATTAATGTCGACATGCCCATAAACTATATCGAGAACTATTTCGTGTATATCCACGATAGCCGCGTGTCATGTTAGATCGAAATTATGTGTTGAAATCATTTCATTAAATCAGTATGACATTTATATTGATTTTATTATTCTAGAATTTGATTTCAAGAAAATAAAAATTACATATTTTTAAATGTTTTTAAATAAATAAACATATATAAATATAGTTGATTTGATGTATATAACTTATTAAAATGGTGATTGTGTTATTTCTAGAGATATTTTTTTATGTTACATTGTTACAAGATAAAGAATTTTGGGTCAAATCATCTATATAAAGTATTTATTTTGCAGCAAATACTAGTAGCAAAATAAGTAATTGATTGAAGTACTGTTTTTATTTGGCTAGAAATTAAGCGTCTTTGTCACATTTATTCTGTGACATAAGTCACATAACATATAAGATGTTTACCAAAAGAATCAAGCTAGTAGCGAGCATTATTACACACATAGGAAGACATGTCTTTCAATAATCTAGACTATTTTTGATCAATTTACTATGAACACTTATATTTGAATATTTACATATCTCAAGAAGGTTAAGTTTCAACAGAAGTGTTACATTTATAAGAAGAAGTTAAGCTTGATAAATTTAACAATGTTCTACTGTACTAAAATAACACCATAAAAATAATAATTTTATATCTTCAATTATCAACCGTCAGTCCATGACTCCATGACATAGTCAGCTTTCACCTTGATCTTATCCGTTTGCCATATATAGTGAGCCTATAATCAGTAGGCGTATGGCAATGCATGAAAAGATACCGTGGATCTTTAGTATCTAGATTATAAAGATTATCTTTGTTAAAAAAGTGAAGTGTCGTCATAATTCCGCAACAAATTTTTTTAATTTAATATAGATCAGAGTAAGAGTATATTAATTTTACACTTATATTCGAAGTATATTTGACTGTAAATCTTTATAAAATAAATAATTAAAAGTAATAATTAAGAATAAAATAATAAGTTTAAAATTTTTTAATTGTTATTTTGTAACTAGACAATTTTTATAGGATAAATAAAACTAGTATTATGGACGATATAAATGAGACGGAGAGAATATCTATTTCACTAATTAGCCAACGTCTTATTAATCAAGATGTCTTAATCGGATAAATTTATTTATTTCACACAATTTTTCTGATCATGTATTTTCCTCTAGTCCTGTTGAATTGATGTTAAGTTAGTCCTTTACCCGTAATTTTCTTCCCCTACTTCTCTTTCTGGGCTGACTTCTCTCATCTATGATTTTTTGTCTATTTCTATTGATTTAGGGGTGATGATATTTATAATTGAAAAATTGATGCTTTTAAATCATTATTTTGCTATGATGCAGTTGTAGTATATGTTATAATTCTTGTGCATTGTAGTATAACTATTAATATTTATATTGTAAATATCAACTTCCTTGATTTATGGTCTCATATTATAAATATGGAGCAGCTTACTACACATCCAACAATCAATACTTCTATTCACTTATCGAAACAATCGTCCTTCATATATATATATATATATATATAACGATTCTAGTTGTCTTAAAAATGGCCGAAACACATATTTTGTTATAAGCTAGCATGTGACTTATAATGACTTGTGTAACATACAATAGTTTAAGTCTTTATAAGTAAGTTGAAAAGGACAACAGGACAGGAATACATTAACTCTTTTATATCATCGTAATTAACCTAACCGAATGACAACATGAACCATTCCGAAAAACATGCATGGTCTCTGTTAACCTTTTGCTTTAACTTTAAAAACCTTCATTCATAAATATGCGGAGAAAAACAAGCCAAGTATTTCATATTTCTTTGTTTTCAGATTATTTAGCTTCGATCTACATAAGTATCATGTTTAAACGTTTTAGTAAGCGAATCAAGTCTTTTATATTAGTGGTTTGTAGATCAAATGAATAGCTTAAACTATACATGTGCATCTAGGCTTGTGTACAGCTTGTTGCACCCCGGTTAATTTATATTATCTGTTGATAGTGGGAACGAATTATCTGAGTTTCGCAGTTTGGTGGAGCAGCACATTTGTGTGTTTTCAAAAAGATAGAGAATAAATTATAAAAGTTAAAAGGTTCTACGTAGCGTATATATTTATAATTCTTATTAAACATTTAACACTTTTTTTTTTAATATTTAAAAAGAAATATCGAAAATTACTATTTTATCCCTCCACTTATTCCTTCACTTATTAATTATATAAATCATTCAATTAATATTATATTTCACATAATACATTTAAATATCTTCTTTCTTCTTTTATATCACAATTGAATTTATAATTACAATAATTTAAACTATTATAAAAAATCACTTTCATTAAAGAAGTATCAATTATTATTACATTCAGGTACCATTAAACATTTGTCAACGCAACCTTGGACTTCCTATTATTGCTTCTAAGTGAAACGTAGCCAGCGACAATACAATGAAGGCATTCAGACTCGTTACCTTTCTTAGGTCTCATTGAGAGCAATATCAACATGTGAAATCTTCACCTGCTGCTGTGCGCGAGATTCAACGCTAGTATATATCTATACTACTTTATAATACATATACCCCATTTTCAAATCCCTAGAATTTAAGACTAAGTAAAATGAATCCCCACCATTCATTGAAACTACAATTAATCTTAACCATCTATTTTTTATCTTTCTCTTTTTACCACACTTATAAAAACTATCAACCAACACATACACACAGTAAACATCTAAAATTACACACAACTCTCACATATCTCTCTCAATCGGATGATCACAAAAGCACACCCAAAAGGCAAAAATAAGATACTCACACAGCATACAAACACACATAATATTATCATCGCCGCCGCCGCATTGTACGGGTATTAGTCTAGTATATATATAAAACATTTACTCTCTCCCTTTTTAAGACTAAGTAAAGTAAAATCTTCACCATTGAATCTATATCACTTTTAATCACATCCCTTCATTTCACTTTAACGTATCTATATAATAACATAGTTAACAAATAAACAAACACTTTTGATCAAAAGTCTCACGCAATGGCTTTATTTGTCTCCCTCACATACCTGTCATCTGAACGTAAAAACACCTAATGAATACCGTAAAAACGCACATCAGACACTAATAAATATGATGTCAAATCAAATCATATAGTGACACTGCTTTGCGCGGGTACAAAGCTAGTATATATATATATACATTACACAAAAAAGAAAAATAATTATTCATTCTCTTTTTATTAGCCAAAAGAAACACAAAATTCTAACACCTCATAAATCACCGCGTTGGAAAGCCAAACAATTTGTGTCCGATCATTCATGGAGATAACTTATACTGTTCCAATTATTTGCTACTCACTCATTCTATCGAATATAAATTTTGAAAACAAGCTTCGTAGGACCTTAAAGTAGTATTTTATTGTCCCTTCTTATAATTGTATATCACTTCGAAATGGTTTGTAGAGCATAGTCATATAAGGCAAATACATATCTTATTTTATAGCAGCATAAATGGCGACATATTAATTATAGTGGGACACTCGCAATTCACCCAATCATGTATTATTGATTTCGTATTATTGCTTTCTAAGTGTTACAAAAACAACCCATATAAATCTTTCTGAAATTATCACATACCCAAGGGCATGGGATGCACCGCTACAACCACCAAACATGACCCAAAAAGGATACGTTCTTCTAACAAAAATGTACTTCTATGCCAAACAAAATGATTAATAAATCTCTATCATGTTATTATTAGTTGCAGATTTTCATGAACAATAATACATTCTTCAATTTCTTTATTCTGGCCTTAATTCCAGTTGACCAATAAAAGTCAAGATAACATTATTTTAATGAACTAACGACATCAAACAAGACTACTCGTATTGTGTAAAGTGGAATATAAATAACTAATTTCTCGAACTTTAAATGTACGTATGCTATAAATTATATTCTCGTGTTGAATTGATAGGAGTAAATGTCTGCATCTATGACCAAAAAATGCAGTAGGGTACATGAATCAGAAGGGTGGTTAGCGGTCATGAAGAAGTGAAAATAGGTGGCCAAAAGATGCAAATTTCTTTTTCTTTCTTCTTTCTAATTGATTAGGACATCTTTCTTTTTATATATTACATAAAAATAATAAAACACAAAATAGGTCGAACTTTATCCGATTTTACTCTTTATTTTTACCAAAAGCAATATTCGATTGACTGCTAGCTATATCTATATCTATATCTATTTTCAGTAAAAGGAAACAAAAATGTTTTTGCGACCTGACTGACTGTCTTTTAGTCTGGAGCCTACTTTATGAAAATACAAAAGAAAGCTTTAAAATGAGCACATATACAAAAGACAAATGAAGTGAATTTATGAAGAACTTTATGCATACAAAATTAGTTAGTGCGTACCCTTGAGCCAACAAGTGAATAATATTCGTGACCCAATTCCATTGCATGCATGCGAAGTCTTCAGCCCAATAACGTCAAAAACTGATGGACCATTTACAATAATCTATGCTTTTCTTTCCTTTTAGTTTTCATTTCATAAAAGTTATTCAAAATTCATTTTATTGGATATCTGAATATGTGATTTCTTGAAGATGATTAGTATTGTTTGGTTTTGTTGATCATTAATGATCAGGTCATTATGAATGAAGATTTTGGTGAAGCGATAGAACTGCACATTCCTTATTTTGTTCTTCAGTCAGCTCACTGAGACCTCATACAAACATCGAACTTGGTTAAACTGTATCCTTAAATGGCCACTTGTTTTCTGTGAACTGTAAATATGTTTCCAACAACCCTATTGAGTATTCATGTTCAGTGTCCAAACCAAAATCCTAGTAGATCAATCAAAGCCAATGATCGAAAATCGTGATGGCACTTGAAACATTTCACCATGTAACGGAGACTTTCAACTTGTGATAGGCCGGAGTGGCAGTATTTAATAAAGGGAAGTGACTTGTATGGTTGTACGGTTGTACCCTTCTTTTTTTTATTTGTACACCAGAAATGTGCATCAAAAGCCTTATATATTGATAATGTAATATTGTGTGTTCACGTAAAAAGAGATTTCAAGTGGCGATGTCTTTGGCTGGGTTTCAATGGGCCTGCTTGTTAAGAGCAGGGTTTATGAGCTGAGCCCACTGATGTAGGGCCTAGAGCCCAGCATGATGATTCATTATGTTGGTATTTTTAAGCTGGACAAAATAGCTCTTGATGATTTATGTATGAAGTTTGATATAAGTTACGTATATACTCCGTATTTGACAACCACAAAAGCTAAAACTAGGGTGGTATTTTTAAGTTGGAGAATCTTAACCCAATAGATTTTAGTATTCATTGTTCAGTAAAATGTATAATCAGAATTGAATTAACTTAAAATGGAAACCTAGCTTGTATCGTTACATTTCATTCTCATATTATAGTTAAATTGACACATAATTTAATAGCTATTATGTATTAATAAATATGCGCATAGTAAACTCCAAATTTATTCATTATTCATTACTTATAAGAAAATTGATAAATGCCCGTTATATCAAACTCATACCCGATTGAATTCGACGCATAACTAAAAAGTTTGTGAACGATTGTTGTTTTCATGAATCTTAAAACCGCATAAAACATTGTGGTTCTTCTGATATAAAAGTATAAAACGTTCGTTTGGTATTTATTTATGGACTCCTCGAGAAACTTCTATGATGATACAAAGTTCGCTATGGATCAACTTGACGCAAGTACACCACCAAAGACGTTTCCAGTTTGTGTATATCAATCATGGAAACGTTTCAGGAAACATAATTTGCGTATTCATCTTTTGTTGTAGTGTGATTTTCGGTATAATAGTTCGGTGGTGATGATAAGGGTGAATTAATGTATCAATGACTTTGGTGAAAGGTAATGAATTAGCTGATTTACACTTGCATTAGTTGTATATTCAAATATAGTTGTTATAGGTTCTATATCCCCCTCTATTATAAAAACTCAATAATCTAAACATTCTGCTACAGCTTGTTAAAATTCTCATTGCTTTATAAACATATATAAAAATACGGAGTAATAACATTTTTGTGAAATATATAAATCAGAATAAATAAGACGCTGTGTTATTATTATCGATTTATAACTTGTGATATATGTAACGATACATGTTTTATTATTGTATGCGTTTACCTTTTAAACGTTTAATTGTACTTAAGTAACCTAAAATAACTGCAGTTATATGTACTGAGTGACCTGAAATTTGCTCGATGCTTACGTGGCACCGGTCAACGTGATATGGTGATGAGCTATCATGACAAGATTGCTGATGTGACTGTCTTACGCACAATTTTCATTTTAACAAATAAAAAAAACTAGTAACTTGTTGAACAAGGTTATCGAATACATATAATAGTTGTTTTTGTATGTAGACTACGTACAATAAAACATTTTAAAAGTGAACGTGTACAGTAGCAAAATATCTAGAATAAAATACATCACAAAACTATAAATTAAAAATCATATTTACAAGAATGCCAAAAAGGTAAATAATGGACACACAAAATGTGAAAGCAACGTCTTCTTCCTGTTGGCTGCAACGCACTCACACACCAACAAAACCGGGTAAAAAGCGAAAATCTAAAAATGGTTGCTTTCCTTCTTCAAACCCCTGCCATCCATTTCCCACCTATTTTTTCTTTCAACAATTTTTTTTTTTCATATTAATTCTCATTTATTTCCTATATTTATGTTCATCATCATCTAAACCTGCATCTCTTCATATTTTTCTTTATTTAGAACAAATCAATTTCACTGCAGTTTTTATCTGTGGCTAATAATTGAAGTTTCTAACGAAACAAAATTTTAAAGTTTAGTTTATAATGGACTCAAATCTCAGTCATCATTATAAACAGCATCTGCAAAATCAGCTGCAACAAAATATGAATTCTGGTTTAACGAGATACAGATCAGCACCTAGTTCTTATTTCTCAAATTTAATCAACAACGGTTTGTATGAAGATGAAGATATTAATCCGTTCTTAAACCCTATGGTTTCAAGTCCTGAAACAGAACATATCTATTCAAAGTTCATTTCTACCAGTAGCCGTGGAACTGATAATTCAATCTCTCATCAAAATCTATCTCAAATAAACGAATCGCAGTTTATGGAATCTGTGAAGCAGGAGAACGGGAC